>OZ020310.1:12263918-13627438 GCA_963971305.1 Arcuatula senhousia
TTTACCCATGCAGTTTGTAAGAGATCTTAACCGAGATATATTTATGCTATATACACATGTAAGAGTAAATTAAGAACTTCCTTGCTCCAAAAATAGTTTAAAACTCAATATAAATTAATTAAACATAAAGCCTAAAATTTTGACTGATGAAATTAAATGGAAATTTTTGGACAAGGAAAACCTTTCACTAAACAAAACTCCAAAAAAGTTCCAGAAAATAAATGTTGCTATCCTAGCACTGATGCACGGTTTGTTTATTATTAAACATAGTGATGGATAACTTCAGGGCGTAATTTTTTGTAATTAACACAACCAGTTTCATTAATTTGTTGTTCTATTTGATCACCAAAGAAGTACCCGGTCGGCATAACCCTAAGGCTCAAAAAGCTGGAGATTTACACTCATTAAGGGACTGACCATTTAACTTGAAAAGAGGGGGGCTTGGTTTTTTCCTAAAAATATTCTGACATTTATTTTTGATGAAAAAAATATTTTGGCAGCAGAGGGTAAAAAAAAATATTCTGAAGAAGGATTTCTACCATATTAAACAATATAATAATGAAAAAAATATTCAGTCGTGACGCGCCTTCGAAAACAATTATTAACCAAACAAAGAATTAAGGCCCCCTTCAAGTTTAATGGTCCGTCCCAAAGATAAACAACCACAATTTCTCTAACCCTGCTGGGTATGTCGACTTAGTCGAGCTAGACTAGAGGCGATCTTGTCAAAAAGTTAAAATGTCATACACTATATGAAATAAACATTACAACAAAGATCCAGAGAGTCAATTAAGCTACGCCTGACACGCGTCTCATCTATTCAAGACTCGTCAGAGGTGCTATTCCCAAAGATTATAAATGCCAAACAATATATGAATATGAAGAGCATAGAATAATAAAATAAACTGGATACTAAATGGCGACTAAGAATATGAAGAGGATGAACATTACAATGCCAAATTAGAACAAATATTCTGACCAAGAAGTTACGCCTAGGGTTTAATGATACCATTAACGGACGATTCGATGGTATTCTAGACTGAAAAAAAACTGAAAACCTCGAACAGCATTGTTCTGCATTAATAAAACTATTTATTAAGAATATGAAAAGCATGAACATTAAAATGCATAATTAGGACCCAAATTCTGACCAAGAACTGCTTTTGCATAGGGTTGGAAACTACTTGCATTTCGACAATCCTGAAATTATCACAGACAATTTTATTGCTTCTATGTATTCTTCTACTCAAATGTGTTGATATCGGAATATGTCTTCCAGAATTTCCGACCAGTACCTCTACGTGGTGGTAGACGGGCCCTTCATCCATCTATAACAAAGGATACTATGGAGCAGCTAACACTGGTGATGGTGTGTCATGGGCTGGACGACTAATGGCACATAGCGAGTCTTTAACAGTTTAAAATTTTAAAAGTCGATGCAGATGGGCATTCCCCTATAGTCGCAACTATAAATTCCCATCATTAGATACCGGGATGTATAAATCTACCATCAGCAACGGGTTTGTTCGAAATGATTTTTTTCAACACAACGAGCGTGCTTAACAAGCAGAAAGGAACCACTTTCCCTTCTTGTAGCACCTGAGTTCACACTCGTTACTACTTTTTTTGTTGTTGTTGTATGTTCATTCTCCGTTTTGACTGTTTTCGTCTTCGCCTTCTCGGACTTTTGAATTATGTTCTTTTTTTTCGACACCGTTCCAGACAATAAATTTTGCTTTACTTCGCGCAGGTTTCGTTTATTGAAGACTGGTAAGTTGTGAATTAACCAAAAGGTTAAAAACATTCTACCAATACTTAACTTACCGCTCTCTTTTTGTAGCTAAAGGCAATAGTAAAAACGCCCTTACAAAAACCATACTCTGAACACTGATTTTAACATTTAACACTTAAAGAATAAGAGTTCTCACTTTTACAGTGACATTTCGCATTTCCAAGTTGATTTTTCTTGCTTTAATTTATATTTTCAAGGTGTTAGTTCCGAGTAAAATTTTCCAGTTCGCAGCTAAGATGATAAATCCATAGGGTCAAAATGAAAATGAAAAATATGTTATTTGAAACGATGTATACATGGAATCTAAAAAGGAAATTAAGAATTGTCAAAGTGGAACTTAAAAATGTCATAGAATTTTAAATTGTCAACTTGCAATTGAATAATGTCAAGTTGAAACTGAAAAGCTAAGGTAATAACAGAATAACCGAATTTGGAGTGTCAATTTCAATGTCCAAGAGAATAGACAGAACATGAAAGACATACCGGAAAAATTATAGATCGCAATGGTCCTGATTTGGTATATTCATATCAAATGAAATGGTGGATTAAACCAGGTTTATGGCGCACCAAAGTGTTAAGTTTAAAACTGAGAAATATCAATTTAATTCACAACAACATTATAACGTTGAACTGAGAATAGTCAAACTGTAGATAAGATTTGACTCAAATCTTATGTTTTAAGACCAGGAGTCGCAATAAATTCTTTTCAAAAATGTCAAACTGATTTAAAGAGTTATCGTGTAAACGTTTATATTTTCGTGTACGCATCAAACATTTTTTAAGAGAAACCATTCTTTTAAAACGGTTAGAATAGTTTACTTCCTATTTAATTTGTTCATAAAAGTTGGTCAAATACGAACAAGGAAACTAAAATTTTGCTGACCTTGGCATACATGTTAACAAGATGTCGAAAGATATCGATTTGTATAATTTAAATCTAACATGCATGCTTTAAAAAAAAAAAAAAAAACAGGTCATTATTGACGTCAATGGTATGTAACCGGAGAGCATGAATTACTTCACAAAATCGACATGTCCTGAGCGGGATTCGATCCCGGGACCTCTAGGTTTACAGTCAGGCACTCTACCTCTGCACCAAAGAAGTACTTCCCTTGTTCAGGGATAAAGGCTGGCTATTTAAATCTACTTATTAATGTACGAAGGGGAGCAACCCCGTTACAGGTAGATAAGATTCGCTTTTCTATTCTTATAAATTTTATATTTCATATAACTATATCTCAATATTCTTATTTTTGCTATGTCATTCAATTATAAATAAATTTGATTAAAATACTGCAATTTGATTGGACGTAAATCATGGGGAAACGCCCATTTTTTACAGGAAGTGTCATCATTTTAGTTGTTTTACTAGTTAGATTTTCATATTTTTTAATCGTTTTGAACGTTTATAAGGAATGACTGTAATATTTTTTTTCTATTAGGGATATAAAAAAAAGTTTTGTACATTAAGTAAATCTTAATATGATTTGAAAAAGAGGTTGAATAAATGACCGTACAAAAACAATAAGTTTGCAGGTGTAAAAAGTACGGAAGCGCATTCGGGCCACATGAAAAAAAAAAAATTTTCACATTTATTTCTAAAGAATAATGTATCAACCAATTATTGCGCCACCATTCGGCTCGGCTCTGAAAAAAAGAAATAACAAACAGTAAGTCATCTAACTGATAAATGGCATGTAAAAGTTAAAAATGTGTTTAATAAAAGATGTTTTATTTGAAAGCATTTTAGTGCAATAATATAGCCACTAACTTAATTACATTATATCTATTTTTCAGCGGAAAACCTCAATTGTTGAATATAGTTAAAGCGACTAAACGCATATCAAATACGGATAACAAACAAATTATTGTGTGACAGTATCGTCGAAAAAAAGCTGTGGATTAATTATGCAAAATCCGAACTGATTGCAAGTTTTCTTTTTCCTATTGAACTCGGCTTCGCCTCTGTCAGGACTTCTTTCAAGACTTAATATACTACCTAAGTACTTACAGGACTTGGCAGATGAAATTCTGCTTATAGTTACACTCATAGTCGTTCCAGTGGACACCAAATGAGAAACGGATCTCCAGACAGTGCTCATTAGAGCCGGCATTATCGGGCTGTCCGGGGGACCAGGCTCTAAATAAAAATACCGGTAACAACAAAGTTTCAGACAATAAATTTTGGTACGCCTGACGCGCGTTTCGTCTATTCAAGACTCATCAGAGACTCTCTACCAAAAATATTGAATATGCCAAACAGTTTATGATTATGAAGAGCAAAGAAAAATAAAACCCAAAATACCAAACTGGGGAATCAAATTTTTACTAAGATGATCAACCTATGTCTGGGGTAGGAAGAACCTTAAGGTTTAGACAATTTTGAAATTTAAACGGATAATTTAAAGCTTTGATGTGTTAAGGAAAACTAGATGTCTAGTTGAACTTTCAATTTGCTTTTTGCTAGAGTCTCTATAATGACGAATGCAAATCGCTTATTACAAATAGCTGCTGTTTAAGTACTTCGGTTTTGTAGACTGTAAGAAGACGATTTGTCAGCTCATCCTAAAACGTGTTAATTCTAAATAACATTCAAGATTGTTTCCTTTATAGTAGTTTTTTTTTCATTTTTTTCAGATTTCGTTCCGGCTTGTTGACTTGCATGTTTCTCAAAAAATGTTTGTTGGCTAGTTTCCCTCAATTCTTTTCGGAAAAAACCCTTTTTTTTAAAAAGACGGATCGTGCTTCACAAGCATACATGTCAGATAATTTGTTTTAGTTTTGAGTGTCAAGTTTTTAATCTTAGTTTTTTTTTTGTTTAAAAGCACACGACAAAGCACAAGCATTCGTTTCATGTAAAAAAAATAAAATCCCTATATTCCCTACCAAGGATTTTTTATATGAAACAAATGCCTGTACGACAAAGTCCTCTATTATTCTCCTTTACTGGATTTGACATACGCTGAGTTGGTCGTTAGCAACCGGCAACGGTCGTGTAGCAACAAGCTAAAACTAGCTTCTCTTCCGAAGCACTTGCGTTCACTCTCTTAATGACCCGATTACGTTTTGCCGATTGCTCTTCGGTTTAAGTTAGATTGTTTTTTTGTTGTTTCTGTATGTATGCAACTATCGCTAACATCACCACAAGTCTCCTTCTGTTTGATTAATTGTCTACTCACGAATACGATCCAATTGGCCTCGATCTTCCCTCCTCTCTCATCCATCGCCACTCCCCCTCCTTTAAGATGTCCGACCCGTCTATCCAATAATTCTCCGGATGTATAGAACCTTTAAGGACCAAAAACTTATATACAACGGTATTATCAAACCCTCGTTTGGTCAATGAAGACAACATGTACAGGCCACAACGACTCCAAACATCAATTTGGCGGAAGTTGTCAAAATGCAGCTAGCTAGAACACTGAATCTCGGTCTCCGTTGCCGGGATTGATATGAACTCAACTTTCAAAGACTCTTCAGGTAAAATCGTACACAATGATGAAGGACATCAGCTTTTCTTTTTTTTTTGACTTATCTTGTTGTGAAGACATAGATGAATAGGATACCATGGTCCCAAGCTCACAAATTAATATTTCAAATCTCTATTGGAAAAAAAAGAAGTCCAATTGCGTCTTCTAAATGATCTCCCCGTATAATGTAACATCTTCATGTAAAGTTTCATTAAAATCAATTGAGCGGTTTAGGAGGTTTTGTACTAAGGAGATACGTAGTCGTCGGAAACCTGCAATTAATCAGTCACGCTCTCTCTACGCTAACTCTGACCGTACCGTACAGCGAGAGCGTGACCAACCGTTGGCGTGAGGTGGCATGACAAGAGCGTGATCAAACATGAGTGGGTAAATTTTGGAAAAGAAATTACGAACCATGGTGTCGTTTCAGAATCCCCTCTTTAATGATTTCGTCGATAACAAACAGGATTTCCTATGTACCAAATAACTTTGTTTGCAGGGATATAAAAGAACCAGTAAATTTAGAAAAGAAATTACGTACCGTGGTGTCGTTTCAGAATACCCTCTATAATGATTTCGTCGGTCGGAGTTTCTATGACAGCCAAGTCAGCTCCAAAAGTGTTGCACATTCTCTGAAAAAGATAAATATTTGTCTCGCCTATGCAGAGAGTAAACAAACTCGGACTAACAACATGTGATTGTCTTATTGCTACATCCGTGCTTTTTCCTTCACATAAACATGTTATAGAAAACAATACCAAATTTGAAACGGCGGATTTATATGAATAAGCTCAAAAACTTGGAGCAACTGGTAGATTGGCATGTCTGTTATCAAGATGTGTTTATGGATATGGACCAAATGTCTTTGTTTCAAAGATATTTAAGACAGACTAAACACAGGGGCTTTCTACTGACATTTCTATAACTGGTCACACTTAGGAGTCGCGTCCATAAGATAGGAAGCAAGCCCGTGTTAAGAAAGCACTAAAAACGCCTCAAATCAATCCTCTCACCCGTTGGTTGATTTTATTCATACCAGCTCCCGTTGGGTACTCTTTTACAATTGTTCTCCTAAAGTGTTATAACCAGAAAGATTTTTAAAAAGTTTCTTATTACAAACCTTGGCCTCGGCCCATGACGCCAGCAGCCCAACAGCTTGATAACAGTAATCTCCGTGGCGCTCGAAAGCTTCAGGACACAACCCGGTTACAGCAGAAACTATAATGAATTTTAACGTTAATGAATCTATAGATAAATTTAGTTGCAAAATACACCCGCGGCATACGGGGGGGGGGGGGGGGGATACATGCAAAAGATTCTCTCATTTTACGGTTGTAAAAGTAAACAAATTGCGATACATTTTTATAATTTAATTTATTGAATAGATCTATGAAAAGTTAACTTGAATTTCTTTTTACGTAAATTCGCTTAAATTGAGGTGAAGTTATCACTTTCAGATCCAGAGGGTGTCCTAGGGGGTCCTCTCCCAATTTTATCAGAAACAATTGGTTTGATGTATATGAAATCTAAAAAGCATGACCTAAATGGGGCCCCATTAGCCAGTCTGTGCCCCCATCCCCCATTTTGAAATTTCTGGATCCGCCACTGGTTTCGATGTAATAGACGATAAATGATGTGGAATAATCGTATGCGACACAACCAACATAAAGAAACGGCAAATTTAAAAATCACAATGGAAAACTGTCTTCAACATAACCAGAGGTCGCTGCTCACCCTCTTGCACTGGCCCAAGACTAAAAATACAATACATAAGATTCAAACAAATCCCTAAATTGTCAACGAAAGACCGATTTCTGGACATAAGACAAAAGAGATAGTTGACAGGGATGGACAAACAAAAGATTTGACATGGATTCCAGGCTTAGGACAGGCACAAATAAAATGTGGCTAAAGCTAGTTTTTGTGCCCAACCTTCCTCCTATTGTTAATCTTGTACAAAACACAAATATGACACACTTTGAAAATAGCTATTCTCTAATGTCTTACCTGAAATTACTATGATAACAGACAACAGAACTTTCATTGTGTTTATAGTTCTTATCTAGTGACAAAAGGGCACACTATGTGGTTAAAGATATCACCCCTAGTAAGGTGAGTTCGCGTCAAAATGGTTTTGGTAAATACTTGTGTTTCGAAACGATAATTTAAATCACAAAAATAGAAAACCGATACAAAACAGAATTTCAACTTGCTTACTTTTTTCTTTACTGGACAAAATATATCCCATTTCAATGCCTTACCAAAACCAAAACTACTAAATCTTGGTAAGTTTTGCTCATCTCTCGTGAATTCCTCCAGGTTAGGCTTACCAGGTGTGGATATTATCCGCAAATGTGAGGCGAAGTTCTCGGATACATTTTTTTCACCTTCAAAATTTGAGTGTAACAATTTTAACATAAACAAGGGCCATAACGCCTAAATTGGGGTCATTCAACAAATTTTACCCAGTTGGAGAGTTTAACATAACTTTTTTAACTTACAATTTATTTCTTCATGCTACATTTTTTTTCTCTGTCTGCAATAGTTTTATATACAATTAATGAGATAAGACTAACGGACGGACGACGGACACCAAACAATGACAATAGTTCCCCTGGCCGGGTGAATCAAGAAGCCGAAATTCATTTAACATATAACTTTATGATTTTATATTTATATACCAGGCAAATTCAATCAAAAACAATATATATAAAAATAAAAATTTCAACAAAGTTATTATATCAATTTCATAGTTGTACAATAGGTTTTAACTAAACAGCCGCGAAATCACCCTCTGACACAAAAACGAGAAACATAGTAGTCGCGAAAATCAATCGGTTTACACTGAGATGGGTTAATAGTTGTCTCAGGTTTACAATGGTACAAAAAATGCAGGTTTATTTGGAGGGTAGTTTTTGCACTTGAGCTGCATAAAATCAACCTCTTTTGGGATCAATAAAAATGATAAAAATTGTTGGAACAACCGTAATCTAGTTACTCTGAAGAGTCAGTATAGCATTTCCTGCAAACCCGTCATGATGAAATCATTCTTCTTATAGAAATTGTGTCTGGTTCAATGTTTATACTTAGTTTAAGATCAACTGTTAGTTTGACTTTACATATTTTACTTTCGAGGTCATGCCTCTCGAGATTGAACACATATGCAAAATGAAAGTACTTAAAGAACTCGTATAGCCGTGATCTACAGACTTTAAAAATTATGTATAGTATAAAATGAATAGTATAAAAGTTAAGAATTAAAGGTAATAATAAAATTAACGATCTCAATATCAAAGAGAAAAGACAAAATATAGAAAACACACCGGAACAGTCACAGATCGCAATGGTCCTTGCTTGGTACAGGCATTTCAAAAGAAATGGTGGGTTTAACCAAGTTTTATGGCGCGTCAAACCTCCCTCTTTCATTGCGATCTTAAGGACCGGAGGTAACACACAACGCAATACGGCTGTGAAGACATAATAGGGATCGTCAGTACAACAATCAGAGAGATTGAAAAAGGAACTATATTACGAGCGTGTATTGATTTGTGAATTGAAATGTGACGAGGCAACATTTTGATTGGTCAGTTACTGAAAGGCTATCGTAGCTAAAGCCGTGGCGATCATCCCGGCTAATTAAAACGAAAATACTGTTTCAAACAAATTTTAACAAACACTTTAACACCTGTTTGACCTTGATAGTCAAAAACATAAAGGATCATACCAAGCCCTTGTATCTTGTTTAGTGCTTTATTGGTTTATTTTGTTACGAGTACTGTAACATTTAGTAGAACTCTTTTATTTCCTGCATGTTTTTTATTTGTCAAACGTTCACTTTTGCCATCGTGAATCAACTCGAAATGCTGAACTTTCCCACACACAACCCTTTTGTTTAGAACACCGATTAATGTTTTACATTCGTGTAAAAAAATTCCGTCATACTTGTTTTTCCAGACAGAAAGTTCGACTCGCCTTATTGACGACGACAAATCAAGAAGCCTAAGGAGACCATCAATATCTATGTTAAAATTTTTCTTGATGGAAATGGTTTCAATATTACATCCATATTTAACTACAGCATCTAAAGCGCCATTTGTGAAAGGTGATGAGCCGAGAGTAGACCCACCGGAAATGTCAATAATTTTTGCGAATTTGCATTTTTGCAAAAGATGAACGATTCCGTTATCTGTTGCTCTTGAAATTCCTGTAAGATAAATTTCTCTTAGGTCAGGACAAGACGTTACAATTTCATATAATGAAGAATCGTCGATGTTTGAACAGAAGCATAAACTAAGCCTTCGAAGGTGTGTATGTCGACGAATGTTTAAATCTGGGTTAAGTATAGTATTTGGTTTGCCTGCATCAAAGTCTATTTTAAGATCCTTTATAAATATGCATCCATCTAGTTTCAGTGTAGCGAGCCATATACAGTTTTTGATGAGTGCATTCACGCCTTTATGGGTTATTGTCAAACATTTATTTAGATTCAGATAGCTTAAAAGAGAACAGGAGTTGGCTATCGCCTCTAACCCAACATCGCTTATGCCAGAGCAACCGGCAAGTTTTAAAACTTGTAAATGTGTACATAGATTTGCAAGTGATATCAAGCCGTTGTCGTTTATACTTTGGCAATATTTAGCAACGAAATGTTTAAGGTCTTGACAGCCATTTGCAATGTATTCAACTCCAAGATTAGTTATATTTCGACTTGATGAATTTTCATCTTTGTCAACCAACAGCCTTTGAATGTGTTTACAATGTGAACTGACTTGCAAAAACCCAACGTCCGTTACGTAAACACAGTTTATAACGGATAACTTCAAAAGGTTTGGTGTACGGGTGACAATCATTTCAAGGCAACTATCGGTTATGTAAGTATTATCCAAAACCAATTCGGAGAGACTTAGCATATCCGGAATTTCACTGAAAACATCTTGATCGATTTGGCAACAATTTGTTAAATCTAACGCTGTTAAAAGTTCGCTTTTCATCAACAGTTTCTGAAGCAGTCCATTATATATACTTTCAATGCTCCCAAACCGTGCAATATTTGGAAGAACTTTAAAAATATTTCTAAGCTGTTTATTCTGTAGTTCTATTCCAGAATTATTTCTGTGTAGTACTACCGTTGGTTCTTTCACGTGGTGGATATCAATTTTAATGCTTTTTAATTGTTTACAAAAATCCAAATTGAAATGTAAACAATCATACAAATAAAGATTTGCAATTCCTTTAAACACTAACTCTTGTATGTTTGGAAAACCTTCAAGTGCGGTTCTATATTTAGATTGTAACCGTTCCCAAAACGATGGCGAGAAAGAATAATTGTTGGTAAAATACATTTCCAGGCATCTCACGTTGGTGAAAATTTGATTTAATTGAAGAAAATATTCTACCATTCTAATATCCATTTTAAAATTCCAAATGTGCTGAAAAACAGAGCCTAAATTAGTCATTAGATTTGGAAAAGCGATATCGGTGTTTTTGAACTGATCTTGAAAGTTTACATCCATATCTAACGTTCTCCACAAAGACGGACTTACGCTGACTGCATTCCAACGTTCAGAAACGAGGCGCACGTGTGTTAGTAGTTTGGGTTGTGGAAGGTACGAAAATATTTTCGTGATAACTTCATCTGGAAGATCATCTATCTTTGTTGAATTTTCAAGATGTTTAGAATCCATCGAAAAATATTGATTGTGTAATTCTAAAATGGAATAAATATAAAATTTTATTCCGTATGCATTTCAGAATATTTATGGGAAAAAATGATCATGAATAATATACGGGATTTTTATCTCTTGAGTAAGATTACAGACAAGCTTGTGTCAGGGATTTTTGTTTCAATTTTAAAATCGTTGAAAATGATACATAGAATTAATGTTGTTGCTTTTGTATTACGTGTACCTTTTTTAAAACTTAATAAATGTTGCTAACCCTTGTGCAAACCCTTGACTTAAGACGTACACAGCGGTAGATCCAACAATTTGGAAAACTTTATCATTACCCAACTACTGTGTTCTCAAATGAATGCAGATTTGGTTTATCGTAGACATTTGTTTGTCATCCTTTACACCGGATTTGACACACTGAATTGGAAATTAGCAACATGACGCCCCCGGGTGTGCTATAACAGTCAGGATCACCTTAATTCACTCTTGTTACACCTTGAGTTCGCGTTGTTGATTTCCGTTCGGTTGATTTTGTGTTTTGTGTTTCTTCGTGCTGTTTTTTGTTCGTGTTTACCGGTTTCGTCGATGTCCTTTCGGACTCTTGACAACCGAATGCCCCATTGGTGCCTCTTTGTTTCTTTTATAATAAACTTGAACTGCTAATCTTGTCAGAGAACAGAGTTCACTCTCGTTTCGATGCGAGTTCGCTTTACTGATTGCAGTTTGTTTGTTTTGTGGGCGTTTGTTTGTTTTGTTGTGTTGTGCGTTGTTTGTTGTTGTTTTTTGTTTGTTTTGGTTTTGTTCGTGTTTCCTTTTTGAGCTATCAACTCAAATGCTCGTATATACTTCTTCAGGTGCAGATCCAAGGAAAGTCGTATCTGGAGACACCCCGGGGGTTCTAACACGGACATAAATTGCAAAATCAACACAAAAACACAACAAAAACGTTCGAGACTCGCTTCGCTCGGCGAAAAACTATCTTTACTCCTCCCCTTAACTAGAATCCTTAATCAACCCCTGTTCTTTGGTTTTTATCAAATCATCATATTAAAACAATAATATTTTATTTGCAAAATTATACTCATGCGTTTCAAGCAAATGCAAACACAAATACATATAAGAAAATATACAACATAATCATTACGATAAAAGATGAATAAAAATATTACAAAATAAACTTACCTATACCTAAGAGAATTTGTTTTATGAAAGTGTAATTCCCTTTACACAACAGTACTGTGTATACTTCCTTTTACAATACACATTTTAACGTTTAAATCTTTTTTCTTTACCTGTATAAAATTATTGGTTATATATTTATAACCTACCAACATAACACAAATGTTGTCAATGTATTCATTAAAGTTTTCGATTTTAACAAACTAGAGGCTCCCAGGAGCCTGAATCGCTTACCTTGTATTCGATGATTGATACTAAGCTGGATATTTTAACAAAGGACTGCTACTCTGTGGAATTATCAATTTTAATGTTCTAAGGGAAACAACTCCTCAAGAAAGGTCTAACAACTTTGACCCCATTACATAATTTTTAGATCTTTTTGTGCTTAACAATATGCAATTAAAATTTTTCAAAGATCTTGTATAGTTTCAAGATATTGGTCTAAAACATCAAAATTTGAAAAAAAAACAACGAGAAAAAGGGCAATAACTACTACAACCATTGTCAGATCTACTTCAAAACTTCAGGGCAGGTAGATCTTGATGTGCTGATCACTATTATCCAAACAGAATTTTAATATATGTTACAATTTTGACCAATTTGCAAAAAACTACAATTTACCCTTATGTTCTGTTTTTAGCCATCGCGGCCTTGTTTTTTTTGTCGAATCATAATTTCGAACAAAAGTTTTGTAGACGACATATTACAGAACAACCCTATCAAGTTTCATTACATTTGGCCAAGCGGTTTTAAAGAAGAAGATTTTTGAAAAGTTGAACAAAAAGCTGTGAAAATGGTCAATTTTTACGATCCAAGGGGTATAACTCCTAAACGAACGGTCCTACAACTTTGACTTTGTTACAACCTTTTTAAACCTTGATGTGCTTAACCATATGCAATTTAAATTTTTCCAATATCTTGTATAGTTTTCAAGATATAGTTCTAAACAAGTGCAAAATTTGGAAAACATCAAGAAAAAGGGCAATAACTCCTACAACGGTTGTCGGATCGTCTTCAAAATTTCAGGGCAGGTAGATCTTTCCCCAGATCTTGAAATGCTGACTACTTTTACTTTGCCAGAATTTTGATATATGTTACGTTTTTGAGTTATTTGCAAAAAACTGCAATTTACCCTCATGTTTTATTTATAGCCATGGCGGCCATGTTTTTGACGAATCAAAATATTAAAATTTTGTAGAGGACATAATTAATGACAACCCTACCAAGTTTCATTACATTTGGCCAAGCGGTTTCAGAGAAGAAGATTTTTGATAAGTTGAACGACGGACGACGGACGACGGACGCCAAGCGATGGCAAAAGCTCACATTGCCTTCGGCAAGGTGAGCTAAAAAGGGACTTCCCCACCTGTATATGACCTGCTCAAGGTCGATGATTTTCTCTGGGTACTCCGGTTTCCTCCACCAGTGAAACTGACCGCCATATATGGCCAAGGTAAGTCTATAACGGGCGTTAAACACCAAAACACACACACTCACTTTACATTTACTCATCATGATCTGATAGATAGAAAATATATATACAAGTCTATTAGCACACGTAGCACTAAGAGTCTCCTTAAAATTTCAACAAGACAAAAAAGACAACGAATCCCTATTAATTTGTGTCAGACGTAACGCTGTGTCGCTCTATCAAGGGAATCGTTTTTAATTAACCCCTTCGCCAGTTTCTGATAAAAAAAAATAATAAAAAAAACACTTGGAATTGTTTTAAATGAACATTATAACAAAGTTCCATACAGTTCATTTTGCTACGCCTGACGTGCGTTTCGTCAATTCACGACTCAAGCGGGGTAGCTCTAGACTACCAAAAATTTTGAAAAAGGCCAAATACCATTTGAATATGAAGAGCATAGAACAATAAAACAAAACAAGAAATGTCGAACTAGAAACCAAATTACGACTAAGATCAACCTATGTCTGGGATATGAAGAACCTTAGGGCTTCAGAAAATTTAAACAGACGGGTGGATGGACTGACTGTCGGACGTAACACCTGTCAAATACCGGTACATTGTATCCTTTGCAACTTCGTTGAATAACAGAAATGATCTGTGCGGATGGATGATATGTTTGAAAAGAAATGATTTCAGCAAATTTCATTTATAGTTTTTCTTTAAATAATAAAAAGAATGAATTCAAATAGGATTTTTGAATTTTAATAAATATCTTTTTTACAGATGGCAGGTGAAGATCCTGAATTTAGTGCGAAATTATGTTTGTTAACAAGGCCATGTGAAAGTGCCAAAAATGACACCTGACATGATAGTTTGTCTAGGGAAAAGGAACCAGTTGTATTTCTAATTTACTGAAATAGGTATTAAAGAATTTTATTTTGAGAGATAGGTCTTTTTATAGTTCACTCTCGTTTCGACTTGAGTTTACACTGTTGATTGCGGTTTGTATGTTGTATGTTTTATCTTGTGTTTTTCGCTGTCGTGGCTTTATGCGATTTTGTTCTTTTCTCTTTGGATTAACGATATTTGATTGCTCCTTTGGTACACGTTTGCTTTTTTTTGAGTATTATATCCAAAATTAACTAAATATTAATGTCTATGGGCACACAATTACTGAAATTATTCTTCTAAATATATCAACGCATTTTACAATAAATGTACAAATATTGAGCCGAATTTAAATGATGCTTTTGTTACATATGAATTGTAGCGATGTTTTCCTCTTTCATTATCTTGAAGCCTAATGATTTGATATCAGCGGCCCTATTTTCCATAGGCTGGTACCCCGCTGTTTCTCACAGAACCTTTTTTATAGTTCATGAGTTCACTTTTGTTACGACTTCAGTTCTCGTTGTTGATTCCTGTTCAGTTTATTTCGTGCTTTTTTTGTTTTGTTTTGTTTTTCCTCGTGCTGCTCTTGTTCGTGTTTACCGGTTTTCGGACTTTTGACACTAGAATGCCCCAATTCATTGGTGCCTCTTTATATAATGTTAATTTGTACCTGGTTTTGTTATATTTGATTTTTGTTGATTATATTGAGTTTTATGAAAGAGGGAGGCATTCAATTGAATTGGAAATAGAGAGACTACAATACAATGTTTTTTTTTTTCTCATTCAAGATATGTAAAAATATATCAAATCAATATCTGTTTTTAACGTTGGGAAATAAAGTAAATATGACTGAAGTAGAATTGTAAGGAAGCAACCATTTGAATTTAGGGGGTTGTGGATATATTTTTCATCCTATCTTTCGTCCTGTCTTTTTATTTTTGAAAAAAAAACAGAGCACGACGTTTTTTGTGCGGGAAATGTTTTACATCTTTATATTTTAATAAATTGTTCAGCCAAAAGAACATCCTGCCTTTTTATTTCAATTTCATCATATACCCCCCAACCCCCCTCAACACACACACACACACACACACACACACACACACACACACACACACACACACACGTAAAAATCCAACTAGTTGCTCCCAAACTTCAATACAAAAATGAAACAACCTGGTAAAAATCAGTTCATAAGTCAGGCTTTTTTGTTAATTGTGGAACATCACCCTTGAATTAAAATTCCAGCTCTTAACCTTTACTCATGTCATTTTCATATGTATTGTAGATTTGATTTCATCGTTTATTATCTTGAAGCCTAATGATTTGATATAAGCGGCCCTATTCTCCAGACCCCATCCTATTCCGTTTCCTACGGCGGGAGGTGCGGACAAGCTACACGGAAGACAAACGTTACTGCTGAAGACATAATACATGGCAGCTTCTGAGTTTCCCACATTCTTTTTGTGATCAGAATGCATTTCTGGGTCCATTGCAGATATGATGCCGCCATCTTTTAAGATTCGTTTCAAATCCGCCATTACTGAATCTGGATTGGGTAGATCGTGTAAGACATCCATCATGATTATCCAATCAAATTTTCCGTTCCAAGCTTGATCAAGACTTCCGTCACCGAGAATAAATTCTACATTTGAAACATTGCTGTCAGCTAGCTTTTTATTCGATTCGCTGATGGCATGTTGTTCTATATCTATGCCTAAAATATTGGCCTTGGGTAAATACTCGGCCATTTTTATTGTCAGGACGCCTGATCCACACCCAAAGTCTAAAACATTGCTGATAGAATCTACAAAAAAGAAGCAGTAATGAATTATTCAAAGCAACATGTATTTTTAAAAGTTGTTAACACGAGGAATAGAATTTGTTAAATCTTCCTTTTTTTTTTACTTTGAATGTCAGTACTCTTCTTTTATTTTGGTACTCAAATGTAAGATCTCCCTTTCTTCTACTAACTTATATATTCGATTTCCTTTAGTTATTTTCTAAATAGTTAAAGTTCTTATTTCCATAATGTATCATTTTTTTTTTGGTTTATTGAACCAAAAAACATGTAATACTGATAAATAAATTTATTGATATATTCGGAGCAAAATTTTCGTGAAATAATTTTTTTTTTCATGAATTTATTAAAGATTCTGTTTTTTAGCGCATTAATATTTACACCTGTCAATCAAAATGCACCGTGCAAAATGGATCCCGTGCAACTGCAAAGTGTATATAAACTTCATTGTTGTATTTCAGATATAAGGTGTGCTTATCAAATTCTTTTGATTTTAAAAAATGTACAAGAAAATGAACCCAATTTTTTTCCAACGGAAATGCAAGTAATAATTTTCTAAAATTTATTTAAAATTATAATAACCTTTTTCTACGCATCCAGTAGGAAATATATTTTGCTCAATATATTCAAAATCGAACTCACTTCTCCCCTCGTCAAGCCAAGCAAAAACGTCATGATGTCCCGCGTAGTTGTAACCTGTAAGAAAGGTCATGTCAAAGTAAAAGTAGACATTTGTCAAGGACTTCGTTAAACAGGAAGTATGTGAGCATCATACCTTACATCGAAGCTAACCGTATTGAAACCCGCGCTTATGCTGTATACCAAATTACTTATAAGTAGTTGCTAAAAACTGTTATGAACAAACTTTGCCCGTCCATCTGCTGCTCGACACGCCATTTTATAACCATTAACAAAAAATGGACACGTTTTAGCCGCAATGGTCTAGACTTGGAAAAGGGCATTCTCCATAGAATCTCGAGTTATTAAGCGGGTTTTTTCAAACATGTTCAAGGTTAAAAACTTTTCACTTCTTAAAAATGAAATGATTATCCTTAGCATACCGGTATTTTTATTTTCTCAAAAGTATATTTTTAGCAAAGACATTATGATACATTTTATTTTTAGGCCACAAAATCTTTATCAGTTTATCATTTGAACCCTTAATGTACACTCTTGGAGCGTTTCGTTTAGGTGTAAAATGTTAAAATATATAAATTAAGGCACTACACAACAAACCTGACTTGATGACTCCTTATGCATTTTTTTTTCAAATGTAAAATGTTCCAAATGTATTAAGACACAACGTATAACCTTATTGAAAGTATGAAAGAAAGAAAAAACGAATTTTCCAGTCCATTTATCAACTCGTCATTTATATAACTTTCATTTTGTTTTAGTTTTTAGAAACGACCATACAATACTTGCCGTTCGGGCCATCTTTCTTGATGCACTCAATTACTTTCTCTGAGTTTCCAGCTAAAACAGGCAAGAGCCCAAGTGTTTGACTCGCATTGGTATGAGGCTTGCACTCCTCTGGAATGTAGTACTTATCATCGTCAGTAATACAAATTATTTGAGCAGCCGACATGCAACCCAACCATTCACGGACATATCTATGATGAACAAATACATTAACGAATTAAATTGTGTATTGTCAAATCATTAACGAGCAAGTCATAAACAAATCAAAATTATGGGTTGTTATATGTACATGTAGAAACCTACTTGTAACAAATGATGAATCACTCATAGATATAGACCTAGAGAAAGTCAACAAAAGTCAAGGGTTGCATTGCTTAAGAAATAGTATAGGTAATTTATTTTTATGCCCCGCCAACTTTGTTGGGGGGCATATAGTTTTTCGGTCCGTTCGTCCGTCCTTCCGTCCGTCCGTCCGTCCGTCACACTTTAGTTTTCCACACTTTTTTTCGACATCCTTGCATATATTCAAAAGATTTTTGGTATGTGAGTCTACCATGATGAGTTACAGGTCAAGTTCGAGTTTCATTCCGGTCCACTGATTTTGACCTAAATTACAGCCCTTGAACTTAGCAAATTTTGTAAAAATAAGTTTTCCGCACTTTTTTTCCACATCCTTGCATATATTCAAAAGATTTTTGGTATGTGAGTCTACCATGATGAGTTACAGGTCAAGTTCGAGTTTCATTCCGGTCCACTGATTTTGACCTAAATTACGGCCCTTGAACTTAGCAAATTTTGTAAAAATAAGTTTTCCGCACTTTTTTTCCACATCCTTGCATATATTCAAAAGATTTTTGGTATGTGAGTCTACCATGATGACTTACAGGTCAAGTTCGAGTTTCATTCCGGTCCACTGATTTTGACCTAAATTACGGCCCTTGAACTTAGCAAATTTTGTAAAAAAACAGTTTTCCGCACTTTTTTTCCACATCCTAAGACCTTGCATATATTCAAAAGATTTTTGGTATGTGAGTCTACCATTATGAGTTACAGGTCAAGTTCGAGTTTTGTTCCGGTCCACTGATTTTGACCCAAATTAGGGCCCTTGGACTTAGCAAATTTGGTAAAAATAACAGTTTTATTTTATTTGCCAGCGGGGCATCAGTGTCATCTTGACACATTTCCTTGTTTCAAAATAATTCTAAATAGACCCTTATGGGAAATGGTTTTTTACATAAACGGTGCTTAATAATGAATTAACCAAAGTTTTATTTCCTCGAATAGCCAATAAAATGGTCACCAAAAAGTATGGCATCTCAGAAACACAAGACAGCCATTTATGTTTGTGATTTTTGCCAAGTAATCTGCGGGTAGTTTTCACGTCCCATCGGAGTATTATTGCTATACGACTTATATGCATACAACATATGGTTTAAGGTAGAGCGTGGCACCTGGGTCCAAAATTAATTTGTCAATAGATTTTCTTCAAAATTAACATAAATGTCCTAAATGATATACTCTTTCATAATTTGATTCAAAATTCATGGGTTTCTTCCCTACTTTTCGAGTTATATCAAGTTAAAGTATTAATATTTTACAATGAATTATATAGGAAAAGCCATAAAAACACACAAAAATGTTCCATTACTTTTTTTCCTGTCAATAGATTTCCCTCATTTTTTGACATTTTATAGATCTTGCAACAGTTCATCATTGTAAATCAATTCAAAGTGGGGTTTCTTCCCTTGATTTTTAGGTACAAGCAAAAATAGGAGCCAAAAACGATGATTTTTCATGATTTTTGCCAAATTACCTCCCTTGATCATACTTTAGCTAAGAATTTATGCTACTTTTAGAATACAAATTTTAATTATATTGATAAAATGTGCCTAAACTAGGTATAAAGATTCTTAAAACACAAAAATCTCAAAATATTTTTCAAATTTCATTTTATTTTGGGCAAGTCACATGACCACTCACTGTCCTGCTCCACCTTAATACCAACCGTTCTTTAAGTTGGCATTTTGCTGCAAGTTGATGTGACGTCACAGGTTCCTTCAACCTCCTGAAAACTTCAAATAGTCCCAATTTATGACCTTTAGCTACCTCTAAACCGACAAAACCATAATGAACTATTGATGAAAAGTTTTCCTCGTACTTTTTGGGATCCATTTCTACAAAACAACAAAATACCTGTTTTTCATACATTTTTTTGGTGCTTTCTATTGCCGTAGCTTTCGAAGATATGTTCATATGCACTAATGCATTTCAAACCCATTTCTCATCTTAAGGGGACGACCATTTCATTTTGAGGGGGGGCTGCCGGCAGTTTTTGTAAATAAATATTCTGGCCTGGAAAAAGTTGGATATAAATAATCTGGCCTCTATTTGCAAGAAAATAAATAATCAGTCCCAATATGCAGCTCAATAAAGCTATTGTATGCAGAAAATAAATATTCTTGCCGCGTAGCAGCGACAAATTAATATGTTGGCCCGCAAAATTTTGAAAATAAATAATCTGTCTCGACCGAAACTGCCAGCCCCCCCTCAAATGGTCACCCCCTTAGTTCAAAACCTTTTCAGTGTACTTTTCTTTCATTTAAACTTATAAAATATGACCAAAAGTCGGTTGTAGTTCTTTGTAATAGCGAGCGTAGCTCGTAGCGGGCACAAAGTGCCCGCTTGAGCGGAGAGTTCGGCATGTTCCCGCGAAAAATTTGCCTTACTGTGATATTGATTTTTCATGTTCTGGATATGCTTCTTATAGTTACAGGTGCAGCTTATTTTTTTTTAAGTGGGGCAAATATTTGACATATTTAGTAGTTACATCATTTATCATGTTATTTGTTTGCTTTGGTCCTTATGGTCGAATGCTAATAAACTTTATTTATGCTTTTCGTTTATTTATGTACATTGCATTTTTGTTGGTTTGTTTTTTTCAAATGAAGTTAATTGAATAAATATGCTGTGCCTAATTCATATAATAAAGATGCTACTAGAGTAGCTGTTTGTGCCACACCCAGTGCTACGTCAAAGACACTCTCAGTTCCCCGGGCGTAGTACTCCAGCGGCGAGTTTGCAACACGCGGCGACAGTCCATGTTCGAGTAGACGATGACTCCGATGATGACATTGAGTTGGCAGAACTAAAAGCACTAGACTCGTCGAAAAAAAAACTCGAGAGAAAACGGAAGGAAGCTTGGAGAGGAATTGGCATAGACACAACAGGAGCTGAAGCAATTCACTAAGAAAGGTGAGAACAATTTAATTCATAAAGATTCGGTGTCAGAGGTAGAGCTAGGTGACTTAAGCAAAATGAAAGATTTAAACAAAACTGTTGACAAACAGCTCTATGCAGAATTTCAATCGATCCCTATGTTTAGTAGCAATGTAAATTGTTGTGGTGTCATAGTTTGTCATTGTTTTTACGTCAGCAAAAATTAATAAATATAAAATAGTTCTTTTTGGATTGTAGCTCAATTTAGTCGTAATACAAACAAGAGGCTCCCAGGAGCCTGAATCGCTCACCTGGTCTTGATGTTGACCCTATACTTTTGTAGAGCTAAATGAGCTGAACATTTAAGCAAGCAACAGCTTTTCTCTACCTGCAATAGTTTTCATTCAATAGGCCAAAAACACTATTTTTCACCTATAAGGGGCCATAACCCCTATAAGGAGTCATCTGACAACTTCGACCCTATGGAGACTTTTGTAGAGCTAAATGAGCTGAACATTTAAGCAAGCAACAGCTAATCTCTATCTGCAATAGTTTTCATTCTGTAGGCCAAAAACATGAAAAATCGCTATTTTTCAGGGGCCGTAACCCCTATAAGGGGTCATCTGACAACTTCAACCCTATAGAGACTTTTGTAGAGCTAAATGAGCTGAACATTTAAGCAAGCAACAGCTAATCTCTATCTGCAATAGTTTTCATTCTGTAGGCCAAAAACATGAAAAATCGCTATTTTTCATGGGCCGTAACCCCCTATAAGGGGTCATCTGACAACTTCCACCCTATGGAGACTTTCGTAGAGCTAAATGAGCTAAACATTTAAGCAAGCAACAGCTAATCTCTATCTGCAATAGTTTTCATTCTGTAGGCCAAAAACATGAAAAATGGCTATTTTTCACCTTTAAGGGGCCGTAACCCCTATAAGGGGTCATCTGACAACTTTGACCCTATGGAGACTTTCGTAGAGCTGAATGAGCTAAACATTAACGCAAGCAACAGCTAATCTCTATCTGCAATAGTTTTCATTCTGTAGGCCAAAAACATGAAAAATGGCTATTTTTCACCTTTAAGGGGCCATAACCCCTATAAGGGGTCATCTGACAACTTCGACCCTATGGAGACTTTCGTAGAGCTAAATGAGCTAAACATTTAAGCAAGCAACAGCTAATCTCTATCTGCAATAATTTTCATTCTGTAGGCCAAAACCATGAAAAAATGCTATTTTTCACCTTTAAGGGGCCGTAACCCCTATAAGGGGTCATCTGACAACTTTGACCAAATGGAGACTTTTGTAGAGCTTTTGATGCTGAATCAGTAGCATGGCCTCAGATTTCCTCTATCTCTTATACTTTTTGATTTATAAGCCAAAAACAGTAGTCTGACCCCCCCTAGTCTATTTTTAGTAACGGCGGCCATGTTTTTTGACAGATCAAAAATCGAAACACAAGTTTGGTGCAGGACACCCTAAGGATCAATCATACCAAGTTTCATTCAATTCTGTTCAGTAGTTTCAGAGGAGAAGATTTTTGAAAAATTGTTAACGGACGACGACGACGACGACGACGACGACGACGACGACGGACGCCAAGTGATGGCAATAGCTCACATGGACCTTTGGTCCAGGTGAGCTAAAAAAGGATCAGTAGAATGACAAACAAAAACAACCCGAAAACAAACCCTCACTACACGCAAACTTCAGTGAAAATTTAAATGATAGTGGGTGCACTCAGGTGCTTCAGAAGGATCAGTAGTTCCTGATTTTTTATTTGATCATTTTGTGCTGAAACATTCTCTCGAGTTGAGAAAATGAGATCCACATTAGGGACCGACCATTCAACTTGAAGGGGGGGCCTTGGTTTTTTCCTAAGAAATATTTTGAAATTCATTTTTGATGAAAAAAATATTTTGGCAGCTGAGGGTCAGAAAAAAAATATTCTGAAGAAGGATTTCTGCTATAAAAAATAATGCTGATAATGAAAAAAAATATTCTGTCGCGACGCCTTCGAAAAATAAATATTTTGTCCGCAAAAAAAATTTCTGATCAAAACAAAAAACCAAGGCCCCCCCTTCAAGTTAAATGGTCCGTCCCTTAATCAAGTGTGTTCATCATGACTTTTATCTATGGTTTCATGTGTATACATATTATCACCGTATGGACTCGTGAGCGGATGAAAAGGTGATTCACGTACTTTGAAATGGTTAATAACACACTTTGAAAAGGGATAAATGGATTAAAAACAAAACAAGGTATGTTTGAGTATCATTTTTCGTTACCCATTTCAATTATATATTAAATGCCATGGCTCACGGAACACTTGGAACCGTTCCCTTTCTTAAGATGCATAATATTTTTCGAAAGAATGTTTCAGTTTTCTTCCAACTTAATGACAAAATGATGTTACAAAAAAATAACAATAAAACATATTTTTTTTCTAATGAAATCACCCTTTTTAAGAATATAATGTGCATACACGTGCTTTTAGGAATATGAAATATATCAAAACACCGTTTTTTATAGGCACGGATCTTACAATTAAAGTTATGCCCGAAAATTAAAGTAACGCCGTCTGAAAAGGTTATCAACCAGTAACGCATATAAAAATGGTCAAGAAACAACAAATGATTAATGCTGGAGGGGATGGTTATATAACGACAAATCTTTCCCATTCCGAAAGAATCAATAACAACCTGTATTACTCAGTTTATAGATCTACTAGTCAGTGTCTATGTTGATGACTATGGCTGCAAAGAGCAATGTAACACATACAGACCGCCGTGCAAAAAAACGATACAATTCAAATTGAATCATTATTTAAAAAAAAATACTGCTATGAAATAAAAAGTTGGGAATCCTAATTTTGGTAGAGCAAAATCTAATGTCTGGAACTTTGTTGTCATTTGAATTTATGAAAACTTCTTTGAAAACATGTACAGCGTCTGCGGCTATTCCGTCAACTATTTCGATCAAGCGTATTGAAACATGACATATAAAACCATTTATTTTAAACATACGTTTTAGAATAGAAAGTATTTATCAAATACATTTTACACATATGAACCCGAAACACAAAACATGTCCATTTTAAAACTCCCTCTCTGACCCTTATAAATCGAAGGAAAATTCCTTGGCAAAAGTTATCTTCAAAGTCGACCACATTGTCTGACATTCAACTACATTCGGCTATATGCTTTCATCCAATTCAAAAATCTGAATAAATGCTATGTGAAACATATTTAAGAACAATCCAACCCAGGTAGGTTACATTTGGCCAAGCGGTTTCAGGGCCGACGAATTTGGAACAATTGGACGACGGACAGCACATGCTAAGTGATGGCAATAACTTAAATGACATTCGGCCAGGCGATTTAAAACATGTTATATGCATTTGATGTTCTATAGTCATGAAAGATTTTATTCATGCAATAAAAGGTTAACAGCTTTTATTGAAGTGTTTTGTATTTGCTATAATATAATATCTGCTATATTTTCATGACCACACCTGTATACGAATTTTCTTTCAAAAATAATGTGAAAAAACTCTTGAGAGCTTGTGTTTGTTGTTATTTACAAATCCGAATTCAAATAAATCCTTCTTATCTTATTATGCAAACGTGGGTATCTGATTTTAACTTTTTAAAATAAGCTAAAGTCAAAACACCAATATTACTTGTACTTACCTCAATCATAAGATTTAGCCCTGTCTTTATGCAATTGTGTGTTGATGGGTCAATATCGAGTGCGCCGTACTTGTTAATCTATAATTAGTCGCGATAGGCTAAATTTAAACAATACACCGGTAAGAAGGTAAGCAAACACCATGATTCACACAAATAAATTAGTATCTCCCAATATCTTGACGCAGCGACTGAAAGAATATTCCTTGATACTGTTTTAATGTGTAAATAAATATAGTTTAACTAATAAGTCACATAATATTAGGACTGACGATTCTTCAATTCTGGACATTGTATGTCAAATTAGAAGTGGCGAAATCAAAATTGCGTTGATTAAATCAGTCTCTGAATTGCCCAGTATTACAAAAGAGAGATATTTCTCAATCAATACAAGCATTAATTTAATAATTCAAAATCGTCAAAAAGCAGTTTTAGTTTGTGGTTTTTTTTTA
Source organism: Arcuatula senhousia (assembly GCA_963971305.1). NCBI lineage: Eukaryota > Metazoa > Mollusca > Bivalvia > Mytilida > Mytilidae > Arcuatula > Arcuatula senhousia. The sequence continues at coordinate 12,288,918 of OZ020310.1, forward strand.
TTTACTGATAGTTTGTAGAAATTAAGCTATGTAGTATAATTTTAAATGCATTAAAAATACTTTCAAATTAATTTTATGCTGGAATTCAGTAAACTATTTTAAGAAACTCCTGTCCTTGATTGTTGGTAGTTAAGTTTATAGCCAAACGTTAACATCAAGTTTGATAGAAAAGCAGGCTTATTTAAGACAATCAAATAAATTAAACTTCTACGCGTGCTTTTTTAATTTCACAGCCTCTTTTCGTTTACCTGATAATTGAATTTATTTTCCAAACAGTAACACATATTTATGTAAAGATGTATGTATAATTATGCAATTAAAGATTTGGTTATTCATGTTTTTTCGCCGCATGTATATGCAACAATTGATTAAAAATATTTGATGAGAATAAAAAACAAATATGTAACAAATTTCGCTTTATTTGCATTATTGTGTTGTAATTTAACACGCATTGACCCTTTTTAGCTTTTCTCACGTATTTTGTAACCTTTTCGCCCTGCGTTATCGGTGTATCGGCATTTACAAGCGATATATAAGATAAATGTACTCATTTATCATGTTAAGACATTCCAAGTGATAATGATTGTTCTAAAAATATTGACCTGTTTGAGCAGAAATGTGTGTAAATATTTTTTTTGTCAATAAATTCATATTTCAAATGAAGTATTGATTTTGTAAAGAGGTTGTGGAACAAATCGTTCAATAATGAATTATGATGCCACCAAAATTAAACACCTAAAGATATGAGGTGTTCCGTGCAATAGCATTTGTTTTTATATAAGAATGCCTACTGGGCTTATTATAGACCTTTTTGATGACATATTGCTATTTTTGAAAATTTTGCCTTTTCAAAGTGTGTTATTAACCATTTCAAAGTACGTGAATCACCTTTTCATCCGCTCACGAGTCCATACGGTGTATTATACAGATCTGCGACATGGATCTGGTAACAGTTTAATATGTGTATTCACGGTACGTGCATTTTGTGTATTTATATTGATCATTGTGATGTACGGACAAACCCGGGCTTGATAAAAAAAAACCACTTTGGCAGCAGAGAGTAAGATTTTTTTTTAAGAAGGATTATTTTCTGCTATAAAAAAATGCTAATAGCATGAATAATGACAAAAAATATTCTGTCGCGACGCCTTCCAAAAAAAAGTCTAGTCAAAACAAATAACCAAGCCCCCGGGCTTCAGGTTAAATGGTCCGTCCCATGTACACCTTCTCGGTTTTTTTTAGCTTACATGTACTTAATGTATAATATATAGAAAATAATGAGATTCGGAATAAGTGTACGCAACACACATTGACACAGCCCAAAATCAAGCGGCAATTCAGAAAAACCACAATGGACAACCGCCAGCAGCCTTCAACGAGGTCAGTTGGCGCTGCTCGTTGTTCTGCAATTGGCCCATTGTCTGATTAAAATGCATATAATTCAAAACCAGTCCTGAAATAGTCACAGATAGACCCCTTTCTTAAACCAGGAACAGAAAACATAAATAAGACAAGTACTGGCTTAGGACAGGCACATATAATATGTGGCGGGGTTAAACTATTTTTTAGGGCCCAACCTTCCCTCTATCAACATTTCTAGACAAAGCACAAAACCTTAACACAATATAAAAATCAAATCGACCAAAGTTCAATTCCATTAGAGAGAACCATTTATGCAATAACTGTTTTGTAATTTAATTTGTGTTACCAATGTGTATTAATGACACCATGTCTAATTGAACAATGAGTATTTTTACTCCTGAAAAGTCTGATTTTGGAGGGAAAAATAGGGTGACCCGTTACCATAGCAACCAAATCATGTAAACAACTTTTTGACCCATTTTTCTTAATAAGTCTTTGTACCAAGCAAATTTGCAAAGTTTCATCACAATCCGTGACCATGCGTGCCACACCCCCTATACTAAAGTGAAAGTGGTTACAGAGAATGCCTGTTAATAATGAATTTCCAGATTCCAGATTTCTCAGCGTTTGCAGAATTAAGATGTTAGTTCGAGTTAAACTTTGTTCACATCTTAATTGATGTGCTTAGGAAGCAACCATTTGATTTTTAGGGTGGGGCTATGGATATTTTCTTCGTCTTGCCTTTTCATTTTCGGAAAAGGCTGAGCCTGGATTTTTTTTTGCAAGCGTGCCCGCGCCAATATTTTTTATTTGTAAAGCTATTATAAGATTTTCAGCCAAAACTACCATCCTGCCTTTTTCATTTCAAAGCACTGTCCTACCTTTTTATTTTTGTATTTTTGCCACCCTGCCTTTTTCACCATAGCCCCCCCTAAAATGGTCGGTCCTTTACCAAGCGTGATGCAAGAAAACTATTTGTACATTTTATTTCATTTTATTTCTTACCTTTTAATTTCTTTTACTGTCTTCTTTATGGTATGATATCTGAATGTTTAATACACACAAGTACACACTTAATTTATCATTCATGTGACAGAAGTTAAACTTTATTGTACGTAGAAAGATCATGAATATGTAAAAAATATTGATTGGACTTAACGGGTTCTTAACGATGCGTGACAATATAAACAAAAAAAAATCTGTGAGCTTTAAAAATGAAATTTAGGATAAAGCATATATCAGACCTACATGCGTTATGTAGTTGCTTCAAAAGCTGTGACGAAACTGTGTAATACTTTAAGTTTTTGTCCACTACGTGTAAAAACCTAAGTATTCCGAAAAGAATGGAGTACACGAAGTCGCTGTACTAAAGGAATTATAAAGCAACACACAATATATTATAGCTAGGCTTTTGTCCTGTGTTGTTACTCAGAAAACTGAGACGGAAATCAAATCACAGACAGACGGACTGGCAAGGGTAAAGCAGTATACCCCCTCTTCTTCAAAGCTGGGGTATTAAATATGCTTATTTTGTAACAGGAGGGCCTGGTAGATGTGCAACCCGATCGAGATGTAATAAGCCGGGGTAATAAATGTAGAATTACTGATAGCACTGATTGGCAGCAGGTTATTTTTTTTATTGGAGCTATAAGGGACGGACAATTTAAATTGAAGGGGGGCCTTGGTTTTTTGTTTTGGTCAGAAAAAATATTCATTTTTCGAAGGCGTCGCGACAGAATAATTTCTTATCATTATTATCATTATTTTATATGGCAGTAATCCTTCTTCAAAATATTTTTTCTTACCCTCTGCTGCCAAAATATTTCAGAATATTTTTTAGGAAAAAACCAAGCCCCCCTTCAAGTTAAATGGTCGGTCCCTAATGAACAAGAAATATTTGTGGCCACTTTTCATCCCCTAGTAACGTGGATTCACGACGATCAAGAAAGTCCAGTGATTCACGGTAAGACGATTCTGTTTTGTCGGGTTAAAGAAAAAAGTAAACAAAAGTCTTTCGAGTGGTAAATGAGTTAAATGATTTTGTCTCTTTATTTGTTACAAAAAGAACTAAAAAGTCGTAAAAGTATATAATCAATCTGGTGTGAAATAAAGATATTATTCACGATGAATATCAAGGTTGAATCATGTTCATGACGAAAACTACGTCAATAAACAAACAGTTAATTCTTAAATAAACTTGAATTCAAATGTATTGATGTTTATGTGCAAACACGTATTTCAAAAGAAAATGATACTTTATATGTAAATTGGGGCGCATTAAAGTGGTTTTACTCAACGACTGTATAGACGAATGACTTTCCAACGCACATTCCAATACTCGAAAAATAATAAGCCTGTGGCTACCAATTGCTTGATTCTTAAGGTTGGTAAAAAAATATTTCATTGGCGATTTTAACGGTTTATGGGCGGTCCTTAATGAGCTGGTTAACTCGTTCAATGGATGGAATGGATCTTTCTTGAACCAACTTAATTAAACTTTTGTGTTCCAAGTAATCATGATCTTGTACAAGAACTTCCGTTTAATTTGATAAACCAAAAGCTACTATTGAAGCATATGCTTACAAAGTTTCGTCAACCTAGCACTTATGCCACTTGAGATATTTTTAACATTGTAACATTGATAGTTAACGCCTCCGCTATTGTCGCCACCGCCGCTAGCAGAGTAACACTTATGTCCCACTCTGCTTCGCTGGCAAGAAAAAAATAAATTTAATACAAAACAAAAACAAAAAACAAAAACAGAAAAAAAAAATCCGAGAGGATGTCATGGATGTATTCATATTTTAAAGCAATTTAGATGACCATTTTTAAACCATCAATCTCAAATTACGCCACCACCATTTATCTGTATGAATCCTCGTCCCGTTTTTACAATTTGAGGTATACCAGTAATAACGAAATAGCTATTTGCCTTCTTATTTTGCCTGTATGCAGGATTACGAGAGAGGACCACAATTGATGCACAATATATTCCCTTACAACAACTCAAAATGGGTAAAAGAGAAAGCACGTTAATGGCCAGAAATAGATAATATATATTTATGTTTATATATCGTCCAATTTAAAAGAACCACATGTGGGGTCAAAAAGTTGCAAGGCAATAGAATAATTTTCTATTTTTGATTTTTTTAATTTTACATGTACGGTATTCGTTGCAACATCTGAAATATTATCCGGCCTTTTTATATATTGCTCACCCCTACTTTTTGGGCCGACCGCCGCATATGCACCTTCCATTTAAATCGAAGTTACCCCTCCCCTCTTCATCGTAACTTAAATAATTAAAAAGTAGCTAAAGACATTCTGAACCTACAATAATATAAGAATCTTTATTTCTCATAACCAATATACAAAGGTACAGAGATATATACAATAAACACAGATTTACATTATGGAAGAAATGGCGGTCAACCTGGAGGACAAACCCTCTTACAAACAATCTTTATAAATTTACATAATCTAAACAAAATTGATTTTTTGTCTGTTGACAACAAATTACCATACTTTATAATATTAGGCCTATTTCTAAAAACACTATCAATATATATTTTACGTTCATTAGCAAAGCTGGAACATTCAAACAAATAATGAAATTCATCACCCAGTTCCCTACCCTGACATAAATTACAATGTCTATTTTCTCTGGGTACACCTCGCCACCGGCCTAATTCTATAGGAAGTCGATGGTTAGATGTCCTAAACTTTGCAAAGACATATAAATTGTTATCATCGAGAGTATCAAGATACGACTCCCATTTTAGCTCTTTTTTAAACAGTTTATAATTATCCCCTTTTGATGAATTTTCAACAGAAGCGTTCCACGTTTGCTTAAATTGATCAAGCAAGTTATTTTTAACAATAAGCTTGATCCATTGCTCAGAAAAAACATTTTGAGAAAGCCAAATATAAGTTAGTCCACACTCATTGAGAATAGATTTCAGTGTATTAATCCAAGAACTTGAGTTTTCATTTCTACAACTATGAACAAATAATAGTCTATATGCAAGTGCTGAAATTTTTGACTGGTTACCCTTTATCAATTTTGCCCAAAATGATATCATTCTAACCTTGATATCTATTTCTAGTGGATATCTGCATAATTCGCCATATACCATATAATTTGGCGTAGAACTTTTCAAATGCAATAATAATTTACAAAATTTAAGATGTACTTTTTCTATAAAATCATTTTTAGAAAAACCCCATATTTCACATCCATACAGTAAAATAGGTTTAACCATTTTATCAAAAAGGTCTAACTGACACTTAATAGATAGGTTATGCAATCTACCCTTTTTAAGTACATCGTACATAGCTTTTGTACCTTTTTTAACCAATTCGGTTTTTGCAGCTTTAAATGATCCTGACCTTGAGAAAGTGATTCCAAGATAAGAAAAGTTTTTAACTATCTCAATGTCCTTTCCATTAATCATAAATTTTAAATTGGTTGGTAATCGTCCGTTTGAGAAGACAATCACCTTAGATTTGTCAATATTAACTTTAAGCTTCCAGCGTTTGCAAAACACGCTGAAACAATCAAGTTGTCGTTGCATATCTAAACTTGACTCTGCCAATATAGCAGTGTCATCAGCATATAAAAGAACAAACAATTTTACAAATATATCTAAATTTTCCTCCAAATCGTTCGATATGGATTGTAAGCCTAAAACTTCATTTTCATTTAAAAAAGATTCAAGATCATTTAAATACAAAGAGAAAAGGTAGGGAGACAGATTTTCTCCCTGTCTTACACCATTATTACAATCGAAAAAGTCCGATGACTCGTTATTATACACAATTCTACTTTTAATATTTTGATACATGTTGTATATTACATTATACATGTTTCCATTTATATTATTCAGTATAAGTTTATACCACAGACCATCTCTCCAAACTTTATCAAAAGCTTTTTCAAAATCTATAAAAGCTACGAATAACTTCTTTTTCTTTAACTTAAGTAATTCAAAAAACGCATGTAACGAAAAAATATTGTCTAATGTAGAATAACCTTTTCGAAAACCACACTGATTCTCACAAATTAAAGAAACATTTTCTGAAAATTTATCTAGTCTTCGCAAAAGAACTGCTGTGAAAAGTTTGCCAAGGCAACTAACTATTGTTATTGGTCTGTAGTTTCTGGGATTCATTGTATCCCCTTTATTTTTATAAATAGGCTTAATATTACCCGTTACCCAGCTCTCGGGTACAACACCGGAGCTAAAAATACAGTTAAACAACTTGATATAGATAGGTAAAAAAAGATCTACAGAACATTTTATATATTCATTTACAATAAGGTCATCACTACTTGCTTTATTATTTTTAAGATTTTTTATACAATATAAGATTTCTTCTCCTGTTATTTCTTCATTTATTTCAATATTTATATCATTCAATAATGAATTATCTAAATTTGGCAGTTCAATATTGTCTTCATCCTCCTCGTGCGTTGGAGTTTTATTTAACTCCTTGAAAAAATCAAAAAGGGAGGACAAAGGAATATTGGGCTGCCTTCTATATGAACCTTTTCTTAAAAGATCCCAATACTCTTTACTATTATTTGATCTTAATTTTTCAATTTTCCTTGACATCTCTTTTCTATATCTTTTCACACAAGTGTCGATTTTTTTCTTATAAAGTTTTTCGGCTTGCTTCATCTCGTCTCTAGCGGATGAGGATTTATCGTTTTTACAACGTCTTTTTAGCTTACGAAAGTTTTGTCTAGCAAATTTACAGTCCGAATCGAACCATGGTTTGTTGTTTTTACAGACATTTTTTTCTTTCTTAGCATGCGAGACATAAACTCTATTTGCACCAAATGTTGTCTCTGCAGCTTTAACAAAAGTATTCCCTAATTTGGAGACAAAATTATCAACCATGGACTGATCTGCTTGGTCCACATTTTCTAACTGTGTCTCCAAAATCCGGATACTTTCAATGTCTAAATTTACTAAAAAATCATCTCGCAATGAAGCATCCCATTTGCGAGGTCTTATCTTAGAACCACGGTTTTCAATGCCAGCATCATAACCAGGATCAGCATTATCGGTATTGTTATGAAAAGACATGAGAAGAGATATAGGACAATGTACATCAGAAAACAATTTACTAAAATCTAATACATTCATATTTACAATATATTTTATAAAATCGGCAGAAGAAATATAATAATCAACAACACTTTTGTTTTTACAAGTAAATTTTCCACTGCCGTTTTCATTTCCAATTCTACCATTTACAATAAACAAGTCATTATTTTTACACATATCTAACAGTTTCTTGCCATAATTATTTGAAAACTTATCCATACTACCTCTATTTACTTGAATACGAAGTTCTTCTAATACATAAATTTTATTCAAACAAATATTATTATCTAACACATATTTCTCTAATGTATCATCACCTTGTTCATAGTCTGGCTCTTCAGCGGTTCTACTATTAAAATCACCGCTTAGCAAAATATACTTATGATCTTTTTGAAATTTTAATAAGTCAATTTCAACTTCACTAAATGCATCAGATGAAGAAAATCTAGACTGCTCAGGAGGGATATAAAAAACGCCACCAATTACATCTTCATCCAATTTAACAAACGATTTTGAAATCCTATACCATAAAACAAAATCTTTATCACTTTTAATGGGTGTAATAAAATTTTCTAATTCCTTCTTATAGCCGAGCATAATACCGCCCGATCTTCTATGTGTAAAAAATTTTCTATTTTTAAAATGCAAAATATAGCCAGGAATATCTATTTGGTCAATATCATCTGTTTTTGTCTCAACAAAACATAAAATATCATAATTATTAATTAAGTCAATGAATTCTGGATAATTTAATCTTGATTTCAAACCACAGCAATTTAAAGTTAAAATATTGACACTTTTATTTACAAATGTTCTACTACTAGATTCATTTAAAGTTATACATGAAATGTTTTCACGTTTCTTTTGTCCTCCACGGTGATCCTATCTGGACTGATCAGGTGTTGACCCAACACGTGCACGTTTGACAGGTGGCCGACGGGGGTCTTTCGGGGTAGACACAGAAGTAGTTCTGAAGTTCATATCTTGTGATTGATCGGCTTGGGTCGGTGAATCTACATATTGCTTATTGTTAATGAAAAGCTTGTCCCTCACCATCTTAACGGTTGCTCCCCTATTTCTGGCATCTCTCATAACTGGGTATAGATCACGTCTGTGATTTTCGATTTCTACCGGGAATTGCTGATTTATTCCAAACGGTTTTCCTTTGAGGTGTTTGGCGTTTTCGAGAACATATTGTAAGTCTCTGGCATAAAGAAAACGAGCAACTATTGGTCGGTGCTTCTGGAACGGCTGATTCTGACCATTTTGGTGCTTTCCAAATCTGTGAACGTTACCAAATTCAATATGATAGTCAATACCGAGTTCTCTGTATAGAAAGTCTCGTAACAAACCTTCTGTGTTTTCGTTTCTACTCTCGGACAGACCAGTAAAGATCAGGTTATTCTTCATTGATCGGCAGCGAAGGTCGGTTATCGATTCCTTAAGCTCTTCGCGTTCCATCTTAAGAGCCTTGACTTCTTCTATAAGAGAATCTACTTTCGGACACATTGAGTCTTGGTTTTTATCAAGTTTATCTATTGCTTTTGTGTTTTCACCACACTGTACCTTAACGCTGTCGAACAGATCACTCATTCCCTGTACGTTGTTTTCAAGGGATGTATATTTCTTTGATAATTCTGATACCTCTGCTTGCACTGAAACTAGTTTATTTGAGATTGTAGATACTGATTGTTTTATTTGAACCAATTCTTCAGCCGAATTTGTCACTTTAATCTCTATACTCTGTAATCTGGAATCAAGTCTGTTTAGTAATGTAAAAATATTACTCGTAATTGGATCCATCTGCTCAAAAATCGGACCGGGAGTTTTTCTATCGCCACTAGATGTTTCGTTTTGTGTCCCTTCAAGGCTATTTATTATGGTTCCAGGTATCAGTGACATGTTAATTACACACTCCTCTAGACCCTCAGTTTAAATGTCGGTAGTTCATTTGTTTACAAGATCCAATACACATCCCCGGGAGAACAGACCACATAGCAGAGAGATACTTGACACTTTCCAAAGTTAAATAGGCTGGGAAACTGGGCCCTCCGTACATGGAAAACAATTAAAACGATCTGACATTAACGATGCATACAAACGCTATATATAAAGATGCCTTAATGAAGTTTTTTTTCTATAGTGTTTTTCCGTGACCGTCCATTCCTTCCATTCGGAACTCTCCTCTTATATATATTATATAATATATAAATGTGTTATGATTTATGTTCATATGAATTTGACTTATTATTCTTCAACTGACCCTTTTTTTTATCTTTGTATATTTTGTTTTTGATGTGTACAAATTCGATAAAACAACAAGAAGCTCCCAGGAGCCTGCAACGCTCCCCTCGTCCTTAGGCTATAAGTGTCGCGTCTATGAGCTATAATAGCCCTTTAAGGGGTCATCTTAGAACTTCCACCCATTTATAAAGCGATGCGTTTTCATTCTCTGCAATACTTATCATTTTATATTGCAAAACATGAAGAAACCCGCTAGGTTTGCCATTTAAAGTGCTTAAACCCATATAAGGGTTCATCTGACATCTTCGACTCAATTAAGACTTTTGAAGAGTTAAATGAGCTGATAATTTAAGCAAGCCAAAGCTTTTCTCTATCTGCAATAGTTTTCGCTCTGGCAAAAACATGAAAAAAAATATATTTGACCTTTCAAGGACCATAACCCCTGAAAGTGTCATCTGAAAACTTAATTCGGACCATTGGAAAATTAGCTGAAGATTTAAGAGCAAACAACAGCTTTTCTCTATTTGCAATAGTTTTCATGCTATAGGGCAAAATCAGGATTTTAGTAACTGCGGCTACTTTTTGTTGTCTCTGAGTTATAAGCAATTTGTAGTGCATAAATCATTGCTGCAAATTTCAGTTAAAATTGAAAAGTGGTTTCAGAGGAGAAGATTTTTGAAATGATGACGAACGGACAACGACAGACGACTACGGACGCACAGTGATTGCATAAGCTCACAAGGTCTTTGGCAAGGTGAGCTAAAAACTTGTGTTCTTGTACAAATGTAATGGATTTTGTATATGTTGTATTTATTTATTTATTTTAACTGCGATTTAAAATCACCTTAGAAAATGTTATACCCAACCTATAAATTTGAAAAAAAATGTAAAAAAAATAAATAAAAGTCCATATCTTTAAGTACAAAATATTTAAAATTTAAAATATCGAATCTAAATAGGGTATCTTGTGAAATTCGACGGTAAAAGACCTAATTAACCAAATCTGTTATGTCAATGAAATGAATTTAAATGAATTGCAGCAAAATTCGTCAAAAATGTAGATTATAAATAAGTACATGTAATCTTATGCAATTTACCATACAAATATATGATATAACCCGACGAAACAGTACCCGCAATTTACCAAACCCGAAGTCTATACATGACCAAAACTGAATCTTTTTGTGTGTAAACTAAATTGATTTATAGCAGTTGGCAGTTCTGTCCTGGCATGTTTTAATCTAGAACGATTAAGAAAGAAGGTGGCTATATCATAAGTGGGGCTTGTTTAGGGGAGGTACCAATATCCCATATCCCCATAAATTTTGCCTCAAATATCCTGTATCCCAAAAAATGTTTTTCCAATATCCCATATCCCTGTAAATAAAATTGACAAAAATATCCCATATCCCAATAAGTTTTGCCTCAAATATCCCGTATCCCACTAAGAAAATGTGTGGATATCCCATATCCCAATATACCCTAAACAAGCCTCATAAGTTTAAAATGTGTTATAAACTTATATAATATATAACCCCCATTGATTAACCAAACTTCGACATTTTATGGAAATTTATACAAAAATGCTAAATGTAAAGAAATATAAATAAAACATAGCTTTTTGTTTATTACAATGCTAAGATGTGTTTTTTATGTGTGTATTGTAAACAATATCGATCGGAAAAGGGACGACTTTATCCCACCAAATACAATTTTGCGTGAATCCTTCATTGGACTTTCCTGATTGTCGTGAATCCACCTTACTAGGGGTTGTTTTAGAGGGTCATAATCATCAAAGTCATTTGGGGTTGCGAGCTCTTAGGAGTCAAAATCAAAAAGGGTAGTGGGTGTGGCCAGTTTCATGGGATTAGAATCAACAAGGGCAGTGGGTGTTGTAAGTTTTGGTGAGTCATAATCAACAAGGTCAGTGGGTGTTGTCAGTTTTGGTGAGTCATAATCAACAAGGTCAGTGGGTGTTGTCAGTATTGGGGAGTCATAATCAACAAGATCAGTGGGTGTTGTCAGTTTTTTGGAGTCAGAATCAACAAGGTCAGTGGGTGTTGTCAGTTTTGGGGAGTCATAATCAACAAGGTCAGTGGGTGTTGTCAGTTTTGGTGAGTCATAATCAACAAGGTCAGTGGGTGTTGTCAGTTTTGGTGAGTCATAATCAACAAGGTCAGTGGGTGTTGTCAGTTTTGGGGAGTCATAATCAACAATATCAGTGGGTTTAGTCAGTTTTTTGGAGTCAGAATCAACAAGGTCAGTGGGTGTTGTCAGGTTTGGGGAGTCAGAATCTACAAGGTCAGTTGGTGTTGTCAGTATTGGAGAGTCAGAATCGACAAGGCCAGTGGGTGTTGTCAGTATTGGGGAATCAGAATCGACAAGGTCAGTGGGTGTTGTCAGTTTTTGGGAGTCAGAATCAACAAGGTAAGTGGGTGTTGTCAGTTTTGGTGAGTCAGAATCAACAAGGTCAGTGAGTGTTGTCAGTTTTGGTGAGTCAGAATCAACAAGATCAGTGTGTGTTGTCAGTTTTGGTGAGCCAGGATCAACAAGGTCAGTGAGTGTTGTCAGTTTTGGTGAGTCAGAATCAACAAGGTCAGTGGGTGTTGTCAGTTTTGGTGAGTCAGAATCAACAAGGTCAGTGGGTGTTGTCAGTTTTGGTGAGTCAGAATCAACAAGGTCAGTGAGTGTTGTCAGTTTTGGTGAGTCAGAATCAACAAGGTCAGTGAGTGTTGTCAGTTTTGGTGAGTCAGAATCAACAAGGTCAGTGGGTGTTGTCAGTTTTGGTGAGCCAGGATCAACAAGGTCAGTGGGTGTTGTCAGTTTTGGTGAGTCAGAATCAACAAGGTCAGTGGGTGTTGTCAGTTTTGGTGAGTCAGAATCAACAAGGTCAGTGGGTGTTGTCAGTTTTGGTGAGTCAGAATCAACAAGGTCAGTGGGTGTTGTCAGTATTGGGGAGTCAGAATCAACTAGGTAAGTGGGTGTTGTCAGTTTGGTGAGTCAGGATCAACAAGGTCAGTGGGTGTTGTCAGTTTTGGTGAGCCAGGATCAACAAGATCAGTGGGTGTTGTTAGTTTTGGTGAGTCAGAATCAACAAGGTCATTGGATGTTGTCAGTATTCGGGAGCAGAATCAACTAGGTAAGTGGGTGTTGCCAGTTTTGGGCTCCAACAGGGTTTAAAATGACATTGGATCTGAGAGCTTATAAGAAGTGACCTTTAACCTGTATTGTATGATTGTATATGTTAACTGCCCAAGGTTGATGGTTTCCACGGCCATTAAAACTAAGGTTTTTTTTGCATCTAATGGGCAGGGAAGATAGAATATGTTCTTGTCTATATTTTTTGTAGAGAATTGTAAGAAGTTACAATTAATATGGCCCTTGTTGATGTGATGTTGCATAATAGAATTTAATGAAATTACTATTGATATGGCTTTTGTTGATATGAAGTTGCAGGAACAATTTTCTGAGTGGCTTGGAACTCCAAGTGAATTAACTTCAAGTATTTATGAGCTAAAACATCCGAGTGGCTTTGAATTCTGAGCTAAATTCTCCGCATGATAGAAAATTGCTCGAAATTTTTCAAAACCCATTAAAAATACTTGAAAATATTTAAGCTCTGAAAAGTCGAAATACTTAAAATCCTATTTCCGAGCTATTAATCATAATAACCTGCTACAGAATTAGGAATTTGTGAACTACTGCTTTCTACGTATACCTTACTACCCAAAATTAACCAAGTGGGTAAACAGGAAGTAGATATTTGACAGACCTTTAATCGTTACTTGTAATAAAGGATATCATATTGAAGTCATATACATGCACCATATCTTAAATAGCTATTTATCAGTTAGTGAGAAAACTTATGAAAATATAGGAAGAAGATATGATGCGGAATAAGTGTACATGACACAGCTCACATAAACCAGCAGCAATTTAAAAAGACCACAATGAAAAACAGCCCTTAGCCTACAATGAAGCCAGTAGGCGCTGCTCGTTGTTTTTGCCATTGGCACAAGTTCAAAAATACAGGACCCTGATTTGCTCACCTGACATACATGCCTTTTTTTACATTTAAAGGGCTATGAATTTAGTAAAGTGTTATCTAACAACGTTGATTATTACGTAATTCGTCCAATTAGTTGAACATTTTAGCAATCAAAAGCTTTTTCTAATTTTCGTCAGTTTTCCAGCTATGAGGCATAATCAACAGACATTTAAGGGACCATTACTCCCTGAATGGTATCTGACAACAATGAAAATACTTCAACAACATCTACATATGTTGTACTCCCTTCGTGTAAAGTTTCATTTAAATCCATTAGTTGTTTAGGAGTTGAGCTTACCAGGTCTTTCATTGAATACTATATTTAGAAAGTCAAGGTCTAGGTCCAATTATCTCCCCTGATTGATACCTTACAGCAATGAAAATTCTTTGTGCATGGTGTACTTCCTTCATGCAAAGTTTTACCAACTTCCATTCGTTTGAGCCGTTGATGAGAAGTTGTGCCTACAATGTATGTGGACAGACAGACAGACAGGCAGGGTTATTCCTATAATACCCCCCCCAAAAAAAAAAAATGCTGTTGAACATTTAAATACATGTACTCATATGACATTGTTTGACCTATTTCAATTTTCTCCAACTATTTCTGACTGACAACAAAAAATGGCAAGTTAGCCCAGATGAGCTAATTGAGAACAACACCAATCTGTAAAAACATACTTTAATAATAACTAATCAACAAAGTTAACAGAAATTCTATACATAACAGAGTTTGATCTATGATCCCTTGGATAGAAGAGCAGTTACAAGGGAGATAACTCAATGGCAAAGATCTAAGGGAAGCAACTTTTAAAGAATAACTTCTTTTGGTTCGGATTTTTTTTGTGTGCATATGATAATAAAGCAAATTAATAAAATAGTAAAAATGTCATCTTAGAATTTGAACATGTTAAAAATAAGTAATACCAGGTATTTGCAATGTCTTTTTCTGATTTAAAGAAAAACTGGAATATGATTTAGAGAAATACTGGAATATACTGTTTGGGAATAAAGGAGAGATAACTGAAAAACAATGTTTTACATGAATTATCTCCCTTGTTAGAACTCTTCTATCTAAAATACAACAAATGAAAGGATCAGTCAAAATATGACTTAGAACAAGTTATGCTTGATCAAATTTGTACATGATTTTAAAGATGAAAATAAATTACAATGCGAGATTTCAAAAGAATCAAACATGATTATCCAAAGATGAGAAATAAATACAATATGAGACATCAAACTAATAGGGTCTGATTATTTGTGATGAGTTGTAATGAAATAATTGTACATAAGAAAAACATATTTTTTCTTCATACATATGTTTGCAATACAAAAACAAACAAAGACAAAACATAAATACTTTAAAAAGTGATAAAAAACACATGACGGAACAATCAGAATTTACACTTCTTTTATCAACACAGTTAATGTGCCAATACTTACATAGAAAGTTTTTTTAACAGTAAATTGAGGTTAAACTTGAGTAACATTTATTGTCCGTAAACAAAAAGTGATGAAAGGTTAATCGTACTTTTCTTTACAGTTTAAAGTCCAGTAAATGTGTAAATCAAAAGTTATACTTCAAAGATATGATAAAAACAATTCAAATGCTTTAAGGTATAGAGACAAGTCACAATGTAGACATTCAAAGACCACATGACTTCAAGTATAAGAACTGGTCACATGACAGACATACATAAATCATGTGACAAAGGGTCACACCAACATATTACTCTATTTTATTGACCGGGTTGGTCACGTGTCAATTATTTCGGACTTCTTCATCTAAATCCTACATAAAAGACCGAGAAAATTTAGCTCCGCCCTACCTTGTGAAAAAAATAGAGTAATACAAAGCAGATAAACAGCTTTTATGCAGATTTGTTCACAAACACAAACATGATGTATTTACAATTGACATTGAAGAATATGTAGTCAAAGTCAACAAGAATGTTTCAAATCTTTAAATCTTTATTTAAAAATGTCCTTTGTTCCAGTAGGAAGAATGGCAGTCTTCGATGATGGACAATGTCGCCTGCATCCTAAAATATTCAGTAAACAGAACGTAGAAGAATTATGGGCATAAACCGCTTTACACCATATAGTTCTATAGAAGAAAGCTCCATGCCAAATATCAAGAGGCAGTGACATGTTGTTGCCCAGAAAAATGTGACAAATATTTTTGTGATGCCGCAGAACAACACAAGACAAGTAACCCCTATATGTTGCTTTGCAACATGTTTGCAGGCGACATATAAATCAGTCCAATGCCCAAAATCATTATTCTTCACAATGTCTCTTTTACCATATAATTGCCAAGCAACTTAAGGGAGTACGAGCCTCAATTTTTTTGTAATTAAAAGTTATAATAAATAGATAATTTGAAAAAAAATGGCTCAAAATAGCTGGACTTTATGAAAAAAAGTTTTCAAAAAAATGGAGCCGTTTTCAAGATATAAGCACCAAAAAATATGGCGGGAAAAAACTTCTCTAGATTTTTCATAGGAAATACATGAACATTGAAAATTCTTCTCCTGGCCCGAGACCATAGTTATTTTTTCCAAATTTTAATGCATTTTCAATATATAGCCTTATGTCAATTTAAAAAAATCGCACCATTTCTTTTTAAATGAAACTTTGGCCACATATAGTTCATTAGCTTCCAGAACATAAGTTAAAAATTCAGAGAATCCTACCATCTAAAAAAAGTTTGGTTTTTTTTTTAATTTACACCTATGATGGTCAGAAAAGAGGTACTTATAAAATGAAAAAATCACCCTTTTGCACTTAGCCGAATCACAACTTTATTAATGAATTTCAAAAAAATAAGACTTGAAAAATTTATACTTTCTTTTATCTCTCATTTCACTCCAAGTTCATGCTTAAGTCATAAAAATTAACATTACAATAGCATTTACAAGAAATACTATGTTTTAATAGGAGCTATATTATTGGACAACGAAAATTGAAGGGAGCTAACTGTGGTCTCGAACCTTCTGTTTTATAACATGGAAATTATAATTAGAATTGGTTGAAATTTTTAAAACATGTTTATTTGGACCTTCTCTAACTAGTTCCGAACAGATATTAGAAAAACATGTTGGAAAAATTTAAAGGCATTTGAATGGATAAAAGTTAAGAATTCCGAAAATGTTAAATTCTGAGGCTCATACTCCCTTAATATGTTTTTTGAGATAATTGTTTAAGTCCAAAAGCTATTTAACTGACCAGGATTGTTAGAATTGTGTTTAAAGTAGCTTTATACTGACAGGGGAAATTGTTGAGCGATCACATCATAAACCATGAAATTTTTTAAAATTTATTGAACATCTTTCAAACTACCAAATGCCTATCTCTAAGGTCAGTGGGTGTTGTCAGTTTTTGAGAATCAGAATCAACAAGGTCAGTGGGTGTTGTCAGTATTGGGGAGTCAGAATCAACAAGTTCAGTGGGTGTGGCCAGTTTCGGGGAGTCAGAATCAACAACGTCAGTGGGTGTTGTCAGTTTTGGGGAGTCATAATCAACAAGGTAAGTGGGTGTTGTCAGTTTTTGGTGAGTCATAATCAACAAGGTCAGTGGGTGTTGTCAGTTTTGGTGAGTCATAATCAACAAGGTCAGTGGGTGTTGTCAGTTTTGGTGAGTCATAATCAACAAGGTCAGTGGGTGTTGTCAGTTTTGGTGAGTCATAATCAACAAGGTCAGTGAGTGTTGTCAGTTTTGGTGAGTCATAATCAACAAGGTCAGTGGGTGTTGTCAGTTTTGGTGAGCCAGGATCAACAAGGTCAGTGAGTGTTGCCAGTTTTGGGCTCCAACAGGGTCAAAAATGACATTGGATTCGAGAGCATATAAGAAGTGACCTTTAACCTGTATTGTATGATTGTATATGTTAACTGCCCAAGGTTGATGGTTTCCTCCAAGTGATGTTGTTTCCACGGCCAATAACACTAAGGTTGTTTTGTTTTGCGTCCAACGGGCAGGGAAGATAGAATCTGTTCTTGTCTATATTGTTTGTAGAGAATTGTAAGAAGTTACAATTAATATGGCTCTTGTTGATGTGATGTTGCAGAATA
Organism: Arcuatula senhousia; assembly: GCA_963971305.1. Classification (NCBI taxonomy): domain Eukaryota; kingdom Metazoa; phylum Mollusca; class Bivalvia; order Mytilida; family Mytilidae; genus Arcuatula; species Arcuatula senhousia. The sequence goes on from OZ020310.1 coordinate 12,306,755, forward strand.
GAATTTAAAGAAATTACTATTGATATGACTTTTGTTGATATGAAGTTGCAGGAACAATTTTCTGAGTGGCTTGGAACTCCAAGTGAATTAACTTCAAGTATTTATGAGCTAAAACATCAGAGTGGCTTTGAATTCTGAGCTAAATTCTCCGCATGATAGTAAAATTGCTCGAAATTTTTCAAAACCCATTAAAAATACTTGAAAATATTTAAGTTCCGAAAAGTCGGAATACTTATACTCCTATTTCCAAGCTGTTAATCATAATATCCTGCTACAGGAGAACTGCTACTTTTTAAGTATACCTAACTACGGTAACCCAAAATTAACCAAGTGGGAAAACAGGAAGTAGATATCTGACAAATCTTAAATCGTTACCTATAATAAAGGATATCATACTGAAGTCATATACATGCACCATATCTTAAATAGCTATTTAGCAGTTGGTGAGAAAACTTATGAAAATTAAAGGAAAAAGATAATGTGTACATGACACAGCTCACATAAACCAGCAGCAACGAAGCCATTAGGCACTGCTTGTTGTTTTTTCTATTGGCACAAGGTCAAAATACAAGAGGGTCCCAGGAGCCTGAATCACTCACCGGACATAAATGCTTTTTTTGACATTTAAAGGGCCACAAGTTAAATAAGGTGTTATCTTACAACATTGATTACAACTTAATGTGTTTAATAAGTTGAACAGTTCTGCAATCAAAAGCTTTTTCTTATTTTCTACAGTTTTCCAGCTATAAGGCAAAATCAACAGACATTTAAGGGATCATTACTCCCTGAATGGTATCCAACAGCAATGAAAATACTCCAACAACATCTACATATGTTGTACGTGTAAAGTTTCATTTAAATCCATTAGTTGTTTAGGAGTTGAGCTTACCAGGTCTTTCATTGAATACTATATTTAGAAAGTCAAGGCCTAGGTCCAATTATCTCCCCTGATTGATACCTAACAGCAATGAAAATTTTTTGTGCACATCTCCATATGATGTACTTCCTTCATGCAAAGTTTTACCAACTTCCATTCGTTTGAGCCGTTGATGAGAAGTTGTGCCTACAATGTATGTGGACAGACAGACAGACAGGCAGGGTTATTCCTATAATACCCCCCCCCCCCAAAAAAAAAAAATGCTGTTGAACATTTAAATACATGTACTCATATGACATTGTTTGACCTATTTCAATTTTCTCCAACTATTTCTGACTGACAACAAAAAATGGCAAATTAGCCCAGATGAGCTAATTGAGAACAACACCAATCTGTAAAAACATACTTTAATAATAACTAATCAACAAAGTTAACAGAAATTCTATACATAACAGAGTTTGATCTATGATCTCTTGGATAGAAGAGCAGTTACAAGGGAGATAACTCAATGGCAAAGATCTAAGGGAAGCAACTTTTAAAGACTAACTTCTTTTGGTTCGGATTTTTTTGTGTGCATATGATAATAAAGCAAATTAATAAAATAGTAAAAATGTCATCTTAGAATTTGAACATGTTAAAAATAAGTAATACCAGGTATTTGCAATGTCTTTTTCTGATTTAAAGAAATACTGGAATATGATTTAGAGAAATACTGGAATATACTGTTTGGGAATAAAGAAGAGATAACTGAAAAACAATGTTTTACATGAATTATCTCCCTTGTTAGAACTCTTCTATCTAAAATACAACAAATGAAAGGATCAGTCAAAATATGACTTAGAACAAGTTATGCTTGATCAAATTTGTACATGATTTTAAAGATGAAAATAAATTACAATGCGAGATTTCAAAAGAATCAAACATGATTATCCAAAGATGAGAAATAAATACAATATGAGACATCAAACTAATAGGGTCTGATTATTTGTGATGAGTTGTAATGAAATAATTGTACATAAGAAAAACATATTTTTTCTTCATACATATGTTTGCAATACAAAAACAAACAAAGACAAAACATAAATACTTCAAAAAGTGATAAAAACACATGACGGAACAATCAGAATTTACACTTCTTTTATCAACACAGTTAATGTGCCAATACTTACATAGAAAGTTTTTTAACAGTAAATTGAGGTTAAACGGCTTGAGTAACATTTATTGTCCGTAAACAAAAAGTGATGAAAGGTTAATCGTACTTTTCTTTACAGTTTAAAGTCCAGTAAATGTGTAAATCAAAAGTTATACTTCAAAGATATGATACAAACAATTCAAATGCTTTTAGATATAGAGACAAGTCACAATGTAGACATTCAAAGACCACATGACTTCAAGTATAAGAACTGGTCACATGACAGACATACATAAATCATGTGACAAAGGGTCACACCAACATATTACTCTATTTTATTAACCGGGTTGGTCACGGGTCAATTATTTCGGACTTCTTCATCTAAATCCTACATAAAAGACCGAGAAAATTTAGCTCCGCCCAACCTTGTGAAAAAAATAGAGTAATACAAAGCAGATAAACAGCTTTTATGCAGATTTGTTCACAAACACAAACATGATGTATTTACAATTGACATTGAAGAATATGTAGTCAAAGTCAACAAGAATGTTTCAAATCTTTAAATCTTTATTTAAAAATGTCCTTTGTTCCAGTAGGAAGAATGGCAGTCTTCGATGGTGGACAATGTCGCCTGCATCCTAAAATATTCAGTAAACAGAACGTAGAAGAATTATGGGCATAAACCGCTTTACACCATATAGTTCTATAGAAGAAAGCTCCATGCCAAATATCAAGAGGCAGTGACATGTTGTTGCCCAGAAAAATGTGACAAATATTTTTGTGATGCCGCAGAACAACACAAGACAAGTAACCCCTATATGTTGCTTTGCAACATGTTTGCAGGCGACATATAAATCAGTCCAATGCCCAAAATCATTATTCTTCACAATGTCTCTTTTACCATATAATTGCCAAGCAACTTAAGGGAGTACGAGCCTCAATTTCTTGTAATTAAAAGTTATAATAAATAGATAATTTGAAAAAAAATGGCTCAAAATAGCTGGACTTTATGAAAAAAAAGTTTTCAAAAAAATGGAGCCGTTTTCAAGATATAAGCACCAAAAAATATGGCGGGAAAAAACTTCTCTAGATTTTTCATAGGAAATACATGAACATTGAAAATTCTTCTCCTGGCCCGAGACCATAGTTATTTTTTCCAAATTTTAATGCATTTTCAATATAGCCTTATGTCAATTTAAAAAAATCGCACCATTTCTTTTTAAATGAAACTTTGGCCACATATAGTTCATTAGCTTCCAGAACATAAGTTAAAAATTCAGAGAATCCTACCATCTAAAAAAATTTTGGTTTTTTTTTTAATTTACACCTATGATGGTCAGAAAAGAGGTACTTATAAAATGAAAAAATCACCCTTTTGCACTTAGCCGAATCACAACTTTATTAATGAATTTCAAAAAAATAAGACTTGAAAAATTTATACTTTCTTTCATCTCTCATTTCACTCCAAGTTCATGCTTAAGTCATAAAAATTAACATTACAATAGCATTTACAAGAAATACTATGTTTTAATAGGAACTATATTATTGGACAACGAAAATTGAAGGGAGCTAATTGTGGTCTCGAACCTTCTGTTTTATAAAATGGAAATTATAATTAGAATTGGTTGAAATTTTTAAAACATGTTTATTTGGACCTTCTCTAACTAGTTCCGAACAGATATTAGAAAAACATGTTGGAAAAATTTAAAGGCATTTGAATGGATAAAAGTTAAGAATTCCGAAAATGTTAAATTCTGAGGCTCATACTCCCTTAATATGTTTTTTGAGATAATTGTTTAAGTCCAAAAGCTATTTAACTGACCAGGATTGTTAGAATTGTGTTTAAAGTAGCTTTATACTGACAGGGGAAATTGTTGAGCGACCACATCATAAACCATGAATTTTTTTTAAATTTATTGAACATCTTTCAAACTACCAAATGCCTATCTCTAAGGTCAGTGGGTGTTGTCAGTTTTTGAGAATCAGAATCAACAAGGTCAGTGGGTGTTGTCAGTATTGGGGAGTCAGAATCAACAAGGTCAGTGGGTGTGGCCAGTTTCGGGGAGTCAGAATCAACAACGTCAGTGGGTGTTGTCAGTTTTGGGGAGTCATAATCAACAAGGTCAGTGAGTGTTGCCAGTTTTGGTGAGTCATAATCAACAAGGTCAGTGGGTGTTGTCAGTTTTGGTGAGCCAGGATCAACAAGATCAGTGAGTGTTGCCAGTTTTGGGGAGTCATAATCAACAAGATCAGTGGGTGTTGTCAGTTTTGGTGAGCCAGGATCAACAAGGTCAGTGGGTGTTGTCAGTTTTGGTGAGCCAGGATCAACAAGGTCAGTGAGTGTTGCCAGTTTTGGGCTCCAACAGGGTCAAAAATGACATTGGATTCGAGAGCATATAAGAAGTGACCTTTAACCTGTATTGTATGATTGTATATGTTAATTGCCCAAGGTTGATGGTTTCCTCCAAGTGATGTTGTTTCCACGGCCAATAACACTAAGGTTGTTTTGTTTTGCGTCCAACGGGCAGGGAAGATAGAATCTGTTCTTGTCTATATTGTTTGTAGAGAATTGTAAGAAGTTACAATTAATATGGCTCTTGTTGATGTGATGTTGCAGAATAGAATTTAAAGAAATTACTATTGATATGACTTTTGTTGATATGAAGTTGCAGGAACAATTTTCTGAGTGGCTTGGAACTCCAAGTGAATTAACTTCAAGTATTTATGAGCTAAAACATCAGAGTGGCTTTGAATTCTGAGCTAAATTCTCCGCATGATAGTAAAATTGCTCGAAATTTTTCAAAACCCATTAAAAATACTTGAAAATATTTAAGTTCCGAAAAGTCGGAATACTTATACTCCTATTTCCAAGCTGTTAATCATAATATCCTGCTACAGGAGAACTGCTACTTTTTAAGTATACCTAACTACGGCAACCCAAAATTAACCAAGTGGGAAAACAGGAAGTAGATATCTGACAAATCTTAAATCGTTACCTATAATAAAGGATATTATACTGAAGTCATATACATGCACCATATCTTAAATAGCTATTTAGCAGTTGGTGAGAAAACTTATGAAAATTAAAGGAAAAAGATAATGTGTACATGACACAGCTCACATAAACCAGCAGCAACGAAGCCATTAGGCGCTGCTTGTTGTTTTTTCTATTGGCACAAGGTCAAAATACAAGAGGGTCCCAGGAGCCTGAATCACTCACCGGACATAAATGCTTTTTTTGACATTTAAAGGGCCACAAGTTAAATAAGGTGTTATCTTACAACATTGATTACAACTTAATGTGTTTAATAAGTTGAACAGTTCTGCAATCAAAAGCTTTTTCTTATTTTCTACAGTTTTCCAGCTATAAGGCAAAATCAACAGACATTTAAGGGATCATTACTCCCTGAATGGTATCCAACAGCAATGAAAATACTCCAACAACATCTACATATGTTGTACGTGTAAAGTTTCATTTAAATCCATTAGTTGTTTAGGAGTTGAGCTTACCATGTCTTTCATTGAATACTATATCTAGAAAGTCAAGGTCTAGGTCCAATTATCTCCCCTGATTGATACCTAACAGCAATGAAAATTTTTTGTGCACATCTCCATATGATGTACTTCCTTCATGCAAAGTTTTACCAACTTCCATTCGTTTGAGCCGTTGATGAGAAGTTGTGCCTACAATGTATGTGGACAGACAGACAGACAGGCAGGGTTATTCCTATAATACCCCCCCCCCAAAAAAAAAAAAAAATGCTGTTGAACATTTAAATACATGTACTCATATGACATTGTTTGACCTATTTCAATTTTCTCCAACTATTTCTGACTGACAACAAAAAATGGCAAATTAGCCCAGATGAGCTAATTGAGAACAACACCAATCTGTAAAAACATACTTTAATAATAACTAATCAACAAAGTTAACAGAAATTCTATACATAACAGAGTTTGATCTATGATCTCTTGGATAGAAGAGCAGTTACAAGGGAGATAACTCAATGGCAAAGATCTAAGGGAAGCAACTTTTAAAGACTAACTTCTTTTGGTTCGGATTTTTTTGTGTGCATATGATAATAAAGCAAATTAATAAAATAGTAAAAATGTCATCTTAGAATTTGAACATGTTAAAAATAAGTAATACCAGGTATTTGCAATGTCTTTTTCTGATTTAAAGAAATACTGGAATATGATTTAGAGAAATACTGGAATATACTGCTTGGGAATAAAGAAGAGATAACTGAAAAACAATGTTTTACATGAATTATCTCCCTTGTTAGAACTCTTCTATCTAAAATACAACAAATGAAAGGATCAGTCAAAATATGACTTAGAACAAGTTATGCTTGATCAAATTTGTACATGATTTTAAAGATGAAAATAAATTACAATGCGAGATTTCAAAAGAATCAAACATGATTATCCAAAGATGAGAAATAAATACAATATGAGACATCAAACTAATAGGGTCTGATTATTTGTGATGAGTTGTAATGAAATAATTGTACATAAGAAAAACATATTTTTTCTTCATACATATGTTTGCAATACAAAAACAAACAAAGACAAAACATAAATACTTCAAAAAGTGATAAAAACACATGACGGAACAATCAGAATTTACACTTCTTTTATCAACACAGTTAATGTGCCAATACTTACATAGAAAGTTTTTTAACAGTAAATTGAGGTTAAACGGCTTGAGTAACATTTTATGTCCGTAAACAAAAAGTGATGAAAGGTTAATCGTACTTTTCTTTACAGTTTAAAGTCCAGTAAATGTGTAAATCAAAAGTTATACTTCAAAGATATGATACAAACAATTCAAATGCTTTTAGATATAGAGACAAGTCACAATGTAGACATTCAAAGACCACATGACTTCAAGTATAAGAACTGGTCACATGACAGACATACATAAATCATGTGACAAAGGGTCACACCAACATATTACTCTATTTTATTAACCGGGTTGGTCACGGGTCAATTATTTCGGACTTCTTCATCTAAATCCTACATAAAAGACCGAGAAAATTTAGCTCCGCCCAACCTTGTGAAAAAAATAGAGTAATACAAAGCAGATAAACAGCTTTTATGCAGATTTGTTCACAAACACAAACATGATGTATTTACAATTGACATTGAAGAATATGTAGTCAAAGTCAACAAGAATGTTTCAAATCTTTAAATCTTTATTTAAAAATGTCCTTTGTTCCAGTAGGAAGAATGGCAGTCTTCGATGGTGGACAATGTCGCCTGCATCCTAAAATATTCAGTAAACAGAACGTAGAAGAATTATGGGCATAAACCGCTTTACACCATATAGTTCTATAGAAGAAAGCTCCATGCCAAATATCAAGAGGCAGTGACATGTTGTTGCCCAGAAAAATGTGACAAATATTTTTGTGATGCCGCAGAACAACACAAGACAAGTAACCCCTATATGTTGCTTTGCAACATGTTTGCAGGCGACATATAAATCAGTCCAATGCCCAAAATCATTATTCTTCACAATGTCTCTTTTACCATATAATTGCCAAGCAACTTAAGGGAGTACGAGCCTCAATTTCTTGTAATTAAAAGTTATAATAAATAGATAATTTGAAAAAAAATGGCTCAAAATAGCTGGACTTTATGAAAAAAAAGTTTTCAAAAAAATGGAGCCGTTTTCAAGATATAAGCACCAAAAAATATGGCGGGAAAAAACTTCTCTAGATTTTTCATAGGAAATACATGAACATTGAAAATTCTTCTCCTGGCCCGAGACCATAGTTATTTTTTCCAAATTTTAATGCATTTTCAATATAGCCTTATGTCAATTTAAAAAAATCGCACCATTTCTTTTTAAATGAAACTTTGGCCACATATAGTTCATTAGCTTCCAGAACATAAGTTAAAAATTCAGAGAATCCTACCATCTAAAAAAATTTTGGTTTTTTTTTTAATTTACACCTATGATGGTCAGAAAAGAGGTACTTATAAAATGAAAAAATCACCCTTTTGCACTTAGCCGAATCACAACTTTATTAATGAATTTCAAAAAAATAAGACTTGAAAAATTTATACTTTCTTTCATCTCTCATTTCACTCCAAGTTCATGCTTAAGTCATAAAAATTAACATTACAATAGCATTTACAAGAAATACTATGTTTTAATAGGAACTATATTATTGGACAACGAAAATTGAAGGGAGCTAACTGTGGTCTCGAACCTTCTGTTTTATAACATGGAAATTATAATTAGAATTGGTTGAAATTTTTAAAACATGTTTATTTGGACCTTCTCTAACTAGTTCCGAACAGATATTAGAAAAACATGTTGGAAAAATTTAAAGGCATTTGAATGGATAAAAGTTAAGAATTCCGAAAATGTTAAATTCTGAGGCTCATACTCCCTTAATATGTTTTTTGAGATAATTGTTTAAGTCCAAAAGCTATTTAACTGACCAGGATTGTTAGAATTGTGTTTAAAGTAGCTTTATACTGACAGGGGAAATTGTTGAGCGACCACATCATAAACCATGAATTTTTTTTAAATTTATTGAACATCTTTCAAACTACCAAATGCCTATCTCTAAGGTCAGTGGGTGTTGTCAGTTTTTGAGAATCAGAATCAACAAGGTCAGTGGGTGTTGTCAGTATTGGGGAGTCAGAATCAACAAGGTCAGTGGGTGTGGCCAGTTTCGGGGAGTCAGAATCAACAACGTCAGTGGGTGTTGTCAGTTTTGGGGAGTCATAATCAACAAGGTAAGTGGGTGTTGTCAGTTTTTGGTGAGTCATAATCAACAAGGTCAGTGGGTGTTGTCAGTTTTTGGTGAGTCATAATCAACAAAGTCAGTGGGTGTGGCCAGTTTCGGGGAGTCATAATCAACAAAGTCAGTGGGTGTTGTCAGTTTTGGTGAGTCATAATCAACAACGTCAGTGGGTGTTGTCAGTTTTGGTGAGTCAGAATCAACAAGGTCAGTGAGTGTTGCCAGTTTTGGGCTCCAACAGGGTCAAAAATGACATTGGATTCGAGAGCATATAAGAAGTGACCTTTAACCTGTATTGTATGATTGTATATGTTAATTGCCCAAGGTTGATGGTTTCCTCCAAGTGATGTTGTTTCCACGGCCAATAACACTAAGGTTGTTTTGTTTTGCGTCCAACGGGCAGGGAAGATAGAATCTGTTCTTGTCTATATTGTTTGTAGAGAATTGTAAGAAGTTACAATTAATATGGCTCTTGTTGATGTGATGTTGCAGAATAGAATTTAAAGAAATTACTATTGATATGACTTTTGTTGATATGAAGTTGCAGGAACAATTTTCTGAGTGGCTTGGAACTCCAAGTGAATTAACTTCAAGTATTTATGAGCTAAAACATCAGAGTGGCTTTGAATTCTGAGCTAAATTCTCCGCATGATAGTAAAATTGCTCGAAATTTTTCAAAACCCATTAAAAATACTTGAAAATATTTAAGTTCCGAAAAGTCGGAATACTTATACTCCTATTTCCAAGCTGTTAATCATAATATCCTGCTACAGGAGAACTGCTACTTTTTAAGTATACCTAACTACGGCAACCCAAAATTAACCAAGTGGGAAAACAGGAAGTAGATATCTGACAAATCTTAAATCGTTACCTATAATAAAGGATATTATACTGAAGTCATATACATGCACCATATCTTAAATAGCTATTTAGCAGTTGGTGAGAAAACTTATGAAAATTAAAGGAAAAAGATAATGTGTACATGACACAGCTCACATAAACCAGCAGCAACGAAGCCATTAGGCGCTGCTTGTTGTTTTTTCTATTGGCACAAGGTCAAAATACAAGAGGGTCCCAGGAGCCTGAATCACTCACCGGACATAAATGCTTTTTTTGACATTTAAAGGGCCACAAGTTAAATAAGGTGTTATCTTACAACATTGATTACAACTTAATGTGTTTAATAAGTTGAACAGTTCTGCAATCAAAAGCTTTTTCTTATTTTCTACAGTTTTCCAGCTATAAGGCAAAATCAACAGACATTTAAGGGATCATTACTCCCTGAATGGTATCCAACAGCAATGAAAATACTCCAACAACATCTACATATGTTGTACGTGTAAAGTTTCATTTAAATCCATTAGTTGTTTAGGAGTTGAGCTTACCATGTCTTTCATTGAATACTATATCTAGAAAGTCAAGGTCTAGGTCCAATTATCTCCCCTGATTGATACCTAACAGCAATGAAAATTTTTTGTGCACATCTCCATATGATGTACTTCCTTCATGCAAAGTTTTACCAACTTCCATTCGTTTGAGCCGTTGATGAGAAGTTGTGCCTACAATGTATGTGGACAGACAGACAGACAGGCAGGGTTATTCCTATAATACCCCCCCCAAAAAAAAATGCTGTTGAACATTTAAATACATGTACTCATATGACATTGTTTGACCTATTTCAATTTTCTCCAACTATTTCTGACTGACAACAAAAAATGGCAAATTAGCCCAGATGAGCTAATTGAGAACAACACCAATCTGTAAAAACATACTTTAATAATAACTAATCAACAAAGTTAACAGAAATTCTATACATAACAGAGTTTGATCTATGATCTCTTGGATAGAAGAGCAGTTACAAGGGAGATAACTCAATGGCAAAGATCTAAGGGAAGCAACTTTTAAAGACTAACTTCTTTTGGTTCGGATTTTTTTGTGTGCATATGATAATAAAGCAAATTAATAAAATAGTAAAAATGTCATCTTAGAATTTGAACATGTTAAAAATAAGTAATACCAGGTATTTGCAATGTCTTTTTCTGATTTAAAGAAATACTGGAATATGATTTAGAGAAATACTGGAATATACTGTTTGGGAATAAAGAAGAGATAACTGAAAAACAATGTTTTACATGAATTATCTCCCTTGTTAGAACTCTTCTATCTAAAATACAACAAATGAAAGGATCAGTCAAAATATGACTTAGAACAAGTTATGCTTGATCAAATTTGTACATGATTTTAAAGATGAAAATAAATTACAATGCGAGATTTCAAAAGAATCAAACATGATTATCCAAAGATGATAAATAAATACAATATGAGACATCAAACTAATAGGGTCTGATTATTTGTGATGAGTTGTAATGAAATAATTGTACATAAGAAAAACATATTTTTTCTTCATACATATGTTTGCAATACAAAAACAAACAAAGACAAAACATAAATACTTCAAAAAGTGATAAAAACACATGACGGAACAATCAGAATTTACACTTCTTTTATCAACACAGTTAATGTGCCAATACTTACATAGAAAGTTTTTTAACAGTAAATTGAGGTTAAACGGCTTGAGTAACATTTATTGTCCGTAAACAAAAAGTGATGAAAGGTTAATCGTACTTTTCTTTACAGTTTAAAGTCCAGTAAATGTGTAAATCAAAAGTTATACTTCAAAGATATGATACAAACAATTCAAATGCTTTAAGATATAGAGACAAGTCACAATGTAGACATTCAAAGACCACATGACTTCAAGTATAAGAACTGGTCACATGACAGACATACATAAATCATGTGACAAAGGGTCACACCAACATATTACTCTATTTTATTAACCGGGTTGGTCACGGGTCAATTATTTCGGACTTCTTCATCTAAATCCTACATAAAAGACCGAGAAAATTTAGCTCCGCCCAACCTTGTGAAAAAAATAGAGTAATACAAAGCAGATAAACAGCTTTTATGCAGATTTGTTCACAAACACAAACATGATGTATTTACAATTGACATTGAAGAATATGTAGTCAAAGTCAACAAGAATGTTTCAAATCTTTAAATCTTTATTTAAAAATGTCCTTTGTTCCAGTAGGAAGAATGGCAGTCTTCGATGGTGGACAATGTCGCCTGCATCCTAAAATATTCAGTAAACAGAACGTAGAAGAATTATGGGCATAAACCGCTTTACACCATATAGTTCTATAGAAGAAAGCTCCATGCCAAATATCAAGAGGTAGTGACATGTTGTTGCCCAGAAAAATGTGACAAATATTTTTGTGATGCCGCAGAACAACACAAGACAAGTAACCCCTATATGTTGCTTTGCAACATGTTTGCAGGCGACATATAAATCAGTCCAATGCCCAAAATCATTATTCTTCACAATGTCTCTTTTACCACATAATTGCCAAGCAACTTAAGGGAGTACGAGCCTCAATTTTTTGTAATTAAAAGTTATAATAAATAGATAATTTGAAAAAAAATGGCTCAAAATAGCTGGACTTTATGAAAAAAAAAGTTTTCAAAAAAATGGAGCCGTTTTCAAGATATAAGCACCAAAAAATATGGCGGGAAAAAACTTCTCTAGATTTTTCATAGGAAATACATGAACATTGAAAATTCTTCTCCTGGCCCGAGACCATAGTTATTTTTTCCAAATTTTAATGCATTTTCAATATAGCCTTATGTCAATTTAAAAAAATCGCACCATTTCTTTTTAAATGAAACGTTGGCCACATATAGTTCATTAGCTTCCAGAACATAAGTTAAAAATTCAGAGAATCCTACCATCTAAAAAAATTTTGGTTTTTTTTTAATTTACACCTATGATGGTCAGAAAAGAGGTACTTATAAAATGAAAAAATCACCCTTTTGCACTTAGCCGAATCACAACTTTATTAATGAATTTCAAAAAAATAAGACTTGAAAAATTTATACTTTCTTTCATCTCTCATTTCACTTCAAGTTCATGCTTAAGTCATAAAAATTAACATTACAATAGCATTTACAAGAAATATTATGTTTTAATAGGAACTATATTATTGGACAACGAAAATTGAAGGGAGCTAACTGTGGTCTCGAACCTTCTGTTTTATAACATGGAAATTATAATTAGAATTGGTTGAAATTTTTAAAACATGTTTATTTGGACCTTCTCTAACTAGTTCCGAACAGATATTAGAAAAACATGTTGGAAAAATTTAAAGGCATTTGAATGGATAAAAGTTAAGAATTCCGAAAATGTTAAATTCTGAGGCTCATACTCCCTTAATATGTTTTTTGAGATAATTGTTTAAGTCCAAAAGCTATTTAACTGACCAGGATTGTTAGAATTGTGTTTAAAGTAGCTTTATACTGACAGGGGAAATTGTTGAGCGATCACATCATAAACCATGAAATTTTTTTAGATTTATTGAACATCTTTCAAACTACCAAATGCCTATCTCTAAGGTCAGTGGGTGTTGTCAGTTTTTGAGAATCAGAATCAACAAGGTCAGTGGGTGTTGTCAGTATTGGGGAGTCAGAATCAACAAGGTCAGTGGGTGTGGCCAGTTTCGGGGAGTCAGAATCAACAAGGTCAGTGAGTGTTGCCAGTTTTGGGCTCCAACAGGGTCAAAAATGACATTGGATTCGAGAGCATATAAGAAGTGACCTTTAACCTGTATTGTATGATTGTATATGTTAATTGCCCAAGGTTGATGGTTTCCTCCAAGTGATGTTGTTTCCACGGCCAATAACACTAAGGTTGTTTTGTTTTGCGTCCAACGGGCAGGGAAGATAGAATCTGTTCTTGTCTATATTGTTTGTAGAGAATTGTAAGAAGTTACAATTAATATGGCTCTTGTTGATGTGATGTTGCAGAATAGAATTTAAAGAAATTACTATTGATATGACTTTTGTTGATATGAAGTTGCAGGAACAATTTTCTGAGTGGCTTGGAACTCCAAGTGAATTAACTTCAAGTATTTATGAGCTAAAACATCAGAGTGGCTTTGAATTCTGAGCTAAATTCTCCGCATGATAGTAAAATTGCTCGAAATTTTTCAAAACCCATTAAAAATACTTGAAAATATTTAAGTTCCGAAAAGTCGGAATACTTATACTCCTATTTCCAAGCTGTTAATCATAATATCCTGCTACAGGAGAACTGCTACTTTTTAAGTATACCTAACTACGGCAACCCAAAATTAACCAAGTGGGAAAACAGGAAGTAGATATCTGACAAATCTTAAATCGTTACCTATAATAAAGGATATTATACTGAAGTCATATACATGCACCATATCTTAAATAGCTATTTAGCAGTTGGTGAGAAAACTTATGAAAATTAAAGGAAAAAGATAATGTGTACATGACACAGCTCACATAAACCAGCAGCAACGAAGCCATTAGGCGCTGCTTGTTGTTTTTTCTATTGGCACAAGGTCAAAATACAAGAGGGTCCCAGGAGCCTGAATCACTCACCGGACATAAATGCTTTTTTTGACATTTAAAGGGCCACAAGTTAAATAAGGTGTTATCTTACAACATTGATTACAACTTAATGTGTTTAATAAGTTGAACAGTTCTGCAATCAAAAGCTTTTTCTTATTTTCTACAGTTTTCCAGCTATAAGGCAAAATCAACAGACATTTAAGGGATCATTACTCCCTGAATGGTATCCAACAGCAATGAAAATACTCCAACAACATCTACATATGTTGTACGTGTAAAGTTTCATTTAAATCCATTAGTTGTTTAGGAGTTGAGCTTACCATGTCTTTCATTGAATACTATATCTAGAAAGTCAAGGTCTAGGTCCAATTATCTCCCCTGATTGATACCTAACAGCAATGAAAATTTTTTGTGCACATCTCCATATGATGTACTTCCTTCATGCAAAGTTTTACCAACTTCCATTCGTTTGAGCCGTTGATGAGAAGTTGTGCCTACAATGTATGTGGACAGACAGACAGACAGGCAGGGTTATTCCTATAATACCCCCCCCCCCAAAAAAAAAAATGCTGTTGAACATTTAAATACATGTACTCATATGACATTGTTTGACCTATTTCAATTTTCTCCAACTATTTCTGACTGACAACAAAAAATGGCAAATTAGCCCAGATGAGCTAATTGAGAACAACACCAATCTGTAAAAACATACTTTAATAATAACTAATCAACAAAGTTAACAGAAATTCTATACATAACAGAGTTTGATCTATGATCTCTTGGATAGAAGAGCAGTTACAAGGGAGATAACTCAATGGCAAAGATCTAAGGGAAGCAACTTTTAAAGACTAACTTCTTTTGGTTCGGATTTTTTTGTGTGCATATGATAATAAAGCAAATTAATAAAATAGTAAAAATGTCATCTTAGAATTTGAACATGTTAAAAATAAGTAATACCAGGTATTTGCAATGTCTTTTTCTGATTTAAAGAAATACTGGAATATGATTTAGAGAAATACTGGAATATACTGTTTGGGAATAAAGAAGAGATAACTGAAAAACAATGTTTTACATGAATTATCTCCCTTGTTAGAACTCTTCTATCTAAAATACAACAAATGAAAGGATCAGTCAAAATATGACTTAGAACAAGTTATGCTTGATCAAATTTGTACATGATTTTAAAGATGAAAATAAATTACAATGCGAGATTTCAAAAGAATCAAACATGATTATCCAAAGATGATAAATAAATACAATATGAGACATCAAACTAATAGGGTCTGATTATTTGTGATGAGTTGTAATGAAATAATTGTACATAAGAAAAACATATTTTTTCTTCATACATATGTTTGCAATACAAAAACAAACAAAGACAAAACATAAATACTTCAAAAAGTGATAAAAACACATGACGGAACAATCAGAATTTACACTTCTTTTATCAACACAGTTAATGTGCCAATACTTACATAGAAAGTTTTTTAACAGTAAATTGAGGTTAAACGGCTTGAGTAACATTTATTGTCCGTAAACAAAAAGTGATGAAAGGTTAATCGTACTTTTCTTTACAGTTTAAAGTCCAGTAAATGTGTAAATCAAAAGTTATACTTCAAAGATATGATACAAACAATTCAAATGCTTTAAGATATAGAGACAAGTCACAATGTAGACATTCAAAGACCACATGACTTCAAGTATAAGAACTGGTCACATGACAGACATACATAAATCATGTGACAAAGGGTCACACCAACATATTACTCTATTTTATTAACCGGGTTGGTCACGGGTCAATTATTTCGGACTTCTTCATCTAAATCCTACATAAAAGACCGAGAAAATTTAGCTCCGCCCAACCTTGTGAAAAAAATAGAGTAATACAAAGCAGATAAACAGCTTTTATGCAGATTTGTTCACAAACACAAACATGATGTATTTACAATTGACATTGAAGAATATGTAGTCAAAGTCAACAAGAATGTTTCAAATCTTTAAATCTTTATTTAAAAATGTCCTTTGTTCCAGTAGGAAGAATGGCAGTCTTCGATGGTGGACAATGTCGCCTGCATCCTAAAATATTCAGTAAACAGAACGTAGAAGAATTATGGGCATAAACCGCTTTACACCATATAGTTCTATAGAAGAAAGCTCCATGCCAAATATCAAGAGGTAGTGACATGTTGTTGCCCAGAAAAATGTGACAAATATTTTTGTGATGCCGCAGAACAACACAAGACAAGTAACCCCTATATGTTGCTTTGCAACATGTTTGCAGGCGACATATAAATCAGTCCAATGCCCAAAATCATTATTCTTCACAATGTCTCTTTTACCATATAATTGCCAAGCAACTTAAGGGAGTACGAGCCTCAATTTTTTGTAATTAAAAGTTATAATAAATAGATAATTTGAAAAAAATGGCTCAAAATAGCTGGACTTTATGAAAAAAAAAGTTTTCAAAAAAATGGAGCCGTTTTCAAGATATAAGCACCAAAAAATATGGCGGGAAAAAACTTCTCTAGATTTTTCATAGGAAATACATGAACATTGAAAATTCTTCTCCTGGCCCGAGACCATAGTTATTTTTTCCAAATTTTAATGCATTTTCAATATAGCCTTATGTCAATTTAAAAAAATCGCACCATTTCTTTTTAAATGAAACGTTGGCCACATATAGTTCATTAGCTTCCAGAACATAAGTTAAAAATTCAGAGAATCCTACCATCTAAAAAAATTTTGGTTTTTTTTTAATTTACACCTATGATGGTCAGAAAAGAGGTACTTATAAAATGAAAAAATCACCCTTTTGCACTTAGCCGAATCACAACTTTATTAATGAATTTCAAAAAAATAAGACTTGAAAAATTTATACTTTCTTTCATCTCTCATTTCACTTCAAGTTCATGCTTAAGTCATAAAAATTAACATTACAATAGCATTTACAAGAAATACTATGTTTTAATAGGAACTATATTATTGGACAACGAAAATTGAAGGGAGCTAACTGTGGTCTCGAACCTTCTGTTTTATAACATGGAAATTATAATTAGAATTGGTTGAAATTTTTAAAACATGTTTATTTGGACCTTCTCTAACTAGTTCCGAACAGATATTAGAAAAACATGTTGGAAAAATTTAAAGGCATTTGAATGGATAAAAGTTAAGAATTCCGAAAATGTTAAATTCTGAGGCTCATACTCCCTTAATATGTTTTTTGAGATAATTGTTTAAGTCCAAAAGCTATTTAACTGACCAGGATTGTTAGAATTGTGTTTAAAGTAGCTTTATACTGACAGGGGAAATTGTTGAGCGATCACATCATAAACCATGAAATTTTTTTAGATTTATTGAACATCTTTCAAACTACCAAATGCCTATCTCTAAGGTCAGTGGGTGTTGTCAGTTTTTGAGAATCAGAATCAACAAGGTCAGTGGGTGTTGTCAGTATTGGGGAGTCAGAATCAACAAGGTCAGTGGGTGTGGCCAGTTTCGGGGAGTCAGAATCAACAAGGTCAGTGAGTGTTGCCAGTTTTGGGCTCCAACAGGGTCAAAAATGACATTGGATTCGAGAGCATATAAGAAGTGACCTTTAACCTGTATTGTATGATTGTATATGTTAATTGCCCAAGGTTGATGGTTTCCTCCAAGTGATGTTGTTTCCACGGCCAATAACACTAAGGTTGTTTTGTTTTGCGTCCAACGGGCAGGGAAGATAGAATCTGTTCTTGTCTATATTGTTTGTAGAGAATTGTAAGAAGTTACAATTAATATGGCTCTGGTTGATGTGATGTTGCAGAATAGAATTTAAAGAAAATACTATTGATATGACTTTTGTTGATATGAAGTTGCAGGAACAATTTTCTGAGTGGCTTGGAACTCCAAGTGAATTAACTTCAAGTATTTATGAGCTAAAACATCAGAGTGGCTTTGAATTCTGAGCTAAATTCTCCGCATGATAGTAAAATTGCTCGAAATTTTTCAAAACCCATTAAAAATACTTGAAAATATTTAAGTTCCGAAAAGTCGGAATACTTATACTCCTATTTCCAAGCTGTTAATCATAATATCCTGCTACAGGAGAACTGCTACTTTTTAAGTATACCTAACTACGGCAACCCAAAATTAACCAAGTGGGAAAACAGGAAGTAGATATCTGACAAATCTTAAATCGTTACCTATAATAAAGGATATTATACTGAAGTCATATACATGCACCATATCTTAAATAGCTATTTAGCAGTTGGTGAGAAAACTTATGAAAATTAAAGGAAAAAGATAATGTGTACATGACACAGCTCACATAAACCAGCAGCAACGAAGCCATTAGGCGCTGCTTGTTGTTTTTTCTATTGGCACAAGGTCAAAATACAAGAGGGTCCCAGGAGCCTGAATCACTCACCGGACATAAATGCTTTTTTTGACATTTAAAGGGCCACAAGTTAAATAAGGTGTTATCTTACAACATTGATTACAACTTAATGTGTTTAATAAGTTGAACAGTTCTGCAATCAAAAGCTTTTTCTTATTTTCTACAGTTTTCCAGCTATAAGGCAAAATCAACAGACATTTAAGGGATCATTACTCCCTGAATGGTATCCAACAGCAATGAAAATACTCCAACAACATCTACATATGTTGTACGTGTAAAGTTTCATTTAAATCCATTAGTTGTTTAGGAGTTGAGCTTACCATGTCTTTCATTGAATACTATATCTAGAAAGTCAAGGTCTAGGTCCAATTATCTCCCCTGATTGATACCTAACAGCAATGAAAATTTTTTGTGCACATCTCCATATGATGTACTTCCTTCATGCAAAGTTTTACCAACTTCCATTCGTTTGAGCCGTTGATGAGAAGTTGTGCCTACAATGTATGTGGACAGACAGACAGACAGGCAGGGTTATTCCTATAATACCCCCCCCCCCCCAAAAAAAAAAAATGCTGTTGAACATTTAAATACATGTTCTCATATGACATTGTTTGACCTATTTCAATTTTCTCCAACTATTTCTGACTGACAACAAAAAATGGCAAATTAGCCCAGATGAGCTAATTGAGAACAACACCAATCTGTAAAAACATACTTTAATAATAACTAATCAACAAAGTTAACAGAAATTCTATACATAACAGAGTTTGATCTATGATCTCTTGGATAGAAGAGCAGTTACAAGGGAGATAACTCAATGGCAAAGATCTAAGGGAAGCAACTTTTAAAGACTAACTTCTTTTGGTTCGGATTTTTTTGTGTGCATATGATAATAAAGCAAATTAATAAAATAGTAAAAATGTCATCTTAGAATTTGAACATGTTAAAAATAAGTAATACCAGGTATTTGCAATGTCTTTTTCTGATTTAAAGAAATACTGGAATATGATTTAGAGAAATACTGGAATATACTGTTTGGGAATAAAGAAGAGATAACTGAAAAACAATGTTTTACATGAATTATCTCCCTTGTTAGAACTCTCTATCTAAAATACAACAAATGAAAGGATCAGTCAAAATATGACTTAGAACAAGTTATGCTTGATCAAATTTGTACATGATTTTAAAGATGAAAATAAATTACAATGCGAGATTTCAAAAGAATCAAACATGATTATCCAAAGATGATAAATAAATACAATATGAGACATCAAACTAATAGGGTCTGATTATTTGTGATGAGTTGTAATGAAATAATTGTACATAAGAAAAACATATTTTTTCTTCATACATATGTTTGCAATACAAAAACAAACAAAGACAAAACATAAATACTTCAAAAAGTGATAAAAACACATGACGGAACAATCAGAATTTACACTTCTTTTATCAACACAGTTAATGTGCCAATACTTACATAGAAAGTTTTTTAACAGTAAATTGAGGTTAAACGGCTTGAGTAACATTTATTGTCCGTAAACAAAAAGTGATGAAAGGTTAATCGTACTTTTCTTTACAGTTTAAAGTCCAGTAAATGTGTAAATCAAAAGTTATACTTCAAAGATATGATACAAACAATTCAAATGCTTTAAGATATAGAGACAAGTCACAATGTAGACATTCAAAGACCACATGACTTCAAGTATAAGAACTGGTCACATGACAGACATACATAAATCATGTGACAAAGGGTCACACCAACATATTACTCTATTTTATTAACCGGGTTGGTCACGGGTCAATTATTTCGGACTTCTTCATCTAAATCCTACATAAAAGACCGAGAAAATTTAGCTCCGCCCAACCTTGTGAAAAAAATAGAGTAATACAAAGCAGATAAACAGCTTTTATGCAGATTTGTTCACAAACACAAACATGATGTATTTACAATTGACATTGAAGAATATGTAGTCAAAGTCAACAAGAATGTTTCAAATCTTTAAATCTTTATTTAAAAATGTCCTTTGTTCCAGTAGGAAGAATGGCAGTCTTCGATGGTGGACAATGTCGCCTGCATCCTAAAATATTCAGTAAACAGAACGTAGAAGAATTATGGGCATAAACCGCTTTACACCATATAGTTCTATAGAAGAAAGCTCCATGCCAAATATCAAGAGGTAGTGACATGTTGTTGCCCAGAAAAATGTGACAAATATTTTTGTGATGCCGCAGAACAACACAAGACAAGTAACCCCTATATGTTGCTTTGCAACATGTTTGCAGGCGACATATAAATCAGTCCAATGCCCAAAATCATTATTCTTCACAATGTCTCTTTTACCATATAATTGCCAAGCAACTTAAGGGAGTACGAGCCTCAATTTTTTGTAATTAAAAGTTATAATAAATAGATAATTTGAAAAAAAATGGCTCAAAATAGCTGGACTTTATGAAAAAAAAAGTTTTCAAAAAAATGGAGCCGTTTTCAAGATATAAGCACCAAAAAATATGGCGGGAAAAAACTTCTCTAGATTTTTCATAGGAAATACATGAACATTGAAAATTCTTCTCCTGGCCCGAGACCATAGTTATTTTTTCCAAATTTTAATGCATTTTCAATATAGCCTTATGTCAATTTAAAAAAATCGCACCATTTCTTTTTAAATGAAACGTTGGCCACATATAGTTCATTAGCTTCCAGAACATAAGTTAAAAATTCAGAGAATCCTACCATCTAAAAAAATTTTGGTTTTTTTTTAATTTACACCTATGATGGTCAGAAAAGAGGTACTTATAAAATGAAAAAATCACCCTTTTGCACTTAGCCGAATCACAACTTTATTAATGAATTTCAAAAAAATAAGACTTGAAAAATTTATACTTTCTTTCATCTCTCATTTCACTTCAAGTTCATGCTTAAGTCATAAAAATTAACATTACAATAGCATTTACAAGAAATACTATGTTTTAATAGGAACTATATTATTGGACAACGAAAATTGAAGGGAGCTAACTGTGGTCTCGAACCTTCTGTTTTATAACATGGAAATTATAATTAGAATTGGTTGAAATTTTTAAAACATGTTTATTTGGACCTTCTCTAACTAGTTCCGAACAGATATTAGAAAAACATGTTGGAAAAATTTAAAGGCATTTGAATGGATAAAAGTTAAGAATTCCGAAAATGTTAAATTCTGAGGCTCATACTCCCTTAATATGTTTTTTGAGATAATTGTTTAAGTCCAAAAGCTATTTAACTGACCAGGATTGTTAGAATTGTGTTTAAAGTAGCTTTATACTGACAGGGGAAATTGTTGAGCGATCACATCATAAACCATGAAATTTTTTTAGATTTATTGAACATCTTTCAAACTACCAAATGCCTATCTCTAAGGTCAGTGGGTGTTGTCAGTTTTTGAGAATCAGAATCAACAAGGTCAGTGGGTGTTGTCAGTATTGGGGAGTCAGAATCAACAAGGTCAGTGGGTGTGGCCAGTTTCGGGGAGTCAGAATCAACAAGGTCAGTGAGTGTTGCCAGTTTTGGGCTCCAACAGGGTCAAAAATGACATTGGATTCGAGAGCATATAAGAAGTGACCTTTAACCTGTATTGTATGATTGTATATGTTAATTGCCCAAGGTTGATGGTTTCCTCCAAGTGATGTTGTTTCCACGGCCAATAACACTAAGGTTGTTTTGTTTTGCGTCCAACGGGCAGGGAAGATAGAATCTGTTCTTGTCTATATTGTTTGTAGAGAATTGTAAGAAGTTACAATTAATATGGCTCTTGTTGATGTGATGTTGCAGAATAGAATTTAAAGAAATTACTATTGATATGACTTTTGTTGATATGAAGTTGCAGGAACAATTTTCTGAGTGGCTTGGAACTCCAAGTGAATTAACTTCAAGTATTTATGAGCTAAAACATCAGAGTGGCTTTGAATTCTGAGCTAAATTCTCCGCATGATAGTAAAATTGCTCGAAATTTTTCAAAACCCATTAAAAATACTTGAAAATATTTAAGTTCCGAAAAGTCGGAATACTTATACTCCTATTTCCAAGCTGTTAATCATAATATCCTGCTACAGGAGAACTGCTACTTTTTAAGTATACCTAACTACGGCAACCCAAAATTAACCAAGTGGGAAAACAGGAAGTAGATATCTGACAAATCTTAAATCGTTACCTATAATAAAGGATATTATACTGAAGTCATATACATGCACCATATCTTAAATAGCTATTTAGCAGTTGGTGAGAAAACTTATGAAAATTAAAGGAAAAAGATAATGTGTACATGACACAGCTCACATAAACCAGCAGCAACGAAGCCATTAGGCGCTGCTTGTTGTTTTTTCTATTGGCACAAGGTCAAAATACAAGAGGGTCCCAGGAGCCTGAATCACTCACCGGACATAAATGCTTTTTTTGACATTTAAAGGGCCACAAGTTAAATAAGGTGTTATCTTACAACATTGATTACAACTTAATGTGTTTAATAAGTTGAACAGTTCTGCAATCAAAAGCTTTTTCTTATTTTCTACAGTTTTCCAGCTATAAGGCAAAATCAACAGACATTTAAGGGATCATTACTCCCTGAATGGTATCCAACAGCAATGAAAATACTCCAACAACATCTACATATGTTGTACGTGTAAAGTTTCATTTAAATCCATTAGTTGTTTAGGAGTTGAGCTTACCATGTCTTTCATTGAATACTATATCTAGAAAGTCAAGGTCTAGGTCCAATTATCTCCCCTGATTGATACCTAACAGCAATGAAAATTTTTTGTGCACATCTCCATATGATGTACTTCCTTCATGCAAAGTTTTACCAACTTCCATTCGTTTGAGCCGTTGATGAGAAGTTGTGCCTACAATGTATGTGGACAGACAGACAGACAGGCAGGGTTATTCCTATAATACCCCCCCCCCCAAAAAAAAAAAAATGCTGTTGAACATTTAAATACATGTTCTCATATGACATTGTTTGACCTATTTCAATTTTCTCCAACTATTTCTGACTGACAAAAAAAAATGGCAAATTAGCCCAGATGAGCTAATTGAGAACAACACCAATCTGTAAAAACATACTTTAATAATAACTAATCAACAAAGTTAACAGAAATTCTATACATAACAGAGTTTGATCTATGATCTCTTGGATAGAAGAGCAGTTACAAGGGAGATAACTCAATGGCAAAGATCTAAGGGAAGCAACTTTTAAAGACTAACTTCTTTTGGTTCGGATTTTTTTGTGTGCATATGATAATAAAGCAAATTAATAAAATAGTAAAAATGTCATCTTAGAATTTGAACATGTTAAAAATAAGTAATACCAGGTATTTGCAATGTCTTTTTCTGATTTAAAGAAATACTGGAATATGATTTAGAGAAATACTGGAATATACTGTTTGGGAATAAAGAAGAGATAACTGAAAAACAATGTTTTACATGAATTATCTCCCTTGTTAGAACTCTTCTATCTAAAATACAACAAATGAAAGGATCAGTCAAAATATGACTTAGAACAAGTTATGCTTGATCAAATTTGTACATGATTTTAAAGATGAAAAGAAATTACAATGCGAGATTTCAAAAGAATCAAACATGATTATCCAAAGATGATAAATAAATACAATATGAGACATCAAACTAATAGGGTCTGATTATTTGTGATGAGTTGTAATGAAATAATTGTACATAAGAAAAACATATTTTTTCTTCATACATATGTTTGCAATACAAAAACAAACAAAGACAAAACATAAATACTTCAAAAAGTGATAAAAACACATGACGGAACAATCAGAATTTACACTTCTTTTATCAACACAGTTAATGTGCCAATACTTACATAGAAAGTTTTTTAACAGTAAATTGAGGTTAAACGGCTTGAGTAACATTTATTGTCCGTAAACAAAAAGTGATGAAAGGTTAATCGTACTTTTCTTTACAGTTTAAAGTCCAGTAAATGTGTAAATCAAAAGTTATACTTCAAAGATATGATACAAACAATTCAAATGCTTTAAGATATAGAGACAAGTCACAATGTAGACATTCAAAGACCACATGACTTCAAGTATAAGAACTGGTCACATGACAGACATACATAAATCATGTGACAAAGGGTCACACCAACATATTACTCTATTTTATTAACCGGGTTGGTCACGGGTCAATTATTTCGGACTTCTTCATCTAAATCCTACATAAAAGACCGAGAAAATTTAGCTCCGCCCAACCTTGTGAAAAAAATAGAGTAATACAAAGCAGATAAACAGCTTTTATGCAGATTTGTTCACAAACACAAACATGATGTATTTACAATTGACATTGAAGAATATGTAGTCAAAGTCAACAAGAATGTTTCAAATCTTTAAATCTTTATTTAAAAATGTCCTTTGTTCCAGTAGGAAGAATGGCAGTCTTCGATGGTGGACAATGTCGCCTGCATCCTAAAATATTCAGTAAACAGAACGTAGAAGAATTATGGGCATAAACCGCTTTACACCATATAGTTCTATAGAAGAAAGCTCCATGCCAAATATCAAGAGGTAGTGACATGTTGTTGCCCAGAAAAATGTGACAAATATTTTTGTGATGCCGCAGAACAACACAAGACAAGTAACCCCTATATGTTGCTTTGCAACATGTTTGCAGGCGACATATAAATCAGTCCAATGCCCAAAATCATTATTCTTCACAATGTCTCTTTTACCATATAATTGCCAAGCAACTTAAGGGAGTACGAGCCTCAATTTTTTGTAATTAAAAGTTATAATAAATAGATAATTTGAAAAAAAATGGCTCAAAATAGCTGGACTTTATGAAAAAAAAAGTTTTCAAAAAAATGGAGCCGTTTTCAAGATATAAGCACCAAAAAATATGGCGGGAAAAAACTTCTCTAGATTTTTCATAGGAAATACATGAACATTGAAAATTCTTCTCCTGGCCCGAGACCATAGTTATTTTTTCCAAATTTTAATGCATTTTCAATATAGCCTTATGTCAATTTAAAAAAATCGCACCATTTCTTTTTAAATGAAACGTTGGCCACATATAGTTCATTAGCTTCCAGAACATAAGTTAAAAATTCAGAGAATCCTACCATCTAAAAAAATTTTGGTTTTTTTTTAATTTACACCTATGATGGTCAGAAAAGAGGTACTTATAAAATGAAAAAATCACCCTTTTGCACTTAGCCGAATCACAACTTTATTAATGAATTTCAAAAAAATAAGACTTGAAAAATTTATACTTTCTTTCATCTCTCATTTCACTTCAAGTTCATGCTTAAGTCATAAAAATTAACATTACAATAGCATTTACAAGAAATACTATGTTTTAATAGGAACTATATTATTGGACAACGAAAATTGAAGGGAGCTAACTGTGGTCTCGAACCTTCTGTTTTATAACATGGAAATTATAATTAGAATTGGTTGAAATTTTTAAAACATGTTTATTTGGACCTTCTCTAACTAGTTCCGAACAGATATTAGAAAAACATGTTGGAAAAATTTAAAGGCATTTGAATGGATAAAAGTTAAGAATTCCGAAAATGTTAAATTCTGAGGCTCATACTCCCTTAATATGTTTTTTGAGATAATTGTTTAAGTCCAAAAGCTATTTAACTGACCAGGATTGTTAGAATTGTGTTTAAAGTAGCTTTATACTGACAGGGGAAATTGTTGAGCGATCACATCATAAACCATGAAATTTTTTTAGATTTATTGAACATCTTTCAAACTACCAAATGCCTATCTCTAAGGTCAGTGGGTGTTGTCAGTTTTTGAGAATCAGAATCAACAAGGTCAGTGGGTGTTGTCAGTATTGGGGAGTCAGAATCAACAAGGTCAGTGGGTGTGGCCAGTTTCGGGGAGTCAGAATCAACAACGTCAGTTGGTGTTGTCAGTTTTGGGGAGTCATAATCAACAAGGTAAGTGGGTGTTGTCAATTTTTGGTGAGTCATAATCAACAAGGTCAGTGGGTGTTGTCAGTTTTGGTGAGTCAGAATCAACAAAGTCGGTGAGTGTTGCCAGTTTTGGGCTCCAACAGGGTCAAAAATGACATTGGATTCGAGAGCATATAAGAAGTGACCTTTAACCTGTATTGTATGATTGTATATGTTAACTGCCCAAGGTTGATGGTTTCCTCCAAGTGATGTTGTTTCCACGGCCAATAACACTAAGGTTGTTTTGTTTTGCGTCCAACGGGCAGGGAAGATAGAATCTGTTCTTGTCTATATTGTTTGTAGAGAATTGTAAGAAGTTACAATTAATATGGCTCTTGTTGATGTGATGTTGCAGAATAGAATTTAAAGAAATTACTATTGATATGACTTTTGTTGATATGAAGTTGCAGGAACAATTTTCTGAGTGGCTTGGAACTCCAAGTGAATTAACTTCAAGTATTTATGAGCTAAAACATCAGAGTGGCTTTGAATTCTGAGCTAAATTCTCCGCATGATAGTAAAATTGCTCGAAATTTTTCAAAACCCATTAAAAATACTTGAAAATATTTAAGTTCCGAAAAGTCGGAATACTTATACTCCTATTTCCAAGCTGTTAATCATAATATCCTGCTACAGGAGAACTGCTACTTTTTAAGTATACCTAACTACGGTAACCCAAAATTAACCAAGTGGGAAAACAGGAAGTAGATATCTGACAAATCTTAAATCGTTACCTATAATAAAGGATATCATACTGAAGTCATATACATGCACCATATCTTAAATAGCTATTTAGCAGTTGGTGAGAAAACTTATGAAAATTAAAGGAAAAAGATAATGTGTACATGACACAGCTCACATAAACCAGCAGCAACGAAGCCATTAGGCGCTGCTTGTTGTTTTTTCTATTGGCACAAGGTCAAAATACAAGAGGGTCCCAGGAGCCTGAATCACTCACCGGACATAAATGCTTTTTTTTGACATTTAAAGGGCCACAAGTTAAATAAGGTGTTATCTTACAACATTGATTACAACTTAATGTGTTTAATAAGTTGAACAGTTCTGCAATCAAAAGCCTTTTCTTATTTTCTACAGTTTTCCAGCTATAAGGCAAAATCAACAGACATTTAAGGGATCATTACTCCCTGAATGGTATCCAACAGCAATGAAAATACTCCAACAACATCTACATATGTTGTACGTGTAAAGTTTCATTTAAATCCATTAGTTGTTTAGGAGTTGAGCTTACCAGGTCTTTCATTGAATACTATATTTAGAAAGTCAAGGTCTAGGTCCAATTATCTCCCCTGATTGATACCTAACAGCAATGAAAATTTTTTGTGCACATCTCCATATGATGTACTTCCTTCATGCAAAGTTTTACCAACTTCCATTCGTTTGAGCCGTTGATGAGAAGTTGTGCCTACAATGTATGTGGACAGACAGACAGACAGGCAGGGTTATTCCTATAATACCCCCCAAAAAAAATGCTGTTGAACATTTAAATACATGTACTTATATGACATTGTTTGACCTATTTCAATTTTCTCCAACTATTTTCTGACTGACAACAAAAAATGGCAAATTAGCCCAGATGAGCTAATTGAGAACAACACCAATCTGTAAAAACATACTTTAATAATAACTAATCAACAAAGTTAACAGAAATTCTATACATAACAGAGTTTGATCTATGATCTCTTGGATAGAAGAGCAGTTACAAGGGAGATAACTCAATGGCAAAAATCTAAGGGAAGCAACTTTTAAAGACTAACTTCTTTTGGTTCGGATTTTTTTGTGTGCATATGATAATAAAGCAAATTAATAAAATAGTAAAAATGTCATCTTAGAATTTAAACATGTTAAAAATAAGTAATACCAGGTATTTGCAATGTCTTTTTCTGATTTAAAGAAATACTGGAATATGATTTAGAGAATACTGGAATATACTGTTTGGGAATAAAAAAGAGATAACTGAAAAACAATGTTTAACATGAATTATCTCCCTTGTTAGAACTCTTCTATCTAAAATACAACAAATGAAAGGATCAGTCAAAATATGACTTAGAACAAGTTATGCTTGATCAAATTTGTACATGATTTTAAAGATGAAAATAAATTACAATGCGAGATTTCAAAAGAATCAAACATGATTATCCAAAGATGAGAAATAAATACAATATGAGACATCAAACTAATAGGGTCTGATTATTTGTGATGAGTTGTAATGAAATAATTGTACATAAGAAAAACATATTTTTTCTTCATACATATGTTTGCAATACAAAAACAAACAAAGACAAAACATAAATACTTCAAAAAGTGATAAAAACACATGACGGAACAATCAGAATTTACACTTCTTTTATCAACACAGTTAATGTGCCAATACTTACATAGAAAGTTTTTTAACAGTAAATTGAGGTTAAACGGCTTGAGTAACATTTATTGTCCGTAAACAAAAAGTGATGAAAGGTTAATCGTACTTTTCTTTACAGTTTAAAGTCCAGTAAATGTGTAAATCAAAAGTTATACTTCAAAGATATGATACAAACAATTCAAATGCTTTAAGATATAGAGACAAGTCACAATGTAGACATTCAAAGACCACATGACTTCAAGTATAAGAACTGGTCACATGACAGACATACATAAATCATGTGACAAAGGGTCACACCAACATATTACTCTATTTTATTGACCGGGTTGGTCACGGGTAAATTATTTCGGACTTCTTCATCTAAATCCTACATAAAAGACCGAGAAAATTTAGCTCCGCCCAACCTTGTGAAAAAAATAGAGTTATACAAAGCAGATAAACAGCTTTTATGCAGATTTGTTCACAAACACAAACATGATGTATTTACAATTGACATTGAAGAATATGTAGTCAAAGTCAACAAGAATGTTTCAAATCTTTAAATCTTTATTTAAAAATGTCCTTTGTTCCAGTAGGAAGAATGGCAGTCTTCGATGGTGGACAATGTCGCCTGCATCCTAAAATATTCAGTAAACAGAACGTAGAAGAATTATGGGCATAAACCGCTTTACACCATATAGTTCTATAGAAGAAAGCTCCATGCCAAATATCAAGAGGCAGTGACATGTTGTTGCCCAGAAAAATGTGACAAATATTTTTGTGATGCCGCAGAACAACACAAGACAAGTAACCCCTATATGTTGCTTTGCAACATGTTTGCAGGCGACATATAAATCAGTCCAATGCCCAAAATCATTATTCTTCACAATGTCTCTTTTACCATATAATTGCCAAGCAACTTAAGGTAGTACGAGCCTCAATTTTTTTGTAATTAAAAGTTATAATAAATAGATAATTTGAAAAAAAAATGGCTCAAAATAGCTGGACTTTATGAAAAAAAAGTTTTCAAAAAAATGGAGCCGTTTTCAAGATATAAGCACCAAAATATATGGCGGGAAAAAACTTCTCTAGATTTTTCATAGGAAATACATGAACATTGAAAATTCTTCTCCTGGCCCGAGACCATAGTTATTTTTTCCAAATTTTAATGCATTTTCAATATAGCCTTATGTCAATTTAAAAAAATCGCACCATTTCTTTTTAAATGAAACTTTGGCCACATATAGTTCATTAGCTTCCAGAACATAAGTTAAAAATTCAGAGAATCCTACCATCTAAAAAAATTTTGGTTTTTTTTTTAATTTACACCTATGATGGTCAGAAAAGAGGTACTTAGAAAATGAAAAAATCACCCTTTTGGCACAAAATGGCCCTATATGTACTTAAAACATTGAAATTAACATAGAAAAATAAGTCATTACATAATTATACCCGCATATTCCGTATAGCATTAATTAACTGTATATTCTGCAAACTTAGCATGAAACAACCACATTATGACAATCATGTAGCTGTATTTCAAATGTAGTTCATCAATTCAGTTTTTTTTTTAAATTAACATGTTTTCTACTCAAAAGTTTCTTCTGTCAACATCATCATAAACTTTGTCAGTTTTTATAAAAAAAAATGCATCATAGTGTTTCATGATACACACACACACACACACACACACACACATGTATTAAATATCATAAGACTACATACATGTACATTCTGACCTATGGCCTGTAAGGAAAGCCAGTAAGAGTAGTTTGAGGACTGAATATTTTTTTCAATTTGTTGTATTGGGAAATAATTCAGCAAAACTTGGTCTATATAAAGTAGTTAGATAAGTTCATAATATCTTTTAATCCTTTTTTTTCATTGAATTCACATGAGCCTTGTTATGTCTTGAAGATTCTAATCGTTTTGTATTACGATTCTTTTGCCTAAATTTCTCTGGTCTTACAAATTTTGACTTAAACAGAATGTGATCAGCTATTTTTGGGAGTTCTAAACCATTCATTTGACAGAGTTTGTGAAAATTTGAACTCTCTTTAATTAGTTCTATGTGTGCAGGGTCTAAACTTGGTAACAACTGGAAAGGATTCAGAGTCATCCATATATGCATTATGGCTGATTGATTGAACCGATATCCTACACCTACGTCATCCCACAAATATGTAGGATTAGGACCACTAGTCAACAACACGTCATATTTATTGTCATACATATATATACAATAAGTGGAAGGGGTCAATATTAAAGAGGGTATCAAAGAAATGTTTGGAATTTGTAACTCTGGTTTTCTCTGTCTTAATGCAGATGTGTAAAGTGAGATTGTAATGGTTTGAGATATAATCTGACTTGCAATTCGTTCATTATTCAGGTTTTGATTTGTTTTAAGTTCACATATTTCAGAATCTCTCTTCTCTTCCTTTAAATTATAAACTTCCCCATTTTCTTTTTCTCCCTGTTTGAAATCTGGCTCCACCATAACAGTGTTGGGAAATAAAACAACATCTGGATATCCATACCACATTCTAGAGTTACCTGAATAAAATAAAAGCTGTTTATGAAATTTGCTTAATACTGGCTTATTTTTTAGGTGATTAATGTCCAGTGGTAAATATTATATATAAATATGGATATTTAGAACCAGAAAACATATATGTACAATACTGTAAACCAACATATCATAATGAGCGATTTATTGTCATGAACTAAAGAACCAGGGGGTCCAATCGAATTGGTAAGTGAAATACGTATTTTGGTAAGTGGCGTAAAACATGGCGGAATATCTCCGCTTCGAAATTGACAGGTCAGTAGATTTAAGTGTCATACCAGCGTATAATTTGTCAAATCTTGTAATAAACAAAAATTGCCAGTCGGCAATAGCATAATCAAGGACTCCATGAGTACCACTGCTTGTGTGATTCTTTCTGTATTTAAAAAGCTATTGAAGGAAAACCTACGATGAAGTAGGGCAAAATCTTGCACGTCACTTTTGTTAAGGTAGATTTCTTTACTTCAAGTCATTCTTAAGTAGGGATTTTGGTACCAAAATGTCCATTATTGACACAATATCGTTCGCTTATTTCATTAGTCCCATCAGCACTCGATTAATCGACTTTTTGGCGAATACAAATTTCTTTGGTAAGTGAACTTCAATATACATCAAAATTGGTAAGTGCACAAGTTGAAGAGTGAAAATTTAAGATACGTTACTTTTTAAATATTTGTGTGTATATTAATCCCTTGTTAAATGGTGTGGTTTCCTATACCAAATAATCACCAGTAATGTTTGTTTTACAATTGAAAAAACTGTAATATAATTTTAACAGAGACCGCGCGCGTTGTAAAAACAAATTGCATTTTAATTCAGCATTTCTATTTCTCCTTTATATTAAATACAAAGAAAACATGCACAATGAATTAATCGCAAATTGAGCGACCATTATTGGAGGGATAGGGGCTATGGTTAAAATTTAAAAAAAAGGCAGGTTACAAAATCCAGGAAAGAAAAAGTCAGTAGTCAGGCCCAAGTCTTCTAAACTGACCTAAAAGAAGGGACGGGCCTCGTTCCGAGTGATTTGCTATTTAATCAACCAGATTTTTTTTCCCGCATAATAGGGGCCCCGACTATGACATGCTCTAAAAAAAAGACAGGATGAAGTTACCAGCCATTAAAATAAGGGTAATTTTAGCACGCAAAAAATCCAGGAAACAATTTTTTCCAGCCTAAAAAAGGAAGGATCATAAAAATCCAACCCCCCCCCTCCAAAAAAAAAAAATAATTGGTCACTTCCCCCATAAAACAATAAAAAATCAAATGGTCGCTCCCTAAGTCTGAATCTGAATCTGCATGGAATGGACTATTATTCAAGGCATCCGGAAAATTATCGCTGACATCTGGCAATTTGAAGCAACAACGTTATTACATATTTTTTAATCAAACTCAGCGGGTGTTTACTCTCGGGTGGGGGGACTTTCTACATACTAGTTGATTGGACGTGCCGCTGAAATAGGTCCCATTTTTTAGCTGTCAGATTTGAGATTAGGTGGGGGAAACGTGCAACATTATATATGAATGTTTTGAATGTTTTTTTCATTAAATTCAATTTGGGGGGGGGGGGGGTTGTTCAGTGTTCAGAATCTCAGCTGTTCCCCTCATATATAGGGTATGGAGGTCACCTTCGGGTGTTTATTATGTACATTAGCGTGCAGGTATACGTACATTTATGATTTGAATCAAACTAAATAACATATTACCTGCTAGAAAATCGATTCTGTTTACATCTTTTTTTATAAATAACGTGAGGCAAAAAGAACAAAGAAAAAAAGGACCACATTCACCACACTGTTTTTAATTATGAAAAAAAGTTAAAATAAACATAAATTTTAATGAGCATGCATGTATTAAATCAGTAATGTAAAATAATGTATATTGACACTGTCATGCACATGCAAAGACGATTGCGTTGTCACGAAAAAAAAATAGAAAGAGAAGACTTTATTGGTGGGACCAAGAGGGGGTCAATTAACAGGTAATCGATTTTTAAATTACACCTAAAAAGATATCAGTAACCTTCAAATTGTCGATAAGAGTTGTTTTTTTTTATTTTTTTTTTATGTCCATCAAAACAGTAAACAGTCATTTTCTCCCTAAAACAGTTAATTGACAGTCGTGTATGGGCCTGGGTTTGTGTAAATAAATCTTGAAATCTTGTAAAAATGCCAAAAAATACATTAAAGGAAAAGATCTGGTCCCCCTCTTCATTGACTAACAAATGTATTAATGTACTTAAGTTAGCAACAGTGGCGGATCCAGATGAGGGTCCAGGGGTACCGGATCCCCCCTTTCATTTTGCCATTTTTTTTAAAGACCAAACATATGCCGGCGACCAAAATCTGGACCACCCCCACCTTTCATTTTGAGCTGAATCCGCCCATGAGCAAGTACATATAGAATATGTATATCTAACAAACTGGACATTTATTGGACATATATCATGTATATATATATAAACATGCGTTTTTAACTCTGCATAGTCCTACAATAAAGAACCTCGCGCAATATTTTCATTACATATTTTTTCGTTTTATTTTTACTGATTTCTGCTTTTTCTGTCATTTTTTGCATTTACTATCCATGGCAGCACAGTTTCTAAAAAATGAAAAAAATAAAAATCCGATAATAAATGAATAAATTGGAATAAAATGGGAATTCATATGTTGTAGGACTAATTTATGCACCGACCAAAATGTGACGTATTCTGAAGTTCACTTACCAAAGAAAATTGTATTTGCCAAAAAATCGATTAATCGGGTGCTGATGGGACTAATGAAATAAGTGAACGATATTGTGTCAATAATGGACATTTTGGTACCAAAATCCCTACTTAAGAATAACTTGAAGTAAAGAAATCTACCTTAAGAAAAGTGGCGTGCAAGATTTTGCCCTACTTCATCGTAGGTTTTCCTTCAATAGCTTTTTAAATACAGAAAGAATCACACAAGCAGTGGTACTCATGGAGTCCTTGATTATGCTATTGCCGACTGGCAGTGTTTATTACAAGATTTGACAAATTATACATTGGTACGACACTTAAATCTACTGACCTGTCAATTTCGAAGCGGAGATATTCCGCCATGTTTTACGCCACTTACCAAAATACGTGTTTCACTTACCAATTCAATTGGACCCCCTGAGAACTGTCAAAATAAATTGTCATGAAAAATTTCTACAAAATCTATTTCACGTTAGCTATCATGTATGCCAACAATTCGCAAATGAATTTAAATCAAATAGAATTAATAAATATGAAACAAGAAGATCCCAGGAGCTGTAACTGCTCACATGCCACACAGTTCAGTTTATTCACATTCTCTGTTGGAAGATCGGTAAATCATATACCACAAAAGTTAAATTCAAATACAATTCTGAAAGGGCCCTACCAAATGATCATTCTACCAAAGTTTTGTTCCAAATGAGCAAGTACTTCCAAACAAAAGTAAAATGATTGAATTCCCCAAAGGACCCTATATTAAACCAAGTTGGACTGAGGCCACGATTTTGATTGGCAATTGTGGTCATCTCAACAATATTTACCAATATTCATACAATAACCTATATCATGTATATTATTACTTATCTCACAATTCATTTTTTGATTCAATGTTCAAAGCTTTATTCCCTGTTGTATCAGATACTCTTTCATGATATCAAAATTCTATTATGAACCTCTCTGAGATTTGCTTGGCCACTACTGATGGCATTATGTATGTATTTACTGACAGAGGGCATTAAATTAACTCCTGTTTTGGTTAAAGAGGGGGATAAAAATCTAAGTGCCAGTTTTACTGAGATCCCCAACGTGGCTGTTATTTGTCATTGTATATCTTTTTCTTTACTGCAGTGGCACATGTAAGTGACATAAGCCATGGAAAATGCTGTTTATTTTAACAGAAACATAGCCAGTCAAAGTCTGCAATTTTAAGAAAAGAATACATTTCATATATTTCTGTAAGAAATTAAGTAATTCAAGACTAACAACTCCAGGAAAAATAGTAAAAGTCCCAAATTGAAATAAGCTTTGTGTTTTTTTTTTTCATGTGTGTGAACATGTGTGCATAAATCCCCTCCTAGCTGATTTTTACATAAATAAATGAGGAATGTGTCCATGGGACACAGATGCCCCCGCTGCCCAAAGAGGAAGTAGGGGTCCAACAGATCCAAAAATCGCTTAGGACATATAGTTTGTCATACTGAACCATCCTACCAAATGTCAAGTCAATACCAGGTACGGTTTTTGAGAAAAGCTTGACGGAAATTTGTTCGGACATACCTACACTACGTTACGTACATGTATGTACAATGAGTAAAACTTAATGCCCCCCGACATGTCGTCGTGGGGGCATAAAAATTAGCTACTTATACCATAAAAGCAGTTATTAGTTGTATTTTTATACATTGTATTTTTTGCACTCTCAACAAAGTGCTAAGCACTATTTATTTACACTGCCACACATTTTCTGAGCAATGTGCTTTTTGGTGAAATTTAATCAAATTTTTAAAAAGTTTAATTTGGTCCTCCGAGATTTTGTCAATGAATTTCTATAACACAACAACCAATTTTACCTATACTTGTTCTTCCATAGTTGATTTTTATGCGACATGATTTGGACTGGTAACATGGACAAT
This sequence comes from Arcuatula senhousia, assembly GCA_963971305.1. Classification (NCBI taxonomy): domain Eukaryota; kingdom Metazoa; phylum Mollusca; class Bivalvia; order Mytilida; family Mytilidae; genus Arcuatula; species Arcuatula senhousia. The sequence goes on from OZ020310.1 coordinate 12,342,851, forward strand.
AAGTAGGCTTGTCTTGGTATGTTTCATCAATGACATAGTCGTGTCCTGGTATCAATGGTGATAAGAGATGATTTGTAAGCAAAACTGCAATTACACACTCATTGTCATCTAGAACTGTTGTTCCATCATTCTCATCTTTTAGTGCCATTTCATGATGTCCTAAAATGACATATTATTAATGCACACACAATACATTGAACAAATATGTAAAACATTTATAAAATGGGATATTGACAGGATGTAAACCTTAATAAAACATTACATGTGTGTCAAACAGACAGAATTTAAGTTGGAAACTGACAAATTCCCAAGTTTGAATTCATTCAAACACTAAGTATAAGGACATTATGACAGACCTGGAAACTAAATTAGTTGTAAAGTGACCTGGTGTAAACGAAGCATGAAATGTAGGTCAAACTCACATGTAAATTTGGTGTCACACGGCTTCCTAGGACACATCCATAAACTTTACTACAGTATGTGGATATATTCGTTACCTGTGATTTTTCCCTATATATTTCATATAAAACTATAAATTTTCAAAAAATTATTTAAGTCATTTGTTATCCGATTTTCATGAAATTTTCAACATTAGACAGGGAATTTTCAACAGTTTAATTGTTCATTTGGACATAATTTTTTACTGGCACTAATACTGGCAGTTATCAAGAATATGCAAGTTGAACAGGAATGTGAATATTGACGTCATTATTTTACTTACATATATAGGGAAAAATGACGTCATAAATTCATATTTGTGTTTACCTCACTAATTCTAGAATACTACTTGTAAGAAAATTATATCAAAAAAAATAATAATAAAACTCTTGAGATTTTTCTTTTTAACCATGCATATTTTATGAAAATCCAATAAGAAATAGCTTCAAAATAATTTTTTGAAAAAACGTAGTTTCATATAAAATATGTAGTGAAAAATCGAAAGTGAGGAATATATAAGTCCACATACTGTAGACGATATTGAGATGTGGAATAAGTGTACGCGACACAACAAACATAAAGCAAACAGAAATTTTGAAAAATCACAATAGAAAACAACCAGCAGTCTTCAACATGACCAAGGTCACTGCTCATCGTCTTGCATTGGCCCAAGACTCTTTAAGATACAAAACAAAGTATCTATACATTACTGTAGGACACACATTATCAGAGAAGTCAAGTCAAACAAAAAACTTAGTCAACCCTTAAACTGCTACGCATGACTATTGTCGTTCTTTAACCTGTCCACGTGCTGATGTTCTTCACAGACCCCCATACATACAGGTGTCATTCAAACATGGTTTACTTCAAAGACTAGTGACAAGACATCATTTCTAGACCAAGCTTTCTAACTTCTTTGGGGTTTTGATGGAATTTTTTCCTCAAAAACACTCTTTGAAATTTTGAAGCTCTACAAAAATTGACTTTCTGGTGGGAGTGGCCTCATGTGATGACCTCTCAGACAAATAACAGATGTAAAAGCCCATCCCTAGTGACTGCAATGTGAAGTAGTGGGCCAACAGCCAATCTTATCAGAAGTTCATAGGTGCTGGACAACTACAGTACAAACAGGGACTTATTTTGAAAGATGCCTCTCAGAGACAGTGTCTAACTTTTGATGTCAGACAGGAAATCAGACATCTGCCTCTCAGAGACAGGGTAATAAAACAGCATGAAGTGGTTGCAAAATGATCATGCATAAATCCTACAATTCAATTGTAATGATTATTCAATAAAATAATAACACTTTAACAATTATAAACATGTTAAGGGAATTTTTTTTAGAAAATATGATTTTAAAATTATTAGTAATTGTTTTTTAAATATTGTTAAAAAATCAGAAATTCACAAAATACAGTATTTTACAATATTTTCATTTATAAATTTATTTATCTTTGTTCAATTTGTACACATGTAGATGCATATAACATGTTTCAATATGTATTTTTATTGAAATTATTTTTTCATATTCAATCAATTTTATTTAGATATTATTTTTTTAAGAATTATTCTTTAAATTCCTTTAAAAAATCATTCACTGGTAAATATGACAAGATGACATATTTATGACCATTTTCTTATTCACCTCAAGTAATAAAATAAAAATTATGAAACCATGACATGAATTAATATCAAAAAGTAAATGAAATAATACCTTTTTTATCATAATGATGAAAAAATTGATAACACATTGATACTAAATGAAAAAAATTAAAACAGAAAAAATATGTTAAAAAAATTGTGATAGAGAAATTGCAGCCATAGCTTTTTGAAATAGTTTCTAATTAATTTTTAATCAATATATCTATATCTTGACTGTCTTTATATAAAAAGCTTTACATGGTTTTGATTATGATAAAAAAATAATAAAATTCAAAAAATCTTTTATAATATTTTTCATTCGGGTAGTTATTTTACTAATTATTGAATTTGTTTGAATGTATAATAAACATAATTTATTTTTTCCAATGTATAAAAAAAATGAGTTGTATATTTATTTTTAGTCAAATCAAATTTATTTTATTCAACTAAATTAGACTTTGTTTTTAAAGAAAATAAAAAAAAAAAAACAGAACCTTTTAAAAAAGTATTGAATTACATAAAATTTTACAGGTAAGTGTGACATGGTGTCAAATTTATTACCCTTTTCCTGTTCACTTGGAGTATGAAAACAGCGGGATATCAAAATTTTATTGCTTTGGTCAGGCAGGGTATGAGACATGTCAGACATGGCTGTCTCTCAAAGACAATCATAGAAATAAGTCCCTGTTTGTACTGTACTTCTGGTTTCATTGGTCAAATGAAACCCCAAAAATCTTAAATTTTGAAAATTTGGTGGCAGTGGCCTTCCATACTAAGCCACAGACCACACCCATAACCTCCAAGAAGCCGAACAATAATTTGAATGGTCCAGGTTATGTGTGTCCTAAACAATGAAAATACTATTTTTGGCCTATGTCTTCCTCTTTAGTCCTTCAGTCAAATAAATGAGGAATGTGTCCATGGGACACGGATGCCCCCACTGCGCAAACAGGAAGTAGGGGTCTTACAGATCCAAAAATCACTTAGGACGTATAGTTTGTTATACTGAACCATCCTACCAAATGTCAAGTCAATACCATGTACGGTTTCTGAGAAAAGCTTGACGGAAATTTTCCGGAAGTGGCTGCCCAAACAGGAAGTAGGGGTCGGACAGGTCCAAAAATCGCTTAGGACATATAGTTCGTCATACTGAACCATCCTACCAAATGTCAAGTCAATACCATGTACGGTTTCTGAGAAAAGCTTGACAGAAATTTTCCAGAAGGGGCTGCCCAAACAGGAAGTAGGGGTCCGACAGGTCCAAAAATCAGTTAGGACGTATAGTTCATCATACTGAATCATCCTATCAAATGTCAAGTCAATACCATGTACAGTTTCTGAGAAAAGCTTGACAGAAATTTTCCGGAAGGGGCTGCCCAAACAGGAAGTAGGAGTCCGACAGGTCTAAAAATCGCTTAGGACGTATAGTTTGTCATACTGAACCATACTACCAAGTTTCAAATCATTGAATCAGTGACTCTCCCCTCCCCCCCCCCCCCCCACATGATCTTCGATAATAATTTTATAGTTATCACTATACATCAGCATCAGGAGCTAACTCATTTGCATAAAATTTGCATTAATTTGCAATCAACTGAAAACGAGATATCACAGCAAATTAATTCAGCAGCTTAAGGGTTATCAAGCAGATATCAAACTAGAGGCTCCCAGGAGCCTGTAATCGCTCACCTGGCAAACAGTTGCCAAGAGCAAGTAGACATTAAAACTATTAGACTACATGTATAATCTTACACTTGTAAGTTACAGTCTATGTTTAACTAACTTTGGCTGAGACAGACATTTTGGTTGGCCGATAGGGTCATTGGATATAATTATGAAAGGAACCTAGTTTGGTTCCAATTGAGTAATTCCAGAATAAAAAAAATTTCAATGAAATTCCAATAGGGATCTATGTAAAACTAAGTTTGCTTAGGTTGCCATTTTGGTTGGCGGAAGGGGTCATCAAATATAGTTTTGAAAGGGAACCACCAAGTGACTATTCCACCAAGGTTTGTTTCCAATTGAGAGAGTAGTTTCAGAAAATATTTTTTAAGTGAAATTCCCATAGGGTCCTATGTTAAACTATGTTCCGCTTAGGGTCCTATGTTGAACAAAATTCGGCTTAGGCGGCCATCTTGGATGGCGAAAGGGGTCATCGGACACAATTCTGAAAGGGCCCATCTAGTAATCATTCCAAGTTTGGTTCCAATTGATTAAATAATTCCAGAATAAACAAGAACAGATTCCAGGTCCCCCACCGATTAATTAACAAGAGGCTCCCAGGAGCCTGAATCGCTCACCTGGTCTTCAATGGTAATAAAATTTATATACAAGCCTTGACCTTCTTGTCATAAATTTTATTTCCAATAGTTTTCATATACATGAACAAAGCAAAACATGAAAAAAATAGCTTTTTACCTTAAAAGGGACATAATATATATACGTTTATATTTTTAAAGGAAGTGTTGTCATTTTGAAAATTCAGACTCCAAGCCTCACTTTGCAATCCTTTAAAACACCTAAATATCAATTTTCGTTAAAATCAGAATATGTTTATTCTTTACAGGAAGTGGTGGCCATTTTGAAAATTCCGACTCCACGCCTCACTTCGCAATCCTTTAAAACCCTTAAATATAAATTTTCGTTGAAATCGGAGTACATTTAATTTTTACAGGAAGTGGTGGCCATTTTGAAAATTCCGACTCCACGCCTCACTTCGCAATCCTTTGTAATCCCAATGCAGACTTTTGTAGAGCTTTATGAGCTGAATATTTAAGCAAGCAACAGCTTTTCTCTATCTGCGATAGTTTTCATTCTATAGGACAAAAACATGAAAAAATGCTATTTTTGACATTTTAAGGGCCGTAACCCCTATAAGGAGTCATCTGACAACTTCGAACTAATGGAGACTTTTGTAGAGCTTAATGTGCTGAACATTTAAGCAAGCAACAGCTTTACTCTATCTGCAATAGTTTTCATTCTATATGGCAAAAACATGAAAAAACGCAATTTTCAACTTTTAGGGACCATAACTCCTATAACGAGACATCTGACAACCTCGACCCTATGGAGACATTTGTAGAGCTCAATGAGCTGAACATTTGAGCAAGCTACGGCTTTTCTCTATCTGCAATAGTTTTCATTCTACAGGCCAAAAAAATAAAAAAACACTATTTTTGACCTTTACAGGGCCATAACTCCTACATGTATAAGGGGTCATCTGACAACTTCGACCAAATGCAGACTTTTGTGGAGCTTTTGATGCTGAAGCAGTAGCGTGCATCAGATTTCATCTATCTCTTATACTTTTTGATTTATAAGCCGAAAACAATAGTCTGACCCCCCTGGTCTATTTTTAGCAACAGCGGCCATGTTTTTTAACGGATCAAAATACCGAACACAATTTTTGTGCAGGACACCCTAAGGATCAATCATATCAAGTTTGAAGAAATTCTGTTCAGCGGTTTCAGAGAAGAAGATTTTTTAAAAATTGTTAACGGACGACGACGACGACGAAGCCGACGACGACGGACGCCAAGTGATGGTAATAGCTCACATGGACCTTCAGCCCAGGTGAGCTAAAAATAGTCGAAAGCTCATTAAGAAGGTTATGAAAAGAAAAACAGGAAGTAGTTATTCGACAGACCCAAAAATGGCTTACAACCTAAAGGACCCCTACTGGAGGCTGCATATAAAATTTCAGAACCTTACAATCAATAGTGTCTGAGAAAAGTGTTACGAAAATTTTACCATTGACCCTATGGGAGAAAAAACCCACTAAGTCCTTAAACAGAAAGTAGTTATTCGACAGATCCAAAAATGGCTTACAACCTAAAGGACCCTGACTGGAGGCTGCATATAAAATTTCAGAACCCTACAATCAATAGTGTCTGAGAAAAGTGTTACGAAAATTTTACCATTGATCCTATGGGAGAAAAAACCCACTAAGCCGATAAACAGGAAGTAAATAATCGACAGACCCGAAAACAGCTTAGAACCTAAAAGACCCCTACTGGAGGCTGCATATAAAATTTCAGAACCCTATGATCAATAGTTTCTGAGAAAAGTGTTACGAAAAAGTGTTGTTGCGGGGGACAAAAAAATTTTCAATGAAATTCGCATAGGGTCCCATATTAAACTATGTTCCGCTTAGGCGGCCATTTTGGTTGGTGGATAGGGTCATCAGATATACCTACCTAGTGACCATTCCACCAAAATTGGGTTTCAATTGAGTACACCAAATGTAGTTCCAGAAACAAAATTTCAATGAAATACCCATAGGGTTCTATGTTAAACTAAGTTTGGCTTAGACGGCCATTTTGGTTTGCCAATGGAGTCATTAGATATATAATACGTCATTTTCGAGTTCATTGCTTTTCCAGAAAAATCCATCAATTAGACAGAAATTATCACGTGACTTTACCAGTTTTTGAGTCAAACTGGTTTGCTGCCCCGTAGACTATGTAAAAGCGTTTGTGGGTATATTAAAACAGTGACATCTTTAAAAACGGCAAATACTTCAATTGAATGAAACAATATTCTTACATGTGTAAAGTCTTTTCCAGAAATGAAAATTCCATCGTTAATTAACAACACAGCAGTATTTATTTTGATATATTGCTCTTACTTGCACCGGAAGTCGTCATGCCCCAAAAAAATTATAATAAAAGAACTTTTTCCGGGTTCACCAGCCTTTCCGCGCTATCGTGAAAACGACGTATTAAGAATGGGACCTACCAAGTGATCTTTCCACTAAAGTTTGGTTCCAATTGACCGAGCAATTCCAGAATAAAAAAAATTTTAATTAAAGAACTCTAGTGAGCGAGTTCACACACCCCACGCCCCCAAATTTTTTTTAGGTCCCCTCCTAAAGAAGTGTTCCACTGATAAATAACCAAAAATCAATTCCATGCAAGTTTTTGTTCTATATAACAATACTAGATGGAGCCTTCCCCGGAAGGCATATGTCGCCTGCGTATCTATGTTTGTTTGCCAAACAGGAAGTGGTTAATTTTCAGTCATAAAATCGCCTTACACCTTATAGTACTATGCGATGAAGCTACATACCAAATATCAAGTGGCTGTGGCATGAAGTTACCTGGAAAACTGCGACGAAAATTTGGCATCTATGTCCATTATATATATATATAAAACATCAAGTATTCGTCAAACAGGAAGTAGTTATTTTTCGGGCATAAAATCGCTTTACACCTTATAGTACTATGAGATGAAGCTACATACCAAATATCAAGAGGCTGTGGCATGTAGTTGCCTGGAAAACTGCAACGAAAATTTGTCATCTATGTCCATTATACACTGTATATAAAACGTCAAGTATTCGTCAAACAGGAAGTAGTTATTTTTCGGGCATAAAATCGCTTTACACCTTATAGTACTATGGGATGAAGCTACATACCAAATATCAAGAGGCTGTGGCATGTAGTTGCCTGGAAAACTGCGACGAAAATTTGGCATCTATGTCCATTATATATAAAACATCAAGTATTCGCCAAACAGGAAGTAGTTATTTTTCGGGCATAAAATCGCTTTACACCTTATAGTACTATGTGATGAAGCTACATACCAAATATCAAGAGGCTGTGACATGTAGTTGCCTGGAAAACTGCGACGGAAATTTTTGTGACGACACAGGACGCAAGACGACGGATAGTGCCAAAGTAACCCCTATATGTCGCTTCTGCAACATGTTGCAGGCGACATAATAAGAAAGTTTGAAGGAAATCAGATAAAAAATGCAAGCTCCATTCAAGCGACAAGCTTAATTTCCCAAAATTTTTCCCAAGTCCCCCTCCCCCAAATTGGTTCCTCCCATCAAGTAACCCTGAAAATCAATCCCATGCAAGTTTCTGTTTTATATAACAATATAAGAAAGTTTGAAGAAAATCGGATAAAAAATGCAAGCTCCATTCAAGCGACAAGCTTAATTTCCCAACATTTTTCCTAAGTCCCCATCCCCCAAAAATGGTTCCTCCCATCAAGTAAGGCACGGACCATTTGATTTTCTGGGGGGGGGCCTGGGATTTTTTTGAAAAAAATTTCCTGGCCCTGATTTTTGTAAAAAAAAATAATCTGGCCAGCACCTAGGTTGAAAAAAATAATCTGGTTTCAATCTTGCCAATTGAAAAAAAAATAATCTTGCCAACAAAATTTCCTTGCTTAATATGTGTGTGAAAAAAATAATCTGGCCCGCAGAGCGGGCGAAAAAAATTTCCCGGCTCAAGGTAAAATCCCAGGCCCCCCCAGAAAATCAAATGGTCCGTGCCTAACCCTGAAAATCAATTCCATGCAAGTTTCTGTTCTATATAACAGTATAAGAAAGTTTGAAGAAAATCAGATAAAAAATGCAAGCTCCATTCAAGCCACAAGCTTAATATCCCAAAATTTTTCCCAAGTCCCCCTCCCCCAAAAATGGTTCCTCCCATTAAGTAACCCTGAAAATCAATCCCATGCAAGTTTCTGTTCTATTAAGAATATAAGAAAGTTTGAAGAAAATCGGATAAAAAATGCAAGCTCCATTCAAGCGACAACCATAATTTCCCATTTTTTTCACAAGTCCCCCTCCCAAAAAAGTGGTCCCTCCCCATGAATAGCCCTGAAAGTCGATCCCATCCAAATGTCTGTGGTACAATGTACATGTATTTAACAATGCAGCAAAGTTTGAAAAGAATCGGACAAAAAATGAAATGGCTATCCAGGTGACAACAGTGTGATGACGGACGGACGGACCAGTCAAAAACATAATACCCAACGCAAACTTCGTTGTGTGGGGTATAATGAAATTCCCATAGGATCTTATCGGAATTTTCATTCTGCTAAGGCAGCCAGTTTGGTGGGCAGATGGGAGTCATCAGATATAGTTTTGAAAGGGACCCACCTAGTGACCATTCCACCAAAGTTTGGTTATAATTGAGTTCGTAGTTCCAAGGAAAACATGTAATTGCACAGTGTTGTGCTAAGGATACCCCCACTCGTTCATCGGTGTGAGATTTTCCATATACGAGTCAAGTACGTTACTATAAATTCAGAAATTGTTGTGATGTCATTTCTGTAACAATTTTTTCCATTAGTGCAATTTTGAAAAAAAAAAATTCAAGTTGCTTGGTAAACAGGATGTAGAAGTGTGGTAAACCTGAAAAGAGGAGACACAATACAAATCATCATGGCAAAGCAATATCTCAAATATAAATTCATTTCTTCCAGTAAAAGCTGAGATACATGTATCTGTTACAAAAGTTTCCATTAGTGCAATCTGAAAAAAATTCTAAGTCGCTTGGTAAACAGGAAGTAGAAGTGTGATATACCTGAGAAGAGGAAACACGGTACAAGTCATCATGGCAAAGCCATATCACAAATATAAAATCATTCCTTCCAGTAAAAGCCAAGATATCTTTTACGAAAGTTTCCATTAGTGCAATCCTGAAAATTTTTTTAAGTCGCTCGGTAAACAGGAAGTAGAAGCTTATTGAGCTGAACATTTTTGCAATGTTAACTTTTTCTCTAGCTCTTATAGTTTTCAAGATATTAAGGGAAAACTGTAAAAAATCACCATTTTTAATGATTAAAGGGCAATAACTCCTATAAGTAGTTGTGGTACAGTTTCAACTCAATAGGGAGTTTTGTAGAGCTTTTGATGCTGAAGAAGGAATATTGCTTCAGATTTCCTCTATCTGTTCTACTTTTTGAACTATAAGCCAAAAACTGTAGCTTGACCTCCCTGTTCTATTTTTAGCCAAAGCGGCCATGTTTGTAGGTCGGCAGCAATAAATTTCACAAACTTGGTAGAGGGCATCCTAAATATGAAGTGTGCAAAGTTTCAAAGCAATCCCTTCAGCGGTTTCAAAGAAGATCTTTAAAGAAAAGTTAACAGACAACGAACGGACGATGGACGCCTAATGATGACAATAGCTCACATGATCCTTCGGGTCAGGTGAGTTAAAAATTAATTTAATACAATGCAAAGGGTCCTATGTTGAACTAAGTTGGACTTAGGCGGTCATCTTGGTTGGGGGGAGGGGTCAGCTGATACAATTCTGAAAGGGACCCCTCTGGTGACTATTCCACCTAAGTTTGGTTCCAATTCAACAAGTAGTTCTAGAAAAAAAAATCAATGAAATTCCCATAGGGTTCTATGTTAGACTTAGTTTGGCTGTGGCGGCCATTTTGTTCAGAGGTCGGAAATGCCTGACATAATTTTGGAAGTAGACTACCTAAGCATCATTTTACATGTAGCAAAGTTTGGTCAAAATTCAAACGATAGTTTCAGAGGAGAATATTTTCAAAAGTCATCCCCCTTTTTTCTATCACCCAAGTTGAAACAAACACCCAAAGCTTTAAGATATATTCATGCTGAACATGAAAAAAAAATTATGACCAATTATGAAACCTCCCTTGGCTAAGTGACTGGGAAGTCCCCTGTTTTTAACCTCGTAGAGGTGATATAAATGAAACATTTACGGAATTTTTTTAAGTTTGATTGGAGTATTCTGTGCCCATTACTCATATATTGTTTTTGCCCACCAGACTTTCTAATTAGCATATGTTAATCAGGTATTACATGTATGATATCACTAATGTGCTAGACAAACCTACATGTACATGTACCTATAATTTACACAGTAGGTAAGCATCATTTCATCAAAGCCATGTCTTCCAAATTATTTATAATGGAAGACATTATCTAGTGCATTCAACTGGTTACACCTATTAATTATCTAAAGTACATGTAGGTTCATGAGCATTAGATAAATTCAAACTTACTAATGTTTCGAAGGAAGGAATGGAGAGCCAATACTGAACTCAAAAAATCTTGATTTTCTTTGTTTATATGAGGTCCTATCTTGAATTCTCCTTTGACGAATGTCTCTAACTTCTGCATTCCATGATGAAATAAGGTTTTAAGCTCAATTGTTGGAACACTTTCTCTGCCGGTTGATGGATCAGTAAAGTATAGTTCATCGTAGTGTATCCGTGCATTGGTAAATGATTCTCCAAATATGCAGGTCTTCATACGGAGTGGTCGGAACTCCAAATCTGTGTAATTGTCTAAAAAAGACTCGATCTCCTCCGTTTCTCCACGAGAAAACAATTTTACTGATCGATAAAAATGTCGTATGTTCAAAATACGACGCATATGATTCAACCGTGCTGGTGTTGTAAACAAAGCCGCCATGCTGGCTGCGACGATTCCGTGACATCCCGGACCATAACATTGTCGGACCATGACAAAGTCGGACCATAACAAAATCGGACTTCACTAAATCGGACCATAACAAAATCGGACTACGATCCTCAAAGCACTGCCTCAAAGTATCTAAAGTTCTAAACTTAAATAAAAAACTCAAAGACCAAATTGCACCAATCTTGCAACTCATCTTCAAAAAATCATTTACATCTGGTCAAACACCACTGGATTGGAAACATGCAAATGTAGCTCCTGCATATAAAAAAGGTGACAAACATAAAGCATCAACTATAGACCTATCTCATTAACCTGTATCAGCTGTAACACTAGTAGCGTCTCAGACATGCTCAGCACGCTAAATCTTCCACCACTTTCTCAACGCCGACTACGCACAAGATTGGTAATGATGTACAAAATCACCTACCGCCTTGTAGCTATTCCCTCTGAAGTTTTAATCTTAGCAGACTCAAGAACTAGGAAAAACCACCAACTCTCTGTTCACTCCACTGGATAAAAATTAGCTATATGTAAATAGTTTTAATCACATCTTCAAATTTGTTTATTTTTCACAAAATTTGATATATTTTTTTTTGATAAATTAATTATTTCTTAGTAATTTATGTAAATATGTTTAATTATTTGGTCCGCGCATGCAACAGTTTATAATCATCAGTGCTGATGGTAGACTGTATACCACAAGAAGAAGAAGAAGATATTAGCTAAGTTTATGGAGTCAACGTTTTGATGGGTTATATGACTTTGTTAAAGTTTTTTTATAACATTCCAATTTGTAGATTAAGTCATCTTGAGGATATTTAACGTAAAGTTTAAGATAACAAATTTGTAAATCAAATGTCAATAAATGTTACTTGCTTAACTTTATTTTTCAATTAAGACGTCGAATCTCAATCTCTTTTGTGTAATTTTTATGTACATGTTTCTGGTCAAAATTACATGTACGTATCCTATCAACACGAACACACTCTTTTGATTACAATTGCTATTCTTTTTACAAATGTATCATTTTTACCCACCTACATCAAGGATTAAATAAAACTTGTTTTGGACATCCCTGGCCAAGCACGACGGTACTATGAGTATACTCTTAGTTGTAGCGGCCACAAAATTAATAATGAGAACTGAAATCCCAATCATCATTCTACGTGAAATTTTATGCATTTTTGGTGAAAATGTTAACTTTGATAGAAATAATAATTTTAAGTATACGCTGAGTCTTGAATTCATGTCTATCTTTTGTTTTTTTTCAGGTCCTTTTTTTTTCTTGTACATGTTGGTTTATCTTTAGTTAGTCATAATTGGAGTTCTAGTGCGTTGAAGTTCTGCGATCTTCATATTTACATATTGTTGGGCATTTTTCAATCTTTTGGGAATACCGTCTTTGGTGAGTCTTGAATTTATTGCCTGGAATTTTGCTCCAGTCAACTTCAATACTTTGCAGCCTTTGTCTATTCCTTCATGAGACAAAACCTCGATATACCGAACGATGGCCATGGTAACGATAGCCGGCAATAACCCGCGGAACTTCCATGCGGGGTTGTTGCTTGCTATATTGTTGAAGATTTTAAATCTATCTCTATTTTATTTATTTATTTCTGCTTTTCGATCATAAATAATTAAGAAATTATGCCCCTCCGCCCCCCCCCCAATATGCAACAGGTCAATACCGATTTAATTGGTTAATTGGATTAACCAGCGTGTGTTTATATGACTTGTGTACACAATCATGATAATTCATTGAAATTGTTTTACGGCCCTTAATTGAATTAATCACTCAAAATTATCAATCGTTGGTCCTTAAATAAATTAATCATTTAAAATGATAAATCATTACTTATATACTACTAGGATCACGTAAAAAGTTTCTACTACAAATGTTTCTTAATTCTTGGTGTAAATTAAAAATGTTATTTTTATTTTTTAATAAACCATGCATACCCAATTTTTTTTTTTTATGTAATGAGCCGTAAGGACAATAATAACTGTATAAATTTTTGTTTTCATTTTGAAATTCAATTTTGTATTTAAAAAAATTAAAAGAGCTACTTTATTCTTTCATTTTTCTATTACTTTAAAAAGTTATCTTATATTATTTATCATAGTATATTATGTATTGTAGTCCGATTTTGGTATGGTCCGACCTTGTTTTAGTCCGGCTTTGTAATAGTCCGAGTTTGTTTTGGTCCGACTTCTCCAGTAACGGCTGCGACCTTTTCAATGTCAAGGTCGATCGTCTGTAAATACTAATCATTCAGGCGCTTAAAGAATCAAAGCGCTAAAGCGTTTAAAGGCAGAGCTAAATTTAGCTAAGCACTAAATATAAAGAACGATCTGTGTTTCATAAACTTGAAACATAGCACATCAGTTTTGTTTGTTTTCTCCGCACACTTACACATTTGTTAAGAAATCTGTAATTAAGCTCCGCCCACTTGATCAAAGGTCAAAGGTCAAAAATGCTTAAGTGTCGACGAGTATTAATACACGATATGTAGTCCACATTTATATCGCATTTATGCTGGGGATATAAATATGTACCTCCTATTTTAGACAATACGTATAACATTTAAAATACAATACACGAACAATGTTCTGTAATAGATCCTCTGGTAGCAATATTGACTGACCGATTTACCCTGTCTAGACGGAAAAAAACGCGAAAATCAGATAGCTTTATGACGCTATAAGGCTCTGCCTAAAAATGAATATTTTCTTTAAAGTTCAGTGTCAAAAAACCGCTGAAACTCTACTTTTTTTTTTAATTGGTAATATCATTTCAAATAAAAATTTCAGTCCCCCATTATTTAATTTTTAAACACTCAAGGAGGTGTCCTGGTTCGTGTAACACTTAATAATTCAACAGTTCAAAAAGTGAAAATTTTACATTTTTTTTATTTTTAACCAAAGTTTTAAAATATTAAAATCTTAAAATTTTGGATATTTGAAAATTTCCCTAAAATTCATAAAGTCGTTGTAAAATTTAATATTTTAGATATTTAATCATGAACATATACATCTTTAATTATTTCGATTTTTGACTGAAAAAGTTTTAAAATTGAATATTTGCTATATATTTATAAGTCAAAAGTCTTCATATATTGGACAGGAAGTATACGATGGGGTCCGGTGATCATGACCATCTGTCCAAATCTCGAGGTCCAAATTTGTTTGCAAAATATTGTTTTCAAATTTGGATAGATGGCCACCGTACTCAATCGTATACTTCCTGTCCAATATATAAATTTTTTACTTGTAAATATCATGGATATATATAATATATACATCCATGTAAATATATAGCAAAATAAGAACTGTTCTAAGAAATAAAACAAGAGGCTCCCAGGAGCCTGAATCGCTCACCTGACATATGTGCCTGAAGTAAAGGTTATAAGGCAAAATCTATTTAACGTTGAAAGGGTCATAAGATTAATAAGGGGGTCATCTGACAATATGGTGGATCTAAAGGTGTTCATCACTTTTGTTCTCAATCAAAATCTAAAAATCTGTCACCCTTTTTGAGTTATTTGCAAAAAAATGCTGTTTTACCTAATGTTCTATTTTTAGCCACAGCGGCCATGTTTTACAACCAATCAAAAATCCCCACAACAGTTCAATACACCTAATAATAATAAACAATAATACCAAGTTTGGTTCCATTTGGACTTAAAGTGTCAGAGGAGTTAACATTTTCAATATAAGGAAATGCAGTTAAAATGCTCAAATTTGACGTTCCAAGGGCAATAACTCCTCAAAAGAAAGGTCCTACAACGTTGACCCTGTTACATATTTTGTAGATCTTGATGTGCTTAACAATATGCAATTTAAATTTCTCAAATATCTAGTATAGTTTTCAAGATATTGAGCTAAACAGGTGCAAAATTTGCAAAAAATCCACAAAAAGGGCAATAACTCCTACATGGGTCGTTGGATTTTCTTCAAAATTTCAGGGTAGGTAGATCTTGAGGTGCTGATCACTTTTACCCTATGCCAGAATTTTGATATCTGTAGCCGTTTTTGAGTTATTTGCAAAAAACTGCATTTTACCCCTATGTTCTATTTTTAGCCATGGCGGCCATGTTTTACGACGAATCAAAAATCCCCACATCAGTTCTAAGCACCGAATGCTAATGAACAACCATACCAAGTTTGGTTGCAATTGGACTTATGGTGTCAGAGGAGTTAACGTTTTAAAAAGTTTACGGACGACGGACGACGGACGACGGACGACGGACGGACGACGGACGGACGACGGACGCCAAGTGATGACAATAGCTCACATGACCCTTCGGGTCAGGTGAGCTAAAAATCTAATTATGTTAAAATGATTTATAGAAAAAAAAACTTTGTTATTCCGAAAAGCGTCTTTTCAGTTGTACCGAATACTTCTGCATATGTCTATCCTTTCCCCCCAGCCGTAATTAGAATGGCAAGTTAATAAATAGAAGTGCTGACATTCTACTTAGGTGCTTTCACATTGTTTTTTTTTTATGTTATTGCATTTAGGAAAGAATTGTCTGATTTTATGTAAACATGTTTAGCTCGTCACTAGGAGTGGGCTTCTAACCTTTTTGAAGGTTTTGTGAAGACCTCTACACTCTTAGGTTCTCTTGCACTTATTTAGGCCATATATCCTCTTTTTAAACTTTGTATTCATTACTTTGAAAGCCCTCTGAAAACTAGAAAACGCAATCGTAAAAAAGATTTTCACTGTTTTAGGAAATTCTTTATTTTAATATTTTTATCAAAAAACTTAAAATACCAATCTTTCAAAAATCGAAATAATTAAAAATGAATGTTCATTTTATAATTTTTAATGAAACGACCAACGGGAGTGAAATATAACGACTGGATTATTCGGGTTAACTATCTGTATTTAAAGTGAAGGGGATTTTCTGAAATGAATATCATAAATATGTGAGAAACATAATAGATGACCATATATCGGTTATACTTCTTTTAATTCTGCATGTAATCCAACATATACTTGCGGTCAATCTAGTGCAATTTGAAAATTCAACAATTTTATAATTTTGAAAAGGTAAGCATGATATAATTACCCTTTTCGCATTAGCAATTTATCAACATTATCATGACAGGTTATTCCCTAATTAAATTAGATATCCTATCAATTACATAATTATAGATCCGTAGTTTGAAAGTTCAAATTAAAGGTTTCCCTGTCTGCACAAAACTGATTGCTTATCAACTATTTGTTCTACCATAAAGAACAAAATATTGTGACTATTTAACAAGAATTATAATGATACTACTATTGTTTATTACCCCTCCCCATTCCAAAACCGCTTCACCTAAAGCGGGTGGATCATGTTATACAGTAGGTCCATCTAAAGTTATGTCCAAAGTGGCAATGTTGTCAGTATTGGGGAGTCAGACTCAACAAGGTCAGTGGATGTTGTCAGTATTGGGGAGTCATAATCAACAAGGTCAATGAGTGTTGTCAGTATTGGGGAGTCAGACTCAACAAAGTCAGTGGGTTTAGTTAGTTTTGGTGAGTCAGAATCAACAAGATCAGTGGGTGTTGTCAGTTTTGGGGAGTCATAATCAACATGGTCAGTGGGTGTTGTCAGTTTTTGGGTCTCATAATCAGCAAGGTCAGTGAGTGTTTTCAGTTTGAGGGAGTCAGCATCAACAAGGTTAGTGGGTTAAGTTAGTTTTGGGGAGTCATAATCAACAAGGTCAGTGGGTGTGGCCAGTTTTGGACTCCAACAGGGTCAAAAAATGACATTGGATCTGAGAGCTTTTAAGAAGTGACCTTTAACCTGTATTGTATGATTGTATATGATTAGGGTTGTCAGTTAATTGCCCAAAGTTGATGGTTTCCTCCAAGTTATCTAGATCTGGTTTCCACGGCCATTAAAACTAAGTTGGGTTGCATCCAATGGGCAGGGAAGCTAGAATCTGTTCTTGTCTATATTGTTTTTAGAGAATTTAAAAAGTTAAAATTACGTGGCTCTTGTTGATGTGATGTTGCAGAATAGAATTTAAAGAAGTTACTATTGATATGGCTTTTGCTGATATGAAGTTGCAGGAACAATTTTCTGAGTGGCTTAGAACTCCAGGTGAATTAACTTCAAGTATGGATGAGCTAAAACATCAGAGTGGCTTTGAATTCTGAGCTAAATTCTCCGCATGATAGTAAAATTGCTCGAAATTTTTCAAAACCCATTAAAAATACTTGAAAATATTTAAGCTCTGAAAAGTTGGAATACTTATACTCTTATTTCCGAGCTATTAATCATAATATTCTGCTACAGGATTAGGAATTTGAGAACTGCTGCTTTTTAAGTATACCTTACTATCCAAAATTAACCAAGTGGGTAAACAGGAAGTAGATGTCTGACAGACCTTAAATCATTACTTATAATAAAGGATATCATACTGAAGTCATATACGTGCACCATATCTTCAATAGCTATTTAGCAGTTGGTGGGAAAACTTATGAAAATTAAAGGAAAAAGATAATGTGTACATGACACAGCTCACATAAACCAGCAGCAACGAAGTCAGTAGGCGCTGCTTGTTGTTTTTGCTATTGGCACGAGGTCAAAATACAAGAGGGTCCCAGGAGCCTGAATCACTCACCGGACATAAATGCTTTTTTTGACATTTAAAGGGCCATAAATTTAATAAAGTGTTATCCAACAACATTGATTATTACTTAATGAGTTCAATTAGTTAAACATTTTAGCAATCAAAAGCTTTTTCTTATTTTCTAGTTTTCCAGCTATAAGGCATTATCAACAGACATTTAAGGGACCATTACTCCCTGAATGGTATCCAACAGCAATGAAAATACTTCAACAACATCTACATATGTTGTACCTTCGTGTAAAGTTTCATTTGAATCCATTAGTTGTTTAGGAGTTGAGCTTACCAGGTCTTTCATTGAATACTATATTTAGAAAGTCAAGGTCTAGGTTCAAATATCTCCCCTGATTGATACCTAACAGCAATGAAAACTCTTTGTGCACATCTCCATATGATGTACTTCCTTCATGCAAAGTTTCATCAACTTTCATTCGCTTGAGCCGTTGATGAGAAGTTGCACCTACAAGGTATGTGGACAGACAGACAGACAGGCAGTGTAATTCCTATAATATACCCCCCCCCAAAAAAAAATGCTGTTTGAACATTTAAATACATGTACTCCTATGACATTGTTTGACCTGTTTCAATTTTCTCCACCTATTTTCTGACTGACTACAAACAATGGCAAATTAGTCCAGATGAGCTACTTGAGAACAACACCAATCTGTAAAAACATACTTTAATAATAACTAATCAACAAAGTTAACAGAAATTCTATACATAACAGAGTTTGATCTATGATTTCTTGGATAGAAGAGCAGTTACAAGGGAGATAACTCGATGGCAACTTTTAAAGACTAACTTCTTTTGATTCTGATTTTTTTTTGCATTTGATAATAAAGCAAATTAATAAAATAGTAAAAATGTCATCATATAATTTGATAATGTTAAAAATAAGTAATACCAGGTATTTGCAATGTCTTTTTCTGATTTTAAGAAATACTGGAATATGATTTAGAGAAATACTGGAATATACTGTTTGGGAATAAAGAAGATATAACTGAAAAACAATGTTTTACATGAATTATCTCCCTTGTTAGAACTCTTCTATCTAAAATACAACAAATGAAAGGATCAGTCAAAACAGAATACTGGTTAATGACTTAGTACATGTTATACTCGATCAAATTTGTACATGATTTCAAAGATGAAAATTAATTACAATGCGAGACCTCAGATGAATCAAACATGATTACCCAAAGATGAGAAATAAATACAATATGAGACAACAAACTAATAGAGTCTGATTATTTGTGATGAGTTGTAATGAAATAATTGTACATAAGAAAAACATATTTTTTCTTCATACATATGTTTGCAATACAAAAACAAACAAAGACAAAACATAAATACTTCAAAAAGTGATAAAAACACATGACGGAACAATCAGAATTTACACTTCTTTTATCAACACAGTTAATGTGCCAAAACTTACATAGAAAGTTTTTTAACAGTAAATTGAGGTTAAACGGCTTGAGTAACATTTATTGTCCGTAAACAAAAAGTGATGAAAGGTTAATCGTACTTTTCTTTACAGTTTAAAGTCCAGTAAATGTGTAAATCAAAAGTTATACTTCAAAGATATGATACA
Source organism: Arcuatula senhousia (assembly GCA_963971305.1). Lineage (NCBI taxonomy): Eukaryota > Metazoa > Mollusca > Bivalvia > Mytilida > Mytilidae > Arcuatula > Arcuatula senhousia. Next base: position 12,362,347 of record OZ020310.1, read on the forward strand.
AACAATTCAAATGCTTTAAGATATAGAGACAAGTCACAATGTAGACATTCAAAGACCACATGACTTCAAGTATAAGAACTGGTCACATGACAGACATACATAAATCATGTGACAAAGGGTCACACCAACATATTACTCTATTTTATTGACCGGGTTGGTCACGGGTAAATTATTTCGGACTTCTTCATCTAAATCCTACATAAAAGACCGAGAAAATTTAGCTCCGCCCAACCTTGTGAAAAAAATAGAGTTATACAAAGCAGATAAACAGCTTTTATGCAGATTTGTTCACAAACACAAACATGATGTATTTACAATTGACATTGAAGAATATGTAGTCAAAGTCAACAAGAATGTTTCAAATCTTTAAATCTTTATTTAAAAATGTCCTTTGTTCCAGTAGGAAGAATGGCAGTCTTCGATGGTGGACAATGTCGCCTGCATCCTAAAATATTCAGTAAACAGAACGTAGAAGAATTATGGGCATAAACCGCTTTACACCATATAGTTCTATAGAAGAAAGCTCCATGCCAAATATCAAGAGGCAGTGACATGTTGTTGCCCAGAAAAATGTGACAAATATTTTTGTGATGCCGCAGAACAACACAAGACAAGTAACCCCTATATGTTGCTTTGCAACATGTTTGCAGGCGACATATAAATCAGTCCAATGCCCAAAATCATTATTCTTCACAATGTCTCTTTTACCATATAATTGCCAAGCAACTTAAGGTAGTACGAGCCTCAATTTTTTTGTAATTAAAAGTTATAATAAATAGATAATTTGAAAAAAAAATGGCTCAAAATAGCTGGACTTTATGAAAAAAAAGTTTTCAAAAAAATGGAGCCGTTTTCAAGATATAAGCACCAAAATATATGGCGGGAAAAAACTTCTCTAGATTTTTCACAGGAAATACATGAACATTGAAAATTCTTCTCCTGGCCCGAGACCATAGTTATTTTTTCCAAATTTTAATGCATTTTCAATATAGCCTTATGTCAATTTAAAATAAAAAGCTTCGCCGAGCGCAGCATGATACGACCGCAACATGTTGAACCCTGTACGTTTTAAGCCTAATATGGATAGTCTATTGTTCTGGACACATGCAGCCCATGGTGGACTGACAAAGGTTTTTGACACATGCTTCTCTGATGGACTTTCAACCCAGGGGCTAAAAATATAAATTTGTTGAATGTTGTATTCTATTCTTTAAAAGAATAATGTTTGGGGAAAAAATTAAAAATCGAACCAGAATTTTTTTAAAATTATGATTACAGCCCCAAAAATTTATTCTTAAATTTAGAATCGCTACCTGACAAGAATAAATTTGCAAAAAAAAATTTCAAAATCGGACCACAAATAAAAAAGCCCCATTTGGCCCCTAATTACGTAATAGGGGGAAAAAGGGGGGTCGCAAAAATTAATTCTTAATTTTGTATTCGCTATTTGACAAGAACAAACATGCAAAAAAAATTTTCAAAATCGGACCAGAAATAAAAAAGTTTCAATTTCGGCCCCATTTGGCCCTTAATTACGTAATAAGGGGAAAAAGGGGGGGTCGCAAAAATTTATTCTTAATTTTGTATCCGCTATTTGACAAGAACAAACATGCAAAAAAAAAATTTCAAAATCAGACCAGAAATAAAAAAGTTTCAATTTCGGCCCCTTTTGGCCCCTTATTACGTAACAGGTGAAAAACGGGTGGGGGTCGCAAAAATAAATTCTCAAATTTGGATTCGCTACTTGACAAAAATAAAGTTGCAAAAAAAAATTTCAAAATCGGACCACAAATAAAAAAGTTTCGATTTTGGCCCCATTTGGCCCCTAATTACGTAATAGGGGGAAAAAGGGGGGGTCGCAAAAATTAATTCTTAATTTTGTATCCGCTATTTGACAAGAACAAACATGTAAAAAAAAATTTCAAAATCGGACCACAAATAAAAAAGTTTTTATTTTGGCCCCTTTTGGCCCCTAATTACACAACGGAGAAAAAGGGGGGCGCAAAAATTCATCAGGTTCATTCTTTTCTTGTAAGAAACATTCTTGACAAATTTCACAGCAATAGGCCAACTAGGACCAAAGTTATGGTGGAAACAAGTAAAATATTTGAATTTTTTTCCCCTTTTGGGCCCCTTATTTCGAAACAAAAAAAGGGGGGACCCCCAAAATCAATCCCATTCATCCTTGTATGGTAAGGAACATCACTGTCAAATTTCATAGCAATTGGATAACTAGAACTAAAGTTATTGTGGAAACAAACAAAAAAGTAGTATTTTTGGCCCTTTTTTGGCCCCTAATTTCTAAACGAAAAATGGGGGGACCCCCAAAATCAATCCCATGCATCCTTTTATGGTAAGGAACATCATTGTAAAGTTTCATAGCAATCGGATAACTGGAACTAAAGTTATTGTGGAAACACTAAAAAGTTAACAGACAACGACGACGACGACAACGACGACGACAACGACGACGACAGCATCATACCATAATACGTCCGCAAATTTTTTGCGGTCGTATAAAAATCGCACCATTTCTTTTTAAATGAAACTTTGGCCACATATAGTTCATTAGCTTCCAGAACATAAGTTAAAAATTCAGAGAATCCTACCATCTAAAAAAATTTTGGTTTTTTTTTTAATTTACACCTATGATGGTCAGAAAAGAGGTACTTAGAAAATGAAAAAATCACCCTTTTGGCACAAAATGGCCCTATATGTACTTAAAACATTGAAATTAACATAGAAAAATAAGTCATTACATAATTATACCCGCATATTCCGTATAGCATTAATTAACTGTATATTCTGCAAACTTAGCATGAAACAACCACATTATGACAATCATGTAGCTGTATTTCAAATGTAGTTCATCAATTCAGTTTTTTTTTTAAATTAACATGTTTTCTACTCAAAAGTTTCTTCTGTCAACATCATCATAAACTTTGTCAGTTTTTATAAAAAAAAATGCATCATAGTGTTTCATGATACACACACACACACACACACACATGTATTAAATATCATAAGACTACATACATGTACATTCTGACCTATGGCCTGTAAGGAAAGCCAGTAAGAGTAGTTTGAGGACTGAATATTTTTTTCAATTTGTTGTATTGGGAAATAATTCAGCAAAACTTGGTCTATATAATGTAGTTAGATAAGTTCATAATATCTTTTAATCCTTTTTTTTCATTGAATTCACATGAGCCTTGTTATGTCTTGAAGATTCTAATCGTTTTGTATTACGATTCTTTTGCCCAGATTTCTCTGGTCTTACAAATTTTGACTTAAACAGAATGTGATCAGCTATTTTTGGGAGTTCTAAACCATTCATTTCACAGAGTTTGTGAAAATTTGAACTCTCTTTAATTAGTTCTATGTGTGCAGGGTCTAAACTTGGCAACAACTGGAAATGATTCAGAGTCATCCATATATGCATTATGGCTGATTTATTGAACCGATATCCTACACCTACGTCATCCCACAAATATGTAGGATTAGGACCACTAGTCAACAACACGTCATATTTATTGTCATACATATATATACAATAAGTGGAAGGGGTCAATATTAAAGAGGGTATCAAAGAAATGTTTGGAATTTGTAACTCTGGTTTTCTCTGTCTTAATGCAGATGTGTAAAGTGAGATTGTAATGGTTTGAGATATAATCTGACTTGCAATTCGTTCATTATTCAGGTTTTGATTTGTTTCAAGTTCACATATTTCAGAAGCTCTCTTCTCTTCCTTTAAATTATAAACTTCCCCATTTTCTTTTTCTCCCTGTTTGAAATCTGGCTCCACCATAACAGTGTTGGGAAGTAAAACAACATCTGGATATCCATACCACATTCTAGAGTTACCTGAATAAAATAAAAGCTGTTTATGAAATTTGCTTAATACTGGCTTATTTTTTAGGTGATTAATGTCCAGTGGTAAATATTATATATAAATATGGATATTTAGAACCAGAAAACATATATGTACAATACTGTAAACCAACATATCATAATGAGCGATTTATTGTCATGAACTAAAGAACCAGGGGGTCCAATCGAATTGGTAAGTGAAACACGTATTTTGGTAAGTGGCGTAAAACATGGCGGAATATCTCCGCTTCGAAATTGACAGGTCAGTAGATTTAAGTGTCGTACCAGCGTATAATTTGTCAAATCTTGTAATAAACACTGCCAGTCGGCAATAGCATAATCAAGGACTCCATGAGTACCACTGCTTGTGTGATTCTTTCTGTATTTAAAAAGCTATTGAAGGAAAACCTACGATGAAGTAGGGCAAAATCTTGCACGTCACTTTTGTTAAGGTAGATTTCTTTACTTCAAGTCATTCTTAAGTAGGGATTTTGGTACCAAAATGTCCATTATTGACACAATATCGTTCGCTTATTTCATTAGTCCCATCAGCACTCGATTAAACAACTTTTTGGCGAATACAAATTTCTTTGGTAAGTGAACTTCAATATACATCAAAATTGGTAAGTGCACAAGTTGAAGAGTGAAAATTTAAGATACGTTACTTTTTAAATATTTGTGTGTATATTAATCCCTTGTTAAATGGTGTGGTTTCCTATACCAAATAATCACCAGTAATGTTTGTTTTACAATTGAAAAAACTGTAATATAATTTTAACAGAGACCGCGCGCGTTGTAAAAACAAATTGCATTTTAATTCAGCATTTCTATTTCTCCTTTATATTAAATACAAAGAAAACATGCACAATGAATTAATCGCAAATTGAGCGACCATTATTGGAGGGATAAGGGCTATGGTTAAAATTTAAAAAAAAGGCAGGTTACAAAATCCAGGAAAGAAAAAGTCAGTAGTCAGGCCCAAGTCTTCTAAACTGACCTAAAAGAAGGCACGGGCCTCGTTCCGAGTGATTTGCTATTTAATCAACCAGATTTTTTTTCCCGCATAATAGGGGCCCCGACTATGACATGCTCTAAAAAAAAGACAGGATGAAGTTACTAGCCATTAAAATAAGGGTAATTTTAGCACGCAAAAAATCCAGGAAACAATTTTTTCCAGTCTAAAAAAGGAAGGATCATAAAAATCCAACCCCCCCCCTCCAAAAAAAAAAATAATTGGTCACTTCCCCCATAAAACAATAAAAAATCAAATGGTCGCTCCCTAAGTCTGAATCTGAATCTGCATGGAATGGACTATTATTCAAGGCATCCGGAAAATTATCGCTGACATCTGGCAATTTGAAGCAACAACGTTATTACATATTTTTTAATCAAACTCAGCGGGTGTTTACTCTCGGGTGGGGGGACTTTCTACATACTAGTTGATTGGACGTGCCGCTGAAATAGGTCCCATTTTTTAGCTGTCAGATTTGAGATTAGGTGGGGGAAACGTGCAACATTATATATGAATGTTTTGAATGTTTTTTTCATTAAATTCAATTTGGGGGGGGGGGGGGGGTTGTTCAGTGTTCAGAATCTCAGCTGTTCCCCTCATATATAGGGTATGGAGGTCACCTTCGGGTGTTTATTATGTACATCAGCGTGCAGGTATACGTACATTTATGATTTGAATCAAACTAAATAACATATTACCTGCTAGAAAATCGATTCTGTTTACATCTTTTTTTATAAATAACGTGAGGCAAAAAGAACAAAGAAAAAAAGGACCACATTCACCACACTGTTTTTAATTATGAAAAAAAGTTAAAATAAACATAAATGTTAATGAGCATGCATGTATTAAATCAGTAATGTAAAATAATGTATATTGACACTGTCATGCACATGCAAAGACGATTGCGTTGTCACGAAAAAAAATAGAAAGAGAAGACTTTATTGGTGGGACCAAGAGGGGGTCAATTAACAGGTAATCGATTTTTAAATTACACCTAAAAAGATATCAGTAACCTTCAAATTGTCGATAAGAGTTGTTTTTTTTAATTTTTTTTTTATGTCCATCAAAACAGTAAACAGTCATTTTCTCCCTAAAACAGTTAATTGACAGTCGTGTATGGGCCTGGGTTTGTGTAAATAAATCTTGAAATCTTGTAAAAATGCCAAAAAATACATTAAAGGAAAAGATCTGGTCCCCCTCTTCATTGACTAACAAATGTATTAATGTACTTAAGTTAGCAACAGTGGCGGATCCAGATGAGGGTCCAGGGGTACCGGATCCCCCCTTTCATTTTGCCATTTTTTTTAAAGACCAAACATATGCCGGCGACCAAAATCTGGACCACCCCCACCTTTCATTTTGAGCTGAATCCGCCCATGAGCAAGTACATATAGAATATGTATATCTAACACACTGGACATTTATTGGACATATATCATGTATATAATATATATATAAACATGCGTTTTTAACTCTGCATAGTCCTACAATAAAGAACCTCGCGCAATATTTTCATTACATATTTTTTCGTTTTATTTTTACTGATTTCTGCTTTTTCTGTCATTTTTTGCATTTACTATCCATGGCAGCACAGTTTCTAAAAAATGAAAAAAATAAAAATCCGATAATAAATGAATAAATTGGAATAAAATTGGAATTCATATGTTGTAGGACTAATTTATGCACCGACCAAAATGTGACGTATTCTGAAGTTCACTTACCAAAGAAAATTGTATTTGCCAAAAAATCGATTAATCGGGTGCTGATGGGACTAATGAAATAAGTGAACGATATTGTGTCAATAATGGACATTTTGGTACCAAAATCCCTACTTAAGAATAACTTGAAGTAAAGAAATCTACCTTAAGAAAACATTGGAAAAGTGGCGTGCAAGATTTTGCCCTACTTCATCGTAGGTTTTCCTTCAATAGCTTTTTAAATACAGAAAGAATCACACAAGCAGTGGTACTCATGGAGTCCTTGATTATGCTATTGCCGACTGGCAGTGTTTATTACAAGATTTGACAAATTATACATTGGTACGACACTTAAATCTACTGACCTGTCAATTTCGAAGCGGAGATATTCCGCCATGTTTTACGCCACTTACCAAAATACGTGTTTCACTTACCAATTCGATTGGACCCCCTGAGAACTGTCAAAATAAATTGTCATGAAAAATTTCTACAAAATCTATTTCACGTTAGCTATCATGTATGCCAACAATTCGCAAATGAATTTAAATCAAATAGAATTAATAAATATGAAACAAGAAGATCCCAGGAGCTGTAACTGCTCACATGCCACACAGTTCAGTTTATTCACATTCTCTGTTGGAAGATCGGTAAATCATATACCACAAAAGTTAAATTCAAATACAACTAGGAAAAACTGTTTTAGCGCACTAAAACTGATGTCTCCCCTTCCTTAAATAACATAAGTTCAACCTTGAGGTCAAAAGGTCAAAGTCACAATGACATACATTGTACAACAAATTGTTTAATAATTATACATCTACATTCTAAAGCCCGATGTCAAAGGATAAAAAAGTTATGACCTGGAAAGCTTTGCATGCCAAATTAGCATTTATTTGACATTGTAGTCACAGGTCAAGGTCATTAACGTTAGTGAAACATTGTTCCCATGATGACACATTATTATGTCAAAAATCAAAGCTTTTTGTTTAAAGGATTAAAATATATGGCCCAGACATGTTTAACCTGTAAAAATAGCATTAATTTTATCTTGAAGTCAAAGGTCAAGGTCATAAGGTCATTCTGGTAGGCGACCCATCATCTCATGGTGATACATGCACATGTCAAATATTATAGACCTATGACAAAGAACAAAAAAGTTATGACACAGACACACTTTCCATGTAAAATTAGCATTAATTTAACCTTTAGGTCAAGGTCATATGAAGGTCATTCAGGTTCACACCACATCATCCAATGGTGATACATCCACATGCCAAATATAAAAGCCCTATGTCAAAGAACAAAAAAGTTATGGCCGAAACACTTTGGATGTAAAATTAGCATTAATTTGATCTTGAGGTCAAAGGTCAAGGTCATATGAAGTTCATTCTGGTACGCAACACATTGCCTCATGGTGATACATCCACATGCCAAATATCAAAGTCCTTTGTCAAAGAACAAAAAAGTTATGGCTCAGAACATTTGGATGTAAAATTAGCATTAATTTGACCTTGAGGTAAAATTTCAAGGTCATACAAAGGTCATTCTGGTACCCGACACATCGTCTCATGGTGATACATCCTCATGTCAAATATCAAAGTCCTTTGTCAAAGAACAAAAAAGTTATGGCTCAGAACACTTTGGATGTAAAATTAGCCTTAATTTGACCTTGAGGTCAAAAGTCAAGGTCATACAAAGGTCATTCTGGTACCCGACACATCGTCTCATGGTGATACATCCTCATGTCAAATATCAAAGTCCTTTGTCAAAGAACAAGAAAGTTATGGCCCGGAACACTTTGGATGTAAAATTAGCATTAATTTGACCTTGAGGTCAAAAGTCAAGGTCATACGAAGGTCATTCTGGTACGCGACACATCGTCTCATGGTGATACATCCTCATGCCAAATATCAAAGCCCTATCTCAAAGGATTAAAAAGTTATGGCCCGGACACGCTTTGTATGAGAAGAAGAAGAAGAAGAAGAACAAGATATGATTGTGTTGGGATGCCAACACACAAAGTCTCCCAAACGATTAAAAAAGTAACAACTCCAAAATGAAGGCTTCCCTTTGTCCCAAGGTTCGAAGATCATCATGAAAATTTAATATATTTTGAATATAATAAGTAAATAAGAAATAATGCAACAGGTATAGTTAAATTTTAAAATTTGCAAATATTTTATATTTATTAAAGATCTTTTGTAAACCAATAGATGAGAATAGTTCAAAATTGTTGTAGAAAAAAAAATAAAGCTTTATTTTTTCCATTGTAAAAAGGACGAGTGTGAAAATAATAATTTTAAAACATAAAGGGAGATAATACACCCATCTTGCTGAAGGTCAAGGGTCAATTGGTCCCTCCCTAACATAGTCCCTAAAAAAGTGAAATTAATGATGACAGGCAGGGTTTTAAACTTTCAAATTTATTCCTTTATAATAAGCTGAAATAACAATGCAAATATTTAGTTGAATGAATGCAACATCATCATCTCAATTTATGTCTCATTTCAAAAAGTGTATGAATAATGTTTATTTTGCTGTGAAATGGTCTCACATGGAAAACAAAAAAAAATATAGAAATTGCAATAAGACTTTCAGATAATTGTAATCTATGATGACATTCCATTTACATGTTTTCTACCAATATAACTATATTTTCGAGATCCACCGAGAAGATTTTTGTTGTTTTCCATTGAACTCGGAGCATCATGTTTAGCCCAGAAACCAATGTTCATCAGAATCGGTCAACATTCCCAAAAATTAGCCGATTTTTGTCGGCCATTTTGAAATAGGCGGCCATCTTGAAAAATTCGAAAGTTTTGTGCACACCTTCATAACATGAATAACTCATATACCAAGTATGGTTTTGATCTGAAAAACCATCTCAGAGAAACCGGTCGGACAAGTTCATTGTAAAAAAAATCTGAAAAAACCTGAGTAAAAACAATAAGTCTCCAAACTTCGTTTGGGAGACTTAATAATTACATACCGAAACTTTTTGCAGGCATTTTTTAACCGATCCTTCTGAAACTTGGTAAACATGTAGGACTAAGGCCAATGTAAAGAATTAAAACCAAAAAGATCAGATTCACAAGTCATAAGGGGTTCTGGGGGGTACCAGAAAGGGGGACCGTAGGCCAAAATGCCATGGTTTCGCACACAAAACTCCTTATAGCTCTCAAACAGTAAATCCAATCTGTATAAACAATACCTATTATAAGATGCCTAACATGTACTTGAACTCAATACGGTAATGGTTTCAATGTAAGAGATCCATTGCAAAATTAAGGGGGTCCATAGGAGGGGTGGGGTCACTTCGGAAAAAATTTCAAAACTGTATAACTCGAAAACCGTTGGTCAGATTTTTTCATGACTCACCCCTTTTTTGTAGCTTTTATAATGCTGATTTCAAATATCAAATTAGATTTTTGATAGGAGCACTTGATTTTTTTTCAGAATTTTTTTTAAATTTTTTATGTGATTTTTCAAAAATTCAAAAAAATACAAAAAAAAAATTATGAAAAAAAAACTATACAAGATAGCAATTTTTGGTCTTTTCCATTGAACTCGGAGCATCATGTTTAGCCCAGAAACCAATGTTCATCAGAATCGGTCAACATTCCCAAAAATTAGCCGATTTTTGTCGGCCATTTTGAAATAGGCGGCCATCTTGAAAAATTCGAAAGTTTTGTGCACACCTTCATAACATGAATAACTCATATACCAAGTATGGTTTTGATCTGAAAAACCATCTCAGAGAAACCGGTCGGACAAGTTCATTGTAAAAAAAATCTGAAAAAACCTGAGTAAAAACAATAAGTCTCCAAACTTCGTTTGGGAGACTTAATAATTACATACCGAAACTTTTTGCAGGCATTTTTTAACCGATCCTTCTGAAACTTGGTAAACATGTAGGACTAAGGCCAATGTAAAGAATTAAAACCAAAAAGATCAGATTCACAAGTCATAAGGGGTTCTGGGGGGTACCAGAAAGGGGGACCGTAGGCCAAAATGCCATGGTTTCGCACACAAAACTCCTTATAGCTCTCAAACAGTAAATCCAATCTGTATAAACAATACCTATTATAAGATGCCTAACATGTACTTGAACTCAATACGGTAATGGTTTCAATGTAAGAGATCCATTGCAAAATTAAGGGGGTCCATAGGAGGGGTGGGGTCACTTCGGAAAAAATTTCAAAACTGTATAACTCGAAAACCGTTGGTCAGATTTTTTCATGACTCACCCCTTTTTTGTAGCTTTTATAATGCTGATTTCAAATATCAAATTAGATTTTTGATAGGAGCACTTGATTTTTTTTCAGAATTTTTTTTAAATTTTTTATGTGATTTTTCAAAAATTCAAAAAAATACAAAAAAAAAATTATGAAAAAAAAACTATACAAGATAGCAATTTTTGGTCTTTTCCATTGAACTCGGAGCATCATGTTTAGCCCAGAAACCAATGTTCATCAGAATCGGTCAACATTCCCAAAAATTAGCCGATTTTTGTCGGCCATTTTGAAATAGGCGGCCATCTTGAAAAATTCGAAAGTTTTGTGCACACCTTCATAACATGAATAACTCATATACCAAGTATGGTTTTGATCTGAAAAACCATCTCAGAGAAACCGGTCGGACAAGTTCATTGTAAAAAAAATCTGAAAAAACCTGAGTAAAAACAATAAGTCTCCAAACTTCGTTTGGGAGACTTAATAATTACATACCGAAACTTTTTGCAGGCATTTTTTAACCGATCCTTCTGAAACTTGGTAAACATGTAGGACTAAGGCCAATGTAAAGAATTAAAACCAAAAAGATCAGATTCACAAGTCATAAGGGGTTCTGGGGGGTACCAGAAAGGGGGACCGTAGGCCAAAATGCCATGGTTTCGCACACAAAACTCCTTATAGCTCTCAAACAGTAAATCCAATCTGTATAAACAATACCTATTATAAGATGCCTAACATGTACTTGAACTCAATACGGTAATGGTTTCAATGTAAGAGATCCATTGCAAAATTAAGGGGGTCCATAGGAGGGGTGGGGTCACTTCGGAAAAAATTTCAAAACTGTATAACTCGAAAACCGTTGGTCAGATTTTTTCATGACTCACCCCTTTTTTGTAGCTTTTATAATGCTGATTTCAAATATCAAATTAGATTTTTGATAGGAGCACTTGATTTTTTTTCAGAATTTTTTTTAAATTTTTTATGTGATTTTTCAAAAATTCAAAAAAATACAAAAAAAAAATTATGAAAAAAAAACTATACAAGATAGCAATTTTTGGTCTTTTCCATTGAACTCGGAGCATCATGTTTAGCCCAGAAACCAATGTTCATCAGAATCGGTCAACATTCCCAAAAATTAGCCGATTTTTGTCGGCCATTTTGAAATAGGCGGCCATCTTGAAAAATTCGAAAGTTTTGTGCACACCTTCATAACATGAATAACTCATATACCAAGTATGGTTTTGATCTGAAAAACCATCTCAGAGAAACCGGTCGGACAAGTTCATTGTAAAAAAAATCTGAAAAAACCTGAGTAAAAACAATAAGTCTCCAAACTTCGTTTGGGAGACTTAATAATTACATACCGAAACTTTTTGCAGGCATTTTTTAACCGATCCTTCTGAAACTTGGTAAACATGTAGGACTAAGGCCAATGTAAAGAATTAAAACCAAAAAGATCAGATTCACAAGTCATAAGGGGTTCTGGGGGGTACCAGAAAGGGGGACCGTAGGCCAAAATGCCATGGTTTCGCACACAAAACTCCTTATAGCTCTCAAACAGTAAATCCAATCTGTATAAACAATACCTATTATAAGATGCCTAACATGTACTTGAACTCAATACGGTAATGGTTTCAATGTAAGAGATCCATTGCAAAATTAAGGGGGTCCATAGGAGGGGTGGGGTCACTTCGGAAAAAATTTCAAAACTGTATAACTCGAAAACCGTTGGTCAGATTTTTTCATGACTCACCCCTTTTTTGTAGCTTTTATAATGCTGATTTCAAATATCAAATTAGATTTTTGATAGGAGCACTTGATTTTTTTTCAGAATTTTTTTTAAATTTTTTATGTGATTTTTCAAAAATTCAAAAAAATACAAAAAAAAAATTATGAAAAAAAAACTATACAAGATAGCAATTTTTGGTCTTTTCCATTGAACTCGGAGCATCATGTTTAGCCCAGAAACCAATGTTCATCAGAATCGGTCAACATTCCCAAAAATTAGCCGATTTTTGTCGGCCATTTTGAAATAGGCGGCCATCTTGAAAAATTCGAAAGTTTTGTGCACACCTTCATAACATGAATAACTCATATACCAAGTATGGTTTTGATCTGAAAAACCATCTCAGAGAAACCGGTCGGACAAGTTCATTGTAAAAAAAATCTGAAAAAACCTGAGTAAAAACAATAAGTCTCCAAACTTCGTTTGGGAGACTTAATTAATAATTACATACCGAAACTTTTTGCAGGCATTTTTTAACCGATCCTTCTGAAACTTGGTAAACATGTAGGACTAAGGCCAATGTAAAGAATTAAAACCAAAAAGATCAGATTCACAAGTCATAAGGGGTTCTGGGGGGTACCAGAAAGGGGGACCGTAGGCCAAAATGCCATGGTTTCGCACACAAAACTCCTTATAGCTCTCAAACAGTAAATCCAATCTGTATAAACAATACCTATTATAAGATGCCTAACATGTACTTGAACTCAATACGGTAATGGTTTCAATGTAAGAGATCCATTGCAAAATTAAGGGGGTCCATAGGAGGGGTGGGGTCACTTCGGAAAAAATTTCAAAACTGTATAACTCGAAAACCGTTGGTCAGATTTTTTCATGACTCACCCCTTTTTTGTAGCTTTTATAATGCTGATTTCAAATATCAAATTAGATTTTTGATAGGAGCACTTGATTTTTTTTCAGAATTTTTTTTAAATTTTTTATGTGATTTTTCAAAAATTCAAAAAAATACAAAAAAAAAATTATGAAAAAAAAACTATACAAGATAGCAATTTTTGGTCTTTTCCATTGAACTCGGAGCATCATGTTTAGCCCAGAAACCAATGTTCATCAGAATCGGTCAACATTCCCAAAAATTAGCCGATTTTTGTCGGCCATTTTGAAATAGGCGGCCATCTTGAAAAATTCGAAAGTTTTGTGCACACCTTCATAACATGAATAACTCATATACCAAGTATGGTTTTGATCTGAAAAACCATCTCAGAGAAACCGGTCGGACAAGTTCATTGTAAAAAAAATCTGAAAAAACCTGAGTAAAAACAATAAGTCTCCAAACTTCGTTTGGGAGACTTAATAATTACATACCGAAACTTTTTGCAGGCATTTTTTAACCGATCCTTCTGAAACTTGGTAAACATGTAGGACTAAGGCCAATGTAAAGAATTAAAACCAAAAAGATCAGATTCACAAGTCATAAGGGGTTCTGGGGGGTACCAGAAAGGGGGACCGTAGGCCAAAATGCCATGGTTTCGCACACAAAACTCCTTATAGCTCTCAAACAGTAAATCCAATCTGTATAAACAATACCTATTATAAGATGCCTAACATGTACTTGAACTCAATACGGTAATGGTTTCAATGTAAGAGATCCATTGCAAAATTAAGGGGGTCCATAGGAGGGGTGGGGTCACTTCGGAAAAAATTTCAAAACTGTATAACTCGAAAACCGTTGGTCAGATTTTTTCATGACTCACCCCTTTTTTGTAGCTTTTATAATGCTGATTTCAAATATCAAATTAGATTTTTGATAGGAGCACTTGATTTTTTTTCAGAATTTTTTTTAAATTTTTTATGTGATTTTTCAAAAATTCAAAAAAATACAAAAAAAAAATTATGAAAAAAAAACTATACAAGATAGCAATTTTTGGTCTTTTCCATTGAACTCGGAGCATCATGTTTAGCCCAGAAACCAATGTTCATCAGAATCGGTCAACATTCCCAAAAATTAGCCGATTTTTGTCGGCCATTTTGAAATAGGCGGCCATCTTGAAAAATTCGAAAGTTTTGTGCACACCTTCATAACATGAATAACTCATATACCAAGTATGGTTTTGATCTGAAAAACCATCTCAGAGAAACCGGTCGGACAAGTTCATTGTAAAAAAAATCTGAAAAAACCTGAGTAAAAACAATAAGTCTCCAAACTTCGTTTGGGAGACTTAATAATTACATACCGAAACTTTTTGCAGGCATTTTTTAACCGATCCTTCTGAAACTTGGTAAACATGTAGGACTAAGGCCAATGTAAAGAATTAAAACCAAAAAGATCAGATTCACAAGTCATAAGGGGTTCTGGGGGGTACCAGAAAGGGGGACCGTAGGCCAAAATGCCATGGTTTCGCACACAAAACTCCTTATAGCTCTCAAACAGTAAATCCAATCTGTATAAACAATACCTATTATAAGATGCCTAACATGTACTTGAACTCAATACGGTAATGGTTTCAATGTAAGAGATCCATTGCAAAATTAAGGGGGTCCATAGGAGGGGTGGGGTCACTTCGGAAAAAATTTCAAAACTGTATAACTCGAAAACCGTTGGTCAGATTTTTTCATGACTCACCCCTTTTTTGTAGCTTTTATAATGCTGATTTCAAATATCAAATTAGATTTTTGATAGGAGCACTTGATTTTTTTTCAGAATTTTTTTTAAATTTTTTATGTGATTTTTCAAAAATTCAAAAAAATACAAAAAAAAAATTATGAAAAAAAAACTATACAAGATAGCAATTTTTGGTCTTTTCCATTGAACTCGGAGCATCATGTTTAGCCCAGAAACCAATGTTCATCAGAATCGGTCAACATTCCCAAAAATTAGCCGATTTTTGTCGGCCATTTTGAAATAGGCGGCCATCTTGAAAAATTCGAAAGTTTTGTGCACACCTTCATAACATGAATAACTCATATACCAAGTATGGTTTTGATCTGAAAAACCATCTCAGAGAAACCGGTCGGACAAGTTCATTGTAAAAAAAATCTGAAAAAACCTGAGTAAAAACAATAAGTCTCCAAACTTCGTTTGGGAGACTTAATAATTACATACCGAAACTTTTTGCAGGCATTTTTTAACCGATCCTTCTGAAACTTGGTAAACATGTAGGACTAAGGCCAATGTAAAGAATTAAAACCAAAAAGATCAGATTCACAAGTCATAAGGGGTTCTGGGGGGTACCAGAAAGGGGGACCGTAGGCCAAAATGCCATGGTTTCGCACACAAAACTCCTTATAGCTCTCAAACAGTAAATCCAATCTGTATAAACAATACCTATTATAAGATGCCTAACATGTACTTGAACTCAATACGGTAATGGTTTCAATGTAAGAGATCCATTGCAAAATTAAGGGGGTCCATAGGAGGGGTGGGGTCACTTCGGAAAAAATTTCAAAACTGTATAACTCGAAAACCGTTGGTCAGATTTTTTCATGACTCACCCCTTTTTTGTAGCTTTTATAATGCTGATTTCAAATATCAAATTAGATTTTTGATAGGAGCACTTGATTTTTTTTCAGAATTTTTTTTAAATTTTTTATGTGATTTTTCAAAAATTCAAAAAAATACAAAAAAAAAATTATGAAAAAAAAACTATACAAGATAGCAATTTTTGGTCTTTTCCATTGAACTCGGAGCATCATGTTTAGCCCAGAAACCAATGTTCATCAGAATCGGTCAACATTCCCAAAAATTAGCCGATTTTTGTCGGCCATTTTGAAATAGGCGGCCATCTTGAAAAATTCGAAAGTTTTGTGCACACCTTCATAACATGAATAACTCATATACCAAGTATGGTTTTGATCTGAAAAACCATCTCAGAGAAACCGGTCGGACAAGTTCATTGTAAAAAAAATCTGAAAAAACCTGAGTAAAAACAATAAGTCTCCAAACTTCGTTTGGGAGACTTAATAATTACATACCGAAACTTTTTGCAGGCATTTTTTAACCGATCCTTCTGAAACTTGGTAAACATGTAGGACTAAGGCCAATGTAAAGAATTAAAACCAAAAAGATCAGATTCACAAGTCATAAGGGGTTCTGGGGGGTACCAGAAAGGGGGACCGTAGGCCAAAATGCCATGGTTTCGCACACAAAACTCCTTATAGCTCTCAAACAGTAAATCCAATCTGTATAAACAATACCTATTATAAGATGCCTAACATGTACTTGAACTCAATACGGTAATGGTTTCAATGTAAGAGATCCATTGCAAAATTAAGGGGGTCCATAGGAGGGGTGGGGTCACTTCGGAAAAAATTTCAAAACTGTATAACTCGAAAACCGTTGGTCAGATTTTTTCATGACTCACCCCTTTTTTGTAGCTTTTATAATGCTGATTTCAAATATCAAATTAGATTTTTGATAGGAGCACTTGATTTTTTTTCAGAATTTTTTTTAAATTTTTTATGTGATTTTTCAAAAATTCAAAAAAATACAAAAAAAAAATTATGAAAAAAAAACTATACAAGATAGCAATTTTTGGTCTTTTCCATTGAACTCGGAGCATCATGTTTAGCCCAGAAACCAATGTTCATCAGAATCGGTCAACATTCCCAAAAATTAGCCGATTTTTGTCGGCCATTTTGAAATAGGCGGCCATCTTGAAAAATTCGAAAGTTTTGTGCACACCTTCATAACATGAATAACTCATATACCAAGTATGGTTTTGATCTGAAAAACCATCTCAGAGAAACCGGTCGGACAAGTTCATTGTAAAAAAAATCTGAAAAAACCTGAGTAAAAACAATAAGTCTCCAAACTTCGTTTGGGAGACTTAATAATTACATACCGAAACTTTTTGCAGGCATTTTTTAACCGATCCTTCTGAAACTTGGTAAACATGTAGGACTAAGGCCAATGTAAAGAATTAAAACCAAAAAGATCAGATTCACAAGTCATAAGGGGTTCTGGGGGGTACCAGAAAGGGGGACCGTAGGCCAAAATGCCATGGTTTCGCACACAAAACTCCTTATAGCTCTCAAACAGTAAATCCAATCTGTATAAACAATACCTATTATAAGATGCCTAACATGTACTTGAACTCAATACGGTAATGGTTTCAATGTAAGAGATCCATTGCAAAATTAAGGGGGTCCATAGGAGGGGTGGGGTCACTTCGGAAAAAATTTCAAAACTGTATAACTCGAAAACCGTTGGTCAGATTTTTTCATGACTCACCCCTTTTTTGTAGCTTTTATAATGCTGATTTCAAATATCAAATTAGATTTTTGATAGGAGCACTTGATTTTTTTTCAGAATTTTTTTTAAATTTTTTATGTGATTTTTCAAAAATTCAAAAAAATACAAAAAAAAAATTATGAAAAAAAAACTATACAAGATAGCAATTTTTGGTCTTTTCCATTGAACTCGGAGCATCATGTTTAGCCCAGAAACCAATGTTCATCAGAATCGGTCAACATTCCCAAAAATTAGCCGATTTTTGTCGGCCATTTTGAAATAGGCGGCCATCTTGAAAAATTCGAAAGTTTTGTGCACACCTTCATAACATGAATAACTCATATACCAAGTATGGTTTTGATCTGAAAAACCATCTCAGAGAAACCGGTCGGACAAGTTCATTGTAAAAAAAATCTGAAAAAACCTGAGTAAAAACAATAAGTCTCCAAACTTCGTTTGGGAGACTTAATAATTACATACCGAAACTTTTTGCAGGCATTTTTTAACCGATCCTTCTGAAACTTGGTAAACATGTAGGACTAAGGCCAATGTAAAGAATTAAAACCAAAAAGATCAGATTCACAAGTCATAAGGGGTTCTGGGGGGTACCAGAAAGGGGGACCGTAGGCCAAAATGCCATGGTTTCGCACACAAAACTCCTTATAGCTCTCAAACAGTAAATCCAATCTGTATAAACAATACCTATTATAAGATGCCTAACATGTACTTGAACTCAATACGGTAATGGTTTCAATGTAAGAGATCCATTGCAAAATTAAGGGGGTCCATAGGAGGGGTGGGGTCACTTCGGAAAAAATTTCAAAACTGTATAACTCGAAAACCGTTGGTCAGATTTTTTCATGACTCACCCCTTTTTTGTAGCTTTTATAATGCTGATTTCAAATATCAAATTAGATTTTTGATAGGAGCACTTGATTTTTTTTCAGAATTTTTTTTAAATTTTTTATGTGATTTTTCAAAAATTCAAAAAAATACAAAAAAAAAATTATGAAAAAAAAACTATACAAGATAGCAATTTTTGGTCTTTTCCATTGAACTCGGAGCATCATGTTTAGCCCAGAAACCAATGTTCATCAGAATCGGTCAACATTCCCAAAAATTAGCCGATTTTTGTCGGCCATTTTGAAATAGGCGGCCATCTTGAAAAATTCGAAAGTTTTGTGCACACCTTCATAACATGAATAACTCATATACCAAGTATGGTTTTGATCTGAAAAACCATCTCAGAGAAACCGGTCGGACAAGTTCATTGTAAAAAAAATCTGAAAAAACCTGAGTAAAAACAATAAGTCTCCAAACTTCGTTTGGGAGACTTAATAATTACATACCGAAACTTTTTGCAGGCATTTTTTAACCGATCCTTCTGAAACTTGGTAAACATGTAGGACTAAGGCCAATGTAAAGAATTAAAACCAAAAAGATCAGATTCACAAGTCATAAGGGGTTCTGGGGGGTACCAGAAAGGGGGACCGTAGGCCAAAATGCCATGGTTTCGCACACAAAACTCCTTATAGCTCTCAAACAGTAAATCCAATCTGTATAAACAATACCTATTATAAGATGCCTAACATGTACTTGAACTCAATACGGTAATGGTTTCAATGTAAGAGATCCATTGCAAAATTAAGGGGGTCCATAGGAGGGGTGGGGTCACTTCGGAAAAAATTTCAAAACTGTATAACTCGAAAACCGTTGGTCAGATTTTTTCATGACTCACCCCTTTTTTGTAGCTTTTATAATGCTGATTTCAAATATCAAATTAGATTTTTGATAGGAGCACTTGATTTTTTTTCAGAATTTTTTTTAAATTTTTTATGTGATTTTTCAAAAATTCAAAAAAATACAAAAAAAAAATTATGAAAAAAAAACTATACAAGATAGCAATTTTTGGTCTTTTCCATTGAACTCGGAGCATCATGTTTAGCCCAGAAACCAATGTTCATCAGAATCGGTCAACATTCCCAAAAATTAGCCGATTTTTGTCGGCCATTTTGAAATAGGCGGCCATCTTGAAAAATTCGAAAGTTTTGTGCACACCTTCATAACATGAATAACTCATATACCAAGTATGGTTTTGATCTGAAAAACCATCTCAGAGAAACCGGTCGGACAAGTTCATTGTAAAAAAAATCTGAAAAAACCTGAGTAAAAACAATAAGTCTCCAAACTTCGTTTGGGAGACTTAATAATTACATACCGAAACTTTTTGCAGGCATTTTTTAACCGATCCTTCTGAAACTTGGTAAACATGTAGGACTAAGGCCAATGTAAAGAATTAAAACCAAAAAGATCAGATTCACAAGTCATAAGGGGTTCTGGGGGGTACCAGAAAGGGGGACCGTAGGCCAAAATGCCATGGTTTCGCACACAAAACTCCTTATAGCTCTCAAACAGTAAATCCAATCTGTATAAACAATACCTATTATAAGATGCCTAACATGTACTTGAACTCAATACGGTAATGGTTTCAATGTAAGAGATCCATTGCAAAATTAAGGGGGTCCATAGGAGGGGTGGGGTCACTTCGGAAAAAATTTCAAAACTGTATAACTCGAAAACCGTTGGTCAGATTTTTTCATGACTCACCCCTTTTTTGTAGCTTTTATAATGCTGATTTCAAATATCAAATTAGATTTTTGATAGGAGCACTTGATTTTTTTTCAGAATTTTTTTAAAATTTTTTATGTGATTTTTCAAAAATTCAAAAAAATACAAAAAAAAAATTATGAAAAAAAAACTATACAAGATAGCAATTTTTGGTCTTTTCCATTGAACTCGGAGCATCATGTTTAGCCCAGAAACCAATGTTCATCAGAATCGGTCAACATTCCCAAAAATTAGCCGATTTTTGTCGGCCATTTTGAAATAGGCGGCCATCTTGAAAAATTCGAAAGTTTTGTGCACACCTTCATAACATGAATAACTCATATACCAAGTATGGTTTTGATCTGAAAAACCATCTCAGAGAAACCGGTCGGACAAGTTCATTGTAAAAAAAATCTGAAAAACCTGAGTAAAAACAATAAGTCTCCAAACTTCGTTTGGGAGACTTAATAATTACATACCGAAACTTTTTGCAGGCATTTTTTAACCGATCCTTCTGAAACTTGGTAAACATGTAGGACTAAGGCCAATGTAAAGAATTAATACCAAAAAGATCAGATTCACAAGTCATAAGGGGTTCTGGGGGGTACCAGAAAGGGGGACCGTAGGCCAAAATGCCATGGTTTCGCACACAAAACTCCTTATAGCTCTCAAACAGTAAATCCAATCTGTATAAACAATACCTATTATAAGATGCCTAACATGTACTTGAACTCAATACGGTAATGGTTTCAATGTAAGAGATCCATTGCAAAATTAAGGGGGTCCATAGGAGGGGTGGGGTCACTTCGGAAAAAATTTCAAAACTGTATAACTCGAAAACCGTTGGTCAGATTTTTTCATGACTCACCCCTTTTTTGTAGCTTTTATAATGCTGATTTCAAATATCAAATTAGATTTTTGATAGGAGCACTTGATTTTTTTTCAGAATTTTTTTTAAATTTTTTATGTGATTTTTCAAAAATTCAAAAAAATACAAAAAAAAATTATGAAAAAAAAACTATACAAGATAGCAATTTTTGGTCTTTTCCATTGAACTCGGAGCATCATGTTTAGCCCAGAAACCAATGTTCATCAGAATCGGTCAACATTCCCAAAAATTAGCCGATTTTTGTCGGCCATTTTGAAATAGGCGGCCATCTTGAAAAATTCGAAAGTTTTGTGCACACCTTCATAACATGAATAACTCATATACCAAGTATGGTTTTGATCTGAAAAACCATCTCAGAGAAACCGGTCGGACAAGTTCATTGTAAAAAAAATCTGAAAAAACCTGAGTAAAAACAATAAGTCTCCAAACTTCGTTTGGGAGACTTAATAATTACATACCGAAACTTTTTGCAGGCATTTTTTAACCGATCCTTCTGAAACTTGGTAAACATGTAGGACTAAGGCCAATGTAAAGAATTAAAACCAAAAAGATCAGATTCACAAGTCATAAGGGGTTCTGGGGGGTACCAGAAAGGGGGACCGTAGGCCAAAATGCCATGGTTTCGCACACAAAACTCCTTATAGCTCTCAAACAGTAAATCCAATCTGTATAAACAATACCTATTATAAGATGCCTAACATGTACTTGAACTCAATACGGTAATGGTTTCAATGTAAGAGATCCATTGCAAAATTAAGGGGGTCCATAGGAGGGGTGGGGTCACTTCGGAAAAAATTTCAAAACTGTATAACTCGAAAACCGTTGGTCAGATTTTTTCATGACTCACCCCTTTTTTGTAGCTTTTATAATGCTGATGTCAAATATCAAATTAGATTTTTGATAGGAGCACTTGATTTTTTTTCAGAATTTTTTTTAAATTTTTTATGTGATTTTTCAAAAATTCAAAAAAATACAAAAAAAAAATTATGAAAAAAAAACTATACAAGATAGCAATTTTTGGTCTTTTCCATTGAACTCGGAGCATCATGTTTAGCCCAGAAACCAATGTTCATCAGAATCGGTCAACATTCCCAAAAATTAGCCGATTTTTGTCGGCCATTTTGAAATAGGCGGCCATCTTGAAAAATTCGAAAGTTTTGTGCACACCTTCATAACATGAATAACTCATATACCAAGTATGGTTTTGATCTGAAAAACCATCTCAGAGAAACCGGTCGGACAAGTTCATTGTAAAAAAAATCTGAAAAAACCTGAGTAAAAACAATAAGTCTCCAAACTTCGTTTGGGAGACTTAATAATTACATACCGAAACTTTTTGCAGGCATTTTTTAACCGATCCTTCTGAAACTTGGTAAACATGTAGGACTAAGGCCAATGTAAAGAATTAAAACCAAAAAGATCAGATTCACAAGTCATAAGGGGTTCTGGGGGGTACCAGAAAGGGGGACTGTAGGCCAAAATGCCATGGTTTCGCACACAAAACTCCTTATAGCTCTCAAACAGTAAATCCAATCTGTATAAACAATACCTATTATAAGATGCCTAACATGTACTTGAACTCAATACGGTAATGGTTTCAATGTAAGAGATCCATTGCAAAATTAAGGGGGTCCATAGGAGGGGTGGGGTCACTTCGGAAAAAATTTCAAAACTGTATAACTCGAAAACCGTTGGTCAGATTTTTTCATGACTCACCCCTTTTTTGTAGCTTTTATAATGCTGATTTCAAATATCAAATTAGATTTTTGATAGGAGCACTTGATTTTTTTTCAGAATTTTTTTTAAATTTTTTATGTGATTTTTCAAAAATTCAAAAAAATACAAAAAAAAAATTATGAAAAAAAAACTATACAAGATAGCAATTTTTGGTCTTTTCCATTGAACTCGGAGCATCATGTTTAGCCCAGAAACCAATGTTCATCAGAATCGGTCAACATTCCCAAAAATTAGCCGATTTTTGTCGGCCATTTTGAAATAGGCGGCCATCTTGAAAAATTCGAAAGTTTTGTGCACACCTTCATAACATGAATAACTCATATACCAAGTATGGTTTTGATCTGAAAAACCATCTCAGAGAAACCGGTCGGACAAGTTCATTGTAAAAAAAATCTGAAAAAACCTGAGTAAAAACAATAAGTCTCCAAACTTCGTTTGGGAGACTTAATAATTACATACCGAAACTTTTTGCAGGCATTTTTTAACCGATCCTTCTGAAACTTGGTAAACATGTAGGACTAAGGCCAATGTAAAGAATTAAAACCAAAAAGATCAGATTCACAAGTCATAAGGGGTTCTGGGGGGTACCAGAAAGGGGGACCGTAGGCCAAAATGCCATGGTTTCGCACACAAAACTCCTTATAGCTCTCAAACAGTAAATCCAATCTGTATAAACAATACCTATTATAAGATGCCTAACATGTACTTGAACTCAATACGGTAATGGTTTCAATGTAAGAGATCCATTGCAAAATTAAGGGGGTCCATAGGAGGGGTGGGGTCACTTCGGAAAAAATTTCAAAACTGTATAACTCGAAAACCGTTGGTCAGATTTTTTCATGACTCACCCCTTTTTTGTAGCTTTTATAATGCTGATTTCAAATATCAAATTAGATTTTTGATAGGAGCACTTGATTTTTTTTCAGAATTTTTTTTAAATTTTTTATGTGATTTTTCAAAAATTCAAAAAAATACAAAAAAAAAATTATGAAAAAAAAACTATACAAGATAGCAATTTTTGGTCTTTTCCATTGAACTCGGAGCATCATGTTTAGCCCAGAAACCAATGTTCATCAGAATCGGTCAACATTCCCAAAAATTAGCCGATTTTTGTCGGCCATTTTGAAATAGGCGGCCATCTTGAAAAATTCGAAAGTTTTGTGCACACCTTCATAACATGAATAACTCATATACCAAGTATGGTTTTGATCTGAAAAACCATCTCAGAGAAACCGGTCGGACAAGTTCATTGTAAAAAAAATCTGAAAAACCTGAGTAAAAACATATTGAAGTCTCCAAACTTCGTTTGGGAGACTTAATAATTACATACCGAAACTTTTTGCAGGCATTTTTTAACCGATCCTTCTGAAACTTGGTAAACATGTAGGACTAAGGCCAATGTAAAGAATTAATACCAAAAAGATCAGATTCACAAGTCATAAGGGGTTCTGGGGGGTACCAGAAAGGGGGACCGTAGGCCAAAATGCCATGGTTTCGCACACAAAACTCCTTATAGCTCTCAAACAGTAAATCCAATCTGTATAAACAATACCTATTATAAGATGCCTAACATGTACTTGAACTCAATACGGTAATGGTTTCAATGTAAGAGATCCATTGCAAAATTAAGGGGGTCCATAGGAGGGGTGGGGTCACTTCGGAAAAAATTTCAAAACTGTATAACTCGAAAACCGTTGGTCAGATTTTTTCATGACTCACCCCTTTTTTGTAGCTTTTATAATGCTGATTTCAAATATCAAATTAGATTTTTGATAGGAGCACTTGATTTTTTTTCAGAATTTTTTTTAAATTTTTTATGTGATTTTTCAAAAATTCAAAAAAATACACAAAAAAATTATGAAAAAAAAACTATACAAGATAGCAATTTTTGGTCTTTTCCATTGAACTCGGAGCATCATGTTTAGCCCAGAAACCAATGTTCATCAGAATCGGTCAACATTCCCAAAAATTAGCCGATTTTTGTCGGCCATTTTGAAATAGGCGGCCATCTTGAAAAATTCGAAAGTTTTGTGCACACCTTCATAACATGAATAACTCATATACCAAGTATGGTTTTGATCTGAAAAACCATCTCAGAGAAACCGGTCGGACAAGTTCTTGGTAAAAAAAATCTGAAAAAACCTGAGTAAAAACAATAAGTCTCCAAACTTCGTTTGGGAGACTTAATAATTACATACCGAAACTTTTTGCAGGCATTTTTTAACCGATCCTTCTGAAACTTGGTAAACATGTAGGACTAAGGCCAATGTAAAGAATTAAAACCAAAAAGATCAGATTCACAAGTCATAAGGGGTTCTGGGGGGTACCAGAAAGGGGGACCGTAGGCCAAAATGCCATGGTTTCGCACACAAAACTCCTTATAGCTCTCAAACAGTAAATCCAATCTGTATAAACAATACCTATTATAAGATGCCTAACATGTACTTGAACTCAATACGGTAATGGTTTCAATGTAAGAGATCCATTGCAAAATTAAGGGGGTCCATAGGAGGGGTGGGGTCACTTCGGAAAAAATTTCAAAACTGTATAACTCGAAAACCGTTGGTCAGATTTTTTCATGACTCCCCCCTTTTTTGTAGCTTTTATAATGCTGATGTCAAATATCAAATTAGATTTTTGATAGGAGCACTTGATTTTTTTTCAGAATTTTTTTTAAATTTTTTATGTGATTTTTCAAAAATTCAAAAAAATACAAAAAAAAAATTATGAAAAAAAAACTATACAAGATAGCAATTTTTGGTCTTTTCCATTGAACTCGGAGCATCATGTTTAGCCCAGAAACCAATGTTCATCAGAATCGGTCAACATTCCCAAAAATTAGCCGATTTTTGTCGGCCATTTTGAAATAGGCGGCCATCTTGAAAAATTCGAAAGTTTTGTGCACACCTTCATAACATGAATAACTCATATACCAAGTATGGTTTTGATCTGAAAAACCATCTCAGAGAAACCGGTCGGACAAGTTCATTGTAAAAAAAATCTGAAAAAACCTGAGTAAAAACAATAAGTCTCCAAACTTCGTTTGGGAGACTTAATAATTACATACCGAAACTTTTTGCAGGCATTTTTTAACCGATCCTTCTGAAACTTGGTAAACATGTAGGACTAAGGCCAATGTAAAGAATTAAAACCAAAAAGATCAGATTCACAAGTCATAAGGGGTTCTGGGGGGTACCAGAAAGGGGGACCGTAGGCCAAAATGCCATGGTTTCGCACACAAAACTCCTTATAGCTCTCAAACAGTAAATCCAATCTGTATAAACAATACCTATTATAAGATGCCTAACATGTACTTGAACTCAATACGGTAATGGTTTCAATGTAAGAGATCCATTGCAAAATTAAGGGGGTCCATAGGAGGGGTGGGGTCACTTCGGAAAAAATTTCAAAACTGTATAACTCGAAAACCGTTGGTCAGATTTTTTCATGACTCACCCCTTTTTTGTAGCTTTTATAATGCTGATTTCAAATATCAAATTAGATTTTTGATAGGAGCACTTGATTTTTTTTCAGAATTTTTTTTAAATTTTTTATGTGATTTTTCAAAAATTCAAAAAAATACAAAAAAAAAATTATGAAAAAAAAACTATACAAGATAGCAATTTTTGGTCTTTTCCATTGAACTCGGAGCATCATGTTTAGCCCAGAAACCAATGTTCATCAGAATCGGTCAACATTCCCAAAAATTAGCCGATTTTTGTCGGCCATTTTGAAATAGGCGGCCATCTTGAAAAATTCGAAAGTTTTGTGCACACCTTCATAACATGAATAACTCATATACCAAGTATGGTTTTGATCTGAAAAACCATCTCAGAGAAACCGGTCGGACAAGTTCATTGTAAAAAAAATCTGAAAAAACCTGAGTAAAAACAATAAGTCTCCAAACTTCGTTTGGGAGACTTAATTAATAATTACATACCGAAACTTTTTGCAGGCATTTTTTAACCGATCCTTCTGAAACTTGGTAAACATGTAGGACTAAGGCCAATGTAAAGAATTAAAACCAAAAAGATCAGATTCACAAGTCATAAGGCCCGTCCCTAGAATTTTCATGGAATTCCATGAACAAATAAAAATTTCCATGAAAAGGGTGAAAAGGGTGGAGTATTGGAACGATGGAAACGGTGACATTTTCATGCAATTTTTTTTCAAAAATGAGAGGATGGAGGAAGATGATTTTTTCATGGAAAAAGTGAAATTTTCATGGAATCCATGGCAATGCCATGTTTTTCATGGAAAAGGTGAAAATTTCATGGAAACCATGGCAATGCCATGATTTTCATGGAAAAGGTGAAAATTTCAATTAGTTTCACCTTTTCCATGAAAAACATGGCAGTGCCATAGTTTCAATGAAAATTTCACCTTTTCCATGAAAAACATGGCAGTGCCATGGTTTCCATGAAAAATTAATGCTCGAGTGACTTTCTGGATCTCAGCCTAAAATGGTAAAATCTGCATGAATAACAAACCTTATATGGGATGCATGTTTTGAAATTTACTTTCAAAAGTATTATGTATGAGAATTCCTAGATGTTCCTTGAAAAGTTAAAATGGCTGTGGTTTATCTACTTGTGCGGAGTTGTTGTCCCTTCAACAATCATATTTCCTATCTACTGAACTGTTTAATCACACCAATGTTCACTATTAAATATATAAAAAAGATAAGACATTTCAGAAATTAATAACATTGTAATAACATGTTAAATAAACAGAATGATAACAATGGAATTTTCTGAAAGTGTTGAGTTTCTGTCACTATTGTAAACATCATTCACTAGTGGAAATGTCTTTCTCCTTGGTTGATTTCAACGTCTTGTTAACTTTGCTTGGCTTCAGCAGATGAGTGATAACTTGCCGTACTAATACCATCTGCAAGCTAGGCCACTTGTCCTTTATCATACCTGAAACAATATGCAAAATATTTTTGAATTTGTTATTAAGTATTTAATTTGTAATAATATTTGTTTTATTTGTAATAAACCATTGAATACAATTATGTTTTTGATGCTGTTTTTTTTTCAGTAAGATGTCTCTTCTTGTACTTGTATTAGATAATAAAAGGATAAATGATTAGATGAAGAAGCCTCATAGGGGTCTGAATCGTACACCTGGTACATATGTATCAACAGAATGTAATTTCAATGGCCATCTTAAAATTTTTAACAATGAATATTGCAATCTTGTTTGGCGCCAGATAAATACAAATTTTCCTTGAAATCAGTAGACATTAGCTTATTACAGCGACCATCTTGGTGGCCATTTTGAATTTTTCAAAAATGAACAAGTCACCTTTTTTCGAACTCAACCCCCAACGTCTTGCTAAAACATTTATATTTTTTAAATAAAACTTACTTTTGAGGACCTCCAGTTTTTCTTGATTCTCCAGGGCAGGTCTATTTCCCTGCCCTGTCATGGATCTGCCTTCGTACTCTTCTGTGGTGAACATAGATCGGAACAACATTGTGGTCCCCTTCTTATAGCAGGACTCTTTCTGGAGTTTCTGCTGAAGTTGTTCCTAAAAAGGATAAGTCAATTATAATGGATGAAACCACACTACATGGCATAGTGATTAAATATCAGTAGAGATGTATGTCGTGCATAAGCGAAATATTTTCCAGATAGTAATTGGTTCATATCTGGAAAATATTTGCATATACCTTCATTATTACATAAACATGATGAAAATCTGAATGATACTTGGAAAAAGATGGTAAAGATTCATATGTGAATTTGTGTAGCTACACATTCTGTCCAACATAATTTGAACACATGCATAGAAAATCATAACTCCTGAAATAGTTCAATTTCATATTTTAACAATTGTTTCAAAGTGGAATCAACAATTTGAATAAAAAACATAATACATTAATATGATATCATTAAAAGTAATTAGAAGTACTTATCTGATTTCATAGTATGGTAACAGCAAAGAAAATTGGCTCTGTTGTTCATCCTCCATTCCACAAAACATTTTCAAATTCTGTGTACACATCTGTTTGACCTTTGAACTTAGGACACTGCTGGATATAGTTCCAGAACTATGTCAGCTTTTGCATTAGAAATAAGCAACTTTATGGTAAAAATAAAGATTTATCAATTGTTTATCTATAAATTATGATAGTTAAATGAAAATAAAAATAAATTGGTAGACAAATCAAATTAATTTAAGTCAGGATTGATATTTTCATACACGATTCCACACTAATTTTATTTGGGATGGAGGAAATATGATGGTGAAAACAGTGAAAAAATGTGATGGCACTTTCTCTATATTTACCTAAGAACATATGGGTCATATCAGTTAGATGCCAGAGGATTAATCATCAGCCATAAACTTTAAAACACACTATTTTCATGTACATGTATATATGTTTTCTAATTATTTTTAAAAAGTGTTTTGTAATCAAAATAGCTACATATCTTTTTCCATGCTGACTAAATTACATGTATATAAATGCATTGGGGACTTTTTTCTTTATTAAATATTCTTTCAAATGCGTGTTTTTAATCAATCAATGATGCATTTTGATAATACATACAAATGAAGTAAATTAAACTATAATTATTTACCTTTATCTTTAACAATAAATTGTAGCTAAAATATATGACAGATACATGTTGTGCAAGCAATATCATGATTTCAATTATATCTTCTTTTAATACGGATATTAAGGGTTTTCATCATTTCAAAAATTTCTCCAAAAATTTTCTAAGTCCATCTTCAATAAAAATTTCTAAGTCAAACTTTCTCTTTTCACCTCAGAAAAATTCTAAGTTCTTCTTTTCCACCACTTTTCACCCTAAAAAAATTCTAAGTCCAATTCCGCCATCATTTTTCCTTCATTTTCACCATTTTCATGGACATTTTCACCTTTTCCATGAACAATTTTTCATGAAAATCATGGCATTTTTGCCATGTAAAATTTTTTTCATGGATTTCATGGCATTTCACCCTTTTTTTCATTGTTTCCACCATTTTTTCATGAAATTCCATGAAAATTTGGTGAAAACGATGGCATGTCATGGAAAACCAAGGGACGGGGGGGTTCTGGGGGGTACCAGAAAGGGGGACCGTAGGCCAAAATGCCATGGTTTCGCACACAAAACTCCTTATAGCTCTCAAACAGTAAATCCAATCTGTATAAACAATACCTATTATAAGATGCCTAACATGTACTTGAACTCAATACGGTAATGGTTTCAATGTAAGAGATCCATTGCAAAATTAAGGGGGTCCATAGGAGGGGTGGGGTCACTTCGGAAAAAATTTCAAAACTGTATAACTCGAAAACCGTTGGTCAGATTTTTTCATGACTCACCCCTTTTTTGTAGCTTTTATAATGCTGATGTCAAATATCAAATTAGATTTTTGATAGGAGCACTTGATTTTTTTTCAGAATTTTTTTTAAATTTTTTATGTGATTTTTCAAAAATTCAAAAAAATACAAAAAAAAAATTATGAAAAAAAAACTATACAAGATAGCAATTTTTGGTCTTTTCCATTGAACTCGGAGCATCATGTTTAGCCCAGAAACCAATGTTCATCAGAATCGGTCAACATTCCCAAAAATTAGCCGATTTTTGTCGGCCATTTTGAAATAGGCGGCCATCTTGAAAAATTCGAAAGTTTTGTGCACACCTTCATAACATGAATAACTCATATACCAAGTATGGTTTTGATCTGAAAAACCATCTCAGAGAAACCGGTCGGACAAGTTCATTGTAAAAAAAATCTGAAAAAACCTGAGTAAAAACAATAAGTCTCCAAACTTCGTTTGGGAGACTTAATAATTACATACCGAAACTTTTTGCAGGCATTTTTTAACCGATCCTTCTGAAACTTGGTAAACATGTAGGACTAAGGCCAATGTAAAGAATTAAAACCAAAAAGATCAGATTCACAAGTCATAAGGGGTTCTGGGGGGTACCAGAAAGGGGGACCGTAGGCCAAAATGCCATGGTTTCGCACACAAAACTCCTTATAGCTCTCAAACAGTAAATCCAATCTGTATAAACAATACCTATTATAAGATGCCTAACATGTACTTGAACTCAATACGGTAATGGTTTCAATGTAAGAGATCCATTGCAAAATTAAGGGGGTCCATAGGAGGGGTGGGGTCACTTCGGAAAAAATTTCAAAACTGTATAACTCGAAAACCGTTGGTCAGATTTTTTCATGACTCACCCCTTTTTTGTAGCTTTTATAATGCTGATTTCAAATATCAAATTAGATTTTTGATAGGAGCACTTGATTTTTTTTCAGAATTTTTTTTAAATTTTTTATGTGATTTTTCAAAAATTCAAAAAAATACAAAAAAAAAATTATGAAAAAAAAACTATACAAGATAGCAATTTTTGGTCTTTTCCATTGAACTCGGAGCATCATGTTTAGCCCAGAAACCAATGTTCATCAGAATCGGTCAACATTCCCAAAAATTAGCCGATTTTTGTCGGCCATTTTGAAATAGGCGGCCATCTTGAAAAATTCGAAAGTTTTGTGCACACCTTCATAACATGAATAACTCATATACCAAGTATGGTTTTGATCTGAAAAACCATCTCAGAGAAACCGGTCGGACAAGTTCATTGTAAAAAAAATCTGAAAAAACCTGAGTAAAAACAATAAGTCTCCAAACTTCGTTTGGGAGACTTAAATAATTACATACCGAAACTTTTTGCAGGCATTTTTTAACCGATCCTTCTGAAACTTGGTAAACATGTAGGACTAAGGCCAATGTAAAGAATTAAAACCAAAAAGATCAGATTCACAAGTCATAAGGGGTTCTGGGGGGTACCAGAAAGGGGGACCGTAGGCCAAAATGCCATGGTTTCGCACACAAAACTCCTTATAGCTCTCAAACAGTAAATCCAATCTGTATAAACAATACCTATTATAAGATGCCTAACATGTACTTGAACTCAATACGGTAATGGTTTCAATGTAAGAGATCCATTGCAAAATTAAGGGGGTCCATAGGAGGGGTGGGGTCACTTCGGAAAAAATTTCAAAACTGTATAACTCGAAAACCGTTGGTCAGATTTTTTCATGACTCACCCCTTTTTTGTAGCTTTTATAATGCTGATTTCAAATATCAAATTAGATTTTTGATAGGAGCACTTGATTTTTTTTCAGAATTTTTTTTAAATTTTTTATGTGATTTTTCAAAAATTCAAAAAAATACAAAAAAAAAATTATGAAAAAAAAACTATACAAGATAGCAATTTTTGGTCTTTTCCATTGAACTCGGAGCATCATGTTTAGCCCAGAAACCAATGTTCATCAGAATCGGTCAACATTCCCAAAAATTAGCCGATTTTTGTCGGCCATTTTGAAATAGGCGGCCATCTTGAAAAATTCGAAAGTTTTGTGCACACCTTCATAACATGAATAACTCATATACCAAGTATGGTTTTGATCTGAAAAACCATCTCAGAGAAACCGGTCGGACAAGTTCATTGTAAAAAAAATCTGAAAAAACCTGAGTAAAAACAATAAGTCTCCAAACTTCGTTTGGGAGACTTAATAATTACATACCGAAACTTTTTGCAGGCATTTTTTAACCGATCCTTCTGAAACTTGGTAAACATGTAGGACTAAGGCCAATGTAAAGAATTAAAACCAAAAAGATCAGATTCACAAGTCATAAGGGGTTCTGGGGGGTACCAGAAAGGGGGACCGTAGGCCAAAATGCCATGGTTTCGCACACAAAACTCCTTATAGCTCTCAAACAGTAAATCCAATCTGTATAAACAATACCTATTATAAGATGCCTAACATGTACTTGAACTCAATACGGTAATGGTTTCAATGTAAGAGATCCATTGCAAAATTAAGGGGGTCCATAGGAGGGGTGGGGTCACTTCGGAAAAAATTTCAAAACTGTATAACTCGAAAACCGTTGGTCAGATTTTTTCATGACTCACCCCTTTTTTGTAGCTTTTATAATGCTGATTTCAAATATCAAATTAGATTTTTGATAGGAGCACTTGATTTTTTTTCAGAATTTTTTTTAAATTTTTTATGTGATTTTTCAAAAATTCAAAAAAATACAAAAAAAAAATTATGAAAAAAAAACTATACAAGATAGCAATTTTTGGTCTTTTCCATTGAACTCGGAGCATCATGTTTAGCCCAGAAACCAATGTTCATCAGAATCGGTCAACATTCCCAAAAATTAGCCGATTTTTGTCGGCCATTTTGAAATAGGCGGCCATCTTGAAAAATTCGAAAGTTTTGTGCACACCTTCATAACATGAATAACTCATATACCAAGTATGGTTTTGATCTGAAAAACCATCTCAGAGAAACCGGTCGGACAAGTTCATTGTAAAAAAAATCTGAAAAAACCTGAGTAAAAACAATAAGTCTCCAAACTTCGTTTGGGAGACTTAATAATTACATACCGAAACTTTTTGCAGGCATTTTTTAACCGATCCTTCTGAAACTTGGTAAACATGTAGGACTAAGGCCAATGTAAAGAATTAAAACCAAAAAGATCAGATTCACAAGTCATAAGGGGTTCTGGGGGGTACCAGAAAGGGGGACCGTAGGCCAAAATGCCATGGTTTCGCACACAAAACTCCTTATAGCTCTCAAACAGTAAATCCAATCTGTATAAACAATACCTATTATAAGATGCCTAACATGTACTTGAACTCAATACGGTAATGGTTTCAATGTAAGAGATCCATTGCAAAATTAAGGGGGTCCATAGGAGGGGTGGGGTCACTTCGGAAAAAATTTCAAAACTGTATAACTCGAAAACCGTTGGTCAGATTTTTTCATGACTCACCCCTTTTTTGTAGCTTTTATAATGCTGATTTCAAATATCAAATTAGATTTTTGATAGGAGCACTTGATTTTTTTTCAGAATTTTTTTAAAATTTTTTATGTGATTTTTCAAAAATTCAAAAAAATACAAAAAAAAAATTATGAAAAAAAAACTATACAAGATAGCAATTTTTGGTCTTTTCCATTGAACTCGGAGCATCATGTTTAGCCCAGAAACCAATGTTCATCAGAATCGGTCAACATTCCCAAAAATTAGCCGATTTTTGTCGGCCATTTTGAAATAGGCGGCCATCTTGAAAAATTCGAAAGTTTTGTGCACACCTTCATAACATGAATAACTCATATACCAAGTATGGTTTTGATCTGAAAAACCATCTCAGAGAAACCGGTCGGACAAGTTCATTGTAAAAAAAATCTGAAAAAACCTGAGTAAAAACAATAAGTCTCCAAACTTCGTTTGGGAGACTTAATAATTACATACCGAAACTTTTTGCAGGCATTTTTTAACCGATCCTTCTGAAACTTGGTAAACATGTAGGACTAAGGCCAATGTAAAGAATTAAAACCAAAAAGATCAGATTCACAAGTCATAAGGGGTTCTGGGGGGTACCAGAAAGGGGGACCGTAGGCCAAAATGCCATGGTTTCGCACACAAAACTCCTTATAGCTCTCAAACAGTAAATCCAATCTGTATAAACAATACCTATTATAAGATGCCTAACATGTACTTGAACTCAATACGGTAATGGTTTCAATGTAAGAGATCCATTGCAAAATTAAGGGGGTCCATAGGAGGGGTGGGGTCACTTCGGAAAAAATTTCAAAACTGTATAACTCGAAAACCGTTGGTCAGATTTTTTCATGACTCACCCCTTTTTTGTAGCTTTTATAATGCTGATTTCAAATATCAAATTAGATTTTTGATAGGAGCACTTGATTTTTTTTCAGAATTTTTTTTAAATTTTTTATGTGATTTTTCAAAAATTCAAAAAAATACAAAAAAAAAATTATGAAAAAAAAACTATACAAGATAGCAATTTTTGGTCTTTTCCATTGAACTCGGAGCATCATGTTTAGCCCAGAAACCAATGTTCATCAGAATCGGTCAACATTCCCAAAAATTAGCCGATTTTTGTCGGCCATTTTGAAATAGGCGGCCATCTTGAAAAATTCGAAAGTTTTGTGCACACCTTCATAACATGAATAACTCATATACCAAGTATGGTTTTGATCTGAAAAACCATCTCAGAGAAACCGGTCGGACAAGTTCATTGTAAAAAAAATCTGAAAAACCTGAGTAAAAACAATAAGTCTCCAAACTTCGTTTGGGAGACTTAATAATTACATACCGAAACTTTTTGCAGGCATTTTTTAACCGATCCTTCTGAAACTTGGTAAACATGTAGGACTAAGGCCAATGTAA
Organism: Arcuatula senhousia; assembly: GCA_963971305.1. NCBI lineage: Eukaryota > Metazoa > Mollusca > Bivalvia > Mytilida > Mytilidae > Arcuatula > Arcuatula senhousia. The sequence continues at coordinate 12,397,601 of OZ020310.1, forward strand.
AGAATTAATACCAAAAAGATCAGATTCACAAGTCATAAGGGGTTCTGGGGGGTACCAGAAAGGGGGACCGTAGGCCAAAATGCCATGGTTTCGCACACAAAACTCCTTATAGCTCTCAAACAGTAAATCCAATCTGTATAAACAATACCTATTATAAGATGCCTAACATGTACTTGAACTCAATACGGTAATGGTTTCAATGTAAGAGATCCATTGCAAAATTAAGGGGGTCCATAGGAGGGGTGGGGTCACTTCGGAAAAAATTTCAAAACTGTATAACTCGAAAACCGTTGGTCAGATTTTTTCATGACTCACCCCTTTTTTGTAGCTTTTATAATGCTGATTTCAAATATCAAATTAGATTTTTGATAGGAGCACTTGATTTTTTTTCAGAATTTTTTTTAAATTTTTTATGTGATTTTTCAAAAATTCAAAAAAATACAAAAAAAAATTATGAAAAAAAAACTATACAAGATAGCAATTTTTGGTCTTTTCCATTGAACTCGGAGCATCATGTTTAGCCCAGAAACCAATGTTCATCAGAATCGGTCAACATTCCCAAAAATTAGCCGATTTTTGTCGGCCATTTTGAAATAGGCGGCCATCTTGAAAAATTCGAAAGTTTTGTGCACACCTTCATAACATGAATAACTCATATACCAAGTATGGTTTTGATCTGAAAAACCATCTCAGAGAAACCGGTCGGACAAGTTCATTGTAAAAAAAATCTGAAAAAACCTGAGTAAAAACAATAAGTCTCCAAACTTCGTTTGGGAGACTTAATAATTACATACCGAAACTTTTTGCAGGCATTTTTTAACCGATCCTTCTGAAACTTGGTAAACATGTAGGACTAAGGCCAATGTAAAGAATTAAAACCAAAAAGATCAGATTCAAAAGTCATAAGGGGTTCTGGGGGGTACCAGAAAGGGGGACCGTAGGCCAAAATGCCATGGTTTCGCACACAAAACTCCTTATAGCTCTCAAACAGTAAATCCAATCTGTATAAACAATACCTATTATAAGATGCCTAACATGTACTTGAACTCAATACGGTAATGGTTTCAATGTAAGAGATCCATTGCAAAATTAAGGGGGTCCATAGGAGGGGTGGGGTCACTTCGGAAAAAATTTCAAAACTGTATAACTCGAAAACCGTTGGTCAGATTTTTTCATGACTCACCCCTTTTTTGTAGCTTTTATAATGCTGATGTCAAATATCAAATTAGATTTTTGATAGGAGCACTTGATTTTTTTTCAGAATTTTTTTTAAATTTTTTATGTGATTTTTCAAAAATTCAAAAAAATACAAAAAAAAAATTATGAAAAAAAAACTATACAAGATAGCAATTTTTGGTCTTTTCCATTGAACTCGGAGCATCATGTTTAGCCCAGAAACCAATGTTCATCAGAATCGGTCAACATTCCCAAAAATTAGCCGATTTTTGTCGGCCATTTTGAAATAGGCGGCCATCTTGAAAAATTCGAAAGTTTTGTGCACACCTTCATAACATGAATAACTCATATACCAAGTATGGTTTTGATCTGAAAAACCATCTCAGAGAAACCGGTCGGACAAGTTCATTGTAAAAAAAATCTGAAAAAACCTGAGTAAAAACAATAAGTCTCCAAACTTCGTTTGGGAGACTTAATAATTACATACCGAAACTTTTTGCAGGCATTTTTTAACCGATCCTTCTGAAACTTGGTAAACATGTAGGACTAAGGCCAATGTAAAGAATTAAAACCAAAAAGATCAGATTCACAAGTCATAAGGGGTTCTGGGGGGTACCAGAAAGGGGGACCGTAGGCCAAAATGCCATGGTTTCGCACACAAAACTCCTTATAGCTCTCAAACAGTAAATCCAATCTGTATAAACAATACCTATTATAAGATGCCTAACATGTACTTGAACTCAATACGGTAATGGTTTCAATGTAAGAGATCCATTGCAAAATTAAGGGGGTCCATAGGAGGGGTGGGGTCACTTCGGAAAAAATTTCAAAACTGTATAACTCGAAAACCGTTGGTCAGATTTTTTCATGACTCACCCCTTTTTTGTAGCTTTTATAATGCTGATTTCAAATATCAAATTAGATTTTTGATAGGAGCACTTGATTTTTTTTCAGAATTTTTTTTAAATTTTTTATGTGATTTTTCAAAAATTCAAAAAAATACAAAAAAAAAATTATGAAAAAAAAACTATACAAGATAGCAATTTTTGGTCTTTTCCATTGAACTCGGAGCATCATGTTTAGCCCAGAAACCAATGTTCATCAGAATCGGTCAACATTCCCAAAAATTAGCCGATTTTTGTCGGCCATTTTGAAATAGGCGGCCATCTTGAAAAATTCGAAAGTTTTGTGCACACCTTCATAACATGAATAACTCATATACCAAGTATGGTTTTGATCTGAAAAACCATCTCAGAGAAACCGGTCGGACAAGTTCATTGTAAAAAAAATCTGAAAAAACCTGAGTAAAAACAATAAGTCTCCAAACTTCGTTTGGGAGACTTAATAATTACATACCGAAACTTTTTGCAGGCATTTTTTAACCGATCCTTCTGAAACTTGGTAAACATGTAGGACTAAGGCCAATGTAAAGAATTAAAACCAAAAAGATCAGATTCACAAGTCATAAGGGGTTCTGGGGGGTACCAGAAAGGGGGACCGTAGGCCAAAATGCCATGGTTTCGCACACAAAACTCCTTATAGCTCTCAAACAGTAAATCCAATCTGTATAAACAATACCTATTATAAGATGCCTAACATATACTTGAACTCAATACGGTAATGGTTTCAATGTAAGAGATCCATTGCAAAATTAAGGGGGTCCATAGGAGGGGTGGGGTCACTTCGGAAAAAATTTCAAAACTGTATAACTCGAAAACCGTTGGTCAGATTTTTTCATGACTCACCCCTTTTTTGTAGCTTTTATAATGCTGATTTCAAATATCAAATTAGATTTTTGATAGGAGCACTTGATTTTTTTTCAGAATTTTTTTTAAATTTTTTATGTGATTTTTCAAAAATTCAAAAAAATACAAAAAAAAAATTATGAAAAAAAAACTATACAAGATAGCAATTTTTGGTCTTTTCCATTGAACTCGGAGCATCATGTTTAGCCCAGAAACCAATGTTCATCAGAATCGGTCAACATTCCCAAAAATTAGCCGATTTTTGTCGGCCATTTTGAAATAGGCGGCCATCTTGAAAAATTCGAAAGTTTTGTGCACACCTTCATAACATGAATAACTCATATACCAAGTATGGTTTTGATCTGAAAAACCATCTCAGAGAAACCGGTCGGACAAGTTCATTGTAAAAAAAATCTGAAAAACCTGAGTAAAAACAATAAGTCTCCAAACTTCGTTTGGGAGACTTAATAATTACATACCGAAACTTTTTGCAGGCATTTTTTAACCGATCCTTCTGAAACTTGGTAAACATGTAGGACTAAGGCCAATGTAAAGAATTAATACCAAAAAGATCAGATTCACAAGTCATAAGGGGTTCTGGGGGGTACCAGAAAGGGGGACCGTAGGCCAAAATGCCATGGTTTCGCACACAAAACTCCTTATAGCTCTCAAACAGTAAATCCAATCTGTATAAACAATACCTATTATAAGATGCCTAACATGTACTTGAACTCAATACGGTAATGGTTTCAATGTAAGAGATCCATTGCAAAATTAAGGGGGTCCATAGGAGGGGTGGGGTCACTTCGGAAAAAATTTCAAAACTGTATAACTCGAAAACCGTTGGTCAGATTTTTTCATGACTCACCCCTTTTTTGTAGCTTTTATAATGCTGATTTCAAATATCAAATTAGATTTTTGATAGGAGCACTTGATTTTTTTTCAGAATTTTTTTTAAATTTTTTATGTGATTTTTCAAAAATTCAAAAAAATACAAAAAAAAAATTATGAAAAAAAAACTATACAAGATAGCAATTTTTGGTCTTTTCCATTGAACTCGGAGCATCATGTTTAGCCCAGAAACCAATGTTCATCAGAATCGGTCAACATTCCCAAAAATTAGCCGATTTTTGTCGGCCATTTTGAAATAGGCGGCCATCTTGAAAAATTCGAAAGTTTTGTGCACACCTTCATAACATGAATAACTCATATACCAAGTATGGTTTTGATCTGAAAAACCATCTCAGAGAAACCGGTCGGACAAGTTCATTGTAAAAAAAATCTGAAAAACCTGAGTAAAAACAATAAGTCTCCAAACTTCGTTTGGGAGACTTAATAATTACATACCGAAACTTTTTGCAGGCATTTTTTAACCGATCCTTCTGAAACTTGGTAAACATGTAGGACTAAGGCCAATGTAAAGAATTAATACCAAAAAGATCAGATTCACAAGTCATAAGGGGTTCTGGGGGGTACCAGAAAGGGGGACCGTAGGCCAAAATGCCATGGTTTCGCACACAAAACTCCTTATAGCTCTCAAACAGTAAATCCAATCTGTATAAACAATACCTATTATAAGATGCCTAACATGTACTTGAACTCAATACGGTAATGGTTTCAATGTAAGAGATCCATTGCAAAATTAAGGGGGTCCATAGGAGGGGTGGGGTCACTTCGGAAAAAATTTCAAAACTGTATAACTCGAAAACCGTTGGTCAGATTTTTTCATGACTCACCCCTTTTTTGTAGCTTTTATAATGCTGATTTCAAATATCAAATTAGATTTTTGATAGGAGCACTTGATTTTTTTTCAGAATTTTTTTAAAATTTTTTATGTGATTTTTCAAAAATTCAAAAAAATACACAAAAAAATTATGAAAAAAAAACTATACAAGATAGCAATTTTTGGTCTTTTCCATTGAACTCGGAGCATCATGTTTAGCCCAGAAACCAATGTTCATCAGAATCGGTCAACATTCCCAAAAATTAGCCGATTTTTGTCGGCCATTTTGAAATAGGCGGCCATCTTGAAAAATTCGAAAGTTTTGTGCACACCTTCATAACATGAATAACTCATATACCAAGTATGGTTTTGATCTGAAAAACCATCTCAGAGAAACCGGTCGGACAAGTTCATTGTAAAAAAAATCTGAAAAAACCTGAGTAAAAACAATAAGTCTCCAAACTTCGTTTGGGAGACTTAATAATTACATACCGAAACTTTTTGCAGGCATTTTTTAACCGATCCTTCTGAAACTTGGTAAACATGTAGGACTAAGGCCAATGTAAAGAATTAAAACCAAAAAGATCAGATTCACAAGTCATAAGGGGTTCTGGGGGGTACCAGAAAGGGGGACCGTAGGCCAAAATGCCATGGTTTCGCACACAAAACTCCTTATAGCTCTCAAACAGTAAATCCAATCTGTATAAACAATACCTATTATAAGATGCCTAACATGTACTTGAACTCAATACGGTAATGGTTTCAATGTAAGAGATCCATTGCAAAATTAAGGGGGTCCATAGGAGGGGTGGGGTCACTTCGGAAAAAATTTCAAAACTGTATAACTCGAAAACCGTTGGTCAGATTTTTTCATGACTCACCCCTTTTTTGTAGCTTTTATAATGCTGATGTCAAATATCAAATTAGATTTTTGATAGGAGCACTTGATTTTTTTTCAGAATTTTTTTTAAATTTTTTATGTGATTTTTCAAAAATTCAAAAAAATACAAAAAAAAAATTATGAAAAAAAAACTATACAAGATAGCAATTTTTGGTCTTTTCCATTGAACTCGGAGCATCATGTTTAGCCCAGAAACCAATGTTCATCAGAATCGGTCAACATTCCCAAAAATTAGCCGATTTTTGTCGGCCATTTTGAAATATTTCATGACTCACCCCTTTTTTGTAGCTTTTATAATGCTGATTTCAAATATCAAATTAGATTTTTGATAGGAGCACTTGATTTTTTTTCAGAATTTTTTTTAAATTTTTTATGTGATTTTTCAAAAATTCAAAAAAATACACAAAAAAATTATGAAAAAAAAACTATACAAGATAGCAATTTTTGGTCTTTTCCATTGAACTCGGAGCATCATGTTTAGCCCAGAAACCAATGTTCATCAGAATCGGTCAACATTCCCAAAAATTAGCCGATTTTTGTCGGCCATTTTGAAATAGGCGGCCATCTTGAAAAATTCGAAAGTTTTGTGCACACCTTCATAACATGAATAACTCATATACCAAGTATGGTTTTGATCTGAAAAACCATCTCAGAGAAACCGGTCGGACAAGTTCATTGTAAAAAAAATCTGAAAAAACCTGAGTAAAAACAATAAGTCTCCAAACTTCGTTTGGGAGACTTAATAATTACATACCGAAACTTTTTGCAGGCATTTTTTAACCGATCCTTCTGAAACTTGGTAAACATGTAGGACTAAGGCCAATGTAAAGAATTAAAACCAAAAAGATCAGATTCACAAGTCATAAGGGGTTCTGGGGGGTACCAGAAAGGGGGACCGTAGGCCAAAATGCCATGGTTTCGCACACAAAACTCCTTATAGCTCTCAAACAGTAAATCCAATCTGTATAAACAATACCTATTATAAGATGCCTAACATGTACTTGAACTCAATACGGTAATGGTTTCAATGTAAGAGATCCATTGCAAAATTAAGGGGGTCCATAGGAGGGGTGGGGTCACTTCGGAAAAAATTTCAAAACTGTATAACTCGAAAACCGTTGGTCAGATTTTTTCATGACTCACCCCTTTTTTGTAGCTTTTATAATGCTGATGTCAAATATCAAATTAGATTTTTGATAGGAGCACTTGATTTTTTTTCAGAATTTTTTTTAAATTTTTTATGTGATTTTTCAAAAATTCAAAAAAATACAAAAAAAAAATTATGAAAAAAAAACTATACAAGATAGCAATTTTTGGTCTTTTCCATTGAACTCGGAGCATCATGTTTAGCCCAGAAACCAATGTTCATCAGAATCGGTCAACATTCCCAAAAATTAGCCGATTTTTGTCGGCCATTTTGAAATAGGCGGCCATCTTGAAAAATTCGAAAGTTTTGTGCACACCTTCATAACATGAATAACTCATATACCAAGTATGGTTTTGATCTGAAAAACCATCTCAGAGAAACCGGTCGGACAAGTTCATTGTAAAAAAAATCTGAAAAAACCTGAGTAAAAACAATAAGTCTCCAAACTTCGTTTGGGAGACTTAATAATTACATACCGAAACTTTTTGCAGGCATTTTTTAACCGATCCTTCTGAAACTTGGTAAACATGTAGGACTAAGGCCAATGTAAAGAATTAAAACCAAAAAGATCAGATTCACAAGTCATAAGGGGTTCTGGGGGGTACCAGAAAGGGGGACCGTAGGCCAAAATGCCATGGTTTCGCACACAAAACTCCTTATAGCTCTCAAACAGTAAATCCAATCTGTATAAACAATACCTATTATAAGATGCCTAACATGTACTTGAACTCAATACGGTAATGGTTTCAATGTAAGAGATCCATTGCAAAATTAAGGGGGTCCATAGGAGGGGTGGGGTCACTTCGGAAAAAATTTCAAAACTGTATAACTCGAAAACCGTTGGTCAGATTTTTTCATGACTCACCCCTTTTTTGTAGCTTTTATAATGCTGATTTCAAATATCAAATTAGATTTTTGATAGGAGCACTTGATTTTTTTTCAGAATTTTTTTTAAATTTTTTATGTGATTTTTCAAAAATTCAAAAAAATACAAAAAAAAAATTATGAAAAAAAAACTATACAAGATAGCAATTTTTGGTCTTTTCCATTGAACTCGGAGCATCATGTTTAGCCCAGAAACCAATGTTCATCAGAATCGGTCAACATTCCCAAAAATTAGCCGATTTTTGTCGGCCATTTTGAAATAGGCGGCCATCTTGAAAAATTCGAAAGTTTTGTGCACACCTTCATAACATGAATAACTCATATACCAAGTATGGTTTTGATCTGAAAAACCATCTCAGAGAAACCGGTCGGACAAGTTCATTGTAAAAAAAATCTGAAAAAACCTGAGTAAAAACAATAAGTCTCCAAACTTCGTTTGGGAGACTTAATAATTACATACCGAAACTTTTTGCAGGCATTTTTTAACCGATCCTTCTGAAACTTGGTAAACATGTAGGACTAAGGCCAATGTAAAGAATTAAAACCAAAAAGATCAGATTCACAAGTCATAAGGGGTTCTGGGGGGTACCAGAAAGGGGGACCGTAGGCCAAAATGCCATGGTTTCGCACACAAAACTCCTTATAGCTCTCAAACAGTAAATCCAATCTGTATAAACAATACCTATTATAAGATGCCTAACATGTACTTGAACTCAATACGGTAATGGTTTCAATGTAAGAGATCCATTGCAAAATTAAGGGGGTCCATAGGAGGGGTGGGGTCACTTCGGAAAAAATTTCAAAACTGTATAACTCGAAAACCGTTGGTCAGATTTTTTCATGACTCACCCCTTTTTTGTAGCTTTTATAATGCTGATTTCAAATATCAAATTAGATTTTTGATAGGAGCACTTGATTTTTTTTCAGAATTTTTTTTAAATTTTTTATGTGATTTTTCAAAAATTCAAAAAAATACAAAAAAAAAATTATGAAAAAAAAACTATACAAGATAGCAATTTTTGGTCTTTTCCATTGAACTCGGAGCATCATGTTTAGCCCAGAAACCAATGTTCATCAGAATCGGTCAACATTCCCAAAAATTAGCCGATTTTTGTCGGCCATTTTGAAATATTTCATGACTCACCCCTTTTTTGTAGCTTTTATAATGCTGATTTCAAATATCAAATTAGATTTTTGATAGGAGCACTTGATTTTTTTTCAGAATTTTTTTTAAATTTTTTATGTGATTTTTCAAAAATTCAAAAAAATACACAAAAAAATTATGAAAAAAAAACTATACAAGATAGCAATTTTTGGTCTTTTCCATTGAACTCGGAGCATCATGTTTAGCCCAGAAACCAATGTTCATCAGAATCGGTCAACATTCCCAAAAATTAGCCGATTTTTGTCGGCCATTTTGAAATAGGCGGCCATCTTGAAAAATTCGAAAGTTTTGTGCACACCTTCATAACATGAATAACTCATATACCAAGTATGGTTTTGATCTGAAAAACCATCTCAGAGAAACCGGTCGGACAAGTTCATTGTAAAAAAAATCTGAAAAAACCTGAGTAAAAACAATAAGTCTCCAAACTTCGTTTGGGAGACTTAATAATTACATACCGAAACTTTTTGCAGGCATTTTTTAACCGATCCTTCTGAAACTTGGTAAACATGTAGGACTAAGGCCAATGTAAAGAATTAAAACCAAAAAGATCAGATTCACAAGTCATAAGGGGTTCTGGGGGGTACCAGAAAGGGGGACCGTAGGCCAAAATGCCATGGTTTCGCACACAAAACTCCTTATAGCTCTCAAACAGTAAATCCAATCTGTATAAACAATACCTATTATAAGATGCCTAACATGTACTTGAACTCAATACGGTAATGGTTTCAATGTAAGAGATCCATTGCAAAATTAAGGGGGTCCATAGGAGGGGTGGGGTCACTTCGGAAAAAATTTCAAAACTGTATAACTCGAAAACCGTTGGTCAGATTTTTTCATGACTCACCCCTTTTTTGTAGCTTTTATAATGCTGATGTCAAATATCAAATTAGATTTTTGATAGGAGCACTTGATTTTTTTTCAGAATTTTTTTTAAATTTTTTATGTGATTTTTCAAAAATTCAAAAAAATACAAAAAAAAAATTATGAAAAAAAAACTATACAAGATAGCAATTTTTGGTCTTTTCCATTGAACTCGGAGCATCATGTTTAGCCCAGAAACCAATGTTCATCAGAATCGGTCAACATTCCCAAAAATTAGCCGATTTTTGTCGGCCATTTTGAAATAGGCGGCCATCTTGAAAAATTCGAAAGTTTTGTGCACACCTTCATAACATGAATAACTCATATACCAAGTATGGTTTTGATCTGAAAAACCATCTCAGAGAAACCGGTCGGACAAGTTCATTGTAAAAAAAATCTGAAAAAACCTGAGTAAAAACAATAAGTCTCCAAACTTCGTTTGGGAGACTTAATAATTACATACCGAAAGTTTTTGCAGGCATTTTTTAACCGATCCTTCTGAAACTTGGTAAACATGTAGGACTAAGGCCAATGTAAAGAATTAAAACCAAAAAGATCAGATTCACAAGTCATAAGGGGTTCTGGGGGGTACCAGAAAGGGGGACCGTAGGCCAAAATGCCATGGTTTCGCACACAAAACTCCTTATAGCTCTCAAACAGTAAATCCAATCTGTATAAACAATACCTATTATAAGATGCCTAACATGTACTTGAACTCAATACGGTAATGGTTTCAATGTAAGAGATCCATTGCAAAATTAAGGGGGTCCATAGGAGGGGTGGGGTCACTTCGGAAAAAATTTCAAAACTGTATAACTCGAAAACCGTTGGTCAGATTTTTTCATGACTCACCCCTTTTTTGTAGCTTTTATAATGCTGATGTCAAATATCAAATTAGATTTTTGATAGGAGCACTTGATTTTTTTTCAGAATTTTTTTAAAATTTTTTATGTGATTTTTCAAAAATTCAAAAAAATACAAAAAAAAAATTATGAAAAAAAAACTATACAAGATAGCAATTTTTGGTCTTTTCCATTGAACTCGGAGCATCATGTTTAGCCCAGAAACCAATGTTCATCAGAATCGGTCAACATTCCCAAAAATTAGCCGATTTTTGTCGGCCATTTTGAAATAGGCGGCCATCTTGAAAAATTCGAAAGTTTTGTGCACACCTTCATAACATGAATAACTCATATACCAAGTATGGTTTTGATCTGAAAAACCATCTCAGAGAAACCGGTCGGACAAGTTCATTGTAAAAAAAATCTGAAAAAACCTGAGTAAAAACAATAAGTCTCCAAACTTCGTTTGGGAGACTTAATAATTACATACCGAAACTTTTTGCAGGCATTTTTTAACCGATCCTTCTGAAACTTGGTAAACATGTAGGACTAAGGCCAATGTAAAGAATTAAAACCAAAAAGATCAGATTCACAAGTCATAAGGGGTTCTGGGGGGTACCAGAAAGGGGGACCGTAGGCCAAAATGCCATGGTTTCGCACACAAAACTCCTTATAGCTCTCAAACAGTAAATCCAATCTGTATAAACAATACCTATTATAAGATGCCTAACATGTACTTGAACTCAATATGGTAATGGTTTCAATGTAAGAGATCCATTGCAAAATTAAGGGGGTCCATAGGAGGGGTGGGGTCACTTCGGAAAAAATTTCAAAACTGTATAACTCGAAAACCGTTGGTCAGATTTTTTCATGACTCACCCCTTTTTTGTAGCTTTTATAATGCTGATTTCAAATATCAAATTAGATTTTTGATAGGAGCACTTGATTTTTTTTCAGAATTTTTTTAAAATTTTTTATGTGATTTTTCAAAAATTCAAAAAAATACAAAAAAAAAAGTTATGAAAAAAAAACTATACAAGATAGCAATTTTTGGTCTTTTCCATTGAACTCGGAGCATCATGTTTAGCCCAGAAACCAATGTTCATCAGAATCGGTCAACATTCCCAAAAATTAGCCGATTTTTGTCGGCCATTTTGAAATAGGCGGCCATCTTGAAAAATTCGAAAGTTTTGTGCACACCTTCATAACATGAATAACTCATATACCAAGTATGGTTTTGATCTGAAAAACCATCTCAGAGAAACCGGTCGGACAAGTTCATTGTAAAAAAAATCTGAAAAACCTGAGTAAAAACAATAAGTCTCCAAACTTCGTTTGGGAGACTTAATAATTACATACCGAAACTTTTTGCAGGCATTTTTTAACCGATCCTTCTGAAACTTGGTAAACATGTAGGACTAAGGCCAATGTAAAGAATTAATACCAAAAAGATCAGATTCACAAGTCATAAGGGGTTCTGGGGGGTACCAGAAAGGGGGACCGTAGGCCAAAATGCCATGGTTTCGCACACAAAACTCCTTATAGCTCTCAAACAGTAAATCCAATCTGTATAAACAATACCTATTATAAGATGCCTAACATGTACTTGAACTCAATACGGTAATGGTTTCAATGTAAGAGATCCATTGCAAAATTAAGGGGGTCCATAGGAGGGGTGGGGTCACTTCGGAAAAAATTTCAAAACTGTATAACTCGAAAACCGTTGGTCAGATTTTTTCATGACTCACCCCTTTTTTGTAGCTTTTATAATGCTGATGTCAAATATCAAATTAGATTTTTGATAGGAGCACTTGATTTTTTTTCAGAATTTTTTTTAAATTTTTTATGTGATTTTTCAAAAATTCAAAAAAATACAAAAAAAAAATTATGAAAAAAAAACTATACAAGATAGCAATTTTTGGTCTTTTCCATTGAACTCGGAGCATCATGTTTAGCCCAGAAACCAATGTTCATCAGAATCGGTCAACATTCCCAAAAATTAGCCGATTTTTGTCGGCCATTTTGAAATAGGCGGCCATCTTGAAAAATTCGAAAGTTTTGTGCACACCTTCATAACATGAATAACTCATATACCAAGTATGGTTTTGATCTGAAAAACCATCTCAGAGAAACCGGTCGGACAAGTTCATTGTAAAAAAAATCTGAAAAAACCTGAGTAAAAACAATAAGTCTCCAAACTTCGTTTGGGAGACTTAATAATTACATACCGAAACTTTTTGCAGGCATTTTTTAACCGATCCTTCTGAAACTTGGTAAACATGTAGGACTAAGGCCAATGTAAAGAATTAAAACCAAAAAGATCAGATTCACAAGTCATAAGGGGTTCTGGGGGGTACCAGAAAGGGGGACCGTAGGCCAAAATGCCATGGTTTCGCACACAAAACTCCTTATAGCTCTCAAACAGTAAATCCAATCTGTATAAACAATACCTATTATAAGATGCCTAACATGTACTTGAACTCAATACGGTAATGGTTTCAATGTAAGAGATCCATTGCAAAATTAAGGGGGTCCATAGGAGGGGTGGGGTCACTTCGGAAAAAATTTCAAAACTGTATAACTCGAAAACCGTTGGTCAGATTTTTTCATGACTCACCCCTTTTTTGTAGCTTTTATAATGCTGATGTCAAATATCAAATTAGATTTTTGATAGGAGCACTTGATTTTTTTTCAGAATTTTTTTTAAATTTTTTATGTGATTTTTCAAAAATTCAAAAAAATACAAAAAAAAAATTATGAAAAAAAAACTATACAAGATAGCAATTTTTGGTCTTTTCCATTGAACTCGGAGCATCATGTTTAGCCCAGAAACCAATGTTCATCAGAATCGGTCAACATTCCCAAAAATTAGCCGATTTTTGTCGGCCATTTTGAAATAGGCGGCCATCTTGAAAAATTCGAAAGTTTTGTGCACACCTTCATAACATGAATAACTCATATACCAAGTATGGTTTTGATCTGAAAAACCATCTCAGAGAAACCGGTCGGACAAGTTCATTGTAAAAAAAATCTGAAAAAACCTGAGTAAAAACAATAAGTCTCCAAACTTCGTTTGGGAGACTTAATAATTACATACCGAAAGTTTTTGCAGGCATTTTTTAACCGATCCTTCTGAAACTTGGTAAACATGTAGGACTAAGGCCAATGTAAAGAATTAAAACCAAAAAGATCAGATTCACAAGTCATAAGGGGTTCTGGGGGGTACCAGAAAGGGGGACCGTAGGCCAAAATGCCATGGTTTCGCACACAAAACTCCTTATAGCTCTCAAACAGTAAATCCAATCTGTATAAACAATACCTATTATAAGATGCCTAACATGTACTTGAACTCAATACGGTAATGGTTTCAATGTAAGAGATCCATTGCAAAATTAAGGGGGTCCATAGGAGGGGTGGGGTCACTTCGGAAAAAATTTCAAAACTGTATAACTCGAAAACCGTTGGTCAGATTTTTTCATGACTCACCCCTTTTTTGTAGCTTTTATAATGCTGATTTCAAATATCAAATTAGATTTTTGATAGGAGCACTTGATTTTTTTTCAGAATTTTTTTAAAATTTTTTATGTGATTTTTCAAAAATTCAAAAAAATACAGTTCTGGGGGGTACCAGAAAGGGGGACCGTAGGCCAAAATGCCATGGTTTCGCACACAAAACTCCTTATAGCTCTCAAACAGTAAATCCAATCTGTATAAACAATACCTATTATAAGATGCCTAACATGTACTTGAACTCAATACGGTAATGGTTTCAATGTAAGAGATCCATTGCAAAATTAAGGGGGTCCATAGGAGGGGTGGGGTCACTTCGGAAAAAATTTCAAAACTGTATAACTCGAAAACCGTTGGTCAGATTTTTTCATGACTCACCCCTTTTTTGTAGCTTTTATAATGCTGATTTCAAATATCAAATTAGATTTTTGATAGGAGCACTTGATTTTTTTTCAGAATTTTTTTTAAATTTTTTATGTGATTTTTCAAAAATTCAAAAAAATACAAAAAAAAATTATGAAAAAAAAACTATACAAGATAGCAATTTTTGGTCTTTTCCATTGAACTCGGAGCATCATGTTTAGCCCAGAAACCAATGTTCATCAGAATCGGTCAACATTCCCAAAAATTAGCCGATTTTTGTCGGCCATTTTGAAATAGGCGGCCATCTTGAAAAATTCGAAAGTTTTGTGCACACCTTCATAACATGAATAACTCATATACCAAGTATGGTTTTGATCTGAAAAACCATCTCAGAGAAACCGGTCGGACAAGTTCATTGTAAAAAAAATCTGAAAAAACCTGAGTAAAAACAATAAGTCTCCAAACTTCGTTTGGGAGACTTAATAATAATTACATACCGAAACTTTTTGCAGGCATTTTTTAACCGATCCTTCTGAAACTTGGTAAACATGTAGGACTAAGGCCAATGTAAAGAATTAAAACCAAAAAGATCAGATTCACAAGTCATAAGGGGTTCTGGGGGGTACCAGAAAGGGGGACCGTAGGCCAAAATGCCATGGTTTCGCACACAAAACTCCTTATAGCTCTCAAACAGTAAATCCAATCTGTATAAACAATACCTATTATAAGATGCCTAACATGTACTTGAACTCAATACGGTAATGGTTTCAATGTAAGAGATCCATTGCAAAATTAAGGGGGTCCATAGGAGGGGTGGGGTCACTTCGGAAAAAATTTCAAAACTGTATAACTCGAAAACCGTTGGTCAGATTTTTTCATGACTCACCCCTTTTTTGTAGCTTTTATAATGCTGATTTCAAATATCAAATTAGATTTTTGATAGGAGCACTTGATTTTTTTTCAGAATTTTTTTTAAATTTTTTATGTGATTTTTCAAAAATTCAAAAAAATACAAAAAAAAAATTATGAAAAAAAAACTATACAAGATAGCAATTTTTGGTCTTTTCCATTGAACTCGGAGCATCATGTTTAGCCCAGAAACCAATGTTCATCAGAATCGGTCAACATTCCCAAAAATTAGCCGATTTTTGTCGGCCATTTTGAAATAGGCGGCCATCTTGAAAAATTCGAAAGTTTTGTGCACACCTTCATAACATGAATAACTCATATACCAAGTATGGTTTTGATCTGAAAAACCATCTCAGAGAAACCGGTCGGACAAGTTCATTGTAAAAAAAATCTGAAAAACCTGAGTAAAAACAATAAGTCTCCAAACTTCGTTTGGGAGACTTAATAATTACATACCGAAAGTTTTTGCAGGCATTTTTTAACCGATCCTTCTGAAACTTGGTAAACATGTAGGACTAAGGCCAATGTAAAGAATTAATACCAAAAAGATCAGATTCACAAGTCATAAGGGGTTCTGGGGGGTACCAGAAAGGGGGACCGTAGGCCAAAATGCCATGGTTTCGCACACAAAACTCCTTATAGCTCTCAAACAGTAAATCCAATCTGTATAAACAATACCTATTATAAGATGCCTAACATGTACTTGAACTCAATACGGTAATGGTTTCAATGTAAGAGATCCATTGCAAAATTAAGGGGGTCCATAGGAGGGGTGGGGTCACTTCGGAAAAAATTTCAAAACTGTATAACTCGAAAACCGTTGGTCAGATTTTTTCATGACTCACCCCTTTTTTGTAGCTTTTATAATGCTGATTTCAAATATCAAATTAGATTTTTGATAGGAGCACTTGATTTTTTTTCAGAATTTTTTTAAAATTTTTTATGTGATTTTTCAAAAATTCAAAAAAATACAAAAAAAAAATTATGAAAAAAAAACTATACAAGATAGCAATTTTTGGTCTTTTCCATTGAACTCGGAGCATCATGTTTAGCCCAGAAACCAATGTTCATCAGAATCGGTCAACATTCCCAAAAATTAGCCGATTTTTGTCGGCCATTTTGAAATAGGCGGCCATCTTGAAAAATTTGAAAGTTTTGTGCACACCTTCATAACATGAATAACTCATATACCAAGTATGGTTTTGATCTGAAAAACCATCTCAGAGAAACCGGTCGGACAAGTTCATTGTAAAAAAAATCTGAAAAAACCTGAGTAAAAACAATAAGTCTCCAAACTTCGTTTGGGAGACTTAATAATTACATACCGAAACTTTTTGCAGGCATTTTTTAACCGATCCTTCTGAAACTTGGTAAACATGTAGGACTAAGGCCAATGTAAAGAATTAAAACCAAAAAGATCAGATTCACAAGTCATAAGGGGTTCTGGGGGGTACCAGAAAGGGGGACCGTAGGCCAAAATGCCATGGTTTCGCACACAAAACTCCTTATAGCTCTCAAACAGTAAATCCAATCTGTATAAACAATACCTATTATAAGATGCCTAACATGTACTTGAACTCAATACGGTAATGGTTTCAATGTAAGAGATCCATTGCAAAATTAAGGGGGTCCATAGGAGGGGTGGGGTCACTTCGGAAAAAATTTCAAAACTGTATAACTCGAAAACCGTTGGTCAGATTTTTTCATGACTCACCCCTTTTTTGTAGCTTTTATAATGCTGATTTCAAATATCAAATTAGATTTTTGATAGGAGCACTTGATTTTTTTTCAGAATTTTTTTTTAATTTTTTATGTGATTTTTCAAAAATTCAAAAAAATACAAAAAAAAAATTATGAAAAAAAAACTATACAAGATAGCAATTTTTGGTCTTTTCCATTGAACTCGGAGCATCATGTTTAGCCCAGAAACCAATGTTCATCAGAATCGGTCAACATTCCCAAAAATTAGCCGATTTTTGTCGGCCATTTTGAAATAGGCGGCCATCTTGAAAAATTCGAAAGTTTTGTGCACACCTTCATAACATGAATAACTCATATACCAAGTATGGTTTTGATCTGAAAAACCATCTCAGAGAAACCGGTCGGACAAGTTCATTGTAAAAAAAATCTGAAAAAACCTGAGTAAAAACAATAAGTCTCCAAACTTCGTTTGGGAGACTTAATAATTACATACCGAAACTTTTTGCAGGCATTTTTTAACCGATCCTTCTGAAACTTGGTAAACATGTAGGACTAAGGCCAATGTAAAGAATTAAAACCAAAAAGATCAGATTCACAAGTCATAAGGGGTTCTGGGGGGTACCAGAAAGGGGGACCGTAGGCCAAAATGCCATGGTTTCGCACACAAAACTCCTTATAGCTCTCAAACAGTAAATCCAATCTGTATAAACAATACCTATTATAAGATGCCTAACATGTACTTGAACTCAATACGGTAATGGTTTCAATGTAAGAGATCCATTGCAAAATTAAGGGGGTCCATAGGAGGGGTGGGGTCACTTCGGAAAAAATTTCAAAACTGTATAACTCGAAAACCGTTGGTCAGATTTTTTCATGACTCACCCCTTTTTTGAAGCTTTTATAATGCTGATTTCAAATATCAAATTAGATTTTTGATAGGAGCACTTGATTTTTTTTCAGAATTTTTTTTAAATTTTTTATGTGATTTTTCAAAAATTCAAAAAAATACAAAAAAAAAATTATGAAAAAAAAACTATACAAGATAGCAATTTTTGGTCTTTTCCATTGAACTCGGAGCATCATGTTTAGCCCAGAAACCAATGTTCATCAGAATCGGTCAACATTCCCAAAAATTAGCCGATTTTTGTCGGCCATTTTGAAATAGGCGGCCATCTTGAAAAATTCGAAAGTTTTGTGCACACCTTCATAACATGAATAACTCATATACCAAGTATGGTTTTGATCTGAAAAACCATCTCAGAGAAACCGGTCGGACAAGTTCATTGTAAAAAAAATCTGAAAAAACCTGAGTAAAAACAATAAGTCTCCAAACTTCGTTTGGGAGACTTAATAATTACATACCGAAACTTTTTGCAGGCATTTTTTAACCGATCCTTCTGAAACTTGGTAAACATGTAGGACTAAGGCCAATGTAAAGAATTAAAACCAAAAAGATCAGATTCACAAGTCATAAGGGGTTCTGGGGGGTACCAGAAAGGGGGACCGTAGGCCAAAATGCCATGGTTTCGCACACAAAACTCCTTATAGCTCTCAAACAGTAAATCCAATCTGTATAAACAATACCTATTATAAGATGCCTAACATGTACTTGAACTCAATACGGTAATGGTTTCAATGTAAGAGATCCATTGCAAAATTAAGGGGGTCCATAGGAGGGGTGGGGTCACTTCGGAAAAAATTTCAAAACTGTATAACTCGAAAACCGTTGGTCAGATTTTTTCATGACTCACCCCTTTTTTGTAGCTTTTATAATGCTGATTTCAAATATCAAATTAGATTTTTGATAGGAGCACTTGATTTTTTTTCAGAATTTTTTTTAAATTTTTTATGTGATTTTTCAAAAATTCAAAAAAATACAAAAAAAAAATTATGAAAAAAAAACTATACAAGATAGCAATTTTTGGTCTTTTCCATTGAACTCGGAGCATCATGTTTAGCCCAGAAACCAATGTTCATCAGAATCGGTCAACATTCCCAAAAATTAGCCGATTTTTGTCGGCCATTTTGAAATAGGCGGCCATCTTGAAAAATTCGAAAGTTTTGTGCACACCTTCATAACATGAATAACTCATATACCAAGTATGGTTTTGATCTGAAAAACCATCTCAGAGAAACCGGTCGGACAAGTTCATTGTAAAAAAAATCTGAAAAAACCTGAGTAAAAACAATAAGTCTCCAAACTTCGTTTGGGAGACTTAATAATTACATACCGAAACTTTTTGCAGGCATTTTTTAACCGATCCTTCTGAAACTTGGTAAACATGTAGGACTAAGGCCAATGTAAAGAATTAATACCAAAAAGATCAGATTCACAAGTCATAAGGGGTTCTGGGGGGTACCAGAAAGGGGGACCGTAGGCCAAAATGCCATGGTTTCGCACACAAAACTCCTTATAGCTCTCAAACAGTAAATCCAATCTGTATAAACAATACCTATTATAAGATGCCTAACATGTACTTGAACTCAATACGGTAATGGTTTCAATGTAAGAGATCCATTGCAAAATTAAGGGGGTCCATAGGAGGGGTGGGGTCACTTCGGAAAAAATTTCAAAACTGTATAACTCGAAAACCGTTGGTCAGATTTTTTCATGACTCACCCCTTTTTTGTAGCTTTTATAATGCTGATTTCAAATATCAAATTAGATTTTTGATAGGAGCACTTGATTTTTTTTCAGAATTTTTTTAAAATTTTTTATGTGATTTTTCAAAAATTCAAAAAAATACAAAAAAAAATTATGAAAAAAAAACTATACAAGATAGCAATTTTTGGTCTTTTCCATTGAACTCGGAGCATCATGTTTAGCCCAGAAACCAATGTTCATCAGAATCGGTCAACATTCCCAAAAATTAGCCGATTTTTGTCGGCCATTTTGAAATAGGCGGCCATCTTGAAAAATTCGAAAGTTTTGTGCACACCTTCATAACATGAATAACTCATATACCAAGTATGGTTTTGATCTGAAAAACCATCTCAGAGAAACCGGTCGGACAAGTTCATTGTAAAAAAAATCTGAAAAAACCTGAGTAAAAACAATAAGTCTCCAAACTTCGTTTGGGAGACATAATAATTACATACCGAAACTTTTTGCAGGCATTTTTTAACCGATCCTTCTGAAACTTGGTAAACATGTAGGACTAAGGCCAATGTAAAGAATTAAAACCAAAAAGATCAGATTCACAAGTCATAAGGGGTTCTGGGGGGTACCAGAAAGGGGGACCGTAGGCCAAAATGCCATGGTTTCGCACACAAAACTCCTTATAGCTCTCAAACAGTAAATCCAATCTGTATAAACAATACCTATTATAAGATGCCTAACATGTACTTGAACTCAATACAGTAATGGTTTCAATGTAAGAGATCCATTGCAAAATTAAGGGGGTCCATAGGAGGGGTGGGGTCACTTCGGAAAAAATTTCAAAACTGTATAACTCGAAAACCGTTGGTCAGATTTTTTCATGACTCACCCCTTTTTTGTAGCTTTTATAATGCTGATTTCAAATATCAAATTAGATTTTTGATAGGAGCACTTGATTTTTTTTCAGAATTTTTTTTGAATTTTTTATGTGATTTTTCAAAAATTCAAAAAAATACAAAAAAAAAATTATGAAAAAAAAACTATACAAGATAGCAATTTTTGGTCTTTTCCATTGAACTCGGAGCATCATGTTTAGCCCAGAAACCAATGTTCATCAGAATCGGTCAACATTCCCAAAAATTAGCCGATTTTTGTCGGCCATTTTGAAATAGGCGGCCATCTTGAAAAATTCGAAAGTTTTGTGCACACCTTCATAACATGAATAACTCATATACCAAGTATGGTTTTGATCTGAAAAACCATCTCAGAGAAACCGGTCGGACAAGTTCATTGTAAAAAAAATCTGAAAAACCTGAGTAAAAACAATAAGTCTCCAAACTTCGTTTGGGAGACTTAATAATTACATACCGAAACTTTTTGCAGGCATTTTTTAACCGATCCTTCTGAAACTTGGTAAACATGTAGGACTAAGGCCAATGTAAAGAATTAATACCAAAAAGATCAGATTCACAAGTCATAAGGGGTTCTGGGGGGTACCAGAAAGGGGGACCGTAGGCCAAAATGCCATGGTTTCGCACACAAAACTCCTTATAGCTCTCAAACAGTAAATCCAATCTGTATAAACAATACCTATTATAAGATGCCTAACATGTACTTGAACTCAATACGGTAATGGTTTCAATGTAAGAGATCCATTGCAAAATTAAGGGGGTCCATAGGAGGGGTGGGGTCACTTCGGAAAAAATTTCAAAACTGTATAACTCGAAAACCGTTGGTCAGATTTTTTCATGACTCACCCCTTTTTTGTAGCTTTTATAATGCTGATTTCAAATATCAAATTAGATTTTTGATAGGAGCACTTGATTTTTTTTCAGAATTTTTTTTAAATTTTTTATGTGATTTTTCAAAAATTCAAAAAAATACAAAAAAAAATTATGAAAAAAAAACTATACAAGATAGCAATTTTTGGTCTTTTCCATTGAACTCGGAGCATCATGTTTAGCCCAGAAACCAATGTTCATCAGAATCGGTCAACATTCCCAAAAATTAGCCGATTTTTGTCGGCCATTTTGAAATAGGCGGCCATCTTGAAAAATTCGAAAGTTTTGTGCACACCTTCATAACATGAATAACTCATATACCAAGTATGGTTTTGATCTGAAAAACCATCTCAGAGAAACCGGTCGGACAAGTTCATTGTAAAAAAAATCTGAAAAAACCTGAGTAAAAACAATAAGTCTCCAAACTTCGTTTGGGAGACTTAATAAGAAGAAGAAGAACTGACACAAAAACAATATGTCTCCCCCTTCTGGGAAGGGGAGACATAATTCTGAAAGGGCCCTACCCAATGATCATTCTACCAAAGTTTTGTTCCAAATGAGCAAGTACTTCCAAACAAAAGTAAAATGATTGAATTCCCCAAAGGACCCTATATTAAACCAAGTTGGACTGAGGCCACGATTTTGATTGGCAATTGTGGTCATCTCAACAATATTTACCAATATTCATACAATAACCTATATCATGTATATTATTACTTATCTCACAATTCATTTTTTGATTCAATGTTCAAAGCTTTATTCCCTGTTGTATCAGATACTCTTTCATGATATCAAAATTCTATTATGAACCTCTCTGAGATTTGCTTGGCCACTACTGATGGCATTATGTATGTATTTACTGACAGAGGGCATTAAATTAACTCCTGTTTTGGTTAAAGAGGGGGATAAAAATCTAAGTGCCAGTTTTACTGAGATCCCCAACGTGGCTGTTATTTGTCATTGTATATCTTTTTCTTTACTGCAGTGGCACATGTAAGTGACATAAGCCATGGAAAATGCTGTTTATTTTAACAGAAACATAGCCAGTCAAAGTCTGCAATTTTAAGAAAAGAATACATTTCATATATTTCTGTAAGAAATTAAGTAATTCAAGACTAACAACTCCAGGAAAAATAGTAAAAGTCCCAAATTGAAATAAGCTTTGTGTTTTTTTTTTTTTTTTCATGTGTGTGAACATGTGTGCATAAATCCCCTCCTAGCTGATTTTTACATAAATAAATGAGGAATGTGTCCATGGGACACAGATGCCCCCGCTGCCCAAAGAGGAAGTAGGGGTCCAACAGATCCAAAAATCGCTTAGGACGTATAGTTTGTCATACTGAACCATCCTACCAAATGTCAAGTCAATACCATGTACGGTTTTTGAGAAAAGCTTGACGGAAATTTGTTCGGACATACCTACACTACGTTACGTACATGTATGTACAATGAGTAAAACTTAATGCCCCCCGACATGTCGTCGCGGGGGCATAAAAATTAGCTACTTATACCATAAAAGCAGTTATTAGTTGTATTTTTATACATTGTATTTTTTGCACTCTCAACAAAGTGCTAAGCACTATTTATTTACACTGCCACACATTTTCTGAGCAATGTGCTTTTTGGTGAAATTTAATCAAATTTTTAAAAAGTTTAATTTGGTCCTCCGAGATTTTGTCAATGAATTTCTATAACACAACAACCAATTTTACCTATACTTGTTCTTCCATAGTTGATTTTTATGCGACATGATTTGGACTGGTAACATGGACAATAAGTAGGCTTGTCTTGGTATTTATCATCAATGACATAGTCGTGTCCTGGTATCAATGGTGATAAGAGATGATTTGTAAGCAAAACTGCAATTACACACTCATTGTCATCTAGAACTGTTGTTCCATCATTCTCATCTTTTAGTGCCATTTCATGATGTCCTAAAATGATATATTATTAATGCACACACAATACATTGAACAAATATGTAAAACATTTATTTTCTAACATTGAACATATTATTAAAATGGGATATTGACAGGATGTAAACCTTAATAAAACATTACATGTGTGTCAAACAGACAGAATTTAAGTTGGAAACTGACAAATTCCCAAGTTTGAATTCATTCAAACACTAAGTATAAGGACATTATGACAGACCTGGAAACTAAATTAGTTGTAAAGTGACCTGGTGTAAACGAAGCATGAAATGTAGGTCAAACTCACATGTAAATTTGGTGTCACACGGCTTCCTAGGACACATCCATAAACTTTACTACAGTATGTGGATACATGTATATTCGTTACCTGTGATTTTTCCCTATATATTTCATATAAAACTATAAATTTTCAAAAAATTATTTAAGTCATTTGTTATCCGATTTTCATGAAATTTTCAACATTAGACAGGGAATTTTCAACAGTTTAATTGTTCATTTGGACATAATTTTTTACTGGCACTAATACTGGCAGTTATCAAGAATATGCAAGTTGAACAGGAATGTGAATATTGACGTCATTATTTTACTTACATATATAGGGAAAAATGACGTCATAAATTCATATTTGTGTTTACCTCACTAATTCTAGAATACTACTTGTACAAAGAAAGGTATATAGCTGGATCTTCATCATGTTCAACTACAGAGCTGTCCGTTCATTTAACTAAAATCTTGTCTGCTGTCAAAGAAGGTCAACAAGCATACTGCGACACTATTTATAATCGTAGTGGAATTAACCATATGTGGATTTTGAAAAACTCAAAAGATTTGTTAGATCATTTTAAATCTAGATCATTTTTTGAGGTTCACTCTTTGAAAACGTTCGATTTTTCAACTTTATACACTACCTTGCCACACGAAAAACTAAAATGTCGCCTGAAAAAACTTCTCGAAAAAGCCTTTTCAAACTCAAGGAATTTTGTTGTTTTGGGTTATAATTCTACATTCTTTTCCAAAACATCTTTCAAAGATAAAATTTGTTACACACTGGAACAAGTTTGCAGTATGCTTGATTTCCTCATTGACAACATATTTGTCACCTTCGGAGGAGAGATTTTTCAACAACAAATCGGCATTCCAATGGGCACAAACTGTGCTCCTCTCCTCGCCGATTTGTTTTTATACTCTTACGAGACTGAATTTCTTCAGGGACTCGTAAAGAACAAGAAGATGAAAGAGGCAAGGTCATTTAATCTTACATTCAGATATATTGACGATGTCCTTTCTATCAATAACACTTCATTTGGTAGTTGGATTCCTTCAATATATCCTCCGGAATTGGAGATTAAAGAGACCACCGAATCTAATTGCTTCACGTCTTTCTTGGATTTGCACCTCGAATTTGACCCAGGTGGTCATCTCAGTACAAAAATCTACGATAAAAGAGACGATTTTAATTTTCAAATTATTAATTTTCCTAATCTACAGAGCAATATACCTACTTCTCCTGCATACGGTGTTTATATTTCTCAACTTATTCGATATGCCAGAGCTTGCACACATTTCACAGATTTTTTGATCAGACACCGGTTTCTTCGTGACCGACTTTTGAAGCAGGGCTATAAGAAAATACGTCTCATACGATCACTAAAAAAATTCTTTCTTCGTTATCAGCCACTAGTAGAAAAGTTCAAAATTGAGTTAAAAGGTATGATAGTTAATTGTTTTAATTAGTGTTTGACTGGTGTGCTGTACTGAGATGATCACCTCAATATTCCTATTGTGTCTCACAACTATGTTGTGTTCTATGGTCATTACCGGATCCTAAGATCGCAATGGAAGAGGGAGGTTTGGCGCCATAAAACCTGGTTTAACCCACCACTTCTCTGGGAGTGCCTGTACCAAGTCAGGACCATTGCGATCTTTGATTCTTCTGGTTTCATTACAACTCTCAGAACTTCGAGATTTTGCTAATGTTATATTCCATATCATATCTTGTTCAACTTAGAAACTTTATTCCAAGTAAATATTACAGCATCGCTTAATCTATATAAGTTATTACATGTATGAGCAAAGCAAATTTTACAGTGTATACTATTTTTAACGTAACTATATAATATAGACTTGAAGATCGCAATGGAAGTGGGAGGTTTGGCGCCTTAAAACCTGATTTAACCCACCATTTCGTTTGAAATGCCTGTACCAAGTCAGGACCATTGCAATCCACCAGTTCTCCGGTATGACTGATTCGTTTTTGTCATTTTCTCTGGACTATGAGATTGATCATTCAAGTTCGGTAGTTTTGTTATTACCTTTATTTGTAAGAAAATTATATCCAAAACAAGTGTGGCCACTAAAAGTATGTCTCGCCTGCCGGCACCATCACTAAAATCAACTACCTAAGCTTTCATTTCTTGATATAAACACAAAAAGTGTATGTATACCTAATAACAGATGCCTAGTTATTATACTATTCAAGCAATCCATTGTCCACACATGAATTACAAAAAGTTTTCTGTCTGAAAAAAAGACCTAAGTTCACAGAGTCATTGGAGCGTAAAAATGGGGTCATGGTCACATGGCATGGTGACAGTTGCATTGTCCATAACCGCAACTGTCTGTTTACCCAATATCAGATGCCTAGCTGTTATAACTTTCCAGCAATTCATCATCCACAAAAATCTTACAAAAAAGTTTTTCAGCCTGAAAAAGACCTAAGTTCACAGAGTCACTAGAGCAAGAAAATGGGGTCAGGGTCACGCAGCATGGTAACAGTTGCTGAGACCATAACCTAAACTGTCTGTATACCTAATATCAGATGCCTAGCTAATATACTTTTCCAGCAATTCATCGTCCACA
This sequence comes from Arcuatula senhousia, assembly GCA_963971305.1. Taxonomy (NCBI): domain Eukaryota; kingdom Metazoa; phylum Mollusca; class Bivalvia; order Mytilida; family Mytilidae; genus Arcuatula; species Arcuatula senhousia. Next base: position 12,423,705 of record OZ020310.1, read on the forward strand.
AAAGTCTTACAAAAAAGTTTAAGGCCTGAAAAAAGACCTAAGTTCACAAAGTCACTGGAGCGTGAAAATGGGTTCAGGGTCACATGGCATGGTGACAGTTGCGTAGACCATAACCTGAACTGTCTGTATACCAAATATCAGATGCCTAGCTAATATACTTTTTCAGCAATTCATCGTCCACAAAAGTCTTACAAAAAAGTTTACGGCCTGAAAAAAGACCTGTGTTCACAGAGTCACTGGAGCGTGAAAATGGGGTCAGGGTCACATGGCATGGTGACAGTTGCGTAGACCATAACCTGAACTGTCTGTATACCAAATATCAGATGCCTAGCTAATATACTTTTCCAGCAATTCATCGTCCACAAAAGTCTTACAAAAAAGTTTACAGCCTGAAAAAAGACCTAAGTTCACAGAGTCACTGGAGCGTGAAAATGGGGTCAGGGTCACACGGCATGGTGACAGTTGCGTAGACCATAACCTGAACTGTCTGTATACCAAATATCAGATGCCTAGCTAATATACTTTTCCAGCAATTCATCGTCCACAAAAGTCTTACAAAAAAGTTTACGGCCTGAAAAAAGACCTAAGTTCACAGAGTCACTGGAGCGTGAAAATGGGGTCAGGGTCACACGGCATGGTGACAGTTGCGTAGACCATAACCTGAACTGTCTGTATACCAAATATCAGATGCCTAGCTATTATACTTTTCAAGCAATTCATTGTCCACAAAAGTCTTACAAAAAAGTTTACGCCGCCGCCGTCGCCGGAAAGTAATACCTATGTCTCGCCTTCCGCGACTATTCGTCGCAGGCGAGACAAAAATAATAATAAAACTCTTGAGATTTTTCTTTTTAACCATGCATATTTTATGAAAATCCGATAAGAAATAGCTTCAAAATAATTTTTTGAAAAAACGTAGTTTCATATAAAATATGTAGTGAAAAATCGAAAGTGAGGAATATATAAGTCCACATACTGTAGACGATATTGAGATGTGGAATAAGTGTACGTGACACAACAAACATAAAGCAAACAGAAATTTTGAATAAAAAGCTTCGCCGAGCGCAGCATGATACGACCGCAACATGTTGAACCCTGTACATTTTAGGCCCAATATGGATAGTCTATTGCTCTGGACACATGCAGCCCATGGTGGACTGACAAAGGTTTTTGACACATGCTGCTCTGGTGGACTTTCGACCCAGGGGGTAAAAATAAAAATTTTCAATTTTGTATTCTACTCTTGCAAAAAAATTGTCAAAATTGGACAAGAATTAAAAAAAAATCAATTTCGGCCCCTTTTGGCCCCTTATTATGTAACAGGTGAAAAAGGGGTGGGGTTGCAAAAATAATTTCTCAAATTTGGATTCACTACTTGACAAAAATAAACTTGCAAAAAAAAATTTCAAAAACAAACCAGAAATAAAAGTTTTTATTACGGCCCCTTTTGGCCCCTAATTACAAAACAAGTGAAAAAGGGGATGGTCACAAAAATTAATTCTTAAATTTGGATTCACTACCGGACAAGAATAAACTTGCAAAAAAATTTTTTTAAATCAGACCACAAAAAGTTTTGATTTTGGCCCCATTTGGCCCCTAATTACGTAATAGGGGAAAAAGGGGGGGGTTGCAAAATTTAATTCTTAATTGTGTAAATGAGCTGAACATTTAAGCAAGCAACAGCTTCTCTCTACCTGCTATAGTTTTCATTTCATAGGCCAAAAACATGAAAAAACATTATTTTAGGGGCTGTAGCCCCTATAAGGGGTCATCTGACAACTTCGACCGTATGGAGTTTTTTGTAGAGCTAATTGAGCTGAACAATTAAGCAAGCAACAGCTTTTTGCTATCTGCAATAATTTTCATACTATAGGGCAAAAACATGAAAAAATGCTATTTTTCACCTTTAAGGGGCCGTAACCCCTATAAGGGGTCTTCTGACAACTTCGACCATATGGAGACTTTTGTAGAACTTTTGATCCTGAAGCAGTAGGGTGGCATCAGATTTCATCTATCCCTTATACTTTTTGAATTACAAGCCAAAAACAGTAGTCTGACCCCCCTGGTCTATTTTTAGCCACGGCGGCCATATTTTTTGACGAATCAGAAATTGAAACATTGCTATAGTGCAGGACACCCTAATGATCAATCATACCAAGTTTCATTGAATTCTGTTCAGTAGTTTCAGAGGAGAAGATTTTGAAAAAGTTATTGTAAGAACAAACAAAAAAGTTACAATTTTGGCCCCTTTTGGCCCTTAATTTCCAAACGAAAAAAGGGGGGACTCCCAAAATCAATCCCATCCATCCTTTAATGGTAAGAAATATCATTGTCAAATTTCATTGCATTTGGATAACTAGAACTAAAGTTATCGTGTATACACTAAAGTTAACGGACGACGACGACAACGACAACGACGACGACAGCATCATACCATTATACGTCCGCAAATTTTTTGCGGTCGTATAAAAATCACAATAGAAAACAACCAGCAGTCTTCAACATGACCAAGGTCACTGCTCATCGTCTTGCATTGGCCCAAGACTCTTTAAGATACAAAACAAAGTATCTATACATTACTGTAGGACACACATTATCAGAGAAGTCAAGTCATACAAAAAACTTAGTCAACCCTTAAACTGCTACGCATGACTATTGTCGTTCTTTAACCTGTCCACGTGCTGATGTTCTTCACAGACCCCCATACATACAGGTGTCATTCAAACATGGTTTACTTCAAAGACTAGTGACAAGACATCATTTCTAGACCAAGCTTTCTAACTTCTTTGGGGTTTTGATGGAATTTTTTCCTCAAAAACACTCTTTGAAATTTTGAAGCTCTACAAAAATTGACTTTCTGGTGGGAGTGGCCTCATGTGATGACCTCTCAGACAAATAACAGATGTAAAAGCCCATCCCTAGTGACTGCAATGTGAAGTAGTGGGCCAACAGCCAATCTTATCAGAAGTTCATAGGTGCTGGACAACTACTTCTGGTTTTATTGGTCAAAAGAAACCCCAAAAATCTTAAATTTTGAAAATTTGGTGGCAGTGGCCTTCCATACTAAGCCACAGACCACACCCATAACCTCCAAGAAGCCGAACAATAATTTGAATGGTCCAGGTTATGTGTGTCCTAAACAATGAAAATACTATTTTTGGCCTATGTCTTCCTCTTTAGTCCTTCAGTCAAATAAATGAGGAATGTGTCCATGGGACACGGATGCCCCCGCTGCGCAAACAGGAAGTAGGGGTCTTACAGATCCAAAAATCACTTAGGACGTATAGTTTGTTATACTGAACCATCCTACCAAATGTCAAGTCAATACCATGTACGGTTTCTGAGAAAAGCTTGACGGAAATTTTCCGGAAGTGGCTGCCCAAACAGGAAGTAGGGGTCAGACAGGTCCAAAAATCGCTTAGGACATATAGTTCGTCATACTGAACCATCCTACCAAATGTCAAGTCAATACCATGTACGGTTTCTGAGAAAAGCTTGACAGAAATTTTCCAGAAGGGGCTGCCCAAACAGGAAGTAGGGGTCCGACAGGTCCAAAAATCAGTTAGGACGTATAGTTCATCATACTGAATCATCCTATCAAATGTCAAGTCAATACCATGTACAGTTTCTGAGAAAAGCTTGACAGAAATTTTCCGGAAGGGGCTGCCCAAACAGGAAGTAGGAGTCTGACAGGTCTAAAAATCGCTTAGGACGTATAGTTTGTCATACTGAACCATACTACCAAGTTTCAAATCATTCCCATTTACAGTTTCTCAGAAAAGCTTGACGGAAATTTGCTGGGACGTACGTACGTTGAGTAAAACTTAATGCCCCCCGACATTTCGTCGCGGGGGCATAAAAATAAATGTACCTCAAAATTTACCATTTTTCCATGGGTTACCTCATTTCAATGGAGTGACTCTCCCCTCCCCCCCCCCCCCCCCACATGATCTTCGATAATAATTTTATAGTTATCACTATACATCAGCATCAGGAGCTAACTCATTTGCATAAAATTTGCATTAATTTGCAATCAACTGAAAACGAGATATCACAGCAAATTAATTCAGCAGCTTAAGGGTTATCAAGCAGATATCAAACTAGATATCCCAGGAGCCTGTAATCGCTCACCTGGCAAACAGTTGCCAAGAGCAAGTAGACATTAAAACTATTAGACTACATGTATAATCTTACACTTGTAAGTTACAGTCTATGTTTAACTAACTTTGGCTGAGACAGACATTTTGGTTGGCCGATAGGGTCATTGGATATAATTATGAAAGGAACCTAGTTTGGTTCCAATTGAGTAATTCCAGAATAAAAAAAATTTTCAATGAAATTCCAATAGGGATCTATGTTAAACTAAGTTTGCTTAGGTTGCCATTTTGGTTGGCGGAAGGGGTCATCAAATATAGTTTTGAAAGGGAACCACCAAGTGACTATTCCACCAAGGTTTGTTTCCAATTGAGTGAGTAGTTTCAGAAAAAATTTTTTAAGTGAAATTCCCATAGGGTCCTATGTTAAACTATGTTCCGCTTAGGGTCCTATGTTGAACAAAATTCGGCTTAGGCGGCCATCTTGGATGGCGAAAGGGGTCATCGGACACAATTCTGAAAGGGCCCATCTAGTAATCATTCCAAGTTTGGTTCCAATTGATTAAATAATTCCAGAATAAACAAGAACAGATTCCAGGTCCCCCACCGATTAATTAACAAGAGGCTCCCAGGAGCCTGAATCGCTCACCTGGTCTTCAATGGTAATAAAATTTATATACAAGCCTTGACCTTCTTGTCATAAATTTTATTTCCAATAGTTTTCATATACATGAACAAAGCAAAACATGAAAAAATAGCTTTTTACCTTAAAAGGGACATAATATATATATACGTTTATATTTTTAAAGGAAGTGTTGTCATTTTGAAAATTCAGACTCCAAGCCTCACTTTGCAATCCTTTAAAACACCTAAATATCAATTTTCGTTAAAATCAGAATATGTTTATTCTTTACAGGAAGTGGTGGCCATTTTGAAAATTCCGACTCCACGCCTCACTTCGCAATCCTTTAAAACCCTTAAATATAAATTTTCGTTGAAATCGGAGTACATTTAATTTTTACAGGAAGTGGTGGCCATTTTGAAAATTCCGACTCCACGCCTCACTTCGCAATCCTTTGTAATCCCAATGCAGACTTTTGTAGAGCTTTATGAGCTGAATATTTAAGCAAGCAACAGCTTTTCTCTATCTGCGATAGTTTTCATTCTATAGGACAAAAACATGAAAAAATGCTATTTTTGACATTTTAAGGGCCGTAACCCCTATAAGGAGTCATCTGACAACTTCGACCTAATGGAGACTTTTGTAGAGCTTAATGTGCTGAACATTTAAGCAAGCAACAGCTTTACTCTATCTGCAATAGTTTTCATTCTATATGGCAAAAACATGAAAAAACGCAATTTTTCAACTTTTAGGGACCATAACTCCTATAACGAGACATCTGACAACCTCGACCCTATGGAGACATTTGTAGAGCTCAATGAGCTGAACATTTGAGCAAGCAACGGCTTTTCTCTATCTGCAATAGTTTTCATTCTACAGGCCAAAAAAATAAAAAAACACTATTTTTGACCTTTACAGGGCCATAACTCCTATAAGGGGTCATCTGACAACTTCAACCAAATGCAGACTTTTGTGGAGCTTTTGATGCTGAAGCAGTAGCGTGGCATCAGATTTCATCTATCTCTTATACTTTTTGATTTATAAGCCGAAAACAATAGTCTGACCCCCCTGGTCTATTTTTAGCAACAGCGGCCATGTTTTTTAACGGATCAAAATACCGAACACAATTTTTGTGCAGGACACCCTAAGGATCAATCGTATCAAGTTTGAAGAAATTCTGTTCAGCGGTTTCAGAGAAGAAGATTTTTTAAAAATTGTTAACGGACGACGACGACGACGGACGCCAAGTGATGGTAATAGCTCACATGGACCTTCAGTCTAGGTGAGCTAAAAATAGTCGAAAGCTCATTAAGAAGGTTATGAAAAGAAAAACAGGAAGTAGTTATTCGACAGACCCAAAAATGGCTTACAACCTAAAGGACCCCTACTGGAGGCTGCATATAAAATTTCAGAACCTTACAATCAATAGTGTCTGAGAAAAGTGTTACGAAAATTTTACCAATGACCCTATGGGAGAAAAAACCCACTAAGTCGTTAAACAGGAAGTAGATATTCAACAGACCCAAAAATGGCTTACAACCTAAAGGGTTGCATATAAAATTTTAGAACCCTAGGATATATAGTTTCTAAGAAAAGTGTTACGAAAATTTTACCATTGACCCTATGGGAGAATAAATCCACTAAGTCGTTAAACAGGAAGTAAATATTCAACAGACCCAAAAACAGCTTACAACCTAAAGGACACCTACTGGAGGCTGCATATAGAATTTCAGAACCCTACGATTAATAGTGTCTGAGAAAAGTGTTACGAAAATTTTACCATTGACCCTATGGGAGAAAAATCCCACTGAGTCGTTAAACAGGAAGTAGTTATTTGACGGAGCCAAAAATGGCTTACAACCTAAAGGACCCCTACTGGAGGCTGCATATAAAATTTCAGAACCCTAGGATCAATGGTGTCTGAGAATAGTGTTACGAAAATTTTACCATTGACCCTATGGGATAAAAAACCCACTAAGTCGTTAAACAGGAAGTAAATATTCAACAGACCCAAAAAAGACTTACAACCTAAAGGACCCCTACTAGAGGCTGCATATTAAATTTCAGAACCCTACGATTAATAGTGTCTGAGAAAAGTGTTACGAAAATTTTACCATTGACCCTATGGGAGAAAAAATCCACTAAGTCGTTAAACAGGAAGTAGTTATTCAACAGACCCAAATATGGCTTACAACCCAAAGGGCTGCATATAAAATTTCAGAACCCTAGGATCAATAGTTTCTGAGAAAAGTGTTACGAAAATTTTACCATTGACCCTATGGGAGAAAATATCCACTAAGTCGTTAATCAGGAAGTAAATATTCAACAGACTTAAAAACGGCTTACATTCTAAAGGACCCCTACTGGAAGCTGCATATTTAATTTCAGAACCCTACAATCAATAGTGTCTGAGAAAAGTGTTACGAAAATTTTACCATTGACCCTATGGGAGAAAAAACCCACTAAGTCCTTAAACAGAAAGTAGTTATTCGACAGATCCAAAAATGGCTTACAACCTAAAGGACCCTGACTGGAGGCTGCATATAAAATTTCAGAACCCTACAATCAATAGTGTCTGAGAAAAGTGTTACGAAAATTTTACCATTGATCCTATGGGAGAAAAAACCCACTAAGCCGATAAACAGGAAGTAAATAATCGACAGACCCGAAAACAGCTTAGAACCTAAAAGACCCCTACTGGAGGCTGCATATAAAATTTCAGAACCCTATGATCAATAGTTTATGAGAAAAGTGTTACGAAAAAGTGTTGTTGCGGGGGACAAAAAAATTTTCAATGAAATTCCCATAGGGTCCCATATTAAACTATGTTCCGCTTAGGCGGCCATTTTGGTTGGCGGATAGGGTCATCAGAAACCTACCTAGTGATCATTCCACCTAAATTGGGTTTCAATTGGGTGAGTACACCAAATGTACAGTACACTCAGAGAGGATTGATTCTCATACTCTGATTTCAGTGTCCAGTGATTCACAGAGTTTCACAGAGTCAACTCTTAAAATTCTCCAAGTAATTTCTCCCACCTTGGAAAAATTTATTACCTTTTTCGGAGTATTTTGGAGTTGTTTATTACCTTGTGTATTATAATCATTTTCACCTGACAAGAAAGACAGGAAATAGGTGCTTCTTCAAAAGGTTTTCAAGGCCATAAAAAACTCCAAGCTCGGAGTAATTTATGACCCTTTGGAGGGAGTACTCCTAAAACCCTCCTAGATTTTTATGGCTTTTCTTGGAGTTTCCTGGAGTCATTAAAAAAATTTCCCTCCGAAATCAGAGTATGAGAATCAATCCTCTCTGAGTGTACTGTAGTTCCAGAAATAAAATTTCAATGAAATACCCATAGGGTTCTATGTTAAACTAAGTTTGGCTTAGACGGCCATTTTGGTTTGCCAATGGAGTCATTAGATATAATTAAGAATGGGACCTACCAAGTGATCTTTCCACTAAAGTTTGGTTCCAATTGACCGAGCAATTCCAGAATAAAAAAATTTTTAATTAAAGAACTCTAGTGAGCGAGTTCACACACCCCACGCCCCCAAATTTTTTTAGGTCCCCTCCTAAAGAAGTGTTCCACTGATAAATAACCAAAAATCAATTCCATGCAAGTTTTTGTTCTATATAACAATATAAGAAAGTTTGAAGGAAATCAGATAAAAAATGCAAGCTCCATTCAAGCGACAAGCTTAATTTCCCAAAATTTTTCCCAAGTCCCCCTCCCCCAAATTAGTTCCTCCCATCAAGTAACCCTGAAAATCAATCCCATGCAAGTTTCTGTTCTATATAACAATATAAGAAAGTTTGAAGAAAATCGGATAAAAAATGCAAGCTCCATTCAAGCGACAAGCTTAATTTCCCAACATTTTTCCTAAGTCCCCATCCCCCAAAAATGGTTCCTCCCATCAAGTAACCCTGAAAATCAATTCCATGCAAGTTTCTGTTCTATATAACAATATAAGAAAGTTTGAAGAAAATCAGATAAAAAATGCAAGCTCCATTCAAGCCACAAGCTTAATATCCCAAAATTTTTCCCAAGTCCCCCTCCCCCAAAAATGGTTCCTCCCATTAAGTAACCCTGAAAATCAATCCCATGCAAGTTTCTGTTCTATTAAGAATATAAGAAAGTTTGAAGAAAATCGGATAAAAAATGCAAGCTCCATTCAAGCGACAAGCATAATTTCCCATTTTTTTCACAAGTCCCCCTCCCAAAAAAGTGGTCCCTCCCCATGAATAGCCCTGAAAGTCGATCCCATCCAAATGTCTGTGGTACAATGTACATGTATTTAACAATGCAGCAAAGTTTGAAAAGAATCGGACAAAAAATGAAATGGCTATCCAGGTGACAACAGTGTGATGACGGACGGACGGACCAGTCAAAAACATAATACCCAACGCAAACTTCGTTGTGTGGGGTATAATGAAATTCCCATAGGATCCTATCGGAATTTTCATTCTGCTAAGGCAGCCAGTTTGGTGGGCAGATGGGAGTCATCAGATATAGTTTTGAAAGGGACCCACCTAGTGACCATTCCACCAAAGTTTGGTTATAATTGAGTTGGTAGTTCCAAGGAAAACATGTAATTGCACAGTGTTGTGCTAAGGATACCCCCACTCGTTCATCGGTGTGAGATTTTCCATATACGAGTCAAGTACGTTACTATAAATTCAGAAATTATTGTGATGTCATTTCTGTAACAATTTTTTCCATTAGTGCAATTTTGAAAAAAAAAAATTCAAGTTGCTTGGTAAACAGGATGTAGAAGTGTGGTAAACCTGAAAAGAGGAGACACAATACAAATCATCATGGCAAAGCAATATCTCAAATATAAATTCATTTCTTCCAGTAAAAGCTGAGATACATGTATCTGTTACAAAAGTTTCCATTAGTGCAATCTGAAAAAAATTCTAAGTCGCTTGGTAAACAGGAAGTAGAAGTGTGATATACCTGAGAAGAGGAAACACGGTACAAGTCATCATGGCAAAGCCATATCACAAATATAAAATCATTCCTTCCAGTAAAAGCCAAGATATCTTTTACGAAAGTTTCCATTAGTGCAATCCTGAAAATTTTTTTAAGTCGCTCGGTAAACAGGAAGTAGAAGCTTATTGAGCTGAACATTTTTGCAATGTTAACTTTTTCTCTAGCTCTTATAGTTTTCAAGATATTAAGGGAAAACTGTAAAAAATCACCATTTTTAATGATTAAAGGGCAATAACTCCTATAAGGAGTCGTGGTACAGTTTCAACTCAATAGGGAGTTTTGTAGAGCTTTTGATGCTGAAGAAGGAATATTGCTTCAGATTTCCTCTATCTGTTCTACTTTTTGAACTATAAGCCAAAAACTGTAGCTTGACCTCCCTGTTCTATTTTTAGCCAAAGCGGCCATGTTTGTAGGTCGGCAGCAATAAATTTCACAAACTTGGTAGAGGGCATCCTAAATATGAAGTGTGCAAAGTTTCAAAGCAATCCCTTCAGCGGTTTCAAAGAAGATCTTTAAAGAAAAGTTAACAGACAACGAACGGACGATGGACGCCTAATGATGACAATAGCTCACATGATCCTTCGGGTCAGGTGAGTTAAAAATTAATTTAATACAATGCAAAGGGTCCTATGTTGAACTAAGTTGGACTTAGGCGGTCATCTTGGTTGGGGGGAGGGGTCAGCTGATACAATTCTGAAAGGGACCCATCTGGTGACTATTCCACCTAAGTTTGGTTCCAATTCAACAAGTAGTTCTAGAAAAAAAAATCAATGAAATTCCCATAGGGTTCTATGTTAGACTTAGTTTGGCTGTGGCGGCCATTTTGTTCAGAGGTCGGAAATGCCGGACATAATTTTGGAAGTAGACTACCTAAGCATCATTTTAGCAAAGTTTGGTCAAAATTCAAACGATAGTTTCAGAGGAGAATATTTTCAAAAGTCATCCCCCTTTTTTCTATCACCCAAGTTGAAACAAACACCCAAAGCTTTAAGATATATTCATGCTGAACATGAAAAAAAAATTATGACCAATTATGAAACCTCCCTTGGCTAAGGAATCCGGGTCGTTTCGTACCGATTCTCGTTCGTACCGGGTCGTTTCGCACCGGGTAGTTTCGTACCTACAACTGAGTCGTTTCGACCCTATTTAGTTTAGAACATTTTGTAGAAAGATTGTGATATTCAAGTTGGAATATATGAATAATTTGAGCATACCCGAATAAAAGAAATTACCAAAACCACTAAAATACGCGAACACAATCACAAAATTTCTTTTGTTAAATTTAAAGTCGTCTATGTGTGGGTTAAGTTTTTAAACGTTTTTATTTTGTATTTCACAATTTTTATTCTAAATAAAAATGTCTAATAGAATGAATTGAGAAAAAGGTGATATTTTTTTCCTGCTACACTGCTTAATTATCATGTATATTCCATACATGTGACGGATCTGTGATGACAAACTGGAGATTTTGAATTTTTTGGCTGGAGATGGACAAAAAAGCGGGAGATTTTCAACGCTCATTCAAATTGCATTTCAATGTCAATTGAGAGCATTAGCGTGTGCCAAATATACATGGCTTCACTGATTAATCTCAAACTGTTTATACAATCATCAGGTCAATTATGGCAATAAACTTTTTATTAACACCTTTATATGTTAATTTAACGCCTACCTAATTGACAAACCCCTAAAACACCGGAAATGTTTTATGGCTGATCAATTCAAATGTCTCATAAAATTAAAATTTTGCCATGTCTTGAAAAAGTGGGAGATTACACAACAAGAGGCTCCCAGGAGCCTGAATCGCTCACCTGGTCTTAATGTCAACCCTTTGAAGACTTTTGTATAGCTAAATGAGCTGAATGTTTAAGCAATAAAAAGCTTTTCTCTATCTGCAATAGTTTTCATTCCAAAACAAAAAACACTATTTTTCACCTTTAAAGGGCCATAACCCCTTAAAGGGGTCATCTGACAACTTCGATACCAAAAAGACTTTTGAAGAGCTAATTAAGCTGAACATTTAAGCAAGCAACATCTTTTCTCTATCTGCAAAAGTTTTCTTTCTTTAGGCCAAAAACACTATTTTTTGCCTTTAAGGGGCCGTAACCACTATAAGGGGTCATCTGGCAACTTTGACCCTATGGAAACTTTTGTAGAGCTAAATGAGCTGAACATTTAAGCAAGCACCAACTTTTCTCTATCTTCAATAGTTTTCATTCCATAGGCCAAAAACACTATTTTTTGCCTTTAAGGGGCTGTAACCCCTATAGAGGGTCATCTGACAACTTCAACCATAGGAGACTTTTGTAGAGCTAAATGAGCTGAACATTTAAGCAAGCAACAGCTTTTCTCTATCTGCAATAGTTTTCATTCTATAGGCCAAAAACACTATTTTTTGCCTTTAAGGGGCCATAACCCCTACAAGGGGTCATCTGACAACTTTGACCCTATGGAGGCTTTTGTAGAGCTAAATGAGCTGAACATTTAAGCAAGCAACAGCTTTTCTCTATCTGCAATAGTTTTCATTCTATAGGCCAAAAACACTATTTTTTGCCTTTAAGGGGCCGTAACCCCTATAAGGGGTCATCTGACAACTTCGACCCTATGGAGGCTTGTGTAGAGCTAAAGGAGCTGAACATTTAAGCAAGCAACAGCTTTTCTCTATCTGCAATAGTTTTCATTCTATAGGCCAAAAACTCTATTTTTTGCCTTTAAGGGGCCATAACCCCTATAAGGGGTCATCTGACAACTTTGACCTTATGGAGACTTTTGTAGAGCTAAATGAGCTGAACATTTAAGCAAGCAACAGCTTCTCTCTATCTGCAATAGTTTTCATTCCATAGGCCAAAAACATGAAAAAATGCTATTTTTCACCTTTAAGGGGCCGTAACTCCCATAAGGGGTCATCTGACAACTTCGACTCAATGGAGACTTTTGTAGAGCTTTTGATGCTGAAGCAGTAGCGTGGCATCAGATTTCATCTATCTCTTATACTTTTTGATTTACAAGCCAAAAACAGTAGTCTGACCCCCCTGGTCTATTTTTAGCAACGGCGGCCATGTTTTTCGACGAATCAAAAATCCCCACATCAGTTCTGTGGGGGATACCCTAAAGTACCACCAGACCAAATTTGGTTTGAATCTGTGCAGCCATTTCAGAGGAGAAGAAGTTTGAAGAAAAGTTAACGACGACGGACTACGACGACGGACGACGACGACGACGACGGACGCCAAGTGATGGCAATAGCTCACATGGCCTTTGGCCAGGTGAGCTAAAAAGTCGGGAGAACGGGAGATGGATAAAAAAGTCGGGAGATTTCGTCTCCCGGCGGGAGAATCACATGTATGATATTCTGATATTGTTGTTAAATGATCAAACAATTACCGAATGAATGAACAAATTAAATTCAATTAATGAGACAATTATTTGAATCATTAATGTTAACAGATAGCCAACCCTTTCATTAGAATTAATTTACAAAACAATCATAGCTTGGGTGTAAATTACTCATTAACCAAGCCAACTTTGACTTTGTTTCTAGCAATAGAAACAGAAATTTCTCATGACTTGCATAACATTTTCGTGAAGAAAACAACAAAATTCTTAAAATGTTTATTCTTACGGTTTAGACCTGAAAAATACAAAAGAGCAATTAAACAAGAGGCTCCCAGGAGCCTGAATCGCTCACCTGGTCTTGATGTTGACCCTATACTTTTGTAGAGCTAAATGAGCTGAACATTTAAGCAAGCAACAGCTTTTCTCTACCTGACTGACTGGGGAGTTTAACGTCGTGACTATACCTATATATAGGTCTGCAGCGACGTTTTCTCTACCTGCAAAAGTTTTCATTCTATAGGCCAGAAACACCATTTTTCACCTATAAGGGGTCATAACCCCTATAAGGAGTCATCTGACAACTTCGACCCTATGGGAATTTTGTAGAGCTAAATGAGCTGAACATTTAAGCAAGCAACAGCTAATCTCTATCTGCAATAGTTTTCATTCTGTAGGACAAAAACATGAAAAATCGCTATTTTTCAGGGGCCGTAACCCCTATAAGGGGTCATCTGACAACTTCGACCCTATGGAGTATTTTGTAAAGCTAAATGAGCTGAACATTTAAGCAAGCAACAGCTAATCTCTATCTGCAATAGTTTTCATTCTGTAGGCCAAAAACATGAAAAATCGCTATTTTTCAGGGTCCTTAACCCCTGTAAGGAGTCATCTGACAACTTCGACCCTATGGAGAATTTTGTAGAGCTAAATGATCTGAACGTTTAAGCAAGCAACAGCTAATCTCTATCTGCAATAGTTTTCATTCTGTAGGCCAAAAACATGAAAAATGGCTATTTTTCAGGGGCCGTAACCCCTATAAGGGGTCATCTGACAACTTCGACCCTATGGAGAATTTTGTAGAGCTTAATGAGCTGAACATTTAAGCAAGCAACAGCTAATCTCTATCTGCAATAGTTTTCATTCTGTAGGACAAAAACATGAAAAATCGCTATTTTTCAGGGGCCGTAACCCCTGTAAGGGGTCTTCTGACAACTTCGACCCTATGGAGTATTTTGTAAAGCTAAATGAGCTGAACATTTAAGCAAGCAACAGCTAATCTCTATCTGCAATAGTTTTCATTCCGTAGGACAAAAACATGAAAAATCGCTATTTTTCAGGGGCCGTAACCCCTATAAGGGGTCATCTGACAACTTCGACCCTATGGAGTATTTTGTAAAGCTAAATGAGCTGAACATTTAAGCAAGCAACAGCTAATCTCTATCTGCAATAGTTTTCATTCTGTAGGCCAAAAACATGAAAAATCGCTATTTTTCAGGGGCCGTAACCCCTGTAAGGAGTCATCTGACAACTTCGACCCTATGGAGAATTTTGTAGAGCTAAATGATCTGAACATTTAAGCAAGCAACAGCTAATCTCTATCTGCAATAGTTTTCATTCTGTAGGCCAAAAACATGAAAAATGGCTATTTTTCAGGGGCCGTAACCCCTATAAGGGGTCATCTGACAACTTCGACCCTATGGAGACTTTTGTAGAGTTAAATGAGCTGAGCATTTAAGCAAGCAACAGCTAATCTCTATCTGCAATAGTTTTCATTCTGTAGGCCAAAAACATGAAAAAATGCTATTTTTCACCTTTAAGGGGCCATAACCCCTATAAGGGGTCATCTGACAACTTTGACCAAATGGAGACTTTTGTAGAGCTTTTGATGCTGAATCAGTAGCGTGGCCTCAGATTTCCTCTATCTCTTATACTTTTTGATTTATAAGCCAAAAACAGTTGTCTGACCCCCCTAGTCTATTTTTAGTAACGGTGGCCATGTTTTTTAACGGATCAAAAATCAAAACACAAGTTTGGTGCAGGACACCCTAAGGATCATTCATACCAAGTTTCATTAAATTCTGTTTGGTAGTTTCAGAGGAGAAGATTTTTGAAAAATTGTTAACAGACGACGACGACGACAGACGACGACGACGACAGACGACGACGGACGCCAAGTGATGGTAATAGCTCACATGGACCTTCGGTCCAGGTGAGCTAAAAATACATTACAAATACCTTTGTCCAGTTCCTCTGAAAGATCGGTACGAAACGACTCGCCTATTTTTAAAATCGGTACGAAACGACCCGGTACGAACAAGTTTAGGTACGAAACGACCCAGTACGAACAAGTTTAGGTACGAAACGACCCTAGGTACGAACGGGTTTCGGTACAAACAGTCCCGAGACCTTGGCTAAGTGACTGGGAAGTCCCCTGTTTTTAACCTCGTAGAGGTGATATAAATGAAACATTTACGGAATTTTTTTAAGGGAGTACGAGCCTCAGAAATTGAAGATTTTCGGGATTCTCGGCTTTTATCCATTCAAATGCATTAAAAATTTTCCAACATGGTTTCCTAATATTTGTTCATTACTAATTAGAGAAGGTCCTAATAAACTCCTTTTGAAATTTTCTACCAATTCTAATTATAATTTCTATGTTAAAACAGAAAAAGAATTTTCAATGTATTTCCTATGAAAAACCCAGAGAAGAATTTTTCCCGCCATATTTTTCGGTGCTTATATCTTAAAAACGGCTCCATGGTTTTGAAAACTTTTTTCATAAAGTCTAGCTATTTTGAGCTATTCTTTCCAAATTTTCTATTTAAAATAACTTTTAATTACAAAAAATCTCAGGCTCGTACTCCCTTAAGTTTGATTGGAGTATTCTGTGCCCATTACTCGTATATTGTTTTTGCCCACCAGACTTTCTAATTAGCATATGTTAATCAGCTGGTATTACATGTATGATATCACTAATGTGCTAGACAAACCTACATGTACATGTACCTATAATTTACACAGTAGGTAAGCATCATTTCATCAAAGCCATGTTTTCCAAATTATTTATAATGGAAGACATTATCTAGTGCATTCAACTGGTTACACCTATTAATTATCTAAAGTACATGTAGGTTCATGAGCATTAGATAAATTCAAACTTACTAATGTTTCGAAGGAAGGAAAGGAGAGCCAATAGTGAACTCAAAAAATCTTGATTTTCTTTGTTATGAGGTCCTATCTTGAATTCTCCTTTGACGAATGTCTCTAACTTCTGCATTCCATGATGAAATAAGGTTTTAAGCTCAATTGTTGGAACACATTCTCTGCCGGTTGATGGATCAGTAAAGTATAGTTCATCGTAGTGTATCCGTGCATTGGCAAATGATTCTCCAAATATGCAGGTCTTCATACGGAGTGGTCGGAACTCCAAATCTGTGTAATTGTCTAAAAAAGACTCGATCTCCTCCGTTTCTCCACGAGAAAACAATTTTACTGATCGATAAAAATGTCGTATGTTCAAAATACGACGCATATGATTCAACCGTGCTGGTGTTGTAAACAAAGCCGCCATGTCTTCTTATGTGTGTATAATCCACCACTTGATTGGTGCACCTATATTTGCTATAGTCACAGGTATATCCTAAAAGTTCACTAGGGAAAATTTAAAAGTTGATTTACACTACTTTGACATTCCTGAGTTCATTATGAACAGTCTTCCACTATGTAGCGAGTAACACATTTTCCTTGTGCAAGTCTCTAGGGATGACATCATAGCACTGTTGCATGAAATTATTTTAAGTTTCAATAGAGTCTTTGGTTCCATGATAATTTTAGTAAGTAGAGGTAAGTTATTGGATAAAGTTATCCAAGCTTGTTGGTCTTTCTCACAGATAATGGATCTCAGCTCTATTAAATATTCCCTACGATATTGATGGAGAGCATTACATTTGGTGATAAAATGACAAGTATCTTCAGTCTCTATTTGACACATTGGGCAGGTATCAGGGACTTCATGTTGGTTAAATTTACTGACATTGTTTTGGAGAATGTATGTTCCAGTTAGTAGACGGACTTTGATCCCTCCTCGACGTACATCTTTTATGTTGTCGCTGACTGACATCCATATTTGGTGTGTTGTTCCTATTGCTAGGTCAGATGTATCACACAATTGCAATGAAGACTTCTGACTACAGTCTGATTTCAACTTCTCGTTCCAGTGTTTATCGACTGCTATCTTTACTTCCTTCCTCCATGATGGTTTACTTGAAATACTTTGTATTAGGGTCTTTATTGATGGAAGACCATAACGTTCTAGAAGGTTAATGATGTTTATGAACCAGCTGTTTGAGTCTGCAGTTTTCATATTAATTTGGCGGAGTAGAATATTCTTTATTGTTGGATTGTCACTTCTAATAATATCATTAACAAGGTTCAACTGTCTGATATGTAGTTCAGCTGTAATTGGGCGAACCCCCAAAAGTAGGTAAGTGATTCCTCTTACGGATCTGGTAGGAAGACATTGAATTTTCCTCAGAAAGCTAAGATGGAATTTTTCTAGTTGTTCGAAGTGAGCTTGTTTTAAGTTGAAGGTTTCTAGTCCGTACAACAAGCGAGGTAGTACATAAGTATTGAATAATTTCATGCAGGTTGTTGGTGGTAAACCATTTGTTCCATGCAGGCCTGTACCAGTTAGACTGTAGAGTGTTTTTCTTGCACATGAAATTCTGTCTTCTACATTGCGTGTTATCTCGAGTTTGCTGTTGCGTAAGATACCCAGATGTTTGGCTGTGTCAGATATCGATACTTCTTTGTCACCAAGTTTCCATTCAGTTGATTCCTCTTTTGAGCGTTTTTGTGGGATTCTCATCAATATTGTGCTTTTCTCTGGGTGTATTACATATCTTTCACGGTTAGCAAATGAGTTTGTCACATCTAACATCAATTGTAGGTCAGACTCATTGTTGGCTAGAAGGGCTAGATCATCTGCCACTGTTGGGCATCCTACGTAAGTTGTTCCAATGTGTGTTCCAGTATGGCTACGTTCAAGAGTGAGCAAGAGATCATTTATATAGCACTTGTATAGGTTGGTAGACAGGATGCCTCCCTGACGAACACCCTGCTGTACCTGGAAAGAGTCGCTAAGATGACCATTCCATTTGACTTTTGAAGTCAAGTTGCTGTACCAAGCATCAAGTAGTTTCCAAAGTTTTCCGGATATTCCGTTAAAGAACAGTTTACATTTAAGAGATTGATGATCTACGACATCGAAGGCCTTCTGTGAGTCCAGAAACGCTATGTATAGTGGTAGTTTCATTTCTTGAGCTTCCACTATTGATTCATTAATAATCAATGCTGCCAGGAGTATTGACGTTCCTTTCGTAAATCCAAATTGTAGATTTGATTGTTCATATGGTAAAAAATGTTCTACACGATTACGTATGATATGCTCTAAGATCTTTCCTAGCGTGCTTGAGACAGTTATACCTCGGTAGTTACTGAAGTCAGTTGGGTCACGACCCTTTTTATATACTGGCGTTATGGTTCCAGATAAGAATTGAGGTGGTATTTGACCATGATGTAATATAGCATTAAACAGATTGGTAATCGCAGTTGTTATAGTGTGTCCAGCTAATTTGAAATGTTCAGCACTGATACCAA
This sequence comes from Arcuatula senhousia, assembly GCA_963971305.1. Lineage (NCBI taxonomy): Eukaryota > Metazoa > Mollusca > Bivalvia > Mytilida > Mytilidae > Arcuatula > Arcuatula senhousia. The sequence goes on from OZ020310.1 coordinate 12,442,409, forward strand.
ATTCGTCAGCAGCTTTATTATTGTTCAGCTTGGATATCGCTACATTGACTTCGTCCTCTGATATTGGTAAAAATTCATCGTTTTCACTGTTAACTACCATTCGAATTAAGTCTATATTATCTGCTGTGTAATTTTTGTAAGTTTCATCAAAATGTTGGTGCTGCTTTGGAATCGCTAGGTCTTCATAAAATTTCGAAAAACCTTGACATTGGTCATCTAGTTTTAAAATGATTTGCCCTTCGCTTCGAAAGCCTCGAGGTTTACATACTGTATTGGAAAGTCCTCTGCGAATTAGTTTATAGAAGCTGACAGAGCCCTCTGCGTCTAGTATGTTGGAATAGAATTGTTTTCTTTCACAGGCAAGATCTTGTCTTTGTTGTGACCTTATTTGTCGCTTTATATTTCTCCGTTCGTTGACTATTGCGTGGTCGGTTGTTGGTTTTCCGAGTGTTATCCACTGTTTATGAAGTTCTTTTCCTTGTTGAAGGAGTTGTCGTACTGCAGGACTAGCCTTCCATTTTGGACCTTTGAGTCTAACTTGTTTAGATGGTATTGCAGTCTTAGATGCAACCAGTAGGTTTCCATGTAATTGATCAACAAAAGTCTTAATCTGATCTGGACGCTCGATATGAGGATAGTTTGAGTTTTCTAAAGTTGTCCTATAAAGATGAATATCAGTGTCTTTCCAGAGTATTCTCTTCTGATGAGGCTGTAACTCATTGGCTGTTTTCAGCTTAGTGATGCTACAGTTGAGTGTACAAGATACCGGTACATGACTTGAAGAGTTATTTGTGTGCCTAGTACTGATAGAGATGTCTTGCACAAGGTTGCTATTAGTAGTGAGAATATAGTCAATTTGGGATGAGCCAGCTCCATGTTCATACGTTGGGGTATTTCCCATGCTTGTTGGTATACTGATGTTATGCTTTCGGACAAACTCTCTGAGCCGTTTGTCTGAGTCATTACTACGAGTTGTATTCAGGGTTGCATTCAAGTCGCCTACCAGCACAATTTGATGAGTATCTTGAAATTTATGTATGATGACCTCAAGTAAATCTAGATTCTCTTGGTACCTTTCAGAAGTGTCACTGTATCCAAATGTTGGCATGTAACAATTGATAAGGCAGATATGTTGTGGCGAACATTCTATTTCAATCGCTGTTATGCGTTCATTTCCATCTTCGCATGGTTTTACGTAATTGTCAAATTCATTTTTCCACGCAATCATGACTCCTCCATTGCCTCTAGAACGTACATGATGAGTTTTTTGGAAAGCACTATCACTAGATCTGATTGTATCATCATGGTGTATAAAGTTCGGTAAAAATTTTCTGGCATCACTTTGTTCATATTTCCACAACCAATGCTCTTGTAGGCAGATAAAATCAATAAAAGGTAAAATAGACTCAAGATATGGTGCATTTCCACGTAGACCCTCTACATTAAAAGTACATAATTTAATCTCACTATCTACATCTGACGCTTGTCTATCTCTGGATCCATCAGGCCTTTGTCTAAAAAAGGGACCTGATCCATAGTTGTTGCGTCGGTTGCAATGATTTCAACTGAATCTATTATAGATTTGCCACTCACAGTAGTGCATTGTTCAATGTTTGTAGTATAGGCATCATCTGTCAAGGCGTTAGTATTTGAGTAACTATGACTATGTTGTTCAGTAGTAAGCTTGTGTGTTTGAGAAGTGTCTCTGTGAATAGGTCCTTCACTACATGTATTTCGTTGTTGTCCTGATGTTGACGTCAGAGTTCCAATATCATCCACAGTTGCATTTATGTTAGCATGATCAGAGAAGCTAAATCGTTGGTTTTCAGACACTGGACATTGTGGCGGTTTGGTGACCGTTTGCACCGGATTGATTGGATGTCCTTGTAGGTTCGTGTGTGATTCATGCTGTGAATTTTGGTGAAATTGTCTCTGATGATTGGAGGTATGCCTATGATTCTGTGATATTTCACCCGTATTGAGCGACGTTTGACGTATATCAACATGTGGTCCATCCCTTGTTGGGAATAGTGGATGGGTTCTTGGAGTGTATACTAAGTGTTGTGGGTGATGTACCAGACCCTGCATATATATTGGATGTTGAATATGTCGTATAGCATGAGGGTAGGGCGGAGGCTGGATGTTCATGGTTGGTATTTGCATAGGTTGTAATGGCTGTGCATATAGAAAATTGCCATGTTGTTGTTGTTGTTGTTGTTGTTAAGTAAATTCCTCCGTTGACTTCGGAGCACCCTGTAGAAACACAGGTAAATAAAGTCTCATTGAATATTAAAGTTTTTACACAATCTCCATCACCAATAAAAGTAATGTTGTTTTGCATATTGTCTTCTCTTGGTGTTGTGGCTTTGTTTGACTTGATCAAAACAATTACTTGGAGCCTTTTTCCTTGTTTCATGGCTGTTGATTTTGTCATTCCGCATTGTTGGTTCTTTTTCTACATGTATGTGTGTCTCTTGTGAAGTTGACTCAACGTTTGTCGGTAGGTGGTTTTCCTGGGTTATCGTAGGTGGTATGATTGTTGTGGGATTTTTGTACTGTGTTGTATTTTCATCCTTGGTTTTCCTGCAATGATGGATACCTGTGTTGTGTATTTCTTGTCTATGTAGAGTTGGTTGGTTATCTTCTTGCAAGTCATTATTAGCAGGCAGTGTGTCGGTTCTAAGTTCCTTATGGCCTATGAAGTGGTTTGGGGTTGGTTTTTCATTGGTTTGTCCAGGCATTTTGACTTCCTCTGATGTTGTTGCTTCCTTGAGTTTTGATGGTTGGTCATATTTGCTACTTGGTACATTCATGACATTGCTTGTAGTCTCTTTGTTTTTGGTAATGTCATCTGTCTTGGCTTGTTCTTTATCCACTTTGTGTACGTCTGCTGTTCTCCATATTTGGTTGTCCATCTGGTTTTCCTGAGTTCCCTTGTTTGTGATGATATCGTTGCAGCATGTTTTATCTACCTCATTGGACTGCTTATAGGGATGGTTACATATTGTGTATGGTTCCTGTCTACATGTATGTCTAGTTTGTTGGTTGGCCTGTTGATAGTCGAGCCTGGCAGATAGGTGGTCTAGCTTTATTAATAATGTCTCAATAAGTAGTTGGTTTTTCTGAATTTGCAATTTAATAATACTCTCGTCACAGTGTTGTGGTACTAGTTGTTCTTCACTGGAGAGCAAGATTTTAGTTTTAAGGGTACTAATAAATCTATCTTTTTCTAGAACTACAGCTTCAAGTCTAGTAATCTCTGCTTTGCATGCTGCAAGCTGCTTCTCTGTGTCGTTTAGCTGGAAGACTTTCTTCTGTCTGCCCATGCTGTGTGGTTTTTTGGAGGTGCCATGAGTCATGTTATCTTTCATGTCTGCAGGTATTTGACCTGTCGCTGTTGTGTTTGCTCTGTTATCATCAGTTGGTGTTTCAACTGGGTCTGTTTTGTTTCTTTTACCTGTGTTGATAACTTTCAGACCAGTTTCTTCGTCTACATCTAGCTCTGTGTCGTTTTGCTTCGTCTTATTGGATGCCTTTTTACTACGCTTCATACTGAGTTTCTTTGGGCTTGTCTGGTCTATTGGGAGATCAGAATCCTTGCTTATAAATGGGGTTTGCATTCTGTTTTTCTCCCCTGGGTGTACTATTTTCAGGCCGGTTTCATCATTTATATCAAGCTCTTTGCTGCTTTGCTGTAGCCTTGTGGACTCCTTTTTTCTCTTCTTTATACTGAGATTCTTTGGTTCTGTATCATTGCTGATGTTTTGGCCATTGGTATCAACTTCTTCACACTCATCGTTTCTAGGGTTGAGTGATGCTAGTTCGAAGGAGCTGTCAGTACATCTGCAGCTGGTACAGTTGTAGTCTAGCTCAGGATTGTCGCAATGGGTTTTGTATGTTGCCTTGGACATCCTCTCGCATTTGTAGTGGATCCAGTTTAGGCATCTTGAGCATTCAAGTACATGGGTGGTAGCGTCTTTGTTGCAGATAGGACAGATTCAAGTATCGTCTGTCTTTGTCGGTGTTGTACTGTGGATGGTTAGGCGTTGTGGGCTGTTTGATGAGTTGGTCTGGTCATCATCACCTGGGGGTTGATTTGTTTGGGAAGCTGATTTTATGTTGGTATCTTCTGTGTCACTTGCATTACCTGTTCTTGCTGGGCTTACAACTGCTCTGTGATCTTGTACCAGGCTTGCAGCCTCTTGGGTGGCGTCCCGTTTGTTCTGCGGCGAAGGTTCATTTGTTGCCAAGTTTCCATCGTCGTGCAGGGTTTGGTCTAGTGCGCTGATTTCTGCGAGTTCCCGGTCAACTTGTCGTCTTGAGGCATGGTTTGAGGATCTATATTCAGGGTCGTTTCTTAGGTTATTAATTATGATCTGATGGTCAGCAAAGAAGAGGTGGCCATGGCTGCCATTCACCATGATCTTGGATTTTGTATGGTATAGCATCACACAGAATTTGAGCTTACCCTTTCTGCCACTTCTTGTTCTATCACATACTTGGATTTTTGTCTCAGTTATCTCGTTTCCTCTGTCGTGTCTATCTGTAATGGAGATATGTGGTGTTGATACTGAGTCGTTGCTATTTCCTGATACTTCTGTATAAAATTTGTTGATATGTTCAGAGTAGAGGCTGTATGTATTGAGCTGCATTTGGAATATATGGTTACCATACTTATCTTGGTGTGTCATTCTTTGAGGAAGGTTGCTTGCTTCTTGCTTCTTTGCTCTTGTAGCTCTTGGATTCAGGGTGTAGTCCTTCTGTTCAGTGCACCTGCTTCTCCCCTCAACTCTATGACTACTTCGATCCATGATCTCTGTCGTTCAACTGAACTGTTAAAATAATGGTGAGCTGTTAAAATAGTGTATCGACGGTAAAACGATATAAAAAGTTCGTAAAACAGCGGGCATAAAAGTTGAGCCTGGGTGTCAATAAAACGGTTTTAAAACACTGTCTTTAAAAACGTAAAAGTTTCACACAAGGATATAGTCTATAAAAGATAAAAGCTGATAAAACACACGTTTCCAACGACTGTTTTATTTATGAATGATAGTTTGTATTTGTTCTACTCTAGCAAGGTGTGTATGATAGTGGCTATGACTATGCAGAGTACAAGCTTGTTATAGTCTATATGCTATTCTCAGGTTATGATAGATGTATGTATTGGCTTTTACTTCATCGCCATTTAGTGTTTACATCGGAGGGCAGTGAACTCAGTCGATAGGAATCGGTCGCAAAACTCACTAATACACTTGTTCTAAAAGCTAAAATGGGTTTAAGCAGGGTCTACATCCGTTGGGTTACTTTTAACAAGTTTAAAACATGCAGGGTGCTCCCTTAAAACACTGGATTAAACAATTTTCCACAACCAAAATTTTCAAACTTCCACCATTTTCCTTGACCGGAAGTCCATGCTGGCTGCGACCTTTTCAATGTCAAGGTCGATCGTCTGTAAATACTAATCGTCATCATTCAGGCGCTTAAAGAATCAAAGCGCTAAAGCGTTTAAAGGCAGAGCTAAATTTAGCTAAGCACTAAATATAAAGAACGATCTGTGTTTCATAAACTTGAAACATAGCACATCAGTTTTGTTTGTTTTCTCCGCACACTTACACATTTGTTAAGAAATCTGCAATTAAGCTCCGCCCACTTGATCAAAGGTCAAAGGTCAAAAATGCTTAAGTGTCGACGAGTATTAATACACGATATGTAGTCCACATTTATATCGCATTTATGCTGGGGATATAAATATGTACCTCCTATTTTAGACAATACGTATAACATTTAAAATACAATACACGAACAATGTTCTGTAATAGATCCTCTGGTAGCAATATTGACTGACCGATTTACCCTGTCTAGACGGAAAAAACGCGAAAATCAGATAGCTTTATGACGCTATAAGGCTCTGCCTAAAAATGAATATTTTCTTTAAAGTTCAGTGTCAAAAAAACGCTGAAACTCTACTTTTTTTTTAATTGGTAATATCATTTCAAATAAAAATTTCAGTCCCCCATTATTTAATTTTTAAACACTCAAGGAGGTGTCCTGGTTCGTGTAACACTTAATAATTCAACAGTTCAAAAAGTGAAAATTTTACATTTTTTTTATTTTTAACCAAAGTTTTAAAATATCAAAATCTTAAAATTTTGGATATTTGAAAATTTCCCTAAAATTCATAAAGTCGTTGTAAAATTTAATATTTTAGATATTTAATCATGAACATATACATCTTTAATTATTTCGATTTTTGACTGAAAAAGTTTTAAAATTGAATATTTGCTATATATTTATAAGTCAAAAGTCTTCATATATTGGACAGGAAGTATACGATGGGGTCCGATGATCATGACCATCTGTCCAAATCTCGAGGTCCAAATTTGTTTGCAAAATATTGTTTTCAAATTTGGATAGATGGCCACCGTACTCAATCGTATACTTCCTGTCCAATATATAATTTTTTTACTTGTAAATATCATGGATATATATAATATATACATCCATGTAAATATATAGCAAAATAACCAATGTTTATTTCTATTTTTGAGTCCACAGTTCTATTGCGAGTATATTTCTCTGACGCCCTGAAAAATCTAATTATGTTAAAATGATTTATAGAAAAAAAAACTTTGTTATTCCGAAAAGCGTCTTTTTGTACAGAATACTTCTGCATATGTCTATCCTTCCCCCCCAGCCGTAATTAGAATGGCAAGTTAATAAATAGAAGTGCTGACATTCTACTTAGGTGCTTTCACATTGTTTTTTTTTATGTTATTGCATTTAGGAAAGAATTGTCTGATTTTATGTAAACATCTTTTAGCGGCAGGTTTAGGGCAATCTAGAGCTCGTCACTAGGAGTGGGCTTCTAAAACCTTTTTGAAGGTTTTGTGAAGACCTCTACACTCTTAGGTTCTCTTGCACTTATTTAGGCCATATATCCTCTTTTTAAACTTTGTATTCATTACTTTGAAAGCCCTCTGAAAACTAGAAAACGCAATCGTAAAAAAGATTTTCACTGTATTAGGAAATTCTTTATTTTAATATTTTTATCAAAAAACTTAAAATACCAATCTTTCAAAAATCGAAATAATTAAAAATGAATGTTCATTTTATAATTTTTAATGAAACGACCAACGGGAGTGAAATATAACGACTGGATTATTCGGGTTAACTATCTGTATTTAAAGTGAAGGGGATTTTCTGAAATGAATATCATAAATATGTGAGAAACATAATAGATGACCATATATCGGTTATACTTCTTTTAATTCTGCATGTAATCCAACATATACTTGCGGTCAATCTAGTGCAATTTGAAAATTCAACAATTTTATAATTTTGAAAAGGTAAGCATGATATAATTACCCTTTTCGCATTAGCAATTTATCAACATTATCATGACAGGTTATTCCCTAATTAAATTAGATATCCTATCAATTACATAATTATAGATCCGTAGTTTGAAAGTTCAAATTAAAGGTTTCCCTGTCTGCACAAAACTGATTGCTTATCAAATATTTGTTCTACCATAAAGAACAAAATATTGTGACTATTTAACAAGAATTATAATGATACTACTATTGTTTATTACCCCTCCCCATTCCAAAACCGCTTCACCTAAAGCGGGTGGATCATGTTATACAGTAGGTCCATCCATAGACATATAACCCATAGATAAAGTTCCAAGGCAACATCAAAGGTACTATGAGCGTTGTAATTGTTTTGACACCTATCTGATAACAGACCGTGAAGTTGCGAATTAAAGATTAACAGTCTGCTTACTTTCTTTTGAATTGTTTTGCTTCCCAAGTAATCTAGATAGTTTTTCGTTCTTTTGCTGGTCAGATCTAGTTTTCAAACCTGAAGTTGTAGGGGTAAATTTTTTTTTTCTATTGGCAAAATAATATAATTGTTTTTTAAACTTTGTGAATGCACTTTTCACATCTGATGTTTATATCATTGTCAAGGGTCAATAGTGCACGACTGCTGTGTCTTACAGTGTTTGTATGACTTAAGTAGACTTCTTCATAGGCACTCACTGTTTCTATCCTGACCAAAAAAATATGACAGGATTATTTCCACAACTCTCCTTTAGTAAATTCCGACGGCAAGAGGCATTTTGATCATTTCGAGCCATCGGCCCAGTACACATCTGCCTTTGTGTTGCATTTTTTAAGTTGTCTCATGCAAATTCAAATAAAATTTATTACGATAATTATAAGAATTATGTACATGAAGTAGATAATAATAATAATCACTTAATATATTATACAGTTGTACCGACTTGTATAATATCTAATGTCTTTTTAAACAATGTAAAAGTCGTTTTTTTTAATTTTTTTTCAATTAGTGTGAGGAATGAAAATATTTAAAACGTTTTTTGTTTTTTTTTTTGTTTTTTTTTTATTGTCAGCTGGTCTCAGTTTGATTGTTGTGCATTGTTATTTTTTGTCTCTTTCCTCCTATATTAAAATGCAACAAAAAATGCATTTACTATCAAAAGTCGGATGAATAGCATATGTATCTTGTGATTAAAATTCTATACATTTTATACAAATCAGGAGAAGAAAAAAATAAATAACTCCATTCGACCAGCTTCGACCCTATACTGGCATGTGTCGTTAAAAAGCTTTGTTTACGTGCTTTTACATGCATATATTTTCATTTTCAGGTGGCTTCAGGAACTTTGTTTGCTTACAGGTTGAAACCACATACCCGAAATATTCATCTCCTAAAAATTATTCGTTTTTCTTTTCCTAAAAACTGTGTTTCTTGGCCGATTTTTCTCATTGTAACACCAAAATAATTGTCTTTTCCTGCACTTTCGTCTGCTATATTTTCGATTATGGTCAAAGGGATGTAACTCTATTTTGCCGCGAAATAAAAAAAGTCAACTTCGGGCTGTCTAAGCGATTCCGATAACATCAGTTAATTAGTGACTCTTGGTAGGATAACACAGATAGAACATCAATGCAATAAAATTAGTCACAGTTCTATTCATATGACAATCAAAGGACAAAGGCTAACAGCTTGATATTTCTTGCCAACTTTATCTATGGGTTATATGTCTATGGTCCATCTAAAGTTATGTCCGAAGTGGCAAGCGAAGTTTTGAGATTGGAAAAGATACAAAAAAAAATGAAACTTATCTACTAGGACCCATGAACATTTGAATTCAATCCCTTCAGTCCAAATTATGACCGAAAAACGAGTTCTACGATATCCAAGTGTTTAGGATTTATTTACATTTCCCAAGTTGCCGAATAGGGTATCAGAATTTTGGTCCCATCACAAAAAAATCCTAAAATGTGTAGAAGCCGATAGAAACATGAAATACTGCACCAGTAATATTTGAAGAGTTGTCCGTGCCAACAGATGGGTCTACACCTTAATATGTAAAATCCCAAATTATGGTAAGATCAGTTCAAATCTTAACCCATAAACCATATATAAACATTTCTATTCCCGATTTTAAAAAGTGAACTTTGTCTTCCCACGTGGTCTGTCCCATTCCCTAATTCCAGATAATAAATTTATCTCAAAAACGGTCGAGATGCCACCCTTAAACCATATCTATTCTTACTCCTCATTGAACGACGGGTTATATGGTAACACCCGAAGGGTTAACTCATCCCTCATTTCACATATTTTGAAAATCAATTGTGATCCACGCCCCTAAACTATAAATACAAATTTGTATTCCTTATTAAAAAACGGGTTACATGGTCATCCTATGGGTCTCCACCTCCCCCTCATTTCAGATTTGTTTATTATCTAAAAAACTGTTGAAACCCCAACCCTAAACCATATTGATTTTTATTCCTCATAAAGAGACCAGTTACTGGGTCATCCCCTCGGGTATACCCCACAACCCCTCATTTCAGATATTGCAAAATATCTCAAATTTAACACATCTACTCCCGAGCATCTACTAAAATTTAAGACAGCTCTCACTGGCTTTCTATTTTGTATTGTTTGTGTTTGTATGTGTGTGTGTGTGTGTGTGTGTGTGTGTGAGAGAGAGAGAGAGAGAGAGATTACTAATAGGAAGCGAGTGATTAATGTTCATTAGATGTATGTTATTTAAGTTATGTGCATCTTCAAACTTTTGCAGTACAGCTCTGTTTGTTTGGGAATGTCTAATCTCGATTAATGTGTCCGTTTATCAGTTTACCAGCAGACGTTTTTTCTTGCATGACAAATTGTGTTCCTAGACCTTTTTTTTGTAAAAATAAAAATCTTATTCTGTAGTTATGTATATTTATCAGATTGGCTATTGCCAAACACTGCATGACTGAGCAAAAAAAAAATCAAAAAGGTTACTTATCTAGTACATGTATTTGCATATCTCTTTATCATCTGTAAAAAAACGTTAAATAGAATATGAGTCTTGTTATGCAATTGTACAATAGCGAATAAGACATAAACATAAACATATTTTCTTGCCAATCAAGGGCCCTCCAGGACAACATGAAAATTACAACAGTTACAAACATGTGTAACAGGAGGGTCGGATGCGCCACACCAGGTGTGCTACATCGTCCCCTCTTGTCTGGCGAACTGTCGTGTACGGTTCGTCCACAGGGATTGAGCTTAGGCAAAAGACAATACAACATAGATGTTCAGATAGTTTATTAAGTAAAATTCTAAAAGTTTAACATTGTTGATTCAACAATCAAGCCACAAGAAATAATTTCGAATCAAAGAATTGCAAACAGCACGAGAACTTACATGCATACAAGTTTGACAACCTTTGATGGCCCAAACTGAAAGATCAGAACATAGTAGATGTTCTATGGTTCAATTCGAATCCAGAATAAAACATAAATTAAACAGTTCAACAGTTCAAAAATCACTTTCAATGGGTACATTGGCTCCATGAAAACGGCAAAAATCTATAAAATTCACAATTATCATCACTACAAATTGTCCTCAAATTAAAGTAAAATAATATCCAAAAATGTCAAATAATACTGGTGGAATTCATCATCAAATACTAAAATTCTTCTATTCAAGGGAGATCATCAATAAGATTATTTCATCACACCCGTTACACATGTATATAAAAGAGAAAGAACATTGATCGAGAGTGAATAAATGTTTATGATTTTCAAATGCATGGCTTGCGCTGGATATTTGATAACGGTTAACACCACATGTATGCATACTTTATGCAGGGGTTTGCTTTATAGGCACTAAAATAGATAAACTTTATAATTCAAGGACGATCGGCGTAGCAGCTAGCGCAACCAGGCTGAATACAACCTTTCACATACAAGCTGTTGTGTTTTATCGATGTTGCATGCTGTATTTCTAGTTTTGGTGACGTCAAAATGAGGAGTTGACCTGGGGTGGGGGTCGCGCTTTCCTGCTTACCTCCCGCTACACTTCCGGTTTCCCCGGACTCCTGCTTCCCTGCAATTTACCCCCGATGCCCTCCCACTAATGTTTTCCACTCCCGCTTCCTTCCTCTTGACTCCAAGTTACCTCCTCATTGACCCCCACCATCTCCATAAACTATCAGTTACTGTCAATTTCTCTGTCGGGTTCCAGACCTCTGTCCACCCTCCCTTTCTACATTCAAATACAAACAACGTCAACAAAAAACACTGTATAATACTCTACCTCCTTTTTGAAATATTAACCCTTTTTCTTTATTTTAGTTTAATATAAACATTTGAAATGTTTGATAAACTTTTTTTTTACATACTGTACTGGTACAAGATTTCTGAACCGGGTCTTCAACTTAACTGTTTTGCGAATTTTACGCGTTCTCCGACTCATAGTGAAACTGATTCTTGTACAAAATAATATATAATCTGTATACACCCAGTATCCTTTACTCATTCTTAACTGCATGGTCCAGTTTGATGAATCTTTCATGGTTTCGTAAGTGTCCACTTCTATATGTGTATTGTTTTTTTTTGTTTTTGTTTTTGTTTTTTTTTTGTAATATTTCACTTGTATTGATTTTTTATTTAGGGGGGTGTATAACCTGCATGAATTAAACAACGTACAGCAAAAGTATAACAGAAACAAAGCGAAAAACACCAAAGCACATCATGCTACAACAATGAAAAGGGGATCACTTCTTCTGTCTCCAACTCTTGCATGCGTAACTGTTGTGAAAATTCACAAAACATTCATGGGATGGAAGCTTATCGTATTTTTTATATCCACATTCTCTTTTGATATTGAACTGATTGATATAGTGTTTTGTTTTTGTTTGTTTGTTTAATCGTTTGTTGTTCTTTGTTTTATTTTGTTTGTTTGTTTTATTTTGTTTATTTGTTTGTTTGTTCGCGCCACAATCTAATTTATTACAATATATGATGAAAAATTTGTATTGATTGTCCTTGATAACAAGTTGAAACATCTTGATATTTTATTGTGTTTTTGATAAAAGGGATATTTGCATGTGGTGTTATGCAAGATTTCCTGTGGCCGGAAGTGTTAGAAGTCAGATTTATGAAAATGATAAAACAAATATTTTGATAAAAATTGCATGTATATTTCACGGATTTTTTGTAAATGGCTTCCGATCATCAGCTGTCCCGCCATATAGAATAGTTTATAAGATATATAAATGTTAACAAGGACAGTATATACATGTGATTCCAAAATATCCTTAGTGGATAATTTAATCATTTTAGTAACACACCAGAACCCGCGCCACAATTTAATTTATTACAATATTTGATGAAAAATTTGAGGAATCACTATAGTGATAACAAGTTGAAACATCTTGATATTTTATTGTTTTTTTGATAAAAGGGATATTTGCATGTGATGTTATGCAAGATTTCCTATGGCCGGAATTGTTAGAAGTCTGATTTATGCTAGCTATTAGAAAATGATAAAACAAATATTTTGATAAATATTGCATGTATATTTCACGGATTTTTGTAAATGGCTTCCGATCATCAGCTGTCCCGCCATATAGAATAGTTTATAAGATGTAACAATGTTAACAAGGACAGTATATACATGTGATTCCAAAATATCCTTAGTGGATAATTTAATATTCTCTTGACAAAAGAGAAGATAAAAATCTCTTGATAGTAGAGATAAATAAAATACTGTATTTAGTTATTCATGCTAATTAGAAATAACTCAAACAAATGTGTAACCATACAGATTAGTATTATGCAGTTCCTGATAAATTGTTAATTATGATTGACCCGAGATGAGGTGATAAGGTCAGATATATTTTTGCTGCGTCTGTAAGCCACTATAGGTGGTCTTGTAAATAGCTGATTAGCTATAGAGTCAATACTGATGAGTGACCAATGTTTTCTCAATAGAGGTGATAAGTTTTTCATGGATGGGTCTGTAACGGGGTCAAATAAGGTGACTCGCTAAGGTTCAGATACTTTATTCCAAATATGATGTAATGGGTATAAAAACCCTCTACAATATAAATATAACAAATAAATAATAGTTCACACAAGACATTCACAAACACAATAAAATACAAATACGGGAAAAGGGAAATAACCGCAAATGAAACGATTTACAATTGTCTCATGGTCATTTAAAATCAATAATCAATTACGATCGATAAAAAACTTTATATCACAAATCGCACATCAATCAATATGAATAATGTGATCTTATTATAATAATAAGATTCTAATGAAATACATAGCAAATGTGTCGTGGACAATTACAACACAGAAAACATGTAAACAAAGACAATAAACATAAAATAGACAATACAACACAATACACATTCAGTGCTTACCCTGTATGTGGTACAAAAGGGCTAATCGTCTGAATTGGTCATCGAGTGGTTAAATCACCATCAATACAATCTAGAACAAAATATGAGTACATAAATATATGCTACTATAAATAGTTTGATTGACATATAAATATAAGGTCCACTCGATATGTAAAAATAAGTAAAAGCACTGATACCAAGTCTAATATCGTAATATATCGAAAATAACATCTTTACTAAAATGAATATATGTTTGTCATCTCATGTACATATTTATTCCCGTGCATACCAAAATAACCTTTACGCTCACATTTTCATAACCTACGGACATAGTGACTGAAATATTAAAGACTAGAAATATTAGTAACTAACCTGTGATATGAAATATATTAATCCAGTGAAAGGAATAACAATCTCATGCAAAGTTGCAGAAATGTCAGATATGTATAAAGTTGAAATAATTAGATTAAATTCTCACTCCATTATCTAAGAGATCAATTTGAAAAGTGCGGTGCCCGAAAACGAATAACCAATCAGAAAACTAGAATAGAATCATGTGATCGAAATACCCAATGAAATAGAAATACAGAGCGGATCAGAGTAAACCTCACAAAGAAATACGACTAATAAGTAGATAGCGTAGAAATGGTGAACTACACATATAAAAGAAATACTAACAAAATCTATAGTAAAACATAATAATAACGTGAACAACGTCTGCCACAAACTCCCCTGCGTCAAAAATGACGTCCTCGTCATCTAACTAGAAAAGCCTGTGGTAAATATAAAAATAGAAATGTAATACGTCGTACTACAATATAATACATATATAATGAATCTGGATAATCATAACTGGAAAATAATATAAAATGTAAAATCTAGGTATCTCTGATAATGGATAACATAGTCATCCCTGCCTCACTCTCAATCCCAGTGAAGAAACCTCGACTGATCAAATCAGTAAGAGTATGGATCTTCTGCTTCCACTCCGGATCAGGTGGTACAGGAACAGATGACTTGGTGACAAAATCACCAGATGCCAACCATCTTGGCGTAGTACGCACTCTAGATGATCTGCGTGGCTCTACTGGAGGTCTGATAAGATCTGGTACGGGAATATCCGTCTCATCAACAGGGTCTATATCCTGCTGTGCATCACTGTCATGGTCGGAAGCGCTTCCTGTATCTGAGTCATCCCTGAGTTCCAAATCAGGTTGGGCGTCCCCATGCAACTCAGATATCACATCATCCACATCATCTTCCTGGTCCTGAATCTCTGGTATGACACGTACTGGCGTATCATCAAACTCAAACGCAGGTGTGATGTATCTCATCTCTTCACTATCGGTGGAATTCCCATCAGACTCATCCGATGTCTGTACAGTTGGTGTCTGCCGTGTTCGTCTCTTTCTCGGTGCTGGTATAGGTCGCTGTATATCAGGTTCTCTCTGTGAAATGTATCCAACTGGTAGGAGTAAGTTCCGATGGAGAGTTCTCTTCCTTCCTTCTCCATTCTCTTGTTGAACTGTGTAAACTGGTATCTCGATGTTCGGTTGATCCAGTACAATATAAACTTCATCTTCCCACCTATCAGCTAGCTTATGCTTTCCGTCGAATGACACTCTCTTGACTAAAACTCTATCTCCTTGTTGTATCCTTGCTCCTCTGGTCTTTAAATCATATCGCTCCTTCTGTTTTCCTCGTGCTCTCTCTGCTGCTTCTGATGCTAACTTGTAAGCTTCTACTAGTCTCTCTCTCAAATCTTGAATATACTTCGACTGTGGTTTCAACTCCTTATTGGTTACTAATCCAAACGCTAAGTCGATCGGTAACTTAGGTTCCCTTCCAAACATCAGGAAATATGGTGACTGTCCTGTGGCCTCATGGCGGGTACAGTTGTAAGCGTGTACTAGTGGTGCTACATGGGCTTTCCAGTTGGTTTTCTGTTCAGGCTTCAAGGTTCCTAACATCGAAAGAAGTGTTCGGTTGAACCGTTCTGTCATGCCATTTCCCATCGGGTGGTACGGTGTGGTACGTGACTTCATGGTTCCAGTGATCTTGCACAACTCCTGAATCAGCTTACTCTCGAATGATGGTCCTTGATCGCTGTGTATTCTTGCTGGAAAACCATAATGTACAAAGAATGAGTTGAATAGCGTCTCTGCTGTTGTCTTTGCAGTCTGATTTCTCGTTGGAAATGCCTGGGCATATCTGGTGAAATGGTCTGTCACGACGAGAATATCTTGCTGACCTCCCTTGGATGGTTCTAGGGACAGGTAATCAATGCAGACAAGCTCTAGTGGCTGTGTGGTGGAAATGTTGACTAGTGGCGCTTTCTCTTGTGTAGTCTTTCTCTTCAAGCATCTATCACAGTGGTCAATCCATTCCTCGATATTTCTACTCATACCAGGCCAATAAAATCTGTCTCGAACAAGACTGGTGGTTCTGTCTCTGCCCGGATGACCCATTTCATCATGTAGTGCCTGCATCACTGTCTTTACATAAGCTGTTGGAAGGACTAGCTGGCTTCTGGTAGTTCCGTCACAGTTGATCTTCCTGTAGAGTACATCATCTATCAAGTGGAGATGGTCAAACTGTCTATGGATGGGACTGCTCGGAACCTGTCCTCTCTTCGGCTTCTGTCCGGACTTGATGAGGTTAATCCACGGATGTAGCTCTGGATCGTTGGCCTGTACTGTTGCCCAGTTGATTTCTCTAGAAACATCTATGTGCATGTCGATTCCACATGTGTCGATGACATCTGGATCTATAGCTAAGGATGGAACATAAGCTGGCTGGATGGATCCACAAATAGCTCTGATAGATTCGCTGTTGATGGTGGTGGGAGTCAATCTGGATAGACTATCAGCATCGGCGTTGGACTTCCCTGGCCTGTAGATAATGTCAAAATCGTACGTAGCTAAGGCAGCTAACCAGCGGTGTCCGGTGGCATCTAATTTGGCTGACGTCAATACATATGTGAGCGGGTTGTTGTCCGTGTACACTGTAAACTGGTGTCCATACAGGTAGTCGTGGAACTTGTCTGTTATGGCCCACTTGAGTGCTAGGAACTCCATCTTATGAGCTGGATAATGTTGTTCCGCTTTTGTCAAACCTCGGCTGGCATAGGCTATGACCTGTTTCAAATCGTCTTTCTGCTGGTATAGTACTGCTCCCAATCCTTGTCCACTAGCATCGGTATGGAGCTCGAATGGCTGGCTGTAATCTGGATATCCGAGTACTGGTGCTGAAGACAAGCGGTCTTTCAATATGTTGAAAGCTAAGTCTTGTTGCTCTCCCCATTTCCATGGTTGTTGGTCTTTCTGTTTCTTCTTATTTCCTTTCTTTGCCGTTGGTGCTGGCATCAACTGTGTAAGAGGCTTGGCTATCTGGCTAAAGTTCTTGATAAATCTTCTGTAGTAGCCTACGAAACCGATGAAGCGTCTTACATCTTCAGGTGAAGTCGGTGTTGGCCAATCTCTTACTTTTTCCACTTTCTCTGGGTCTGTCTCTACTCCTTTCTCAGATACTACATGTCCAACATACTTTACTTTGGTCTTGAAGAAGTAGCACTTGTTGGGCGAAAGCTTCAGACATGCTTCTCTTATCCGGTCAAATACGAGTCTCATGTTCTCTAGATGTTCCTCATAAGTTCTTCCAAATATAATGACATCGTCGATGAAAATACAACATACTCGTAGGTGAAGATCTCCAAGAGTGTCTTGCATAAGCCGCTGATAGGTAGCAGGAGCGCATGATAGTCCGAAAGGCATCCTGTTGTACTCGAAGAATCCCATAGGTCCTACGGTGAACGCTGTTCTTTCCTTGTGGGCTTCTAAGATCTCAACTTGATGATAACCTGACTTCATGTCGATGGTACTGAAGTACTTATTCCCTGCTAGACAATCTAGTATATCCTCGATTCTTGGTAGACTGTAAGCATCTTTCTTCGTCTTGTTGTTAAGTTGACGGTAGTCTACACATATTCTCAGAGATCCATTCTTTTTCTTGACAAGCACCACGTTTGAAGACCATGGACTGTGTGACTTTCTTATAATACCACATCTAAGTAGTTGATGAAGGTGGCTTCTAACTTCTTCGAACATTGACGGTGGAATATGTCTGTATCGTTGTTTAAATGGTCTGTCATCTTCTAACTCTATCTTATGCTGAACTGTGGTGGCATGTCCTACATCTGCATCATCTTTGGAGAAAATATCTTCATAACTGGTGATAAACTGTCTTCCAATCTCTAGTTCTTCTGGTGATAAGTTGTCAGCTGATATATGAACTTGATCTAGTAGTGGTGGGTCAAAACTCTTTGTTGATGGCTCAGGCTCATCTTCAATGGTGACTGGCTGTATCTCGCATAAAATAGCATTGGGCTGCACAGAAACTGTTCTGGTTGTAACATTGCTGATCTCCACTTCAAATAATCCATTCTGTTGATGTTGATAATCTAGCAAGGTTGGTTCGATGTCTAAGTCTGATGGTATGACTGACGATTCTGTAGGCTGAGTAATAGCCGCAGTGCGATGGTAAGGCAGTTCCTTGGTAAGCATGGCTCTAATCTGGACGGTGGTGTTAGGCTTGATCAAAATCCTACCCCTCTCCGCTGATTTCACCAAAGCTAATCTGTTGCAATTCCTCTGAAGCTGTTTCTCTCGAAGTGAAATACATCTGAATGCTGAGTACCATGGTGTTGTAAGGTCTGCAGTCTGTAAAAATCTCTCACCATGTTGGTCTTGAATATCCTTCATAATGGTATCTAAGATGTTGGTTCCAAGTAGAACAGGTACTCTCTGGTGGTATGAGCTGTTCGGTGTAACCAAGAAAACACGTGGGCGCCATTTGTAACGGGGTCAAATAAGGTGACTCGCTAAGGTTCAGATACTTTATTCCAAATATGATGTAATGGGTATAAAAACCCTCTACAATATAAATATAACAAATAAATAATAGTTCACACAAGACATTCACAAACACAATAAAATACAAATACGGGAAAAGGGAAATAACCGCAAATGAAACGATTTACAATTGTCTCATGGTCATTTAAAATCAATAATCAATTACGATCGATAAAAAACTTTATATCACAAATCGCACATCAATCAATATGAATAATGTGATCTTATTATAATAATAAGATTCTAATGAAATACATAGCAAATGTGTCGTGGACAATTACAACACAGAAAACATGTAAACAAAGACAATAAACATAAAATAGACAATACAACACAATACACATTCAGTGCTTACCCTGTATGTGGTACAAAAGGGCTAATCGTCTGAATTGGTCCTCGAGTGGTTAAATCACCATCAATACAATCTAGAACAAAATATGAGTACATAAATATATGCTACTATAAATAGTTTGATTGACATATAAATATAAGGTCCACTCGATATGTAAAAATAAGTAAAAGCACTGATACCAAGTCTAATATCGTAATATATCGAAAATAACATCTTTACTAAAATGAATATATGTTTGTCATCTCATGTACATATTTATTCCCGTGCATACCAAAATAACCTTTACGCTCACATTTTCATAACCTACGGACATAGTGACTGAAATATTAAAGACTAGAAATATTAGTAACTAACCTGTGATATGAAATATATTAATCCAGTGAAAGGAATAACAATCTCATGCAAAGTTGCAGAAATGTCAGATATGTATAAAGTTGAAATAATTAGATTAAATTCTCACTCCATTATCTAAGAGATCAATTTGAAAAGTGCGGTGCCCGAAAACGAATAACCAATCAGAAAACTAGAATAGAATCATGTGATCGAAATACCCAATGAAATAGAAATACAGAGCGGATCAGAGTAAACCTCACAAAGAAATACGACTAATAAGTAGATAGCGTAGAAATGGTGAACTACACATATAAAAGAAATACTAACAAAATCTATAGTAAAACATAATAATAACGTGAACAACGTCTGCCACAGGTCAAACATCGTGACCATTGTTAAAGGGGTTGTATTGCTATCAGAAGTGTTAGATGGTTCTTTAAGGCCAATGTACGAGGGGTTTGTAATGCCTCGCTCATAGCATCTTGAATTTCAGATTTAGTGTAACCTCTCTCAATTAGTTTTTTCTCAAAGTGTTTGAGTGTTATCTTGAGATTGTCTTGGTTACTATTGAGTCTGAGGTGCCTCAAAGTTTCGCCTAAAATTAGGCTTTTAAAGACACTAGGGGGTGTGAGCTGGTTCTGTGGAGATATTGATAAGTCTCTTTTTTTATGAATGTTTTGGTGTCAAGAATACTAGTAGAGTTAAATCTGGACCCTTTGTAGATAGTTACGTCGAGAAATCGATAGAGGTTGTTGAGTGTTCAAACGTGAATTTGAGCAATTCATGCTCATTGTTTGCTAAAGTGAATAATTCTGTTAGTTCTTCTAGGCTGTTGTTGAAAAGAATTATTCCGTCGTCTTTAAATCTTTTGTGTAGAATGATATTTCTCCTGTGATCAAACTTGTTCAGGATGTTTTCAATGAACTCGTATGCTCTCAGGTCGCAAATTTGTCCTCTAGGTTTGGCCCCATCTTACAACATATTCGCTGGACAAATTGGCGGCCTGCGAATTCAAATTCGTTGGTGCATAAAACCAAGTTTGCTATTTCCATAAATGACTGTTTATCAATGATGGGGATGACATAATCGTTCTGTTTTATTTTGGGGTACGTTTTATCGAGCACATTCAACAGTTCGTTTATGTTCATGTTGGTGTACATAGAGCTAAGATCATAGCTGCATAGGATTGTGTTTTCGGAACAGATTGTGTTTTCCAATATATTGATAAATTCAGTACTGTCTCGAATGAATGTGTCTTGATGTTTTACTGCTTGTAGTAAAAAGTAATCTAATAATTTACCTATTAATTCTGTTGGGATACCACATTGTGAGATGATAGGTCTTCCTGGTATTTCGATAGAAGACTTGTTAATGATGGTATCCAGATTGTTTATGATATTAATAGGCTGCTTATGGATTTTTGGTAATAAATAAAGTCTACCAAACCTGTTGTTGCGTAGACCATTGGTGAGGAATTTATGAGTTGTTTTGTCGATTTGATTTGTGGTAAATAAGTGGTTGATTAAATTCTTTACATTTACACAAATTTCCTCTGTGTTAGTGTT
Organism: Arcuatula senhousia; assembly: GCA_963971305.1. Lineage (NCBI taxonomy): Eukaryota > Metazoa > Mollusca > Bivalvia > Mytilida > Mytilidae > Arcuatula > Arcuatula senhousia. The sequence continues at coordinate 12,463,292 of OZ020310.1, forward strand.
TGGTATTTCTTGATAATAAATATTACTGAGTTGTCTTTGACCTTCTCGTATATAAGAAGTTTTATTCATTTTAGTAAAACATCAGAACCCGCGCCACAATCTAATTTATTACAATATATGATGAAAAATTTGTGGAATCACTATAGTATTGATTGTCCTTGATAACAAGTTGAAACATCTTGATATTTTATTGTGTTTTTGATAAAAGGGATATTTGCATGTGGTGTTATGCAAGATTTCCAATGGCCGGAAGTGTTAAAAGTCTGATTTATGCTAGCTATTAGAAAATGATAAAACAAATATTTTGATAAAAATTGCATGTATATTTCACGGATTTTTTGTACATGGCTGCCGATCATCAGCTCTCCCGCCATATAGAATAGTTTATAAGATGTATAAATGTTAACAAGGACATTATATACATGTGATTCCAAAATATCCTTAGTGGATAATTTAATATTCTCTTGATAAAAGAGAAGATAAAAATCTCTTGATAGAAGAGATAAATAAAATAATGTATTTAGTTATTCATGCTAATTAGAAATAACTTAAACATATGTGTAACCATACAGATTAGTATTATGCAGTTCCTGATAAATTGTTAATTATGATTGACCCGAGATGAGGTGATAAGGTCAGATATATTTTTGCTGCGTCTGTAAGCCACTATAGATGGTCTTTTAAATAGCTGATTAGCTATAGAGTCATTACTGATGAGTGACCAATGTTTTCTCAATAGAGGTGATAAGTTTTTCATGGATGGGTCAAACATCGTGACCATTGTTAAAGGGGTTGTATTGCTATCAGAAGTGTTAGATGGTTCTTTAAGGCCAATGTACGAGGGGTTTGTAATGCCTCGCTCATAGCATCTTGAATTTCAGATTTAGTGTAACCCCTCTCAATTAGTTTTTTCTCAAAGTGTTTGAGTGTTATCTTGAGATTGTCTTGGTTACTAATGAGTCTGAGGTGCCTCAAAGTTTCGCCTAAAATTAGGCTTTTAAAGACACTAGTGGGGTGTGAGCTGGTTCTGTGGAGATATTGATAAGTCTCTTTTTTTATGAATGTTTTGGTGTCAAGAATACTAGTAGAGTTAAATCTGGACCCTTTGTAGATAGTTACGTCGAGAAATGTTGAGTGTTCAAACGTGATTTTGAGTAATTCATGCTCATTGTTTGCTAAAGTGAAAAATTCTGTTAGTTTTTCTAGGCTGTTGTTGTCAGAACCCGCGCCACAATCTAATTTATTACTTACTTTTTGCGTCTTGTTCGCCACCCCTAAGATTTCACAAATATTAAATTTCATTAAAATCTGACAATGTTGAGATATTTTGCCAATTGTCAATTTTTCCAAAATGGCAACATACAGCTATATTTTATTCCCTGCAACTTATTTGCCATCCAAAGAATATCCTAGGTTTAAATTTTTGTTGAAATCTGAAAATTTTAAGATTTTTGGCCATTTACCAAAAATTTTTTAATGGCCACCGGCAACCATTTAATGACTAAATCTAGTTCGCCATCCAGAAAATACCTGGGATTCCATTTTTGTTGAAATCTGACCAAGTTATGACTTTTGGTCAATTGCCAATTTTTGCAAAATGGCCTGCAAAAATTGCAAATAGTTTTGGCCTGAATTTTTTGTACTCGTTAAAACCTACAATCACACCAAATTTCATAGAAACCTATGTGATGGTTTTCAAGATAATGAGTCCACCCTTTTTAAAGACATTTATTGCAGCCATTTTGAAAATGGCGGCCATTTTGAAAAAAAAATCATTGGAAAGAATAAATATAACAAAGAAACAGAAGAATAACAATCTGTCGTCCCGACTTCGTCTGGTGACGACATAGCAAGATACATCAAGAAGTACCGACCTCAAAGAGAACTCTTGGTTTCTGTCTGCTAGTTCAAAATCCGAGAACATCCGATAAGGAACCCACGTTTTCCGTATTTCGACATTAATCAAACCAAGTCCATTTGGATTTATTGCAAAACATCAAAAAATGGGGTTGTGCAAATGCCATACTGATAAATTTTGGATGGAAAGTAGAAATTGTATAGCATAATATCTTATTTTATATATCTCATGAAGATTAAATTATAAATCAAAATTATAAGATACATAGATATTCAAAGTTAAGAAAACTTTATACGACTTTATATCTTTATTTTCAGATATTTTCTATTCTTCATTACAGTAACTTAAATTGTATGAAAATATTTCTTCAACCATCTTTTTGCATAACTTTACTAATTATTTATATATGTTGCAGTTCTAACATATATAACCTGATATATAAACACACTAATTCATCAATATCTTGAAAAAATACACAAATCTGCAGATTCTGGCATAAAATTATAACCAAATTTCATTATGCGCATAAGTCAACAGTTATAAAAAAAAAAACTACAAAACATCACTTTAAAAAGTCAGATATTTAAAATTGTAACTTTCAACAAAACCCAGGCACTGAAACATAAAGGTTAATAGAAAGGAAAAACTAAACATAACATTATTGGGAACATATAAAGGGAACATCTTAAAGCTTGCTTTTGAAAAATATAAATGAAATGTATGTATGTATGTTTTTATGTATGTATTTTTATATGTACATTCCTTCCGTCCTTCATTCCTTCATTCATTTAGTCATTTGTTGTTATAATGAATCAAGAAAAGTATGCTTTTTACTTACCCATAGTGCTGGGCTCTAATGCAAAAGCCAAGGATTGTTTTCAATTATTTCTTTGTTGTTCTCTCCGTGGTTCCACACAAGTTCAGCACCTTTAGGGACATTTACAATTGTAACCAAGTATAACCTGCTGTCCAATCCATCACCTCTTACAAGTTTACAATTCGGAAATTGTTTTGAGTGATTGAAAAATCTTGCAGGATTTTCGTTTTCAGTAAATTGTTCCCCTGACGAGTTTCTATTTGCGTCCACCACTAAATTTCTTTGAGGGTCAAAAACAGCTACCGGAGGTAAATTATTCTTGATGTAGTGTTTCTCACGAATTTCATGTTCAGATCTGTTAATCCAAATCCCTTTATATTCAACAAGTTTGAAACTGCAAGGAATATCACGGGTTTCAGAGATGAAAGAAAGTATAAATTTTTCAAGTCTTATTTTTTTTAAATTCATTAATAAAGTTGTGATTCGGCTAAGTGCAAAAGGGTGATTTTTTCATTTTCTAAGTACCTCTTTTCTGACCATCATAGGTGTAAATTAAAAAAAAAACCAAAATTTTTTTAGATGGTAGGATTCTCTGAATTTTTAACTTATGTTCTGGAAGCTAATGAACTATATGTGGCCAAAGTTTCATTTAAAAAGAAATGGTGCGATTTTTTTAAATTGACATAAGGCTATATTGAAAATGCATTAAAATTTGGAAAAAATAACTATGGTCTCGGGCCAGGAGAAGAATTTTCAATGTTCATGTATTTCCTATGAAAAATCTAGAGAAGTTTTTTTCCCGCCATATATTTTGGTGCTTATATCTTGAAAACGGCTCCATTTTTTTGAAAACTTTTTTTCATAAAGTCCAGCTATTTTGAGCCATTTTATTTCAAATTATCTATTTATTATAACTTTTAATTACAAAAAAATTGAGGCTCGTACTACCTTAAGTTGCTTGGCAATTATATGGTAAAAGAGACATTGTGAAGAATAATGATTTTGGGCATTGGACTGATTTATATGTCGCCTGCAAACATGTTGCAAAGCAACATATAGGGGTTATTTGTCTTGTGTTGTTCTGCGGCATCACAAAAATATTTGTCACATTTTTCTGGGCAACAACATGTCACTGCCTCTTGATATTTGGCATGGAGCTTTCTTCTATAGAACTATATGGTGTAAAGCGGTTTATGCCCATAATTCTTCTACATTCTGTTTACTGAATATTTTAGGATGCAGGCGACATTGTCCACCATCGAAGACTGCCATTCTTCCTACTGGAACAAAGGACATTTTCAAATAAAGATTTAAAGATTTGAAACATTCTTGTTGACTTTGACTACATATTCTTCAATGTCAATTGTAAATACATCATGTTTGTGTTTGTGAACAAATCTGCATAAAAGCTGTTTATCTGCTTTGTATTTCTCTATTTTTTTCACAAGGTTGGGCGGAGCTAAATTTTCTCGGTCTTTTATGTAGGATTTAGATAAAGAAGTCCGAAATAATTGACCCGTGACCAACCCGGTCAATAAAATAGAGTAATATGTTGGTGTGACCCTTTGTCACATGATTTATGTATGTCTGTCATGTGACCAGTTCTTATACTTGAAGTCATGTGGTCTTTGAATGTCTACATTGTGACTTGTCTCTATATCTTAAAGCATTTGAATTGTTTGTATCATATCTTTGAAGTATAACTTTTGATTTACACATCTACTGGACTTTAAACTGTAAAGAAAAGTACGATTAACCTTTCATCACTTTTTGTTTACGGACAATAAATGTTACTCAAGCCGTTTAACCTCAATTTACTGTTAAAAAAACTTTCTATGTAAGTATTGGCACATTAACTGTGTTGATAAAAGAAGTGTAAATTCTGATTGTCCCGTCATGTGTTTTTATCACTTTTTGAAGCATTTATGTTTTGTCTTTGTTTGTTTTTGTATTGCAAACATATGTATGAAGAAAAAATATGTTTTTCTTATGTACAATTATTTCATTACAACTCATCACAAATAATCAGACCCTATTAGTTTGATGTCTCATATTGTATTTATTTCTCATCTGTGGATAATCATGTTTGATTCTTTTGAAATCTCGCATTGTAATTTATTTTCATCTTTAAAATCATGTACAAATTTGATCAAGCATAACTTGTTCTAAGTCATATTTTGACTGATCCTTTCATTTGTTGTATTTTAGATAGAAGAGTTCTAACAAGGGAGATAATTCATGTAAAACATTGTTTTTCAGTTATCTCTTCTTTATTCCCAAACAGTATATTCCAGTATTCTCTAAATCATATTCCAGTATTTCTTTAAATCAGAAAAAGACATTGCAAATACCTGGTATTACTAATTTTTAACATGTTCAAATTCTAAGATGACTTTTTACTATTTTATTAATTTGCTTTATTATCATATGCACACAAAAAAATCCGAACCAAAAGAAGTTAGTCTTTAATAGTTGCTTCCCTTAGATCTTTGCCATTGAGTTATCTCCCTTGTAACTGCTCTTCTATCCAAGAGATCATAGATCAAACTCTGTTATGTATAGAATTTCTGTTAACTTTGTTGATTAGTTATTATTAAAGTATGTTTTTACAGATTGGTGTTGTTCACAATTAGCTCATCTGGGCTAATTTGCCATTTTTTGTTGTCAGTCAGAAAATAGTTGGAGAAAATTGAAATAGGTCAAACAATGTCATATGAGTACATGTATTTAAATGTTCAACAGCATTTTGTTTGGGGGGGTATTATAGGAATAACCCTGCCTGTCTGTCTGTCTGTCCACATACATTGTAGGCACAACTTCTCATCAACGGCTCAAACGAATGGAAGTTGGTAAAACTTTGCATGAAGGAAGTACATCATATGGAGATGTGCACAAAAAATTTTCATTGCTGTTAGGTATCAATCAGGGGAGATAATTGGACCTAGACCTTGACTTTCTAAATATAGTATTCAATGAAAGACCTGGTAAGCTCAACTCCTAAACAACTAATGGATTTAAATGAAACTTTACACGTACAACATATGTAGATGTTGTTTGGAGTATTTTCATTGCTGTTGGATACCATTCAGGGAGTAATGATCCCTTAAATGTCTGTTGATTTTGCCTTATAGCTGGAAAACTGTAGAAAATAAGAAAAAGCCTTTGATTGCAGAACTGTTCAACTTATTAAACACATTAAGTTGTAATCAATGTTGTAAGATAACACCTTATTTAACTTGTGGCCCTTTAAATGTCAAAAAAAAGCATTTATGTCCGGTGAGTGATTCAGGCTCCTGGGACCCTCTTGTATTTTGACCTTGTGCCAATAGAAAAAACAACAAGCAGCGCCTAATGGCTTCGTTGCTGCTGGTTTATGTGAGCTGTGTCATGTACACATTATCTTTTTCCTTTAATTTTCATAAGTTTTCTCACCAACTGCTAAATAGCTATTTAAGATATGATGCATGTATATGACTTCAGTATGATATCCTTTATTATAGGTAACGATTTAAGATTTGTCAGATATCTACTTCCTGCTTTCCCACTTGGTTAATTTTGGGTTACCGTAGTTAGGTATACTTAAAAAGTAGCAGTTCTCCTGTAGCAGGATATTATGATTAACAGCTTGGAAATAGGAGTATAAGTATTCCGACTTTTCGGAACTTAAATATTTTCAAGTATTTTTAATGGGTTTTGAAAAATTTCGAGCAATTTTACTATCATGCGGAGAATTTAGCTCAGAATTCAAAGCCACTCTGATGTTTTAGCTCATAAATACTTGAAGTTAATTCACTTGGAGTTCCAAGCCACTCAGAAAATTGTTCCTGCAACTTCATATCAACAAAAGTCATATCAATAGTAATTTCTTTAAATTCTATTCTGCAACATCACATCAACAAGAGCCATATTAATTGTAACTTCTTACAATTCTTACGCAAAACAAAACAACCTTAGTGTTATTGGCCGTGGAAACAACATCACTTGGAGGAAACCATCAACCTTGGGCAGTTAACATATACAATCATACAATACAGGTTAAAGGTCACTTCTTATATGCTCTCGAATCCAATGTCATTTTTGACCCTGTTGGAGCCCAAAACTGGCAACACTCACTGACCTTGTTGATCCTGGCTCACCAAACCTGACAACACCCACTGACCTTGTTGATTATGACTCACCAAAACTGACAACACCCACTGACCTTGTTGATTATGACTCACCAAAACTGACAACACTCACTGACCTTGTTGATTATGACTCACCAAAACTGACAACACCCACTGACCTTGTTGATTATGACTCACCAAAACTGACAACACCCACTGACCTTGTTGATTATGATTCACCAAAAACTGACAACACCCACTGACCTTGTTGATTCTGATTCTCAAAAACTGACAACACCCACTTACCTTGTTGATTATGACTCCCCAAAACTGACAACACCCACTGACGTTGTTGATTCTGACTCCCCGAAACTGGCCACACCCACTGACCTTGTTGATTCTGACTCCCCAATACTGACAACACCCACTGACCTTGTTGATTCTGATTCTCAAAAACTGACAACACCCACTGACCTTAGAGATAAGCATTTGGTAGTTTGAAAGATGTTCAATAAATTTAAAAAAAATTCATGGTTTATGATGTTATCGCTCAACAATTTCCCCTGTCAGTATAAAGCTTCTTTAAACACAAATCTAACAATCCTGGTCAGTTAAATAGCTTTTGGACTTAAACAATTATCTCAAAAAACATATTAAGGGAGTATGAGCCTCAGAATTTAACATTTTCGGAATTCTTAACTTTTATCCATTCAAATGCCTTTAAATTTTTCCAACATGTTTTTCTAATATCTGTTCGGAACTAGTTAGAGAAGGTCCAAATAAACATGTTTTAACAATTTCAACCAATTCTAATTATAATTTCCATGTTATAAAACAGAAGGTTCGAGACCACAGTTAGCTCCCTTCAATTTTCGTTGTCCAATAATATAGTCCCTATTAAAACATAGTATTTCTTGTAAATGCTATTGTAATGTTAATTTTTATGACTAAAGCATGAACTTGGAGTGAAATGAGAGATGAAAGAAAGTATAAATTTATCAAGTTTTATTTTTTTTTGAAATTCATTAATAAAGTTGTGATTCGGCTAAGTGCAAAAGGGTGATTTTTTTCATTTTTTAAGCACCTCTTTTCTGACCATCATGGGTGTAAAATAAAGAAAAACATTTTTTTTTTAGATGGTAGAATTTTTAACTAATGTTCTGGAAGCTAATGAACTATATGTGGCCAAAGTTTCATTTAAAAAGAAATGGTGCGATTTTTTTAAAATTGACATAAGGCTATATTGAAAATGCATTAAAAATTTGGAAAAAATAACTATGGTCTCGGGCCAGAAGAAGAATTTTCAATGTACATGTATTTCCTATGAAAAATCTAGAGAAGTTTTTTTCCCGCCATATTTTTAGGTGCTTTTATCTTGAAAACGGCTCCATGTTTTTGAAAACTTTTTTTCATAAAGTCCAGCTATTTTGAGCCATGTTTTTTCAAATTATCTACTAGTATTTATTATAACTTTTAATTACAAATAAAATGAGGCTCGTACTCCCTTAAGTTGCTTGGCAATTATATGGTAAAAGAGACATTGTGAAGAATAATGATTTTGGGCATTGGACTGATTTATATGTCGCCTGCAAACATGTTGCAAAGCAACATATAGGGGTTACTTGTCTTGTGTTGTTCTTCAGCATCACAAAAATATTTGTCGCATTTTTCTGGGCAACAACATGTCACAGCCTCTTGATATTTGGCATGGGGCTTTCTTCTATAGAACTATATGGTGTAAAGCGTTTTATGCCAATAATTCTTCTACGTTCTGTTTACTGAATATTTTAGGATGCAGGCGACATTGTCCACCATCGAAGACTGCCATTCTTCTTACTAGAACAAAGGACATTTTTATTTAAAAAATTAGAGACTTTAAACATTTTTGTTTCCTTTGACTATATTTTTTTCCATTTGTAAATACATTCTGTTTGTAAACCTGTGTAAATCTGCATAAAAGCTGTTTATCTGCTTTGTATGTTGGTTGTCTCTCTTGTACATAGTTCAGGATATGTGACCCTTTGTCACATGATTTATGTATGTCTGTCATGTGACCAGTTCTTATACTTGAAGTCATATGGTCTTTGAATGTCTACATTGTGACTTGTCTCTATATCTTAAAGCATTTGAATTGTTTGTATCATATCTTTGAAGTATAACCTTTTATTAACACATTTACTGGTACTGTACTTTAAACTGTATATAGAAGATAAAATTAACCTTTTATCACTTTTTGTTTTGGGATAATTTTTAAATACATGTTTTGAAATTAACATTCAATAAACATTACTCAAGTCTAATTACTAGATTACTATTAAAAAAAAACTTGCTTTGTAAACATTGGCATATTGTTTTGCAAAAGGAGTGAAAATCTTAGTCTATTGATCCTCCATTTGTTTGTTTTATATTACTTTTGAGTACTTGAACCATTTCTGTTTTGTCTTTGTTTGTTTTGTATTGCAACCATGTGCATGAAGAAAAAATATATGTGGATTTTCTTCTGTACAATTATTTCATTAAAATTCATTACAAATAATCAGACTCTATTAGTTTGTTGTCTCATATTGTATTTATTTCTCATCTTTGGGTAATCATGTTTGATTCATTTGAGGTCTCGCATTGTAATTTATTTTCATCTTTGAAATCATGTACAAATTTGATCAAGTATAACATGTACTAAGTCATTAACCAGTATTCTGTTTCGACTGATCCTTTCATTTGTTGTATTTTAGATAGAAGAGTTCTAACAAGGGAGATAATTTATGTAAAACATTGTTTTTCAGTTATCTCTTCTTTATTCCCAAAAAGTATATTCCAGTATTTCTCTAAATCATATTCCAGTATTTCTTTAAATCAGAAAAAGACATTGCAAATACCTGGTATAACTTATTTTTTAACATTATCAAATTCAATTATGACATTTTTACAATTTTATTAATTTGCTTTATTATCATATGAAAAAAAAATCAGAATCAAAAGAAGTTAGTCTTTAAAAGTTGATTCCCTTAGATCTTTGCCATTGAGTTATCTCCCTTGTAACTGCTCTTCTATCCAAGAAATCATAGATCAAACTCTGTTATGTATAGAATTTCTGTTAACTTTGTTGATTAGTTATTATTTAAGTATGTTTTTACAGATTGGCCTTGTTCTCAATTAGCTCATCTGGACTAATTTGCCATTGTTTGTAGTCAGTAAGAAAATAGTTGTGAAAAATTGAAACAGGTCAAACAATGTCATATGAGTACATGTATTGAAATGTTCAAACAACATTTTTTTTGGGGGGGGGGGTATTATAGGAATTACACTGCCTGTCTGTCTGTCTGTCTGTCCACATACCTTGTAGGCAAAACTTCTCATCAACGGCTCAAACTAATGGAAGTTGATGAAACTTTGCAAGAAGAAAGTACATCATATGGAGATGTGCACAAAGAGTTTTCATTGCTGTTAGGTATCAATCAGGGGAGATAATTGGACCTAGACCTTGACTTTCTAAATATAGTATTCAATGAAAGACCTGGTAAGCTCAACTCCTAAACAACTAATGGATTTAAATGAAACTTTACACGAAGGGAGTACAACATATGTAGATGTTGTTGAAGTATTTTCATTGCTGTTGGATAATGGTCCTTTAATGTCTGTTGATTATGCCTTATAGCTGGAAAACTGTAGAACATAAGGAAAAGCTTTTGATTGCTAAAATGTTCAACTAATTGAACTCATTAGGTAATAATCAATGTTGTAAGATAACACCTTAATTAACTTATGGCCCTTTAAATGTCAAAAAAGCATTTATGTCCGGTGAGTGATTTAGGCTCCTGGGACCCTCTTGTATTTAAATTGTGCCAATAGCAAAAACAACAAGCAGCGCCTTCTGGCTTCTTTGCTGCTGGTTTATGTGAGCTGTGTCATGTACACATTATCTTTTTCCTTTAATTTTCATAAGTTTTTTCACCAACTGCTAAATACCTATTTAAGATATGGTGCATGTATATGACTTCAGTATGATATCCTTTATTATAGGTAACGATTTAAGATTTGTCAGATATCTACTTCCTGTTTACTCACTATGTTAATTTTGGGTAGTAAGGTATACTTAGAAAGCAGTAGTTCACAAATTCCTAATCCTGTAGCAGGATATTATGATGAATAGCTCGGAAATACATGTAGGAGTATGAAGTATTTGTACTTATAGAGCAAAACATTTTCAAATATTTTTAAAAGGTTTTGAAAAATTTCGAGCAATTTTTTATCATGCGGAGAGTTTAGCTCAGAATTCAAAGCCACTCTGATGTTTAAGCTCATAAATACTTGAAGTTAATTCACCTGGAGTTCCAAGCCACTCAGAAAATTGTTCCTGCAACTTCATATCAACAAAAGCCATATCAATAGTAATTTCTTTAAATTCTATTCTGCAACATCACATCAACAAGAGCCATATTAATTGTAACTTCTTACAATTCTCTACAAACAATATAGACAAGAACAGAATGAGATTCTATCTTCCCTGTCCGTTGGATGCAAACAAAAAACAACCTTAGTTTTAATGGCCGTGCAAACAAGAAAACTTGGAGGAAACCGTCAACCTTGGACAGTTAACATATACAATCACGCAATAAAGGTTAAAGGTCACTTCTTAAAAGCTCTCAGATCCAATGTCATTTTTGACCCTGTTGGAGCCCAGAACTGACAACACCCATCGACCTTGTTGATTCTGACAACATCCACTGACTTGTTGATTCTGACTCCCCAAAACTGACAACACCCACTGACCTTGTTGATTATGACTCCCCAAACTGACAACACCCACTGACATTGTTGATTCTGACTCCCAAAAACTGACAGCACCCACTGACTTTGTTGATTCTGACTCACCAAACTGACAACACCTACTGATCTTGTTGATTATGACTCACCAAATCTGACAACACCCACTGATCTTGTTGATTATGACTCCCCAATACTGACAACACTCACTGACCTTGTTCAGTCCGACTCCCCAATACTGACAACACTCACTGATCTTGTTGATGATGACTCCCCAAAACTGACAACACCAACTGACCTTGTTGATCCTGGCTCACCAAAAATGACAACAACCACTGACCTTGTTGATTATGACTCACCAAAACTGACAACACCCACTGATCTTGTTGATTATGACTCCCCAATACTGACAACACTCACTGACCTTGTTGAGTCCGACTCCCCAATACTGACAACACTCACTGACCTTGTTGAGTCCGACTCCCCAATACTGACAACACTCACTGACCTTGTTGAGTCCGACTCCCCAATACTGACAACACTCACTGACCTTGTTGAGTCCGACTCCCCAATACTGATAACACCCACTGACCTTGTTGATACTAACTCCCCAATACTGACAACACTCACTGACCTTGTTGATTTTGACTCCCCAAAACTGACAACACCCACTGACCTTGTTGATTCTGACTCCCCAAAACTGACAACACCCACTGACCTTGTTGATTCTGACTCCCCAATACTGATAACACCCACTGACCTTGTTGATACTAACTCCCCAATACTGACAACACTCACTGACCTTGTTGATTTTGACTCCCCAAAACTGACAACACCCACTGACCTTGTTGATTCTGACTCCCCAATACTGACAACACTCACTGACGTTGTTGATTCTGACTCCCCAATACTGATAACACCCACTGACCTTGTTGATACTAACTCCCCAATACTGACAACACCCACTGACGTTGTTGATTCTGACTCCCCAAAACTGACAACACCCACTGACCTTGTTGATTCTGACTCCCCAATACTGACAACACCCACTGACCTTGTTGATTCTGATTCTCAAAAACTGACAACACCCACTGACCTTAGAGATAGACATTTGGTAGTTTGAAAGATGTTGGATAAATTTAAAAAAAATTCATGGTTTATGATGTGGTCGCTAAACAATTTCCCCTGTCAGTATAAAGCTACTTTAAACACAAATCTAACAATCCTGGTCAGTTAAATAGCTTTTGGACTTAAACAGTTATCTCAAAAAACATATTAAGGGAGTATGAGCCTCAGAATTTAACATTTTCGGAATTCTTAACTTTTATCCATTCAAATGCCTTTAAATTTTTCCAACATGTTTTTCTAATATCTGTTCGGAACTAGTTAGAGAAGGTCCAAATAAACATGTTTTAAAAATTTCAACCAATTCTAATTATAATTTCCATGTTATAAAACAGAAGGTTCGAGACCACAGTTAGCTCCCTTCAATTTTCGTTGTCCAATAATATAGTTCCTATTAGTTTAAACATATTTATTTACCCTGGATTGGGAAACAAGCTTAATGCTTATATTAATCCCTCTCCAGCTAGCAGATTGCGAGTGTGGCCTTTGTAGCGGCCCCCATTGAGCCTACTCTTATCGAACTCTACAAAGGGGTTTTTAACGTGCATGGGGTATTGCTCTCCCATACACGGGACAACCTTTTTTCGTCCCTTCCGAAGGACTAGCATCGGTTCTTGAGACCATCCTCGCAAATGGTGTCAAGAGAGAGTCGGAAAATTGGTTCATGAAATTTTCACCCCTGACGAGGATCGAACCACGAACCACGGTGTTAGTAGCCCGACGCGTTAACCACTACACCACCGGCTCTCTATTAAAACATAGTATTTCTTGTAAATGCTATTGTAATGTTAATTTTTATGACTAAAGCATGAACTTGGAGTGAAATGAGAGATGAAAGAAAGTATAAATTTTTCAAGTCTTATTTTTTTGAAATTCATTAAAAACCCCATGTAGAGTTCGATAAGAGTAGGCTCAATGGGGGCCGCTACAAAGGCCACACTCGCAATCTGCTAGCTGGAGAGGGATTAATATAAGCATTAAGCTTGTTTCCCAATCCAGGGTAAATAAATATGTTTAAACTAATAGGAACTATATTATTGGACAACGAAAATTGAAGGGAGCTAACTGTGGTCTCGAACCTTCTGTTTTATAACATGGAAATTATAATTAGAATTGGTTGAAATTTTTAAAACATGTTTATTTGGACCTTCTCTAACTAGTTCCAAACAGATATTAGAAAAACATGTTGGAAAAATTTAAAGGCATTTGAATGGATAAAAGTTAAGAATTCCGAAAATGTTAAATTCTGAGGCTCATACTCCCTTAATATGTTTTTTGAGATAACTGTTTAAGTCCAAAAGCTATTTAACTGACCAGGATTGTTAGATTTGTGTTTAAAGTAGCTTTATACTGACAGGGGAAATTGTTGAGCGACCACATCATAAACCATGAATTTTTTTAAAATTTATCAACATCTTTCAAACTACCAAATGTCTATCTCTAAGGTCAGTGGGTGTTGTCAGTTTTTGAGAATCAGAATCAACAAGGTCAGTGGGTGTTGTCAGTTTTGGGGAGTCAGAATCAACAAGGTCAGTGGGTGTGGCCAGTTTCGGGGAGTCAGAATCAACAACGTCAGTGGGTGTTGTCAGTTTTGGTGAGTCAGAATCAACCAGGTCAGTGGGTGTTGTCAGTTTTGGGGAGTCAAAATCAACAAGGTCAGTGAGTGTTGTCAGTATTGGGGAGTTAGTATCAACAAGGTCAGTGGGTGTTATCAGTATTGGGGAGTCAGAATCAACAAGGTCAGTGGGTGTTGTCAGTTTTGGTGAGTCATAATCAACAAGATCAGTGGGTGTTGTCAGTTTTGGTGAGTCATAATCAACAAGATCAGTGGGTGTTGTCAGTTTTGGGGAGTCGGACTCAACAAGGTCAGTGAGTGTTGTCAGTATTGGGGAGTCGGACTCAACAAGGTCAGTGAGTGTTGTCAGTATTGGGGAGTCGGACTGAACAAGGTCAGTGAGTGTTGTCAGTATTGGGGAGTCATAATCAACAAGATCAGTGGGTGTTGTCAGATTTGGTGAGTCATAATCAACAAGGTCAGTGGGTGTTGTCAGTTTTGGTGACCCAGGATCAACAAGGTCAGTGGGTGTTGTCAGTTTTGGTGAGCCAGGATCAACAAGGTCAGTGGGTGTTGTCAGTTTTGGGGAGTCAAAATCAACAAAGTCATCGGGTGCTGTCAGTTTTTTGGAGTCAGAATCAACAAGGTCAGTGGGTGTTGTCAGTTTGGTGAGTCATAATCAACAAGGTCAGTGGGTGTTGTCAGTTTTGGGGAGTCAGAATCAACAAGTCAGTGGATGTTGTCAGAATCAACAAGGTCGATGGGTGTTGTCAGTTCTGGGCTCCAACAGGGTCAAAAATGACATTGGATCTGAGAGCTTTTAAGAAGTGACCTTTAACCTTTATTGCGTGATTGTATATGTTAACTGTCCAAGGTTGACGGTTTCCTCCAAGTTTTCTTGTTTGCACGGCCATTAAAACTAAGGTTGTTTTTTGTTTGCATCCAACGGACAGGGAAGATAGAATCTCATTCTGTTCTTGTCTATATTGTTTGTAGAGAATTGTAAGAAGTTACAATTAATATGGCTCTTGTTGATGTGATGTTGCAGAATAGAATTTAAAGAAATTACTATTGATATGGCTTTTGTTGATATGAAGTTGCAGGAACAATTTTCTGAGTGGCTTGGAACTCCAGGTGAATTAACTTCAAGTATTTATGAGCTAAAACATCAGAGTGGCTTTGAATTCTGAGCTAAACTCTCCGCATGATAGAAAAATTGCTCGAAATTTTTCAAAACCTTTTAAAAATATTTGAAAATGTTTTGCTCTATAAGTACAAATACTTCATACTCCTACATGTATTTCCGAGCTATTCATCATAATATCCTGCTACAGGATTAGGAATTTGTGAACTACTGCTTTCTAAGTATACCTTACTACCCAGAATTAACATAGTGAGTAAACAGGAAGTAGATATCTGACAAATCTTAAATCGTTACCTATAATAAAGGATATCATACTTAAGTCATATACATGCACCATATCTTAGATAGGTATTTAGCAGTTGGTGAAAAAACTTATGAAAATTAAAGGAAAAAGATAATGTGCACATGACACAGCTCACATAAACCAGCAGCAAAGAAGCCAGTAGGCGCTGCTTGATGTTTTTGCTATTGGCACAATTTAAATACAAGAGGGTCCCAGGAGCCTAAATCACTCACCGGACATAAATGCTTTTTTTTGACATTTAAATTTATATGGCTAAGTTAATTAAGGTGTTATCTTACAACATTGATTATTACCTAATGAGTTCAATTAGTTGAACATTTTAGCAATCAAAAGCTTTTTCTTATGTTCTACAGTTTTCCAGCTATAAGGCATAATCAACAGACATTAAAGGACCATTATCCAACAGCAATGAAAATACTTCAACAACATCTACATATGTTGTACTCCCTTCGTGTAAAGTTTTATTTAAATCCATTAGTTGTTTAGGAGTTGAGCTTACCAGGTCTTTCATTGAATACTATATTTAGAAAGTCAAGGTCTAGGTTCAATTATCTCCCCTGATTGATACCTAACAGCAATGAAAACTCTTTGTGCACATCTCCATATGATGTACTTCCTTCATGCAAAGTTTCATCAACTTTCATTCGCTTGAGCCGTTGATGAGAAGTTGCACCTACAAGGTATGTGGACAGACAGACAGACAGGCAGTGTAATTCCTATAATATACCCCCCCCCAAAAAAAATGCTGTTTGAACATTTCAATACATGTACTCCTATGACATTGTTTGACCTGTTTCAATTTTCTCCACCTATTTTCTGACTGACTACAAACAATGGCAAATTAGTCCAGATGAGCTACTTGAGAACAACACCAATCTGTAAAAACATACTTTAATAATAACTAATCAACAAAGTTAACAGAAATTCTATACATAACAGAGTTTGATCTATGATTTCTTGGATAGAAGAGCAGTTACAAGGGAGATAACTCAATGGCAAAGATCTAAGGGAAGCAACTTTTAAAGACTAACTTCTTTTGATTCTGATTTTTTTTTGCATTTGATAATAAAGCAAATTAATAAAATAGTAAAAATGTCATCATATAATTTGATAATGTTAAAAATAAGTAATACCAGGTATTTGCAATGTCTTTTTCTGATTTTAAGAAATACTGGAATATGATTTAGAGAAATACTGGAATATACTGTTTGGGAATAAAGAATAGATAACTGAAAAACAATGTTTCACATGAATGATCTCCCTTGTTAGAACTCTTCTATCTAAAATACAACAAATGAAAGGATCAGTCAAAACAGAATACTGGTTAATGACTTAGTACATGTTATACTCGATCAAATTTGTACATGATTTCAAAGATGAAAATTAATTACAATGCGAGACCTCAGATGAATCAAACATGATTACCCAAAGATGAGAAATAAATACAATATGAGACAACAAACTAATAGAGTCTGATTATTTGTGATGAGTTGTAATGAAATAATTGTACATAAGAAAAACATATTTTTTTCTTCATACATATGTTTGCAATACAAAAACAAACAAAGACAAAACAGAAATGCTTCAAGTACTCAAAAGTAATATAAAACAAACACATGAAGGATCAATAGACTAAATTCTTTTTCAAGTTTTTTTTAATAGTAATCTATGTTAAACTTGAGTAAGGTTTATATATTGTTAATTTCAAAACATGTATTTAAAATTGCCCAAAAATAAAGAGTGATGAATTTCTAAATACAGTTTAAAGTACAGTAAATGGGTAAATTAATAGATATACATTGTACTTCAAAGATATGATACCAACAATTCAAATGCTTTAAGGTATAGAGACAAGTCACAATACAGACATTCAAAGACCATGTGATTTCAAGTATAGGAACTGGTAACATGACAGACATACATAAATCATGTGACAAAAGGTCACATGTCCTGAACTATGTACAAGAGAGTCAACCAACATACAAAGCAGATAAACAGCTTTTATGAAGATTTGTACGCAAACACAAACATGATGTATTTACAATTGACATTAAAGAATATGTAGTCAAAGTCAACAAGAATGTTTCAAATCTTTAAATTTTTAAATAAAAATGTCCTTTGCTCCAGTAAGAAGAATAGCAGTCTTCGATGGAAGACAATGTCGCCTGTATCCTAAAATATTCAGTAAACAGAACGTAGACAAATTATGGGCATAAAACGCTTTGAACCATATAGTTCTATAGAAGAAAGCTCCAAGCCAAATATCAAGAGGCTGTGACATGTTGTTGCCAGGGTTCCCACTATTTTTTGACACAAAATTCAAGGGTTTTTCAAGGACTTTTCAAGGGTATTGAGGTCATTTTCAAGGATTACAATAGTCCGCAAAAATTTAAAAAATCCAATATTTTTCGGCCGTTTTTTATCAATTGTTCAACAAATCTGCATATTACAAAATTCCAGGATTTTTCAAGGATACTTGATAAAATTCAAGGATTGAAATGGAATTCAAGGACTTTTCCAGGTTTCCTTGAATTCAAGGATGGCGTGGGAACCCTGTGTTGCCCAGAAAAATGTGACAAATATTTTTGTGATGCCGCAGTACAACACAAGACAAGTAACCCTTATATGTTGCTTTGCAACATGTTGCAGGCGACATATAAACCAGTCCAATGCCCAAAATCATTATTCTTCACAATGTTTCTTTTACCATCATAGGCGGATCAAGGGGGGCCCTGGGGGCCCAGCCCTCCCCCTTTTGGCAGAAAAATTTGGTTGAATATATAGGAAATCATTGAAGCGTGACCAAAGTGGGCCCCTCTTAGGCCAGTCAGTGGGCCCCCTCTTTTCAGAATTTCTGGATCCGCCTCTTACCATATAATTGCCAAGCAACTTAATATGTTTTTTGAGATAATTTTTTAAGTCCAAAAGCTATTTTACTGACCAGGATTGTTAGATTTGTGTTTAAAGTAGCTTTATACTGACAGGGGAAATTGTTGAGCGATCACATTATAAACCATGAAAATTCTTTTAATTTATTCAACATCTTTCAAACTACCAAATGCCTATCTCTAATCTTTAGTGACAAGCCATTTCTACAGCTCGTCAAATTATGAAATCACAAATTAGTAAGAATCACATTTGGTCCTAAATTTTTATCTCTGAGCACCTTAAAAACCCTTACGAACATTTTTTTTTTCATTTTTGCTTGAAAGTGAAATGGCATTTTAAGAACTATCACAATTAACATGATCACATTCAAGTTAAGTCCTATTTCAATCAATAAACAGTCACATGACCAACAGTAAAGCGGATACTTTTGCAGTGGTAAATTTTCAGGATATGTGTCATTAAGTGTGTAAAAATAATTGCTTGATAATTTTTTTTTTGAGTTTAAGAAGTGTATTTATGTGCAATTTTTTAGATAGATATTTTCAAGATCTCATTTGACCTGCAACAATTACACCATTGCAAAAATAAGCCCCTAGACAGTGTAAATACATGCATAAACATACTATTTTCTTATTGTTTCATTCTATCACATTAGTATGATAAAATTATTTCAATATTAGCTTTAAAAGCTGTTTTCCTTTAAAATCACTTTTCATTTTCTCAAATGTATATAGATATCACAATTTATGGTCTTTCAAAAATATTAAGCTTTAAGCCTACTAATTTTTCTTTTTCATACTTTAATGGAATTTCTTTAAATATCACTATCAGCTTTATAAGCTGTTTGCTAGAATCACAATTTATTTTACTCTATCATAAAGATATCACAATATATGCACCCTTATATAAAACCTTAAAAATTGTCAATCACTTTGAAGAAAGACTTATAAACATCATACTGCAAAACTGGAACATATTCAAACATTTCGATTGAAATTTCCTTTAATAAAGTTTTGAATCTTGATTGTCATAGAGACAGACAAAAAATACTGTGGTTTCATTATTATTCGTGGCGTATCAATTTTCGTTGTTTTCGTGAATAGCCTTCATCCACAAAATTTAAACCCAATGAAAAGGAAGATTGACATTGGTCTGTATGCTGGACAAACCAGAACCATGGAATTTAAAAATCCATGAACTGATCCTTTTTCAACAAACCACAAAAATTGGTACCCACGAAAATAATTGAATCCACAGTATATAATTTTTCATATCTAGTTATACATGTAATTGCAAAAACTTCACTAAAAAAGTAAAAAAACAGCACTGAAAAAAAGTTCCAGTTTTGAGTCATACAATCACAAGATCTTTATCACATTGTAAAGATATATTAAAAGTTGAACATACTTTCTATTCTATGTTTAAAACAATAATATGTCAAAAAGACATAATGCCCCATCTCCAAATTTGTGATGGACAGTCGAACAGATCTGAACACTGCATGTCCACCCCTTCTTTTGTAGATGGGGAAAAATAAATTAAGACTAGAATTGTCTCTGTCTTGAGCACTGACAAATAATTCCATTAGATATAAATATGAGAGAGAGCTATGTATATAACAGGTCGATACACAAGCACATATTCTGTCAATTTAAAACATGGAAATAGTGCTCATACAGTTTGATCGAATCTTCAACTTCATTAATTATATAATACCTTATAGTGCAAATTAAAAGTATCATGGTAAACTATTATCTTAATTAAACGGATTAAATGTTATACATGTAAATGATGTACCCTGATTATGAATACATGTTTCTATAAAATGACATCTAGGTTTAACAACTGATTTTTAAAAATTTTATTTGGTGCTCATATAAAGTGTTGACTTTATGGGTTTTGTGAAATTTTGGTAGCCAGTATTGGCACACAGTAAGACAATTTTTTAAAACAATTCACAATTGTACCCTGTTACTTATGAAAATACCCAGGGTTGTCATGGAAACCAAAATGTCTTCTCAATCAATAAATAAGCATGGACAAATTTTTAAAGCATGCTTCATTGCTTTATTGCAACCCGCCTTTACCATAAATCTAATATTTACTGTTCTGTTCAAGATGGGAGATAGTATGTCTGCACCAAATAAAATTAATCAACTTTACGCTTTGATTCACAAGTTATTATTGCACAAAAAAATGAGACAAATATTCTACAATAGTACAAGTGGATATGATGTTTACATTTACATACTAAATAGGCTTAGAAAGGATACATACATATTAAATCTATTCTAAAATTTAACATATATATTTTGATGATACATATGTAGACAATAGTTTTAGGCTGTTTATAAAATGACTTAGAAATATGGTGGACCAAATTAACCTGCACCTATGAGCCACAAAGGGCAAAATAAGTCAGCTTCTGAGAGGTCTGTTCCCCGTCTCTTATTACAATTTTACAATGCATACTTTAAGAACAAGTGAAGTTCAACCCTTTAAAAGTTTCTTGGTGTGTCTTAGCAATATATACAAAACTATATAACTAGATATTAATAAATCTACCAATCTATATTTAAAATATATTTCAACAATAAATATTTATGATTAACAATCTAATAGCCTTAACAATCTGATGTCCTAAAAATCTTTTAAACTAACTAGTGACCCTTTGACAATAAAATGAAAAACACCCTTAATAATTTAATATGGTAAAACAATCTATCAAAATCACTAGGAATGGATCTTCCATGGAATATGGTAAAAGTGGTCTAAGGAACAAGGTAAAAATCACCATGGTTACAAAACTGGTCCCCACTTTAAACTTAGGGTTCATAAATACTATTTGTGGAAAAATTTGCTTAAGGAACAAAAATTATGAAAACTATTTCACTTTGATCACGTAATACAAAATATACTCATTATAAAACTATTAAACAGTTTACTTATTTATAAGAAAACCATGATTTTTTTACATTTCTTAATAGAATTTTTTTTAAAAAGGTTGTGGAAAGTCCAAATAGGTTCATTATGACACCCCTTGCACTCATGAGAAAAATGAAAAATATAGAAGGAATTTGTCCATGGGACATTGATGCCCCCGCTAGGCCCCAAATAAGATGTAGATTTCCCACAGACCTGAAAGTCAGATAGAACGCACAGTTTGTCTTACTGAACAATTCTACCAAGTTTCAAATCATTCCCATGTATAGTTTTTGAGAAAAGCTTGACAGAAATTTTCAATTATCAAGTCGATTTTCACATCTGCCAAGTCTCAAATAGGGTGTAGATATCTGACAAACCTGAAAGTCACTTAGGACGTACAGTTTGTCATACTGAACCCTCCTACGAAGTTTCAAATCATTCCCATGTATGGTTTCTAAGTAAAGCTTGACGGAAATTTGTACGGACTGACAGAGGGACATGAGTAAAACTTAATGCCCCCCAACATGTCGTCACTGGGGCAGAAAAAAAGCTACAAACAAAATTTGTTTTATCCCCCACCTCTGTATTTACGAACCCTAAGCCATAACAAGTATATGGGATATATTGATATAATTTATTACGGGAAATAGGGTGTGGCATATCAGTCTGATCACAGGATCTTCATAAAAATTTAAGCATGCAAATTTGGGATCATTTCTAAATTATATTAAATCTGAACAAAGGGATGGGGTAAACATATGTCATAGTAAAAACTATCCATTACCAGTTTTACACTAAGATATACACAAATCATTTATATGACAATTACATTTGCTAAAAATAATACAAGCTTTTTGTTTTTCAAGCATCTTTAGCATGAAACCAATTAGCAATCTGACAACATAACATAGTCTACATGTATATATAGCACCTAAGTATAAGATGAGAATACAGATGATATTAAGGCTGTGTTCACAATACATGTTATATGATAACCTATAGCAGGAACTTTTGGCAGGGTAATAAATATATTTTGATGCCAACCTCAGCCTATGTACCCATTTCTGAAAAAAAAATGAAATTGTCGAAGAGCTGATCTAGAAGGGGTAATGTTTTAAGACAAGAGTTAACACTAAAGTATGTCTCGCCTGCCGGCACTATCAGAAACAATTATTCTTTCTTACTTCCACTATATTTTGAATTTACATGGATTTTCAGTTTCTGAGATCAAAAGATGTTTATAGAACTTAAACATTGCAAATATATGCAATAAAAATAATCAAAGTCACTCAACCGGAAAATCAAGGTCAAGGTCAAAAGATGGGGATGCAACTGTGCTAAGCTACTACTAGGGCATATGTATACCAAGTTTCATCAACCTAGGACCTATAGTTCTTGAGATATGGAGGTGCTCGCAAAACTTTTACATTGCTATTATATGTATTGAAAATTGTCAAAGTCACTCAACCGGAAAATCAAGGTCAAGGTCAAAAGATGGGGATGCAACTGAGCTAAGCTACTACTGGGGCATATGCATACCAAGTTTCATCAACCTAGGACCTATAGTTCTTGAGATATGGAGGTGCTCGCAAAACTTTTTCATTGCTATTACAGTAAAACTTGGTTATAACGAATTTCAAGGGAACAGGGAAAACAATTCGTTATAAACGTAATTCGTTGTATTGATATAACGAATTTCGTTATGTCATACAACGAATTCGTTATAGACTTTGAACACAAAACGTACATGTGGATATGTTTATTTAATTTACAATTATTACAGTGTATGTACAAACTGGGAAACCACTGAAAGTTATTCTAGTTTTTGAAAGAAACTAGTAATATCCAACTGTTTTTGTTTACGAGAGAATATTGTTTCTATTTTTGCAATTGCTACAAAAAGATTGTCATCTACATTTTCGACAGTTTCAAGCACATGACGAACTAAGTCAAGCGCAACTAAACCTTCACTTTTTGTTGGGATTATTAATTCATCGGACTGTTCATCATCAACTTCCGATTCCTCAGCTTCAGAGTCGGAAGTTAAAAGACTGTCAACAATGTCATCGTCCGTCCTTGTCTCGGTGGCGACAATGTTCTCATCAACATTTATAAAATCGTCCATGGTGATGCCAATTTGATCAAGCCGATACTGGATGTTAAACAAATTTGCCAAAGGCACATCGTCTTCGTCGTCCTCGTCGTCAGAGTCGATTGTACTTGCTCGTCGGCATTAAATATATCACAAGGTTTGTAATTTTTAAGTAAATTTGGCAATTTATTTTTCACCCATTCATCGCAAAGTTCCTCATCTACAACTGCACTTTCGCCACTTATAGACCTACATACAATGCCGTGTCGTTCTTTAAATCGGTCCAACCAGCCATTATTGGGGGTAAATGTGGTATCACCAAGTTTTTTCACAAAATCCTCGGACTTCGCTAACAATATTGGGCCACTCAAAGGAATGTTCTGGTTCCGTTTTTCCTTGAACCACTCGTAAAGAGCCGAATCTACGCTTTCATGTTTTGAAGAACAATGGCGTTTTCGAGCAGGAGACACTGACGATTCCTCGTAGGATTCAATAATCTTTTCCTTGTTTTTTAATATTGTACTTAAGGTGTTCGGCAGAATTTTAAATTTAGCTGCAATTTCCTTTTTAGGAGTATTTCCCGTTTCACAACATTGAATGATTTCGTATTTTGTTTCTAACGATATAGCTTTTCTTTTCCTACCAGGAGAAGCCATTTTAACATTAAATAAACTCAAATAGATCTAACATAGTTTATATTGAAATAACAACAATTCACGTTTGTTTAATTAGATAACCTGTATTACCTTTGAAGTTTGTCGGTTCAATCATTGATTATCGCCTTTACCTTTGGGCATTTTTCAGTTCGTTATATGAGAGTAATTTTTAATGTGTATTGGCATTTTGGGAATTGAAAATAAGTTCGTAGTATCCGAATATTCGTTATAAACGAATTCGTTATATCCACGATATTTAACATTGAAACTGCTGAAGTTTGGTCGGGGATTTGAAAAAAATTCGTTATAAGCGTAAATTCGTTGTAAGCGAGTTCGTTATATTCGAGTTTTACTGTATATGTATTGAAAATTGTCAAAGTCACTCAACCGGAAAATCAAGGTCAAGGTCAAAAGATGGGGATGCAACTGTGGTAAGCTACTACTGGGGCATATGCATACCAAGTTTCATCAACCCAGGACCTATAGTTCTTGAGATATGGAGGTGCTCATAAAACTTTTCCAAAAAGTTAACGCCGCCGTCGGTAAAGTAACACCTATGTCCCGCTCTGCTTCGCAGGCGAGACAAAAATG
Organism: Arcuatula senhousia; assembly: GCA_963971305.1. Classification (NCBI taxonomy): domain Eukaryota; kingdom Metazoa; phylum Mollusca; class Bivalvia; order Mytilida; family Mytilidae; genus Arcuatula; species Arcuatula senhousia. Next base: position 12,488,118 of record OZ020310.1, read on the forward strand.
ACAGATTCTTGTACATTTCAAAAGATTTTGTTAAGCTTTCATATTAAAACAGACAAAAGCAACTAATATCAGTTAAAATAAAATAAAAACATAAAAATCACCAAATTTTCTACTGCCATAATTAACCTGCTATAGGCTAGTTTTCACAAGAAAAACTTTGAGCGGAAAACATAACTTTGTTGAACACACAGGATTTGAATGTAGGAAGAAATGGTCGATGCTATTAATAAAAAAAATAAATGAACAAAAAATGAGAATTACAAGCTTCAAATGATGAAGAAAAATATGTTTTGTTTACAAGTCAATCATTTTTAAATAAATACAAATAAATGAACATAGTTCAAGCAATAAATATGATGAAAAACCTGAGATGCAACTGTTTAAAACTATCTACAATTAAAAATGAAGAGAGCAAAAACAAATAAGCAAATAATATTGACTGTATTTGTATATTCTTACCAATTCTTTTATCTCTTTAAATATTGTTTAAGTGATGTTAAATTGATATATTTAAACCATCCTTTAAATCTTTCACTGTAGATGTAGTAAATCAGCTATCTATTAGCACTTCTTACATTCAATACTTTGGTGACTGTATAAAGAAAATATACAATGCAAGAATAAATACAAATTCAGCAATACTAACTACAACTTAATCAACAAATATATTCCAATGAAAACTCAGTTGAAAAATATAAACAACCATTAAAATGAATAATCATAAACACAGGGCTTAATTAAACATATACTTAACAAAGGAAAAGCACCAATTCAATCCATTTGTTGACCTTTGAACTTAAAACATAAAAAAAAAAATAATGAAAATATACTCTATTTATCTAACAACAAAAAAATAAAGTAATAATTTGGTAAATGACAAGAAAGACCATTAATTTAACAGAGTTAAGAGTTAAATTTAAAGTTTAAAAATCTAATTAAAATTCAATTTTTCATGCATTATACTTAAAGTTATAATAGTATTTATCATTCTTGAAGATTTACTTCATGAATTTGTTATAACCAAAGAAAAACTTGTTTATCACACTCTGAGAATAAGCCAAAAATCAATATTTTCCTTTAAGCCCTTTTACAACTTAAAATTTCTACAGATAGATCTTAAATGGCATCAACCAATTCACATCTTTAGGTCGATTATCGTAGATCCGTATTGCCTGGCCGATATCATATTCGTCCTCATCGGAGTACGTATACATATCATCCAGTAAGTCAATACTATTTCCGCTACGCATAAAGTGTTCTGATTGAATGATTTTGTCCATGTGGTTGTCCAAGGAATTTTTCAACTGTGTCCCCATCGGAGCCTCATGTCATTTGACCTCTTCACCTTTGACCTCTTCAAGTTCAGTGAGACAGACGTCTTCAATTGGCTGTCTCCAGAACGTCGTGTTACTGAATTCACTGGATTCTAAAATGTTTTCGTGGATAACAGGAGGAAAGTAATGGTCTGCGATGTCTGATAAGTTGACATATCTGTAAAACAAATAGTCATTGAATCAATTTTATATACGAATTGACAATATGGGTCAATGACAAATATGTCCAGATATAGTCTATACATATGAAAATGGTGATATTTAAAGTTTCAATGAACGAAATTCAAATCTTAAAATATATAATGCATTAGAAACAATCTGGGTCTGTCTTAAGAATCTTGTTGTAACTTGGCAGCAATAAAATTAAAACAGATATCTGTAAAACTTACAAAAATGGAAATGTAAGATGTGCTTCTTGTTTCAATTCTTCCTTGCATTTATTACTAAGATTCTATATTGATAACAGACAAACAGACAGACAGAGCTCTTGGATACTTATGAGTGAGTGAGTTGGTGCAACAGTATATAGGTTATTTACAGGCAAAGGATACTTACGAAGACTGGAATGTTAGATGTGACTCTTGCTTCAGTTCTCCCTTGGGGTTTATAGTGAAGATTCTGTAAGGAGGAACATTGATGGCTGTATAGGCATAGACATCCTGGAAAAGAAGAAAGTCTTTTAGAAAATAGTACAAACAGACTGATCTAGTAAATAAAGGTAATTACAAAATTACCGAACTTGGAGGATCAATCTCATTGTCCAAAAGAAAGTAAAAAACATGGAAGACACACTTGAATAGTTATAAATAGCAATGGTCCTGACTTGGTAGATTTTTTAAGTTTATTTAAAAAACTGTGAACTGGTTTCAAATAAAACCTAGCTCCATTAATCAAATTCGGTAAGACATGGTTTTCTTTTTATTCTTAAAATGTACATACAGTGTATTCCATTTATTAGCATAACCAATTTGTCAGAGAAATCTATGCAATTAACTGAATGACTCCATAAATTAAAATGTAAATTTTAAACAGAAAATACAAAGCATTTACATAATTTTGTCTAATTAGAAAGACCTTGTTAAGAAAACATATGATTTTGACAGGTATCTAGGTGATTTTTGAAAATTTTAAGTCAATTAACAGGAATTTTGTACTTTTTCTCAGATTTTCAATGCAATGAAACTTTTAGCATTGAAAGTATAGGAAAGGGTTTGGTGTTTTAAAATCTGTCAATGAAGAGGATTATTCTAATAAGAGTTAGTGGATTAAGTGGAATCCACTGTACTTAAATTAGCTTAATTACAAAATTTCAAGAAATTGTCATTTGTATTGTAGGTTGTGTTGTGTACACTTATTCCACATCTCATTATCTTCTATTTACTATTATGTATAAGCAAAGATAGAGGAAATATAATAATTGTGTCACACAGAGAAGAAAATATAATTCTCAATAAACATTTCATACATACATTGATCTTGTTACCAAATCCAGCATAGAAAGGCTGTGTATAGGATGGGAACAGACTCCCTATATCCTTCAGACAGGCTATCTTAAACTCTTCTGGTTTTTTCTCTATCACTTCTCTGAAAGAAAAAAAAAATGAACAACTTTAATTAAAATCTTATTTGAATTTTTATTGAGGTCTTTGATTTTTATTCTACATATAAAAAGATTAAAGTTACATGTACATGCAAATTTCATTGAAGACTTTATTTGCTTATAGACAAGCACACCATTTCTATTCTTGGACAACCCTGAAAAATATGATATTGATCAATTGAACTTTTTTCTGTGATAATCTTGTCAGATTTAGAATTTAATAAACTAAAACTTCAAGTACTATTGCACTCACTCAGGATAATTCATACTCCATTTGAACTCTACACAAGGAAAGCTCCCTTGATTTGTATAATTTTGAGAACAATGAATTAATTTCCATATGATGCATTTCCCCATCTAAAGTTTCATAAAAATCCATCAAGCAGTTTCAGAGAAACTGAGTTTACGAGATATGCCAACCAGACTCATACACAGAGGGGGTGTCGTGAACTACAATATATTTACTTTCACTTTACTTAATTATTATATAATTTTATCTCCGCTCATTGTTTGTTAAGTTATATAATTAAATCTCCGCTCATTGTATCTAGAGTTATATAATTGTATCTCTGTTCATTGTATATTTTCTCCTTTCATTGTGTTTCTTTTGTTTAAATGAACAATGTTATTTCGTGCAACGGAGTAAACGGAGCAATATTTTAGTATATAAAGAGAATTTGAATTGTAATTGAGATAGGGCAATTTAGATGTAAAAGAAATATGACGTTCTGAGAATAAGGGCAATTTAAATGTAAAAGAAATATGACGTTCTGAGAATAAATTATGTAAGTGTTGAATAGTGTTCGTTTGATTCTGCCATTTGTTATAACAAAGAAAAGGGACTTCACAACAGGGGGCTTAATATAAACTAAGACTATCTAAGATATGTGGGCCCCCTTTGCAAAATTCTGTGTACAGACCAATGGACAGAAAATTAATGGTGATTCTTATTTTACAGCGGGTATTACAAAACATATACAGATGAAATTTAATTTTACCCACCTATGGAAAGCACTGACTAGAGATGTTGGAGATAACAACAAAGGCCCTTCTGGAAGCACGTGGACCTCTTGTTTTATACTTTTTAGCAAGTCCTTAGTAATTTTGGATTGTCCTATGGCCCGCGCTGACAGGTAGAGGAACTTGTACCCGTTGGTTTGGATGGAGGTATAAAGTTGGGCCACGCCCGATTGTGACCAGTCACGGCCGATGATAGGCAAAATCTGTCCCAAAACATCTGACCTGTAATACAAGAAAAACTTAATAGATAATGAGATGTGGCACAAGTATTTGTAACATGACTTACCTCAATCAACGACAATAAAAACAATCAGTAACCTTTAAAGTCAGGCAAGTTGACCAAGATTAAAGCCTAAGGCATATCATTCAAATATCGAAGACCACCTTCTGGACCCCTTGGAACTCCAACTTCCCTCCCACTGTTTCCATTACCTTGATTTGGGTTCGAACACTCTAAACATCCTGTTTCCCATCCCTTCGACTCAAATGCTGATAGGTTTACCTCTTTTTTGTTGTCTGTTAACTAACTTAGAAATGATGCCTGTTCCCTTAACTCTCAAGGCTAACAACCCCTTCTCTCTCTTTATCAATAATTATTGACTCACTTAGTAATGGTGCCATCGATGTCAGAGACGATAACTTTGTCATCAAATCTCCACAGATAGATATGACTAGTACATCGCTTTGTTCCTTGGAATTGTGACGTCACAGAATACACAATCTCATTAGCTCCCATCTTCAGGTTTAATTTTTTCTAAAATGATGAAAAAATAACTGTGTTTTTATTTCATGATAAGTACAATTTATCAGAAAATATATCATGTAAAATGATTGTCATGTTGATCTGAGATTTTGTCAGTTCTAGCATTTGTATCATTAAAAATTCTAAGGAATTCATTATTTTCATAACCTAATCACTCAAGTCAAACATACTGACTTCAACTACATGTAATATATTTGTATAGAATTGTTTCATACAAAAAAAACATTAATCAAAATAATTAACTAATGACTTCAAATGAAGTCAATTTCAGCGATAGGTTATAATTACTTTTGACCCTGAATCTAGTCTAAATACTGTTTTTTAATATTTCTGATCTGTTTAATGCTGTTTTTTCCCATATAAATGAAGTAAAACAACTTATTATTGACTCTGAATTGAGATTTGCTTTTAACTGGTCAATATAACTTACTATTGACTCTGAATTGAGATTTGCTATTAAGGTGGGACGTTACGTTAAAAACGACGTTACCGATAAAATTTACCTGTACACTGAAAAATCTGTCAGAACGTTGTAAAACTCGACGTCAATTTTAGTTAGATTCTATTGTTATTTTTACGTAAAGGCAATGTTTACGAAACCGTATCTTAAAATCGAAGTCCGGTACATATCCTTTATTTTTCCTCATTGCATCGCAAATTTTCCAAGGAACATTATGTTAGTTTTTGGTCAAAATTTGGATATTGCAAGTCCAATTTTGTGTCAAAAAAGTAAAAGTAAAGGGTGTGTAAGTTGAGTTTTTCCTAAATGTCTTTGTTAATTTCCCGCCAAAATTGCAGTTTTCAAATGCATATATTTCAAAAACGAGGTCCGGGACCCCCATTTTTTATTTCATATATGGATGTATATTAGTAAGAACTATGTGTCTGTAAATTTTAATTAAAATCTGGATATATGTCATTTGGTATCGTCCCACCTTAACTGGTCAATATAACTTACTATTGACTCTGAATTAAGATTTTCTATTAACTGGTCAATGTAACTTACTATTGACTCTGAATTAAGATTTGCTATTAACTGGTCAATATAACTTACTATTGACTCTGAATTAAGATTTGCTATCAACTGGTCAATATAACTTTAATACTATTGGCTCTGAACTGAGATTTGCTATTCACTGGTCAATATAACTTACTATTGACTCTGAATTGGGATTTGCTATTCACTGGTCAATATAACTTACTATTGACTCTGAATTGGGATTTGCTATTCACTGGTCAATATAACTTACTATTGACTCTGAATTGGGATTTGCTATTCACTGGTCAATATAACTTACTATTGACTCTGAATTGGGATTTGCTATTCACTGGTCAATATAACTTACTATTGACTCTGAATTGAGATTTGCTATTCACTGGTCAATATAACTTACTATTGACTCTGAATTGGGATTTGCTATTCACTGGTCAATATAACTTACTATTGACTCTGAATTGGGATTTGCTATTCACTGGTCAATATAACTTACTATTGACTCTGAATTGAGATTTGCTATTCACTGGTCAATATAACTTACTATTGACTCTGAATTGAGATTTGCTATTCACTGGTCAATATAACTTACTATTGACTCTGAATTGAGATTTGCTATTAACTGGTCAATATAACTTACTATTGACTCTGAATTGAGATTTGCTATTAACTGGTCAATATAACTTACTATTGACTCTGAATTGAGATTTACTATTCACTGGTCATTATAACTTTAATACTATTGGCTCTGAACTGAGATTTGCTATTCACTGGTCAATATTATACAGTTATTGAATGTGTAGCCAGGCAATGGATCAGAATATTTTCCCCGAGGTATCCAGATCAGCTCAATGTTCTATTGCCCGAGGCCACAGGCTGAGGGCAATAGAACATTGAGCTGATCTGGATACCAAGGGGAAAATAGTTGTGATCCATTGCCTGGCTACACATTCAATAACTGTTTTATTACCTAATACCCCATCTTTACAGCTTCAATGTATACTAAAGAAATCCAGAGGAATCAAAATTTACACAAAATAGGATTGAATTTATTTGTAAAAGTTCATACATATTCATGTTTTAAATCGTCCTATCAAATGTGAGGTTAAAAAGTCACCAGGCAATAGAACAAGCCGGAATAGATAATAAATATTCATGTTTTAAATCGCCCAATCAGATGTGTGGTGAAAATGTCACCAGGCAATAGAACGTCGCTGGGCAATAGAACACCTTTCTATTGCCCGGTAGAATGTTAGAATGGTCAAAATAAATATATAGTTAATAGAGAAGAAAAATTTATTGTATTAGGTAATAAAACTTACTATTGACTCTGAATTGATATTTTGTGATTCACTGGTCAATATAACTTACTATTGACTCTGAATTGAGATTTGCTATTAACTGGTCAATATAACTTACTATTGACTCTGAATTGAGATTTGCTATTAACTGGTCAATATAACTTACTATTGACTCTGAATTGAGATTTGCTATTAACTGGTCAATATAACTTACTATTGACTCTGAATTGAGATTTGCTATTAACTGGTCAATATAACTTACTATTGATTCTGAATTGAGATTTGCTATTAACTGGTCAATATAACTTACTATTGACTCTGAATCGAGTCTGATTGTCTTTCTATATTTCTCACAGGTTGACCCCCTTCTAATAGATTCTGTTTTGTCCGAGTCAGTTTCATCTCCACTTGAAGTCTTATCATCATCATCAGCCATACTAAAAATAGATACAAATAATAATTTAAAATTCAAATTTGAATTCAAATTATTGCATGGCAATATTTCTTATTTCCTTATATAATTGTTACCTAAATAAGTAAACTGGAAATTAATATTCCATTTATATTCATGTATGAAATCTTCTTTAAAGATTGAGCAGTAGTTCTAGTTCATCTGACTAAGTTTTACTGGTCAAAAGTAAAACGCTTCTTTAATTTGTTTACTGAATTTTGAATTGATAACACAACATAAGGTTTAAGGTTAATTATTAAAGTGACCGACACATCAAGGCACAAAAGAACTTTCTGTTATACTACAGGGCTAGCTTCTTGGTAAACTTGGGAGTTTAGAGTTTACCATGACAAATCACACCTATTTAAACTGTTGTCTGTGTCCTTTCTAACTTTTCTAGGACTAGCTGTCACACTGGAGGGTAAACTTGTTGGGGGACTGAGTGTGGTCTGCTCTCCCTGTGTCTGTAAACAAATAATTCAAAGAAACTTGATAATTAAATTAAATTTTCATTTTTTTTCCTTTGGGATTTTTAAAAAAAGCTGATTCATGTTGGTAAGATATGTTGTACATTCACTTATGCCATCAGAGATTATGATTAGGTGGGGCCATGTGCAATTTTATACATTCAAATTGAAATGTGGAAAATCTACAGAGAATGATACAGAATGTTCCATCAAAATTTTGAAATAAATGTAAATGGTAAAAAGGTGCAGTCTCCATAATTCAATCCTCAATCACTGTGGTCATATCTCACATAGGGGAGGTTCGCCTAAATACGGACAGCGTGTAATTGCGGACAAAATGGAACACGTGGGCTTTTACAATGCAGATGTTATAATAAAATAAATTAAAAAAAATAAAAATTTCTGTGTTGTGTTCTTTAGATTATAATGATTATCGTCTACATACTTTGAATGTTTTGTTCTGAAATAAAAATATCAAAATCACATGACAAATTCTGTCATGTGACCAGGCAATCTTAAAAAAGTTTTGAACCCGGGAAAATTTGAACTAAGAAGCACTTTTAGCAGCGACTAGTTAAACCAATTGTTCAGGTATTTATAAGTTTATCGTAATATAAATATCGTTTACAGATGAAACTTATAATATAGTTTACGAACAATTTTGCATTCTGTCATTAAAGTAAATCAAAACTAGTGTTTTTTCCACATTTGTAGCTGTCCGCAATTAAACGACTGGTTTTTCTTGAAGATGTTTAATTGCGGACATCAATTATTAGTTGCAGTTCATACAAGTCTTACTTACTATAAGTTGAAATTCGGAATATGCGCGATTGCACAACATAAAAGTTAAAATATCGAAAGTATTCACTAACAAAAGTATTGTATTTGTAGAATGTCAATCTTAACAGAGCTCATTAAAAGAGAAACGGGAATGTCAAACAACATTAAAACTAGATTGTCTCTCCAAATACTTGAAGCTGTTTACGATAAAGAATGGATTTTTGATCAAGATGAAGTTGTGCCGCTGTACAAGAAACTTATTCTGTTATCACAAAATGGACATATTGCCACACATTTGATAGAAATAATTAACAATGCCACTTCAGATGAGGAAGAATTTATGAGCATTGTATTTATTGGGCGCAACCTAATAAAGACGTGCAAAGCACTTACACAAACAGAAATGAAAGAAATAGAGCTCTATACTGACGCACTTCTTCAAAATATGTTTTAAAATACGATAGTATAAAACTTTCTAAACACTTTTAAGAAGTATTTTAGATACATATAAGGGTCAGACAGACAGTGGTACATCAAAATTTGTATGCCCGCTTACGAAAGTAGAGGGGCATATAGTGTTTGGGTCTGTTTGTCCTTCCGTCTGTCCGTCCCAAATTATTAATAAATATAAAGACAGGTCACTGTGTCTGTTTGTCACATTTTCTTGTTTTAATATCATGCAGTTTTTATGGCTGAGATGCATTCATTTTGATACAAAACAAATTACAACAGTATTTTACATTTGAATGTATGTTACTTGCGTAGATAATTTTCACTGTACAAAACAACTAAACTTCAACCGATTATATTTTAAAAATTGAAGGCAAAATAGTTTAGAACTCAAATAAATTAGATATAAATGCATGTATGTTGGAAAGCTTTATCGAATTCCATGATCAAAAGTTTCCTTTTTTTCCATCATATGCCAAAACACTATGCATTCTGTTTGAATCTTACATAGAATGATACTTAAAGTAAGGGACCGTATATATGCTAATAGGACAATACATGACTGTAAAAGCTATTGATTTGGATTTATAAACACACCTACCTATACACGCTTCCGTCGATGGTTATCAATGCAGGAAAGAAAGAGGTTTAATTTGGTGCCATAAAACCTGGTTCAACCCATCATTTGTTTTTAGAAATGATTGTACCAAGTCAGGAGCATTGCGATTTCCCATTTCTCCGGCGTGTCGGTCTTGTTTGTCTTTTCTATTTAAGATTGATCCTTTAAGGTTCTGTAGTTGTGTTATTACCTATTGACTCAATGACTGGAGTTAGCGATATCTATATATATCCCAGCACCCCACCCCCACAAATAAAAAAACCATGGATAATACTCCTTCCTATCTCAAGTACCTTGCCACCAATAACTTATCTATATTTCAGGATGCCAAAACAAAAGAAGAAAAAGTCTTCTACTTATGACATAAAACACTTGGAAAATGCGATAGAAAAAGTAAAATCTGGGGAACTCTCGATCCGGAAGGCATCCGAAATGTATAATGTCCCGAAATCAACCATTGGGGATAGGGTGTCTGGAAAAAGGGAAATGCCAGTCGGTCGGGGTAGAAAACCGGCTCTGCCATCAGAGATTGAGTCCAGCATTGTAAACTCCGTTAAAAAGGCATCGCAATTAGGAGTTGGGATCACCAGGAAACAACTGCTAGATAGAACTGGTGCTTTGGTTAAGAAAATGAAAATTAAAACCCCATTTAAAAATAACGTACCTGGAAAAGACTGGTGGCAAGGTCTCAAAGCCAGGAACCAAGATTTGTCAATTAGAAAACCTGAAAAAACTGGCGATTTAAGATGCAGGATGATGAATAAAACCAAGATAGAGGAGTATTTTAGAGAATTGGGAGAACATTTATTAGATAATAACCTACTTGAGAAACCTACTAATATATGGAACATGGATGAAACGGGAAAGTCTTTTGAACATGAACCAGTAAAGGTAATTGGAATTAAAGGTTCAAGAAATGTATCAGGCAAAACATGTTCTCCTGGCACTCATGTAACAGTAGTAGCATGTGGAAATGCAGACGGGTCAAGAATGTCACCTCTTGTAATTGTTAAAGGAAAAACTGAGAGATCGTTGTATGGGTTCAACACAACAGCTGCACCAGAGGGAACGATGTGGGACTATCAAGAGAACGGTTGGATCGATGATCGGATAGGCGAGAGGTGGTTTAGGGAGATTTTTTTGCAACAGTGTGGTCCCGAGAGACCACAAATACTTATCTTAGATGAACATTCGTCACATGAATCACTTGCCATAATTGAAGAAGGAATAAGACAACAAATTCTTATACTATCACTTCCACCACATACAACTCATTGGCTTCAGCCATTAGACCGGACAGTTTTTGGTCCATTTACAAAGCAGTACAATCTAGCATGTGCAGAGTTTTTGCAACAGAACTCGCTACACAAAGTTGATAAATGGACCTTTCCTGCTTTGATGTGTACTGCATGGAATGCATCGGTAACAAAGGACAACATAGTAAGTGGGTTTCGATCGTGTGGAATCTACCCATTCAATCCGGCAATTATTCCTGAGTCGGCATTCCTTCCATCGGAACCATCAGAAAAGGTTACCATAACTGCACCTGTTGCACGTTCGTCGGACAATCCGTCAACATCTGGTATAAATGCTTCCTTGCTTGCCAATTCGTTGTCATCGACAGGTCCGTCTACCAGTGCTACGTCTATTTCAATACCCACCCCACCCGTCAATGCTAAACCATCGTCGCCACTAAGCCCATCCATCAATGCTGAATTACCAAAAATGTCCGCCAGATCACCATCGTTGTCAGGTCCGTTGGTCAGTTCTTCTTCGTCGTTGAGGTCTGAAAAGTCCTGTGGAAGTCACTTAGTGTCTGAATCTGGAGATGGAGTCGAAAATGCTACGGAATTAATGTGCAAGCCAACAATTGATGACCCGGAACATTTATTACAATTAATATTAAATAATCAAATAGAGGTTGTTGGCACAGCTGACGAAACTGGCTGTATTGATGTTTCCACAGACTGGAACACCGAAATATCTTCATTGTTTTTACCATCACTATCATCCACTGCAACAAGTGATTTGAGCAGCAAATTGGACGATATTAAGCCACCAGCCCCAAAACGCAGTAAGCGAGGTAATCAAAGTCACCGTCTGCTCACTAGTGAGGATGTTCTTAGAGAAAAGAGACTCGTAGCACAGAAAAAAGAGCAAAAAAAGATTGAGAGACAAATGAAGAAACTAAATGCGCCAACCAAAAAGAGCGTCAAATGAGCTAGCCTACATGGATGAAATTACACAGACTCCTTATTGAAAGAAATACAACACTTTTGTTTCTCCTTTAAATTTGGTGTGGTTTTCGTGGTATTGAAAAGAGAATGAGATGTTGAATACATGTATTTAAACGTATGCAACACCACCCACATAAACACAGTCTGAAAAAAAAAATAAGTTGATTAGTCAATTTCTTTAAAGAAGGTGAGTTTACTGTCACCTGACCCTACGGCCTTCTTTTAAGTTTTTATGAAGATTTCCACTAAGCAACGTTAAATAGAAAATAAAGCCCGTGGAATAAGTGTACATGACATATGTCAACTCACATGCACGAGCTGGAATTTAAAAACCCAAATGAAAAACAGCTTGCAGCCCACCAACCCTTATATTTGCAGGCATAATGGATCATCATAATGTATACCATATTGATTTCACAAAGGAAACAAAGTCACCAAACTTTTCTGATATCAGCATAATTAAAAACAAGAAATTATATTAGATTTTCAGGCAACTATGAAACACGGAATGCAGTTATGACAGACAAAAAGAGCACACAAAACCATGCAAACCGAAAACGTGGGAAAAAGCTGTAAATAAAAACACCAAAAACAACCCTTGTCTAGATGATCGGATGTCGTCATGGTCCTGTTTCAATTGACAAAATCAAGGTCCATTAACAGCTTAACATTAAAAAAAATATGACATAAAACAAACAACAGCAAGAAAAACAAAATGATAAGGTGTGTGACCATGTAAAACGGTGTCACGCTTGCTGTCTTTGTTAAAACACCAAATCATTTTTTAATCTAAAAAAACCCAGTTAAAATACGGTTCTCTAAAACACAAACATATCTATATTGAAAAATTTTAAAGTAACAGTTACAGACCGGGGTTACAGATCATAAATTGGCCGCCAAGATGAAAATGAAACTATAATAATCTAATTAAAAAAAGCAAAACTAATCAATGGGACACTTTATATCTTTTGTCCGCATTTAAAAGACTCATGTCCGCAATTACACGTTATATGTCCGCATCAACACGACTGCATCGTCCATCACTTTTGTTATTTATTCTTATCATCCAATGAAATTGAAGCATTTATTTAAAAGGGAATCTCTTCGTTCAGTACATCTCTTCGTTTTTCCATAGTTTATGCATACGTATTGGCCACTGGATACGACTAGGGGCCATCGGAAGCTCAACATTGGTAATCCCGTCCGCAATTAGGCGAACTTCCCCTACCCGTAGCCAGAATTTTTCAACAGGGGGTTCGAAAATGTGAAGAGGGGGTTCGATTTCCAAAATTTTTCTTACTTTAATAGTGCTTAACCGATTTTTCACCTGATTTTTCCCTATTTTGATCAATTTTTTTTTGTCCAAGGGGGGCTTCGTCCAACCCCTCCACCCCCCTGGCTACAGGTATGTCTCATAAACTACTTGAACACAGAAATTTTTTTTTCAAACCTTAAACACATTCCCTGTCCTATTACTCTCTCTTTTAATAAGCAAGGCATTCATGCAGGGTATCTTTTTCTTATCAGGATTTGTCTTTGTGTATTCTCTCCCAAAAACCATGAAGACCCCCTCCAATTGTTCTTAACGACCTACCGTTTTGAGCCCTATTTATGAGTCTGACATTGAGGTCTGGGCTTTTTCTTCCTCCACTCACTTGGTCATTGCCCGTCAGTCCCATCTCCCACATGAAAACCATGAAGATTCCCTCCTATTGTTCTTAACGACCTACCGTTTTGAGCCCTATTTATGAGTCTGACATTGAGGTCTGGGCTTTTTCTTCCTCCACTCACTTGGTCTTTGCCCATCAGTCCCATCTCCCAATTGAAAACCATGAAGACTCTCATCCAAATTCATAAATAACTTACTGTTTTGAGTCCTATTTCTGAGTCTGACATTGAGGTCTGAGCTTTCTCTTCCTCCACAGGTTTTGTCGCTGTCGTTGATCTCCCCCAGGAGAACCAGGATGACACGCCTCCACTTGTCCTCTTTTCCTTTTTCTTTGGCATAAAAACATCCTTCAACCTCTTTTGGTCAGGCTGAAAGAAATATTTTTTTACTCATCAGATGTGTAAATCCTATGCAGGCAGTAAAAGAAACAAGCCGTAGACTGCAGAAAAGTTCTAAGTAAAACTGAGTAGGTCTACATAGAATTGTGAAAATTTTCTTTACAATACATCAAGAATTCTTTGAAAGGTGGAAATAGGTCTACATTAACTCAGAAGTTTATTTCTAAGACTGCAGGAATATTAATTTGTTTTTTATTTCATAATACAAGGAGCACAGATTTCATTAAAGTGATAGTTAGTCACAAATAAAGAGACAACAAACTTTTATTTGCGCCCCTTTTTGGTATTCTCTGACTAAGTAAATCTCATACCTCAGACATACTCCTACCAAACACAATATCTGCCAAGATCAATGGTGCAGCTGTCTGCCAGTTATAATACCTAAAAGAAGAAAAAATCCATGTATAAATTCCATATTTCACATTTACAAGAATTAAAAAATCTGCAAGAAACTTGAATGTAGATGAAAATCCTTAAACTATTTTGGTTTAATATGTTGAATTAAATATGATTTTTCATCTGAAACACATCAGTGTAGCCTCACATATACATGAAGTAAAGAAACTTCTCTAATTTTCATCTGATTTAACTACTTCCCAGCCAGTTGTTTCTTCTCTCTAGAGAATTTTTAGTTCTCATTAATTGATTAGTCAATTTTACAGTAGGCGTGGCCATTGCGACCGAAAACTGCAAGAAAAACATCCACCAAAAAATATAGTTCCTTTAGACAGTCACAATATATTTCAGTTTTCTTTTGACATTTTCTGACACAATTGTTATTATCATGTTATTATAAATTATGTTTATGAATATCATAAAAACCTAAATGTTTAGATTACTTTTATTATTTTGTAATTCTTGGTAAAGCGTAATAATATACTGACCAAATCAAAGGATAGGAGAATTTTAACTTTAATCAAAATGAATCTCCTTTCTTATTTGGTTTTCCTCATAATAAAAGAAACAGCGTCTTACATCATTTCTCATGGATTATCAGATTTCTCAATCTCGATAGTTAAATGACAGAATTTTAAGCTATCGACCATTAAATGACAGAATTTTAAGCTCTTGACTCTGTCGAGAGCTTAAAATTCTGTCATTTAACTATCAATTTGAAAAATCTGATAATCCACTCAAAACAATGTAAGAAGCTATATTTACTTAACATGTTCAAAAGTTTCTAAATGGGAAAAATGCAAAACATGTGGTCAATTTAAATGGTGGAAGAAACCTCATGCACAGTGAAAACCATCGAAGTTAATCATGTACAAGATGACTCTAACTACAGGTTTACAGTGAACAAAACTTATTTACGACTTACTGTTCACCAATCCTAATGACCAGATCTGGATTGTTGATCATGTTAAAGTTATCACAAAGGTCATCAAAGGTCACAATCTTCTGCATGAACTTTTCCAAGGTCATGCCCTCTGCCAGTCCTCCACACAAGGACATTGAGTAGTGACCTAAATGTTTGATCTCCGACTTAAGTAGCGTCACTGGTGGACCACAGACAGCGCCCTCTACTGAGTGTGGAGACACAGGAAGTGATGCACCACGTCCAGACTCGACGTCGTCATCTCCCTCTCTGTCGCGGATAGACTGGAACTGAGACTCATTAAATCTGTAATAGAAAGTATAAAAATCTAAATTACTAAGATCAAAGAGTATACACAGGGAAATTTTGTTCTTGTGAAATTCGCGTGAAATCAGGGTTAGCATGAACGAGCAATTTAACGTGAATTTCACGTGAAATGTATTTAACGTGAAATTCACGTTAATATCATGTGAAACTCAAGTGAATTTCATGTTAACTTTTTCATGTGAATTTCACATGAAAATTCTGAAAAAAGAGAATTTTTTCGTAAATATTTGTAGAATTGCATGAAAGTTATAGAACATTAAAAATGTGGAGAACATTTTTCACGTGAAATTCACGTGATATTTTTCACGTGAACTTCACATTTAATTGCTCGAAGTTTTTCACGTTAATTTCATGTGAATTTCATGTGAACAAAATTTCCCTGTGTACAGCTTGGGGAGGGGGGATATCACAATTTGATCAAATTGAATTGCATGAGTTAAACAGTAACAATAATCTTCTCTCTAGAATAAACTTGTTTCTTGCCCAGTATAATTTGCAAAATCTTGAATTTGCATTTCTACTCATTTTTAAACTTCATGCCTGCATTCTAACTTTGTTTTGATGTCACTTCGCACTTCTTAACTTTCTTATGCACAAAATAGCAAAAAAATATATTAGATCAGTCTATCAAATGGAAAGACAATGACATCTGAAATATTTGAAAAACTTAAAGTGAATAGTATATAAATATACATGTACATGTATGCATAGACTGTAAACATTCAAATCTTTTTTTTTGCTTTTTGAGTAAATACAACCCGTCTGATTTAACTTTGGACTTTCAATTGAAGTGTGCAAACACAACAATCTGCGAGCACTTCACTCAGTATACCCCAGCTACCCCCCTTAATTGACAAAGTCAATAAACAGGAAGTTGATATCCAACAGACAAAATTTCAGTTCTCGCAATAGAGGACCTCTTACTGAAGTCATTTACCAATATCAAGTCCCTGTGATGAGTAGTTGCATAGAAAACTGTTACAAAAATTTTCAACATTGACCAATAATGTTGAAAATTGATGAGGTAAGTAAACAAATATTAGACTAAGTCGGTAAACAGGAAGTAGACATCCCATAGACCTAGTTTCTCTACTTGTGATAAAGAACTTCATACTGAAGCCAAATCTTAAGTTACTGTGAATAGTAGTTGCTGAGAAAACTGTTATGAAAGTTATGTTGTTGACAGATGGATGGAAGGATGGAAGGATGGAAAGACAGACAGAGGTAAACCAGTATATCCCCTCTTCTGCGAAGCAGAGGTATAAAAATATTCATGTAACTCTGAAATATACAATTTTATCCATGTGAACATTAGAGTTAAACTGAGGGAATAAAGTGAAATTTAGATCAAAAGAAAATAATATATATAATTGGATAATTACAAATACCAAAACGCGGGTATAAACGGTTAATTTGGATATGCTATATATCGATATTTCAAGGAGTAACCTCTCATCAGTAGCATAATATATATTGAGTAATGATCATAAATGTAACAAAACACCTCATGCATGACAGAAACACGGTAAATAAAAAGCTTCGCCGAGCGCAGCATGATACGACCGCAACATGTTGAACCCTGTACATTTTAGGCCCAATATGGATAGTCTATTGTTCTGGATACATGCAGCCCATGGTGGACTGACAAAGGTTTTTGACACATGCTTCTCTGATGGACTTTCAACCCAGGGGCTAAAAATATAAATTTTGAATGTTGTATTCTACTCTTTAAAAGAATAATGTTTGGGGAAAAAATTAAAAATCGAACCAGAATTTTTTTTTAAATTATGATTACAGCCCCAAAAATTTATTCTTTAATTTAGAATCGCTACCTGACAAGAATAAATTTGCAAAAAAAAATTTCAAAATCGGACCACAAATAAAAAAGCCCCATTTGGCCCCTAATTACGTAATAGGGGGAAAAAGGGGGGGTCGCAAAAATTAATTCTAAATTTTGTATTCGCTATTTGACAAGAACAAACATGCAAAAAAAATTTTCAAAATCGGACCAGAAATAAAAAAGTTTCAATTTCGGCCCCATTTGGCCCCTATTTACGTAATAAGGGGAAAAAGGGGGGGGGTCGCAAAAATTAATTCTTAATTTTGTATCCGCTATTTGACAAGAACAAACATGCAAAAAAAATTTTCAAAATTGGACCAGAAATAAAAAAGTTTCAATTTCGGCCCCTTTTGGCCCCTTATTACATAACAGGTGAAAAAGGGGTGGGGGTCGCAAAAATAAATTCTCAAATTTGGATTCGCTACTTGACAAAAATAAACTTGCAAAAAAAAATTTCAAAATCGGACCACAAATAATTTTTTGGCCCCTAATTACGTAATAGGGGGAAAAAGGGGGGGTCGCAAAAATTAATTCTTAATTTTGTATCCGCTATTTGACAAGAACAAACATGTAAAAAAAAAATCGAAATCAGACCACAAATAAAAAAGTTTTTATTTTGGCCCCTTTTGGCCCCTAATTACACAACGGAGAAAAAGGGGGGGCACAAAAATTCATCAGGTTTATTATTTTATTGTAAGACACATTCTTGACAAATTTCACAGCAATAGGCCAACTAGGACCAAAGTTATGGTGGAAACAAGTAAAATATTTGAATTTTTCCCCCTTTTGGGCCCCTAAATTCGAAACAAAAAAGGGGGGACCCCCAAAATCAATCCCATTCATCCTTGTATAATAAGGAACATCACTGTCAAATTTCATAGCAATTGGATAACTAGAACTAAAGTTATTGTGGAAACAAACAAAAAAGTAGTATTTTTGGCCCTTTTTTGGCCCCTAATTTCTAAACGAAAAATGGGGGGACCCCCAAAATCAATCCCATGCATCCTTTTATGGTAAGGAACATCATTGTAAAGTTTCATAGCAATCGGATAACTGGAACTAAAGTTATTGTGGAAACACTAAAAAGTTAACAGACACCGACAACGACGACGACGACGACGACAACGACGACGACGACAGCATCATACCATAATATGTCCGCAAATTTTTTGCGGTCGTATAACAAAAACACACATGACAAAACAAATAAGTTATGTATATCCTGATTGGTTAATACAAATAAGGTATACAAAATCTGATTAGCTAAAATCAATACTTACAGACATGACATTCTTAAATATGCAAATTAGACATAACAATTAAAGCAAACATGAAGCACGTACATAATTATTTCTTATAGCACAAAACACAATCACAAATTCAGTAAGATTCATAGAAAACTTGTAACTATTTTAGCCATATGGGTTCCTTTATATGTATGGGTAACAAGTGTTGTTATGATAACCAACTTGTAAAATTTGTGAGAGAGGGTAATTTTTTTGCAAATTAATCGACACCAATATATTTCCAGATATTCTACTTTAATTTGATCAAAATCTTTACTAGTTTATTATCGGGAACTTTCAATTTACATGAATATATATACATGTAATATCAGGGACGGATTTCCCCATCCCCCTTTTTTTTTTCGATGGATAGGAAATCATTGCAGATTGACCTGAGTGGACCCCTTAATCAGTCAGTTCCCCCTTCGCATTTCTTGGATTTTCCACTGAATTTGACTACATGTACATGTATTTAACTAATTTTAAATGTTTTTCTTAGTAATCTATGTCTTTGTAATCTTGTCATAAACATTAAATGTTACCCTAAAAAATATAAAAGAACCCAGAGTATACGGTATAGTGGGTTATTTTCACAGTGGTTTAATTTTCATGGGTCGACAGAAACCGTGAAATTAACTATCTAACAAAATCATATTCAAAAATAATTATAAACCACAAAAATAAAACCCTCAAAAATTTTTCATATACCTTATGACACAAAAACGGCGTAAATTTACCCCCGCGAAAATAACCCGCTATACGGTAACATGAAAATCCATCACACAGCTGATGAAATAGAACAACTACTTACTGTGCAGACAAGCTATAATATATACAGCAAACAATGCAACAAGCAAGCTCTGTATAGTTTACCATGTTGTTTTAAATTTTTTAATCCATTTAAATTACAATTAATTAGACATGTAGATTAAGTACACTGTATACAGAAAACTGGTGTAATACACTGATTTGAGGGGGCCTGGGTGGCCAAGCAGACTAAGGTGCTGGTTTAAATACCACATTATTGATCACTACACAGGCAATTTGTCTTAACGTTAAATTAACGTTAAGCTCGATTAACATTAATTTAACGTTAATGTAACACTAATTCAACATTAAGTTAACGTTAGCTTAATGTTAAAATATTTAAAGTTAATTTAGTGTTAAAAGTTAACACTAATTTAGTGTTAAACTTTTTAACGTTAATTTTCCTGTTGAATTATATGACGTCAAATGTTAAACCTTAACATGAAATTAACAATCAAAGCTCGATTAACACTAATTTAACGTTAAATTACCATTAACCAAAATTGCCTGTGCAGCCAATCGCGTCTCGGGTGGTGTTTGAGTCCAGTTTGTAATTTACAAAACCCGACTTCCCCACCTGTATGTGATTAGGTTTGTCAGTTACCTGCCCAAGGTTTTTCCTGGTTACTCATGTTTGCTTCATCATTAAAACTGACCGCCCTTGATAGCCCAGGTGCGTCCAAAAGGCGCTAAACCCAGTGGCGGATCCAGGGGGGGGGGTCTGTGCCCCCCTTTCCTGCGAAATTTTAAAATTTTTGTGTAGATTTTCAGGAAAATTGGTATGGAACCCCCCCCCCTTTCCAAAATTTCTGGATCCGACCCTGAAACCCTAACACACACACTGATTTGATCATTAAAATCTTGAAGTACCATTCTTTATATAGATGTAAAGTAACAGACCAAGCAAAGCACATTCAGCATTCAGAGATTTGTATAGATTTGTTAAAATTGAATACATTTATAAGCTTAAGAAGAAAACTAAATTGAAACTAATAAGACTAAGAAGTGCAGCTTTGTCCATAGTGACTTAATATACTGTGGATTCATTTATTTTCGTGGGTACTAATTTTCATGGTTTGGTGAAAAAAGGATCAATTAGTGGATTCTTACATTGATGGTTCTGAAGTCTCCAAAGCATTTGAATCAATGTAAAATTTCCCTTTTGGAAGGGTGTCAAATTTCGCGGATCAAAGCCATCCATGAAAACCATGAAAATAAATACCCAAAGACTAATAATGAAACCACAGTACTAGTAGATCAGACATAAAACTGTCCCACAACTATGTTAGGCAGTAAAACCGTCTACGAAACCTCTGTATCTATTGCCAATATCAATAACATTACTAAAATATTATCTCATCATCTCGTTACCTACCGTTTAGGGAAGTAAAGTTTAATGTCAATACTAAAATCTTTTCTCATCATCTCGTTACCTACCGTTTAGGGAAGTTAAGTTTAATATCAATACTAAAATCTTTTCTCGTCATCTCGTTACCTACCGTTTTGGAAAGTTAAGTTTAATATCAATACTAAAATCTTTTCTCGTCATCTCGTTACCTACCGTTTTGGAAAGTTAAGTTTAATATCAATACTAAAATCTTTTCTCGTCATCTCGTTACCTACCGTTTTGGAAAGTTAAGTTTAATATCAATACTAAAATCTTTTCTCGTCATCTCGTTACCTACCGTTTTGGAAAGTTAAGTTTAATATCAATACTAAAATCTTTTCTCGTCATCTCGTTACCTACCGTTTTGGGAAGTAAAGTTTAATATCAATACTAAAATCTTTTCTCGTCATCTCGTTACCTACCGTTTAGGGAAGTAAAGTTTGGCAACTTCAGGGCTCATCTCATTCAGGTTGAGATCGTCCAGGTAGATCCCTTCCAGCTCGGGTTTGTGACGGACATTTCTGGTACTCTTCATGAACTGGAATAACCCTGTAGAAGACGCCTGTTTGTTGTCTAAAAATAGAAATAAAAATAAATTGAAAGATTGATTAATGACATTTGCAAAAAAAAACCCCATATTTTACAAGTCTACCATAATTTCAACAAGAATAGGTAAGACATGATGCTACACATTCCTATACAGAAAAGTTAATTCCAACCTTAAGTTAAACCTGATTTGGTATGGACTCACAGATGGACAGACCTAAACAATATATGTCCCTTTCCCTTTGTACATGTAGGTGGGGCATAAAACTGTTAACATGTTTAAAACAAGCACATGTAACATGGGTTCATATTAACACTGGTCCGAGGTCCAAGACTTTCTATTTTTGATTTAGGACCTTTGAAATTCTTTTAACAAAAGTTCAGCTGGACCTGTCTGTATTTACAGTAACTCCTATTAAGGACCTATCATTCGGTCTTAAATGTTAATTTGAACCTCTGCTTGAAATTAGTCTGGAAAAGACACAACTTGGATTTAAAAATTTTAAATTAAATACAAACAATTGTTTTGAAAGTCCTGAAAATTTTTATCCCAATTTTCACTGACTGGTACCTGTATCTAGTTCCCTTGTGACTGGATCCTGGTTCTCACTGGATGGGAGCTGGGTAACAGATTGTCTGGGAAGGTCTCCCCATTCCCATAATGTTGTATCCTCCTCTCCGATGTAAAAATCGTCCTGACGTCTTTGACGTTCTACCTCTGTGTCGCTCTTCGGTGAAGGAGGTCGACTTCCAACAGGACTGAAAAACAAAACAGAAATATTTTTCTTGGTGTTTTTTACTGTCCGAGTGACTCTGTCCTCATAATACAATAAAACCTGTTGAAGCTGAACCCTGAATAAACTGAAAACCTGTCTAAAGCAAACTTGTTCTCAATCCCTTCTTTTAATTTCTGAACATTTTAACATGTGTAAACCGTACCTAATACATATGTACTTGAATATAAATACTCACCTGCTAATGGGTGACTCAATATCACTGAACACATGAGGAAACCCGTCACACGATTTCCGAGCCCATTCTTCTGTTCTCTGTATACTACATTCCTCAACCACAGGCAGACTGACAGACTTGTGAAGGCTCGGCATGGGCAGATTGGCGAGCTCCTCGTCAGAAGAGACGTCATCAATCTCAAATATCTCGTTTTCTTTCTCTTCAGGTTTGACATCTTGTTTGGTAGTATCGACTTGTTTACGCTTCACTGATCGCTTCCGTCGAACTTTTCTGTATTGTTCATTTATTTCAGTTGATTTGTCTTCGCTTTCCTGAAAAGAAAAGAAAAATGTTGACATAAGGCTGCAGTGACCAAAAAATAATACCAATCAAATGAATGTGTGCAACTTCAATCACTTGGTAACTCAGGCTTCAATTCACAGGCAAAATGTTGACTGCGTTTAATGTGCGTCTGGCGTACGTTAAACGCATGTCATCTGACGCATATAAAGTTGGCGTTTCTAACCGCCTACATCTGACGCACGTTAAAAATTTTATCTTGGCAATATTTTTATTTCATAATAAAACACACTAAATAAATAACTTACTAACTTCCTACATTTTAGGAAACTATATGTCTGACGTATGGTTAACGTACATACGTTTACCGTACAGGAGTTAGAAACGTATGTTTAACGTACGTTTATGCACTACGTCAGACGCACGTTTTTATTAATGTACGTCAGAAGTACGTCTTTATTTTGCCTGTGTCGGCAAAGGAATTTCAAAACCTTAATACATGTTCAAGAAAATGTGTAAATCAGCATGATCAAACACAGATACATGTATATCCTTAATTATCTATTTTTAAAACATGAATTTTGTTTGTGAGCGTTTATTAAGCTTTTATAATTATTATTATCAAAACTATTAGTAAATAGTTATGTATACTTAGTATAAATTCCTTCATTGAATCCTTGAATGAGCTCTTAAAACCATGAATTCATGTATCTTTTCAAGAATTTGCATTTTTCCCAATGCAGAAAAATTGAAATTACTTCTGAACTTACCCTTGTCTCTGGTAAATCTTCCTCTTTGGTTCGTTTCATTCTCTTCTTTTTCTCTCCCCCAAGATATTTCTTCTTCATGTCCTTGACCCCTTGTTCCATAAGGTTAATGTCAGAGGGCAAGGGTGAGGTGGCAAGGTGAAGTGGAATATCCTAAAAATAAAACATGAATCTATTCAGTCTTAGTGAAATTTGTTCTTGTCTTGTCCAACCTCAAAACAAATACTGAAGGACCAACTTAACAATTCTATTGTACATGTAAATTAAAATAATTTGCTTGAACAGAGAAAAATCTGCCAAAATTTGCTGGTCAGGTCTGGTAAACCAGCACATTTGGGGAAGACTGTTGAATGTGTCTTTGCCAGCTGATTATGACAACTGACAGTGAAGTGGAAGCAGGTTTTGTGCTATAAGGTTAAACTTTAATACTTACCTCGACATTTTCTTCAGTTACAAAGAAGGCTTCACCAGATTCTCCCAACTTCATGTGAAGGTCAATAGATTCCCCATTAATCTCTATGTCCACCTGCAAAAGTAAAAAACACACAAAAGTCAAATACTTTTCTTGCTATTTTGCATTCATTAACATGACAAAGGGCAATGCGATGGGTGTGCTATAGCAAGCAGGAACTGTTTACTCTTCCTAAACACCTGAGTTCACTCTATTTGTTACCACCTTAATTCATGCTTTGTGTTGCATCATGATGGACTGGTTGATGTTTACTGATTTTGTCTTTGTCCTTTCAGACTTTTGACATTCAGTTGCCCCATATGGTACCTCAGCTTCTTTCAACAAGTTTCTATGGGCAATTTCAAAATTAGGTAAATCAAAGAAGAAGCTTAGTGAAAAAGTGCCTCCCAACCTCAGCTGAACTGTAATTCTGGAACAGGTCTTTAAGTAACAAAATTTTAACTGCATCTGACAGGCTTTATGTATAAAGTTGCCTTAGGAATTTCTGATTCAATGTAGTCGAGTTGTTTTATCATCCGTGTATCACTTTATGTATTTTTATGTTGTTGTCTTAATTTCCTTTAAGCATGTTGTCAAATGATTCAAAATTTTGCTCAAGAGGGAGCGAGGCATCATAACACTTCAGTGATAATGATTTCCTGAATATACAAACCAAAAATCTATTTCATCCTCAACTCACCACTTTTTCCCTAGCTCGCAAAACTCCCAGCTTTCCAAACCTAACATGGAAAGGCGATGACTTGTATGACCCATCTTCTTGCTGGACGATGATCACATCAATCGCTCCTGTCAATGTAGCTGCGTTGATTTCATTGTAAAAGCCTTTTACATTAGAGAATAATTTTCCGACATAGCTGAAATAACTCATGGCGGGTAGCTGAGTGATCACCTAGACCTTACATCTTCACAACTGTATGGCTAAATGTGCTGAAAGTAAAGAATAGAAAATAATGAGATGTGGAATAAGTGTACCGGTATGTGACACAGCCCACAATGAAGCGGCAATTCAGAAAAACCACAATAGACAACCGCCAGCAGCCTTCAACGAGGCCAGTAGGCACTCCTTGTGGTTCTGCAATTGGCACATTGTCTAAATACAAGAGGCTCCCAGGAGCCTGAATCGCTCACCTGGTCTTGATGTTGACCCTATACTTTTGTAGAGCTAAATGAGCTGAACATTTAAGCAAGCAACAGCTTTTCTCTACCTGCAATAGTTTTCATTCTATAGGCCAAAAACACCATTTTTCACCCATAAGGGGCCATAACCCCTATAAGGAGTTACTGACAACTTCGACCCTATGGAGACTTTTGTAGAGTTAAATGAGCTGAACATTTAAGCAAGCAACAGCTAATCTCCATCTGCAATAGTTTTCATTCTGTAAGCCAAAAACATGAAAAATCGCTTTTTTCAAAGGCCGTAACCCCTGTAAGGGGTCACCTGACAACTTCTACCCTATGGAGAATTTTGTAGAGCTAAATGAGCTGAACATTTAAGCAAGCAACAGCTAATCTCTATCTGCAATAGTTTTCATTCTGTAGGCTAAAAACATGAAAAATCGCTATTTTTCAGGGGCCGTAACCCCTATAAGGGGTCATCTGACAACTTCAACCCTATGGACAATTTTGTAGAGCTAAATGAGCTGAACATTTAAGCAAGCAACAGCTAATCTCTATCTGCAATAGTTTTCATTTTATAAGACAATAAAGAAGGAATGTGTCCATGGGACACGGATGCCCCCGCTGGCCTCAAATAAAAAGTTGAAGTCCGACAGGTCTGAAAGTCGCTTAGGACGCATAGTTTATCATACTAAATAATCCTACCAAGTTTCAAATCATTCCCATGTACGGTTTCTGAGAAAAGCTTGACGGAAATTTTCATGTCAATTTTGGTATCGATCCAGCCCCAAACAGGAAGTAGATGTCCGACAGGTCTAAAATTCACTTAAGACGTATAGTTTGTCATACTGAACTATCCTACCAAGTTTCAAGTTATTCCCATTTACGGTTTCTGAGAAAAGCTTGACGGAAATTCGTACGGACGGACGTACGGACGTACGTACGTACGTACGGACGGACATGGGTAAAACTTAATGCCCCACGACATGTCGTCGCGGGGGCATAAAAACATGAAAAATCACTATTTTTCAAGGGCCGTAATCCCTATAAGGGGTCATCTGACAACTTCGACCCTATGGAGAATTTTGTAAAGCTAAATGAGCTGAACATTTAAGCAAGCAACAGCTAATCTCTATCTGCAATAGTTTTCATTCTGTAGGCCAAAAACATGAAAAATCGCTATTTTTCAGGGGCAGTAACCCCTATAAGGGATCATCTGACAACTTCGACCCTATGGAAAATTTTGTAGAGCTAAATGAGCTGAACATCTAAGCAAGCAACAGCTAATCTCTATCTGCAATAGTTTTCATTTTGTAGGACAAAAACATGAAAAAACGCTATTTTTCAGGGGCTGCAACCCCTATAAGGGGTTATCTGACAACTTCGACCCTATGGAGACTTTTGTAGAGCTAAATGAGCTAAACATTTAAGCAACAGCTAATCTCTATCTGCAATAGTTTTCATTCTGTAGGCCAAAAACATGAAAAATGGCTATTTTTCACCTTTAAGGGGCCGTAACCCCTATAAGGGGTCATCTGACAACTTCGACCCTATGGAGAATTTTGTAGAGTTAAATGAGCTGAACATTAAAGCAAGCAACAGCTAATCTCTATCTGCAATAGTTTTCATTCTGTAGGCCAAAAACATGAAAAAATGCTATTTTTCACCTTCAAGGGGCCGTAACCCCTATAAGGGGTCATCTGACAACTTTGACCAAATGGAGACTTTTGTAGAGCTTTTGATGCTAAATCAGTAGCGTGGCCTCAGATTTCCTCTATCTCTTACACTTTTTGATTTATAAGCCAAAAACAGTAGTCTGACCCCCCTAGTCTATTTTTAGTAACGGCGGCCATGTTTTTTAACAGATCAAAAATCAAAACACAAGTTTGGTGCAGGACACCCTAAGGATCATTCATACCAAGTTTCATTAAATTCTGTTTGGTAGTTTCAGAGGAGAAGATTTTTGAAAAATTGTTAACAGACGACGACGACAGACGACAGACGACGACGACGACGACGACGACGGACGCCAAGTGATGGTAATAGCTCACATGGACCTTCGGTCCAGGTGAGCTAAAAATGCATATAATTCAAATCCAGTTCTGAAATAGTCACAGATAGCCCCCTTCTTAAACAAAGAACAGTATACATGTGCAGATGTCTGAAAATAAACATGTAAGGCTAAGGCTTAATGTGTTGAAAATAAAGAAATACATGTACAGAAGTCTGAAAAAATACATTGATGTACTGTGTATACCTGTATTATTTTGAGTGCCACAATATTTATGTAAAATAATACTTCTATACAATGTAGGTACATGTACAATGTATTGTATGAACAGGCATGTATCCTAGTCCAAGTAATGTTGGCCCTCTTGGAAGCCTTTTTATAAAGGCTTTTACATTTGGCTTTTCTTGTGATCTAAAATAGTCCAAATCACAATAAAATTTCTACAAGTTTTGTCAATGCACCTATTTTAGCCCCTTTTGGTCCTTTTTTCTAAAACGGTAGGGGCCACAAACCCCAAATACAGTACCAACCTTCCTTCAGTGGATAAAACCTTCATATTAAAACTTCACAACAATTGTCTGGTCCACTACAGCTTAATTTATTTACATGGACAAACTTTAAATAACAAGTGTGGCCACTAAAAGTATGTCTCGCCTGCCGGCACCATCGCTAAAATCAACTACCTAAGCTTTCATTTCTGGATATAAACACAAAAAGTGTCAGTATACATAATAACAGATGCCTAGCTATTATAACTTTCCAGCAATTCATCTTCCATAAAAGTCTTACAAAAAAGTTTTTCAGCCTGAAAAAGACCTAAGTTCACAGAGTCACTGGAGCGTGAAAATGGGGTCAGGGTCAAACGGCATGGTGACAGTTGCGTAGACCATAACCTGAACTGTCTGTATACTAAATATCAGATGCCTAGCTATTATACTTTTCAAGCAATTCATCATCCACAAAAGTCATACAAAAAAGTTTTTCGGCCTGAAAAAGACCTAAGTTCAAAGAGTCACTGGAGCGTGAAAATGGGGTCAGGGTCACACGGCATGGTGACAGTTGCGTAGACCATAACCTGAACTGTCTGTATACCAAATATCAGATGCCTAGCTATTATACTTTTGAAGAAATTCATCGTCCACAAAAGTCTTACAAAAAAGTTTACGGCCTGAAAAAAGACCTAAGTTCACAGAGTCACTGGAGCGTGAAAATGGGGTCAGGGTCAAACGGCATGGTGACAGTTGCGTAGACCATAACCTGAACTGTCTGTATACCAAATATCAGATGCCTAGCTATTATACTTTTCAAGCAATTCATCGTCCACAAAAGTCTTACAAAAAAGTTTACGGCCTGAAAAAAGACCTAAGTTCACAGAGTCACTGGAGCGTGAAAATGGGGTCAGGGTCAAACGGCATGGTGACAGTTGCGTAGACCATAACCTGAACTGTCTGTATACCAAATATCAGATGCCTAGCTATTATACTTTTCAAGCAATTCATCGTCCACAAAAGTCTTACAAAAAAGTTTACGGCCTGAAAAAAGACCTAAGTTCACAGAGTCACTGGAGCGTGAAAATGGGGTCAGGGTCAAACGGCATGGCGACAGTTGCGTAGACCATACCCTCAACTGTCTGTATACCAAATATCAGATGCCTAGCTATTATACTTTTCAAGCAATTCATCGTCCATAAAAGTCTTACAAAAAAGTTTACGCCGCCGCCGTCGCCGCCGCCGCCGTCGCCGTCGCCGGAAAGTAATACCTATGTCTCGCCTTCCGCGACTATTCGTCGCAGGCGAGACAAAAATGGTGATTTTTGCCCCTTTGACCCCTAATTTCTCAAAAGTGGTTAGAGATATTGCAAATCTGATTTGAAAATGCAGGCAGGGATTTTCACAAGGATTCCAATGAAAAAAAAATTTTCAAAATCGGACCACAAATAAAAAAGTTTAATTTTTGGGTGTGGCCCCTTTTTGACTCCCTGTAGCAATGTAACGGTGGAATATATATCAAAACCAATGACACATTTAGTTGACAGAATTTAATGAGGAATTAAATAAAAAAAGAATGATCAAAATCAGATACAAAATAAACATTCTACAGAAGTTTTGTCACAACAACCATTTTAGCCCCTTTTGGCCCTTTTTTCTAAAACCATAGGGGCCAGAAACTCCAAATGCAATACCAACCTTCCTTTAGTGAATAGAAACATCATATCAAAATTTCATAACAATTGGTCAATATTTACTCAAGTTATCACACGGAAACCAAATG
Source organism: Arcuatula senhousia (assembly GCA_963971305.1). Taxonomy (NCBI): domain Eukaryota; kingdom Metazoa; phylum Mollusca; class Bivalvia; order Mytilida; family Mytilidae; genus Arcuatula; species Arcuatula senhousia. Next base: position 12,517,600 of record OZ020310.1, read on the forward strand.
TCCCCAGACGGCGCAGACGACATCGCCATAACATTATACGACCACAAATTTTTTGCGGTCGTATAAAAACCACAGAAATTCATTATTATCTGAAATCCATGTACATGTACCGGTACAGGGACTGAAATTAGCAGGGGCCCAGAGGCCCACGGCCCCTAGTTTTTGAGTTGGGCTACTAACATTTTGGAAAAAATTTAAATGAACATATAGACATTACACAGCAAAGATTAGTTCTGGGCTACCAGCTTCACTTTCTTAATTTCTGTCCCTGCGGTACCTAGTATCCATCATAGGTGTTAACCCTCCCGAATCCTGCGGGAGCCTCCCGAAAATTTAAGCTATCTCCCGAGAAATAAATTACTCCCGAGCGGGAGACACTTAACTCCCGACTTTTAATACCCTCTCGCATAATCTCCCGTAATTTTACATTTTTTGTCCCAAAATCATTCTTTCCTTTCCTTTTTATAAGTTTAAGAAACAACCAAAGAATTTACTCAATCAGCTGATTGAAAATCGATAATCTGTCCTATATGTTTACCTGTCAGTGTTAACAAAACACACGAAATAGTGTTAATTAGTGAGTTGAGAACAATAAATGAGTTGAAATTTAATCCCATTATATCTGCTGGGTGACATATTTATTGCTTCCACACTTTGAATGAATACAGAGAGTGTTAAAAAATACGATCTCCATTGAAAAATTATAGATCAGGGGTAACATAGAAAGGAGAGAAACTTGGAATAATGAAACAATTACCAAAATTACTTCCCTTTCTCTATGGAAACTATTTATCACTTTTAAGAAATGAAACAAAAGTGCACAAAGGGAAAGGATTTAGGCTATAAGTTTGATCATATGAACATTTTAAACACCTTTAAATTTGCTGTGCTTTATTTGAATTCAAATTTACCCAAAGACTTTGCCTTAAGTAGAGTCTGAAGCTGACTGAAATGAAATTATAGAAATTAAATACAATCAAATTAAAGTATGATTCTCTGAACCAAAAGAAAATATAATAGATATATTTAATCTATTACCATGATTACATGTAATATTACACAATATCAGTACCTGGGAATAAGCATGGTTTTATTCATATGCGCACAATTTTTAAGACAAAAATGTCGCTACGCAAAATCTCCCTGAAATTAAAACTGGTTTCAGGGAGATCTCCCTCATTGGAGTCCCAAAAGGTTAACACCTATGGTATCCATCCTTTAATAATTCATTAATAAATATTTAGAACTGATTTAAAGATTTTTCCAGACGTCCAAGGGGGGGGGAAACACACATCTGCCCCTACTTGATAAACCTTGTAAGGAGGGCCTGATGGGGGGTCCTGATCATGGTTAAGGGAAAATAAAAAATTGGATTTCACAGTTCACAGGAATCAAGCAAAAATCACAGATCACTGAAAATTATTTTAGCAGAGAATGGTTCACAGACAATGTCTTCATCACAGTTCACAAACAATTGTTTGCCTAAATCACAGCTCACAGAAAATTCAAATGGACGATCACGCATCATGAAATTAACCCATTGGCCCCCTCTTGTAACTTATTATAGTCTTTTTTTTTATATTGGCATCATGTCAATTTCTAAACTACAAGGTTTGTTTTTAAATCATGGTTTCTAGACCAAAACTTTCAATAATAGTCTTACCTCAAGCCCAGAATCTTATAACTTTTGTAAACAAAGCACAAAATGCTGATATCAGCTAATCAGGGCAGGTGACTGGCTGGTAATTACACAATTTATCACACTCCAATTTGTTTTGATTGTTATGGTCTAGTCGATTATGTGTTGTTATGAAAGGAATTTAACAACATAACAATAATGGGACCGTTGTAAACAAAGAATATGACCCGAGGGGTGAATGACTTGTAAGCCGGCGAACGAAACATGGAAAAATTTGCCGCCCTACCTTGCAATACACATTTTAAAGCATTAATTACCTTTTAGAATTTTTCTCTGTTGAAAATTTGATGAGAATATCGTATAAAGTGCTTCTTCTACTTGAAATAGAGTCTTCAAACCCAAACTTTCCACGAAAAATTCGTGAACCTAAATTTTGACGTCTGTATGAATGGAGGCTGGGTCATAGGTCACTTGCATAATATAAGCGGTATGATTGGTTAAAAAAGAAGGCACGATTGGATATTGATTACTTAACGCAATACACATCACCTTATCGTATTATAATAGTATTTGTAAATATCACATGATTTTACAGGGATTTAATAATACTTAAATTTAAACACTAAAATTAAAAATCATGTTTCTAGTAACACCAAAAATAGACTTTTCTTAAAATTTTCTTATCAGTTAATTCTTGTTTTAAATTTTTTTGCACCTCACCCACTGTGAAGTACTGAGAAACAGATTATTCCGGGTAGATTCAGAATAAACCTGATAGTGCACTTAATTAACTAGAACAAACTGCAATTATAAACTCGTTCAAAAGAAATTACAAAAAATCTTTAATCTATAACAATGTACGAGTATAACAGCTACTGTTTCAAGAAGTTACACAGAAGTGCAAAATAGAACGAAAATTTGGGCATCATAATCATAGTTTTGAAAACATGCTATTAGAGATCAAAGACTGTCGTAAAAAAATAATTCTTGGAAGCTGCTGGATTTTTTTTAGTTCACATAAGTATTGAAATTATAAAAATTGTTTGGAATTTTGCGGACACAATTCTTTAGAGACGAAATTTGGGATAATGATTTTGCCTTCTCATGGGGTTTTTGATTACATGATTCCCAGGCCGTTTTAAAGGTGATTACTTGATTACCAGAGCAAATATTTAATGATTATTTGATTACCAAAATTTAAATTTTTGATTACTTGATTCCAATTGGGAAACAGTTTTGATTACATTTCTAAAAAATATATGATTATTTGATTACACTGGCAAAAAAATGCTGATTACTTGATTCCTGGTACCCCCCCCCCCCATGAGGAGCCCCATGATTGCTGGCTGCACGTCATGTTCTTGGAGAGCATCAGTTACGTCTCATTTTGACTCAAATTTACGACTATTGTTAGACCTCAGTGTATATTAAAACACTGTTAAAACTTTTTTGACCCGTTTTCAATTTAGGCAATTCATCACTTGGAAAGCCGTTCTTGAGAGCTCACACAGTCGAAGTCATGTATTAAAATGAAGATTTTAAAGGCCTAGATCACAGGCGTTTGGGTCCAGGATTTTATTTTATCATAAATAATGTGTAGACGGATGAAAATTTGTATATACACGTTATTCATAATAAAATAAAATTCTGGACCCAAACGCCTTAGCCTAGATCTATACTTGTACAATTAAATATCTGGAGTAATTCATGTATTCTTTAAGCATTTTACCCCTTTTGTTTTTCAAATTATTTACACTTTTCCCATTATACTACTTAATACTTTTAGGATCATCATACCAGATCATGCAGCTATATTAAAAAAGAAGAAGATACAACAACAACAACTGCAATAGATTGGTACGATCTAATTCTGACATATGAATTCAACAATAATATACATGTAGAAGCACACAATATTATATAAACAGGACCCCCAATAATAAAAATGATTAAATATTATGTTTACTAAACAAATCAGAAAAGAAGGAGATCTATAGGATTTTGTGAATTAATGTATAAAAAAATCAATTATTATTATTTTTTAAACAACATTTTCAAGTACCCTACCTTAATGATTTCATGTAAAAATATCCTTGGAAGATTGAAAAGTAAACAAACAAATAAATATACATATATACATATGTTCCATGAGATAAAAAAGCATAAACATATGATCACATGTTGACCTCATATGACCTTTTACCGACTTGTATAACTGGGATATCATTAGATCAATTCGACATGACATTTTAATGTAGTAACACGCTTACCAGATGTCATCTATAGGATAACACATGCATATTCCTGAAAATCGCGAATACCGGTGGCAGATCCAGGGTGGTACCTTTGGTTGGACACCCCCCCCCCCCCCTATAGTTGTTTTTGTGTAGATTTTTTAACCAGAGTCCCCCTTTTCGCTTCAACAGTTAACTTAAACTATAAAAAAAATCCTAAAAATGAACTTTTACCATTTATAATCGACTTTATAAAGCAGTCCTACATTTGAGTATACCTTAGTACATTAATTGTCTCATTTCGTGTACATTAGTTTTGTAAAATTGTATTTTCCAGGCGTGGATTCAAGGATAGGCGTTCCGGGCATACGCTCCCCCATAAAACCGACAAATTTATGTTTTGTTTTTTTTTACAGTAAAACAAATTCGCGCCTCGCTTAATTTGCTCGGCGAAAAACAACAACATTTTTTTTTCGGTCCCTCCAAAGTTGAAATCCTGAATCCACCCGTTTGCTTCACCCTTGGTCAGATGGGTGTAATTTTGCAAAGTCTTTATTATATTCCATATCTAACCGATTAGCCCAAAGCTGAGATATGTGCTATTTGCCAACTTACTATAAGCATAGATCTGTATATTTAATATACAGGTCTATATGCTATAAGTATTGAAACCAATAAAATCAAGTAATTAAGCTTTACGGAAATTTGAGATATGGACTTTTTATACATTTGCTCGATTTATTTGTATTTATTTCCACTAATATCTTTAGTCTAAACTTTTCTTGTAATTTCTTTTAAAAGTTTTATAAAAACCCCTTTAAAATTACTAATAATATATTATGCAATAATGCTACATATTATCAATTGCTAATTTCAAATGTTAAAATAAACTACAAAAAATCAATTATAGAAGCACAGACACCTACCTTACCCAACACCCCGTAGTTTAAAGCCGGGCACGTGGATCCACACGAGGCTCAGTTTGTGTTGACATTTGCTTCTGGGGGTGTGTGCTTATCAACCAATCAGATTGCCGGATTTAGGGGGCGTTGTCCTAGAGACCGGCATTTTGTTGCTTTATTTGACATAGTCACCTATATTTATATTTAGCTGGCCCAGATATAAGACAAAGATAAGCTTAGACAAGAGAGGATATGGTTGTCACCATATCCAGTGATAACCCGATCAAGACCGTGAAGAATTTCCTAATGTATATTTTTGTTTCATATGTAGACCTGTTTATTAAATATTAATACTTGTCTTTGGTTTTATATATATATTTTTAGTTATAAGTATTTGTTTTAGTACATGTTGTAACAGGTTCCTTTGTTATGATTTAATTGATGAAAGGATACGGAGTAAATAAACATGACTATGATGAGACTATAACACATATGTCAGTTATATTGTCGACTGGACAACAGCAATTAATTTTTATAAACTGTATGGATGTTATTCCTCATAAGCAGCACTAAAAGCATGCAAACATAGGAAAACCACAATTCAAAAAGACGTTTAAAAGTATAAACATGATAAAACCAAACGAAAATTTCAAAAGTGAGGCAACTGCCTTATTGCCTCAATGGAAACTACGCCACTGGAAATCCAAATCAATATAGCTAAGGGCAAAACTACGATGGAGGGAGTTAAGCCTTAGGTTTGAGATTTTACATAAATTTAGATAACAGATAAACAAATTGTGCACATGCCGAATATCTCAGTCAATGGTTCATTAAAAGACATTTATTGTGTCTGACAATGAAAAAATTGTCCAAAAAGTGTTGAACTAAGCTGCTCATCATGCTTATAAATAATTTCGCCATTTCCATTGTAAACATAATGCTATAAAACGGTATTTTTGTCAGGAATAAAACCATGACTCCCCCCCCTTTATCCCTTTATTTTAGATATTAATCCAAGTATTAAAATTTTGAATAAATAAAACACGTTGGCTGATTCTTCTCTATCCACTGTTTTCTGGAAGCTCACGACTATCGCCAATAGAGAAAATCACACATGACGAACCATCGCTCATTTACTATATTTATATCCGGGATTTATATATAGATATTTCAAACAAGGAAGTAGATCGATCATACATCTTATCACAGAATGCTATGTTTTATAGTCAATTTAAGTTGTTCAAAGCTCATAATCACTTCGGCATACTACATTTTGAACAGATAATTTCAAAAAATTAACAATCGAAAAGTAAAATCTTAAACTACATGTTGAAGAGGTAAATGAACAATGCAAAAAATTATCTCTTAAAAATGGCGACGTTCGAGTGAAGGTTCGTGGACTACTTTCAAATATTACTACATTCGTAGCTTCAATGCATATAAATGTTTGATACTTACTATAATACAAAATCATATTTGAATAAATTAATAATTATATGAAAATCAATTTCCAGAATATTTTCATCTGTTCATTAGTTAACGTTTTGCAATGTCTTATGCAGAAATATATTTTCACGCGCATTAATATTTACAAATATGTAATGCGAACCCAACGACAATTATAACCCCTATACTAAGTAGTTAGGCGTAGATTTCGGGTTATGAAAACATAAACAATAACACAATGTTTTGTAACCAGTGCAAATAGTTTTTAATGGTTTAATCATACAATAGACCTGCAATATAATTTATTTACAGGTCTATGTTCATGCATATAAATAATTTTATTATATAAAAAAAAACTCTTTCTTTAAATATAAATATTACAAAAAAGTTCCAAACATGGCAAAGAGTGCGTATATTATATATTCAGAAGTTTGGGGAAGTCGGATCATCCCTCAGAATACGTTGTTCTCCTTTTTTCAACACCTTTTCTGCACCATTTTGTCGTAAAAGCCCATGTGGAACAGCGAAATCTTGAGGCAATATAGGGGCCCCCGCAGGGTACCCCCCTCAGGTCGCAAGGTCGCTTTTAAAAGGGGCCTGAGATCGCAAGGTCGCCTTAAAAAGGCATATTTTGGCCAAGGTCGCAGGTCGTTTTTTTATGAATTTTTGATATCAGAAAATCATTTATTGAATTCGAATTCTTGTTCAAGAATTAAACAAAATAGATTTCTTGATATAAAACAATTCATTTTCTGATATCAGAATTTTTTTTGATATAGTGGAAATAGTTAAACGTTATTTATAATAAAATAAAATCCTGGACCCAAATGCCTGTGGAAATAGTATAGACACGAGATGAAACTTTTTATATACACGTTATTTATAATAAAATAAATTCCTGGACCCAAATGCCTGTGGAATTCACAGGCGTTTGGGTCCAGGGTTTTATTGTATTATAAATAACGTGTATAAAAAAAATTTCATCTCGTCTATATATATAGACGAGATGAAAATTTTTATATACACGTTATTTATATTACAATAAAATCACGGCCACCAGACGGTCAAACGAGCAAAAGTCTGTTAATTTACCTGTAGCATGGAGATAAATGCGCCAGAAGTCTGTTACTCGAGTTGGTCAAAGACTGTTCATAAAATGTTATCGAGAAAATACCCACAGGTAAGTTGCATTTTTTATTATTATCATTTTTAAAGAATCTTATTTGTAAAACAAAATATGTCTGACAAAATGGTTGCTCGTTTTGCATTGATATACAAAGTTGCGTTTTGATTGGATTTCAACGAAAGAAGAAATTTAAGAAGGCGTCTGACTCAATCGAATTTTTATATGTGTACACAATATTCCGACATAACAATTTAATCATTTTCTGTTTTTTTTTCAGTAATTTTACACAAAATGATTGTGTTATCGTTTGTGATGTGTGAAATGGTCTCCTAAGATTCTAACCTCAAAATATTGTATGTTTTCGTGTCGTATAAATGAAGATATTGAATGGTATTGAAAATTCGGTCGGTTAATGAGTAATGTCAATTGAATTATGGTCTGTTAACAGGTCGGTTACGAGTAAATCAATATAGATTATTGCAGCTAGCGATCTGATCTTGAAGGTTCACAAAACTCTTAGTGTTCCTAACTTTTTTCCATTCCACATTACCATGTATCTCTTTAACATGCATGTTCTCCATTTCCACTTCTCGATACTTTATGTGAATGGTCAGAAACATATTTCCTTAATTTGTTTTCTGTTCTCTGTCTTATTCATCAAAATGCAATTTTAAAAATGCATTTGGTTTTTTTTTTTTCATTTTTCTAGAATAGAAAATGAAAAGAAAAAGAAATTCGGTTTATGGAAACAGAAAGTTTCTATGGAAAAAAAAAGAAAATCCTAGCATGAAAACCCTTATGACGGAATGAAATTTATAATCCTCAAAGTACAAATAATGTATGGTGAATACATGTTCTTTTAGAAGTCAAGATTTAAGCGTTAACACTATTGTCATTTAAGACAAACATAAAAATCTCCGTGTTTCCTGTTACATGTGTGAAACAAGAACATGTCCAAAAGACATTATGCCCCATTACGCAACATTTATTTTTTCCGTAATCACTAAAGCATCAACATGGTTGCTAAGGCACTTGTCCGTCAGATGGAATGGACTTTAACTTAACCATTCTTCTATAAGTGGTCATTCATGCGGAAAATGTAAATCAATGTCAGCATCCGAAGCATGCATTGTAATAAGCATCACTAGGTGCACCTACCATACCAATATGGTTGCTATGGTACTTGTCAGTAAGAAGGAATGGACTTTAACCATTCTTCTATAAGTGGTCATTCATGCGGAAAATATAGGTCACAGCCAGCATCCGAAGCATGCAGTGTGCTTAGCATCACTAGATGCATCTACCATACCAATATGATTGATGTGGCATTGGTCAGTAAGTGGGAATTTGGAAATATGGGGATTTGGGACGGACAAATGAACGGACGGACGGACGAACGGACCCGATCACTATACGCTCCTCTTCATTTGTAGATGGAGCATAAAAATAGAGATTGTAGGTAGGCATTATTTCTTCCATTTTCGTTTTTACCTTGAGAAAATGAAGAGCATAATAAAAGTTAAACATTGCTTAAGCAAAATATGACATTGAAAATGTTAGATTAGGCATGAAAAATAGGGTAGGTAGGGAAACAGGAAAAACATGTTTTTATTTGGCCCGATATATTGGCATCCAATTACAAACACTCTAAGGTATAAGGAAAACAAGTCACATTTTCGTTTCTAACAAAATGAAGAAATCTGATAAATTACTCGCAAATATAAAGCACTGTATGCAAAGATACATACGCATTATATTAAAAACGAATTGGGATAATAAAACTCTTAACAGACAGTTTTTACTTTGACTTACTCTTTAACCGATATTATCTTTAGAGTTTACTGAGAATCCTGTTTTAAAAAAGACGGAATAATATACAAATATCTCCAAATGTATCCAGTATTATTATGGGGTGTAAGATTAACAATGATACTGATATTTCCACTTTTCGGAGTAAATAAATTTGAAAAACTCAGAAATTCTATTTTTGAACATGTTTTTTTCTTCTACCTCTCCTATCGCCTTTTCATTTTATTTATAACTCCGTTGACAAAGTTTTTACTTTTGCGTCCATTCAATCCGCTAATGATAATCATTTTGTCAGACAGGTTTTGTTTTGGCCAAAAACAAATCATTATTTCAAAAAAGTAATGATTTTGTACATAAATGACTTTTAAAACTAAAATTTACTCTTAACAGTCATAGAACCGACTCGAGTAACAGACTTCTGGCGCATTTATCTCCATCACAGGGTGGGAACGGAAATTGTATAGTTTCCGGAAGCGCCGTTCTTATGACAAGTAAAAGGTAGCGCCAAGTTCAAATTCCATGGACTCGTTAATAAAAGTACTTCTTATTTGGTTAAATACATAATAACGTTCCACCATTGCTATCAATATAGTGCACATATAAGCTTTATGTAGTGACAAGTATCTGAATTAAATGTGTTTTATTTGTATGTTTGCGTTTAAGCATGGATTTTTTAACAAAAATAATAGCTCGAACATCTCAAAAATACAAGACCATCTTCTTTTTTCGATCGATTTTAAAGAAAACACACATTGAACGAATGTCGATTTGTATTTTTTGTAGCCTCTTGATATTGAACATTAAAAATCAAATGCATTTATAGAGCAGATATCAGTTTTTTAGTGATAATTTATGATATTGTCTCAAAATCTTGAAATCAAAAGTGAACGGGTAGCGTCAAGGTAAGAAAAAATGTATGAATAGGTAGCGCCGAAATTATTTTAAATACAAACAACCTCTCTAACTTATCACAAGTCGATCTAGGAATATACTTAGAAGTTCATTCGATGTAAACTAGCGTTTGGTAACTTTATTCATGACTTTGTGGCATTAAGTTGTGCAACTAATTTCCGAGTCTATATTTTTTTAAGCCTTGTGAGGTAACCCTTCCCCGATTTCCCCGGTCTAATCATTTGTACCCTTGTTGATATTGTTTCTTTAATTTTAAATTCTTATATTTTCAGTTCAGTTCCTATGGATTATTGGCTTCCAAAGGTAAAAAATAGCGGTTTTTTTCATGTTTTTTGCCCCGAAGAATGAAAAGGGTTGAAGATAGAGAAAAGCTTAAAAGCTTGCTTAAACCTTTAGCTCATTCAGCTCTACAAAAGTATTCATTGGGATTATTTTGCCAGATGACCCTTTATAGAGGTTAAGAGGTTATTGGCCTTTAAAGGTAAAAAAAAAGTGTTTTTCATGTTTTTCTATAGAATAAAAACTATTGCTAATATATGAAAGCTGTGACTTGCTTAAGCCTTTGTCAGATGGCCCTAAAGACCAGGTGAGCGATTCGGGATCCAGGGAGCATCTTGTTCATGTTTTTGTGTCATAGAATGACAACTATGTCAGATAAAGAAGAGCTATTACTTTCTTGAACATTCAGCTTTTTAAGCTCTATAAATGTCTCTTTTGGACAAAAATTGTCAGATGACCCCATACAGAAGAGATCCTTGGTGCCCTTAGTACCACGTGAGCGATTTAGGTTCCTGGGAGCCTCTTCTTTGTATAAAAAGAAGTGAAAACATGTTTGCCTTTTCTGTTTTTTTTATGCTTGTTGGTTTTGTTGTATATTCAGTGACGGATCTAAAGAGGTTGCCCGTCTGTTGGAACCCCATATCAACTAAAATTTTATTAGTCCCCTACCGGCGAAAGCCGAAGGGGACTATAGGTTTGCGCTCTGTCCGTCCGTCTGTCCGTCCGTCTGTCTGTCCGTCTGTCTGTCACGCCTCAGTTTTCCGCACTTTTTTTCTAAACGCTTATAGATAATGAACTGATTTTTGGTATGTGAGTTTACCTTGATGAGTTACAGATCAAGTTTAAGTTTCCTACCGATCCACAATTTTTTATGGGAGTTATGGCCCTTTGAACTTTGAAAATTCACTAAAATTTCAGTTTTCCGCACTTTTTTTCTAAACGCGTATAGATAATGAACTGATCTTTGGTATGTAAGTTAACCTTGATGAGTTACAGATCAAGTTAGAGTTTTGTGCCGATCCACAATATTTTATGGGAGTTATGGCCCTTTGAACTTTGAAAATTCACTAAAATTTCAGTTTTCCGCACTTTTTTTCTAAACGCGTATAGATAATGAACTGATCTTTGGTATGTAAGTTAACCTTGATGAGTTACAGATCAAGTTAGAGTTTTGTGCCGATCCACAATATTTTATGGGAGTTATGGCCCTTTGAACTTTGAAAATTCACTAAAATTTCAGTTTTCCACACTTTTTTTCTAAATATGTATAGATAATGAACGGATTTTTCGTATGTGAGTTTACCTTGATGAGTTACAGATCAAGTTTAAGTTTCCTGTCGATCCACAAATTTTTATGGGAGTTATGGCCCTTTGAACTTTGAAAATTCACTTAAATATCAGTTTTCCACACTTTTTTTCTAAATGCTTATAGATAATGAACTGATTTTTTGTCTGTGAGTTTACCTTATTGAGTTACATATCAAGTTTGAGTTTCGTGACGATTCGCAGACATGTTAACTTTTGAGAGGGCCTCTCAGGGAGATTTTTAACTTTTCAGACAACCTCTCAGGGAGATTTTTATCGACATACCGGAGTGTCAATTAAAACCGCAAAATGATTGCAAATTTTAATTAATAAGGATTTTTTAAGCATTTTTGCTGTTATGCATGTCTTTTATTTAGACTGACATTATCAGCAGATCATAAATTTCTTATTTTTAGTAAAAATTCTTCCATATTTTTCAGCAGAATCATTCATCTTTGATTTTTTCATTATCACATTTTTGTATATAAAAGTGCTTGTGAAATTGTATTTGATAACTAAGGTGAATATAATAAAATAAAAGTACAAAAATAGTATTTTTACTGGTAAAATGTTTCAAAATTGTTCCATTAATCAAAATGTTATATATTTTTTGCATAATTTAAAGTAAAAAACAAAAATATTTTGGAAAATATCCAATAATCAAATTTACCTTTTTTTTAAAGGGACATAACTCAACTTCACATAATTACCTGTCATGTCGGCAATGCTCCGGAGATCGATGTGTAAGGTGTCTAATTAGGGGTTATACCTTGTCAATTTGACAATTAACACTGAAAGCTTGATATGGCTTCGTTAATTAGCTTGGGGTGACAGGTGGAATCACTTATTAATAAATCAACAAGTAATTAATTGCATATGATCTTTCTAACACTGCCCAAGGAATTTTCGTGACTTTTCTATAGACAATTTATTTTTTTTTAATAGAAAATCGGTAACCGGGAGATTTTAGGCACAAATCGGGAGGCGGGAGATAGAGTCTTGAAACCGGGAGTCTCCCGGTGAAAACGGGAGAGTTAACATGTCTGGGTCACGATCCACAAATTTTTATGGGAGTTATCATCTTATGACCTTACTGATCAAGTTTAGGTATTCATTTGTTTGACAAATTGTTACCAGTGACTGAAATATGAGGCCGGTAGGGAACTTAGTATTGTTTTGAAATACTCTCAGAATGCTTGTTACTATCTGCTATCTGCTTTATTTGGAAGTTGCAGTTGCATATCTACTTCCGAGGCCTGGTACGCCGAGTGGCCGAGTGGTTAAAGGGCTCAGATTCAAATACCACACTATTGATCACTAGCCGATCACCTCTTAGCTGGTGTTCAACTCGCGTTTGTAATTTACAAAAACGGGTGATCCCCAACTGTATGTGACTTTGTTTGTCAGTTACCTGCCCAAGGTGTTTTTTTTTACTCCGGGTACTCCAGTTTCCTCCACAATTTAAACTGACCGCCATACATGGACCAGGTGCGTCGATAAAGGGCGTAACACGAACATCTACACCCTGTTTTTTCAGCCGACTTAAACTTTCTTAAATAGAAAAAAATTGTAAACCGATTTCTTCGCTTCTATAAAATGGTTTGAATCAAAATTTGATGCAAAGATTTATTACGATGAGTTATAACGTGCCCCGCCCTTTTCAGATCAGTAGGGCTGTATCCTTAGCTCGACTTGGAGCAAACTGTTGTTATGAACTATCTTCCCTAAAATGCAGTCAAATAAGTCAGGATTAACGATCATGTTGTTATCAAAAAGCCCACAAAAAGACACAAAAGAGGGAGGTCTAGTGCCGTTAACCTAGTTTAACCTACCATTTCTTCGGAGGTGCATGTACCTAGTCAGTACCATTGCGGTCACCAATTTATCCGTTATGTCTTGTTTTGTTCTTTCTCTCGGTAGAGTAGATAGGAGTAGGTGCCTAAGTGGTCTAATTAGTTCGGGAATCAGTAAAACTGTCAGCAGAACTAACTCTCGTGGTTATCAGAAAGCAACAACAGAGTTCTAGGCACTTGATTTTATAACTGACGAGCATTTCGTATTGGAGACGCACTAAACACAAAGTCAGTGGGTGGGTGAATGTAATTGTTTTACGTTCTTTTCGTTGCACATAAATCATAAGCTGACAACTGGCTCCCTACAGCGGGGTACCAGCCTACATAAATCACAAAGGGAGGACAGTCTACGGAATATCCGAAAATCTGTTCAGTGCTCAGAATGTTGTTATTAAATTGCTGATAATTAAAGATGCTGCATAAAAATGCATTTTAACAATAAAACGCGCGACCACAGGACAATTTTAATGATTTAATATAAATAAAAGAGATGTGTCTTGCTTTGTATAGATAACAAACCATATGTTGCTAATAAACTATATGATGTTCCTAGGGTATTTTCACCAATTCCTAATGGTCGGCTAATTCGTTTTTTTTTAAGTTTCTTCTTAGCATTTTTAATTTAGCAATTAATGAATTCAAAAAAAGTATTCAAATTTGATATAATCAATTTGGTGTAGAGAGTTCATTTTTATGTTCCATTACTAACCTGTTTTATATTTAAATGCGATATTCAAATGAATTATATATATATTTTAGTGTGAGCTACCCGTTCAAAAAAAATGTGAATTTTGGAGCTACCTGTTCAATACACAGGGCGCTCCCCGTTCAACTGTTGAAATTTAGGGGTGATATAAAAAATGCAATTATACAATTAAAACACAAAAATAACACAACATTTTTATAATGGTTTGAATCTTATTTGTTTGATCTGTGGATTGGTGTATTAAACGAGGTCCAGATTGAAACCGATTTCACATCAGACCCCGAAAAAGACACACCGTGTCACATTTTTCGTCTACTTCTCAATGTTCGCGATGAATTAGATAGTCAAAAACATCGCTGATCGCAATATTATGAGCCTTACTGCGTATATAACTTACCTGCAAATATTTTCGTTATAATTTTATTATTTTTTCCTTCATATTGTGCTTGCAAATGACTGCTGATTCCCGTGTTTCGACATTTTTGAAATTGTCGCTACCTGTATTAGAAAATCTTCTCGCTTCGCGAACGGCGCTTCCGGAAACTGTACAATTTCCGTTCCCACCCTGTGTCCATGCTACAGGTAAATTAACAGTATTTTGCTCGTTTGACCGTCTGGTGGCCGTGAAAATCCTGGACCCAAACGCCTGTGGTGGAATTAGGTCCCAATTAGTATAGACACGAGAATTAGTATAGACACGAGATGAAAATTTTTATATACACGTTATTCATAATAAAATAAAATCCTGGACCCAAACCCGGGACCCAAATGCCTGTGGAGAAATATAAGAACAATCGTCTTGACATAGATCTGTATATCAATATACAGCTCTATGGTCCTGATCATGACTTGGTACAGGCATTTCAAAAGAACTATTGGGTTGAACCAGGTTTTATGGCACCAAACCTCAAATCTAAGCATCATAGATGGATGCTATTTGGTCAATAGGTTCATCTCTGATGTACCAAAACTAGCTTGACCCTGCCTGACATTTTTCTGCATGAATGATTCAGGTTAAAGTTTTAGCTAGACCAATCCGTGTCCAGTTGAAGAAGAGATCCGCAGAAGAAGGTGGGGATGGCTTGAACATACCCTAATGAAGCCAAGTGGAAACATCACGAGACAGGCGCTAACATGGACACCCCAAGGAAAGAGAAAACGAGGACGACCGAGAAACACCTGGAGAAGGGACCTGGAATCAGATGTAAAGCTGACAGGAAAGACATGGGGACAACTGGAACAAACAGTAAAGAACAGGCAGCACTGGAGGACTATCGTCGATGGCTTATGCACCAGAAGAAGCGAAGGGCCAAAGTAAAGTAAGTAGGTAAAGTTTTAGCTTAAGTTCATATCTAATTCACACATTTAGAATGATTTACTAAGGTTAAAGTTTTATTTTAAGTCTACAAGTCGTGATATTTAGTCAGTTTGTAAACATTGACCTACATTTTTCGAATGAGTGACTCATGCTCAGGTTGAATATTTGGTTATTAAGGTCCGCGTCTCAGCAAATAAAAGTGGTAAAGGGATAATATTTGGTCAGTGGTACATCTTGGATAGAAACCAGCATCAGTACCAAAATAAGGTCACATTGACCTACATTTTATGCATGAATGACTTAGGTTGAAGTTAGGTTAAGGAGGCACAATATCTGATTAGTGGGACATCTTGGATAGAAACCAGCATCAGTACCAAAATAAGGTCACATTGACCTACATTTTATGCATGAATGACTTAGGTTGAAGTTAGGTTAAGGAGGCACAATATCTGATCAGTGGGACATCTTGGATAGAAACCAGCATCAGTACCACAATAAGGTCACATTGGCCTACATTGTTTGCATGAATGAATAAGGTTGAAGTTTAAATATCTGATCAGTGGGACAACTTAGATAGTAACCAGTCCATAACAAAACAAATATGTCTCGCCTGTCAACAACAACAGAAATGTAAATTCCTTGTTATTTCCCCAAAACATTCATTAATTGATAAACTATTAGGAAAAAATCTAACTTTAACTCTTACATTTTTAAAACTACACATAAAACTAAGTAAGTTTCTCAATTAAAAAAACGAAGTCAAAAGATGAGGATGCAAGTACTACAGTCTAGAACTGATGCATAACCAAAAAAACGTTACTTTTACTTTCCCAGATATAGCAGAACCCATAAAACTGGAACATTACTTTTATATGTGTTGAAAATTATTAAAGTCACCCGATCTTAAAATCAAGGCATACATGTGACAGATCTGTGATGACAAAGCTGGAGATTTTGATATTTTTGGCTGGAGATTGGACCAAAAAGCGGGAGATCTTCAACGCTCAATAAAATTGCATTTCAATGTCAATTGGGGGCACTAGGGTGTGCCAAATATACATGGCTTCACTGATTAATCTCAAACTGTTTATACAATCATCAGGTCAATTATGGCAATAAACCTTTAATCAACACCTTTACCTGTTAAATTAACGTCTACCTAATTGACAAACCCCTAAAACAACGGAAATGTTTTATGACTGAACGATTAAAATGTCTATAAAACTAAAATTTACACAAAAAGTCGGGAGAACGGGAGATGGATCAAAAGAAGTCTCCCGGCGGGAGAATCACATGTATGTCAAGGCAAAGGTCAAAAGATGAGGATGCAACTACGCGTAGCTGCTACTGGGGCATGCAGTATGTATAGGATAGGATAGGATAGGATCATCTGTGGACGCTGGCTCCTGGAACCCCTATGTCCACCTCCTCTTCTAATTGACTATTTATTGTTGTTTCGTCACTTCCGGACTTTTGTCGAGTGCTCTTGTTTAAGTCGATGTCTGCCTCATGGTTGTACTTTATCTCTTGATGTTCCCAGTGTTTGTCTAATTTTATTTCAAATTCCTTTACTGTTTTCGCATTTATAACTTCATTAGGCAGGCTGTTCCAGATGTCTACTATTCTTCTTGTAAAATAATGCTTCCTGATGTCTAATCTACTGCGGTGTTTTTTCAGTTTTTTATCGTTTCCCCTCGTTCTGGTGTTTTCATTTAGGTTGAGCAAACTTTCAGTGACCTGGCTATCATAAATACCTTGCAGTATTTTGAATGATTCGATCATATCCCCTCGAAGGCGTCTGTATTTGAGAGTGGGCATTTTCAGTTTTTTTAATCTGTCTGGGTACTCAAGGTGTTTCAGCTCAGGTATCTGCTTTGTCGCTCTTCTCTGTACGTTCTCAATGCTGTCGATGTCTCCGACTTTGTGTGGTGACCATACTGGTGCAGCATATTCCAAGTGCGGACGGACAAGAGCTTGAAATAGGTACCTGAATGATGTGTTGTCTAGATATGTGAATGTTCTTCTAATGAGTCCCATGATACTGTTGGCCTTATTCACTTGTTGTTGGATGTGCTTTGAGAATGATAGATGTTCATCCACTTGTACTCCTATGTCTTTTTCCCCTTCTGACTTTTGTAGTTTTACCTCATGTCCGTTGTTATCGTATAGATGGTACTCCCTTTCTGATGTTGAGGGTTTATTGGATACACTAACTACCTTGCATTTGTTTGGATGGAATTTTAGGAGCCAGGTGTTGGACCAATTTTGGAGGCTGTCTAGATCTTCTTGCATGTATGTATGTATACATACCAAGTATCATTAACCTAGGACTAGTAGTTTTTGAGATCTGATCATGGCTCTCATTAAACTTAATATTACCATAGACCTGTATAATATACGGGTCAATGACATTACTATAATGGGTCAAGGTCAAGGTCCATATCTCATCTATTGCTGGTTGTAGAGGGATGCAATTGGGTCAGTGGGTACATCACGGATACAAAACAAAATTAGGTCACCTTAACCTAAATTTTTTTGCAAGAATGACGAAAGTTTTTGTTAAGTTAATATCTCGACAACTTCCAGTGGTAGATGGATGATATTTAGTCAGTATGTACACCGTGTAAACACCAGCATCTCTACCAGAATTAATTGAGGTCACCTTGCACTGACTTGCATAATTTGCATGAATTACCCAGAAAGAAGTTTTGGTTGATGTCCATGTGTTTACAAAACAAAATCAGGTCACCATTACCTATTTTTTTTGCAAGAATGACGAAAGTCTTTGTTAAGTCAACATCTCAGCAACTTTCAGTGGTAGATGTATGATATTTGGTCAGTATGTACACCGGGTAAATATCAGCATATCTCTATCAGAATTAATTGAGGTCACCTTGCAGTGACCTCCATAATTTGCATGAATGACCCAGAAAGAAGTTTTGGTTGATGTCCATGTGTTTGCATGTCGAAGAACAATATTTGTTCAATGGGTACATCTTGGATAGTTACCAATATCTGTAATATAATAAGGTGTGTGTGTGTGTGTTGGTGTTTAACGCCCTTTATTGACACACCTGGGCCATGTAGGACGGTCATTTTAATGGTGGAGGAAACTGGAGTACCGAAAGGAAACAACCAACCTTGGGCAGGTAACTGACAAACCTTATCACATACAGTTGGGGAAGTCCATTTTTTGTTAAATACAAACACTGGACTGGAACACCAGTTGAGATGTGATCAGCTAGTGATCAAAAGTGTGGCATTTAAACCAACACCTTAGACCAATGGGCCACCAAGGCCCCTACCAGAATAAGGATATCTGACCAATAGAATTTGCATGAATGACTCAGGTTCAAGTCCATATCTCAGCAAATACAAGTAGAAGGCGCATGATATTTGGTCAGTTGGTACATCTTGAATATTAACCATCATTTTAATGATAATAGGCAAGGGCATTAGTTGTCCTCTGGGTCTGCTCCATTTCTTTCTTTATTCAATTTGATGCAATCAATTCATAACTTTGATGGGTGAGTAATAATGAGCAGAAACTAGTTGAACCTCTAGTTCTCATTTACACATGCAAATTATGCTCACATGAGTTTCACATGAAATTAATGTGAACTTTTCATGTGAAATTAATGTGAATTGTTTTCATGTAAGATTCATGTGACTTACATGTGAAACTCACATGAAATTCATGTGATTTTCACATGAAAGCTCATTTCACATGAAACTCATGTGAACTTCTTTATGTGAGTTTCACATACATGTATAAGCTCGATACAGGTGAATTAAATGTAAATTTTCACATGAAACTCATGTGAACAAAATTGCCTGCGTACGGCTGCTTGTGGTTTAGTTGATATGTGTGTGTGTGTGTCACATATGTTGTGCCTTTTTTCACAATCACAGAATCAAGTTAGGAAGCAACAATAATTGAATAGTTTTTATTAGAAAAAGTATAAAACAGATGAATATATATGTTAAAGTAAAAAGTCAAGGTAGATGTATGTCACTGGTATTTTAATTAGATGAACTTAATTGATTGGTTATTGGCTATTTGTTGTCCAGTCAGCAACATTATTTATAAACTCTGCACGTACATGTACTTAAATTTGTGGATATCAATTTGCGTGATTTGATCATGGCTGCAATAGTGATTTGAAAACGGGACATAAAGCAAACAACAATCAATCAATCAGGTCAGCAAAATTTCAAACATTTTCAGTATTAAAATCAATTCTATAACTTTAGGTTACTCCAAATCGATTCCTCATTCATCTGACATTTTTGGCAAAAAAAGGGTGCGAGCCAGCAAAATTTTGATTTTTATCTTTTTTTCCCAGAAAGGGGGGAGGATTTTCGCCTAGCAAGCAGCTACTTTTTATGAATTAACAAAAAAATATACAGTCAAACCTGCCTTAGCGGCCAACTCTATTAAGCAATCACCTGCTTTAGACAGCCACATATTTTTTGTCCCTTTCTTTAATAAATCAACAAAAACAAACCTGGATTAAGCAGCCACCTGTCTTAAGTGGTCAATTTATTCTCATCCCAAGGGTGGCCTCTTAAAACAGGTTTGACTGTATACTTTTCAAAATTTTAATAGAAATAGAAAAAAATTTATCCTACTTAACAGCTGCACAACAGTAATCAAAATCAAAGCAACAGATAGTGTCCCCTGTATGTTACTCCTGCCAAAAGGCAGATGGCTTAAAACACAATGATATAAAATAATACTGGAAACCAGCCCAGTTAAAATCAACAAAATGTTATTCATAAAACAGGTAAGATATAAAATGACAAAACAGTTACAAATGATAGTCTTTTATAAAAGATGATATGCTAAAATTTATATATAAAATATAGTTTTACAATAACAAGATTTAACAGTATGATTTAACAAGTATGGCACTTATTACAGAAAACAAACATAGAGAGAAGGTTTAATGATAAATACCAGCTATTTTTGAAAAAATAGTCAACCTTGTCTTGTAAATTTCAATTATTAGTGTATATCAAAAATCCAAAAAACATAATTACTGTGATATCATTATTATTCATGGGGTATCAATTTTTTTGTTTTTTTGTGGTTGGTCTTGGACAATAAAATAAAATAAATTGACCATTGATCTGTATACTGCAGACTTCAGATCAAATTATTTAGGAATTCGCGAACTCATCCTTTTTCACCAAACCATGAAAATTGGTACCCACAAAAATAAATGAATTCACAGTATTTCAAGTTTATATATGAGTATATATATATTAAAAGTTCAAAAAGTTTCATAAATTTATATAATAATTGGGAAAAAACCTTAATATATATTTTTAAAGAAATATTGCAAAAAATGTTCTGAAAAATATACTGAAAATAAACAAAAAATGATAATATCAAGATCAAAGTTCTTTCAATACTCTTGCTTGGTAACTCTCATATCTGTGTAGTCCTGGTAGGCTTAGGTAATAGGTGTAGGTGTATCAGCATCGTTTATGCTTATCCCTGAAAAGGAGAATGATTTTAAACTGTGAGCAGTATACCAACGCCTCCCCCCCCCCCAAAAAAAAAAAATCAACAAATTGACAATAGGTAAACAGAAAGCACAAATATGACAGACCTTAAATCAGTACTTGTAATAAAGAAGCAAAGAGGCACCAATGGGGCATTCAAATGTCAAAAGTCAACGACAAAACCGGTAAACACAAACAAGAACAGCATGAAGTACTGCATATCAAAGTCATGTACTAAAAGTTTTAAATTGCTGTTTTGTTGTAGTTAAATGTGTCCCAAACACTTATTCCACATCATATTATCTTCTGTATCCTATAGTATAGCCAAAATTGGGACCCCAAGGAACCCCCTACCCGCTCCCCAATTACATTTTGTACTGGTTTGGACAAAACCCTTAATTTTGCATGGTCAAAACTAGATGGTAGATGACAATGATCAGGGAAGCCACTTTTATTAAATTGATTTTCTATAGCCAAAACTGTTGTTCGGGACGTTCCTTCCATTGCGCTGTACTGACTAACTTACCTGAATTTTGTATAATCCAGTCAAGATGCTTAGCTACACTGATATATATGTCATGAAGCCACTATTCAAACACCCGCTAAAACTGGTGCTCCCCAATGATACCCCCCAACCCTAACTTACCTGAGTTTTGTATGATCCAGTCCAGGTGATAAGCTACATTAATATACACATCAGAAGGGTAGTCACTATTCATACATCCTCGATAGCCAAAACTGGTGCCCCCTAATTGTACCCCCCAACCCTAACTTACCTGAATTTTGTATGATCCAGTCCAGGTGATAAGCTACACTGATATACACATCAGGGTAGTCACTGTTCATACATCCTCGATAGCCAAAACTGGTAATACCCATCAGCTCCCATCGTCCATGTTCATTCAGACAGACTAAAGGTCCCCCTGAGTCACCCTGCAATAAATCAAAGTGCTAAAGCGTTAAAAGGCAGAGCTAAATATTAGCATCAAAAATAAACAAGAGTTAACACTAAAGTATGTCTCGCCTGCTGGCACCATCAGAAACAATTATTCTTTCTTACTTCCACTATATTCTGAATTTACATGGATTTTCAGTTTCTGAGATCAAAAAATGTTTATAGAACTTAATCATTGCAAATATATGCAAAAAAAATAATCAAAGTCACTCAACCGGAAAATCAAGGTCAAGGTCAAAATATGAGGATGTAACTGTGCTAATCTTCTACTGAGGCATATGCATACCAAGTTTCATCAACCTAGGACTTACAGTTCTTAAGATATGGAGGTGCTCGCAAAACTTTTCCATTAATATTATATGTATTGAAAATTGTCAAAGTCACTCAACTGAGAAATCAAGGTCAAGGTCAAAAGATGGGGATGCAACTGTGCTAAGCTACTACTGGGGGATATGCATATCAAGTTTCATCAACCAAGGACTTATAGTTCTTGAGATATGGAGGTGCTCGCAAAACTTTTCCATTGCTATTATATGTATTGAAAATTGTCAAAGTCACTCAACCGGAAAATCAAGGTCAAGGTCAAAAGATGGGGATGCAACTGTGCTAAGCTACTACTGGGGCATATGCATACCAAGTTTCATCAACCTAGGACCTATAGTTCTTGAGATATGGAGGTGCTTCCAAACCTTTTCCATTGCTATTATATGTATTGAAAATTGTCAAAGTCATTCAACCGGAAAATCAAGGTCAAGGTCAAAAGATGGGGATGCAACTGTGCTAAGCTACTACTGGGGCATATGCATACCAAGTTTCATCAACCTAGGACTTATAGTTCTTGAGATATGGAGGTGCTCATAAAACTTTTCCATTGCTATTATATGTATTGAAAATTGTCAAAGTCATTCAACCGGAAAATCAAGGTCAAGGTCAAAAGATGGGGATGCAACTGTGCTAAGCTACTACTGGGGCATATGCATACCAAGTTTCATCAACCTAGGACTTATAGTTCTTGAGATATGGAGGTGCTCATAAAACTTTTCCAAAAAGTTAACGCCGCCGTCGCCGCCGCCGCCGCCGCCGCCGTCGCCGTCGCCGCCGCCGCCGCCGGTAAAGTAACACCTATGTCCCGCTCTGCTTCGCAGGCGAGACAAAAACGATCTGTGTTTCATAAACTTGAAACATACCACATCAGTCCTCCGCACACTTACACATTTGTTACGAAATCTGTAATTAAGCTTCGCCCACTTGATCAAAGGTCAACAATGCTTAAGTGAACGTCAAAGAGTATTGATACACGATATGTGGTGCACATTTATATCGCATTTATGTTGGGGTATAAATATGTACCTCTTATTTAAGACAATCTGTATAACATTTAAAATACAATAAATGATTAATGTTCTATAATAGATCCTCTAGTAGCAATATTGACTGACCGATTTACCCTGTCTAGACGGAAAAAAAACACGTGAAAATCGGATAGCTATATGTCTCTATAAGGCTCTGCCTAAAAATGACAGGGCATGCTTAGGCAGGGTTAAAAGTTTTCAGTAACAGTTATGAAATGCACCCCAGGGTTTTGTTTGCAAAATTTCTGATTCTTTAACAGCACTTAACAAGAAAATGGACCTTTGCTAGGCTTTTTTGTTGCAAATACTGTGGTTTCATTATTATTCATTGTTTTCGTGGCCTTGAACCAGGAAATTTGATACTCCATGAAAATTCAATTTAACATTGATCTGAATGCTGAAGACTTCAGAACCACAAATTTAAGAATCTCCGAACTGATCCTTTTTCATCAAACCAAAATTTGATACCAACTAAAATAAATGAATTCACAGTATATCAATAATTGAAAATTAGCAAAAATAACCTCGGTGCAAAATTTCTGTAGTCCTTTTGGATCCAACATGCCTACAGAATTTGTAAAGACATGAACAAAAGGCTACCATGAGCCTGCCTGAATCGCTCTTCTGAATATATCTGAATGACACACACATATAAAAATATCATCTGCCAATTTTTTGTTTTTAAATAAAACATTTGGTAAATGTGTGTGTGTGTGTTGCCCCTTTCAACACACCTGGTATATTAGGTAAAAAAAAAAGAGATAGTTTTTTTCTTTAATATCTGGTAAAGTTCTTATTCAAAAGGACAAGACCATCAAGTATTGGGAAATTTAAAGAGTTTTTTAAAAGGGGGGGGGATAATTGGTGTAAATGTCAGATTTTGATGAAGACTTGAAGTTGCTTATCCAATTTTATATAGAAAAAAATAAAGTTTCTCAATTAAAAGGGGGAGTATGCCCCTCCGCCCCCTCTGAATCTGCCACTGAAAATAGAAAAGATTAAATTGATATAAAAAATACTCCAAACTTTTTACTCACATTACAGACGGGAGCTCCTGGGTTTTTATTTTCCACACAGATTCCGGATGACGGAACGAAAAAATCCTCCCTTCTCCATGTATTATTACATCTTTCTATGTCAGCGTTAATGTTGACCTTGACTTCCTGTAGATTATCAGGAGCAATTCCTCCAGCTATGAATAGAACATTTAAATATCTGTTAAAAACAACATTAAAGTATGTCTTGCCTGCTGGCACCATTTTATTTATAAATTTCTTGTTAATAATCCAATATTTTCATTAATTTATAGACTACATGTAATATGAAACAAGTGTGGCCACTAAAAGTATGTCTTACCTGCCGTCACCACTGTCAAACTCATTAAAGGTCTAATTAAGCTTTAAGCCATTGAGATTAGAATGAAACAAGTAATACTGTGAGCAAGCTGTGAGGGTCACGTAATACCCCGCTTCATATTGGACTCTGTACTGTAAGAAAAAACCTACAGATGATGTACTTCCTTTATGTAAAGAATGGTGTCTGATTGCAATGAAAATTCATCATGCACATCTACAGATGATGTACTTCCTTCATGCATGTAAAGTTTCATCAAAATCTATCAAGAGGTTTAAGAGAAGTTGCGCTTACGGGGTCTCCCATTGAATAATGTATTCAAAAAGTCTAAGTCCAATTACCTCCCCTGAATGATATTAAAAACGAAAGAATGGATGTTTGATTGCAATGAAAAATTCTTCATGCACATCTACATATGATGTACTTCCTTCATATTAAGTTTCAGCAAAATCCTTCAAGCGGTTAAGGAGAAGAAGGACTTACGAGTTATGTGGACAGATGGACGGACAGACAGACAGATGAACAGACAGACAGGGTGTTTCCTATATACCCCCCAAACTTTGTTTGCGGGGGTTACAATTAAATGCAGGTGACAGAATAAAATCTTGCGACCAAGAAAAGTTGTCCCCTCTTACATTAAATGCTGGATCCTCCCCTGATCAACATACCCCCAGCACACATGCCTTTAATAATACATACTCTCAATAAAATCATCTCTATACCCCCAGCCAGTGACATAGCACGTGTCTCCTAAATAATACATACTCTCAATAACATCATCTCTATAACCCCAGCCTGTGACATAGCACGTGTCTCCTAAATAACTGTCCTTCAGATGAGTGTTGACACAAGCAGGTCGTACATACTGTCCGTACACAGCCGGAGTGGCTAGTTTCAATACGGCTATATCTGCATAGTACTGGGAGTAACCACTGTTGTATCCGGGGTGCATGATGGCTTGACGTACTGAGATTCGTTGTCCAGTCGTAGGGAATTCAGATTCCTTAACTTCCCCTACGTGTATCTGGAATGAGGACCAGCGTCTGAAAAATATGAGAGAAAATGCTTAAAAACTTCAATAGGCTAAAGACAAAAATCAAAGGCTGATTTGAACTGGTGTGCTGGGCATGCACCCTCCCCTTTGACAAAAAATTTGGTTGGGAACTGTATCAAACAAGATATTCCAGATGATTTTCGTTTAAAAATTTCTGGATCTGTTGCAGATAATGGCTGAATTTTATTAAAGAAAACAAAGGCCAGACACAGACCTGGAACCAAATCCCAAGATGTTGGACCCCATGCTGATGCTGCAATTGTAAGTCATTCAGTACTGCTTTATTAAACATAGCTGTAGTTTTCATCTGTACACACAACCTTTTTTTTTTAAACAAATCTAGATCTATACTAGCTACTTTTTCCATTTATTTTTGTTCACGGCACAACTTTAACATTTTTCACTCAGCACAATATATCTTTGAACTCAGCACAACTATTTTTGCACACAACACTAGTATTTGCACACAGAAATTAAACTTACTCAAGACAATGTGAAGCTGTTAATGCAACATAAGGGTCAATGAGCACAGCCCCACAAATTGAACTTCCGTCGGCATATAACATGGCTTGCCAAGGCCATTCCCCATTCACTGCGTCATTGCCGCCAAGGATTCTGGGAGTCCTGTCACCGGGGGAAACAGAAACAGAAGGCACACCACATTCTACAAAAGAAAAATATTCTTTTTATGATTTTTGTAGTATTTGATAGATACCAATTTTTTATGTTTTTTTGTGTCATTCAATGCACAAAATCCAAGGGAAATAACCCTTGAATTGCTTTACTGTTTAATTATTATATCTATTTCCCTAGATGTAAGACTTATTTTATAATCATCAAGAATTCAGTTTGTCTCAGCCTTTTTCTCATGAATCAATGTGTCATGCATTTAAAAACTGATAAACGTATCCCATTTAATCCTTGAATTACATCCCTTATTTTTGAAATATTTTCAACTTCTTATTTATTTTTATAGCTTACACAGAGAGACATAGATTTTACCTTAAACTGATCAAGAAGTTGATAAAACAGATGAAATTTAGGGGAATAGGCAATTTCACTCTCGGTACGACTTGAGTTCAGGTTGTTGATTTCTGTTTGAATGATTTTGTATTTATTATGTTTTGCATTTCTTCGTGCTGTTCTGTCGTGTTTACCCTTTCAGACTTTTGATATTTGAATGGCCCTTTGGTGCCTCTTTGCTTCTCCATGTATATCTCATTACAATTTTGCCTGAGATATGAGAATAGCCCTTTTCAGACACTTTTTTCTGGATTATATATCTGGGAAATCTTTTAATTATGCACAAAAGGTTTTTTGACTTCCTTGTTGGCCTTGTTATTGAAAGTCTGTTAAAATTAACAAAAATATCATCAACTTGTTAAGAGATTCAAATCTGTCTGCCAAAGTTTTTAAAACACAACTCATACACAGGTAAACATCTAAGACTTCACTCCAAACCAGATTTTTTTACCTGGCTTTTACCGGACACACCTTTTGTCTAATTAAAACTTATCAGAGGCACTCTTCCCAAAGCTTGAAAATGAAAACACTATACAAATATGAGGAGAGCAGTGTAACAAGTAAAACAAGGGCAGAGTGAGCACGAGCACTATTATAGATTGAGACAGGTGAAGATATTTTAACATTTAGGTAAAACCTACCCATTGGTCCACACTGTAGGATTAAGGCATTACATGACCTGTAAAATAAAACAATCTAATCAAATGTCTGGACTGAATTAGCCATCTTTGACAAGAATGGCCTTGTTTAACATGCAAAATATCATAGTTTTTACAGATTTGCCTCAAAATTTTAATGCACAACATAAAATGCTGCATAGCAACAGGGGTTCAAATTTGAGAGCAAGACGTCCAGGTCTCTTTGACGTACTTCATATAGGTCGAGAGTCTAACAAAATGTTATTATAAAGTCCTCAATAAGAATTTCAAAGGTCCAGAATCAAAAATGAATTGAAGGTACCAGACCTCGGACCAGTGCTAATTTGAAACCCCTGAGCAACTGTACAAAATTCCAGAACTGTACTGTCAATAGTTTATGACTTTCAGTGTTCACAAGAAATTGTTGACTGACAAGGAGACTGATGTACAAATTAAAACTATATAGGGCATCTGTCTGTCCCAAATGTTGCTAGATAGGGCATTATGTATTTTTGACATATTTTGTTTACTTCTGTTTTACTATATTTAAACCAACTTTATAAATAATCAACAAAACACCCGCTTCTAAACATTAAAATAAAAGCAAGAAAAACAAAGTTTTGAATAAGGATTTCAAAGCACGCATTTGAAATCTGGCAGGAAAAGTATACTTACATTTGAGGGTTCAGGAAATGATTGGTGACGAGTCCGTTAGGATTGTTGCCACGTTGTAACTCAAATGCATCTGTAATGGCAGGACCAACTGAATGCTGGGTATAAGTTCTAAAAAGATATAAGTTAAACATATACTGTAAAGCGGGTTGTTTTCATGTGTGTATTACTCTATTTTATTTGCAAGGTTGGGCGGAGCTTAATTTTCTCAGACTATTAGGTTGGATTTAGATAAAGAAGTCCAAAATAATTGACCCGTGACCAGTTCCGTCAATAAAATAGAGGTATAAGGAAATTGCGAAAATAAAGTCCGCGAAAATTTCATCTAAACAAATCATATACATGTACAAACACATCAACAATTTTTTATCATACCTTATCACCCAAA
The DNA here is from genome assembly GCA_963971305.1 of Arcuatula senhousia. NCBI lineage: Eukaryota > Metazoa > Mollusca > Bivalvia > Mytilida > Mytilidae > Arcuatula > Arcuatula senhousia. Next base: position 12,546,075 of record OZ020310.1, read on the forward strand.
TACCAAGAAAATTGACCCCCATGAAAATACTCCGATATACGGTAGTAAGTAAATGGAGTGGACATCTCATTTAAGTCAGATAATTATGATTCTAGGAGGTTATTAACTACAGCATTGGTAATAACTTATAACTGTAAACTCATCAATTTCAGTGGTTGCTTAAATTCGTGGATTCAATCCAAATGTTTATATAGTGTGTACTGATTTCCACAGTTACCATTCTTTTATTTACATGTAATAATGGCATATAAGCTTGTATTATTTTCAAAGATTTTCTTTGACCAAAATATCTATGTTTACAGTATTTATATATACTCATTAATTAAGGAGTGATCTATTTACATCTGGGATATTTTGTGATGTCCTGTTTAGTGGAAAAAAAAAACACAAAAATTTCCACATATAATTACAGCATGTACAGTAGTAGCTTGAAAATCTGTGATGGATGTTTTTATGAAGCAGCAGTGTCATGTTATATTTGTTCCTTCATAATATTTGTTCCTTGGAACTTTTGCTATGTTACAGATGTTCTCTATGGAACTTGTTTTATATAATATTCATTCCATAGCCATAATAAAAATTTCCACCTAGAGGCATGAATATTATATAAAACAAATTCCCAAGAGAACATCTATAACATAAGAAAAGTTCCAACGAACAAATATTATGGTAACAAATAATTTTATCTTAAAATTGCTTGTCTGTGGGAAGTGTAAGGACCAGATTATATTCAAAGTATGATTATTTGTTAATAATTTCCATAATATTATGAACACCATTAATTAGTTTTTTCTTACATCTTACATAATGATCAAACAAAATAAAAGCATCACATTTTGATATTAAATTTATTTACCATATTTATTTGTATAATAGAAATTATTATTATTCAAATATTCCCAAACAATTTTTTTCCAGTTCTCTTTTAACTAATTTTTTTTCACAAGATCAAAATAATGATACAAGCTGTCTTTTCTATTCTTTTGACGATTCCTTCGTGGTCTTTTTGTTTCCGGTTCATCACAATCTTTTATCATTGTTTGATCATTTTCTTTTGACGGAGTAGTTTTGGATGATGCTGTTTCCATATGATTTTCGGGTTTGGTGCATTGATTTTCATCAGTCTCACTAGTACTTTCTCTTTCAGGCGATGGAAACAATAACATTTCATTTAAGTCAATATTAAAATCACCTTTATCATGTTTATTCTGTGAAAAAGTTGATTGTGTGATAAAAATTTCATCATCAAGAATATCCTTTGGCAGTATGTTGTTATTGTTGTCATCAGATGTTTCACCTAATATACTAGCTATTGAGTTTTCATGGTTTTCATTGTCACAATTCTCATTGTCATCACTATTTTCAGTATGTTGGCTTTCTTGATTATTGATTGTACATTCACTCTCTGTTGTACTTTGTTCGATTGTTTCGTTATCATTTGTACACTCCTTCTCATAATATCTTTTTAAGTTACTCTGTCTATAATTCCCAATTGATTTTCCATTATCCATTAATGTCATAGTTCCTATTCTTGGAATACTTGTGATTGTATATGGGCCTAACCATTTCTGTTTGCCTAAAGTTTTTTTCCGTTTCATGTTTTTCACCAACACCTTTTCTCCTACTTTAAAATTCATTTCTGGCAACATTATGCCTTCTATCAAATTCAATCTTCTGCTTCTGTTGTGCCTGGCTTACGTTTTCAAGGGATTTTTCTGTAATTTTTGCTTGAATGTTGGTTAAATTTGTAACAGACTTTTCAATTTCATCTTGTGTGAATTCCACATATTTCGTTGCAGTATTTGTAGTTTCACCAAATTCATTTTCATTTGGCAATATGGGATTTCTCCAATACATTAGGTAAAATGGAGAATATTTAGTTGTGCTATGTCTTGAAGAATTATAAGCAAACACACATTTTGGTAATGCAATTTCCCAGTTGGATTCATTGTCTTTTATTGTCTTATTAAGCATAGATTTTATAGATTGGTTAACACGTTCACATTTTCCGTTAGATTGGGGATGGTAAGGTGAAATTTTGATATGTTTGTAACCATATTGTTTTTCTATCACAGAGGTAAGCAATGAATTGAATTCTCCTCCATTATCAGAAACTAGTTCTAATGGAACGCCTTGTCGACAGAATAATTGATATAAGTTTTCAGCTACTTCTGATGCAAGTTTTCGTTTTAAAGGGAATGCCTCAAGATAATTGCTAAAGTAATCAATGACAGTCAGAACATAGCGAAACCCTTTCTGTGACATCGGTTGACCACTTGAATCATTAAACGGGCCAATGAGATCTATAGCTATCTTTTTCCAAGCACCATTAGGAACCTCTACTGGCTGCATTTCTGCTGGAGTAGTTTTTGTTTTTTTGTTACTTTTTTGACATTCTTGACATTTCTTAATATAATCTTTTATATCATTAGACATTCCTTTCCAATAATAGCGATCAGAAACCTTGTAGAATGTCTTCTCCATTCCTAAGTGGCAACCCTCAACATCATGACAGAGTTTTAGAATTGAATCCCTTTTATCTGCTGTAATTACTAATTTCCCTGTTTTTTCTTGATTGTGCTTTCCTCCTATGTAATAAAGTTCATTTCTCTGTATTTTAAATGTTGTTGACCTCTTTCTTATACGCCGTTTTTCATTGTCACCAGTACCTAAAAATAAATGCATTCATTTGACAAATAATATACCTAAATCATTTTTTAAATATAAATACTTAACCTTCCTATATAATTGTTGAATATAGTTACAAAGTATATAAACCTATATACATTTATATTGCGTCATAAAATTATAACAGAATATTCCATAATATTATAACAATTCATTCCATAATATTATAACATGATGTGCCATAATATTATGACAAATTGTTCCATAATATTATAACAAGTTGTGCCATAATATTATGACAAATCATTACATAATATTATAATGTGGTCAATAATATTATGAAAAATCATTCCATAATGTTATAACATGTTGTGCCATTATTACTTAGCTTCACTATTTTATAATAATCCCCAAATATTGTTCTGGAAATCATCAAATCATTCGGAATTACATGTATACATAATATATCAACATTTAAATTATACTTTACCATTTTAATATGTGGACATTGTAAATATCCATAACCCAATGTGTTAGAATATTTTTCAAATATATAGAAGACATCTTTGTTTTTTTCAAATTGTTCTGTTATATGCGTATTTCGCTTCATTTGGAGGTATAAAAGAGCATGCAATGTACATGTATGCGGCATATATGATATACATTTACTCCACATCTTTTGTATAACAAGTTTTGCAAATATAATTATTTCTGAATGCTTCATATGTAAACTAAATGCATAAATATATATATATATGCCTACCTTCATTGAACTTTCCATCCTTTAAAAAAATGAATATTTTATTGTATTCTTGTGCCTCCATCTTAAATGACCTTACACCTGGCAGAGTTTTGTTTACCTGTTCATCATGGTCATCCAGGTAAATTAAAATCACCAAAATGTTTTTAAATCGCTGAAGTGTGACATAGGTATAATTTTGTATATCATAATAAAAGTACTTTGACTTTTGGGGAAATTTTATTATATGAAAGGAATTTACATTCTGTAATATTTAGTTCTCTTTGTATCAATGTCCATAATATTATTTTCATTAAGAACAAATATTATGAGGAACAAATATATGTTGACAAGCAGAACACCACTACATGGCTACAGAGAATGCCAAAGTGACAACTGGGTGTCAGTTAAGAACAAGTTGCAGTGGCAGTTCCAGGATTTTTGAAAAGGGGGGGGTCCTCGGTAGAAAAGGGGGGTCCAAAACTATAATTTAATGATTTTTGCTCAAATTTTGCATGAAAATCACAGAATTTAAGACAAAAGGGGGGTCCACCGAGTTGCATGCAACATAAAAATGAAAAGTTATAAGAGGGTGGTAAAGGGTTATTTTCATGCTATGTTTTCGCCATTTTTATTTTATGTGTTTTCATGATTTTGAATTTTTATTTCTCGTGTTTTTGTGTTGGGGAGTTGTACGTGCTCCGTTTTTGTCTGTATTTTTGTCACATGTTTGGTACAGTAAAACCTGCCCTTACGGCCAGCTGGAATAAGCGGCCACTGTCGATATGCGGCCATTCCAAAACCCTCCTGACAGTTTTTCCAATATATTTTAACTGGATTGAGTGGCCATCTTCTTTACGCGACCAATGGCCACCAAGATCGGGACAAAATAATTAATTTACCTTTCTTAAGCGGTCACATGATTTTGAATTTTGATTACGCCCCTATGATTATTGATTTTTAATTAAAAGTAAATTACGAAAAGAAATAATTATTTAAGTTTATTAAGCTAATTGGTCAATTCGTTTTAATGATATCGACTTTACGTGCGTACGTCTTTCAAATCTCCGACTGACTTTGTGTGATGCTTAAATTTATCTGTGACTGTGTTCAGCTTTATTGTTAATAAAATAACAAGGAATACAAATTTAACAGTATTTATCTACTGAAAAAAATTACTATGAAATTTAATATTTTCTGGCTGTAAATGGAACTAGAAATTAAAAAAGATCGTCACAGTAAACGGACAACAAATGGACACACCCTTTCATTTTAATAATTTTAAAACATATTTTTTTCAGCTACAAAAAACTTAGCCTATGAATAAAACAATCACAGTTTACATAGAAATCACAGGTACCTTATACATTTTACACCTGTATGCTTTTCAGTAAGCTGGAAGACCAAACAAGTGACCACATAAACGTGAACCTGGATTAAGAGGCCACCTCACCTGTCTTGTGCGGCCAATTTTAGGTTGTCCCAAGAGTGGCTGCTTAATACAGGTTTGACTGTATTTTGAGATTTTTATTACCTGTGCTTCGTGAGGCTTGTGATTTGGTGTTTTCGATTATCTGAATTCATTTTCTAGTGTTTCGTGTTTGGCGATTTTTATAACTCCTGCTTAGTTTTCAGCGTCTTTGAAGCATGTGTTTTCATGTTGGGACCCCCCTTACAACCCCCTTATAAGTTGCCTCTAAAAAAAGCTTCAGTTGGCATGTTAACTTTGCCCTGTGAGACTCTTATAAATTTAAATGTAACCTCAGTCACTTTAAAATCAGACATTCAATGTTGCTCCACTTTTTTTGCTTGTCTGCTCATTGAAGGTTCAACGAGAGGATAAGCAAAATATGAGGGAGGGAGATTGAAGATCAGAAGGTCAGTAAATTAATCAGATCTACTAACATAAATGTAGCCTTACCCATAGCCAGTTATAGCACACAAAAATTCAGCCACAGAGCTGTCGACATTATCATTGCACAGGGGTATCCAGTCTCCATCGAAATAAACTGTAACAGTCTGGTTTTCTGATAACCTTACTACAAAACAATATACATCTTCATTGAAAATTTTAATAAATTAATAAATAATTAATAGGTACAATGTAACAATTATCTTCCTTGAATGATATCAAACAGTTCGAGTGCATTTCTTTCTTCCAGAAATTCTATCAGCCCCGAGCAGCGTTTGTTATGAGTTTGTCAAGCGCTTACTGTTGAAAAAGAAATATAGAGTTTGTTGAATTTATTTTTAAACAATAAATTATACATGTAGTACTAATAAATGGTTGGAATGACAGGAAATTCAACTGATTAGGTGATAAAATTAGAATGAAATGTATGGTTTGGCTACAAACACAAATAACAAATGCAGTGAACATGGTCATTAGCGATTGCATCATTTGTACAAATGCTGTCAGCATTGGTAATTATTTCAATGAAGATTTCTATAAAGACTGTATAGAGAAATATTGAATAAACTTGTTGGTGGCTGGGTAGGGAAAACAGTGCCTCCCCACCTCCCCAACATTTATTAATGGAACAGTCCGGAGGTGATCAAACAAATCACACCATTACTCATCTGACCTCCCCCACAATTAATTAGGGAACAGCCTTGAGGTAATCAAACCTTTTCTCTACATACCACATCTATACTCATCTGACTTGTCTTTACATTGAGGTATCCCATCACATCTCTGGCTTAAAGGTATACACTGATAATCTGAACAAACAAACTCGTCATCAGTACACCGGTCTGAAATGAGAAAAACAAGGATAATATAGACTTGTCTTTACATTGAGATGTCACATCACATCTCTGACTCAAAGGTATACACTGATAATCTGAACAAACAAACTTGTCGTTGGTACACTGATCTGAAACAAACAACACCAGTCTGAAATAAGAAAAACAAGGATAATATAGACTTGTCTTTAAATTGAGGCATCCCATCACATCTCTGACTTATAGGGATACACTGGTAATCTGAACAAACAAACTCGTCATCAGTACACCGGTCTGAAACAAGAAAAACAAGGATAATATAGACTTGTCATTGAAGCATTAAAATGGCATCAAGGTCACAAACCATTGTAACAGTTGCATAGACATTTACCAAAACTGTCTTTACATCAAATATCAGATGCCTAGCTATAATACTTTTCAAGCAATTCATTTGTCCAAAAAAGTCTTTGAAAATGGGGTCATAGTCACATGGCATGGTGACAGTTGCATAGACCATAACCTCAACTGTCTGTATACCCAATATCAGAAGCCTTGCTATTATACTTTTCAAGCTATTCATCGTCCACAAAAGTCTCACAAAAAAGTTTCGCCCTGAAAATATACTTAAGTTCACAGAGTCACTGGACCGTAAAAATGGGTCAGGGTCATATGGCATGGTGACAGTTGCATAGACCACAACCTGAACTGTCTGTATACCAAATATCAGATGCCTTGCTAATATACTTTTCAAGCAATTCATCCTCCAGGAAAGTTTTACAAATAAATTTTTTGCCTGAAAAAATATCTACGTTCACAGAGTCACTGGACCGTGAAAATGGGGTCAGGGTCACAGGGCATGACAGTTGAATAGACCATAACCTGAACTGTTCGTATACCAAACATCAGATGCCTAGCTATTTAACTTTCCAAGCAATTCATTGTCCACAAAAGTCTTACAAAAAGTTAAAAAACATGCCGCCATCGCTGCCACCAGAAAATAATACCTACGTCTTGCCTTCCACAACTATTTGTCTCAGCAAGACAAAAATATGCAGTCCAATGATCTCCCGTCAAAACGATACTCAGCAAAGAAGTTTTCATAACCATCTCAATATGAAGCTCTTCATTGAAATAAAGTTTCATGAAAATCCATCCAGCAGATTAGGAGGAGTTGTGTTTAGGTGATGTGGACAAACAGGCTGATTGATTTATATACCCCGAACTTTGTTTTTCAGGGTTAAAATTTATTTTTGCTTGTAAAATATTCAAGGATACATAAGGATTGGACTTGAATCATATGTAGTTTATTTTCAATCCAGGGCCAATTGAAAGACAGCAAGCAGCGACCACTGGTCACATTTAAGGCTGCTGGCTGTTTTTCCATTGTGGATTTGTTGTCGTTTGTATTGTATGTTGTGTCGTGTACACTTATTCCACATCTCATCATCTTCTATTGTTACTTTGGGAGTGTCAAAGGTTATTAACTTACAGCATTGGTCTGTTCTGTCATACAGGGAAGATTATTAACTTACAGAATTGGTCCGTTTCGTCATACAGGGAAGATTATCAACTTACAGCATTGGTCTGTTTCGTCCGCTTGGTTGGGGCAGTCCACATTTCCATTACAGATATCATCTTCAGATATACAAGTATTGTCAGAATCCCCACAGCTCCATTCTCCATACAGACAGTCTGAGAAAAAATATTAATAGATAGAAAGTGTAATGTCTAACTTCACAAGATCATCACTTTTCATTGTTATTTTTGTTAAAACTTGTGTTTCGACTTCCTTGATAGAGCAACATGGCTGACAAGCAAATTGTTAACACAGGGGTACAAGGTTGTTGTCATCACTCAAGAAATTTTACAGAAGACAACATGTGCTTGGAGACAAATATGGGGTTTCTATCTCTTAGATGAGTGCAGATGCTGGTTTGATATAGTTTAGTATTTTCCAGATTTGACCAACACTAAATCAATCTTTGGTCAGGAACTGCTTACACTTCTGCAACACTCGAGTTCACTCTTGTTTCTACTTCAGTTTATGTTGCTCATTGGGGTTTAGTTGATTTTTTGTTTGTTTGGTTTGTACCATAATAATAATATTCCCCTAGCAGTAGGGAACAGTTCCCCTATTACAATCCATCAGGTTGTTTTCTGACCCAAAACAACCAAAGTTGTGATGATTATTTTCAACTAAATTTGTCTTTGTCTTTTCAGAATATAATGATGTTTGTTTCTTTATGGCTATGGATAAATCTGTAGCCAGTTCAGACCAGATCTTGTCCCCCTATTACATTCCAGGTTATTTTCCATGGCTCCCTATCCTCCCTCTTTATCAAAGCTATACCTGTACTATATTATTCTAGGGCCAGTCTATAGGTGGAGCAGTATGGGACTGGTCCCCTGGTTTAACACAGCAGGATATTTCCTGTCTCTCACTACACCCCTCCCCCTATATCAAATACTACATACCTGTAATGTAACATCTAACGACCATTCTAGACCCACATCAGTAGGAGAGTCTGTGCGGCTTCTAACAAACCACCACATACGTCTACCTGTAGTAAAGCATTCCACAGCCACTCTATACCCAGAACAGTAGGAGACTAAACCCATGTTAGGAGACCAAAACCCCCTGCTGCCCTCATTTGTCTATCTTTATTATAACATTCCATGGCCAACCTATATCCAGAACAGTAGGAGACCAAACCCATGTGTGGCTTCTTACATCTCCCCCTCCCCCATGCCGCCCTCATTTGCCTACCTGTATTATAGCATTCCACGGCCACTTTATTCCCGTAGCAGTAGGGAACAGTTCCCCTATTACAATCCATCAGGTTGTTTTCTGACCCCAAACAGCTAAATGAAATATCAAAGTAATTCCTCTCAGGTCTTCCGTTACCATATTCTGATAATTCATACAGTTTATACTTGCTGGAAAATAAAGGAGAGAAAACCGGTCAAAGTAAAAAAATGGCCAGATTTGTAAGAGGAGATAGGTGATTGTTAGAGGATATGGAATCTAATGCTGCATTCAAGAGCTCACTGAGATTTCACTTTAAATATTTTAGTACCAGTACTTCAACTTCATTATTACTGTATTTATAAAAAGTTTGTGATCTTTTTCTATGACAGGCAGAAATACCACAAAATTAAGGTTATTAAATAAATACAATAAAATTATCTTGTAATTATTTTTGAAGTGTGTGAGTGTGTTGGTGTTTTACGCCCTTTATTGACGCACCTGGGCCATGTAGGGCAGCCTGGGCCATATAGGGCGGCCAGTTTTAATGGTGGAGGAAACCAGAGTACCCAGAGGAAACCACCGACCTTGAGCAGATAACTGACAACAAATAACATACAGTTGGGAAAGTCCCTTTTTTTGTTAAATACAAACAGAACTGGAACACCAGCTGAGAGGTGATCGGCTAGTAATCAATAGTGTGGTATCTAAACCAGCACCTTAGACCACTCGGCCACCCAGCCCCCATAATTATTTTTGAAAATAAAAAATAAGGATATTGAGTCCAAACTGGGACATTGATCTGACTTATCCTTGCTGTTGATCATGAAAATGCATAAATTCTAATATAGGTATGTATAACATGTATTACATGCATTCTTATGTCAGATTTGGTCCTGGATTTGGTTGTTGTTTAAACCTTTTGGTACATAGATGAGTACTTTTCTGTCAAACTCAAGTCCCAGTACAAAATGAGTGTCACTCAAATCTCCCCTCTTCATCTACTGCTCTAACCTACAGCACACCTGTATCTGCTTGATCCCGTTAATTAGCACACACTGTGTAAGATTAGTTAGGAGGATAAGCTCTGATTACTAACCCCATTGCCGGCTTTATCCCTTTAATTCCACCCATTTTAGTTACTGTTATTACCTATATCCCATCTGTCTGCATAGAACTTGAGTATCCCATTGATCCCAGTAGTCAACACACACTGTTGAGTATTTAGCCAAAGAATAAGCTTGTATTTCTAGTCTCCCCACACTACTAGCTTTACCCCCAACCAATCTAACATTAATGTCTATATTGGGTAAACTGGGGACCGAATTCAGCATGTAGTCTCGATCTGCAAAATACAAAAATTTAAGATGATATTGTCTTACATTTAACAAGAGGCTCCCAGGAGCCTGAATCGCTCACCTGGTTTAATGTCAACCCTTTGAAGACTTTTGTATAGCTAAATGAGCTGAATGTTTAAGCAATAAAAAGCTTTTCTCTATCTGCAATAGTTTTCATTCCAATGCAAAAAACACTATTTTTCACCTTTAAAGGGCCACAACCCCTTAAAGGGGTCATCTGACAACTTCGACCCTATGGAGACTTTTGTAGAACTAAATGAGCTGAACATTTAAGCAAGCAACAGCTTTTCTCTATCTGCAATAGTATTCATTCTACAGGCCAAAAACTCTATTTTTTGCCTATAAGGGGCCATAACCCCTATAAGGGGTCATCTGACAACTTTGACCCTATGGAGACTTTTGTAGAGCTAAATGAGCTGAACATTTAAGCAAGAAACAGCTTTTCTCTATCTGCAATAGTTTTCATTCTATAGACCAAAAACACTATTTTTTGCCTTTAAGGGGCCGTAACCCCTATAAGGGGTCATCTGACAACTTCGACCCTATGGAGGCTTGTGTAGAGCTAAATGAGCTGAACATTTAAGCAAGCAACAGCTTTTCTCTATTTGCAATAGTTTTCATTCTATAGGCCAAAAACACTATTTTATGCCTTTAAGGGGCCGTAACCCCTATATGGGGTCATCTGACAACTTCGACCCTATGGAGGCTTGTGTAGAGCTAAATGAGCTGAACATTTAAGCAAGCAACAGCTTTTCTCTATCTGCAATAGTTTTCATTCTATAGGCCAAAAACTCTATTTTTTGCCTTTAAGGGGCCGTAACCCCTATAAGGGGTCATCTGACAACTTTGACCTTATGGAGACTTTTGTAGAGCTTAATGAGCTGAACATTTAAGCAAGCAACAGCTTTTCTCTATCTGCAATAGTTTTCATTCCATAGGCCAAAAACATGAAAAAATGCTATTTTTCACCTTTAAGGGGCCGTAACTCCCATAAGGCATCATCTGACAACTTCGACTCAATGGAGACTTTTGTAGAGCTTTTGATGCTGGAGCAGTAGCGTGGCATCAGATTTCATCTATCTCTTATACTTTTTGATTTACAAGCCAAAAACAGTAGTCTGACCCCCCTGGTCTATTTTTAGCAACGGCGGCCATGTTTTTCGACGAATCAAAAATCCCCACATCAGTTCTGTGGGGGATACCCTAAAGTACCACCAGACCAAATTTGGTTTGAATCTGTGCAGCCGTTTCAGAGGAGAAGAAGTTTGAAGAAAAGTTAACGACGACAATGACGGACGACGACGACGACGACGGACGCCAAGTGATGGCAATAGCTCACATGGCCTTTGGCCAGGTGAAATAATATAATATAAGTTCAATAATCCCTCCTGAATGATATCTGAAAGCCATGAAAATTCTTCATGTATATCTATATACCGTATAAGTTGTTTTTTTCGCGGGTATCTAATTTTCGCTTTTTTCGTGGTAGTTGGCAGTTCGCGAAAATTGAAACCTGCGAAAATAAAATCTCGTATATAGTATATGTAAAGTATATACTTGCACATAAGAAATCGCTAAAATTGAAATCCGTGAAATTAAGCTCCAGCGAAAAAAACAACTTATACGGCATGATGTGCTTCCTTCATGTAAAGTTTTATCAAAATCTGTTAAGCGGTTCAGGAGGAGTTGCACTTACGATGCTTGTGGATAGATGGATGGACAGACAGACGGACAGACAGACAGGCAGTGTGATTCCTATACACCCCAAAAACTTTGTTTGCAGGGGATGTAATTATCAGTTGTTCAGTAAGTTTTGTCTGAAATATTCTTATAGTTTGTGAAACTACTGAAACAATTACAGATTGGCAATTCTGTCTTATGTAGTAGTTTTTTTTTGTGCTTAAATAATAACACAAGAACATAAGTACACTCAAATCCATTCAGAAATCTAGATTGCTTTTCTCAGTCTTTAAAATTGGCCACCAGCTCAATGCAAGAGGCTTTTAATGGCTTTGGGGGCATGTAAAATGTGTGATGTTAAATGCCAGACGCCTGGTTTGTGAAATTTTTAGAAATGTACTATATTTATTTTGTAGGGCTAGTTAAATTTTCTGAGGACTTGCTGGTTTAAAAGATGAACAAGCCCTTCTATGTTATGCTGTGAAATTTACAAGTTGAAGAGTGTTTTCTAGTTTGATGTTGTTTTATGCATGGTAGATATCAATGGTCCCAGATTTCTAATTTTAGATCAGAAAAGAGCGAGGCACATACTCATGGCCGGTATTATCAACCTAAACCCTGGTATCTAATGGATACCTCAGCTACCTGGGGGTTTAATGGTTGCTGTGATTTCATTATTATTCGTTGGGTATCAATTTTCATGGTTTTTATGCATGGCTTTGACCAAAAAATGGATATCCTACGAAAAGGAAATTTAGCATTCATCTGTGTGCTGGAGATTCAAGAATCCACAAACTGCTCCTTTTTCATCAAATCCTAAAATTTGGTACCCAGGAAAATAAATGAATCCACAGTAATTTGGCATTTAGTACAGACACCATGCCATTATAATCTCTCCTCTTCAAGGAGAGGGGTAAAATATGCAAGTCAAACCTGCTTTACAGGACACCTGTATACAGCAAATCACTGCCTATAAAAGGCACCTCAAAAATATCCTTTTTATGAACAATACAACCAAAAAAGGGCACCTGCTTATAAAGGGCAAGATTTTGTCATCCCATGGCTACCCTTTTTAATCAGGTTTGACTGTACATGTACATTTACTGTGAAATGATCTTACCACACTGGCCAGAAAACAGGACGATGAAATCCAGGGCGATATCTCCTTGGTAAGAATCTCCATCTGTACCCACAAACTTAAGCTGAAAAGTAAAAAAGGAAAACAATTGAAACTTTTGTTTTTGTTCGCCAAAAAAAATATATCTCCCCATTTTTCAAGTTTCAAGGGCAATTACTCCCACAATAATTTGATGATATAAATCTCCTGGTAATAAGCATGAGTTATAACAAGCATGAACTGCTTTTAATTCTGCAGGACCAAAGTGAACTCTTATGTCTATTTTAGTTTGTGTAACAGTTTATTTTTATATCTTTTGTGCATTTTCCTCTATGTACGTGATACAAGAAAATATCAGGTTGGAGCACTAGATATCTGTGACATCATGCAATGAAATGTGACCTTATTTGTGACATGGTGTGACGTTATTGTTCTGCATGTATTATGTGTGTTTTTTAATTACAGATAAAAGGAATATTATATAGGGATTATACATTTTCCTTTTTGATGCTGTTTACCAGACATGTCTGATACTCACCTAGAAAAAGATAGTTTCAAAATGGAAAGTACATACTTTTCTTTATAGATTAATTGCTTGTTTCACCCTTATCTAAGTTTACCTGTGAATTACTAACTGCCGGAATGTTCACCATCGCAAGTTCCCATGAATCCCCTCTGTCTCCAGTTCGTGTGAACAATGTTGATTGAGAGCTTGATGTTGACAATATCAGCTCTAAAGATCCAATAGATGCTCCATACATGTGATAATAAAATCCTATACACATATCATCAACTGAAAATAAAAGATAAAGTAGTATGAGCAAGCTCTCTGAGGATACCCCTACTTCATACATTAATATCTATACATAATTTAATTTGGTATGTAGCGCTCAATTTGATTGGTTGGACCAACCCATGTTATTTTGTATAATATGGTTTTGGTCTTGTGACGTCACTAACATCTTCATTTGCCACGGCATTTTCGAAATAGTCCCTTTGATTTTTTGATGTTGAATATTCGATAGTTAAGATAAATCTTACGAAATTAAATTATAAGGAATGACTTTAATAGTTGGTCATTTTATAGGGATATAACATGGGTAGGGTATTTTATACCCGTATAAAATGACCAACTATTAAAGTCATTCCTTAAATAAAACAGACTTTTAAAAAATACTAGAATCTATCATTTATGTCGGAATGTACTAAAAAAAAATATGTCCTGAAATCTGGTCATTTTGACTAAAATTTCATCATTTTGTGTAATGTTACAAACTGAAAGTCCAACTAATACTGTGCCAGCACATACTTAGCCTATCTAGCCCTGTTCTGGCACAGACTAGGTTCAACTAACTAATTATATGCAAAGGCACTTATCTTTATAAAATTGACTAAAAATCTAAACAAGTCAGAATGGTTTTCTGCAAGAAATGTTCAAAAAATTGGGTCTTTAATGCCCTTTTCAGGCTCAACAGGGGTCGATTACAAAGGCCAAACTCGCAAACTGCAGGCTGGAGAGGGATTTATAGAAGCATTAAGCTTGTTTCCAAATCCAGGATAAATGAAAATGTTTAAACTAATCCCTTGAAAAAACCTTCCCCAAATGTCGGATCCTTTTTGCTAACCGGAGTTGAAGACAGAAGATACAAAGTAAAACCAAGACTCATAGACAATTTCTTAATATAAATGACCTATAACATATCTGATTAAAATCAGATCTATCAATTGTTCCCAACTGCCACTGCATGGTAGATCTGAAGACATCCCATTCTACTTTCTGTTCTAATGACCTTTTGAATTGACCAATCAGATAGAAGCTTCCAAGATTTTGGAAGCGTTGCTTCTTATGATAAATCCAGAGGATTTCAAAAAATGTCATCAGAACAGAAAGTAGAATGCAGATACAGTAGGGAACAATAGATAGATCTGATTTTAATCAGACTTAAGGCCTTAACTTGCAAAATGTTTTGTCCAATCCCCAGGGTTCCCACTATTTTTGGACACAAAATTCAAGGGTTTTTCAAGGACTTTTCAAGGGTATTGAGGTCATTTTCAAGGATCAAAATAGTCTGCAAAAATTTGTAAAATTCAATATTTTCGGCCTTTTTTTATCAAACGGTCAACAAATCTGCATATTACAAAATTCCAGGGTTTTTCAAGGATATTTGATAAAATTCAAGGATTTTCCAGCTTTTTTAGCAAATGAAATAAAATTCAAGGACTTTTCCAGGTTTCCTTGAATTCAAGGATGGCGTGGGAACCCTGAATCCCCAAACAAAACCCTCTATATTACTTACCTGGGTTCAGGGTTGATGAGACAAAGTTTGCAGTATTACCAAGACTCATAGATGACGTCTCAATATAAATATAGTAATCACCAGATGCAGCAGAAGACGGCCCAGTACTTGATGATCCTGTTATTCCCTACAATATAATGAAAGAACCTTAGTGAGCACGCTCACATACCCCACGCATCCACATTATAGACAGAGATTATCTATTTCCAGTTAGTAATAAAAAAGTCAGAAATTTTGTCTTTCCGTGTCAGCTTGTTCAACAGGAAGTTAATGATTGACAGACCTGAAAATGTATCCCACCTAAAGCTACATACAAAATATCAAAAACCTACAATTTATAGTTGCTGAGAAATCTGTTATGAAAATTTTCAAATCTGAAAATTTAATGAAAAAGGTCTAAGTCAGCTCGTTTAACAGGAAGTAGATCATCAACAGATCTGAAAATGTATCCCACCATATGGAACCCAACCAAAATCTATATACCAAATATTAAATAACTACAATTTATAGTTGCTGAGAAATCTGTAATGAAAATTTTCTACCCTGCGTGGGGGTATAACAAGAGGCTCACAGGAGTCTAGTGGCTGTTCAATTTTAATTGACATGGACTGGCTGGTTGCAGTTTTTGCATTTTTCTGTTGGTGGGGGGTTCAAAT
The DNA here is from genome assembly GCA_963971305.1 of Arcuatula senhousia. Classification (NCBI taxonomy): domain Eukaryota; kingdom Metazoa; phylum Mollusca; class Bivalvia; order Mytilida; family Mytilidae; genus Arcuatula; species Arcuatula senhousia. The sequence goes on from OZ020310.1 coordinate 12,562,020, forward strand.
GATTTTTTTCTGGGGTGTGTGTAATGATTTTTTTATATTGATGGGGGGGCTTCGATAAAGTGTATTCCCCCTTCCAATGTAAATTTTCATGGAACAGCCCTCAATCTTTCACCTGACTTAAATGCTTTTTTTTTACATTTGAAAACCATGCTTTATTTTCGAGTACTGGAATATGTGTTTGAAAGACACAGTTTACATATTTCCAAAATTTGACAATGTTTGGCTGTTTCTTTAAAAATTGATAGATTTATCTGTTTGGTCATTGTTGTAATATTTTTTTAATCAAATCTAATATTCTACCGGTTTTCCAAGTGTTCTACTCCTAGCGTGTCTGGTGAAGGTTAATCCAGAAAAGCGCTTCACACGCAATGAAATTTTGCTTTTGTACATTTATTAAAATCATTTCAATATGTGGATCGTGTCTTTTTGGCACATATTCCATATTCTTTCGTTTTTAATATTATTTCAGAGTTTGGCTTTAGTGCCGTGTGGAGGTTGTAGAAAGCTTCCCCGTGCTTCAGTTGTATGCTCTTATATATTTTCGAGTACTGGAATATGTGTTTGAAAGACACAGTTTACATATTTCCAAAATTTGACAATGTTTGGCTGTTTCTTTAAAAATTGATAGATTTATCTGTTTGGTCATTGTTGTAATAATCTAATATTCTACCGGTTTTCCAAGTGTTCTACTCCTAGCGTGTCCGATGAAGGTTAATCCAGAAAAGCGCTTCACACGCAATGAAATTTTGCTTTTGTACATTTATTAAAATCATTTCAATATGTGGATCGTGTCTTTTTGGCACATATTCCATATTCTTTCGTTTTTAATTTTAATTTTAATCAGGGGTCATCAATTAACTTAATCCATAAGCATAGATTCAAATGACTAAACATTTTTGCAATCAAAGGCTGTTAATTATTATCTACAATTTGCCAGTTATAAAGCTATAAGCAGTTATTTTGACATATAAGGAACCATACATAACTCCTATAAGGTTCATTTAAAAATTCCATTATATTGAATTTTTTTGTTGGGCTCGACTAACTAATCAATATTGTAATTAAAGCTTTTCTCTAGTTTTAACTATTTTTAATACAAAATTATCAATTCTGACATTCTAACGGGAATAAATCCTTAAAGGAATGGTCCTACAACTTTGACCCCGTTAAAAGATTTGTAGATCTTGATTTGCACGACATTATGCTATTCAAATTTCCTAGATATCTTTCATAATGTTCAAAATATGAGCTTAAAAAGTGCAAAATTTTGAAAAAAAATCAATAAAAAGGGCAACATCTCTGACATTGGTGGTTTGAACTTCTTTGAAGTATCAAGTTAAGCAGATCTCGAGGTGCAAAACACTGTTGCTCACAAATAAAATTTTAATATATGTGTTACCGTTATTTGCAAGAACAGCAATTTACCCCCAATGTTCTACTTTTAGCAATAGCAGCCATGTTTTTCAACTAACAATAAATCTAAAACAACTTATGCCATGTTTGTTTCAAATTGAATTCATAGTGTCAGAGAAGTTAACAATTTTAACATTATGTGGAAAGTTTGTAAAAATTGTCAATTTTGACGTTATAAGGGAAATAACTCCTATGAAGAATGGTCCTACAACTTTGACCCTGTTTAAGATTTTGTAGATCCTGAGGTGGAAACAATATGAAATTTAAATTTAAAAAGAAAAAGGGCAAATTTTCACGGTTTTTGTCATAATGTATGTAAAAATATTTTGCAGGATTTATTTTCAAAATTGATGAATGTAGAGTAAGTGTGCCATTTATCGGACACACTTGGACGTATGTTCGATTTGTGCAATCATGTGGGGGTCTATTGAAAAGGGGACGGTAAATACAATTAGAGCTATATCTGAAAAACAATTTCATGCGGCACTCCTTTGCTCTCTACTTACTTTTTGATGTAAAATCTAAGATAATCATGTCTATCTGACAACGGGTTGAACCGGACAAAATAGGGTAATATCGTCCACTGGTTGGTGGTATTATCGGACTATGCAATTTCTTTATAGGTTTCATCGGACAGTCCAAACTGTTATGCAGAGAGGGTTGCAGATTGTTCTGGCAGCGTGAGAACAAGTTACACAATAAAGAGAGATATCTCTTTTTGTCTTCTCTTATATAAACATCGCAAGTGAAAAATATATTATTTTCATTGGTGTATCTTTCTATAAAGGAATGGGAAATTCTAATTTTATTTACTGTCCGATATATCACTCAACACCTTATTTTCCGTAAGGGGTTTTCCGGACAGTTTTAAACATAAAAAATCTTTAATTTAACTTACAGTTTCTTATATTATAAACATGTTTTCATAAACTTTAGATATTAAAATAGTTAAAAAATAATCATTGATAAGTAGATGAGTTGAAATAGTGGTGATGTTTATGGATTGAAATTCACTCTGAAAAATCAGAATATACAGACGAATTTCATAGGAAAACGAAAGTAACCTGAATAATGACCATGTTACTAGATTTGACCAATCAGATGGCTGGTCTTATTGGTGGTCTTGTAACAACACCGTAGTATATCGGACAAAACAAATGGCCTGTAGCAGATCGGGGATTTGTGTGATAATGTTTTCAACAGAATAAATGTTTATGTAATGTAAACTGAAGTGTCCGAAAAAACCCGCATGTCCGATACATGGCACACTTACTCTAACTGTATATTGCATTAGATAGATACTGCTGACCTCCAAAATAAGCAAAAATAACCCACTAACCTGCTATGTGGTATATTTGTACAAAAAATAATATTTCCACATATACTATTTGTGCTTTGTTATTGATTATCAATAGGGGGAAGGTTGGGCCCAAAAACTATGGAACGCCAAATTAACATATATTCAATTAATTGTACCTATCTTCAAATAATTGAAGATATGTTCAATTGAATTATACCTATCTTCAATTGAATTATACCTATCTTCAATTGAATTATATATATCTTCAATTCAATTATACCTATCTTCAATTCAATTGTACCTAGGTACAATTCAGCACAATTAAAGATATCTTCAATTCAATTGTACCTATCTTCAATTCAATTGTACCTATGTTCAATTCAATTAAACCTATCTTCAATTGAATTGAACCTATCTTCAATCGAATTGAACCTATCTTCAATTGAATTAAACCTATCTTCAATTCAATTGTCTCTATATCTATAATTGAATTGAAGATAGGTATAATTCAATTGAACATAGGTGTAATTGAATTGAAGATATCTTCAAATGAATTGAAGATATCTTCAAATGAATTGGAGATATCTCCAAATGAATTATGGAGATGTTGGAATTAGACCTATCTTCGAGTGAATTAAAGATATCTTCAATTCGATTGAAGATAGGTACAATTGAATTATACCTAGGTGCAATTAAATTGCACCTAGGTATAATTCATTTAAAGATAGGTTCAATTGATATGAAGATATCTTTAATTATTTGAAGATAGGTACAATTGAATTGAAGATATCTTCAATTTATTTGAAGATATCTTCAAATGATTGAAGATATCTTCAATTATTTGAAGATAGGTACAATTAATTGAATATATGTTAATTTGGCGTTCCATAAAAAACCTAGTTAAACCGCGTCACATTTTAAATGTGCCTGTTCCAAGTCAGGAGTATTTATCAAGCTGATGTTTGTATTTGTCCAATTAATGTTATACATGTATGTTATTTTTTTTTGTCAAGAAGAGGATCTTTCACTGTCACTTAATGATTGCGTATAAATCATATGTACAATGTAGTTTATTTTCAATCCAGGGCCATTGCAAAACAGCGAGCAGCGACCACTGGTCACATTGAAGGCTGCTGGCTGTTTTTTCAGTTGCTTTTTAAAGTGTCATTTATATTGTAGCTTGTGTCGCAGACACTTATTCCACATCTCATTATCTTCTATAACACTTACACTATTTATTCTCCAATCAGCCTGATCTCCGAAAGCATCATTGTCAAAGAGACAGTTTGGATCGATTTGGTTTGATTCAAAATTACAGACACTTAATACACCTGAAAAAATAATTGATGGGATTATAAAATATAATTTTAAGATGTTGCACTCTGGCTTGTAAATGAGTAAATAATTGAATTGTTTTGAAAGTAAAATCCAAATAAATAAACCTCAATAAAAGGTATAAAGTAAACCAATAAAGCAATGAAAAGGGGCCAAAATTTTCGGACCTCACGTCCTTCTTCAGGGGCAATAAAAGAGAAAAGAAGTGGAGACTTTAACTGACGAGAACCAAACTTCTCTTTTATTGCCACTGAAGAAAGACATGAGGTCCCAAAATTTAGGTGTCCCTTTTTTAGGCACCTGGGCTACATATAGGGTGGTCAGTTGTAATGGTGGTGGAAACTGGAGTACCCGGAGAAAACCACTGACCTTGGGCAGGTAACTGACAAACCTAATCACGTACAGGTGGGCAAGTCTCGTTTTTGTAAATCACAAACTGGGAATTAACTGAAGAGGTAAATAACTAGTGATCAATAGGGTGGTATTTAGACCAACACCTTTGACCACTTGGCCACCCAGGCCATGGACAGATAGCGTGATTCCTATATAACGCCAAATATTAGTTTGCAGGTGGTACTTAATTAAGTCTGGTTTTTGTAAATAACAAAGTGACACCAGGAATTGATCCACCAACACCTGTAGTGGTAATTGACCAGATATCAACAGGGTGGTTTTAAAACCAGCACCTTAGACCACTCTGCCACCCCGTCCCCTTTACATAAGGGTTGGATATTGTACTTACTAGAACTTGAATTAGATGAGCCTGGATCAGCCGTGGTAATCTCTGTGTTCACATACACTGAAAAAGAACATAGATGTAAATCTCCAGGTCAGTGTAAGGGCTGTTCCAGAATTAACTGGGGGGGGGGGGGGGTCGGGAGGCCCTTTTTTCTTAACCCCACCACCCATCCAATTATAATCAATTTTTTATCATTGTTTCTGAACAAAATCTTTCTCAAACACCCACCACCCACCATATATGTAATAGAAGTTCCTCCCAACCCAACCCCCCCCATACGTAAAATTATGGAACAGCCCTAATCATAATGACCACAAAATTGAGAAGTGTGTTACTTTTCTTGAAAGCATAAATGTGTTAAAGTCTTATGAAGTTCTATCAATGAGCTTTAAAGTTATCTACAAAAATCAATTTCAGAAGGAATTACAGACAGCCAAAATCTAAAAATAAATACCTTCATCAGATCCGTCCAAACAATCGTCATAGCCATCTAGAACCAGGAATTCTGGGATACACACACCAGACTGCGCACATCTAAATGTATTGTTACCACAGTCTGGAAGACAGAGATAAAAAAAAGGCAATTAAATATCATGTCTTGGCAGAATACTGTGGTTTTATTATTTTTTGTGTGGTATTAATTTTGTGGTTTTCGTTTTGGGCCATGAAAATAAATGAATCCACAGTTGTACAAAAAAAGTTAAAATTCAGACTGTATACACCCCCTGTAATTAACAACTGATTTTTCCTAGCAATTCTTTTTCACAAAGTTTTTTACAAAATTCATCATCATGATGAAAAATGTTCTGATTTTTCCTAGCAATTCTTTTTCACAAAGTTTTTTACAAAATTTTTCATCATGAAGAAAATGCTATTCTAAGTTATAAAAGTGCATTACAGAAAATTTGTGAAAAAAAAATCATAAAAATTGCACTCAATTGACAATCTCTGGTCTTTATTGAACCAATATCAAACTTACCTTTAACTGGACACTGAACTCCCTCCAACACCTCGACATCATCAATCGCCACGACAGACGGATGGAAGAAATACCTATCACCGTAGGCCTTAAACTCAATCATAACTTCTCCGGCAGGTAGATCAAAGTAGCCCTCAACCCATTCATCCACATCAACAAAAATTCCATTAGCATAGAACACAAAGGTCTTTACGCTGTTTTGTATCGTGTACACTTTAAGTTCGGCTGATACCCCTCCCTGCATGGCATAAAAGAAATGAACACAGCCACCAGAGGTTGCTATTTTAGGCGGAGAGAATAAGCTATCTTGTCCTTGGGTACTTGACGCAAAGTGAACATAATGACCTAAAAATAGAAAAGCATTAAAAATTATATTTAAATTGTTTTTTAAAGCATGTAGTCTACTTTATTTAAATAGGGTACTGAAAACAAAATGTTTCTATAATTTTAATCCACAGTTTCAGATGAAATATATATCTATCTAAATTTGTTTCTTGAATGAATGTTTGCAAACTTATTAAGGTGGAGAAGGACAGTGGTCATGTGACTTGCCCAAAATAAAATGAAATTTGAATAAAAAATTGAGATTTTTGTGTTTTTAGAATCTTAAAAAATACCTAGTTTAGGCACATTTTATCAACATGATCTAAATTTGTATGCTAAAAGTACTATAATTTCTTAGCTAAAGTATGGTCAAGAGGGTAATTTGGCACAAAATCATGAAAATTTATCGTTTTTGGCTCCTATCCTTGCTTGTACGTAAAAATCAAGGGAAGAAATCCCACTTTAAATTGATTTAGATGATGAGTTGTTGCAAGATCTATAAAATGTCAAAAAATGAGGGAAATCTATTGACAGAAAGAAAAGTAATAGAACATTTTTGTGTGTTTTTATGGCTTTTCCTATATCATTCATAGTAAAATATTGATACTTTAACTTGATATAACTCGTAAAGTAGGGAAGAAACCCATGAATTTTGAATCAAATTTTGAAAGTGTACATCATTTTGGACATTTATGTCTATTTTGAAGAAAATCTATTGACAATTTTTTTTTACCCAAGTGCCATGCTCTACCTTAAATCATTCTTCATGCTTCCTAGAGGGTGTCCATGCACTTCCTGGTATTAATTTTAATAGAGTACAGTTATATACTGTAAACATACTTATTTTCGCGTGGTATTTATTTTCATGGATTTGGCAGTCAAGCTTTTACCGCGAAATGAAATAAATTGTATAAAACAAAAAGAATACTAAACAGAATTCGTGAATTTAATCAGTGAACTTTTGTACACCTTTTGCAATAGCAATTTATCCTTAAATGCCATTTGTACAAGTTAGAACAAATTTCATTCAAAAGTTTGTACATGTTGCAACAACTATACAGCAAAAGGTTTCAAACTCTGAAAATTATCTTGGTTTTACAACTTGGTATTACACAAACCAGCTACATGTACATTCCCTTGTCCCAAATAATACATGTAGGTGAAAAAAAATAACAGAGATTGTGCACTTTGATAGTAACACATACCAGTTACATTCCCCTGTCCTAAATAGGTGTGGTCAATTGACGGCTGGTTGTGCATCCAAGCATCCTTCCATCTAAAGCCCGATCCTGCCACTGAGTACCCACACAGGTAATCTTTCTCAAAATCACAGGTAATGTTGAATGCTAAAAATAGAATTATTCAAGTAAGGTGCTAAAAATAGCATTATTAAAATTAGGTGTTGAAATTAGAATTTATTGGATGGAGAGCTGGAAGTAGAATTTATGAGAGGGTGGTAAAGGGTTATTTTTTTTGCTATGTTTTCGACGTTTTGATTTTATGTGTTATCATGATTTTGATTTTTATTTCTCATGTTTTCGTGTTGGGGAGGTTGTATGTGCTCCACTTTTGTCTGTATTTTTGTCCCGTGTTTCGTGTTTTGAGATATTTTATTACCCGTGCTTCGTTTTCTGTCTTTTTCAGGAATGTGATTTCATGTTTTCGATTATCAAAATTCATTTTTCTGGTGTTTCGTGTTTGGCAACTTTTTTAACTCTTGCTTCGTTTTCAGCATTTTTGAAGCCGGTGTTTTCGTGTGGGAATCCCCCTTTACCACCCCTTATAAAATCATTAGTTTTGACTTAATCACAACTGATTCTAAAGCTTGAGACATTTACTAAAAAAGCTGTAACATTTTCAACAAATACAACTAAAATACACTTTCATAATGTACACCTATATTTTTTTTAGGAACTATATTGGTAGACCACGAGCAAAGGGAATTAATTGAGGTCTGCAGCCTAAATTACTTTCAATAAATGTTTTACTTACGGCAGTCCATTTCATCTTCACCAGATGGACACTGGGTAATCTTGTCACAGTCCCTCTTGTAGCGTATACACACCCCATCCAGATGGCAGGGATAGAAGTCCCTTGGACACGCTGAAATAGTCAAAATTGATTTAATCAGTCTCTCTTGTAACGTTTACACACCCCATCCAGATGGCAGGGATAGAAGTCCCTAGGACACGCTGAAATAGTCAAAATTGATTTAATCAGTCTCTCTTGTAACGTTTACACACCCCATCCAGATGGCAGGGATAGAAGTCCCTAGGACACGCTGAAATAGTCAAAATTGATTTAATCAGTCCCTTTTGTAACCTATACACACCCCATCCAGATGGCAGGGATAGAAGTCCAATTGATTTAATCAGTCCCTTTTGTAACCTATACACACTCCATCCAGATGGCAGGGATAGAAGTCCCTTGGACACGCTGAAATAGTCAAAATTGATTTAATCAGTCTCTTTTGTAACCTATACACACCCCATCCAGATGGCAGGGATAGAAGTCCCTAGGACACGCTGAAATAGTCAAAATTGATTTAATCAGTCTCTTTTGTAACCTATACACACCCCATCCAGATGGCAGGGATAGAAGTCCCTAGGACACGCTGAAATAGTCAAAATTGATTTAATCAGTCTCTTTTGTAACCTATACACACCCCATCCAGATGGCAGGGATAGAAGTCCCTTGGACACGCTGAAATAGTCAAAATTGATTTAATCAGTCCCTCTTGTAACCTATACACACCCCATCCAGATGGCAGGGATAGAAGTCCCTAGGACATGCTGAAATAGTCAAAATTGATTTAATCAGTCCCTCTTGTAACCTATACACACCCCATCCAGATGGCAGGGATAGAAGTCCCTAGGACACGCTGAAATAGTCAAAATTGATTTAATCAGTCTCTTTTGTAACCTATACACACCCCATCCAAATGGCAGGGATAGAAGTCCCTTGGACACGCTGAAATAGGAAATAATTGATTTAATCAGTCTCTCTTGTAACGTATACACACCCCATCCAGATGGCAGGGATAGAAGTCCCTTGGACACACTGAAATAGTCAAAATTGATTTAATCAGTCTCTCTTGTAGCGTATACACACCCCATCCAGATGAAAGGGATAGAAGTCCCTAGGACACGCTGAAATAGTCAAAATTGATTTAATCAGTCTCTCTTGTAGCGTATACACACCCCATCCAGATGAAAGGGATAGAAGTCCCTAGGACACGCTGAAACAGTCAAAATTGATTTAATCAGTCTCTCTTGTAACGTATACACACCCCATCCAGATGGCAGGGATAGAAGTTCCTTGGACATGCTGAAATAGTCAAAATTGATTTAATCAGTCTCTCTTGTAGCGTATACACACCCCATCCAGATGGCAGGGATAGAAGTCTCTAGGACACGCTGAAATAGTCAAAATTGATTTAATCAGTCTCTTTTGTAACCTATACACACCCTATCCAGATGACAGGAATAGAAGTCCCTAGGACACGCTGAAACAGTCAAAATTGATTTAATCAGTCTCTCTTGTAACGTATACACACCCCATCCAGATGGCAGGGATAGAAGTTCCTTGGACATGCTGAAATAGTCAAAATTGATTTAATCAGTCCCTTTTGTAGCGTATACACACCCCATCCAGATGGCAGGGATAGAAGTCCCTAGGACACGCTGAAATAGTCAAAATTGATTTAATCAGTCTCTTTTGTAACCTATACACACCCCATCCAAATGGCAGGGATAGAAGTCCCTTGGACACGCTGAAATAGGAAATAATTGATTTAATCAGTCTCTCTTGTAACGTATACACACCCCATCCAGATGGCAGGGATAGAAGTCCCTTGGACACACTGAAATAGTCAAAATTGATTTAATCAGTCTCTTTTGTAACCTTTACACACCCCATCCAGATGATAGGGATAGAAGTCCCTAGGACACGCTGAAATAGTCAAAATTGATTTAATCAGTCTCTCTTGTAACGTATACACACCCCATCCAGATGACAGGGATAGAAGTCCCTTGGACACGCTGAAATAGACAAAATTGATTTAATCAGACTCTTTTGTAACCTTTACACACCCCATCCAGATGACAGGGATAGAAGTCCCTTGGACACGCTGAAATAGTCAAAATTGATTTAATCAGTCTCTCTTGTAGCGTATACACACCCCATCCAGATGGCAGGGATAGAAGTCCCTAGGACACGCTGAAATAGTCAAAATTGATTTAATCAGTCTCTCTTGTAGCGTATACACACCCCATCCAGATGGCAGGGATAGAAGTCCCTAGGACACGCTGAAATAGTCAAAATTGATTTAATCAGTCTCTCTTGTAACCTTTACACACCCAATCCAGATGGCAGGGATAGAAGTCCCTAGGACATGCTGAAATAGACAAAATTGATTTAATCAGACTCTTTTGTAACCTATACACACTCCATCCAGATGGCAGGGATAGAAGTCCCTAGGACACACTGAAATAGTCAAAATTGATTTAATCAGTCCCTCTTGCAAGGTATACACACCCCATCCAGATGGCAGGGATAGAAGTCCCTAGGACAAGCTGAAATAGTCAAAATTGATTTAATCAGTCTCTCTTGTAACCTATACACACCCCATCCAGATGGCAGGGATAGAAGTCCCTAGGACACGCTGAAATAGTCAAAATTGATTTAATCAGTCTCTTTTGTAACCTATACACACCCCATCCAGATGGCAGGGATAGAAGTCCCTAGGACATGCTGAAATAGTCAAAATTGATTTAATCAGTCTCTTTTGTAACCTATACACACCCTATCCAGATGACAGGAATAGAAGTCCCTAGGACACGCTGAAACAGTCAAAATTGATTTAATCAGTCTCTCTTGTAACGTATACACACCCCATCCAGATGGCAGGGATAGAAGTTCCTTGGACATGCTGAAATAGTCAAAATTGATTTAATCAGTCCCTTTTGTAGCGTATACACACCCCATCCAGATGGCAGGGATAGAAGTCCCTAGGACACGCTGAAATAGTCAAAATTGATTTAATCAGTCTCTTTTGTAACCTATACACACCCCATCCAAATGGCAGGGATAGAAGTCCCTTGGACACGCTGAAATAGGAAATAATTGATTTAATCAGTCTCTCTTGTAACGTATACACACCCCATCCAGATGGCAGGGATAGAAGTCCCTTGGACACACTGAAATAGTCAAAATTGATTTAATCAGTCTCTTTTGTAACCTTTACACACCCCATCCAGATGATAGGGATAGAAGTCCCTAGGACACGCTGAAATAGTCAAAATTGATTTAATCAGTCTCTCTTGTAACGTATACACACCCCATCCAGATGACAGGGATAGAAGTCCCTTGGACACGCTGAAATAGACAAAATTGATTTAATCAGACTCTTTTGTAACCTTTACACACCCCATCCAGATGACAGGGATAGAAGTCCCTTGGACACGCTGAAATAGTCAAAATTGATTTAATCAGTCTCTCTTGTAGCGTATACACACCCCATCCAGATGGCAGGGATAGAAGTCCCTAGGACACGCTGAAATAGTCAAAATTGATTTAATCAGTCTCTCTTGTAGCGTATACACACCCCATCCAGATGGCAGGGATAGAAGTCCCTAGGACACGCTGAAATAGTCAAAATTGATTTAATCAGTCTCTCTTGTAACCTTTACACACCCAATCCAGATGGCAGGGATAGAAGTCCCTAGGACATGCTGAAATAGACAAAATTGATTTAATCAGACTCTTTTGTAACCTATACACACTCCATCCAGATGGCAGGGATAGAAGTCCCTAGGACACACTGAAATAGTCAAAATTGATTTAATCAGTCCCTCTTGCAAGGTATACACACCCCATCCAGATGGCAGGGATAGAAGTCCCTAGGACAAGCTGAAATAGTCAAAATTGATTTAATCAGTCTCTCTTGTAACCTATACACACCCCATCCAGATGGCAGGGATAGAAGTCCCTAGGACACGCTGAAATAGTCAAAATTGATTTAATCAGTCTCTTTTGTAACCTATACACACCCCATCCAGATGGCAGGGATAGAAGTCCCTAGGACATGCTGAAATAGTCAAAATTGATTTAATCAGTCTCTTTTGTAACCTATACACACCCCATCCAGATGGCAGGGATAGAAGTCCCTAGGACATGCTGAAATAGTCAAAATTGATTTAATCAGTCTCTTTTGTAACCTATACACACCCCATCCAGACGGCAGGAATAGAAGTCCCTAGGACACGCTGAAATAGTCAAAATTGATTTAATCAGTCTCTTTTGTAACCTATACACACCCCATCCAGACGGCAGGAATAGAAGTCCCTAGGACACGCTGAAATAGTCAAAATTGATTTAATCAGTCTCTTTTGTAACCTATACACACCCCATCCAGATGGCAGGGATAGAAGTCCCTAGGACATGCTGAAATAGTCAAAATTGATTTAATCAGTCTCTCTTGTAACGTATACACACCCCATCCAGATGGCAGGGATAGAAGTCCCTAGGACATGCTGAAATAGTCAAAATTGATTTAATCAGTCTCTTTTGTAACCTATACACACCCCATCCAGACGGCAGGAATAGAAGTCCCTAGGACACGCTGAAATAGTCAAAATTGATTTAATCAGTCTCTCTTGTAACCTATACACACCCCATCCAGATGGCAGGGATAGAAGTCCCTAGGACACGCTGAAATAGTCAAAATTGATTTAATCAGTCTCTCTTGTAACCTATACACACCCCATCCAGATGGCAGGGATAGAAGTCCCTAGGACATGCTGAAATAGTCAAAATTGATTTAATCAGTCTCTTTTGTAAACTATACACACCCCATCCAGATGGCAGGGATAGAAGTCCCTAGGACATGCTGAAATAGTCAAAATTGATTTAATCAGTCTCTCTTGTAACGTATACACACCCCATCCAGATGGCAGGGATAGAAGTCCCTAGGACATGCTGAAATAGTCAAAATTGATATAATCAGTCTCTCTTGTAACCTATACACACCCCATCCAAATGGCAGGGATAGAAGTCCCTAGGACATGCTGAAATAGTCAAAATTGATTTAATCAGTCTCTCTTGTAACCTATACACACCCCATCCAGATGGCAGGGATAGAAGTCCCTAGGACACGCTGAAATAGTCAAAATTGATTTAATCAGTCTCTTTTGTAACCTATACACACCCCATCCAGATGGCAGGGATAGAGTTCCTTGGACACGCTGAAATAGTCAAAATTGATTTAATCAGTCTCTTTTGTAACCTATACACACCCCATCAAGATGGCAGGGATAGAAGTCCCTAGGACATGCTGAAATAGTCAAAATTGATTTAATCAGTCTCTCTTGTAACCTATACACACCCCATCCAGATGGCAAAGATAGAAGTTCCTAGGACACGCTGAAATAGTCAAAATTGATTTAATCAGTCTCTCTTGTAACCTATACACACCCCATCCAGATGACAGAGATAGAAGTCCCTAGGACATGCTGAAATAGTCAAAATTGATTTAATCAGTCTCTCTTGTAACCTATACACACCCCATCAAGATGGTAGGGATAGAAGTCCCTAGGACACGCTGAAATAGTCAAAATTGATTTAATCAGTCTCTCTTGTAACGTATACACACCCCATCCAGATGGCAGGGATAGAAGTCCCTAGGACACGCTGAAATAGTCAAAATTGATTTAATCAGTCTCTTTTGTAGCGTATACACACCCCATCCAGATGGCAGGGATAGAAGTCCCTAGGACATGCTGAAATAGTCAAAATTGATTTAATCAGTCTCTCTTGTAACCTATACACACCCCATCCAGATGGCAGGGATAGAAGTCCCTAGGACACGCTGAAATAGTCAAAATTGATTTAATCAGTCTCTCTTGTAACCTATACACACCCCATCCAGATGGCAGGGATAGAAGTCCCTAGGACACACTGAAATAGTCAAAATTGATTTAATCAGTCTCTCTTGTAACCTATACACACCCCATCCAGATGGCAGGGATAGAAGTCCCTAGGACACGCTGAAATAGTCAAAATTGATTTAATCAGTCTCTCTTGTAACCTATACACACCCCATCCAGATGGCAGGGATAGAAGTCCCTAGGACACACTGAAATAGTCAAAATTGATTTAATCAGTCTCTCTTGTAACCTATACACACCCCATCCAGATGGTAGGGATAGAAGTCCCTAGGACACACTGAAATAGTCAAAATTGATTTAATCAGTCTCTCTTGTAACCTATACACACCCCATCCAGATGGCAGGGATAGAAGTCCCTAGGACACGCTGAAATAGTCAAAATTGATTTAATCAGTCTCTCTTGTAACCTATACACACCCCATCCATATGGCATGGATAGAAGTTCCTAGGACATGCTGAAATAGTCAAAATTGATTTAATCAGTCTCTTTTGTAACCTATACACACCCCATCCAGATGGCAGGGATAGAAGTCCCTAGGACACGCTGAAATAGTCAAAATTGATTTAATCAGTCTCTCTTGTAACCTATACACACCCCATCCAGATGGCAGGGATAGAAGTCCCTAGGACACGCTGAAATAGACAAAATTGATTTAATCAGTCCCTCTTGCAAGGTATACACACCCCATCCAGATGGCAGGGATAGAAGTCCCTAGGACACGCTGAAATAGTCAAAATTGATTTAATCAGTCTCTCTTGTAACCTATACACACCCCATCCAGATGGCAGGGATAGAAGTCCCTTGGACACGCTGAAATAGTCAAAATTGATTTAATCAGTCTCTCTTGTAACGTATACACACCACATCCAGATGGCAGGGATAGAAGTCCCTAGGACACGCTGAAATAGACAAAATTGATTTAATCAGTATCTCTTGTAACGTATACACACCACATCCAGATGGCAGGGATAGAAGTCCCTAGGACACGCTGAAATAGACAAAATTGATTTAATCAGTCCCTCTTGCAAGGTATACACACCCCATCCAGATGGCAGGGATAGAAGTTCCTAGGACATGCTGAAATAGTCAAAATTGATTTAATCAGTCTCTTTTGTAACCTATACAGACCCCATCCAGATGGCAGGGATAGAAGTCCCTGGGACACGCTGAAATAGTCAAAATTGATTTAATCAGTCCCTCTTGCAAGGTATACACACCCCATCCAGATGGCAGGGATAGAAGTTCCTAGGACATGCTGAAATAGTTAAAATTGATTTAATCAGTCTCTCTTGTAACCTATACACACCCCATCCAGATGGCAGGGATAGAAGTCCCTGGGACACGCTGAAATAGTCAAAATTGATTTAATCAGTCTCTCTTGTAACGTATACACACCACATCCAGATGGCAGGGATAGAAGTCCCTAGGACATGCTGAGATAGTCAAAATTGATTTAATCAGTCTCTCTTGTAACCTATACACACCCCATCCAGATGGCAGGGATAGAAGTTCCTAGGACACGCTGAAATAGTCAAAATTGATTTAATCAGTCTCTCTTGTAACCTATACACACCCCATCCAGATGGCAGGGATAGAAGTCCCTTGGACACGCTGAAATAGTCAAAATTGATTTAATCAGTCTCTCTTGTAACCTACACACACCCCATCCAGATGGCAGGGATAGAAGTCCCTTGGACACGCTGAAATAGTCAAAATTGATTTAATCAGTCTCTCTTGTAACCTATACACACCCCATCCAGATGACAGGGATAGAAGTCCCTAGGACACGCTGAAATAGTCAAAATTTATTTAATCAGTCTCTCTTGTAACCTATACACACCCCATCCAGATGGCAGGGATAGAAGTCCCTAGGACACGCTGAAATAGTCAAAATTGATTTAATCAGTCTCTCTTGTAACCTATACACACCCCATCCAGATGGTAGGAATAGAAGTCCCTTGGACACGCTGAAATAGTCAAAATTGATTTAATCAGTCTCTCTTGTAACCTATACACACCCCATCCAGATGGCAGGGATAGAAGTCCCTAGGACACGCTGAAATAGTCAAAATTGATTTAATCAGTCTCTCTTGTAACCTATACACACCCCATCCAGATGGCAGGGATAGAAGTCCCTAGGACATGCTGAAATAGTCAAAATTGATTTAATCAGTCTCTCTTGTAACCTATACACACCCCATCCAGATGGCAGGGATAGAAGTCCCTTGGACACGCTGAAATAGTCAAAATTTATTTAATCAGTCTCTCTTGTAACGTATACACACCACATCCAGATGGCAGGGGTAGAAGTCCCTAGGACATGCTGAAATAGTCAAAATTGATTTAATCAGTCTCTCTTGTACTGTATACACACCCCATCCAGATGGCAGGGATAGAAGTCCCTAGGACATGCTGAAATAGTCAAAATTGATTTAATCAGTCTCTCTTGTACTGTATACACACCCCATCCAGATGGCAGGGATAGAAGTTCCTAGGACACGCTGAAATAGTCAAAATTGATTTAATCAGTCTCTCTTGTAACCTATACACACCCCATCCAGATGGCAGGGATAGAAGTCCCTTGGACACGCTGAAATAGTCAAAATTGATTTAATCAGTCTCTCTTGTAACGTATACACACCACATCCAGATGGCAGGGATAGAAGTCCCTAGGACACGCTGAAATAGACAAAATTGATTTAATCAGTATCTCTTGTAACGTATACACACCACATCCAGATGGCAGGGATAGAAGTCCCTAGGACACGCTGAAATAGACAAAATTGATTTAATCAGTCCCTCTTGCAAGGTATACACACCCCATCCAGATGGCAGGGATAGAAGTTCCTAGGACATGCTGAAATAGTCAAAATTGATTTAATCAGTCTCTTTTGTAACCTATACAGACCCCATCCAGATGGCAGGGATAGAAGTCCCTGGGACACGCTGAAATAGTCAAAATTGATTTAATCAGTCCCTCTTGCAAGGTATACACACCCCATCCAGATGGCAGGGATAGAAGTTCCTAGGACATGCTGAAATAGTTAAAATTGATTTAATCAGTCTCTCTTGTAACCTATACACACCCCATCCAGATGGCAGGGATAGAAGTCCCTGGGACACGCTGAAATAGTCAAAATTGATTTAATCAGTCTCTCTTGTAACGTATACACACCACATCCAGATGGCAGGGATAGAAGTCCCTAGGACATGCTGAGATAGTCAAAATTGATTTAATCAGTCTCTCTTGTAACCTATACACACCCCATCCAGATGGCAGGGATAGAAGTTCCTAGGACACGCTGAAATAGTCAAAATTGATTTAATCAGTCTCTCTTGTAACCTATACACACCCCATCCAGATGGCAGGGATAGAAGTCCCTTGGACACGCTGAAATAGTCAAAATTGATTTAATCAGTCTCTCTTGTAACCTACACACACCCCATCCAGATGGCAGGGATAGAAGTCCCTTGGACACGCTGAAATAGTCAAAATTGATTTAATCAGTCTCTCTTGTAACCTATACACACCCCATCCAGATGACAGGGATAGAAGTCCCTAGGACACGCTGAAATAGTCAAAATTTATTTAATCAGTCTCTCTTGTAACCTATACACACCCCATCCAGATGGCAGGGATAGAAGTCCCTAGGACACGCTGAAATAGTCAAAATTGATTTAATCAGTCTCTCTTGTAACCTATACACACCCCATCCAGATGGTAGGAATAGAAGTCCCTTGGACACGCTGAAATAGTCAAAATTGATTTAATCAGTCTCTCTTGTAACCTATACACACCCCATCCAGATGGCAGGGATAGAAGTCCCTAGGACACGCTGAAATAGTCAAAATTGATTTAATCAGTCTCTCTTGTAACCTATACACACCCCATCCAGATGGCAGGGATAGAAGTCCCTAGGACATGCTGAAATAGTCAAAATTGATTTAATCAGTCTCTCTTGTAACCTATACACACCCCATCCAGATGGCAGGGATAGAAGTCCCTTGGACACGCTGAAATAGTCAAAATTTATTTAATCAGTCTCTCTTGTAACGTATACACACCACATCCAGATGGCAGGGGTAGAAGTCCCTAGGACATGCTGAAATAGTCAAAATTGATTTAATCAGTCTCTCTTGTACTGTATACACACCCCATCCAGATGGCAGGGATAGAAGTCCCTAGGACATGCTGAAATAGTCAAAATTGATTTAATCAGTCTCTCTTGTACTGTATACACACCCCATCCAGATGGCAGGGATAGAAGTTCCTAGGACACGCTGAAATAGTCAAAATTGATTTAATCAGTCTCTCTTGTAACGTATACACACCCCATCCAGATGGCAGGGATAGAAGTCCCTAGGACACGCTGAAATAGTCAAAATTGATTTAATCAGTCTCTCTTGTAACCTATACACACCCCATCAAGATGGCAGGGATAGAAGTCCCTAGGACATGCTGAAATAGTCAAAATTGATTTAATCAGTCTCTCTTGTAACCTATACACACCCCATCCAGATGGCAGGGATAGAAGTCCCTAGGACACGCTGAAATAGTCAAAATTGATTTAATCAGTCTCTTTTGTAACCTTTACACACCCCATCCAGATGATAGGGATAGAAGTCCCTAGGACATGCTGAAATAGTCAAAATTGATTTAATCAGTCTCTCTTGTAGCGTATACACACCCCATCCAGATGGCAGGGATAGAAGTCCCTAGGACACGCTGAAATAGTCAAAATTGATTTAATCAGTCTCTCTTGTAACCTTTACACACCCAATCCAGATGGCAGGGATAGAAGTCCCTAGGACATGCTGAAATAGACAAAATTGATTTAATCAGACACTTTTGTAACCTATACACACTCCATCCAGATGGTAGGGATAGAAGTCCCTAAGACATGCTGAAATAGTCAAAATTGATTTAATCAGTCTCTCTTGTAACCTTTACACACCCCATCCAGATGGCAGGGATAGAAGTCCCTAGGACATGCTGAAATAGTCAAAATTGATTTAATCAGTCCCTCTTGCAAGGTATACACACCCCATCCAGATGGCAGGGATAGAAGTCCCTAGGACATGCTGAAATAGTCAAAATTGATTTAATCAGTCTCTCTTGTAACCTTTACACACCCAATCCAGATGGCAGGGATAGAAGTCCCTAGGACATGCTGAAATAGTCAAAATTTATTTAATCAGTCTCTCTTGTAACCTATACACACCCCATCCAGATGGCAGGGATAGAAGTCCCTAGGACACGCTGAAATAGTCAAAATTGATTTAATCAGTCTCTCTTGTAACCTATACACACCCCATCAAGATGGCAGGGATAGAAGTCCCTAGGACATGCTGAAATAGTCAAAATTGATTTAATCAGTCTCTTTTGTAACCTATACACACCCCATCCAGATGGCAGGGATAGAAGTCCCTAGGACATGCTGAAATAGTCAAAATTGATTTAATCAGTCTCTCTTGTAACCTATACACACCCCATCCAGATGGCAGGGATAGAAGTTCCTAGGACACGCTGAAATAGTCAAAATTGATTTAATCAGTCTCTTTTGTAACCTATACACACCCCATCCAGATGGCAGGGATAGAAGTCCCTTGGACACGCTGAAATAGTCAAAATTGATTTAATCAGTCTCTTTTGTAACCTATACAGACCCCATCCAGATGGCAGGGATAGAAGTCCCTTGGACACGCTGAAATAGTCAAAATTTATTTAATCAGTCTCTCTTGTAACGTATACACACCCCATCCAGATGGCAGGGATAGAAGTCCCTAGGACACGCTGAAATAGACAAAATTGATTTAATCAGTCCCTCTTGCAAGGTATACACACCCCATCCAGATGGCAGGGATAGAAGTTCCTAGGACACGCTGAAATAGTCAAAATTTATTTAATCAGTCTCTCTTGTAACCTATACACACCCCATCCAGATGGCAGGGATAGAAGTCCCTTGGACACGCTAAAATAGTCAAAATTTATTTAATCAGTCTCTTTTGTAACGTATACACACCCCATCCAGATGGCATGGATAGAAGTCCTTAGGACACGCTGAAATAGTCAAAATTGATTTAATCAGTCCCTCTTGTGACATATACACACCCCATCCAGATGACAGGGATAGAAGTTCCTAGGACACGCTGAAATAGTCAAAATTGATTTAATCAGTCTCTTTTGTAACCTTTACACACCCCATCCAGATGGCATGGATAGAAGTCCCTAGGACATGCTGAAATAGTCAAAATTGATTTAATCAGTCTCTCTTGTAACCTATACACACCCCATCCAGATGGCATGGATAGAAGTCCCTAGGACATGCTGAAATAGTCAAAATTGATATAATCAGTCTCTCTTGTAACCTATACACACCCCATCCAAATGGCAGGGATAGAAGTCCCTAGGACATGCTGAAATAGTCAAAATTGATTTAATCAGTCTCTTTTGTAACCTATACACACCCCATCCAGACGGCAGGGATAGAAGTCCCTTGGACATGCTGAAATAGTCAAAATTGATTTAATCAGTCTCTCTTGTAACCTATACACACCCCATCCAGATGGCAGGGATAGAAGTCCCTTGGACATGCTGAAATAGTCAAAATTGATTTAATCAGTCTCTTTTGTAACCTATACACACCCCATCCAGATGGCAGGGATAGAAGTCCCTTGGACATGCTGAAATAGTCAAAATTGATTTAATCAGTCTCTTTTGTAACCTATACACACCCCATCCAGATGGCAGGGATAGAAGTCCCTTGGACATGCTGAAATAGTCAAAATTGATTTAATCAGTCTCTTTTGTAACCTTTACACAACCCATCCAGATGATAGGGATAGAAGTCCCTAGGACATGCTGAAATAGACAAAATTGATTTAATCAGTCTCTTTTGTAACGTATACACACCCCATCCAGATGGCAGGGATAGAAGTCCCTTGGACACGCTGAAATAGTCAAAATTGATTTAATCAGTCTCTTTTGTAACCTTTACACACCCAATCCAGATGGTAGGAATAGAAGTCCCTTGGACACGCTGAAATAGTCAAAATTGATTTAATCAGACTCTTTTGTAACCTATACACACTCCATCCAGATGGCAGGGATAGAAGTCCCTAGGACATGCTGAAATAGTCAAAATTGATTTAATCAGTCTCTTTTGTAACCTTTACACACCCCATCCAGATGATAGGGATAGAAGTCCCTAGGACATGCTGAAATAGTCAAAATTGATTTAATCAGTCTCTCTTGTAACCTATACACACCCCATCCAGATGGCAGGGATAGAAGTCCCTAGGACATGCTGAAATAGTCAAAATTGATTTAATCAGTCTCTCTTGTAACCTATACACACCCCATCCAGATGGCAGGGATAGAAGTCCCTTGGACATGCTGAAATAGTCAAA
This sequence comes from Arcuatula senhousia, assembly GCA_963971305.1. NCBI lineage: Eukaryota > Metazoa > Mollusca > Bivalvia > Mytilida > Mytilidae > Arcuatula > Arcuatula senhousia. Next base: position 12,583,467 of record OZ020310.1, read on the forward strand.
ATTGATTTAATCAGTCTCTCTTGTAGCGTATACACACCCCATCCAGATGGCAGGGATAGAAGTTCCTAGGACACGCTGAAATAGTCAAAATTGATTTAATCAGTCTCTCTTGTAACCTATACACACCCCATCCAGATGGCATGGATAGAAGTCCCTAGGACACGCTGAAATAGTCAAAATTGATTTAATCAGTCTCTCTTGTAACCTATACACACCCCATCCAGATGACAGGGATAGAAGTCCCTTGGACACGCTGAAATAGTCAAAATTGATTTAATCAGTCTCTTTTGTAACCTATACATACCCCATCAAGATGGCAGGGATAGAAGTCTCTAGGACACGCTGAAATAGTCAAAATTGATTTAATCAGTCTTTCTTGTAACCTATACACACCCCATCCAGATGGCATGGATAGAAGTTCCTTGGACATGCTGAAATAGTCAAAATTGATTTAATCAGTCTCTTTTGTAACCTTTACACAACCCATCCAGATGGCATGGATAGAAGTCCCTAGGACACGCTGAAATAGTCAAAATTGATTTAATCAGTCTCTCTTGTAACCTATACACACCCCATCCAGATGGCATGGATAGAAGTCCCTAGGACATGCTGAAATAGTCAAAATTGATTTAATCAGTCTCTCTTGTAACCTATACACACCCCATCCAGATGGTAGGAATAGAAGTCCCTTGGACACGCTGAAATAGTCAAAATTGATTTAATCAGTCTCTCTTGTAACCTATACACACCCCATCCAGATGGCAGGGATAGAAGTCCATAGGACATGCTGAAATAGTCAAAATTGATTTAATCAGTCTCTCTTGTAACCTATACACACCCCATCCAGATGGTAGGAATAGAAGTCCCTTGGACACGCTGAAATAGTCAAAATTGATTTAATCAGTCTCTCTTGTAACCTATACACACCCCATCCAGATGGCAGGGATAGAAGTCCCTAGGACACGCTGAAATAGTCAAAATTGATTTAATCAGTCTCTCTTGTAACCTATACACACCCCATCCAGATGACAGGGATAGAAGTCCCTAGGACACGCTGAAATAGTCAAAATTTATTTAATCAGTCTCTCTTGTAACCTATACACACCCCATCCAGATGGCAGGGATAGAAGTCCCTAGGACACGCTGAAATAGTCAAAATTGATTTAATCAGTCTCTCTTGTAACCTATACACACCCCATCCAGATGGTAGGAATAGAAGTCCCTTGGACACACTGAAATAGTCAAAATTGATTTAATCAGTCTCTTTTGTAACCTATACACACCCCATCCAGATGGCATGGATAGAAGTCCCTAGGACACGCTGAAATAGTCAAAATTGATTTAATCAGTCTCTCTTGTAACCTATACACACCCCATCCAGATGGTAGGGATAGAAGTCCCTAGGACATGCTGAAATAGTCAAAATTGATTTAATCAGTCTCTCTTGTAACCTATACACACCCCATCCAGATGGCAGGGATATAAGTCCCTAGGACACGCTGAAATAGTCAAAATTGATTTAATCAGTCTCTCTTGTAACCTATACACACCCCATCCAGATGGCAGGGATAGAAGTCCCTTGGACACGCTGAAATAGTCAAAATTGATTTAATCAGTCTCTCTTGTAACCTATACACACCCCATCCAGATGGCAGGGATATAAGTCCCTAGGACACGCTGAAATAGTCAAAATTGATTTAATCAGTCTCTCTTGTAACCTATACACACCCCATCCAGATGACAGGGATAGAAGTCCCTTGGACACGCTGAAATAGTCAAAATTGATTTAATCAGTCTCTCTTGTAACCTATACACACCCCATCCAGATGGCAGGGATAGAAGTCCCTAAGACACGCTGAAATAGTCAAAATTGATTTAATCAGTCTCTCTTGTAACCTATACACACCCCATCCAGATGGCAGGGATATAAGTCCCTAGGACACGCTGAAATAGTCAAAATTGATTTAATCAGTCTCTCTTGTAACCTATACACACCCCATCCAGATGGCAGGGATAGAAGTCCCTAGGACACGCTGAAATAGTCAAAATTGATTTAATCAGTCTCTCTTGTAACCTATACACACCCCATCCAGATGGCAGGGATATAAGTCCCTAGGACACGCTGAAATAGTCAAAATTGATTTAATCAGTCTCTCTTGTAACCTATACACACCCCATCCAGATGGCATGGATAGAAGTCCCTAGGACATGCTGAAATAGTCAAAATTGATTTAATCAGTCTCTCTTGTAACCTATACACACCCCATCCAGATGGCAGGGATAGAAGTCCCTAGGACACGCTGAAATAGTCAAAATTGATTTAATCAGTCTCTTTTGTAACCTATACACACCCCATCCAGATGGCAGGGATATAAGTCCCTAGGACAGGCTGAAATAGTCAAAATTGATTTAATCAGTCTCTTTTGTAACCTATACACACCCCATCCAGATGGCAGGGATAGAAGTCCCTAGGACATGCTGAAATAGTCAAAATTGATTTAATCAGTCTCTCTTGTAACCTATACACACCCCATCCAGATGGCAGGGATATAAGTCCCTAGGACACGCTGAAATAGTCAAAATTGATTTAATCAGTCTCTCTTGTAACCTATACACACCCCATCCAGATGACAGGGATAGAAGTCCCTTGGACACGCTGAAATAGTCAAAATTGATTTAATCAGTCTCTCTTGTAACCTATACACACCCCATCCAGATGGCAGGGATAGAAGTCCCTAAGACACGCTGAAATAGTCAAAATTGATTTAATCAGTCTCTCTTGTAACCTATACACACCCCATCCAGATGGCAGGGATATAAGTCCCTAGGACACGCTGAAATAGTCAAAATTGATTTAATCAGTCTCTCTTGTAACCTATACACACCCCATCCAGATGGCAGGGATAGAAGTCCCTAGGACACGCTGAAATAGTCAAAATTGATTTAATCAGTCTCTCTTGTAACCTATACACACCCCATCCAGATGGCAGGGATATAAGTCCCTAGGACACGCTGAAATAGTCAAAATTGATTTAATCAGTCTCTCTTGTAACCTATACACACCCCATCCAGATGGCATGGATAGAAGTCCCTAGGACATGCTGAAATAGTCAAAATTAATTTAATCAGTCTCTCTTGTAACCTATACACACCCCATCCAGATGGCAGGGATAGAAGTCCCTAGGACACGCTGAAATAGTCAAAATTGATTTAATCAGTCTCTTTTGTAACCTATACACACCCCATCCAGATGGCAGGGATATAAGTCCCTAGGACAGGCTGAAATAGTCAAAATTGATTTAATCAGTCTCTTTTGTAACCTATACACACCCCATCCAGATGGCAGGGATAGAAGTCCCTAGGACATGCTGAAATAGTCAAAATTGATTTAATCAGTCTCTCTTGTAACCTATACACACCCCATCCAGATGGCAGGGATAGAAGTCCCTAGGACACGCTGAAATAGTCAAAATTGATTTAATCAGTCTCTCTTGTAACCTATACACACCCCATCCAGATGGCAGGGATAGAAGTCCCTAGGACATGCTGAAATAGTCAAAATTTATTTAATCAGTCTCTTTTGTAACCTATACACACCCCATCCAGATGGCAGGGATAGAAGTCCCTTGGACACGCTGAAATAGTCAAAATTGATTTTATCAGTCTCTTTTGTAACCTATACACACCCCATCCAGATGGCAGGGATAGAAGTCCCTTGGACACGCTGAAATAGTCAAAATTGATTTAATCAGTCTCTTTTGTAACGTATACACACCCCATCCAGATGGCAGGGATAGAAGTCCCTAGGACACGCTGAAATAGTCAAAATTGATTAAGTCAGTCTCTTATGTAAACTGTACATTAATCACCCTGATGTTTCCAGGACATTTTGAACAAGTCCAAATTGATTAGTCAGTCTGCTTAGTTGACTATACCCATGTTTACCAAGTAGCAAGGATAGAAGGAGTTTGTAGGAACAAACGCCAAAACAGACAAATGCAATCTATATTCCCTATTGTGTATTCGCAACCGTTTTGTGTTTTGTGTTACTACCCGCTTCTAATATCACAATTGGGAGGTTTGGTGTGCCAGAAAACCTGGATAAACCTACCATTACGTTTGAAATGCCTGTACCAAGTCAGGACCATTGCGATCTTTTTTTTTCCATGTTTGTCTTCTTTGTTTTGTTCTTGGACATTGAGATGGTCCTCCAAGTTTGGTAATCTTGTTATTACTTTATAATCAATGTTCCCTTAACCAATATAAAAGGATGTGAGATTTGCTTGAAACTTGATTTCAGCTTTTAATTGTTCAACAATGTATTTTTCCAATTCAGAAAGGATATTTACTGGGCCTTAAGGACCTTATAAGACACTATAAATCATAGTTCAGTTTCTTTAACTTCCAAATCTGAATGTTTTGCCCCATTTTCCCGTCCCCAAATTCTAAGTTCAAATTGACATAACATCAACAAAATTTGAAGATCAATATTTCCTGGTAATATGAGCATCTACATATGGTGAACAAGCTAAATACCAAGATAAAAAAAAAGTTTTTTTTATAGAAGTTGAGTGCAGGAATAATTTTGTGTCGTAGAGAACCAAAAACAATATGCATATATTCCATAATGTAAAACTGTGTTTATTGTATATACATATGTATCTTTGTACCTTTGTATATTGGTTATGAGAAATAAAAATATATGACATACTGTGGATTCATTTATTTTCGTGGGTATCATTTTTCATGGCTTGATGAAAAAGGATCAGTTTGTGGATTCTTAAATTCTTGTACTGAATTCTGCTGTGTACAGTTCAATATTAAATTTACTTTTTAGTGGGTTGCCAAATTTCGTGGTTCAACACCTTCCATGAAAACTACAAAAATTGATACCCCACGAATAATAATGAAACCACAGTAAGTGACATTTGAAATAATTGATTGAAGTAAAGATGATAAACCTTAGAAAATTTCAAAATAAAAGTTCTATAAAATATGAGACTTACCTAACGCTGGACAGCTTCCACTTGTGATGGTGACATCGTCTATTCCTAGATATTTTACTGCCTGTCTGTAATCTCTGACGATAAATCCTAGCATTATCTCCCCTGGTTCAATAGGAATCTGTAAAGCAAAGGTGGCATATGTTAAAAATACTGTTAAACATGGAACTTTAACCTTTTACATGAGTGATATGAAATGAGAAACAGAAGTATCAATGGGATATTCAAAGTCCCAAAGCTTAATAAAAGATTTAAAATTGAGAGAAAAACAGTAAGAGGGAAATAATGGGACATTTAATGATATTCATAAAAAATTTAATTTATTTGTATATAAGAAAAATTGTAACACATGTTTTTTGCATGTTTGAAAAAAACATGTTTTTCATGTGTTTTATTTGGTTTTGACAAACACATGAAAAACACATGTTGAAAAAATGTGTTTTTCGTATGTTTTGTTACACATGTAAAACATGTGTTTAACGCATGTTTTTCATTTATAATCAAAACTTAAGATCCATTCTCCATAAGTACCAAAGTGGTTCGAACATGACATTAAAATACATGTAAATTGATTTTTACAAATATTCTTCAAAGGATGATTACCCTATAAGTTGACATCTGATATAAAGATCTTTAATTTCTAATTTTTTGTTTTTCGGATCATCCTGAAAATTCAACTTGACTTGTATTTTATTGTTCTCAAGAGCTGTGCAAAATATCATTCAAATCCTTTGACCCTTTTTCAAGTTATCATTTGGAAACCTTTGGAGGACCAACAGACAGATGGACAGACACAGAAAGAAACTAAGGGTTTAACATAATACCTCACCATTTCATGTGGTGGGGTATAAAAACTGCAGAAATGATTTGTTTTGATAATTTAGGGGGGAAATAATTTCATTATGCAGTGGTCTCAAAACTTTGGTCTCTATGGATAGTTTTGTAGAGCTTCCAATGCTGAAGAAGGAGAATTGATTTAGATTTTCCTAATCACTTATGTTTTTTAAGCTATAAGCCTGTACTATTTCTAGTAAAGGCGGCCATATTGGTTGGTCAGCATGCATAAATTTTTTACAAACTTTGTCGAGGACATCCTAAAAATCAAGTGTACAAAGTTTGAAAAGAATCCCCTCAGTGGTTTTTGAGAAGAAGACATTTGATAAAAAGTTAACAGATAACAGACATGATGAGGGACGCCTTGGAGTCAGGTGAGCTAAAAAGGAAAGAAATTGGCATAATCACCTGGACTGATGCAACAAGAGTGGAATTTAAAAGAGCAAAATGAAGGGGACTTGTTAATGGGCGATTATGGAATAAAGTCAAATATGTCATTCATGTCAACAAAAATAATAGCAAACAATGATTTTTTTTATGCCTTATACGACTAATGACAGCCTTATTGACAACTTTCCACCCTTCCATTTTTCTTAAAAAAATATCTGTACAATGTACTTATTTAAAAAACTTTGCAAATTATAGCAATTTATTGCTACATTGCTTATATAAAATGGATATACACTCAAAGATTGCTATGCTCACTTAAATTTGCATCTAAATTTGCAAGCATTATAAAAATCAAAGCAAAGAATTTATAAAACTTAATATTGTTCTAAATAAGTGACAGTATTTAATCTAGAAAACAGAGATCACCCTATTTACAATATCTACACTTATCACAAAAGTCAGCTGATTTTATCATACTACTTCTAAAGTCCAGGGTTATTAATTATCTGATTATCAAACAAACATTAGATCAAATTATCTGATCACCAAATCAAAGTCCATTAAAATTTACAATAAATAGTAGAAAAACTGGGTGATAAACCATATATTTTTGAAGATACATGGATATTGTAATTTTGAGAAGATGACATATGCCATTTGAAGGTAAGAATCAATTTTTTTCTATAGAAAATTGTGATCAAAATTTTTCTTTGTATGTCATGTATGTGTTTGGTGTTGGGGAAATTTTTTTGCTTTTGTTAAGTGCATATTTTCTGAAATTCTATAGTTGTTTATTCTTTTCTCTACTTGTAAAAAGAACGAAAACCTTTGTACCTGTAACATGTACTACATGTCTTAACAACTTGATGGTTCAACAAATTAGAAGATCTTTTCACAAAGAAACTAAGTGCAAGAATCATCTCAAGTGCAAACTTCAAGAATTTTGAATTACTGTGGTTTCATTATTATTTGTGGGGTAACAATTTTTGTGGTTTTTGTGGAACTAAGGCCTTAACCAACGAAATTTGATTCCCCACGCATAGGAAATTTAACTTAGATATGTTTGCTGCAGACTTAAAAACCACGAATTTAAGAATCCACGAACTGACTCTTTTTTTTATCAAACCACGAAAATAAATGAATCCACAGAATGACTTTTACTTTTCTGACTGTGGTTAAGTGTTGTCTGTTTCAACCTAATTAAAATTAGATGTTAAGTTTGGATCTTTTACTATTTATTCTTTAAGGAAATAGAAATAGAATGGAAATAGCAAATATCCAGCTTAATGTCTAATTTTAGTTGGATTGTATGGAAAGTACAGAAACGTCTATGTGCCATCAATTGCATTGTTCGACTGTTCAAAACACATAAAAACTTTACGAGTTCTTTCAGTTTTTTGATATAATTACCTGTTCCATTTCAAGCAATATTGTGTTAAATACAAATTTTAGGTACTGTAATCCTTCTAATTGCCGCCCCCGGGGCGGAGACATTTTCCAAATGGGGGGCGTCAATTAGAGATCGAAATTTACCGATAAAAGCGTGAAACAGCCTATAGATCAATAACAGAGAAAAGCGTGAAACAGACTAAAGATATAAACGCACATGTATCGTTTCTTTGACCCCCTGTTAATCAATTTTCTTCACTAACTAGCACTTGAAGTAGACATGCAATAATTCTTTTCTTTGTTTCAAATGGAATTTAATTTTGAAAGCTCGATTAGAGGATGTCACGTCTATAAAGATGTATAAGATGAGTCATAGATACTGTTGTTGATTCAGGCTATTTTTATACACTGAAATAAAGTGGTGTGTAATGCATTATTATCGATGTTTGTGTGTTTGTACAATTAAAAGGTGAGAATGATACAACTTTCTTGATATCTCAGGAACGGGGAGGGGCGATAATAAGAGATTCATATTTCTGATTTCTGTCTTTTTGCGGAGGGGGCGTTTATTAGAAGGGGGGCGTCAATTAGAAGGATTACTGTATTTTAAATTACGTTAACGAGATCAACTTCATGTGTTCATCTTTTTACAGTTTTATGTGTATTTATTGAAAGGAATAAGTGAACATGACTGAGTTAGATTTCTTGAAAATAAAACTGTTACAAGAGGCTCCCAGGAGCCTGAATCACTCACCTGACATATGTGCCTGAAGTAAAGGTTATTAGGCAAAATCTATTTGACATTGAAAGGGTCAAAGATTGATAAAGGGGTCATCTGACAAGATGATGGATCTTAAGGTGCTGATCACTTTTGTTGTCGATCAAAATTAAAAAATCTGTCACTGTTTTTGAGTTATTAGCAAAAAAAAGCAGTTAAACCCAATGTTCTATTTTAAGCCAAAGAGGCCATGTTTTATGACCAATTAAAAATCCCCACATCAGTTCTATACAAACAATGCTTATAAACAACAATACCAAGTTTGGCTCCAATTGGACTTAAAGTGTCAGAGGAGTTAACATTTTTAATGTAATGAGGAAATGGCTGTTAAAATGCTCAATTTTGACCTTCTAAGGGCAATAACCCCTAAAAGAAAAGGTCCTACAACGTTGACCCTATTACATATTTTGTAGATCATGATGTGCTAAAGAATATGCAATTTAAATTTCTCAAATATCTTGTATAGTTTTCAATATATTGAGCTAAACAGGTACAAAATTTGCAAAAAATCCACAAAAAGGGTAATTACTCCTACATGGGTTGTTGGATTTTCTTCAAAATTTCAGGGCTGGTGGATCTTGAGGTGCTGATCACTTTTGTTCCCAATCAAAATTTTTTAATCAGTCACCGTTTTTGAGTTATTTGCAAAAAACTGCCATTTACCCCTACATTCTATTTTTAGCCACAGCAGCCATGTTTTATGATCAATCAAAAATTCCCACATCAGTTCTATACACCTAATGCTGATAAACAACAATACCAAGTTTGGTTCCAATTGGACTTAGAGTGTCAGGGGAGTTACATTTTCAATGTAATGAGGAAATGCTGTTAAAATGCTCAATTTTGATGTTCTAAGGGCAATAACTCCTAAAAGGAAAGGTCCTACAACGTTGACCCTATACATATATAGTAGATCATGATGTGCTTAACAATATGCAATTTAAATTTCTCAAATATCTTGTATAGTTATCAAGACATTGAGCTAAACAGGTGCAAAATTTGCCAAAAATCCACAAAAAGGGTACCGTATTTTCCGGTGTATAAGCCGCTATTTTTTTTCTGAAAAGTTCTGGGTGCGGTTTGTACACCGGTGCGCTTAATCTGTGTATTTTTAAAAAATTTTCAGATGGACCAGTGTGAAAACATCGATGTTTTCAAGCAAAGACTTCATCTGGGTCATTACCAAACTACTGCAATTTCTATTTCAGCTTTATTCATGTGATGTTTCGTTTGTTATTTTATGAAATAAAAAGTAAATACCCTCGAATGTGTTTGTTTATTATGTAGTTCAGTTGTTTCGATCTTTTCACTTCATAATCATCCATTTTTATTTTGATTACGAATAAGAATAAGAATAAGTTTATTAACCAAATCAAGGGCCCCATAAGAGGCATACAAAACATAAAGTACAAATAAAGATGATTGTATAAAATATCGTTAAAATAAGGTTTTTGTTATACATAAATATTTACGATTACGTAACGAGGTGTGCCTAAAATATGGAATTTATATAATAAATAAAATGCATGCTGTCCCTTTCCTTTCTCTTCCAATGATTTATATTACATATCTTTGTGCTTAATAAGCCCTTTTCTATGTTGGTAATGTCCACATTATAACCCTGGTAAGTAATATTATTTACATAATATGGACTGATGTGTTCATTTTCTCCCTACTTTTGAAGAGAGTTTTGTTTAATTTCTCCCTACGATTTTATAGACTGTTTTCTACTTTAATTCAAGAACAACTAATCCTTTTGTCACTATTCTATCTATTTTAGAGCAAACATATATCATTTTATAAAAATTATTCAGTTAAAACTCGTGTGAAGGAAAATTTAAGAAAAACAACCTTTGACCTGTTGACATCGATCTACACAAGACAAGTACACACCGTTTCGTGTGTATTTTTAGCAAGTGAATATCATGGATTTGTTTGATCAAGGAACCATTTGTTCTTATGATTTTTATTTAATAAATAGTTAATAAATAGTCAAGGACACACAAAAAAATCTATAATTATAGATTGGACACATTCCTATGCACAGGCATGCCATTTTGATTTTCTTTAAATTTCCACCACGTGGTCAAGCTTGTAGCTAACTAATGATTAATCACACAAACAGAACTTGAGTAATTATAACCAAAACACATCAAGGTGAATAAACTTTACTTTAATTGCAATCAAAACAATAACTGGAGCTGGAGAATCAGGTTGCCGACAAACGATTTAAATGCCAATCATAACACCTGTCAAGTGTCATACACTAATTTGCAATTTACCAATACACATGTACAGTTAAAATCAATAACAATAAGTCAACACACAAACTGTATTTATTCATTTTTATTAAAATCAAACACAATTTTATTTATAAATCAAAAATAAATAAAATGGAAACGATCTTCCAACGACATCGGGAGTCTTTGTGCTGAAAATGAAATAAACATGACAAAAATCATTCAATATACGTTTTAAGACTGAAGAAAGGGGTGCGTTTAATACTCAGGTGCGCTTTATTAATGGATAAAATCAGATTTTCCCCTGAAAATCGGCCCTGCGCCTTAAAGTCCGGAGCGCTTTATTCTCCGGAAAATACGGTAATTACTCCTACATGGGTTGTTGGATTTTCTTCAAAATTTCAGGGTAGGTAGATCTTGAGGTGCTGATCACTTTTACCATAGCCAGAATTTTGATATCTGTAGCCGTTTTTGAGTTATTTGCAAAAAACTGCATTTTACCCCTATGTTCTATTTTTAGCCATGGCAGCCATGTTTTACGACGAATCAAAAATCCCCACATCAGTTCTAAGCACCGAATGCTAATGAACAAACATACCAAGTATGGTTGCAATTAAACTTATGGTGTCAGAGGAGTTAACGTTTTAAAAAGTTTACGGACGACAGACACCAAGTGACGACAACAGCTCAAAAGGGACATAAACTCATTTCAAATCTTGTCTTTCTCATTTTGTAATTAATAGTTTTTTTCATCTGATTTTGAACATAATAAATAACAGAATAAATATTTATTTCAGAACCCATGGCCTCCACCTGTAGTTTATGTATACAAGATGGTAAAACATCAGACCCTACTGAATGGTGTCTCCAGTGCAGTCAACTATTATGTCAGGCCTGTGCTAAGACTCACAAACTTATAAGTGCCACAAAAGACCACGAGGTAATACCATATGATGATTATAGCAAGTTACCATCGTTTATATTGAATACAAAATCATTTTGCTCCGAGCATGGAAAAAAGTTAAGTAATTTCTGTCGAATTCATGACACACCAATATGCAAAATAGGCAAAAAAGTTTATCACAAGACATGTGATGACGTTCCAAAGATAGAGGATATTGACCGCAATGTCAAAGACTCTGTATTGTTTGAGGACATTTTCATTGAGATAGAAACACTGTGTAGAAAGTTGAAAGACATTTCTGATGGTCGCAACCAAAACTTAAAACACTTGAAAAATACCCGAAAGGATATAGAAAAGAGCTTTGAGCAAAAATTTGACAATATCATTGATAATCTTAAAAAGCTAAAAGAAAAGACAATTACTGAGATAAATACTGTGTATACTGAACTGACAAATGACTTGTCAAATACATCACAGATAGTTGAAGCCAGTGAGAAGACACTTAGAGAAATCCTCAACCAAAGAGATGACATCAGAAGGTTTGCATCCAATTATCAAACCTTTATAGGGTTAAAGGAAATGGAGAAGATGGTACAAGACACTTATACTGATCTAAATGAACTTTCTGAAAAAGGCAAATTCAACCAGTACGCCATGAAACTCCAAATGAACGAAACTATAGAAGATATTGTTCATGGTATCCAGTCCCTAGGAGATGTCCAGGTCATCAAGAGCCCATCAGATGTATCCATCCACATCACAAGACCTACTGATCTAGAGGTCCAGAAAGAGGTACAGATACAGATACCTAAAAAGATATATTTCAAGCAAAAAATTGAACTGGAAAAGGGATTTGGAACTCGTTTTTTTGGTTGCTGTATTTTATCTAGTGGGTTGATCATTATTGCTAAATCTGGAAGCTTTTCAGACAGCAAATGTAACATATGTGTGTATCATCCAAATTTTTCATTAAGATCCACAATAAAGTTTAAGATTAGTGAAGGAGTATGTGATGTGACACCAGTAGATGATCACCATGTTGCTGTGTCAAATCCTTGGTCTGCTACTATCTCCATTGTAGATGTCCTTAATGATAAAGTGGTGAGAACTCTGAAGACTGGAGAGAGTGTGTATGGGTTGTGTTGTAGAGGGAAGGAAATAGTGTGTTGTGTGAAAGGCAAAGGTCTTGTGACGGTGAACATGGACAGTGAGGAGGTAGAGACAGTTGTGAGTGATAGGAGTGTTCATTTCGATTCCCATGTGCAGGTAAGTGACAAGCTGGTATGTTACACATGTCCTAATGCAAACACAGTAACTGTACTTGATACTCATTATAATCCTATCTTTACATACAAATATAAGGCAGTACTTAAAAGGCCTAAAGGTGTGACAATAGATGACCATAGCAACATCTATGTCACAGGGTATGGTTCTAACAATCTAGTAGTCATCTCTCCCGATGGTAAGTCATGTCATCAGTTACTAGGTGAGGACGATGGACTGTGGCAGCCTACTGCTGTACACTATGACAGTAATACAAAGAAACTGGTGGTGGTGAATGAGAGAGGAGAGAATGCTTTTGTATACTCACTCGAGAATGATGAAAGTTAAATGTTTTGCAGCAAGCAGTATATTCAGGTAGTGTATTTCTTATATTAAAGCCTCCTATCATTTATTGACCCTTACTAGGTGTAGCTACTTTTTTGCACTAGTTTGGAAATCATAGAAATGGAAACTTGTGAAAACAAGGGGTTGCACTAAGTCGTGCTAAGCATACCCCCACTCGGCCATTCAGAAAACAGGAAGTAGATGACTGACTGACCTGGAAAGGGGAAGCATGGTACAACTCATCATGCTAAAGCTGTATACCAAATTTGAAATCAATCCCTTCTCTATAAGCTGAGAAATCTGTTACGAAAAATTGTCTTTTTTTTACCCATAAAAAGTCTAAGTCAGCTCGGAAAACAGGAAGTAGATGATGGACTGACCTGGAAAGGGGAGGCACGGTATAACTAATCATGCTGAAGCTGTGTACCAAATTTGAAACCAATCCATCTGGTAGAAGCTGAGAAAACTGTTACGAAAAATTTCACTTTTCAAATTTTTTACCCTTAAAAGTCTAAGTTGGCTAAAAAAACAGGAAGTAGATGATGGACTGACCTGGAAAGGGGAGGCATGGTATAACTGATCATGCTGAACCTGTGTACCAAATTTGAAACCAATCCATCCAGTAGAAGCCGAGAAATCTGTTACGAAAAATTTCACATTTCAAAATTTTTTTCCCTAAAAAAGTCTAAGTCGGCTTTGAAAACAGGAAGTAGATGATGAACTGACCTGGAAAGGGTAGGCATAGTATAACTCATCATGCTGAAGCTGTGTACCAAATTTGAAACCAATCCATCCAGTAGAAGCAGAGAAATTGAACCGGACGGACAGACGGACGGACAGACGGACGGACGGACGGACAAGGTGATTGCAATATAGCCCCCTCTCTTACGAGTGGGGGTATAATAAAATCATGTGAAAAGTATATGTATACAGTGTATACTCACAAATAAGTAATGGTTAAAATCTAAATCTGTGAAAAACAGATCTTCTCTTTTTATTAGATATCTGTGAAATTTAGCCCAGAAAAAAACATGCAAAAAAACCTTATACAGTATGTAATTAAAATGGAAAAGAATCTGAAATAACATATTGAGAGGTAAGTCTGTATGACTGATGATTTGTGAGGGTGCTGTGGGTAATAGACTGGATAGCTTGGTGTGAATAATTACCTAGACGGATGCATATATATTGTAACTGTATGACATTAAAGTTTAATTGAACTTGCTTTTAATAGTTTATGTGCAAACTGTCAACATTGTTAATATGACTTTGATAAGAGATTATTTTTCAAAACATACAGAAAACACATTTTTACAGGCATTTTCAAACAAATGCATGTAAAACACATGAAAAACATGTGAAAAATTGATGTTTTTTTCAACATGTGAAAAACATGTGTTACTATTTTTCCTGTGTAATGAGGTTGTTACACTGTGCTGTACATGTTCATTTCTTTTACATTTTTGTTCATATGTAACTAATATGTATCTTATAATATCTATTCTTTAATAAAGACAAACTTTTCTTAATGGGCCTTTATAGTTTATCTTATTTCAACTTGTTTTTTTTTTATATTAATTGTATTGTAATAAAAACAAATTTAACTGGAATTTTCAAGATGTAGATTTTATTTACTTATAATTAAAAAATAAATAGAGAAATTTTTGTATAATAAAAAAAAATTTGTAAAACTGTATATCATACCTGTAACAGATTAAATTCAGGACAAGGCTGGAGATTTTGATTTTAGACCAAACAAGACCAATCGATGTCTGGCCCTGCGTCGCACAGCAAAACGTTGAACCCTGTATGTTCTAGGCCCAATATGGACAGTCAAAATATTTTGACAGTTGCATCCTATGGTGGACTTACATTTTTAGCATATTTGTCACATGCCACCCAATATTGTAAAAATAGACAAAAAAAATAGTTTCTATTTTTTCCCCTTTTGGTCCCCTTATTGCTAAACAGAAAAGGTGGGTCAAGAAAAAATTATATCCTCCATTTTGTATCCAATATATGACCAAAATTAACTTGTAAAAAAAATTTTCTAATTCGAACCATAAATAAAAAATGTCACATTTTTTCCCCTTTTGGGCCCCAAAATCGATTTAACATTGAAAGGGTCATAAGGGGGTCATCTGACAATATGGTGGATCTAAAGGTGCTGATCACTTTTGTTCTCAATCAAAATCTAAAAATCTGTCACCCTTTTTGAGTTATTTGCAAAAAAATGCAGTTTAACCTAATGTTCTATTTTTAGCCACAGCGGCCATATTTTACAACCAATCAAATATCCCCACCACAGTTCTATACACCTAATAATAATAAACAATAATACCAAGTTTGGTTCCATTTCGACTTTAAGTGTCAGAGGAGTTAACATTTTCAATATAAGGAAATGCAGTTAAAATGCTTAATTTTGACGTTCCAAGGGCAATAACTCCTAAAAGGAAAGGTCCTACAACGTTGACCCTGTTACATATTTTGTAGATCTTGATGTGCTTAACAATATGCAATTTAAATTTCTCAAATATCTAGTATAGTTTTCAAGATATTGAGCTACACAGGTGCAAAATTTGCAAAAAATCCACAAAAAGGGCAATAACTCCTACATGGGTCGTTGGATTTTCTTCAAAATTTCAGGGTAGGTAGATCTTGAGGTGCTGATCACTTTTACCCTATGCCAGAATTTTGATATCTGTAGCCGTTTTTGAGTTATTTGCAAAAAACTGCATTTTACCCCTATGTTCTATTTTTAGCCATGGCGGCCATGTTTTACGACAAATCAAAAATCCCCACATCAGTTCTAAGCACCAAAATGCTAATGAACAACCATACCAAGTTTGGTTGCAATTGGACTTATGGTGTAAGAGGAGTTAACGTTTTAAAAAGTTTACGGATGACGGACGACTGACGCCAAGTGATGACAATAGCTCACATGACCCTTTGGGTCAGGTGAGCTAAAAAGTTGCTTTTTTGGCCCCTTAGTTTCTGAATGAAAAAAGAGGGGACACCAAAAATCAGCCCAACCCTTCCTTTTATGGTAAGTTACATTACTGTAAAGTCTCATAGCATTTGGTAAACCAAAACAAAAGTTATTGTGGAAAAAATTTTAAAAGTCGTTTTTTTTGCCCCCTTGGGCCTCTAATTTCTAAACGTAAAAAGAGGGGACACACAAAATCAGCCAAACCCTTCCTTATACGGTAAGTATCATTAGTGCAAAATTTCTTAGCATTTGGTCAACCAGAACAAAAGTTATTGTGGAAAAAAATTTAAAAGTCGCTTTTTTGGCCCCTTTTGAGCCCATAATTTCAAAACGAAAAAAGAGGGGACACCCAAAATCAGCCCAACCCTTCCTTTTATGGTAAGTAACATTACTGTAAAGTTTCACAGCATTTGGTCAACCAGAACAAAAGTTATTGTGGAAAAAAATTAAAAAGTCACTTTTTTGGCCCCTTTTGGGCCCCTTATTTCTAAACGAAATTATAAAATGACCCCAAAAGGGGAGGTGCACATCTTCAATATATCTGTAATCACTGTGTAAAATTTCAGAAAGATCTAGTGTTTGGTGTTTTAGATTCAGATTACACAAGACAGGCACTCCATAGCGGGACGGACGGACAGACGGACGGACGGAGTGACCCGACTACTAGACCTGCTTTCGCCTTCGGCAACGCAGGTAAAAATGGGAGATTTTTAACATGCTTTAGATTTGCATGTTAATGTCAATTGAGGGCACTAGCTGTGCCAAATAGACCAGGTTTCACCAAGTTTATACAATCTTTAGGTCAATATCTCAAATAAACATTCATTTAACATCAATACACCTGGGAATCTTACCTCTAACCCCTAAAACACAAGAAATAATTAATGATTGAACAATTAAGATGTCTGCAAAGTCTATATAAAAATTTTGTCAAGTTAGGAAAAAAACAGAATATTACACAAAAACAGGATATTTTGTTTCCTTGGAGGAGAATCACATGTATGGTATTTTTTTTAATCATTGTTAAATGCTCACCATGACAAAATAAATATTAAAAATCTGTCGAAGTAAAAAATTGCCAGATTTTGTTAGTTAAACACTTACATGTAAGAGCCTGTTCATGAGAAAACCATGCAAAATCGTCCAATAGCAATGTTTTCATTTTTGTAAAAGGTAAAATGCAACTGAAAGACCATCCTATGAGACTTATTCAGGCAAATTTTTTCTTTCGAAAAATCAAAGATGGCCGCTCTATAGGCCTCAATAGCTATATAGCATTCATCTGAGTTTTAGTGATTTCAATAAACAAGAGTTAACACTAAAGTATGTCTCGCCTGTCGGCACCATCAGAAACAAATATTCTTTCTTACGTCCACTAAATTTTGAATTTACATGGATTTACAGTTTGAGATCAAAAGATGTTTATAGAACTTAAAAATTGGTAATATATGCAAAAAAGATAATTAAAGTCACTCATCTGGAAAATCAAGGTCAAGGTCAAAAGATGTGGATGCAACTGTGCTAAGCTACTACTGGGGCATATGCATACCAAGTTTCATCAACCTAGGACCTATAGTTCTTGAGATATGGAGGTGCTCGCAAAACTTTTTCATTGCTATTATATGAATTGAAAATTGTCAAAGTCACTCAACCGGAAAATCAAGGTCAAGGTCAATAGATGGGGATGCAACTGTGCTAAGCTACTACTGGGGCATATGCATACCAAGTTTCATCAACCTAGGACCTATAGTTCTTGATACAAATGACAACAAAGTTCCAGAAAATAAATTTTGCTACGCCTGACACGAGTTTCGTCTATTCAACCTTCATTAGAGGCGCTCTACCAAAAATATTGAAAATGTCAAACACTGTATGAATTTGAAGAGCATAGAACAGTATAACCAAAACTACAAAACTGGGGAACCAAATTATTACTAAGATATTCAACCTATGTCTGGGGTAGGGAGAACCTTAGGGTTTTGACAATTTTGAAATTTAGATGGATAATTTAAAGCTTTGATGTATTCTCCAATTCAAAAGTGTTGGTGCCGGAGCGGACTAACCTCGGGGAATTTAAACTCCACCAGCAGAGCTAACCTTCATGCGTGTTCGAAAGACAAATGACAACAAAGTTCCAGAATATAAATTTTGCTACGCCTGACGCGCGTTTCGTCTATTCAAGACTCATCAGAGGTGCTCTACCAAAAATATTGAAAATGCCAAACACTGTATGAATATGAAGAGATATGGAGGTGCTCGCAAAACTTTTCTATTGCTATTATATGTATTGAAAATTGTCAAAGTCACTCAACCGGAAAATCAAGGTCAAGGTCAATAGATGGGGATGCAACTGTGCTAAGCTACTACTGGGGCATATGCATACCAAGTTTCATCAACCTAGGACCTATAGTTCTTGAGATATGGAGGTGCTCATAAAACTTTTCCAAAAAGTTAACGCCGCCGCCGCCGCCGCCGGTAAAGTAACACCTATGTCCCGCTCTGCTTCACAGGTGAGACAAAAACAAATATGAAAATAAGACATTTTCATTGTGATTTTTTTTTTAGTTTACGTATATTTGATGACAATTGTAACAATATTTTTTGAAATAGTGATGTTTTGTTTTTCAAATTCAGCGCAATTTTCGTAATTCATAATTTTGGTTCCTCTGGTACCTTTAGGTAGGACTTGGGCAGTATTCCAGACTGTTCAAAAATGCAGAATTTTGTTATTTTTAAGGGTACATATTGTCCAAGGTAACGCTCTTTTATCCCTATCTTTTAGAACATCAAAAACAATAGCATATCAAGACAAACATATCAAAAAGCCAAGCTGGGATTTTACATTTTGACTTAGCCACAGCCCGGGAAACAATGACAATGAAATTTTGAGTGATTTTACCTAATGTCCTATGTTTTGTAATAGTGATCATGTCTTTCTATTGAATCTTTTCAAAATGAAAACAGACACCCATGACGCATAGTGATGGCATAAGCTCACATGGCCTTTGTCTAGGCGAGCTAATTATCAAACTGCAATGAGCAACAAGGACTCATTGTAATGAGAGTGCACCGACTCTTAAGGGTAAGCTGTTCATTTTTTTTAATGGTTATATTTTAAACAATTAGTCTGCCAAAATCAAAATAGCCAGATTTCGTTAAACAGGAAATAAGTGAGTGACACATCTGAAATCAAATCCATTTTATGGGACCCCCGCCTGACGTTGTAAATGAAATATCAAGTGGCTGTGATTAATTTCTATGAAAAATATTTTCCCTGCCCTCCCGCCTGCCTGCAGCCACCATCCAGTCCCAACCCCTATGCCTGCTGCCACCTAACATTCATAATTTTATAACCAAGATTTTCCACTCAGTGACATCCATCCAAAAATTGACACTCCAGTTTATCTCATAACCCAGCACATTATTCCTTATTAGGTTGCCTTATATGAACATGTACATCAATAAATTTATAAACAATTTCAACTAAAGTACAACCATAAACTATCCAACTTGCTCAACTGATCAAATCCAAAAGATAATTTATGAAAGGATATGGAGTAAATGAACATGAGATCACAACACATATATAAACTCCAATTTCAATTAACTCTTATGAGCTGTATGGCCATTTCAGAAAATTATTCCTCATCAGCAGCACTAGAACCGAAACAAAGGAAATCCATAGTTTAAAGTATGTTCAAAATGCAATGTTTAAAATGAAAATTATTTTGCATCTAAGGTAAAAAATATACCTGAATTGGTCTCCATGAATACGACACATTGTTTACAAGCGTGTTATCAGTTACGACTCTTCCATCTGTTGCATTATTGGTATAGTTGATGGATACTGAAAATGACTCAACTTCACCGACGTAGTACAAGGTCAAACATGACTCGGTTGCTATGGTAACCTTGGGAGATTGGAATGTAATCTGTCCACCAAAATAAACATTGAATCCAAGAAAAGTTCCTACAATAAAACCAGTGATAGATCAGATAGGTTAATACCTAAGATCAGCAAACATTAAAAAGAACTTCTTCTTCATTACTTCTGAAACAAAGATAATTGTTCTTCTAAATACAAATTTACTAATTGCTGCAGTAGTTATAATGTGTTATTAGAAGAGGGTAAGTAATTCTGATCCATAGGATAGAATAAATATAATACAGATAGACTTGTAGCAAGTCTACAAACATAGATAATCTATCAGTTATAAAGCTCACCTCATTACAAATATTTTGCATTTGCAAGAATAGACCTTATCCTTTTAAAAAATTTAAGTGTTCAATCATGTGGAAAATAAAGACCGAAGCCAGCATCCAATGCATTCTTTATGCTTGTTATCATAAGGTGCATTTACCATACCAATATGTGTCTTTTAGCGAGAATGGTTTTTAATATTTTCTTTAAGTGGTCAGGAGAGCAATTATAATCAACTGCTAGGTCAAAGACAACATCTGATGCATGCATTGTGCTAAGCATCATTAGGAGCACCTAACATACCAAAATAGTTAATGTGGAATATGTTGTTAAAGGAAATGAACTTGAACAATTCTTTTTAGAGTGGTCATCCATTAAAAATTAAAGGTCAGCATCTCTTTGTTGGATCTAAAAATGTACAACATACCTGACATGGTGCCATGTGTGTGGTCATATATGTCATGGTTGTAAAAGACATTCTTCCCTTCTAGTACCCCATACGAATCTGTTTCAATGTATCCACACAGATAGTCGTCTTCAAAGTCACAGCTAACTGAGCCACCTAAAAATACAATAGTCACAAATTAATGAGCCTCCTAAAAATACAATAGTAAAAAATTATGCCTCCTAAGAAGACAATAGTCACAACTTTATGAGCCACCTCAGAATACAATATAACCAGCTAAATGAGCCACCTAAAGATACAAGTCACAACTTAATGAGCCAACTAAAAAACAACAGTCACAGCTTAATTAATGAGCCACCCAAGAATTAAATATTAACAACTTAATGAGCCACCTAAAAATACATGACACAACTTAATGAGCCACCTAAAGATACAAATCACAACTTAATGAGCCAACTAAAAATACAAAAGTCACAGCTTAATTAATGAGCCACCCAAGAATACAATATTAACAACTTAATGAGCCACCTAAAAATACAAGTCACAACTTAATGAGCCACCTAAAAATACAATAGTCACAACTTCATTAATGAGCCACCTAAGAATACAATATTATCAACTTAATGAGCCGCATAACATACAACAGCTGCAACTTAATTAGCCACCTAAAAATACAATAGTCACAACTGAATGAGCCACCTATAAATACAATAGTCACAACTTAATTAATGAGCCACCTAAAATAAAAGTCACAACTTATTGAGCCATCTAAAAATACAATAGTCACAACTTAATTAATGAGCCACATAAATTCAAGTCACAACTTAATTAATGAACCACCTAAGAATACAATAGTCACAACTTAGTGAGCCACCTAAGAATATAACAGTCACAACTTTGTTAATGAGCCACCTAATAATACAATGGTCACAACTTTATTAATGAGCCACCTAAGAAGACAATAATCACAACTTAATGAGCCACCTAAAAATACTGTAATCACAACTTAATGAGCCGCCAAAAAATTTAAGTCATAACTTAATGAGCCAACTAAAAATATAATAGTTAGAACTTAATTAAAGAGCCACCTAAGAATACAATAGTCACAACTTAGTGAGCCACCTAAGAATATAACAGTCACAACTTAGTTAATGAGCCACCTAATAATACAATGGTCACAACTTTATTAATGAGCCACCTAAGAAGACAATAATTACAACTTAATGAGCCACCTAAAAATACAATAATCACAACTTAATGAGCCACCTTAAAATACAATAGTCACAACTTCATGAGCCACCTAAAAATACTGTAATCACAACTCAATGAGCCGCCAAAAAATTTAAGTCATAACTTAATGAGCCAACTAAAAATATAATAGTTAGAACTTAATGAGCCACTTAAAAATACAATAATGACAACTTAATGAGCCATCTAAAAATGCAATAGTCACAGTAAACTTAATTAATAAGCCACCATATAATACAAAAGTCATAACTTAATTAATGAGCCACCTCATTAATTAATTGGTTAAAAAAAGGAGTTTGCCGTAGACAATATGCCTTTAAATTGTAACTATTGTATTTTTAGAATGCTCTTTAAGTTATGACTTATATTTTTTGGCGGCTCATTAAGTTGTGATAATCATTATAGTATTTTTAGGTGGCTCATTAATTTGTGACTGTTGTATTTTTATGTGACTCATTAAGTTGTGACTATTGTATTTTTAGGTGGCTCATTAAATTGTGACTATTGTCTTCTTAGTTGGCCCATTAATAAAGTTGTGACTATTGTATTATTATTAATATGCCTTTAATTATCGAGCCACCTAAAAATACAAGTACAAAAATCACAATTTACTGAGCCACCTAAAAAATCACTTTATTAAAAATAATATAGATCAGTGGCAATGAAGCAATATTTTCAATTTCAAAAAAAAGAAAAGCT
Source organism: Arcuatula senhousia (assembly GCA_963971305.1). Taxonomy (NCBI): domain Eukaryota; kingdom Metazoa; phylum Mollusca; class Bivalvia; order Mytilida; family Mytilidae; genus Arcuatula; species Arcuatula senhousia. Next base: position 12,606,156 of record OZ020310.1, read on the forward strand.
GATATAGTAAAGAAAAAAATAATGGCCATCTAATGGGACATTCTAAGCCTCACTGCCACTGGTCAATTAGAAAAAAGAGAATTTTCCTGAAAATCATACTTGGTCTTCATTTTATCAAACTGTGCAAAAGTGTTATCAATAATATAAGTATAACCCATCATAGGATAGACAATGGAAAAGCAGCACAAAAATTGAGGGCTTTGCATAATTTTGGGTCACTCTTTCTTTGGATTGAGGGAGTAACCATTGTTTATAATGGCTGCTAATTCTAAACCCAATCTGATTAAAATCAGATCTTTCAATTGTTATCTATTGTCTTTTCAAGGTAGATCTGAAGACATCCCATTCTACTTTCTGAGCTAACGACCTTATTCTGAATCCTCTAGATTTATCATAAGAAGTATGCTTCCAAAATCTTAGAAACTGCAATCTGATTGGTCAATTCAAAAGGTCATCAAAACAGAAAGTAGAATTCAGATCTAACATGCAGTGACAGTAGGGAACAATTGATAGGTCTGATTTTAATCAGATTGTTCTAAACCATACCACATGAACTCTCATCAGACCCATCTGGACAGTCAAATTCCCTGTTACAAACTTTTTCACTGTTGATACAGAAGGATCCACAACTGTGTTGGTTAGGACATACTAAAAATAGAAATCAAAATTCAACAATCAGGACATTTTAAAAATAGAAATCAAAGTTCAAGAATCAGGACATTCTACAAATTGAAATCAAAGTTCAAGAATCAGGACATTAAAGAAATCAATGGTCCTATAAATATAGAACATTCTACAAATAAAAGTCAAAGATTAATGATTTGAAGGTAGGTCTTGGCTATGATGATGTGTTGTACATGCATGCACATCTGGATTTAGATTAAGGTTAAGTTTGTTGCAACAACATCTATCACTAGCAGACTGGAGAGGGAATAAAATAACCAAAGAGCTTGTTTCTAAATTAAGCTTAAAGTATTTACCAAACTTTACCCATTCATTTAAATCATTAACCTTAACAAGATCAACAAGTAAATCTGTGAGCTAATGCTCACTAGTGATACCCCCGCTCCCCAAACTAAGCCACTCATAAAAGTTTAAATACTTGGTAAACAGGAAGTGGTTGACCTATGAACATAAAATCGCTATACACCATTTGGGACTATAGGATAAAGCTGTATACAAAATATCAGACCTCTATCTCATGGAGTTGCTTGGGAAACTTTGACGGAAATTTTGCATTTATGTCCATTATGTGTAAAAACCTAAGTACTCAGTAAACAGGAAGTAGACTACCTAGGAGCATAAAATCGGTGTACACCATATGGCACTAAAGGATAAAGCTGTATACAAAATATCAGACCTCTATCTCATGTAGTTGCTTGGGAAACTTTGACGGAAATTTTGCATTTATGTCCATTATGTGTAAAAACCTTAGTATTCGGTAAACAGGAAGTAGACTACTTAGGAGCATAAAATTGGTATACACCATATGGCACTATAGGATAAAACTGTATACACAATATCAGACCTCTATCTCATGTAGTTACTTAGAAAACTGTGACGGAAGTTTTGTTACGGACGGACAAACGGACGGACAAGGGTAAAACAGTATACCCCCCTCTTTTCGTAGCGGGGGTATAATAAAACGAGCCTTTAACAGTGACCTTGACTTTAATGAACCTTACCAAGATCTCCACATTCTCCTTCAGTGACCTTGACATCATCAACCCCAATGATTCCCCCTTGATTTTGGAACATCAACTGCATGGAATCGCTGCTTGCTTCAACTTCGAATTGGGCCGACGTCCATTGGTTTCCTGTGTCTTTATTTGTCATCCACAAAGCCGTCTTGTTTTTTCCTTCCTCTGTTTCAGTTGAGACTGAGAATGAGGTATTTGACCCACTAAATGTGGCATAATATGTGAATGAGACACAGGATGAATTGTTAACTGCTGTCGACGGAGATAATAGGTTGCCACCTTTGTCTGAGTACAAGAAGCTACCTAAAGAAAAAATAGTACAAGAGTTAACACTTAAGTATGTCTTGCCTGCCGGCACCATAAGAAACAATCATTCTTTCTTACTTCCACTATATTTTGAATTTACATGGATTTTCAGTTTCTGAGATCAAAAGATGTTTATAGAACTTAAACATTGCAAATATATGCAATAAAAATAATCAAAGTCATTCAACCGGAAAATCAAGGTCAAGGTCAAAAGATGAGGATGTAACTGTGCTAAGCTACTACTGGGGCATATGCATACAAAGTTTCATCAACTAGGACCTATAGTTCTTGAGATATGGAGGTGCTCGCAAAACTTTTCCATTGCTATTATATGTATTGAAAATTGTCAAAGTCACTCAACCAAAACATCAAGGTCAAGGTCAAAAGATGGGGATGCAAGGGTGCTAAGCTACTAATGGAGCATATGCATACCAAGTTTCATCAACCTAGGACCTATAGTTCTTGAGATATGGAGGTGATCGCAAAACTTTTCCATTGCTATTATATGTATTGAAAATTGTCAAAGTCACTCAACCAAAAAATCAAGGTCAAGGTCAAAAGATGGGGATGCAACTGTGCTAAGCTACTACTGAGGCATATGCATACCAAGTTTCATCAACCTTGGACTCATAGTTCTTGAGATATGGAGGTGCTCATAAAACTTTTCCAAAAAGTTAACGCCGCCGTCGCCGGTAAAGTAACACCTATGTCCCGCTCTGCTTCGCAGGCGAGACAAAAACTGAAGTTAATTTCATTTCTATTGCAGGGTTTTTACAGTGTGGTATATTTAAAATTATTTGATTTTTGAAGGTTTTATTAGAATTTAAAAAACAAGAGTTGACACTAAAGTATGTCTCGCCTGTCGGCACCATCACAAAACTCATTGAAGGTCTAGCTGGGCCTTCAGAAAAGTTAAGGTCAAGGTCATGTGACAGACAGATGACAGAATTCCTAACCATCAAAAAAATGTCTGAAGTTTGTTCTAGATACCATTGTTATTGAGAAACTATGAAAAAAGACCAACATTCACTAAGTTATTGAACCGTGAAAATGGGGTCAGTGTCACACCACATGGTGTCAGTTGTTTAGACCCAAACCCCAAATGTCTGTATGTCAAATATCAGATGCCTAGCTATTATACTTTTAACTTAATTTATTTTCGACAAAAGTTTTAATTGTCCAAAAAATCATCTAAGTCCACAGAGTCACTGAACCATGGAAATTGTGTCAAGGTCACAGGACATTGTGTCAGTTGCATAGACCATAACTCCAGGTGTCTGTATACCAGATATCAAATGCCTAGCTATTATATTTTTAACTTAATTCATTTTCCACAAAAGTCCTACAAAGAGGTTTTTTGGCCCCCAAAATCATCCAAGTCCGAAGAGTCACTGAACCATGAAAATGGGGTCAAGGTCAAATGGCATGGCACCAGTTGCATAGACCATAACCCAAAGTGTCTGTATACCAGATATCAAATGCCTAGCTAATATACTTTTCTCTTTATTCATTTTCCACTAAAGTCTTACAAAGGGGTTTTTTAGCCTGAAAAAACATCAAAGTAAACAGAGTCAATGAACCATGAATTTGGGGTCAAGGTCAAATGGCATGGTGCCAGTTGCGTAGACCATAACCCAAACTGTCCGTATACCAAATATCAGATGCCTAGCTATTATACTTTTCTTGTAATTCATTTTCCACAAAAGTCTTACAAAGAGTTTTTTTTTGCCTGAAAAAAAGATCTAAGTTCACAGAGTCACTGAACCATGACATTTGGGTCAGGGTCAAACAGCATGGTGCCAGTTGCGTAGACCATAACCAGTACTGTCTGTATACCAAATATCAGATGCCTAGCTATTTTACTTTTCTTGTAATTCATTTTCCACAAAAGTCTTACAAAGGGTTTTTTTGGCCCAAAAAACATCTAAGTTCACAGAGTCACTGAACCATGAAATTGGGGTCAGGGTCAAACGGCATGGTGCCAGTTGCGTAGACCATAACCTGAACTGTCTGTATACCAAATATCAGATGTCTAGCTATTATACTTTTCTTGTAATTCATTTTCCACAAAAGTCTTACAAAAAAGTTTACGCCGTCGCCGTCGCCGCCGGCGGAAAGTAATACCTATGTCTCGCCTTCAGCGACTAAAGTCGCAGGCGAGACAACAAGAATATGTCCAAAAGACATAATGCCCCATCTCGCAACATTTATTTTTTTCCACAATCACTGAAGCATCAACATGGTTGCTATTAAAGCACTTGTCAGTCAGAAGGAATGGACTTTAACTTATCCATTCTTCTATAAGTGGTCATTCATGGGGAAATATAGGTCACTGCCAGCATCCGAAGCATGCATTGTGCTTAGCATCACTAGGTGCACATACCATACCAATATGGTTGATGTAGCACTGGTCAGTTTGAGGGAATAGACTTCAACATTTTTCTGTACATGATCATTCATGCAGAAAATATAGGTCACATCCAGCCATACCAAGGGTCTGGAAATTTTTTGAGGTGATTTCGGTCATTTTTGTCTGACTGTATAGAATATATAAAATATGAACGTTACAATTACCCCTCCCCCATTAAAACAATCTGTACAGTGAATGATTGTATTTTCTCCGCACATGCGTAATCAAACACCATCTTTATCTAAAATGTAAACAATATTTGGTGTGCACATGCTTTGATAAATACTGAATATAATGAGAAATTTCTTCTAAATAAACAAAACAGGCTTCTCAGGACAGATTTGATAACATGAGTTGACTCATTTAATTTTAACCATAGGTAAATACAGTGTCCATGGTCAGACAGGTGTGACCAATTATCTAATTAGCATAACCCCGAGGCTATTTTCACCTGTTTGACACCTGCTGGAGATGTTAATTATGAGATTAATGACCACGAGACCGGATGCTCAGGAAGATAATTAAACAATTATATGACCGATAAGCAAAAAATGCTTACAATAAAATTTTAAAATGTCCGATTCGGAGAATTTTTATTCTGTCATTTTGGATAAAATTTCGGTCATGTCCGGCAAATATGACCGTTTCCAGACCCTTGGTGGTCAACCTTGGGATGCATATTGTCTTTGGTTTTCTACGACACAAAGTTATTCCTGAACTACACTCCTATAAAATAAATGATAGACCAATTTTTAAGAACATTTTTAAAAATTACAATTATAATTTTCAGGTGTGTATCTCTTTAATCAATCCTTACCAGACTTGGCGGTGGCAATAGCTGCTGTGTTGTAGGTGTCATCATAAGATACACTGGACCACCCACCAGAGCTAGTTGTATCATTAACATATCCACACAGGAAAGCCAGATCTTCAAAATCACATGACCATGTGGTATCTGAAATAATAAAAACAAGTAAATCTGTGAGCTCACTATAGCTAGTGATACCCCTACTCTCAACTATGCCATGCATACAAGTTTAAATACTCGGTTAACAGGAAACAGTTGACCTAGGAACATAAAATCGCCATACACCATATGGGACTGTAGGATAAAGCTACATTATATGGAAAATATCAGACCTGGATCTGTAGTACCATATGGGACTGTAGGATAAAGATATATGGAAAATATCAGACCTCGATCTGTAGTAGTTGCTGAGAAAACTATGATGAAAATTTTTGTTAAAGACAAACGGACGGACAAGGGTAATACAGTATACCTCCCATTTCTTCGAAGGGGGGTACAATAATAAGAACTGAACAAAAATGACAGGTCTCGAAACTTTGTTCTGAAGACATTATAAGTATTCTGAGAGCATTGCAAAACAAAGTTCAAGACTAATCACCTCTTCTCAAAATAATCCAAGAAGTATGAAACTAATTCATAAAATCCAATTATCTCCCCTGAAAGATATTTGAAATTTCTTTAAGGACATTTTCATAAGATGTACTTCTATTATGTTACGTTGTCTCAAATATCAATCAAGCAGTTGAGAAGAAGTTATGAAAATGGAATATGTGGATAGGCAGAATCCTACCTGCATTTACCAAATATTACCCGGCAAAAATTACATTGACGACTGTTATTGGAGGGTGTCATAGGTGGAGTTGTACTCAATTCTGTATTCTTTAAATAAGTTTTTTTTTTTTAATTTCTGAAACTTTTTTTGTCATTATTCTTTATTCTTCAATTTTTGGGGCTATTACTCTATACCTGTCATTTTTTTAGGGGAGGCCATTATTCTTAAAACTCAACATTAAAACTCCTACATACCTGGACATTCTTCATTAACAACATAGATATTATCAACAGCAATATCTCCTAGGAAACCAGTGACCTTGGTGGCCTTGAAGCTGACCGTCTGCTCCTGTAAGGGGGATAACTCTACACATCCCTTGATCCATTCACTTCCCTGGTTCCCTGTTCTTGACCAAAGTGGAGTAACAGTAGAATCTGGTTTCTCTGCCAATAATTCTAAAGTTCCAATGCTGTCGCCATACATATGATAAGAGAACCGTAGACTTGACGTGTCACTTCCTGTGTTGAATGCTGGGAAGGTTAGCCATGTGGTGTCACCAGGAGTTCCATGAGAGCTCTCAACAAACATAAAATGACCTTAAAGATCAAGAGATTAGTCAAAATATATGAAGACCTGTTTAAGAACAAGATGTAATTCTAGAAGTGTAACAAGCAACACATGTTTGAAGAAAGTGTATCAGCAATGACAGGAAATACTATAAGTGGCTTTAAAGTTGTACTAGTATAATTCTACACTGAGTTCAGTCTAACCTTGAATTATTTCATGTGTAATTTCAAAATTGTTAATAATTCAAGGTTTTTCCTACCTTAGAAATCATCATGTTGAAGACTGCTGGCTGTTTTCCATTGTGATTTTTTAAATTGCCGTTTCTTTAATGTTGGTTGTGTCGTGTACACTTATTCAACATCTCTTTATTGTCTATTATGTTAGACATAATTAAGGTTTCATTTAGTTTGGCATATTTTTGTTTTATTGTTCCATAGCTTGAACAAGTGTGGCCACTAAAAGTATGTCTCGCCTGCCGGCACCATCACTAAAATCAACTACCTAAGCTTTCATTTTTTGATATAAACACAAAAAGTGTCTGTATACCTAAAAACAGATGCCTAGTTATTATACTATTCAAGCAATCAATTGTCCACACAAGTATTACAAAAAGTTTTCTGTCTGAAAAAAAAGCCCTAAGTTCACAGAGTCACTGGAGCGTAAAAATGAGGTCATGGTCACATTGCATGGTGACAGTTGCGTTGTCCATAACCTGAACTGTCTGTATACCAAATATCAGATGCCTAGCTATTATACTTTTCCATCAATTCATCGTCCACAAAAGTCTTACAAAAATGTTTACGGCCTGAAAAAAGACCTAAGTTCACAGAGTCACTGGAGCGTGAAAATGGGGTCAGGGTTACAAAACATGGTGACAGTTGTGTAGACCATAACCTGAACTGTCTGTATACCAAATATCAGATGCCTACCTATTATACTTTTCAAGCAATTCATCGTCCACAAAAGTCTTACAAAAAAGTTTACGGCCTGAAAAAAGACCTAAGTTCACAGAGTCACTGGAGCGTGAAAATGGGGTCAGGGTTACAAAACATGGTGACAGTTGCGTAGACCATAACCTGAACTGTCTGTATACCAAATATCAGATGCCTAGCTATTATACTTTTCCATCAATTCATCGTCCACAAAAGTCTTACAAAAATGTTTACGGCCTGAAAAAAGACCTAAGTACACAGAGTCACTGGAGCAAGAAAATGGGGTCAGGGTCACATGGCATGGTGACAGTTGCATAGACCATAACCTGAACTGTCTGTATACCAAATATCAGATGCCTAGCTAATATACTTTTCCATCAATTCATCGTCCACAAAAGTCTTACAAAAATGTTTACGGCCTGAAAAAAGACCTAAGTTCACAGAGTCACTGGAGCGTGAAAATGGGGTCAGGGTTACAAAACATGGTGACAGTTGCGTAGACCATAACCTGAACTGTCTGTATACCAAATATCAGATGCCTAGCTAATATACTTTTCCAGCAATTCATCGTCCACAAAAGTCTTACAAAAAAGTTTACGGCCTGAAAAAAAACCTAAGTTCACAGAGTCACTGGAGCATGAAAATGGGGTCAGGGTCACATGGCATGGTGACAGTTGCGTAGACCATAACCGCAACTGTCTGTTTACCAAATATCAGATGCCTAGCTATTATACTTTTCAAGCAATTCATTGTCCACAAAAGTCTTACAAAAAAGTTTACGGCCTGAAAAAAGACCTAAGTTCACAGAGTCACTGGAGCGTGAAAATGGGGTCAGGGTCACATGGCATGGTGACAGTTGCGTAGACCATAACCTGATCTGTCTATATACCAAATATCAGATGCCTAGGTATTATACTTTTCCAGCAATTCATTGTCCACAAAAGTCTTACAAAAAAGTTTACGCCGCCGCCGTCGCCGGAAAGTAATACCTATGTCTCGCCTTCCGCGACTATTCGTCGCAGGCGAGACAAAAATTGTATTATTTACCTAAGAGTTTTCCGTCAGCATCACCATACGGTCCTGTTTCATCTGACGGTGTCCTGCTCTGTTGTCTGGTCCACTGGAACTTGGACCCTACGGTGCAGTTAGACGAATACTGACATCCATTGGACCCTTCAAAGCTACATGTCACCTCAGATAGTAAGACTGAAATATAAACAGAATTCATTTAAACTTAAGTAATGTCAAATTACAACTTGAGTTTGCATGGCAGATTGCTATTCTTTAGTTTTTGTCTGTTTCTCTGGGTTGTCTGTTTCTTTGTGTTTACTGGATTTGTATTTGGCCTTTTGGACTTTTTGTCATTGGAATGCCCCATTTGGTACATCTCTGAAAAAACCCTACTTTTCACAAAAGAAAATTCTATGCTACATTTTGTACCTAGCTTGACCCAATGAAAATTAATGTGTTGCCTCTTACTTTATTATAATTTTGATATATTTTCTTGGAACTGTTATTGTTTTCATAAGCAAAAATTCATTTTTGCCTTTAAGTTTTATAACTTAAACTGTGAACAATAAAACTTTTATCTTTCATTATTATTTTTACTACTACATGTAGTACTTATTTATTATTATTTCAAATAATAATACTTTGGTTTCATTATTATTGGTGGGGTATCAATTTTCATGGTTTTCGTGGTTGGCTTTGACCCATGAAAGGACATGGTACACTAAGGCCCATATTTGGCCCCCTCTATGATCCAAAATTACAAAGTTGATATGGAGAAGATTTCTTATGCTATTAAAAAGTTCAATTGAATGAACAAACTTGTTCTAATAATTTTTTAAGCGTAGCATCTGACATTGGTGAAAAATAAGATGTCAAAACAAACCAAATATGTAAGATTCCTGACAAATTGGCTGAAAATGGACGAATTTTGGTTCATTTTTTCAATTTTTGGATGCCTCCGCCTTCTTGACCCAGACAATTTGTAAATTAACTTTAAAACTGACTTCAATTAAAGTCTAAATCTCTGGGTCACGTAGGCAGAGGTCTTTGAAAATAACAATATAAGCTCTAAAAATCAGCATTTTTCTCAATTTTGTTGATTTTACTCTGTTTCAGGTCTCTGTAAAATTGATAACGAAAAGATTATTGGAAATTGAAAGCATACTTATAAATTTGATCCATCTTTCTCCATATATAAAGTGCATTTAAATAAATTACATAAGATTTATTTTTTCATAAAATAGGGGGCAAAATATGGCTCTAACCTCACCATGTCCTTTGAAACTCAACGAAAAGGAAAATTTAAATTGGTTTGTATGAAGCAATGTTAAGAACCACCAATTCAAAAATCCATGAACCTATCATTTTTCTCCAAATCACAAAAATTGGTACCCATGAAAATAAATGAATCCACAGAATAAAGTTTTTTCCCCAGGTATTTTGGCCTGAAATATCAATGTTCTAATTTCAAAATACCATCATTTCTACAATATTTCTTGATATTATGGTGTACATGTTTGGTAAAAGTCTTTAGAGGAGTTGTGTAGAGTAAATTTGAAATGGATAAAGACACTGACAGAATTACCTGCACAAGTTCCATCTGATATTGTGACATCATCAACAGCAATTACAGAATCACAGCCGTCACCTCGAACGGCAGAAAATGACAAGGACACAGTCACATCTTCCTCAGGCAAATTCACGCATGAGTAAATCCAACCGTCGTATTGGCTTCCAGCTATCGAGAAAACAGTCGTTGACTCCACTTGCGTCTTGTGTTTATTTATATCCACCTCAAAACTCCCTGTGTTGGCCCCATGCATGTAGTAATAGAACGATGTGCTCTGTTTGGTCGTGGATGTCACGTCAAATTGGACAGTGGTTAAAGTGGCTTGGCTTCCTTCTGGGGGATAGGGTTGCGTCAAGCAAGGTACTGTATACATATAGCCACCTAGGGTAGAAATAAAAATACTAAATGGTGGTCAAGCATTAAGGATATGGAATTATTGGAAAACTTTGTGATAAAATATAACATTCACAAACTAGTATGCAACCCTCTAATAAAGGTAATAACAAAACTACCAACTATAAACTGCATGAACACTGATATTATAATAATATTCTTATTACCTGAAGGGTATTGTCTAATAAAGGTAATAACAAAACTACCAACTTGATCATCAATCTCAAATATTCAAAAAAAAAATGAAAATTAGACTGTGGAGAAACAAATATGTTATCTAGATGATCTAGATGGTCCGTTTCAGTCTTTTCTCGTAATGTTTATAGCATTTGATCCTTTATAAACTGAACACTGATATTTTCTTAATATTTTTATTACTTCAAGAGTGTTTGTATAGAAAGGTTTTACTGTACCAGTACATTGCAATTTTATTGCGTCATTGAGTAAAAACTAGCAGTTATACCCCCGGGTTATACCTTTACAAAAAGTAAAGAATAAGGATATATCCATGTTTGGTCCCTAAGTTAAGCATTAGATGCAATTTTGTTGTACAATATATATTCATCAATTTTCAGCTATTTGCCCAATTATCCTTGAAAAAAATAAGTTATAATATGTCCATGTGACCCAAGATGCCCCCACTAAGCCCTAAACAGGAAGTAGATGCCTGACAGGTCTGAATGAAGCTTAGGACATACTTATCCATCCTGCCAAGTTTCATGGTTTCTGATAAAAGCTTGATGGAAATTCATACAAACAGACATGACTAAAACTAAACCCCCCTTACATGTCATTGCAAGGGCATAAAAACTACAAGTTCAACCATAACAATTAAGGAACAGATAGAAACCCTCGGTGGGCCAGACAGACAGACAGAGACAGACACAGATAGACAGACAGACGGACGGACAGACAGACAGACAGACAGACAGACAGACAGACAGACAGACAGACAGACAGACAGACAGACAGACAGACAGACAGACAGACAGACAGACAGACAGACAGACAGACAGACAGACAGACAGACAGACAGACAGACAGACAGACAGACAGACAGACAGACAGACAGACAGACAGACAGACAGACAGACAGACAGACAGACAGACAGACAGACAGACAGACAGACAGACAGACAGACAGACAGACAGACAGACAGACAGACAGACAGACAGACAGACAGACAGACAGACAGACAGACAGACAGACAGACAGACAGACAGACAGACAGACAGACAGACAGACAGACAGACAGACAGACAGACAGACAGACAGACAGACAGACAGACAGACAGACAGACAGACAGACAGACAGACAGACAGACAGACAGACAGACAGACAGACAGACAGACAGACAGACAGACAGACAGACAGACAGACAGACAGACAGACAGACAGACATAGACACAGACAGACAGACATAGACACAGACAGACAGACAGAGATAGACATACAGATTCAGACAGACAGACAGACAGACTGACTGAACCATGTTAACCCATACCATAATCTGATCCTGTGTGATCTAAAATGAAGTATCTCCCCCATGTCCAAGTGAATGTTGACTCTGCTGTAACATCATAGCGGCAGAATTCTGACGATCCAAAATCACATGATGCAATATCTGAAAATAGAAATATAATAAATGAACAGAAGATTAAATTTTTAAATATTCTGGATTTATTTTTTTATGGATGTCTTCCATTGACAAAATTTCTTATGAAGACTTAGAGGAACATTTAATTTTTTTCATAGCCTTAAGGGCCTTTTTTTGTTACATTATTACAAGTAAATAGAGTTTTTGAGCCCTTCCCCAAATCCATAATGGGTCTGGTATTGATTCCATCCGGGAAGTAGCGTAACAGGAGCATATTTAAATTTTCGCCTTAAAGTTATGTAAATGGACGCAACAGGAGCTTGTGCCTAAATACTTTTAAGAACTGTTCTAAGAAATAAAAAAAATCTTTGAAACATTGGATGAAGTTAAACAAATTGTTGCCACTGCTAGTTTTGACAAATTCTGAAAACAGGGATAATTTATCTAAGGTATAATTAGAATAATGAGAATTGCTTTGGCTTTTTTTAAAAGTTAATGAAGGTTAGAAAATGGTTGCCATATTTTGGTCTTTATTGAATTGTCTTTTCTAAAATAATTTTAAAAAGATTTGCAGAGGTAATTGGCGGGCTAAATGGGTGTGTCTAAATACATGCTCCACATCCTTATGTCCCACATGAATAATTGGTATGTTACATATGCTTTTCCCTCTTGCTGTTCCCCCTTACTCCCCCCACCTTCCTTGTGGTGGAAGGTTTGCAAAAAACATCAAAGCCAAATCTGAGATCACATTTTTACTTCTTCTTTAAACTTACGAGGACAATCTGTATCTATGAGTTCCACATCATCTACGTCAATGATGTAAACAAATGAGGTCAGAGTTCAATGGTGTGGATCACACCCTCCAGTTACATATACTTACGAGGACAATCTGTATCAATGAGTTCCACATCATCCACGTCAATGTTGTAAACAAATGAGGTCAAATTTAATGGTGTGGATCACACCCTCCAGTTACATATACTTACGAGGACAATCTGTATCAATGAGTTCCACATCATCTACGTCAATGTTGTAAACAAATGAGGTCAGAGTTCAATGGTGTGGATCACACCCTCCAGTTACATATACTTACGAGGACAATCTGTATCAATGAGTTCCACATCATCTACGTCAAGGTTATAGACAAATGAGGTCCCTCTTACTGCTATAAACTCCAGTTCACCATTGGTGATCTCCCCTGTTGTCAAGGTGATACAAGCAGACTCCCATGATCCATCAGTGAATGTTCCAACACTGTTGAATATCTCAGAACTGGATCCATCTTGATATAATTTGACCTAGTTCAAAAATGATTTAGAAAGATATTTAACACATTGTCAAGTTTCAGACTAAATTAAATGAAGCATTAATTCTTAACTATTTATGAATTTTTATAGATGAAATAATCAATAAGAAATGATGTACTAAAGAAGAAAGCAAAAAACAAAATATCAGGCCTTTATATCATATAACTGCATAGAAAACTGTGACAGAACTTTTGGATTGTATTCACATTTCGTGTAAAAACCAGTGTTCTGGAAACCGGAAATAGATGACCTAGAGGTATAAAACCATTCAACAGTATATGGTACTACAGAGTAAAGCACTATACAAAACATCAGACCTCTGCATCATGTAGTTAGCCAGAAAATTGTAATGGAAATTTTGAGTGTTTATACTGTATGTAAAAATCTTAGAAAACTTAAAGGAAATTACAATATGGACAGATGGAAAATAAAGGTAAAAACAAAATTACGGAACTTGGAGGAATGAAGGATGGCAGGAAATGGAAGAGAGCAAACCACTATAGCTGTCTCTTCTTCGAAGTAAGGCTATGAAACACTTACCATTAGGTAGTTAGAGCTCTGGTTTCCCCAACTTCTATATCGAAACTGGAGATTCTGATTGGATGTAATATTTACTGGTAACTTAAATGTAGCCTGGTCCCCTGTATTGCCAAATGAAGAATCAGCACTCAGGTATCTGTTGTGGATATTAGCTGCAGCTGCAAAATGTGGGAAATAAAAATGCAAAAATCTATCATAAAAGGCCAGATTTTATTCAGAGAAGTAGCAGCAGATCTTCTGAAATTGTCCAATAATGCACTGAATAAATAATATCAATCAGCCTGAATAAGTTGCTGCTGAGATAAACTTTACCCATCACAGTCAATGCATTTCAATGCACTTGTCAGTAAGTGGGCATTGAGTTTTAACTATTTTTCCTCTTTAAGTGGTCACCAGGTGGAAAATGTAGGACACAGACTGCATTCAAAGCTTGCTTCGTGCCTAGCATCCCTAGGATAACCTTTTAAAACAGGAATAGACTTTAACCATTATTTCTGTAACTGGACAATGATGCTCAGGTTATCACATAAGCCCACCTCACTGTACACAGTAATACCTACATACAAGATAATTCACAAAATTCATGATTTAAAACTCATCAGAGGTGCTCTTGAATAAAGCCTTACCAGTTTGACTTGATACACTGTTCTCCCTTGGTGTTGTACTGGGTCCATTATCATTTAAGTATACCAAGACAATGAGCACAGGACTTACCTAATAATTAAAGACTCATCAGTGGTGCTCTTATGAAAACCCATACCTGTTTGACTTGATATAGCTCTCCATTGGTGTTGTACAGGGTCCATTTTCATTGATGTACAACCAAGATCATGGCACAGGACTCACCCAATAATACAAGACTCATCAGAGGTGCTTCTGTCTAACGATTGCCTTATAATTACCTGTTTGACTTGATACAGCTCTCCATTGATACTGAACTGGGTCCATTATCATCAATGTACATTCAAGACAACGAGCACAGGACTTACCTTATAATTAAAGACTCATCAGAGGTGCTCTTATGTAAAGCCATACCTGTTTGACCTGATACAGCTCTCCATTGATACTGAACTGGATCCATTATCATCGACGTACATCCAAGATCATGAGCACAGGAGTTACCCAATAATACAAGACTCATCAGAGGTGCTTCTATCTAATGATTGCCTTATAATTACCTGTTTGACTTGATACAGCTCTCCATTGATACTGAACTGGATCCATTATCATTGATTTACAACCAAGATCATGACACAAGACTCACCCAATAATACAAGACTCATCAGAGGTGCTCTTATGTAAAGCCATACCTGTTTGACTTGATACAGCTCTCCATTGATACTGAACTGGGTCCATTATCATCGACGTACATCCAAGATCATGACACAAGACTCACCCAATAATACAAGACTCATCAGAGGTGCTCTTGTCTAATGTTTGCCTTATAATTACCTGTTTGACTTGATACAGCTCTCCATTGATACTGAACTGGGTCCATTATCATTGACGTACATCCAAGATCATGAGCACAGGAGTTACCCAATAATACAAGACTCATCAGAGGTGCTTTCATCTAATGATTGCCTTATAATTACCTGTTTGACTTGATACAGCTTTCCATTGATACTGAACTGGGTCCATTATCATCGATGTACATCCAAGATCATGAGCACAGGACTTACCCAATAATAAAAGACTTATCAGTGGTGCTCTTATGTAAAGCCATACCTGTTTGACTTGATACAGCCCTCCATTGATACTGAACTGGGTCCATTATCATCGACGTACAACCAAGATCATGACACAAGACTCACCCAATAATACAAGACTCATCAGAGGTGCTCTTATGTAAACCCATACCTGTTTGACTTGATACAGCCCTCCATTGATACTGAACTGGGTCCATTATCATCGACGTACAACCAAGATCATACGGGCAAGATTTATCAAATGTGCAGGAAGACTTCGGAAATGGCTCTGAAAAAAATTGTACAAAAATCTGTCAAAGTAAAAAAATTAATGGATTTCAAATTAGAAAGTGAGCAACAGACCTGAAATAGTTTCACATGTTAAAGGGCCCCATTCTGATGCTGTACAGAAAATTTCAAGACGCTGTGTATTATAATGTATTTAAAAAGTCTAAGTCTAATTATCTCCCCTGAATGATATCTGATTGCAATGAAAATTCTTCATGCACATCTACATATGATGTACTTCCTTCATGTAAAGTTTCATCTAAATCCTTCCAGCAGTTTAGGAGGCGATGCGCTTACGAGGTCTCCCATTGAATAATGTATTTTAACAAGCCTGTTTGACTTGAAATGCGAGCGTAGCGAAGCTCACTATTGTTGAGAGTCTGCCAAATTGCACGAGACTCAAAATACTATGGAAGAAAAATCGTTCTCACCGGAAACATTCGATTTTCTGAACTTTTCGAAAATGTCTGCGCGTGCTGAAAAAGTGCGGGAAATAGTAATACGTCGTCCCAAATTATCTCGTCCCAGGCATTATTCGAAATTATCAATGGGATAGATTATATTTTTGTATATACGCGAGCTTTTAAGGCAATGTCTATCTCATATTACAGCTCTCCTTAAAATACATTATTCAATGGGAGACCTCGTAAGCGCATCGCCTCCTAAACTGCTGGAAGGATTTAGATGAAACTTTACATGAAGGAAGTACATCATATGTAGATGTGCATGAAGAATTTTCATTGCAATCAGATATCATTCAGGGGAGATAATTAGACTTAGACTTTTTTCTAAGTCCAATTATCTCCCCTGAATGATGTCCGAGTGCGATGAAAATTCTTCATGCACATCTTCATATGATGTACTTCCTTCATCTTAAGTTTCAGCAAAATCCTCTGAGTGGTTTAGGAGAAGAAGCGCTTACAAGTTATGTGGACAGATGGACAGACAAACAGACAGACGGACGGACAGACAGACAGACCGACAGACGGACGGACAGACAGGGTGTTTCCTATATACCCCCCCAAACTTTGTTTGATGTCCGAGTGCGATGAAAATTCTTCATGCACATCTTCATATGATGTACTTCCTTCATCTTAAGTTTCAGCAAAATCCTCTGAGCGGTTTAGGAGAAGAAGCGCTTACAAGTTATGTGGACAGACGGACAGGGTGTTTCCTATATACCCCCCCCCCCAAACTTTGTTTGCGGGGGGTATAATTATTTTTTTATGGGTGGTCGGGTAAAGAAAAAAGTGCCTCCCGACCTCCCTACACATTTTATTCTGGAACAACCCTTACTTGTTTTGTCTCTTGTTTTTCAGAATTTTGACATTTGGATGGCCCCATTCAGCTAACTCTGCTTAAGCTGTGAAACTTTATCAAATCTTATGTTTGTATTTTGTCAAATCTATGTTCATTGTTTTTTTTTTAGGAAGAGGGTCATTTACTGCACTTAAGGATTGGACTTGAATCATATGTAGGTTATTTTCAATCCAGGGGCCAATTGAAAAACAGTGAGCAGTGACTGCTGGTCACATTGAAGGCTGCTGGCTTTTTTCCATTGTGGATTTTTTAAATTTTCATTTTTAAGGTTGTGTCTTGTACATTTATTCCACATCTCATTATCTTCTATTCTTTCTAGCCCTCATAATAACAGTAAATTCATCACTTTAATTATTTATTTTACCTGGACACGGTGCTGTCTGGTCAACTTCCACTTTGTACAGCATCACTGATGAGTTACTATTCTGATTTTGATTTGTAGGATTAATGACCAGACGTCCCTTGGTAAGACTGGGAACGGACAGACAGATAAAAACCTCATCAAAAGTGGCCGTGTAAAGCTCAATGGTCGTATCATCCTCGTCATTCTCAAACAAGAATTCTAATTCTGTGTCGGAGGTAAAAATACTGAACCAAACATGTATGCTTCCCTTGGCTGGAGTTTGGAAAAGTGGCGAGACAAGTCGCCCAGAATTAGGAGGAGCAATTAAGCCTGTAAAAAAATGTAACAACAAATTAAATGTATTACAAGTAAATGTACTAAAATTTGTTGGCATTATCTTTTGTGGATTTGAAACAAATTGTATATTTGTATAGATCTATAAATTTGAGGTTCTAAGAACATGAAGAAATTCACAATTAAAAAAAATGTTAGTTCTTTAAATTGTTTGTAATCTAATTTCCTGGTATTCCAGACAAACAAAGACCATGTCAATTTACAACTAACAAAATTAATACTTTCCAGAGTATAATCAATTTCTAGAACCAAAACACCTATTTTCATTGTTGACTAAAGTTTACATGAAGTAGATGAGTTAAAATGGCTTCACTCCATATATAGAGAAGCTTAATAACAAGAGGCTGTGGCTTGTAGTTGCCTGGAAAATGTGACTATAATTTTGCATATATGTTCATTATATATAAAACTGAAACTATCTGGTAAACAAGAAGTGGTACCTTTTCTCATTGAATTTAAGTAACACAAACAAGTTAATAATTAGGTGTCTTAAGAGAAGAAAGAGGTTTAAAATTAGGTCAATGAATTATTGATAGAAAATAATGAGATGTGGAACAAGTGTACGTGACACAGCCCACAATCAAGGGACAATTCAGAAAAACCACAATGGTCAACTGCCAGCAGAATTCATCAAGCCAGTAGGCAATGCTCGCGGTTCTGCAATTGGCCAATGGTCTAAATAAAATGCATATAATTCAAATCCAGCCCTGAAATAGTGACAGATAGACCCCTTCTTAAACAAGGAACAGAAAACATCAAAAAGACAAGTACAAACGAAAATTTTGTCAAAGATTCCTTGCTTAGGACAGTCATATATAATATGTGGCGGGTTTAAACTAGTTTTTTGGGCCCAACCTTCCCCCGATCAATATTCCTCGAAAAAGCACAAAAACTAAACATACAATAAAAATCAAATCGATCAAAGTCCAATTAATCCACAAGAGAGAACCTTAGACAAAAGACAAAAAGAACAAACGAAAGGAAGGTAAAGGAACTCTCTATGCTTTTGTGTTTTTTGGGGGGGTTTGGTCTGAGTCTTTTAACTACTGTTGAGTTAAGATACTGTCTTAAGTCAAATTATAGCTGCCAAAAAAATTGGACAAAAATGATCTAAGAAAGGAGAGATAATTCAAGTGACTACAGTAGGCAGTTTAATAATAAATAAAGAAATTACCTGACTCGGACTATAGACATGTATTATTGTCAGGATTTAAGGATAACATACCATCATTGGTTAATTGCCAGAAACCAGGATTATATGTACAGCTTCTCTCGTGTGAATATCCAAAATCACAATCTATTGACGACCCAACATCATCATTTCCAACTGAAAAATAATATAAGTATGGCTTGATTCCACCACCTGTCTGCGGAAAAAATTTAAGTGAAAAAATTTAAGTGATTTCAAAATCATAGGAACTTTGATTATAACCACAAAGGCATGTTTTATGGAATGTGTATGAAACTTTAAAGCTGTTACATTATTGATAATGGCATGAAATTTTAATATGCAAATTATGACATGCTACTAAGTAGCTGTACAAAATTTCAGAACTGTGTTGTAGTGTAATAGTTTTTGAGTTGAAGTGTTCACAAGAATTGTTGACGGACCGACAGACAGACGGACAAAGTGAAAACTATAAGGTGTCTGCATCTTCGATGTGGGGCCCTAATAAAGTCTCACAATTTGGACTCTATGCTTAAGCAGCATACCAAATATTAAGATTGTGATAAGTAGTTGATTAGAATACTATTACCAATATTATTTTGCATGTAGCAAAACATTTCACTTTTATAAACCTGACTTCATGAATCTGTGAAAAGTTTTTTGTCTGCTGTGCTACAGTCACCTTTTAAAAAACCCTGATGTCACAAATTGATGAAGTTTTGAAAAATAAATAACCATGCATATTAAATCTTCATATATATAATGTTATTAAAGTGATTTTTTGCTTTAAGATTTAACTGAAATCTTTAAATCATCTCCCCTTAATTTAAATCTACAAAAATAGGGCATGTAATGGGACATTAAATAATACCCCACCATGTTATAATATCAAAATTTCATGAAATTTGATTTTTCAAAGTGGTCTATCTCGAAAACTATTTCTTGGATCATGTTGGAAATCGAACTTGATCTGTATTTTATTGTACTAAACAGCTGTGCAAAATATCATTCAAATCCTTTGACACTTTTTTCACGTTTTGGTCGGAAACCTTCGGGGGACGGACGGACAGACAGACACAGAAAAAAACTGAGGGTATAACATAATCCCCTACCACTTTGTGTGGCAATGTATAAAAAGTGAAAAGCTTAGTATAAATATATAAAAGTGGTTTGCTGAAACGTTTTAATGATTTTATATATTATCTCCCTTTAGAACAATACTTACAACAAGTTAAAGAAGTAGCGTAACTTCTGGTGTTAGTGTAAAAGTAACATTGTTGTAAATCTGTTGATGAGCAGGACAGATCAAACACTGGAGAATAGGACGAATAGAAATAAACAGTGTAGTAGGTCGAATAACCCCTGAAAATGTAAAACAGACTTGAAATGTTATAATTGTGGTATATTTCTAATATGGAGTAGGCTTTAGCCTAAAATGGAGTCAGTCCAAATCCCTTTAACAAGTGTGGCCACTAAAAGTATGTCTCGCCTGCCGGCACCATCGCTAAAATCAACTACCTAAGCTTTCATTTCTTGATATAAACACAAAAAGTGTCAGTATACCTAATAACAGATGCCTAGTTATTATACTATTCAAGCAATCCATTGTCCACACAAGTATTACAAAAAGTTTTCTGTCTGAAAAAAAGACCAAAGTTCACAGAGTCACTGGAGTGTAAAAATGGGGTCATGGTCACATAGCATGGTGACAGCTGTGTTGTCCATAACCGCAACTGTCTGTTTACCCAATATCAGATGCCTAGCTATTATAACTTTCCAGCAATTCATTGTCCATAAAAGTCGTACAAAAAAGTTTTTCGGCCTGAAAAAGGCCTAAGTTCACAGATTCACTGGAGCGTGAAAATGAGGTCAGGGTCACATGGCATGGTGACAGTTGCATAGACCATAACCTGAACTGTCTGTATACTAAATATCAGATGCCTAGCTATTATACTTTTCAAGCAATTCATCGTCCACAAAAGGCTTACAAAAAAGTTTACGGCCTGAAAAAAGACCTAAGTTCACAGAGTCACTGGAGCGTGAAAATGGGGTCAGGGTCAAACGGCATGGTGACAGTTGCATAGACCATAACCTGAACTATCTGTATACCAAATATCAGATGCCTAGCTATTATACTTTTCAAGCAATTCATTGTCCACAAAAGTCTTACAAAAAAGTTTACGACGCCGCCGCCGCCGCCGCCGTCGCCGCCGGAAAGTAATACCTATGTCTCGCCTTCCGCGACTATTCGTCGCAGGCGAGACAAAAATGAAAGAAAATTATATATATAAATAGTGGTCAACATCTTGAAATTTTCAGACATGTAGCAACATGCACATACCAACAACATCTATTGTGATTTGAACAGGGATAAGTATCGAGCTTAAAAGTACGTCACAGAAGTTCATGCATTTTTTGTACTTAAATTAAATAATCGACTAAAGGAATCTGTAATGTGCAAGACTAAGACTGAGGACAGGAAGTTGAAACTTTAAGGGACTAAGACTCAAGCCCCCCCCTCCAATCATTTGCATTCTTGAGAAAATCATTGTTAAAAAATACTTTTGGTCAATAACTTATTATAACAACTTGACAGCCAGAGGACTAATTCCTTTTTAGAATGTGCGAAAACACAGCTAAAGCTAGCTCTAGTGTTCAGGGAATTCTGGGATTCATTTACAAAATGCTACCTTTATATTGGTTTGAAACAACAGTAAACTTGATGTGACCCATATTCTACACTTAGTCAGACATATATAAATATTTGTCCCTCCTGCTGAATATTATAGATATTTTACTGGCAGCAGCGTTAACTATCAACACAACAGTTTTATGGGCTCTAACAGGATTACAATTTACTATGCTTCCCTCTTTTGCAGGCCCCAATTGTATATCAGTTATTACATATATCTGTGTAAAGATTTAAAGCTGTACTTTTTAAGGTCTTCTATCAAATATGTTCTCCATTATGGCAGTGAGTAAATGATAACTTTTTAACAATGCATGTATTAGTCACATGCAAGCATTTTCACATAAATTAACAGAAAAATAAACATCTAAAAGTTTAATGTTAATCTATGTAAAATTAAATGTAAAAGTATTCCGGATTTCATTAAACAGGAAGAAGATAAGTGACAGACCTAAAAAACTAATCCCATGGTATCGGAACCCACCCTGATGCTGTATACCAAATATCAAGTGGCTGTGATTAGTACCGGTAGTTGCAAAGAAAACTGTTACAAAAACTTCTTCCCAACCTGACCACTGCCTGCCCAACATTCACCATTTTTTCACTCAATGAAATCCGACCAACTAAGACAAATGACCAGTGAATGTATTCACTTACCTGTAGCCGAGGGCCTGACAAACTGCATTGCCACAATAAGAAGAAGTGCAGTACACATAGCCAAATCTCTGGTTGTATACCACCTCGGCCAAGCCTCTGACTTCACTAGTTGATGCAGGCACCATTGCTATATGTGTTAAGCCAGCTGAAAAAACCCAAAAGTTTGCTGTTCATTCTTTAAAGACAAAAACAATATTTAACAAACATGCCTCTGGCTTCACTAGTTGATACAGGCACTATTGCTATATGTGTAAAAAAAACTGAAAGGCACAAAAATATTGTAGATAAAATTCTTTTAAATACAAAAATTGTATTCAACAAACTAGGAAAAACAGTGGCAAAAAACAAACGTAAATACAATTATTTAACTTTCAGTTTGAGTGGACACAACTTTCATAAAAATTGGTACCAAGATTGAACTTCAATCTCATCCAAGTTTTGATAGCATAAACATTATGTTAAAGTATAAATATAAAGAAAATCTGTTGAGAATTGTAGATGTGCCATGAGAGATACATGATGGACAGAACACAGACATTCTTAAGTCCAGTTTCAAAGTTGTGGGGTAAGCCAAGCCAAGCTGATTGATTAATTATTGTTTGTTAAATGCCATGACAGTGATACTGCAGCCATAATCAAGAAACAAACAAGTTGGTATATCTTATTGTCAAGGCCAGCAGGGAACAAAAATAGTACAGTGAGGGTAGGGAAGACCTTTTCCGGGACGCCGTGATTGGCCATATTATTTAACGGGAATTCGGGAAAAGCGACTAGCGGGACACGGGAACCTGCATTTTATTTTTCGGGATGCGGGATCGGTTGTTTTTATTATCCGGGAAAATGGGATTATACAATTATTTTGACTGGAATTCGGGACGGGACCCCCTCCTCCCCTCCCCCTACAGTTAGTAGAGTGACAGACACACAGATGGGCAGACGGACACTGACATTTGTAATTGTGGGGAGTGAAGAAGAAAAAAGAAGGGGGTGGTAAAGGGGGTGATCCCAAGACAAAAACATGTGCTTCAAAAAAGCTGAAAAAAAAGCACGAGTTATAAAATTCGCCAAACACGAAACACAAGAAAAATTAATTCATGTAATCGAAAACACGAAATCACGTGCCTCAAAAAGGCAGAAAACTAAGCATGGGTAATAAAAATCTCAAAACACAAAACACAGGACAAAAATACAGACAAAAACGGAGCATGTATAACCTCCCCAACACGAAAACACGAGAAATAAAAATCGAAGTCACAAAAACACATAAAATATACGTCTAAAATGTTGCATGAAAATAACCCTTTACCACCCTCAAAGAATAGTTGATAGACTTACACTGTGGGGCATTTGTTGAATATGTAGATCCTGGAAAACTGGTTGGAACATATGGTGAAGATGAACTGAGGGAAACAGCTCCTAAATAATCTACAAAATAACATGTTGTCAAATTCATCAAAACCACATAACATTTTCATAACCTCGATAGTTAGTTCTTTTCTATTCTAACAAACTGACCAAGATTTCCGTGTTGAAAATAAAAAATAACTATTATTAATCTTTCCTTGACTGATGGAGAACCTAAATACATTTTTTGTGTCTCTACTGATTATATTTAATTGCAATGATATTTATTCCCCCACCTTCTTCATCTTATGACTTTGTCTCATCAAAATGCTTTGAGTTGAACATTCAAAAGTCAAATTATCTTCCCTGAATAATATTAGAGTGCAATGAAAATTCTTCCTACAAATCTCCATATTATGTTCTTACAAAAAAAACTTTCATCAAATCCATTCAGCAGTTTTTGAGGAGTTGCGCTAAATAGGAGGACTCCTAATGAAACTTCCTCTTAAAAAGTCTAAGTCCAATTATCTCCCCTGATAGTATTGAAATCCTAAAGCCTTACTTACTAGGAATGCTTATACATCCATCACTGTCATCCAGAAAATCACAATAGTACATCAAGTCATCTGTTACCCCAAACATATCACGTAGACCACAGTAATCCAGTAGGGTTGTGAAGGTATCTAAAAATAGAACAGAAAACATACATCATCTGGTACCCCTAAAGAGTCATGTAGACCACAGTAACCCAGTTGGGTGGTGAAGGTATCTAAAATTAGAACAAACAAGAGTTAACACTAAAGTTTGTCTCGCCTGCCAGCACCATGAGAAACAATTATTCTTTCTTGCTTCCACTATATTTTGAACTTACATGGATTTTCAGTTTCATTATAGCGTTTGGGTCCATTAGTCCGTCTGTCGGTTCATCCGTCCGTCTGTTTGTACCTCCATCCCAAATCATTGCTGAAGTCCCAAATTTCTGCTTACTGACATGACCTAGTGATGCTTAGCAAATGCTGACTGTGACCTATATTTTTCCGATGAATGACCACTTACAGAAGAATGGTTTAACTCCATTTCCTGTATTCTCTATTTACAATGTGCTGATTTTGCCAGATGATATAATGCACTCTAGTGGAGTCTATTGCACCTGAAGTGAAGACTATTGCACTTCATGTGTGATCTAATGCACTGACACCAGATGACCTTTGATAATGGGATTTCATTGGTTGAAAATATCCCAATTATCAAATAAAATTGATTTTGTCAAAATCCTTTCATTTTAAGTATCTGATCAAGCTTTTTGCTTAATATTGAATTCTGGAAACAATGCCTGAAAAAGATTTCACTTTTATTACTAAAGTACTTTATTTTGAATTCAGCAGTGTCTACGTTTGTTTTCATGTAGCAGGTTATTTTTGTGGGTCAACGGAAATCGTGCAAATAAATCCCGCAAACAATCTAATTAATGCAATTGGTATACAAACCAATTCACAAACCAGCAAAATTTTTAACATACATTATGACACAAAAACCGAGAAAATTATACCTCTGTGAAAATAATCCGCTTTACTGTATTTTGTAATAAAAAAAGTCGATTGGTGTTTTCTACATTAGACTAGAATTTTTGGTTTTCAGTACAGGGTGAAAATGACTCAATTAAGTCAACTTACCTCTACATGATTTAATTGATTGTTAGTTGTTTAATGTCCAAACAGTGATATTACAGCCATCATCGGGACATAAACAAGTTGAAATAATCATGTTAAAAACTTACCTCTACAACTTTGTTTACACACTTCATGGGCTGTTCCATTTTGACATAAGGGGAATATCAGGTAACATCCCAAATGGAGTGCTGGATTCTGACATTGAGGTGGGAATGACCACATATAGTTATATATATATTCCATTAATAACGATGACTCTGTTAAGTTCTGGTGACCAAAAATGTTTGGAAAAATTGTATGACTAAGATTATATGATCTGCAAATGTCAAATAATCTGTATTGACCACCATAAGGTGAGAGACATCCAGTATCTGAAACATAAATAAAAGTCATGCTAAGCATATCCTTACACAACCATCAAGGAAAAACTGAAATTAGATGAGCAATTGACTTTAAAAACTTGTATACTGTGAATTCTTTCATTTTCTTGGGTACCAATTTTTGTGGTTTTGGAGTCTGCAACATACACATTAATGTTATATTTCTTTTTCATGGGGTATCAAATTTTGTGCGTAAAGACCATGATGAAAACCACAAAAATCTATACCCTACCAATATCAATGAAACCACAGTACCAAATATAAATAGAAGCTAAGAAATCTGTTTATGAAAGTTCATAAAGCTCCTTAAGAAATCTTAGAATCTGTTTGGGTAAAAGGATAGTGGTACTATTTTGGGGTTTTTTTTTGCTGCGCTTAATATAGCAAAAATTTGTACACTGGGAAAATTACTACAATTACAGTACACATTTGTACATATGATGAATAATTTGTAGTTTATTTTCAATCCAGGGCCAATTGCAATACAGTGAGCAGCAAACACTGGTCACCTTGAAGGCTGCTGGCTGTTTTCAGTTGTGGATTTTTAAAATTATACATCCCAACTCTTTTGTTCTATCAGGGGTGATCTGAGCGGGATCATCCCTCAGGATACCCTCTTCTACCTTTTCAACTCTATTGTTGTTTTTCTTTGTTTTTCAAAGCACATTCTTGACATAAGAAAATTATAAAATCAACAAGAATGATTTTTTGAAGATTGAAAAAATACATAGTTCCCACTGGGATTTGAACGAGGGTCCACGCTATTCCAAGACTATCTTTATATCCACTAAACCATGAAAGCGATGCAAAATTTGGGTAAAATAATTGTACATAAAGAGTATTGACAGGGCCAAATAGGGATACCTTATAATATATACTATAAAAATGTTTCTTTTATTTGAATATAAATGCACAGAATGTATTCTAATGTTTTATTTATATTTTTATGACATATTTTGAAGGCCGGGATGTAAAATAGTTATTACTTGGTGTGTCAGTGATCTTTTACTGACACACCAGGATCTCATGTAATAACTATTACGGATCTTTAATATTGCAGGTTATGTTGGTAAACTAATTCCACATCCCATTATCTTTCATATGAAGAATCAATGAAAACACATTTAAACAAATGGACTGACAAAAGGACCACCTGACCAGTCTGCATCATTTTTAGCCTTCAAAATTTAGTTAAGTTTAAACATATTTGTTTGTCCTGGATTGGGAAACAGGCTAATGCTTATAGTCATCCCTCTCCGGATTATGTGGCCTTTGTAGCGGCCCAAATTGAGCCTGCTGTTATGTAACTCTAAATGAAGCTTTTTAACATCCATGGGATATTGCTCTCCCACACACGGGACAGCCTTATTTCATCCCTTTGGAAATACTGGCATCAATTCTTGAGACCATCCTCTCAAATTGGTTAATGAAATTTTCACCCCTGAGGACCAAACCATAAACCTTGTATCATGAACCCTATACATTATCCACTGCACCAAGGGTTCTTCAAAACTTTGTTCATTAATTCTACTTTCCTACCCCAGACAAAGGTTTTCCCAGATCGGCATTTTTGATTTCGTGTTCTATGCTCTTCATATTGATATAGTGTTGGCATGTTTAATTATTGGGAAGAGTGGCTCTGATGGGTCTTAAATAGATTGGGCGTGTGTCGGGCAGAGCAAAATTTATCTTCTGAAACTTTTGTTGTAATTCTCATCAAAATTTGAGTTTGCATGCTTTATCAATTGCTATTCAGTTGTTTTTGTATTTGTTTTATGACGTTTGTTTTTTTTTTGCCCTGGTCTTGTTGGTGTTAACTGGTTTTGTCTCTGCCCTTTTGAAAATTTGACATTCTGATGCCTCATTGGTATACCTCAGCCTCTCTCGTGAATAAACATAACAAATAACCAACCTGGGGTAATTGTGACCACCATTGGGTTGCTGGTTGACGTTCCCACTAAATTAGAAACATAACAGGTGTAGGTTCCACTGTCACTAGGGGTGACAGACATGATCGTCAGCGACGGGTTATCTACTGTGCTGCCTTCGTAACCACTGTCGCCATTGTTTATGGTCGTTACCATTCCGTTGGATTGTTTCACCCAGTAAACCCTTGTCGCTTGTGGGTAGGCAGAGTAAGAGCATGGGAGGATTAACTGGTCCCCTTCACCTGCTGTGAAAGCAGTGTCAGAGGGTACAATATCAGGAGGTCCTGAAAAGAGAGAGAGCAGTCTTATTTTCAATTATTTGAAAAAAAAACCATTATAATTTGAAAGAGAAAACATTTCAAGTTGTGTGCTAGACCTACAACCCCAAAGGGCTGTAATTTAGGTAAAAAATCGGTAGATCAGGACCAACTCAAACTTGGCCTATAACTCATCCTGGTAGACTCACATACCAAAAATCTTTTGAATATATGCAAAGATGTCGAAAAAAAGTGCGTAATCTAAAGTGTGACTGACGGACTGAAGGACGAACAGACTGAAGCCCCCCAACAAAGTTGGTAGGGTTTAAAAAATTAAGATTTTGGCCCCTAATTTTTTAACAGGAAAAGAGGTGGGGTTAAAAAAAAAATTATCCCTTATTTTGTATCCACTACTTGACATGATTTAAAGTAATAATAAAGCAGTTTTTGGAAAAAAAATGCAATGTAAAAATAATCGCTTAACTGTTGCATAATCATAAAATTAGAGCTTTCGGGCTTTTATGAAGTCGAAAATTTAAATAATGTGCGTGTTCCGGCTAAACATTTAGCAGATTTTTTAAAGAAGGTTGATACCAATGGCCACTTATTAACTTTCGTGAACAACATTCCGATTTTTACCGAAAATATCAAAACAAACAAAAATGTATTTTGAAGTAAGAGCATGTAAAGCTCTGGGTTTAATATAATTTCATATTTCTTCTTTATTTGACAAGTAAAACCTTTCGGCTATTACGAAATACTGATTAAAAAGTGATTAACATGTAAATAATAACAACACACATGTACCTGTTTTCGTTTTATCGTGCTATATATTAACCGGGTCTATTTAATTGAAAACTCGATTAATTCAATGACATAAGATTTTCATTGGGTGGATTTCTTAACCACTTCCTCTTGTTATTGGTATCATTTTAAAGGGGAACGGAGTAAGGTAAAAGCAAAACAGTTACAAAAGCAATGTGCAGATCATACCTTTTCAGATCACGTTTGTTTACATCCATTTCCTAAAGTATTTTTAGATGGGCTTGCGTGGGCACTTCCGAGTGAGTTCAAACTTGGGTCGTATGCATCTAGTTTGCATAATACAACTCGGGAAGCAAATGATTATAAAAGACAATTTTTGGTTAAATTCTGCAAAAATCCCACCGTTTCATGGACTTATTGTAGCTTTAATAAAAGTTTTTATTAACAATTTAAATTTTAAAGCTAAAAATAACTGTTAAAATTTTTATGATTTATTGATTTATTATTACTTTAACTTGCAAAAGTTGCATTCCCCCCCTTTATGGACCCTGTTTCCTATATGAAAAAAGGGGGACCACAAAAGTTGCTCCTATCTATGGTGTAATGCTAAGGCATATCATTGTCAAATTTCATAACAATTGACCAACCAAAACCAAAGTTATTGTACTAACGAATAAAAATTTGAATTTTTAGCCTTTTTTGGGCCCCTTATTTCTTTACGAATAAAGGGGGGACCCTTTCATAGTATTAAACATAATAGTAAAACTAGGTATAATTGTGTTGGGATGCCAACACACAAGTCGCCCAAAATCGCCTTGGATAGAGTTCCATTCAAATCAGTGCATAAAAATAAGTCTAGAAATCAAATTTCGTTGAAATCGGACAAAGTTGACGTTTTTAGGGGGGCGGGTGTAGTAAAATGGCCGCCATTTTGAAACTGTAAGTCGGATTTCAAATCCGGTCGCAGATTTGAGCTCAGCATACCCCTTAGAAAAAAGAAATGGTATAAATCCATCAAAATACCATCAAAACCCCATTTTTTAAGCAACTTTCATCAAATTGCCATCATTTTACCATTTCAAAAACTTCAATCCATTTCTGAATATTTATTTCTTCACCATTTATGCAAAATAATGGAACAAATGGTATTGAGAGACGACCATCACTCCCATTTTATTTTGAAAATGGAGAAATTGTTTATAAGAAATTACCATTTATTCCATTTAATACAAAATGGTAGATGAAATATCTCCTAATATGCATTAAATTTTCCATTTATTTTCAAAAGCATTAAAATGGTTTTAATAGATTTCACTTTGTGCACTGTAATTTATGACATCATCAGTTTCTGAAGTCAACAGAAACATCCATGATGTGTCCATATCTCCATGCTGTTCCTTGAAAAACATGAATTAAAGTAGGATATTGTGATATAAAAGTATGGTCATGTAAGTACATTACTGATTTCTAGTTATTATATCAAAAATCTTTTCAAATAAATTTAATTCATTTCAAGTAATAGCACATATTCATTGGAGTTGAAGAAAGTTGTATAATCCTAAATGTATATAGCATGCAATTGAAGTAATTGAATAATGCTGAAGTATTTCTTAAAAGATCTTCTTGCAAACTCTATTTTAAAACTCTGGAACTTGCATATTTTTGTTTATAAATGGACATTGGTGTCCCATCCAGACCAATGAGACCCACATATGTACATGTATCTCAAGTCTCAATTCTCCATACTTTATATAAACCCCCATGACCCCTGCCTTTCCATGCTGTTTTTGTCAATTAAATTCCCACTGCATAGCATGTAGACTTCTTTATCATAGCCACCCCCTTTTTTATATTTCTTCCATTGGCTGCAATTTTCAAAACCAGATAGGACAGCCCTCTTGAAGTCTTCAGAAGCCATGGCTCATTAAAATATTGTTCATAATGAATAAGAGATGTTTGTGAATAATATGAGATTTTCCATAAGAAATGTCTTTCAAGGACAAGTTCAAGTTCAAAAGCTGGGACTTGCATGCTTCCCTATTAGTTTATATACAAAGCATTTTTACCATTTATTTCAGAAATGGTTTCCATTTCAAGGACCATTTATACCATTTTCTGAAAAACTGGTTTCCATTTTAAAAACCATTTCTACCATTCAAAAATTAATGGTTTACCTAATTTACATATTTCGTGAAAATCAATGGTGTTTTGATGGGTTTCTGATGGAGTTCTGATGGGTTTTTGATGTAAATGGTTTTTTTAAATGGTTTTCTTGCACTAACTCTAATAGATCTGAAAACCATCAAATCATAGAAATGGTTTAAATGGTCAAGAATTTAAATGGTTATTTGATGGCATTTTGATGGATTTCATTTTCCTAAGGGACCCGCTTTACCCAGATGACCAATTTTCAAGACGATCCGATGAAAAAAAAATTTCCGCCCACTTTTTCCGATGGCCGCCATTTTGAAACGGCGGCCATCTTGAAAATTTTAAAAGTGCATTACACAACTTTGAGTCACCCACTATCCAATCTCACAAGTGTTATTCAATTTCCTTGGACCGTTTTCTTGTATTAGGGAGGACAAATTCTCGATAAAGAATCAGAAGAATAACTAGGTATAATTGTGTTGGGATGCCAACACACAAGTCGCCCAAAATCGCCTTGGATAGAGTTCCATTCAAATCAGTGCATCAAAAGAAGTCTAGAAATCAAATTTCGTTGAAATCGGACAAAGTTGACGTTTTTAAGGGGGCGGGTGTAGTAAAATGGCCGCCATTTTGAAACCGGAAGTCGGATTTCAAATCCGGTCGCAGATTTGAATTCAGCATACCCCCTTTACCCAGATGGCCAATTTTCAAGACGATCCGATGAAAAAAAAATTTCCGCCCACTTTTTCCGACGGCCGCCATTTTGAAACGGCGGCCATCTTGAAAATTTCAAAACATGATTACACGCCTTTGAGTGACCCGCTATCCTATCCAACAAGTGTTATTCAATTTCCTTGAACTGTTTTCTTGTATTAGGGAGGACAACTTTACGATAAAGAATCAGAAGAATAATAATAATAATAATAACTAGGTATAATTGTGTTGGGATGCCAACACACAAGTCGCCCAAAATCGCCTTGGATAGAGTTCCATTCAAATCAGTGCATCAAAATAAGTCTAGAAATCAAATTTCGTTGAAATCGGACAAAGTTGACGTTTTGAGGGGGGCGGGTGTAGTAAAATGGCCGCCATTTTGAAACCGTAAGTCGGATTTCAAATCCGGTCACAGATTTGAACTCAGCATATCCGCTTTACCCAGATGACCAATTTTCAAGACGATCCGATGAAAAAAAATTTTCCGCCCACTTTTTCCGATGGCCGCCATTTTGAAACGGCGGCCATCTTGAAAATTTTAAAAGTGCATTACACAACTTTGAGTGACCCACTATCCAATCTCACAAGTGTTATTCAATTTCCTTGGACCGTTTTCTTGTACTAGGGAGGACAAATTCTCGATAAAGAATCAGAAGAATAATAATAATAATAAGAAATATAATAATAATAATAATAAGAAACGGTGCAAAAACAATAAGTCTCCCAAACTTTGTTTTGGGCGACTTAATAATAATAAGAAACGGTGCAAAAACAATAAGTCTCCCAAACTTTGTTTTGGGCGACTTAATTAAAAATAATCGTGTTGGGATGCCAACACAAAAGTCGCCCAAAATCGCCTTTTGATAGTATTCCATTCAATTCTGTGCATCAAAATATGCCTATAAATCAAATTTCATTGAAATCCGACCACTTTGAAAATTTGCCGATTTCTGGTCGCCATTTTGAAACGGCGGCCATTTTGAAAATTTCCAAACTTCTTGCACAACTTCAGATGGTGCTTAATCACTCTGCAAAGTTTCATTAATCTCATTCAAAGCATGTCAGACTATACCCTCGGACAAAATTGATGATTTTTCATGGGGGGCGGGTGTTGTTACATGGCCGCCATTTTTAAACGAAAGCTCGGACAAAAATTTTGGTTCCAGATTTGAGATTAGGACACCCCATTTACCCTTAGATATCATTTTGAAGACGATCCGATAAATATTTCTCGATGTTACTATTTTTAGAACGGCAGCCATTTTGAAATGGCGGCCATTTTGACACATTTGTCTGACCACTGCAACCCCGCTTTTGATGATCTATATGTGTGCCAAATATCAAGCCCCTGTCTCGATCACTGTTACGGCAATTCTCCGGAAAAGTAACTGTTAAGAAGAATAATAATAATAACTAGAATTGCCATTGCCAGCAATAGCAGATGTCGACCGTTGCCTTATCTTAAACGACATATTTGACACTGTCGGCAGCCATTTTCGTGAATTTTTATTTATGACTCCATATTCCCACTCGCCATACTTCAAAATCCTTAAATACCAAGTTTTGTTAAAATCTGAGAATGTTAAAAAATTACGGAAGTGGCGGCCATTTTGAATTTTTCGACATTTCTTACTCCACGTATAAACTGGCCATCCTTCATATACCTTAAATATAAAGTTTCATTAAAATCGGAGAATGTTCATTTTTTACGGGAAATGGCGGCCATTTTGAATTTTTTGAAATTTTTGAATCAGTCATCCTTCAAAATTCTTAAAAATAAAATTTCGTTAAAATTTTGAAAAAAAAAATTTGAAGTGGCGGCCATTTTGAATTTTTTGAACTCGCCATCCTTTGAAACACCTTAATGAAAATTTTCGTGGAAATCGGAAAATTTTTCATTTTTACAGGAAGTGGCGGCCATTTTGAATTTTTCGACATTTCTTAATCCGCCTATGAACTCGCCATCCTTCATATACCTTGAATATAAAGTTTCGTTAAAATCGGAGAATGTTCAATTTTTACGGGAAATGGCGGCCATTTTGAATTTTTCGACATTTTTTTCGTCACGCCTCAACTCCCCATCCTATAATATTGCGTAATATAAATTTTTGTTTCAATCAGAAAACGCGACTTTTTTTACGTAAAATGGCGGCCATCTTTGAAATGGCAGCCATCTTGGTTGCAAAAATTTCTACCGCAACAGATATCATGATCACGTATCATCATACCAAGTTTGGAACCGCAATATAAAACGGTTCTTTAGTTATGATGTGGACAATGATTGGCGACAATAAGAATAAGAATAAGAATAAGAACTAGAATTGCCATTGCCAGCAATAGCAGATGTCGACCGTTGCCTTATCTTTTACGACATATTTGACACTGTTGGCAGCCATTTAAATGATTTTTTAATATTTGACTCCATATTCCCACTCGCCATCCTTCAAACACCCTTAAATATCAAGTTTCGTTAAAATCTGAGAATTTTCAATAATTACGGAAGTGGCGGCCATTTTGAATTTTTTAGAATTTTTGAACTCGCCATCATTTGAAACTCCTAAATATAAAGTTTCGTTAAAATCTGAGAATGTTCACTTTTTACGGAAAATGGCGGCCATTTTGAATTTTTCGACATTTCTGACCTCGCGTATCAACTCGCCATCCTTCATATTCCTTAAATATAAAGTTTTGTTAAAATCGGTGAATGTTCAATTTTTACGGGAAATGGCGGCCATTTTGAATTTTTTGAAATTTTTGAATCGGTCATCCTTCAAAACTCTTAAAAATAAAATTTAGTTAAAATTTTGAAAAAAAAATTTTTGGAAGTGGCGGCCATTTTCATTTTTTTGAACTTTTTGAACTCGCCATCCTTTGAAACACCTAAATATAAATTTTCGTGGAAATCGGAAAATTTTTCATTTTTACAGGAAGTGGCGGCCATTTTGAATTTTTCGACATTTCTTACTCCGCGTATGAACTCGCCATCCTTCATATACCTCAAATATAAAGTTTCGTTAAAATCCGAGAATGTTCAATTTTTACGGGAAATGGCGGCCATTTTGAATTTTTCAACATTTTTTGCGTCACGCCTCAACTCGCCATCCTATAATATAGCGTAAAATGATTTTTTGACATTTCTTACTCTGCCTATGAACTCGCCATCATTCATATACCTTAAATATAAAGTTTCGTGAAAATTGGAGAATGTTCAATTTTTACGGGAAATGGCGGCCATTTTGAATTTTTCGATATTTTTTTGGTCACGCCTCAACTCGCCATCCTATAATATGGCATAAAATAAATTTTAGTTTCAATCAGAAAACGCGACTTTTTTTACGTAAAATGGCGGCCATCTTTGAAATGGCAGCCATCTTGTTTGCGAAAATTTCTACCGCAACAGATATCATGATCACGTATCATCATACCAAGTTTGGAACCGCAATATAAAACGGTTCTTTAGTTATGATGTGGACAATAATTGGCGACAATAAGAATAATAAGAATAAGAATAATAAGAATAAGAACAAGTATTGACTGTGATTGCAAGCAAGTCACAAAGTCCCCCAAACGACCCGTTTTTGCCACTATTCTCTTCAGCATGTCAAAAAACCCCTAAATATCAATTTTCATGTATATCGGAGCACTTTGAAAATTTTGACCCGATTACCTCCCTTGAAATCACATTTTTATTTATATCTCGAAAACCGTAAATATCGCTTCAAAATTTTTTTTCATATTATTAAAGAGAATGTTTTGCTCTATCAACCTACAAAATTTCAGAACCCTGCGCACCTAGGTTACCGAGATATTGCAATGTCCAATATTTAGTCCATTTTCCTGTTTCCATGGAAACGACGGCCATTTTGAAAATTCCGATTATCAACGAAGCTTCCTTTCTTTACAATCTATTATCCTGCCAAGTTTCATTTTGATATGTTGAGTCGTTTTTTCTAGGATCTCCGGACAAGTTCACGACTAAGTGGAAGAATCGGAAGAAGAAGAAGAAGAAGAAGAAGAAGAAGAAGAATAATAATAATAAGAAACGGTGCAAAAACAATAAGTCCCCAAACGTTGTTTGGGGGACTTAATAATAACTAGAATTGCCATTGCCAGCAATAGCAGATGTCGACCATTGCATTATCTTTAACGACATATTTGACACTGTATGGCAGCCATTTAGTGTTTTTGTTTGTTTGACTCCATATCCCCACTCGGTATCCTTCATACGTCTTTTAAAATATCTAGTTTCTTCCAAATAAAATGTTCTATAATTCAAATTTATACCATGTCTTCTCAAACTTTTTTTTTCTTATTTCTAAGTTTTAATAAGAATATTTCCAAGTTTGTGTTTATCCACTGTTAAGAAATTTTATTATTAATAGATGATAATGTCAGGTTTGTAGACTTTATTTTAGCTATAAAAACATAGGGTTAGTTTCATTCCCCTTTACAGAAAATCCACTTTTAAATAACAAGCTAGCAAAATTGGTTTTCAAAGAAAGGCAAGGGATGAAAAATTAGAAATATTTACACAGTTGATAGCTCTGCATGTAGCATAAATGTATTGGAATGTGTTTTTTTTTTTTATTCAAAAGACAGCAGAGCTACTTTCTCCATTTTTCAAGCCTCAGTCCATTTCATATTGCTTTGGTTTTGGTAGACATAATTACTTTTGTCCCATTTTTTCAAGTAAATGTGGTCGGATCTTCCTTAAACTTGGTCAACATGTAGAACTAAGGCTAGTGTATCCATAAAATACAAAATTATACCAATTGATGCCCTAAAGGGGTGTCAGAGGGGTCTCAAAGTTGCCAGGAGGGTCCAAAAAGCACATTGCTTTCGTACCAAAATCTGTATATCTTGAAAACGGTTAACTTTAATGATATGAACTATGCATTTTATAAGTAGCACATTACATGCCTCACATATATACGGCATGCAATTAAATGTACGATCTAAAATGGTGGACCAGAGGTGCCTAAAATAGGGGTGGGGTCACCCTAGCAAAAATGAACAAGTGGGAATATTTTGAAAACCGTACAATGGATTTCTGCAAACCTGACACTAAAGTAGTAGCCTATTTAATGATACATACAAATAAAAGATTAATTTTGTTCTATGTGTACAGGTTTTTTTTTAAGATTTTTTTTTTATTTCATTTTTTTATTTCTTAATGAAAAAAAAAAAATGAAAAAAAATTGGGAAAAAAAAACTGTTAAAGTTAGCAAAGTTTGGTTTTCATCAGTAGACACGGGGCATTTTGTTTGGCCCGGTAGCCAATTTTGAAAAGATTCAGACAAACTTTACAAAAATTATTCCATTTATTAATATTTTAATGAAAAAAAAATTATTAAAAAAATCTGGAAAAAAAACCTATTTAAGTTAGCAAAGTTTGGTTTTCACCAATGGACTCCCAGCATCATGTTTAGTCCAGAAGCCAATTTTGAAATGAATCTGACATACTTTAAGAAATTAGCCGATTTTTTTGTCGGCCATTTTGAAAATGACGAAATGCAAAAACTTATAACGTTCCACGCACAACTTCACATAGCAACTATCCTTTCTACCAAGTTTCAGTTCTTTACTTAAATCGCTTCTATAAAATAATCTCCGGACAAAATTTTGAAATCCAAAAAACAGAATAACAATATGTCTTCCGAAATACTTCGTTTCGGTCGACATAATTAGTCCCATTTTTTCAAGTAAATGTGGTCGGATCTTCCTTAAACTTGGTCAACATGTAGAACTAAGGCTAGTGTATCCATAAAATACAAAATTATACCAATTGATGCCCTAAAGGGGTGTCAGAGGGGTCTCAAAGTTGCCAGGAGGGTCCAAAAAGCACATTGCTTTCGTACCAAAATCTGTATATCTTGAAAACGGTTAACTTTAATGATATGAACTATGCATTTTATAAGTAGCACATTACATGCCTCACATATATACGGCATGCAATTAAATGTACGATCTAAAATGGTGGACCAGAGGTGCCTAAAATAGGGGTGGGGTCACCCTAGCAAAAATGAACAAGTGGGAATATTTTGAAAACCGTACAATGGATTTCTGCAAACCTGACACTAAAGTAGTAGCCTATTTAATGATACATACAAATAAAAGATTAATTTTGTTCTATGTGTACAGGTTTTTTTTTAAGATTTTTTTTTTATTTCATTTTTTTATTTCTTAATGAAAAAAAAAAAATGAAAAAAAATTGGGAAAAAAAAACTGTTAAAGTTAGCAAAGTTTGGTTTTCATCAGTAGACACGGGGCATTTTGTTTGGCCCGGTAGCCAATTTTGAAAAGATTCAGACAAACTTTACAAAAATTATTCCATTTATTAATATTTTAATGAAAAAAAAATTATTAAAAAAATCTGGAAAAAAAACCTATTTAAGTTAGCAAAGTTTGGTTTTCACCAATGGACTCCCAGCATCATGTTTAGTCCAGAAGCCAATTTTGAAATGAATCTGACATACTTTAAGAAATTAGCCGATTTTTTTGTCGGCCATTTTGAAAATGACGAAATGCAAAAACTTATAACGTTCCACGCACAACTTCACATAGCAACTATCCTTTCTACCAAGTTTCAGTTCTTTACTTAAATCGCTTCTATAAAATAATCTCCGGACAAAATTTTGAAATCCAAAAAACAGAATAACAATATGTCTTCCGAAATACTTCGTTTCGGTCGACATAATTAGTCCCATTTTTTCAAGTAAATGTGGTCGGATCTTCCTTAAACTTGGTCAACATGTAGAACTAAGGCTAGTGTATCCATAAAATACAAAATTATACCAATTGATGCCCTAAAGGGGTGTCAGAGGGGTCTCAAAGTTGCCAGGAGGGTCCAAAAAGCACATTGCTTTCGTACCAAAATCTGTATATCTTGAAAACGGTTAACTTTAATGATATGAACTATGCATTTTATAAGTAGCACATTACATGCCTCACATATATACGGCATGCAATTAAATGTACGATCTAAAATGGTGGACCAGAGGTGCCTAAAATAGGGGTGGGGTCACCCTAGCAAAAATGAACAAGTGGGAATATTTTGAAAACCGTACAATGGATTTCTGCAAACCTGACACTAAAGTAGTAGCCTATTTAATGATACATACAAATAAAAGATTAATTTTGTTCTATGTGTACAGGTTTTTTTTTAAGATTTTTTTTTTATTTCATTTTTTTATTTCTTAATGAAAAAAAAAAAATGAAAAAAAATTGGGAAAAAAAAAACTGTTAAAGTTAGCAAAGTTTGGTTTTCATCAGTAGACACGGGGCATTTTGTTTGGCCCGGTAGCCAATTTTGAAAAGATTCAGACAAACTTTACAAAAATTATTCCATTTATTAATATTTTAATGAAAAAAAAATTATTAAAAAAATCTGGAAAAAAAACCTATTTAAGTTAGCAAAGTTTGGTTTTCACCAATGGACTCCCAGCATCATGTTTAGTCCAGAAGCCAATTTTGAAATGAATC
Source organism: Arcuatula senhousia (assembly GCA_963971305.1). NCBI lineage: Eukaryota > Metazoa > Mollusca > Bivalvia > Mytilida > Mytilidae > Arcuatula > Arcuatula senhousia. The sequence continues at coordinate 12,645,269 of OZ020310.1, forward strand.
TGACATACTTTAAGAAATTAGCCGATTTTTTTGTCGGCCATTTTGAAAATGACGAAATGCAAAAACTTATAACGTTCCACGCACAACTTCACATAGCAACTATCCTTTCTACCAAGTTTCAGTTCTTTACTTAAATCGCTTCTATAAAATAATCTCCGGACAAAATTTTGAAATCCAAAAAACAGAATAACAATATGTCTTCCGAAATACTTCGTTTCGGTCGACATAATTAGTCCCATTTTTTCAAGTAAATGTGGTCGGATCTTCCTTTAACTTGGTCAACATGTAGAACTAAGACTAGTGTATCCATAAAATACAAAATTATACCAATTGATGCCCTAAAGGGGTGTCAGGGGGGTCTCAAAGTTGCCAGGAGGGTCCAAAAAGCACATTGCTTTCGTACCAAAATCTGTATATCTTGAAAACGGTTAACTTTAATGATATGAACTATGCATTTTATAAGTAGCACATTACATGCCTCACATATATACGGCATGCAATTAAATGTACGATCTAAAATGGTGGACCAGAGGTGCCTAAAATAGGGGTGGGGTCACCCTAGCAAAAATGAACAAGTGGGAATATTTTGAAAACCGTACAATGGATTTCTGCAAACCTGACACTAAAGTAGTAGCCTATTTAATGATACATACAAATAAAAGATTAATTTTGTTCTATGTGTACAGGTTTTTTTTTAAGATTTTTTTTTTATTTAATTTTTTTATTTCTTAATGAAAAAAAAAAAATGAAAAAAAATTGGGAAAAAAAAACTGTTAAAGTTAGCAAAGTTTGGTTTTCATCAGTAGACACGGGGCATTTTGTTTGGCCCGGTAGCCAATTTTGAAAAGATTCAGACAAACTTTACAAAAATTATTCCATTTATTAATATTTTAATGAAAAAAAAATTATTAAAAAAATCTGGAAAAAAAACCTATTTAAGTTAGCAAAGTTTGGTTTTCACCAATGGACTCCCAGCATCATGTTTAGTCCAGAAGCCAATTTTGAAATGAATCTGACATACTTTAAGAAATAAGCCGATTTTTTTGTCGGCCATTTTGAAAATGACGAAATGCAAAAACTTATAACGTTCCACGCACAACTTCACATAGCAACCATCCTTTCTACCAAGTTTCAGTTCTTTACTTAAATCGCTTCTATAAAATAATCTCCGGACAAAATTTTGAAATCCAAAAAACAGAATAACAATATGTCTTCCGAAATACTTCGTTTCGGTCGACATAATTAGTCCCATTTTTTCAAGTAAATGTGGTCGGATCTTCCTTAAACTTGGTCAACATGTAGAACTAAGGCTAGTGTATCCATAAAATACAAAATTATACCAATTGATGCCCTAAAGGGGTGTCAGAGGGGTCTCAAAGTTGCCAGGAGGGTCCAAAAAGCACATTGCTTTCGTACCAAAATCTGTATATCTTGAAAACGGTTAACTTTAATGATATGAACTATGCATTTTATAAGTAGCACATTACATGCCTCACATATATACGGCATGCAATTAAATGTACGATCTAAAATGGTGGACCAGAGGTGCCTAAAATAGGGGTGGGGTCACCCTAGCAAAAATGAACAAGTGGGAATATTTTGAAAACCGTACAATGGATTTCTGCAAACCTGACACTAAAGTAGTAGCCTATTTAATGATACATACAAATAAAAGATTAATTTTGTTCTATGTGTACAGGTTTTTTTTTAAGATTTTTTTTTTATTTCATTTTTTTATTTCTTAATGAAAAAAAAAAATGAAAAAAAATTGGGAAAAAAAAACTGTTAAAGTTAGCAAAGTTTGGTTTTCATCAGTAGACACGGGGCATTTTGTTTGGCCCGGTAGCCAATTTTGAAAAGATTCAGACAAACTTTACAAAAATTATTCCATTTATTAATATTTTAATGAAAAAAAAATTATTAAAAAAATCTGGAAAAAAAACCTATTTAAGTTAGCAAAGTTTGGTTTTCACCAATGGACTCCCAGCATCATGTTTAGTCCAGAAGCCAATTTTGAAATGAATCTGACATACTTTAAGAAATTAGCCGATTTTTTTGTCGGCCATTTTGAAAATGACGAAATGCAAAAACTTATAACGTTCCACGCACAACTTCACATAGCAACTATCCTTTCTACCAAGTTTCAGTTCTTTACTTAAATCGCTTCTATAAAATAATCTCCGGACAAAATTTTGAAATCCAAAAAACAGAATAACAATATGTCTTCCGAAATACTTCGTTTCGGTCGACATAATTAGTCCCATTTTTTCAAGTAAATGTGGTCGGATCTTCCTTTAACTTGGTCAACATGTAGAACTAAGACTAGTGTATCCATAAAATACAAAATTATACCAATTGATGCCCTAAAGGGGTGTCAGGGGGGTCTCAAAGTTGCCAGGAGGGTCCAAAAAGCACATTGCTTTCGTACCAAAATCTGTATATCTTGAAAACGGTTAACTTTAATGATATGAACTATGCATTTTATAAGTAGCACATTACATGCCTCACATATATACGGCATGCAATTAAATGTACGATCTAAAATGGTGGACCAGAGGTGCCTAAAATAGGGGTGGGGTCACCCTAGCAAAAATGAACAAGTGGGAATATTTTGAAAACCGTACAATGGATTTCTGCAAACCTGACACTAAAGTAGTAGCCTATTTAATGATACATACAAATAAAAGATTAATTTTGTTCTATGTGTACAGGTTTTTTTTTAAGATTTTTTTTTTATTTAATTTTTTTATTTCTTAATGAAAAAAAAAAAAAGAAAAAAAATTGGGAAAAAAAAAACTGTTAAAGTTAGCAAAGTTTGGTTTTCATCAGTAGACACGGGGCATTTTGTTTGGCCCGGTAGCCAATTTTGAAAAGATTCAGACAAACTTTACAAAAATTATTCCATTTATTAATATTTTAATGAAAAAAAAATTATTAAAAAAATCTGGAAAAAAAACCTATTTAAGTTAGCAAAGTTTGGTTTTCACCAATGGACTCCCAGCATCATGTTTAGTCCAGAAGCCAATTTTGAAATGAATCTGACATACTTTAAGAAATAAGCCGATTTTTTTGTCGGCCATTTTGAAAATGACGAAATGCAAAAACTTATAACGTTCCACGCACAACTTCACATAGCAACCATCCTTTCTACCAAGTTTCAGTTCTTTACTTAAATCGCTTCTATAAAATAATCTCCGGACAAAATTTTGAAATCCAAAAAACAGAATAACAATATGTCTTCCGAAATACTTCGTTTCGGTCGACATAATTAGTCCCATTTTTTCAAGTAAATGTGGTCGGATCTTCCTTAAACTTGGTCAACATGTAGAACTAAGGCTAGTGTATCCATAAAATACAAAATTATACCAATTGATGCCCTAAAGGGGTGTCAGAGGGGTCTCAAAGTTGCCAGGAGGGTCCAAAAAGCACATTGCTTTCGTACCAAAATCTGTATATCTTGAAAACGGTTAACTTTAATGATATGAACTATGCATTTTATAAGTAGCACATTACATGCCTCACATATATACGGCATGCAATTAAATGTACGATCTAAAATGGTGGACCAGAGGTGCCTAAAATAGGGGTGGGGTCACCCTAGCAAAAATGAACAAGTGGGAATATTTTGAAAACCGTACAATGGATTTCTGCAAACCTGACACTAAAGTAGTAGCCTATTTAATGATACATACAAATAAAAGATTAATTTTGTTCTATGTGTACAGGTTTTTTTTTAAGATTTTTTTTTTATTTCATTTTTTTATTTCTTAATGAAAAAAAAAAAATGAAAAAAAATTGGGAAAAAAAAACTGTTAAAGTTAGCAAAGTTTGGTTTTCATCAGTAGACACGGGGCATTTTGTTTGGCCCGGTAGCCAATTTTGAAAAGATTCAGACAAACTTTACAAAAATTATTCCATTTATTAATATTTTAATGAAAAAAAAATTATTAAAAAAATCTGGAAAAAAAACCTATTTAAGTTAGCAAAGTTTGGTTTTCACCAATGGACTCCCAGCATCATGTTTAGTCCAGAAGCCAATTTTGAAATGAATCTGACATACTTTAAGAAATTAGCCGATTTTTTTGTCGGCCATTTTGAAAATGACGAAATGCAAAAACTTATAACGTTCCACGCACAACTTCACATAGCAACTATCCTTTCTACCAAGTTTCAGTTCTTTACTTAAATCGCTTCTATAAAATAATCTCCGGACAAAATTTTGAAATCCAAAAAACAGAATAACAATATGTCTTCCGAAATACTTCGTTTCGGTCGACATAATTAGTCCCATTTTTTCAAGTAAATGTGGTCGGATCTTCCTTTAACTTGGTCAACATGTAGAACTAAGGCTAGTGTATCCATAAAATACAAAATTATACCAATTGATGCCCTAAAGGGGTGTCAGGGGGGTCTCAAAGTTGCCAGGAGGGTCCAAAAAGCACATTGCTTTCGTACCAAAATCTGTATATCTTGAAAACGGTTAACTTTAATGATATGAACTATGCATTTTATAAGTAGCACATTACATGCCTCACATATATACGGCATGCAATTAAATGTACGATCTAAAATGGTGGACCAGAGGTGCCTAAAATAGGGGTGGGGTCACCCTAGCAAAAATGAACAAGTGGGAATATTTTGAAAACCGTACAATGGATTTCTGCAAACCTGACACTAAAGTAGTAGCCTATTTAATGATACATACAAATAAAAGATTAATTTTGTTCTATGTGTACAGGTTTTTTTTTAAGATTTTTTTTTTATTTAATTTTTTTATTTCTTAATGAAAAAAAAAAAAGAAAAAAAATTGGGAAAAAAAAACTGTTAAAGTTAGCAAAGTTTGGTTTTCATCAGTAGACACGGGGCATTTTGTTTGGCCCGGTAGCCAATTTTGAAAAGATTCAGACAAACTTTACAAAAATTATTCCATTTATTAATATTTTAATGAAAAAAAAATTATTAAAAAAATCTGGAAAAAAAACCTATTTAAGTTAGCAAAGTTTGGTTTTCACCAATGGACTCCCAGCATCATGTTTAGTCCAGAAGCCAATTTTGAAATGAATCTGACATACTTTAAGAAATAAGCCGATTTTTTTGTCGGCCATTTTGAAAATGACGAAATGCAAAAACTTATAACGTTCCACGCACAACTTCACATAGCAACCATCCTTTCTACCAAGTTTCAGTTCTTTACTTAAATCGCTTCTATAAAATAATCTCCGGACAAAATTTTGAAATCCAAAAAACAGAATAACAATATGTCTTCCGAAATACTTCGTTTCGGTCGACATAATTAGTCCCATTTTTTCAAGTAAATGTGGTCGGATCTTCCTTTAACTTGGTCAACATGTAGAACTAAGGCTAGTGTATCCATAAAATACAAAATTATACCAATTGATGCCCTAAAGGGGTGTCAGGGGGGTCTCAAAGTTGCCAGGAGGGTCCAAAAAGCACATTGCTTTCGTACCAAAATCTGTATATCTTGAAAACGGTTAACTTTAATGATATGAACTATGCATTTTATAAGTAGCACATTACATGCCTCACATATATACGGCATGCAATTAAATGTACGATCTAAAATGGTGGACCAGAGGTGCCTAAAATAGGGGTGGGGTCACCCTAGCAAAAATGAACAAGTGGGAATATTTTGAAAACCGTACAATGGATTTCTGCAAACCTGACACTAAAGTAGTAGCCTATTTAATGATACATACAAATAAAAGATTAATTTTGTTCTATGTGTACAGGTTTTTTTTTAAGATTTTTTTTTTATTTAATTTTTTTATTTCTTAATGAAAAAAAAAAATGAAAAAAAATTGGGAAAAAAAAACTGTTAAAGTTAGCAAAGTTTGGTTTTCATCAGTAGACACGGGGCATTTTGTTTGGCCCGGTAGCCAATTTTGAAAAGATTCAGACAAACTTTACAAAAATTATTCCATTTATTAATATTTTAATGAAAAAAAAATTATTAAAAAAATCTGGAAAAAAAACCTATTTAAGTTAGCAAAGTTTGGTTTTCACCAATGGACTCCCAGCATCATGTTTAGTCCAGAAGCCAATTTTGAAATGAATCTGACATACTTTAAGAAATAAGCCGATTTTTTTGTCGGCCATTTTGAAAATGACGAAATGCAAAAACTTATAACGTTCCACGCACAACTTCACATAGCAACCATCCTTTCTACCAAGTTTCAGTTCTTTACTTAAATCGCTTCTATAAAATAATCTCCGGACAAAATTTTGAAATCCAAAAAACAGAATAACAATATGTCTTCCGAAATACTTCGTTTCGGTCGACATAATTAGTCCCATTTTTTCAAGTAAATGTGGTCGGATCTTCCTTAAACTTGGTCAACATGTAGAACTAAGGCTAGTGTATCCATAAAATACAAAATTATACCAATTGATGCCCTAAAGGGGTGTCAGAGGGGTCTCAAAGTTGCCAGGAGGGTCCAAAAAGCACATTGCTTTCGTACCAAAATCTGTATATCTTGAAAACGGTTAACTTTAATGATATGAACTATGCATTTTATAAGTAGCACATTACATGCCTCACATATATACGGCATGCAATTAAATGTACGATCTAAAATGGTGGACCAGAGGTGCCTAAAATAGGGGTGGGGTCACCCTAGCAAAAATGAACAAGTGGGAATATTTTGAAAACCGTACAATGGATTTCTGCAAACCTGACACTAAAGTAGTAGCCTATTTAATGATACATACAAATAAAAGATTAATTTTGTTCTATGTGTACAGGTTTTTTTTTAAGATTTTTTTTTTATTTCATTTTTTTATTTCTTAATGAAAAAAAAAAATGAAAAAAAATTGGGAAAAAAAACCTGTTAAAGTTAGCAAAGTTTGGTTTTCATCAGTAGACACGGGGCATTTTGTTTGGCCCGGTAGCCAATTTTGAAAAGATTCAGACAAACTTTACAAAAATTATTCCATTTATTAATATTTTAATGAAAAAAAAATTATTAAAAAAATCTGGAAAAAAAACCTATTTAAGTTAGCAAAGTTTGGTTTTCACCAATGGACTCCCAGCATCATGTTTAGTCCAGAAGCCAATTTTGAAATGAATCTGACATACTTTAAGAAATTAGCCGATTTTTTTGTCGGCCATTTTGAAAATGACGAAATGCAAAAACTTATAACGTTCCACGCACAACTTCACATAGCAACTATCCTTTCTACCAAGTTTCAGTTCTTTACTTAAATCGCTTCTATAAAATAATCTCCGGACAAAATTTTGAAATCCAAAAAACAGAATAACAATATGTCTTCCGAAATACTTCGTTTCGGTCGACATAATTAGTCCCATTTTTTCAAGTAAATGTGGTCGGATCTTCCTTTAACTTGGTCAACATGTAGAACTAAGACTAGTGTATCCATAAAATACAAAATTATACCAATTGATGCCCTAAAGGGGTGTCAGGGGGGTCTCAAAGTTGCCAGGAGGGTCCAAAAAGCACATTGCTTTCGTACCAAAATCTGTATATCTTGAAAACGGTTAACTTTAATGATATGAACTATGCATTTTATAAGTAGCACATTACATGCCTCACATATATACGGCATGCAATTAAATGTACGATCTAAAATGGTGGACCAGAGGTGCCTAAAATAGGGGTGGGGTCACCCTAGCAAAAATGAACAAGTGGGAATATTTTGAAAACCGTACAATGGATTTCTGCAAACCTGACACTAAAGTAGTAGCCTATTTAATGATACATACAAATAAAAGATTAATTTTGTTCTATGTGTACAGGTTTTTTTTTAAGATTTTTTTTTTATTTAATTTTTTTATTTCTTAATGAAAAAAAAAAAATGAAAAAAAATTGGGAAAAAAAAAACTGTTAAAGTTAGCAAAGTTTGGTTTTCATCAGTAGACACGGGGCATTTTGTTTGGCCCGGTAGCCAATTTTGAAAAGATTCAGACAAACTTTACAAAAATTATTCCATTTATTAATATTTTAATGAAAAAAAAATTATTAAAAAAATCTGGAAAAAAAACCTATTTAAGTTAGCAAAGTTTGGTTTTCACCAATGGACTCCCAGCATCATGTTTAGTCCAGAAGCCAATTTTGAAATGAATCTGACATACTTTAAGAAATAAGCCGATTTTTTTGTCGGCCATTTTGAAAATGACGAAATGCAAAAACTTATAACGTTCCACGCACAACTTCACATAGCAACCATCCTTTCTACCAAGTTTCAGTTCTTTACTTAAATCGCTTCTATAAAATAATCTCCGGACAAAATTTTGAAATCCAAAAAACAGAATAACAATATGTCTTCCGAAATACTTCGTTTCGGTCGACATAATTAGTCCCATTTTTTCAAGTAAATGTGGTCGGATCTTCCTTAAACTTGGTCAACATGTAGAACTAAGGCTAGTGTATCCATAAAATACAAAATTATACCAATTGATGCCCTAAAGGGGTGTCAGAGGGGTCTCAAAGTTGCCAGGAGGGTCCAAAAAGCACATTGCTTTCGTACCAAAATCTGTATATCTTGAAAACGGTTAACTTTAATGATATGAACTATGCATTTTATAAGTAGCACATTACATGCCTCACATATATACGGCATGCAATTAAATGTACGATCTAAAATGGTGGACCAGAGGTGCCTAAAATAGGGGTGGGGTCACCCTAGCAAAAATGAACAAGTGGGAATATTTTGAAAACCGTACAATGGATTTCTGCAAACCTGACACTAAAGTAGTAGCCTATTTAATGATACATACAAATAAAAGATTAATTTTGTTCTATGTGTACAGGTTTTTTTTTAAGATTTTTTTTTTATTTCATTTTTTTATTTCTTAATGAAAAAAAAAAAATGAAAAAAAATTGGGAAAAAAAAACTGTTAAAGTTAGCAAAGTTTGGTTTTCATCAGTAGACACGGGGCATTTTGTTTGGCCCGGTAGCCAATTTTGAAAAGATTCAGACAAACTTTACAAAAATTATTCCATTTATTAATATTTTAATGAAAAAAAAATTATTAAAAAAATCTGGAAAAAAAACCTATTTAAGTTAGCAAAGTTTGGTTTTCACCAATGGACTCCCAGCATCATGTTTAGTCCAGAAGCCAATTTTGAAATGAATCTGACATACTTTAAGAAATTAGCCGATTTTTTTGTCGGCCATTTTGAAAATGACGAAATGCAAAAACTTATAACGTTCCACGCACAACTTCACATAGCAACTATCCTTTCTACCAAGTTTCAGTTCTTTACTTAAATCGCTTCTATAAAATAATCTCCGGACAAAATTTTGAAATCCAAAAAACAGAATAACAATATGTCTTCCGAAATACTTCGTTTCGGTCGACATAATTAGTCCCATTTTTTCAAGTAAATGTGGTCGGATCTTCCTTTAACTTGGTCAACATGTAGAACTAAGACTAGTGTATCCATAAAATACAAAATTATACCAATTGATGCCCTAAAGGGGTGTCAGGGGGGTCTCAAAGTTGCCAGGAGGGTCCAAAAAGCACATTGCTTTCGTACCAAAATCTGTATATCTTGAAAACGGTTAACTTTAATGATATGAACTATGCATTTTATAAGTAGCACATTACATGCCTCACATATATACGGCATGCAATTAAATGTACGATCTAAAATGGTGGACCAGAGGTGCCTAAAATAGGGGTGGGGTCACCCTAGCAAAAATGAACAAGTGGGAATATTTTGAAAACCGTACAATGGATTTCTGCAAACCTGACACTAAAGTAGTAGCCTATTTAATGATACATACAAATAAAAGATTAATTTTGTTCTATGTGTACAGGTTTTTTTTTAAGATTTTTTTTTTATTTCATTTTTTTATTTCTTAATGAAAAAAAAAAAATGAAAAAAAATTGGGAAAAAAAAACTGTTAAAGTTAGCAAAGTTTGGTTTTCATCAGTAGACACGGGGCATTTTGTTTGGCCCGGTAGCCAATTTTGAAAAGATTCAGACAAACTTTACAAAAATTATTCCATTTATTAATATTTTAATGAAAAAAAAATTATTAAAAAAATCTGGAAAAAAAACCTATTTAAGTTAGCAAAGTTTGGTTTTCACCAATGGACTCCCAGCATCATGTTTAGTCCAGAAGCCAATTTTGAAATGAATCTGACATACTTTAAGAAATAAGCCGATTTTTTTGTCGGCCATTTTGAAAATGACGAAATGCAAAAACTTATAACGTTCCACGCACAACTTCACATAGCAACCATCCTTTCTACCAAGTTTCAGTTCTTTACTTAAATCGCTTCTATAAAATAATCTCCGGACAAAATTTTGAAATCCAAAAAACAGAATAACAATATGTCTTCCGAAATACTTCGTTTCGGTCGACATAATTAGTCCCATTTTTTCAAGTAAATGTGGTCGGATCTTCCTTAAACTTGGTCAACATGTAGAACTAAGGCTAGTGTATCCATAAAATACAAAATTATACCAATTGATGCCCTAAAGGGGTGTCAGAGGGGTCTCAAAGTTGCCAGGAGGGTCCAAAAAGCACATTGCTTTCGTACCAAAATCTGTATATCTTGAAAACGGTTAACTTTAATGATATGAACTATGCATTTTATAAGTAGCACATTACATGCCTCACATATATACGGCATGCAATTAAATGTACGATCTAAAATGGTGGACCAGAGGTGCCTAAAATAGGGGTGGGGTCACCCTAGCAAAAATGAACAAGTGGGAATATTTTGAAAACCGTACAATGGATTTCTGCAAACCTGACACTAATGTAGTAGCCTATTTAATGATACATACAAATAAAAGATTAATTTTGTTCTATGTGTACAGGTTTTTTTTTAAGATTTTTTTTTTATTTCATTTTTTTATTTCTTAATGAAAAAAAAAAAATGAAAAAAAATTGGGAAAAAAAAACTGTTAAAGTTAGCAAAGTTTGGTTTTCATCAGTAGACACGGGGCATTTTGTTTGGCCCGGTAGCCAATTTTGAAAAGATTCAGACAAACTTTACAAAAATTATTCCATTTATTAATATTTTAATGAAAAAAAAATTATTAAAAAAATCTGGAAAAAAAACCTATTTAAGTTAGCAAAGTTTGGTTTTCACCAATGGACTCCCAGCATCATGTTTAGTCCAGAAGCCAATTTTGAAATGAATCTGACATACTTTAAGAAATTAGCCGATTTTTTTGTCGGCCATTTTGAAAATGACGAAATGCAAAAACTTATAACGTTCCACGCACAACTTCACATAGCAACTATCCTTTCTACCAAGTTTCAGTTCTTTACTTAAATCGCTTCTATAAAATAATCTCCGGACAAAATTTTGAAATCCAAAAAACAGAATAACAATATGTCTTCCGAAATACTTCGTTTCGGTCGACATAATTAGTCCCATTTTTTCAAGTAAATGTGGTCGGATCTTCCTTTAACTTGGTCAACATGTAGAACTAAGACTAGTGTATCCATAAAATACAAAATTATACCAATTGATGCCCTAAAGGGGTGTCAGGGGGGTCTCAAAGTTGCCAGGAGGGTCCAAAAAGCACATTGCTTTCGTACCAAAATCTGTATATCTTGAAAACGGTTAACTTTAATGATATGAACTATGCATTTTATAAGTAGCACATTACATGCCTCACATATATACGGCATGCAATTAAATGTACGATCTAAAATGGTGGACCAGAGGTGCCTAAAATAGGGGTGGGGTCACCCTAGCAAAAATGAACAAGTGGGAATATTTTGAAAACCGTACAATGGATTTCTGCAAACCTGACACTAAAGTAGTAGCCTATTTAATGATACATACAAATAAAAGATTAATTTTGTTCTATGTGTACAGGTTTTTTTTTAAGATTTTTTTTTTATTTAATTTTTTTATTTCTTAATGAAAAAAAAAAAATGAAAAAAAATTGGGAAAAAAAAACTGTTAAAGTTAGCAAAGTTTGGTTTTCATCAGTAGACACGGGGCATTTTGTTTGGCCCGGTAGCCAATTTTGAAAAGATTCAGACAAACTTTACAAAAATTATTCCATTTATTAATATTTTAATGAAAAAAAAATTATTAAAAAAATCTGGAAAAAAAACCTATTTAAGTTAGCAAAGTTTGGTTTTCACCAATGGACTCCCAGCATCATGTTTAGTCCAGAAGCCAATTTTGAAATGAATCTGACATACTTTAAGAAATAAGCCGATTTTTTTGTCGGCCATTTTGAAAATGACGAAATGCAAAAACTTATAACGTTCCACGCACAACTTCACATAGCAACCATCCTTTCTACCAAGTTTCAGTTCTTTACTTAAATCGCTTCTATAAAATAATCTCCGGACAAAATTTTGAAATCCAAAAAACAGAATAACAATATGTCTTCCGAAATACTTCGTTTCGGTCGACATAATTAGTCCCATTTTTTCAAGTAAATGTGGTCGGATCTTCCTTAAACTTGGTCAACATGTAGAACTAAGGCTAGTGTATCCATAAAATACAAAATTATACCAATTGATGCCCTAAAGGGGTGTCAGAGGGGTCTCAAAGTTGCCAGGAGGGTCCAAAAAGCACATTGCTTTCGTACCAAAATCTGTATATCTTGAAAACGGTTAACTTTAATGATATGAACTATGCATTTTATAAGTAGCACATTACATGCCTCACATATATACGGCATGCAATTAAATGTACGATCTAAAATGGTGGACCAGAGGTGCCTAAAATAGGGGTGGGGTCACCCTAGCAAAAATGAACAAGTGGGAATATTTTGAAAACCGTACAATGGATTTCTGCAAACCTGACACTAAAGTAGTAGCCTATTTAATGATACATACAAATAAAAGATTAATTTTGTTCTATGTGTACAGGTTTTTTTTTAAGATTTTTTTTTTATTTCATTTTTTTATTTCTTAATGAAAAAAAAAAAATGAAAAAAAATTGGGAAAAAAAAACTGTTAAAGTTAGCAAAGTTTGGTTTTCATCAGTAGACACGGGGCATTTTGTTTGGCCCGGTAGCCAATTTTGAAAAGATTCAGACAAACTTTACAAAAATTATTCCATTTATTAATATTTTAATGAAAAAAAAATTATTAAAAAAATCTGGAAAAAAAACCTATTTAAGTTAGCAAAGTTTGGTTTTCACCAATGGACTCCCAGCATCATGTTTAGTCCAGAAGCCAATTTTGAAATGAATCTGACATACTTTAAGAAATTAGCCGATTTTTTTGTCGGCCATTTTGAAAATGACGAAATGCAAAAACTTATAACGTTCCACGCACAACTTCACATAGCAACTATCCTTTCTACCAAGTTTCAGTTCTTTACTTAAATCGCTTCTATAAAATAATCTCCGGACAAAATTTTGAAATCCAAAAAACAGAATAACAATATGTCTTCCGAAATACTTCGTTTCGGTCGACATAATTAGTCCCATTTTTTCAAGTAAATGTGGTCGGATCTTCCTTTAACTTGGTCAACATGTAGAACTAAGACTAGTGTATCCATAAAATACAAAATTATACCAATTGATGCCCTAAAGGGGTGTCAGGGGGGTCTCAAAGTTGCCAGGAGGGTCCAAAAAGCACATTGCTTTCGTACCAAAATCTGTATATCTTGAAAACGGTTAACTTTAATGATATGAACTATGCATTTTATAAGTAGCACATTACATGCCTCACATATATACGGCATGCAATTAAATGTACGATCTAAAATGGTGGACCAGAGGTGCCTAAAATAGGGGTGGGGTCACCCTAGCAAAAATGAACAAGTGGGAATATTTTGAAAACCGTACAATGGATTTCTGCAAACCTGACACTAAAGTAGTAGCCTATTTAATGATACATACAAATAAAAGATTAATTTTGTTCTATGTGTACAGGTTTTTTTTTAAGATTTTTTTTTTATTTAATTTTTTTATTTCTTAATGAAAAAAAAAAAATGAAAAAAAATTGGGAAAAAAAAACTGTTAAAGTTAGCAAAGTTTGGTTTTCATCAGTAGACACGGGGCATTTTGTTTGGCCCGGTAGCCAATTTTGAAAAGATTCAGACAAACTTTACAAAAATTATTCCATTTATTAATATTTTAATGAAAAAAAAATTATTAAAAAAATCTGGAAAAAAAACCTATTTAAGTTAGCAAAGTTTGGTTTTCACCAATGGACTCCCAGCATCATGTTTAGTCCAGAAGCCAATTTTGAAATGAATCTGACATACTTTAAGAAATAAGCCGATTTTTTTTGTCGGCCATTTTGAAAATGACGAAATGCAAAAACTTATAACGTTCCACGCACAACTTCACATAGCAACCATCCTTTCTACCAAGTTTCAGTTCTTTACTTAAATCGCTTCTATAAAATAATCTCCGGACAAAATTTTGAAATCCAAAAAACAGAATAACAATATGTCTTCCGAAATACTTCGTTTCGGTCGACATAATTAGTCCCATTTTTTCAAGTAAATGTGGTCGGATCTTCCTTAAACTTGGTCAACATGTAGAACTAAGGCTAGTGTATCCATAAAATACAAAATTATACCAATTGATGCCCTAAAGGGGTGTCAGAGGGGTCTCAAAGTTGCCAGGAGGGTCCAAAAAGCACATTGCTTTCGTACCAAAATCTGTATATCTTGAAAACGGTTAACTTTAATGATATGAACTATGCATTTTATAAGTAGCACATTACATGCCTCACATATATACGGCATGCAATTAAATGTACGATCTAAAATGGTGGACCAGAGGTGCCTAAAATAGGGGTGGGGTCACCCTAGCAAAAATGAACAAGTGGGAATATTTTGAAAACCGTACAATGGATTTCTGCAAACCTGACACTAAAGTAGTAGCCTATTTAATGATACATACAAATAAAAGATTAATTTTGTTCTATGTGTACAGGTTTTTTTTTAAGATTTTTTTTTTATTTCATTTTTTTATTTCTTAATGAAAAAAAAAAATGAAAAAAAATTGGGAAAAAAAAACTGTTAAAGTTAGCAAAGTTTGGTTTTCATCAGTAGACACGGGGCATTTTGTTTGGCCCGGTAGCCAATTTTGAAAAGATTCAGACAAACTTTACAAAAATTATTCCATTTATTAATATTTTAATGAAAAAAAAATTATTAAAAAAATCTGGAAAAAAAACCTATTTAAGTTAGCAAAGTTTGGTTTTCACCAATGGACTCCCAGCATCATGTTTAGTCCAGAAGCCAATTTTGAAATGAATCTGACATACTTTAAGAAATTAGCCGATTTTTTTGTCGGCCATTTTGAAAATGACGAAATGCAAAAACTTATAACGTTCCACGCACAACTTCACATAGCAACTATCCTTTCTACCAAGTTTCAGTTCTTTACTTAAATCGCTTCTATAAAATAATCTCCGGACAAAATTTTGAAATCCAAAAAACAGAATAACAATATGTCTTCCGAAATACTTCGTTTCGGTCGACATAATTAGTCCCATTTTTTCAAGTAAATGTGGTCGGATCTTCCTTTAACTTGGTCAACATGTAGAACTAAGACTAGTGTATCCATAAAATACAAAATTATACCAATTGATGCCCTAAAGGGGTGTCAGGGGGGTCTCAAAGTTGCCAGGAGGGTCCAAAAAGCACATTGCTTTCGTACCAAAATCTGTATATCTTGAAAACGGTTAACTTTAATGATATGAACTATGCATTTTATAAGTAGCACATTACATGCCTCACATATATACGGCATGCAATTAAATGTACGATCTAAAATGGTGGACCAGAGGTGCCTAAAATAGGGGTGGGGTCACCCTAGCAAAAATGAACAAGTGGGAATATTTTGAAAACCGTACAATGGATTTCTGCAAACCTGACACTAAAGTAGTAGCCTATTTAATGATACATACAAATAAAAGATTAATTTTGTTCTATGTGTACAGGTTTTTTTTTAAGATTTTTTTTTTATTTAATTTTTTTATTTCTTAATGAAAAAAAAAAAAATGAAAAAAAATTGGGAAAAAAAAACTGTTAAAGTTAGCAAAGTTTGGTTTTCATCAGTAGACACGGGGCATTTTGTTTGGCCCGGTAGCCAATTTTGAAAAGATTCAGACAAACTTTACAAAAATTATTCCATTTATTAATATTTTAATGAAAAAAAAATTATTAAAAAAATCTGGAAAAAAAACCTATTTAAGTTAGCAAAGTTTGGTTTTCACCAATGGACTCCCAGCATCATGTTTAGTCCAGAAGCCAATTTTGAAATGAATCTGACATACTTTAAGAAATAAGCCGATTTTTTTGTCGGCCATTTTGAAAATGACGAAATGCAAAAACTTATAACGTTCCACGCACAACTTCACATAGCAACCATCCTTTCTACCAAGTTTCAGTTCTTTACTTAAATCGCTTCTATAAAATAATCTCCGGACAAAATTTTGAAATCCAAAAAACAGAATAACAATATGTCTTCCGAAATACTTCGTTTCGGTCGACATAATTAGTCCCATTTTTTCAAGTAAATGTGGTCGGATCTTCCTTAAACTTGGTCAACATGTAGAACTAAGGCTAGTGTATCCATAAAATACAAAATTATACCAATTGATGCCCTAAAGGGGTGTCAGAGGGGTCTCAAAGTTGCCAGGAGGGTCCAAAAAGCACATTGCTTTCGTACCAAAATCTGTATATCTTGAAAACGGTTAACTTTAATGATATGAACTATGCATTTTATAAGTAGCACATTACATGCCTCACATATATGTAGAAATCAAATCCTTGGCGGGTTCCAAATCTGTGGCAGATGCCTAAACTGTGGCAGATCATGATGTCATAATTAAATTTCAAAGGCCCCAGATCTGTGGCAGGTTTCAGACGTTGCAAATCTATGGCAGATTTCAAACCTTATGGTTGATTGTGACATCACAATGATTTATTCAGTGATCCCAAATCTATGGCAGATTTTAATTGTGCCAAATCCATGGCATATTTTATAAGTGTCCAAAATCTATAGCAAATAAATACCCATCGGTAATTGGAATTAGGAAAATAATAAAAGAGACAGACAAAAACATTTGCTCTTCATATTCTTGTATTTGTCGCCTCACGGGATTTGGCTTGAGCGTCTCTGATGGATATTAAATGCATGTGTGTACGCAGTTTTAAATTATCAGCCTGTAACTTTGGTATACATTGATTTTGATACAAAAGAAACAAACACAAAACAAGAATATGTCCGAAAGACATAATGGACCATCTCTCAGCATTAGGAAAGTACAAAAAGGGACAGACAAAACATTTGCTCTTCGTATATTGTATTTTTTGCCTTACGGGATTTGGCTTGAGTGTCTCTGATGGGTATTAAATGCATGTGTGGACATAGGTTTAAATTAAATGGTCCGGAACTTCACAAAACAATAATATGTCTGAAAGGCATGATGCCCCATCTCGAAGCATTTGGGACGGACGAGTAGACGAACGAACAGACCCGAACACTATATGCTCCCTTCTTCCGTAGATGGGGCATAACAACAGACAAAGTAAAAACAAATACAAAACATCCTTACAGCAATCACCAACAAGAAGGGGTCGTAATCATGGTAATGTAAGATTGTCAACAGGCACAATGCATGTGGCCCGAAACAATTATTGTAACAAATTCTAAAATGCTTTCATCAAAAAGTTTCTATATCAATGGTGTTTTTTTTCAGTTCAGACTAAACTACATGTATAATTTTATTTGTTTAATCTTTGAATCTGCAGGACCAGAAACATTAGGTATCATCGAAAATGTGTCATGTAATTAAGTTTTAAATTTATTCCTAGCATGAATATAAGCATGGACAAAGTCGCCCAACCAGTGACAAACATTTTATAAGCATCTGTCTTATGATTATGCCTCGTAACATTTTTACTGTAGCTTTTCTGGTGAGTTATTTTTTTTGGTACGAAAACTGATAAGACAGGTAATATGCCCAGAGATTAATCCATTTATATTGAAATCACAGAGACTCCAGAATTGTTTTTTTTATTATTGTGATTAATGTTATAGGGACTGCATGAACTGCTTACAATATGAGTTTTGTAACAGACAGAATGTTTATTTAATCTAAAGACTACAAATAAATTTTATACTTTCATTTGGTCTATAAAAACACGATGAATTAGGAAAGCTGGCGTTTATTATGCTTACAATATGAGTTTTGTAACAGACAGAATGTTTGTTTAATCTGAAGACTACAAATAAATTGTACACTTTCATTTGGTCTATAAAAACACGATGAATTTTATTAAGCCAGTTCCTTCAGCTGGTAGCGGTTGAGATCAAACACGTATCCAGTTTCGCCATCTCTGACTTTGTAAACCTTCCCCGCATTGGAGGAACAAATGCTTGTCACGATTCCTTTTCTGTAGTACCCGCTTGAAAAGATGGCTGTACCTTTATTCATTGCAGGATTAGTCCTATAGTAAACCCACTGGCCTTCGACAGGATAGAAAGTGATGTCGTCTTGAAGGTTCTCGGCAAACTGTTGTAAGGGAAATGATGAATGGGCTTCCATCTGTAAGCGTCTGTAAAAAGCACTTTGTCCGTATTTCGGCATTTCTCTTGATGGAACCTGTGAAAAGATGTTTAAAATTCAAACATAGCATTAATATTGTTAATCAAATCTAGTTAAAAATAGAATATTTAAAAGCATGGAAAACCCAGAAGTAAAAAATACCTTATATTTGTATTTATAACCTAACTAACGGATACGTATATCTGGTTTGGTTAGCATCAGGGAGCGACATCGACTATGAAGGTAGCATCAGTGAGTCACCTCGACTATCAGGGTAGCATCAGGGAGGTTAGGATTAGAATAATCACCACGTGCACACGCATAAGTATAAGACTTTTTGACTTTCTGGTTAGCAGCAGCGAGCAGCCTCCATTATAAGGTTAGCATCAGGAACTTAGAGTAAGACTTAGGATCAGGGAGCCTTCTCGATTAACAGGGAAGCATCAGGGAACTGTCACGACGATAAAAGGAGCATTAGGGAGCCGCCTCGCCGATTAAGTTAGGGTTAACATTTAATATGGTTAGGGTTCAGGGAGCCTCATCGATGATCAGCTGGGTTAGGGTAAGCATTGAATAACGTTAGGGATTAGGGTTAGGGACTGGTGTTAGTGCTAAGGTTAGGGTATGGGTTAAGGTTTAGATCACACGATCAGTTTGGGGTAAACATTTAATAGGCTTAGCATTGGGTTAGCGGTAAAGGTTAGGGGTTAGGGTTAGGGGCTAGGGGCTAGGGTTAGGGTAAACATTTAATAGGACTATGGTTTGGTTAGTGGTTAGGATTAGTGGTTTGGGTTAGGGGTCAGGGTTAGGGTTTGGTTAGGGTTAGGGTTTAGTAAGCGATTAGGGTTAAGGTTAGGGGTCGGGTTTGGGTTGCGGTAAGGTTTAAGGTTAGGGTAAGGATTTAGTTAGTGGTAAGGGTTATGGTAAAGGTCAGGGTTTGTGCTAGGCTTTAGTTAGCGGTTAGGGTTAAGGTTAGGGTTAGGGGTAGGGCTAGGGGTTAGGGTAAGAATTAAGATAGCGGTTAGTGTTAGGGCTAGGGGTTCGAGTTAAGGATTAGTAAGCGGTTAGGGTTAGGATTTAGTAAGCGGTTAGGGTTTAGTTAGCGGTTAGGGTTTAGTCAGCAATAAGGGTTAGTGGTTAGTGTTACGTGTTAGGGTTAGGAGTTAGGGTAAGGGCGGACTATCCCTGATGGTATCAGGGAGCCGCTTCAACTATCAGGTTAGCATCAGGGAGTCGTCTCGATTATCAAACTAGCATCAGGAAGCCGTTTCGACTATCAGGGTAGCATCAGCGAGCCGTCTCGACTATCAGGTTAGGGTTAGCATTTTAATAGATAATAATATTATTTTATCAATCTCTCCTAGCGCCGCCTCCACTATCAGGTTAGCATCAGGGAGCCGCCCAGACTATCAGGTTAGCATCAACGAGCCGTCTCGACTATCAGGTTAGCATCAGGGAGCAGCCTCTACTATCAGGTTAGCATCAGGGAGCCGCCTCGACTATCAGGTTAGCATCAGGGAGCCGTCTTCTCTATCAGGTTAGCATCAGGGAGCCGCCCCGACTATCAGGTTAGCATCAGGGAGCCGTCTCGACCATCAGGTTAGCATCAGGGAGCAGACTCTATCAGGTTGGCATCAAGGAGCCACCCCGACTATCAGGTTAGCATCAGGGAGCCGCCTCGACTATCAGGTTAGCATCAGGGAGCAGCCTCTACTATCAGGTTAGCATCAGGGAGCCGCCTCGACTATCAGGTTAGCATCAGGGAGCCGTCTCGTCTATCAGGTTAGGGTTAGCATTTTTATGGGTTATAATATTATTATATCAATCTCTCTTAGTGCCGCCTCCACTATCAGGTTAGCATCAGGGAGCCGCCTCGACTATCAGGTTAGCATCAGGGAGCAGCCTCTACTATCAGGGAGCCGCCTCGACTATCAGGTTAGCATCAGGGAGCGGCCTCGACTATCAGGGAGCCGCCTCCACTATCAGGTTAGCATCAGGGAGCGGCCTCGACAATCAGGTTAGCATCAGGGAGCGGCCTCGACTATCAGGGAGCCGTCTCGACTATCAGGTTAGCATCAGGGAGCAGCCTCTACTATCAGGGAGCCGCCTCGACTATCAGGTTAGCATCAGGGAGCGGCCTCGACTCTCAGGGAGCCGCCTCGACTATCAGGTTAGCATCAGGGAGCGGCCTCGACTATCAGGGAGCCGCCTCGACTATCAGGTTAGCATCAGGGAGCGGCCTCGACTATCAGGGAGCCGCCTCGACTATCTGGTAAGCATCAGGGAGCCGTCTCGACTATCAGGGAGCCGCCTCGACTATCAGGTTAGCATCAGGGAGCGGCCTCGACTATCAGGGAGCCGCCTCGACTATCTGGTAAGAATCAGGGAGCCGTCTCGACTATCAGGTTAGCATCAAGGAGCAGCATCTACTATCAGGGCGCCACCCCGACTATCAGGTTAGCATCAGGGAGCCGTCTCGACTATTAGGTTAGGGTTAGCATTTCAATAGGTCATAATATTATTATATCAATGTCTCCTGGTGCCCCCTCGACGATCAGTGTAGCATTAGGGAGCCGCTTCGACTATCAGGGTTCAAGCATTAGGAAGCCATCTCAACTATCAGGATAGTATCGTCGTTTACTCTTTTTGCAGACAAAGTCCAACGTTGTGAGTATAAGCAAGATTTGCGTGATTGACATTTACTGTCACGCTTGAATTTGGTATTCTTCTTAAACACGGATCATTTTTTTCATTTACTCGAAACTGTGTTATTAAAAAAGAAGATATTATCTCTTTTATTGCAGAAATTAATCATAGCTTTAAAAATTCTGAATTACATTTCTATTTACCAGTAAGCATCCACCAGCGGCCTCGAATATCATGGTGTAAATTTTAAAGCATTTTAAAACATGTACATCTCCATGAACTAACCCCTTTACGTTTAAACTAGTCTGCTGTAAGCTATATTAATTACCTTGTTTTCTTTGTCGTCTCTTTCTCTACAGAACTTCCTTCTGTACAGTTCCCTATAGTAAGGGCTCACATTTTCCTAAATATTAGAAAATTATTAAATTAACAAACCAAATAAACCAATAAAATTTTAAAGGCAACTAGTGTGACAAAAGAACAATGCAAACTTTTCTGAATATAAGATTTTCTTTATTTAAGGACTACATTTAACCTGTTGACAATTGTTAGGATAACATCCTTTGCACAATCTTAATTTGTATTTCCAAGATTCATCCAAAATGTGTACCCTTTCTTAAAAAAATCATAACTAGTTTTATACATTGTATAGATTTTAATGAGATGAAGAAGTGTACGCAAAAACCTACATGCATAAATGTAGCGACAACTTATACCTGCATTACTTCTGTCTGTGTAAAAGACGGCTCAGGAAGCTGATCAATACTAGGCGCAACCAGGGTGGGGTTGTAATACTTTGCGACTTTTGGCGGTGGTGCATCGTCGTTATCTCCAACAAATTCCAATGCCTCTACAATAAATCAAAACAGAACCAAGTCATGACAGTAACCAAAGAAACCTTATATCTTTTTAAAATACGATAATCAAGGACCATCAACACACTTAATAAGGTGAGTTCACGTAAGAATGGTTTTGGTAAATTTTTGCGTTTTGATACGATAATTTGGATCATAAAAATATAAAACCGATACAAAATAATAATTCAAAGTTTACTTTTTTCTTTACCGGACAAAACAGGTTGTAGTTAAATGCTTTACCAAAACTAGCTTGTGTGAATCTTGGAAAGTTTTGTTATTGATCAGCTGACATGAACTTTATATTTTTTAACGGCAGTAAACCCACTTATCTTTTTGTTTGTTGCACACATAAAATATTTGCGAGTTCGATGGTATTTTTTTAAAAGACCACATCCTCACCTTCAAAAGTAACTTCGTGGATCTGAGCTTCATCTGTGGCCGCGGTTTTTTTCCGCCTCGATGTCAGATTCGTTGTCGTTTGCTTCTCTAATGTTGCTGCCGTTGGTACCCGATTTTGGATGCTCTACTTCTTCGTTTTCCTCTTGGTCGTCTTCTTGGACATCAAATTCTGCATTCCTTAAAAAGTCCTTTTCTTCTTTAGTAAGTGCTGCGAATGGCAACTGAAATGATCAAATAATACAATGTCTTCTTGACAAAAGTTAAATACAAATTGTGTACCCTTTTCTCGGTTTTAGCGATGATTTGATCTGCCTGGACATAAGAGATTGATAATGACTCCCAGTTCGGTAGTTTTGTGTTGTCCCTTATTGTGAACTCCTCCAGGTGAGGCTTACCTTATATTTTGAACGGCAGTGTTGTTTTACCGGACAAAACAAGAGTTACGGTACAAGAATTAAAATAAATTGAATAAGTATATGTATACGTAGTATTTTTTCTGTCCCCCGCCGCAACGAGGAGCAGGGACATAGAAATGCCAGTGTCCATCCGTCCGTCCGTCACACTTTTTTCCGTAACAGTTTTCTCAGCAACTATTAATCACAGGCTTTTGATATTTCACCAATTTTGAAAATACCTAAAATGGTGTGTTTATCTGACGGAACAGCCAGGTGTTGGGCCCACCTGAACATAATTGAAAGGACTAACAATAGGAGATTAGATGACCAATTGGCTCCACAAAGGATTTTTAAAGGTATACGGAGCAAATGCTGTTCCTGGTCACTAGGTTGTACTCCCGTGGATTTCTATGAATTTTTGGTCCATTTTTTATATTAAGGTCTATGGAAAACATTTTTATTAATCATGCAAAAATTTTGAAATGTTATGCCTGAGTTCGTATGCCATTACAAAGTCATGACTTATTAAAATAGTTGAAATATTTTGCAAGACGTAAATTTACAAGCCATTTTTCGTTGATTTATAAAACTCAAACTATCCATTATATTAACGATTTTTTGTTCCTTTTCCACTGCATTTAGAGTAATGTTGTAGTTCAACATGTTATATTTCTGATTTTAAAAAAATAAATAAATTTTTAATTAGGCAACGTGACGAAAAATTGGAAATAAATGCACAAACATTTTGTGAAGTTATTCACTATTCGAGTTTTTAGGTCAACTTTTTTATATAGAAAATGAGTGTAAATGTTAAGAAACTAAACGAATAAAATTGAAAAGTGAAAATTGAAATGTTGAAATCATTTCATTTTTTAAAGTAATTGATATACTAGTAGAATATAATACCTGGTCATCTAGAGGAACTGCAAAGTTGGGCCTGCTGAAAAATACATGTAGTTGGTAAGGAGTTTTCGGACGAGTCGCTTTATTTAGCCTATTGTTATAGCAGTAATAGAACTCACTGAGGTTATCAGACCAGTTGGTATTAGTAGCCATCTTTATTTTAAAATAGTCTGTCAAAGTGCGATTAAAACGCTCCACTCTTCCCTGACTTTGAGGGTGATAAGGCCTACCATGCATTTGAATTGTGTCAAACATTTTGACAACTTCTCTGAGATTTTCATTTCTAAACTCTTTCCGTTGTCGCTCTGGAGAATCCTCGGAGACCCGAAGTAGATAAATTTAAGCAAGATCTTACTGATTTCACTGGCTGTTTTTGTCTTGCAGGCCTGTCCAAATGCAAAACGGGAAAAGCAATCCACAATGTTACAAACATATTGGTAGCCTTTATGATTGGGCATTTTTTTCAAGTCGATCTGCCACCTGGAGTTGGGATATGTTGCCGGGATCGGGCGTCTAGTGCACTCCGTCTTTGGCAATGGTGCAGCACTCTTACACTGTTCACAGGAAATGTTTAAATCAAATAAAAGTTTAATGTTGTCCCTTGCCACCGGAAAAGCAATTCTTCTGATCGATTCGTAAATTGCTTGGGATTTTCTGTGATCGATCAAATGATTTTTCTTGACAAGCTCAATCATTTCCTCTTTCTGTAGACATTTTCTGTGTGGTGTATGGAGGTCTCCGCTCTTCTTGTACATACGATTGGAAGCTGAATCGTAAAAGTAATTTTCCAGGTACTTACGAACCATTCTTTCGTTCAGATTAGTCTTCAGATGCTTGACTATCTTCCCCGCTCCCCATTTCGGATTTGCTTCCTTTAGACGGCAAATTTCCATAATCTGTGTGTAATCTTTCCAAAATGTCTCCGGATTGGGATCTTTCGATACCGGTTTGTTCTTATCCCTTACAAGTGCAATGCCTTCGTCGAGTATACTCGACGCTCCGCCCGTGTCCGTCATGTTTGTGCAATACCCGTTTGAAAAAATACGTTCGCTCGTTTGTGACGTTACGGACGGTAACGTTTTCCCGTAAAAAATACGTTTTCCCGCATTTCCGATCGTCGACACAAAAATGATTTTTTTTTGGTTTAAATTATTTACTAACTTATAATTTATTTTTTTATAATATTCTTGAATCTTTAAATTTTGAATCTGAATCTTATTTTTTAAGAAAGCGATCTTAATGAATATCTACAATGACTTAGAAAAGAAAGTCATTATTATCCATTGTATTTTTTTTTTAGATATTGTAACGAAAATAATGTTTGATACTGTAATAACACACCATTTCTTAGTTGTCATTTAAAATCTGCCATAGATTAAGAGTCATAAGAATTTGCCACAGATTTGGCGTCATTGAAGTCTGCCATAGATTTGGAGTAAAAAAAAAATGCCATAGATTTGGCGTCGTTGAAAATCTGCCATAGATTTGGAGATATACGATCTGCCACAGATTTGGCGTCTTTGAAACAACTGTTACGTCAGATTCCGCCATAGATTTGAAATCTGCCATAGATTTGGAACCCGCCATAGATTTGAGTCCTACATATATACGGCATGCAATTAAATGTACGATCTAAAATGGTGGACCAGAGGTGCCTAAAATAGGGGTGGGGTCACCCTAGCAAAAATGAACAAGTGGGAATATTTTGAAAACCGTACAATGGATTTCTGCAAACCTGACACTAAAGTAGTAGCCTATTTAATGATACATACAAATAAAAGATTAATTTTGTTCTATGTGTACAGGTTTTTTTTTAAGATTTTTTTTTTATTTCATTTTTTTATTTCTTAATGAAAAAAAAAAAAATGAAAAAAAATTGGGAAAAAAAAACTGTTAAAGTTAGCAAAGTTTGGTTTTCATCAGTAGACACGGGGCATTTTGTTTGGCCCGGTAGCCAATTTTGAAAAGATTCAGACAAACTTTACAAAAATTATTCCATTTATTAATATTTTAATGAAAAAAAAATTATTAAAAAAATCTGGAAAAAAAACCTATTTAAGTTAGCAAAGTTTGGTTTTCACCAATGGACTCCCAGCATCATGTTTAGTCCAGAAGCCAATTTTGAAATGAATCTGACATACTTTAAGAAATTAGCCGATTTTTTTGTCGGCCATTTTGAAAATGACGAAATGCAAAAACTTATAACGTTCCACGCACAACTTCACATAGCAACCATCCTTTCTACCAAGTTTCAGTTCTTTACTTAAATCGCTTCTATAAAATAATCTCCGGACAAAATTTTGAAATCCAAAAAACAGAATAACAATATGTCTTCCGAAATACTTCGTTTCGGTCGACATAATTAGTCCCATTTTTTCAAGTAAATGTGGTCGGATCTTCCTTAAACTTGGTCAACATGTAGAACTAAGGCTAGTGTATCCATAAAATACAAAATTATACCAATTGATGCCCTAAAGGGGTGTCAGAGGGGTCTCAAAGTTGCCAGGAGGGTCCAAAAAGCACATTGCTTTCGTACCAAAATCTGTATATCTTGAAAACGGTTAACTTTAATGATATGAACTATGCATTTTATAAGTAGCACATTACATGCCTCACATATATACGGCATGCAATTAAATGTACGATCTAAAATGGTGGACCAGAGGTGCCTAAAATAGGGGTGGGGTCACCCTAGCAAAAATGAACAAGTGGGAATATTTTGAAAACCGTACAATGGATTTCTGCAAACCTGACACTAAAGTAGTAGCCTATTTAATGATACATACAAATAAAAGATTAATTTTGTTCTATGTGTACAGGTTTTTTTTTAAGATTTTTTTTTTATTTCATTTTTTTATTTCTTAATGAAAAAAAAAAAATGAAAAAAAATTGGGAAAAAAAAACTGTTAAAGTTAGCAAAGTTTGGTTTTCATCAGTAGACACGGGGCATTTTGTTTGGCCCGGTAGCCAATTTTGAAAAGATTCAGACAAACTTTACAAAAATTATTCCATTTATTAATATTTTAATGAAAAAAAAATTATTAAAAAAATCTGGAAAAAAAACCTATTTAAGTTAGCAAAGTTTGGTTTTCACCAATGGACTCCCAGCATCATGTTTAGTCCAGAAGCCAATTTTGAAATGAATCTGACATACTTTAAGAAATTAGCCGATTTTTTTGTCGGCCATTTTGAAAATGACGAAATGCAAAAACTTATAACGTTCCACGCACAACTTCACATAGCAACCATCCTTTCTACCAAGTTTCAGTTCTTTACTTAAATCGCTTCTATAAAATAATCTCCGGACAAAATTTTGAAATCCAAAAAACAGAAAAACAATATGTCTTCCGAAATACTTCGTTTCGGTCGACATAATAATGAAAAAAAATAAACGCGACAATAACAATATGTCTACCGAATAACTGCGTTTCGGTCGACATAATAATAAGAATAAGAATAATGAAAAAAATAAACGCGACAATAACAATATGTCTACCGAATAACTGCGTTTCGGTCGACATAACTAGAATTGCCATTGCTAGCAATAGCAGATGTCGACCGTTGCCTTATCTTTTACGACATATTTGACACTGTTGGCAGCCATTTAAATGATTTTTTAATATTTGACTCCATATTCCCACTCGCCATCCTTCAAACACCCTTAAATATCAAGTTTCGTTAAAATCTGCGAATTTTCAATAATTACGGAAGTGACGGCCATTTTGAATTTTTTAGAATTTTTGAACTCGCCATCATTTGAAACTCCTAAATATAAAGTTTCGTTAAAATCTGAGAATGTTCACTTTTACGGAAAATGGCGGCCATTTTGAATTTTTCGACATTTCTGACCTCGCGTATCAACTCGCCATCCTTCATATTCCTTAAATATAAAGTTTCGTTAAAATCGAAGAATGTTCAATTTTTACGGGAAATGGCGGCCATTTTGAATTTTTTGAAATTTTTAAATCGGTCATCCTTCAAAACTTTTAAAAATAATATTTCGTTAAAAATTTGAAAAAAAAAAAATTTTGGAAGTGGCGGCCATTTTGAATTTTTTGAACTTTTTTAACTCGCCATCCTTTGAAACACCTTAATATAAATTTTCGTGGAAATCGGAAAATTTTTCATTTTTACAGGAAGTGGCGGCCATTTTGAATTTTTCGACATTTCTTACTCCGCGTATGAACTGGCCATCCTTCATATACCTTAAATATAAAGTTTCGTTAAAATCGGAGAATGTTCAATTTTTACGGGAAATGGCGGCCATTTTGAATTTTTCGACATTTTTTTCGTCACGCCTCAACTCGCCATCCTATAATATTGCGTAAAATAAATTTTTGTTTCAATCAGAAAACGCGACTTTTTTTACGTAAAATGGCGGCCATCTTTGAAATGGCAGCCATCTTGGTTGCGAAAATTTCTACCGCAACAGATATCATGATCACGTATCATCATACCAAGTTTGGAACCGCAATATAAAACGGTTCTTTAGTTATGATGTGGACAATAATTGGCGACAATAAGAATAATAAGAATAACTAGAATTGCCATTGCCAGCAATAGCAGATGTCGACCGTTGCCTTATCTTTTACGACATATTTGACACTGTTGGCAGCCATTTAAATGATTTTTTAATATTTGACTCCATATTCCCACTCGCCATCCTTCAAACACCCTAAAATATCAAGTTTCGTTAAAATCTGAGAATTTTCAATAATTACGGAAGTGGCGGCCATTTTGAATTTTTTGGAATTTTTGAACTCGCCATCATTTGAAACTCCTAAATATAAAGTTTCGTTAAAATCAGAGAATGTTCACTTTTTACGGAAAATGGCGGCCATTTTGAATTTTTCGACATTTCTGACCTCGCGTATCAACTCGCCATCTTTCATATTCCTTAAATATAAAGTTTCATTAAAATCGGAGAATGTTCAATTTTTACGGGAAATGGCGACCATTTTGAATTTTTGAAATTTTTGAATCGGTCATCCTTCAAAACTCTTAAAAATAAAATTTCGTTAAAATTTTGAAAAAAAAAAATTTTGGAAGTGGCGGCCATTTTGAATTTTTTGAACTTTTTGAACTCACCATCCTTTGAAACACCTAAATATAAATTTTCGTCGAAATCGGAAAATTTTTCATTTTTACAAGAAGTGGCGGCCATTTTGAATATTTCGACATTTCTTACTCCGCGTATGAACTCGCCATCCTTCATATACCTTAAATATAAAGTTTCGTTAAAATCGGAGAATGTTAAATTTTTACGGGAAATGGCGGCCATTTTGAATTTTTCGACATTTTTTGCGTCACGCCTCAACTCGCCATCCTATAATATAGCGTAAAATAAATTTTTGTTCAAATAAAAAAATGCGACTTTTTTTACGTAAAATGGCGGCCATCTTTGAAATGGCAGCCATCTTTGTTCCGAAAAGTTTCATCGCAACAGATCTCATGATAACGTATCAACATACCAAGTTTCAATCCGTAATATGAAACGGTTCATGAGTTATTTGTCGGACCAATAAAAGTCGGAACAATAATAAGAATAATAATAATAATAATAATAATAATAATAATAATAATGAAAAAAAATAAACGCGACAATAACAATATGTCTACCGAATAACTGCGTTTCGGTCGACATAATAAGAATAATAAGAATAACTAGAATTGCCATTGCCAGCAATAGCAGATGTCGACCGTTGCCTTATCTTTTACGACATATTTGACACTGTTGGCAGCCATTTTAATGTTTTTTTTTAATATTTGACTCAATATTCCCACTCGCCATCCTTCAAACACCTAAAATATCAAGTTGCGTTAAAATCTGAAAATTTTCAATAATTACGGAAGTGGCGGCCATTTAGAATTTTTTGGAATTTTTGAACTTGCCATCATTTGAAACTCCTAAATATAAAGTTTTGTTAAAATCTGAGAATGTTCACTTTTTATGGAAAATGGCGGCCATTTTGAATTTTTCGACATTTCTAACCTCGCGTATCAACTTGCCATCCTTCATATTTCTAAAATATAAAGTTTCGTTAAAATCGGAGAATGTTAAATTTTTGCGGGAAATGGCGGCCATTTTGAATTTTTTGAAATTTTTGAATCGGTCATCCTTCAAAATTTTGAAAAAAAATTTTTGGAAGTGGCGGCCATTTTGAATTTTTTTAACTTTTTGAACTCACCATCCTTTGAAACACCTAAATATAAATTTTCGTGGAAATCGGAAAATTTTCATTTTTACAGAAAGTGGCGGCCATTTTGAATTTTTCGACATTTCTTACTCCGCGTATGAACTCGCCATCCTTCATATACCTTAAATATAAAGTTTCGTGAAAATAGGAGAATGTTCAATTTTTACGGGAAATGGCGGCCATTTTGAATTTTTCGACATTTTTTTCGTCACGCCTCAACAGGCCATCCTATAATATGGCTTTAAATAAATTTTTGTCCAAATCAGAAAACGCGACTTTTTTTACGTAAAATGTCGGCCATCTTGAAAATGGCAGCCATCTTGGTTCCGAAAAGTTCTACTGCAACAGATATCATGATCACGTATCATCATACCAAGTTTGGAACCGCAATATAAAACGGTTCTTTAGTTATGATGTGGACAATAATTGGCGACAATAATAAGAATAACTAGAATTGCCATTGCCAGCAATAGCAGATGTCGACCGTTGCCTTATCTTTTACGACATATTTGACACTGTCGGCAGCCATTTTAATGATTTTTTTAATATTTGACTCCATATTCCCACTCACCATCCTTCAAACACCTAAAATATCAAGTTTCGTTAAAATCTGAAAATTTTCAATAATTACGGAAGTGGCGGCCATTTTGATTTTTTTGGAATTTTTGAACTCGCCATCATTTAAAACTCCTAAATATAAAGTTTCGTTAAAATCTGAGAATGTTCACTTTTTACGGAAAATGGCGGCCATTTTGAATTTTTCGACATTTCTGACCTCGCGTATCAACTCGCCATCCTTCATATTCCTTAAATATTAAGTTTCGTTAAATTCGGAGAATGTTCAATTTTTACGGGAAATGGCGGCCATTTTGAATTTTTTGAAATTTTTGAATCGGTCATCCTTGAAAACTCTTAAAAACAAATTTCGTTAAAATTTTGAAAAAAAATTTTTTTTGGAAGTGGCGGCCATTTTGAATTTTTTTAACTTTTTTAACTCGGCATCCTTTGAAACACCTAAATATAAATTTTCGTCGAAATCTGAAAATTTTTCATTTTTACAGGAAGTGGCGGCCATTTTGAATATTTCGACATTTCTTACTCCGCGTATGAACTCGCCATCCTTCATATACCTTAAATATAAAGTTTCGTTAAAATCGGAGAATGTTCAATTTTTACGGGAAATGGCGGCCATTTTGAATTTTTCGACATTTTTTTCGTCACGCCTCAACTCGCCATCCTATAATATTGCGTAATATAAATTTTTGTTTCAATCAGAAAACGCAACTTTTTTTACGTAAAATGGCGGCCATCTTTGAAATGGCAGCCATCTTGGTTGCGAAAAGTTCTACCGCAACAGATATCATGATCACGTATCATCATACCAAGTTTGGAACCGCAATATAAAACGGTTCTTTAGTTATGATGTGGACAATAATTGGCGACAATAAGAATAAGAATAATAAGAATAAGAATAAGAATAACTAGGTATGATTGTGTTTGGATGCAAACACGAATGTCTCCCAAACAAACTCCCATTGCCACTATTCTCTTCAGCATGTCAAAAAACCCTTAAATATCAATTTTCATGTTAATCTGAGCACTTTGAAATTATGGCGGCCATCTTGGATTCAAATTGGCCGCCATCGTCAAATTTTAATTTCAGGTATAGAATGTTACTCGCAACATCATAATCTATCAGTATACCAATTTTCATCATAATTAGACCACTTTGAAATTTTGGCAGCCATCTTGGATTCAAAATGGCCGCCATTGTCAAATTTTAATTTCAGTTATAGAATGTTACTCGCAACATCATAATCTGTCAGTATACCAATTTTCATCATGATCAGACCACTTTGAAATTTTGGCGGCCATCTTGGATTCAAAATGGCCGCCATCGTTGAATTTTAATTTTAGTTATAAAATATTACTCGCAATATCATAATATATCAGTATACCAATTTTCATCATAATCAGACCACTTTGAAATTTTGGCGGCCATCTTGGATTCAAAATGGCCGCCATAGTCGAATTTTAATTTTAGTTATAAAATATTACACGCAATATCATAATCTATCAGTATACCAATTTTCATCAAAATCAGACCACTTTGAAATTTTGGCAGCCATCTTGGATTCAAAATGGCCGCCATTATCAGATTTTAATTTTAGTTATAGAATATTACTCGCAACATCATAATCCACCAGTATACCAATTTTCATCATAATCAGACCACTTTAAAATTTTTATCAAAATTTTGACCCAATTATCTCCCTTTAAATCACATTTTTATTTATATCTCGAAAACTGTAAATATCGCTTCAAAATTTTTTTCTGTATTATTAAAGAGAATGTTTTGCTCTATTATCCTACAAAATTTCAAAACCCTGCACACCTAGGTTACAGAGAAAATTGCAATGTCCTATATTATGATCTTTTCCTGTTTACATGAAAACGGTGGCCATTTTGAAAATTTTGAAAGTGGTTTGCAAAACTTCAGGTCACCCTTAATATATTCCCAAAGTTTCATTTTGATTGGGCATTGCATCTTTCAGAAACGTCGCGGACAACATTGAACGGAAAGAAAAAAGAAAGAAGAAGAAGAATAATAATAAGAAACCGGACAAAAACAATATGTCTCCCAAACTTTTGTTTGGGAGACATAATAATGAAAAAAAATAAACGCGACAATAACAATATGTCTACCGAATAACTGCGTTTCGGTCGACATAATAAGAATAATAATAATGAAAAAAAATAAACGCGACAATAACAATATGTCTACCGAATAACTGCGTTTCGGTCGACATAATAATAATAATGAAAAAAAATAAACGCGACAATAACAATATGTCTACCGAATAACTGTGTTTCGGTCGACATAATAATAAGAATAAGAAACGGGGTAAAAACAATAAGTCGCCAAAACTTAGTTTTGGGCGACTTAATAATAAGAATAACAAGTATTAACTGTGATTGCAAGCAAGTCACAAAGTCCCCCAAACGACCCGTATTTGCCACTATTCTCTTCAGCATGTCAAAACAAACCTAAATATCAATTTTCATATAAATCGGAGCACTTTGAAAATTTCGACCCGATTATCTCCCTTGAGAAATCACATTTTTATTTATATCTCGAAAACCGTAAATATCGCTTCAAAATTTTTTTTCATATTATTAAAGAGAATGTTTTGCTCTATCAACCTACAAAATTTCAGAACCCTGCGCACCTAGGTTACCGAGATATTGCAATGTCCAATATTTAGTCCATTTTCCTGTTTCCATGGAAACGGCGGCCATTTTGAAAAGTCCGATTATCAACGAAGCTTCCTTTCTTTACAATCTATTATCCTGCCAAGTTTCTTATTGATATATGGAGTCGTTTTCTCTGGGATCTCCGGACAAGTTCACGACTAAGTGGAAGAATAAGAAGAAGAAGAAGGATAATAACAAGTATTAACTGTGATTGCAAGCAAGTCACAAAGTCCCCCAAACGACCCGTATTTGCCACTATTCTCTTCAGCATGTCAAAAAACCCCTAAATATAAATTTTCATGTAAATCGGAGCACTTTGAAAATTTCGACCCGATTATCTCCCTTGAAAAATCACATTTTTATTTATATCTCGAAAACCGTAAATATCGCTTCAAAATTTTTTTTCATATTATTAAAGAGAATGTTTTGCTCTATCAACCTACAAAATTTCAGAACCCTGCGCACCTAGGTTACCGAGATATTGCAATGTCCAATATTTAGTCCATTTTCCTGTTTCCATGGAAACGGCGGCCATTTTGAAAAGTCCGATTGTCAACAAAGCTTCCTTTCTTTACTATCTATTATCCTGCCAAGTTTCATATTGATATGTGGAGTCGTTTTCTCTGGGATCTCCGGACAAGTTCACGACTAAGTGGAAGAATCGGAAGAAGAAGAAGAAGAAGAATAATAATAACAAGTATTAACTGTGATTGCAAGCAAGTCACAAAGTCCCCCAAACGACCCGTATTTGCCACTATTCTCTTCAGCATGTCAAAAAACCCCTAAATATAAATTTTCATGTAAATCGGAGCACTTTGAAAATTTCGACCCGATTATCTCCCTTGAAAAATCACATTTTTATTTATATCTCGAAAACCGTAAATATCGCTTCAAAATTTTTTTTCATATTATTAAAGAGAATGTTTTGCTCTATCAACCTACAAAATTTCAGAACCCTGCGCACCTAGGTTACCGAGATATTGCAATGTCCAATATTTAGTCCATTTTCCTGTTTCCATGGAAACGGCGGCCATTTTGAAAAGTCCGATTGTCAACAAAGCTTCCTTTCTTTACTATCTATTATCCTGCCAAGTTTCATATTGATATGTGGAGTCGTTTTCTCTGGGATCTCCGGACAAGTTCACGACTAAGTGGAAGAATCGGAAGAAGAAGAAGAAGAAGAATAATAATAATAAGAAACGGTGCAAAAACAATAAGTCCCCAAACGTTGTTTGGGGGACTTAATAATAAGAAACGGTGCAAAAACAATAAGTCCCCAAACGTTGTTTGGGGGACTTAATAATAATAATAAGAAACGGTGCAAAAACAATAAGTCTCCCAAACTTTGTTTTGGGCGACTTAATTAAACAGTATTTGGTTAACCAAAACAAATGTTATTGTGGGAACAAACAAAAAAGCTGCATTTTGACCCTTTTTGGCCCCTCATTTCTACATGAAAAAGGGGGGCCCAAAAATTAATGCCATTCATCCTTTTATGGTTAGGAACATTATTGTCAAATTTTATAGCAATGGGATGACTAGAGCTTAAGTTATAATGGTAACACTAAAGTTAACAGACGACGGAGACAACAAAGCCAATGTTAACGACCACGATGATAACGAGGAGGGCGACAGCATCATAACATTATTTGTCACAATTTTTACGGTCGTATTAAAACCTTTTATTCAAGTCATATGCCAAATAATAAGGTGCTGTGATCAGAAGTTCTTGAGAAAACTGTAAGGAAAACACAAGGACTGATCACATATGATGAAAATTGATTAAGTTGTTCAACAGGAAGTAGATATCTTACAGATCTTAGTTACGAAGTTGCAAGATACACCTCATACTGAAGTCATATACCAAATTTCAAGACACTGTGATGAATAGTGAGAAAACGGATACAAAAGGCATGTTTAAATTCTTCAAAGAGGAGTTATAAATATGTTTTCAGACAGATGATCTTACTTGCAATAACATAAAGCATGGTTGAAGTAGGGCTGAGTGATGATCCAACTATATTACGACCTCTACATCTATATTGACCACTATCTGTCAAAGTCAGGTTGAAAATTGTCAAAGAGGGCATGCTATACGTGGAGCCGGAATACTTTCCCGTCCCCGTCACGATTGGGTCAACAACTTGACTGCCATCTTGACTGGAAAATGTCCATTGAGCTCCTAGGATTGCTGTGGCTGATATTATTTGACAACCAAGGGTAACAGTACTCCCATAATTCCCTTGGTAAGATGGCTGACTAACTGAAACTATGGGTAAAGATCCTGGAAAATAAAAACAAACATTTAACTGCAATCATCAACGTGACCTCAAGTCATTAACACGACCTCAAGATTAA
Organism: Arcuatula senhousia; assembly: GCA_963971305.1. Taxonomy (NCBI): domain Eukaryota; kingdom Metazoa; phylum Mollusca; class Bivalvia; order Mytilida; family Mytilidae; genus Arcuatula; species Arcuatula senhousia. Next base: position 12,680,771 of record OZ020310.1, read on the forward strand.
CATCAACAAATCATTTTTGATTCCATATCAATCACATGCTTAAGGATGTTGGAGGGTCAGCTCTTGAGATTTTTGCCTTTTTTCGGAATCCTCGGGTTTTTTCCATCAAAATAAGGCAAAACTTTTTGCACGGTAACCCCAAATTTTCTTTTATGTAAGGTCTTCATAATACATCATTAATATCTGTTTTATAATTTTTTTTTCAAATTCTAATAACTTTTTCACAAGTTTAATCAGCTAAACTATGCTAATGTTAAAGCTATGAAAAAAACAGAGAAATTTTTTTCCCGCCAAATATCTTAAAAATGAGTCCGATAACCTATCAAATTTTTTAGCTTATTTTGTATTTTTAATTATTCCTTTATGATTTAAGGCATTAATTTCAAAATCTCATCACTTTTAAAGTCACCCTCGAACATCCTTAAAACTTAAATCCTACAATTAAATTATTAAATAAAACGTTCACATGATTGTTTACAACCTTAATTTTTTTTTTCAGTGGATAAATTCATCAATCTGGTGAGGCTCCCGTGGGGGATTTTAAATTCATAAATTGATTCAAATTTTTTTTCCTCCTATCAAACAATTTTATTGCTAAAACATGTAAACATGTATGTAATTGTAATTTTAAGGCATGGATTAAAGTGCTGACAATTAAATTTGTAATTTGTAAATTTATTTATGAGGATCTAAAATTTGAGCATCTTTTTCCAACATCTTGAAAAACTTCTGTCTATACTAGAAGACATCCTTGAATTCGTGGGAAGAGTAGCATAAGAACATTTACATCGATATTAAAAATTCTGCGAAAATCAAGGTCTATAATTGATCTGGAAAGCCTGAATGCTGACAATAACGGGTAAACATGTGTATAGATGCATGTTAAACATCCTTTTTTTTTTTTGGCCACCATATCTCCCCCCTTTTCAAGTTGTCTTTGACATTTAATGTTATTTCATAATTTTTGGACATAATTTAGATGGATCATCATTTGATAAACATTCAACAAAAGTTTTCAATTATAAGGCAAGGTTTAAAAACAATTCACAAACCAGATTTCAACGAGACTGAAACCTCAGAAGAATATTCCTTGCCCATATATATGTATAACACATTCAATTGTACCAAGCATAAAAAATGAAACATATTAAAAAGTGAAATAAGCAAAATGAGAATAAATTACGGGTAAAACAAATTTAAACTAAGTTCATATGGTAAAGCAATGTTTGAATCTTCCTGCCATTGACATTTCCAGTTAGTAATAAAGATGTATTGAGCATGTGTGACAGCTTATAAGCTCCGTAACAGAGACAGTTTTCAGAATTGCATATTTTGACAAAAATCGGTAATTTGAAGGAAAAAACCCTGTGGTTTTAAAGTTAAATTTAGGAAGGACAAAACACCATTTGTTTAATTTATATGACAAATATTTTTAATTTTTTATGGTTACTGAAGATATTTGGCTCAAGGAATTCAGTCTCTAAATTGTAGATTTCACTTTTCATGACTAACCTTGATGAGTGGTTATGTCTGATACTGAGCTTTGTGTAGTCATTGTTCCTGAAAAAATAAGAAGAATGATAGATTCTTACATTAGTTCTTGGAAAAGACCCACTGATCCTTCACGAGTGATAGAATTTTTTTAGTCTTTTTGCGAGTGGAGTGCAGCAGAACATGTCAAAGGACCCCAAAATTCTATAACAAGTGGAAGATCATTGCTGGTCTTTTCCAAGAACAGGTAAATAGTGCTAATGCTAAGCCTATTAAAACATTTTCCTGCCATAATTTCAACATCAATTATCTTGAAAACAAAGTCACGAACTTTTGAAAATTTTTTGCTTATTTGATACCTTTAACTATTACCTTTTAATTTGAGGCATCAAATTTGAAACTTATTTATTTCATATAAAGTAGCTTACATCCTTAAGATTTAGTGGTGTCGTCTATAAATCTATAAAAGCGTTGAACAGTTTAGCCTTAGACCAATTAAGCTAATATCTATTAAGCTAACAAATACCTAGAATAACTAAGCTAACAAATACCTAATTAAGCTAAATAGAAATGACAACAAAGTTCCAGACAATAAATTTTGCTACGCCTGACGCGCGTTTTGTCTATTCAAGACTCATCAGAGGCGCTCTATCAAAAATATTGGAAATGCCAAACACTATATGATTATGAAGAGCATAGAACAGTAAAACCAAAAATACCAAATTGGGGGACCAAATTATTACTAAGATGATCAACCTATGTCTGGGGTAGGAAGAACCTTAGGGTTTAAAACAATTTTGAAATTTAAACAGAAAATTTAAAGCTTTGATGTGCTAACAATACCTATTAAGCTAACAAATACCTTTTTAGCTGACAAATACCTTTTAAGCTAACAAATACCTAGACCAAATATAATTAAGCTAACAAATACCTATTAAGCTAACAAATACCTTTTAAGCTAACAAATACCTAGACCAAATATACCTTGAACAAATAAGGTAACAAGTTTTGTGGGCCATTCCAGGTAGTTATGGTTAGGAAGGTATATCTGACACTTGTACTGTCCATCATCAGTCAAAGTCAAACCCCGAATGACCAGCTGGAATGTTTCTGTGTTGTTTTCTCCATATAATCTATTAACGGCATATTTGTGCTGGCCATCTACAACATCTAAGATCCTAATAGTGGTGTCAGTTGAAATGTGTAACGGGTTGCCTGATGGGGTTGTTTGTTTGACCCAGTGTACCTAAAAAATGACCTTATAATTATTGTAATTATATAATAATGTAAAAAAAGGTCAGGCATAAATGACCAGATGATATTCAACAGGAAATATATATATAAACCTAACACCTTTACCAAATATCTTTTTTAGCCCCAAGGGCATTTGATTCACTGTATTTAAGACTCCCTAACGAGTGCATTAAGTTGCTTCAAACATTATGAGATGTTGTCACCAAGGTCATTGATCATTATCAATGAATTTAGATAAGTTGATTCTAAGCAAAGAAAGGTCTGAAGTTATCCCTAAATGGTTTTTAGGTCATTAGTTTGGATTGGTCCTGCCAATGTATTTACTTACCTGGGCAGGTGAAACACGTAAACTACAGAAGAGTTAAGATAGGCTGTTTGTCTTACCTGGGCAGGTGAAACAACGTTAACTACAGGACAGTAAAGATAGACTGTTTGTCTTACCTGGGCAGGTGAAACAACGTTAACTACAGTACAGTTAAGATAGGCTGTTTGTCTTACCTGGGCAGGTGAAACAACGTTAACTACAGTACAGTTAAGATAGGCTGTTTGTCTTACCTGGGCAGGTGATACCACGTTAACTACAGTACAGTTAAGATAGACTGTTTGTCTTACCTGGGCAGGTGATACCATGTTAACTACAGTACAGTTAAGATAGACTGTTTGTCTTACCTGGGCAGGTGAAACAACGTTAACTACAGTACAGTTAAGATAGGCTGTTTGTCTTACCTGGGCAGGTGAAACAACGTTAACTACAGTACAGTTAAGATAGGCTGTTTGTCTTACCTGGGCAGGTGATACCACGTTAACTACAGTACAGTTAAGATAGGCTGTTTGTCTTACCTGGGCAGGTGATACCACGTTAACTACAGTACAGTTAAGATAGGCTGTTTGTCTTACCTGGGCAGGTGAAACAACATTAACTACAGTACAGTTAAGATAGGCTGTTTGTCTTACCTGGGCAGGTGAAAAAAGGTTAACTACAGTACAGTTAAGGTAGGCTGTTTGTCTTACCTGGGCAGGTGAAACAAAGTTAACTACAGTACAGTTAAGATAGACTGTTTGTCTTACCTGGGCAGGTGATACAACGTTAACCTCAGTACAGTTAAGATAGGCTGTTTGTCTTACCTGGGCAGGTGAAACAACGTTAACTACAGTACAGTTAAGATAGGCTGTTTGTCTTACCTGGGCAGGTGATACCACGTTAACTACAGTACAGTTAAGATAGGCTGTTTGTCTTACCTGGGCAGGTGAAACAACGTTAACTACAGTACAGTTAAGATAGGCTGTTTGTCTTACCTGGGCAGGTGAAACAACGTTAACTACAGTACAGTTAAGATAGGCTGTTTGTCTTACCTGGGCAGGTGATACCACGTTAACTACAGTACAGTTAAGATAGGCTGTTTGTCTTACCTGGGCAGGTGATACCACGTTAACTACAGTACAGTTAAGATAGGCTGTTTGTCTTACCTGGGCAGGTGAAACAACGTTAACTACAGTACAGTTAAGATAGGCTGTTTGTCTTACCTGGGCAGGTGAAACAACGTTAACTACAGTACAGTTAAGATAGGCTGTTTGTCTTACCTGGGCAGGTGATACCACGTTAACTACAGTACAGTTAAGATAGGCTGTTTGTCTTACCTGGGCAGGTGAAACAAGGTTAACTACAGTACAGTTAAGATAGGCTGTTTGTCTTACCTGGGCAGGTGAAACAAAGTTAACTACAGTACAGTTAAGATAGACTGTTTGTCTTACCTGGGCAGGTGATACAACGTTAACTTCAGTACAGTTAAGATAGGCTGTTTGTCTTACCTGGGCAGGTGAAACAAAGTTAACTACAGTACAGTTAAGATAGGCTGTTTGTCTTACCTGGGCAGGTGATACCACGTTAACTACAGTACAGTTAAGATAGGCTGTTTGTCTTACCTGGGCAGGTGAAACAACATTAACTACAGTACAGTTAAGATAGGCTGTTTGTCTTACCTGGGCAGGTGAAACAATGTTAACTACAGTACAGTTAAGATAGGCTGTTTGTCTTACCTGGGCTTACCTGGGCAGGTGAAACAACGTTAACTACAGTACAGTTAAGATAGGCTGTTTGTCTTACCTGGGCAGGTGAAACAAGGTTAACTACAGTACAGTTAAGATAGACTGTTTGTCTTACCTGGGCAGGTGAAACAACGTTAACTACAGTACAGTTAAGATAGGCTGTTTGTCTTACCTGGGCAGGTGAAACAAAGTTAACTACAGTACAGTTAAGATAGACTGTTTGTCTTACCTGGGCAGGTGAAACAACGTTAACTACAGTACAGTTAAGATAGACTGTTTGTCTTACCTGGGCAGGTGAAACAAGGTTAACTACAGTACAGTTAAGATAGGCTGTTTGTCTTACCTGGGCAGGTGATACCACGTTAACTACAGTACAGTTAAGATAGGCTGTTTGTCTTACCTGGGCAGGTGAAACAACATTAACTACAGTACAGTTAAGATAGACTGTTTGTCTTACCTGGGCAGGTGAAACAACGTTAACTACAGGACAGTTAAGATAGACTGTTTGTCTTACCTGGGCAGGTGAAACAACGTTAACTACAATACAGTTGAGATAGGCTGTTTGTCTTACCTGGGCAGGTGATACCACGTTAACTACAGAACAGTTAAGATAGGCTGTTTGTCTTACCTGAGCAGGTGATACCACGTTAACTACAGAACAGTTAAGATAGGCTGTTTGTCTTACCTGAGCAGGTGATACCACGTTAACTACAGAACAGTTAAGATAGGCTGTTTGTCTTACTTGAGCAGGTGATACCACGTTAACTACAGAACAGTTAAGATAGGCTGTTTGTCTTACCTGGGCAGGTGAAACAACATTAACTACAGTACAGTTAAGATAGACTGTTTGTCTTACCTGGGCAGGTGAAACAAGGTTAACTACAGTACAGTTAAGATAGGCTGTTTGTCTTACCTGGGCAGGTGAAACAATGTTAACTACAGTACAGTTAAGATAGGCTGTTTGTCTTACCTGGGCTTACCTGGGCAGGTGAAACAACGTTAACTACAGTACAGTTAAGATAGGCTGTTTGTCTTACCTGGGCAGGTGAAACAAGGTTAACTACAGTACAGTTAAGATAGACTGTTTGTCTTACCTGGGCAGGTGAAACAACGTTAACTACAGTACAGTTAAGATAGGCTGTTTGTCTTACCTGGGCAGGTGATACCACGTTAACTACAGTACAGTTAAGATAGGCTGTTTGTCTTACCTGGGCAGGTGATACCACGTTAACTACAGTACAGTTAAGATAGGCTGTTTGTCTTACCTGGGCAGGTGAAACAAAGTTAACTACAGTACAGTTAAGATAGACTGTTTGTCTTACCTGGGCAGGTGAAACAACGTTAACTACAGTACAGTTAAGATAGACTGTTTGTCTTACCTGGGCAGGTGAAACAAGGTTAACTACAGTACAGTTAAGATAGGCTGTTTGTCTTACCTGGGCAGGTGATACCACGTTAACTACAGTACAGTTAAGATAGACTGTTTGTCTTACCTGGGCAGGTGAAACAACGTTAACTACAGGACAGTTAAGATAGACTGTTTGTCTTACCTGGGCAGGTGAAACAACGTTAACTACAATACAGTTGAGATAGGCTGTTTGTCTTACCTGGGCAGGTGATACCACGTTAACTACAGTACAGTTAAGATAGGCTGTTTGTCTTACCTGGGCAGGTGATACCACGTTAACTACAGTACAGGTAAGATAGACTGTTTGTCTTACCTGGGCAGGTGATACCATGTTAACTACAGGACAGTTAAGATAGGCTGTTTGTCTTACCTGAGCAGGTGATACCATGTTAACTACAGGACAGTTAAGATAGACTGTTTGTCTTACCTGGGCAGGTGAAACAAAGTTAACTACAGTACAGTTAAGATAGGCTGTTTGTCTTACCTGGGCAGGTGAAACAAAGTTAACTACAGTACAGTTAAGATAGACTGTTTGTCTTACCTGGGCAGGTGAAACAAAGTTAACTACAGAACAGTTAAGATAGGCTGTTTGTCTTACCTGGTTAGGTGAAACAAAGTTAACTACAGTACAGTTAAGATAGACTGTTTGTCTTACCTGGGCAGGTGAAACAAAGTTAACTACAGTACAGTTAAGATAGGCTGTTTGTCTTACCTGGGCAGGTGAAACAAAGTTAACTACAGTACAGTTAAGATAGACTGTTTGTCTTACCTGGGCAGGTGATACCACGTTAACTACAGTACAGTTAAGATAGGCTGTTTGTCTTACCTGAGCAGGTGATACCACGTTAACTACAGTACAGTTAAGATAGGCTGTTTGTCTTACCTGGGCAGGTGATACCACGTTAACTACAGGACAGTTAAGATAGGCTGTTTGTCTTACCTGGGCAGGTGATACCACGTTAACTACAGTACAGTTAAGATAGGCTGTTTGTCTTACCTGAGCAGGTGATACCACGTTAACTACAGTACAGTTAAGATAGGCTGTTTGTCTTACCTGAGCAGGTGATACCACGTTAACTACAGGACAGTTAAGATAGGCTGTTTGTCTTACCTGAGCAGGTAATACCATGTTAACTACAGTACAGTTAAGAAAGGCTGTTTGTCTTACTTGGGCAGGTGATACCACGTTAACTACAGAACAGTTAAGATAGGCTGTTTGTCTTACCTGGGCAGGTGATACCACGTTAACTACAGAACAGTTAAGATAGGCTGTTTGTCTTACCTGAGCAGGTGATACCACGTTAACTACAGTACAGTTAAGATAGGCTGTTTGTCTTACCTGAGCAGGTGATACCACGTTAACTACAGAACAGTTAAGATAGGCTGTTTGTCTTACCTGGGCAGGTGAAACAACGTTAACTACAGTACAGTTAAGATAGGCTGTTTGTCTTACCTGGGCAGGTGAAACAAAGTTAACTACAGTACAGTTAAGATAGGCTGTTTGTCTTACCTGGGCAGGTGAAACAAAGTTAACTACAGTACAGTTAAGATAGACTGTTTGTCTTACCTGGGCAGGTGAAACAAAGTTAACTACAGAACAGTTAAGATAGGCTGTTTGTCTTACCTGGTTAGGTGAAACAAAGTTAACTACAGTACAGTTAAGATAGACTGTTTGTCTTACCTGGGCAGGTGAAACAAAGTTAACTACAGTACAGTTAAGATAGGCTGTTTGTCTTACCTGGGCAGGTGAAACAAAGTTAACTACAGTACAGTTAAGATAGGCTGTTTGTCTTACCTGGGCAGGTGAAACAACGTTAACTACAGTACAGTTAAGATAGACTGTTTGTCTTACCTGGGCAGGTGAAACAAAGTTAACTACAGAACAGTTAAGATAGGCTGTTTGTCTTACCTGGTTAGGTGAAACAAAGTTAACTACAGTACAGTTAAGATAGACTGTTTGTCTTACCTGAGCAGGTGATACCACGTTAACTACAGTACAGTTAAGATAGGCTGTTTGTCTTACCTGGGCAGGTGATACCACGTTAACTACAGTACAGTTAAGATAGGCTGTTTGTCTTACCTGAGCAGGTGATACCACGTTAACTACAGGACAGTTAAGATAGGCTGTTTGTCTTACCTGGGCAGGTGATACCACGTTAACTACAGTACAGTAAAGATAGACTGTTTGTCTTACCTGGGCAGGTGAAACAAGGTTAACTACAGTACAGTTAAGATAGGCTGTTTGTCTTACCTGGGCAGGTGAAACAACTTTGACTACAGTACAGTTAAGATAGGCTGTTTGTCTTTCCTGGGCAGGTGAAACAACTTTGACTACAGTACAGTTAAGATAGGCTGTTTGTCTAACCTGAGCAGGTGAAACAAGGTTAACTACAGAAGAGTTAAGATAGGCTGTTTGTCTTACCTGGGCAGGTGAAACAACGTTAACTACAGTACAGTTAAGATAGGCTGTTTGTCTTACCTGGGCAGGTGAAACAACATTAACTACAGTACAGTTAAGATAGACTGTTTGTCTTACCTGGGCAGGTGATACCACGTTAACTACAGTACAGTTAAGATAGACTGTTTGTCTTACCTGGGCAGGTGAAACAACGTTAACTTCAGTACAGTTAAGATAGGCTGTTTGTCTTACCTGGGCAGGTGAAACAAGGTTAACTACAGTACAGTTAAGATAGACTGTTTGTCTTACCTGGGCAGGTGAAACAATGTAAACTACAGTACAGTTAAGATAGGCTGTTTGTCTTCCCTGGGCAGGTGAAACAATGTAAACTACAGTACAGTTAAGATAGGCTGTTTGTCTTACCTGGGCTTACCTGGGAAGGTGAAACAACATTAACTACAGTACAGTTGAGATAGACTGTTTGTCTTACCTAAGCAGGTGATACCACGTTAACTACAGTACAGTTAAGATAGACTGTTTGTCTTACTTGGGCAAGTGATACCACGTTAACTACAGTACAGTTAAGATAGACTGTTGTCTTACCTGGGCAGGTGAAACAATGTAAACTACAGTACAGTTAAGATAGACTGTTTGTCATACTTGGGCAGGTGAAACAATGTTAACTACAGTACAGTTAAGATAGACTGTTTGTCTTACCTGGGCAGGTGATACCATGTTAACTACAGTACAGTTAAGATAGACTGTTTGTCTTACTTGGGCAAGTGATACCACGTTAACTACAGTACAGTTAAGATAGGCTGTTTGTCTTACCTGGGCAGGTGATACCATGTTAACTACAGGACAGTTAAGATAGACTGTTTGTCTTACCTGGGCAGGTGATACAAGGTTAACTACAGAAGAGTTAAGATAGACTGTTTGTCTTACCTGGGCAAGTGAAACAAAGTTAACTACAGTACAGTTAAGATAGGCTGTTTGTCTTACCTGGTTAGGTGAAACAACGTTAACTACAGTACAGTTAAGATAGGCTGTTTGTCTTACCTGGGCAGGTGAAACAAAGTTAACTACAGTACAGTTAAGATAGGCTGTTTGTCCAAGCTCTTTGACCTCTGGGAACTCTGGTAAAGGATCCTCTACTATATCTGGTCTATTTAATGATGCTGAAACAATCAAATTAAAGTGAGTAAAACAGGAAGTAGATGAGTGGCAGACCTAAAGTTAAATCCAACAATAAAACAGGAAGTAGATGAGTGGCAGACCTGAAGTTAAATCCTACAATATGACCTCAGGCGGTCATACTGTCTTCTCCCCTTTCCTACACACCGGGTGTGCATTTGCAGGATCGGTCACTTTTTTAACCAAACAAGGAGGAACTAGTTACAGGAGGCTCCAAGGAGCCTGAATTACTCACCTGGTCCTTTAGTCATAAGGGTGTTTTCCTTAAGGGGTCATCTGACAAATGAGACCCAATGCAGGCTTATGAGATCTTTTGTAAAGAACTGCATGTTTAAGCAAGCAACAGCTTTCTCTATTTGAAAAAGTTTTCATTCTATAGGGAAAAAAACACTATTTTTCGCTTTTAAAGGGCCATAACCCCTATTAGGGATCATCTGACAACATTGATCTATTTGACACTTTTGTAGAGTTCAATGAGCTGAACATTAAAGCTAACAGAAGTTTTTCTCTAACTGCATTACTTTTTTCTATGGACAAAAACAATATTTTCTTAAAGTGCTAAATTTATTAAATCACTTTTATTCCACCACAATTTTGATACCTGTGACTGTTTTCGAGTTAATAGCAACAACTTACAATTTACCCCTATGTTCTATTTTTAGCAATGGCAACCATGTTTTTTGACGAATTAAAAATTTGAATGATAAAATTGTTGTCAATATGCCATTGAACAAGTGTGCCAAGTTTAGATGCAGTTGGTCTGATTGTGTTAGACAAGCTAATCTTTATTTTAGGGGAAAAATAATAAAAAATGGTAAATTTTGAAGCTTTTAGGGCCTTAACTCCTACAGTATAAGAAATGGTCCTACGGCATTGACCTAATAACATGAAATGTAGATCTTGATGTGCTAAATCATATGCAATTTCAATTTTTGAAATATCTTGTATAGTTTTCAAGATATAAGACTAAATAAGTGCAAAATTTCGAAAAATCCAGAAATAGGGCAAGAACTCCTACATTGGTTGATGGATCTACTTGAAAATTTCAGGGCATGTAGATCTTGAGGTGCTGAACACTTTTACCCTGCCAAAATTTTGATATCTGTATTTGTTTTCGAGTTATTTGCAAAAAACTGCAATCTATCCCTATGTTCTATTTTTAGCCATGGCAGACATGTTTTTCAACAAATCAAAAATCTCCATGCCAGTTTTATACTACCAATGATAATAAACAATTGTGCCAAATTTAATAGCCATTGGACTTATTGAGTTAGAGGAGTTAACGTTTAAAAAATGTATACGGCGAAGGATGATGGACGACTGACGATGGATGAAGACAGACGCCAAGTGATGGTAAAAGCTCGCATGGACCTTCGGTCCAGGTGAGCTTAAAAGGCTATTTTTTACCTTTAAAGGGCCATAAGCCCTATGAGGGTTCCTCTGACAACATCGACCAAATGGAGACTTTTGTAGAGCTTTTGATTTAGAAGAGCCTAAGATCCTTCAGATTTTTTCTATCTGTTATGGCTGCTGAGATATAAGCCTTTCTAAATGATTTTACCCTATGTTCTATTTTAAGTAATCCGTAATCCCGAAAAGAAGTCATCTGAAAACTTCAACCAAATAAAGACTTTTGTTCCTGAAGCAGTAGGGTGGCATCAGATTTCATCTTTCTCTTATACTTTTTGAATTACAATCCAAAAACAGTATTCTGACCTCCCTTGTCTGTTTTTAGCCACAGTTGCCATGTTTTTTGACGAATCAAAATTGAATCACAACTTCAGTGCAAGACACCCTTAGGATCAATCATACCAAGTTTCATTGAATTCTATTCAGTAGTTTCAGAGAAAAAGATTTTAGACAATGACGGCTGAAGACACCTGCTACTTTCAGAAGCATATCCAAATGAAACAAGAAAATATGTGAAACAGACACAGTGCCCTGGCCTTATATTGATCAAATAGCTAGGTTATGTACCAATTACAAAGCTCACCTCGTAATGCATTATTGTCACTAAGCAGGAATTGATTTGAACTTTTTAAAATTTCAAGTGCTCAGTCATGCAGAAAAAAAAAAGGTCAGCATCTGAACCAAATTTCTTCCATAAATGACTCTTTTCAGTGTGAGATTACCAGGTTGAGATGCGAGCATGTGCACAATCTCACACTGGTCAATTAACCAATAATCACCGCTGGTACTGATTGATGATGTCAACTAATGAAATGCAAAAAATATAAGTCACAGCCAGCATCTGAAGCATACATAAGTGGGAAGTAGGAAATATGGGGATTTGGGATGGAAGGAAGAATGGACCAATGCAGGAACATCAAGCAGGACTCAAAATAAACAATATCAGAATAAGGCAAATTTTTGAAGGTAACAGCCTGTTACAAGCTGTGCTTGCTATTAAAATGGACCTATACTTTTTGAAAATCCTCTTTGTAAAATGTTTCATTTTTAGGCCTCTATTTAACAAGGCAGTAGTTTTTTTAACTGTAAGGCTTCAAAGGTGCTATGAAAACTTGTTCAAACTTGAAAAAGGTTAAAGTTTCTGGGGATAGACTTAATGGGTTTAAACTTAAGGTTAGACTTTAAAAAAAGAAATCAACAACACAACTAAAATCATAAGGTGGGTGAACTCTAAGAGGTGCTCCAGCAGAGTAAGCAATTCTTGCTTGCTAAAGCACACCTGTCGCAATGCAAGCTGCTAAAAGAGGGGGATCGATTTGGTAGTCAGAACCCTGAATCATTTTGACTCCCAGTTGGAATATTGCAAGCATGGTCTTTTTCTCCAAACAATTACCCGTAGAGGTTTATTTTCACGGTGGTTTAGTTTTCACCTATTTTCGCAGGTCAATGAAAATCCGGAAAATAACCCATGAAAATATTATTGTAATGCAAATCATCAACAAAGGCATCAACAAACTGTGAAATTAAAACCCGCAAACAGTTTTCACCATGAAAATTTACCTCTGCGAAAATAACCTGCTATACCGTATTCCTGTTATATTTTGCATTTACCATTTATTGTAAGGGTTAGACACACTTCCTGAGGATTTCCTGCACCAAGTGTGGTATCATGAGCAACGTTACAGCAAATGACATGGCCATCGTTAGCTACAGAAGGAATCCAGTTCAGTTGTCCCGTTACGTCAAAACCATTTCCATCAGCTGTAGAGGTTGACCTGAATTCAGAGGTTGAAAATTGTGTGTTGGTATTTTGATTTTTCATCGTCATGACACCAGCAGGGTAGCCATCGTTAGAGAAACATGTCCACAAACCGGAATCCCCAGGTGTTAGAGTTGTGGGACCAGTCAAAGTAGGCGGATCTGGAGAGTCTGTTAATAAATAGGTAACAAAAATCTTAATAGATATAAAATATAAAGCTTAGTGAGCACAGCATGATACACCACATAATGTTGAATCCTATACATTTGAAGTATTACCACTTTTGGTCCCTTATCAAGACAAATTGCTACCTTTCATTTTTGCCCCTTAAAGGCAATAAGGTGGGTATTGTCATGAAAATTAAATCCACTACTTAAGCATAAAAAAAATGAAATTGGACAATGGAAAAAGGGGAGTTGCAATAATTAATCCTCCATCTTTTAATCCACTACTTGACAGGAATTAACTTGCAAAAAACAATTTCAAAACGACAAGAAATAAAACAAGAGGCTCCCAGGAGCCTGAATGGCTCACCTGGTCTTGATGTCAACCCTATGAAGACTTTTGAAGAGCTTAATGAGTTGAATGTTTAGGCTAACAACAGCTTTTCTCTATCTGAAATAGTTTTCATTCCATAGGCCAAAAACACTATTTCACTTTTAAGGGGCCGTAACCCTAGTAAGGGGATTTCACTTTGAAGATGTAACCCCTATAAGGGGTCATCTGACAACTTCAACCCTATGGAAACTTTAGGAGAGCTAAATAAGTTAAACATTTAAACAAGCAACAGCTTTTCTTTTTTTGCATTAGTTTGCATTCCGTAGGCCAAAAACATGTAAAATGTTATTTTAGGGGCTGTAACTGCTATGAGGGGTCATCTAAAAACTTTGACTTTATGGAGACTTTTTTAAAGCTTAATGAGCTGAACATTTAAGCAAGCAACTATTTCTCTATCTACTACAGCTTTCATTCTATAGGCCTAAAACACCTTTTTTCACCTTAAAGGGCCGTAACCTCTATAAGGGGTTATTTGACAACTTGGACCTTATGAAGACTTAATTGTAGAGCTCAATGAGCTGAGCATTTAACCAAGCAACAGCTTTTATCTAGCTGCAATAGTTTTCCTTCTATAGGCAAAAAACATTAAAAAGCCTTAGTTAATTAGGGGCTGTAAACCCTTTAAGGGATCATCTGACTACTTTGACCTTATGGAGACTTTTGTAGAGATTAATTATAATGAACTTAACATTTAAGCAAGCAACAGCTTTTCTCTATCTGCAATAGTTTTCATACTATAGGGCAAAAACATGAAAAGACGCTATTTTTCACCTTTAAGGGGCTGTAGCCCCCATAAGAGGTCATCTGACAACTTTGACCAAAAGGAGATTTTTGTAGAGCTTTTAATGCTGAAGCAGCAGGGTGGCATCAGATTTCATCTATCTCTTATACTTTTTGATTTACAAGCCAAAAACAGTAGTCTGACCCCCCTGGTCTATTTTTAGCAACGGCAGCCATGTTTTTCGACGAATCAAAAATCCCCACATCAGTTCTGTGGGGGATACCCTAAGGTACCATCAGACCAAATTTGGTTTGAATCTGTTCAGCCGTTTCAGAGGTGAAGAAGTTTGAAGAAAAGTTAACGAAGACGGAGGACGACGATGACGGAGGACAACGACGGACGACGACAACGGACGCCAAGTGATGGCAATAGCTCACATGGCCTTTGGCCAGGTGAGCTAATAATATAATGAACCCAAGCTCTGAACAATTATATGACAATAATAATTCTTGTTATAAAAATTTGAATGGTAGAAAAAACCAAATCTGTTCATCTGGAAGATGGCAAAAATGGAATTAATATGTGGGGAAATTAATGTACATACATGCAATAACTATGAAGTGATCTTTTGAAATGAAGGTCAGTTCTAGGTACTTGCCAATAAATTGCAATCCCTCCCAGGAAAGGCCACCTCCATTATAAGGCCACTTTTCTTTGGCAACAAGGGTGGCCTTATAAAGGGGGGACTACTGTATTACCTAGACTATGGAACTTTACCAAGAAATTAACCAAAAGTGTTCATGTGTTCATGTATAAAATAAAAGTCACGATTGACCTTATATCTAGTGGGTGGAGTCATGTTACCCAAGACGCATCTATTGGTGAAATATCATTGACCCCTAACATTTAGGATCCGAGTTATGGACCTGAACCAAGAACTTCACCAAAGTGGTTCATGTATATAATATAGATCATGGTGAATTAATTTCTTGTGGGTGGTGTAGCCCTACCCAAAAACCATCTGATAGTGAATTATCATTGATCCCCAATATCTAGTATTCAAGTAATGACCTTAATCAAGACCTAGCCAAAGTGTTATTGATGTACGTACGTACAAAAGGACGGACAACTAGGGTAAAACTATATGTACAATCCACATATATGGTCGGGCCATAAAAAGTTTTACACTGCTGTCGCCATAATAGACAGGTTGACTTCTACAGAGCTCCCAAAAATTTGTTCAATAATTGTACATACATGCCAAGGTCAGTGGTTTCCTCAGGGTACTCTGGTTTCCTCAACCATTAAAACTGACCATCCTAAATGGCCCATGTGCGTTGATAAAGGCCGTAAAACATCAACACACACACACACCTTTATATCATGAAGTATTATATTAATTACCTTTCATATTAATGATGGTTACTCTTGAAATTGCTGTAGATTTTTTTAATGACAGTGAATTTGAGGGGGGGGGGGCATCCCTTAAGGATGGTCACTCCTATAACTTTTTTATATCAAGGATTTTATGAATTGTGGTGAAAAAGATAGACAATTGTCCACTTAATCTATTAACAAAAAGAAATCAATAGCTCCATGTGCTAATTTTCAAGACATATGATGTCAAATCAGACTTCTCTAGATTTTACATAACTTTAACATTGTGATGTTTTTGGCCTTAAAAAACCATGAGGTTGTATCAAGAATTTCAAGAAATTTTATACAGTTGGGTTTTAAGGTCTACTCAATCAGAAAATGTCATGAAAAGTAGGGTCAATGTGCAAAATAATTCTTCAGCATTTCAAGGTATAGTCTAGAGGAGTTCTGAAATTAGACCGACAGTTTGAAACATGAAGATTGGCCATCCTTAATAACAGACAACAGATGAAATGATAAACGGCAGGTCAACTTTTCATTTTATACTTACAGTTCACAAAAACGAATACAACATCCTTCAATGGATTCTGTAAAACCCCATTATCAACTTGACACTCAAACAAAGCATAGTGGTCACTTTTAGCAGCAGTGAATACCAAGGTGGCTGTCACTGTGGCTCCTGAGGTCGTGGTTGTGACACCGGCCGTGATCTCAACGTCATTTTTAAACCACCGGACTGACGGTGCTGGAACTCCACCAGTTGATGAACACGTCATGTTGACAGACTGTCCTTCCACAATAAGTGACGGAGCTGTTATTTGAGCAGGACCAGGAGGAACTAAAATAAATGATGAGTAAAATGTAATACTAAGGATTTATCTATTTTTGTGGGTATCAATTTCTGTGGTTTGCTTGAAAAGGACTAGTTCGTTAATAGTAAAATTTGTGGTTTTTAAGTCTGCAGCATACAGATCAATGTTAAATTTTCTTTTCGTGGGGGATCAAATTTTGTGGGTCAAAGCCACCCATGAAAACCACGACAATTTATATCCATGAATAATAATGAAACCACAGTAAACAGGTTCATTAAACTTGAGTAGAAAAAATAAAGAAGGAATGTGTCCATGGGACACCAGGGGGCTAGGCACCAAACAAGAAGTATATGTTTGACAGACTTGAAAGTGGCTTAGGGCATACAGTTTGTCATACTGAACCATCCTACCAAGTTTCAAATCATTCTCATGTATGGTTCTTGAGAAAAGCTTGACAGAAATTTTCAAAGTCATGTTCACATATTTTCACATTGGCCTAAGTCCCAACCAGGAAGTAGATGTCTGACAAGTCTCCAAATCGCTTAGGACGTACAGTTTGTCATACTTAACCATCCTACCAAGTTTCAAATCATTCTCATTTAGGGTGCCTGAGAAAAGCTTGACAGAAATTTTCATAGTAATGTTCACATATTTTCACATTTTCCTAAGTCCCAAACAGAAAGTAGATGTCTGACAGGTCTCCAAATCGCATAGAACGTATAGTTTGTCATGTTGAACCATCTTAATAAGTTTAAAATCATTCTCATGTATGGTTCCTGAGAAAAGCTTGATGGAAATTCGTACAGACAGACATACATACAGACGGACGGACGGACGGACGGACGGACATGAGTAAAACTTAAAGCCCTCCAACTTGTCGCCCGGGGGCATAAAAATCAATTCATCAACATGTAAATGTGTAAAGAACATCATTAAACCATTACAACTTTAAATGCAAAATTGGAGGTGGGCTGGGTGGCCAAGAGGTCTAAGGCTATGGTTTTAATACCACACTATTGGCCACTAGCCGATCACCTTTCAGGTGGTGTTTTGAGTTCCGCTTGTAATTTACAACAAGAGTTAACACAACAGTATGTCTTGCCTGCCAGCATCATCACATTTCCTTGTTCTTTCAACACAGTCAAAGCTACTATTGGGCTTTTGCATTTGCAGTTTATCTAGGACCAACAGTTCTTGATGTGTGCTCATAAAATCTTAACATTGCTATTATATGCATTGAAAATTGTCAAAGCAACTCAACTGGAAAATCAAGGTCTAAGGTCAAAACATGGGGATGCAAATGTGCTATTTTACTGTGGGTTATTTTCGTGGTGGTTTAATTTTTCGCTAATTTTCCTGGGTCTACGGAAATCACGAAAATATCCATCTACATATCCATTCACTAACTGCAAAAATAAAACCAGCAGATTTTTTCACATACCTTTCGACACAGAAACTGCTAAAATTTACCCCCCCCCCAACAAAATAACCCTCTATACGGTATTACTTGTACATATGCATACCAAGTTTCAACAATCTAGGACTTATAGTTCTTGAGATATAGAGGTGCTAGCAAATCCTTAACATTGCTTTAATATGTATTGAAAATTGACAAAGTCATTCATCCAGAAAATCAAGGTCAAGGTCAAAAGATGAGGAAGTAACTGTGCTAAGCAACTACTGGGACATATGCATACCAAGTTTCATCAATCTAGGACTTATAGTTCTTGAGATATAAATGTGTTCGCAAAACCTTAACATTACTTTAATATGTATTGAAAATTGTCAAAGTCAATCAACTGGAAAATTAAGGTCAAGGTCAAAAGATGGGGATGCAATTGTGCTAAGCAACTACTGGCACATATTTATACCAGGTCCTGGTTGACCAGTTGGTTCTGGTTCACTGGTCGGTTCTGGTTGACCAGTTGGTTCCGGTTCACCAGTCGGTTCTGGTTGACCAGTTGGTTCTGGTTCACTGGTTGGTTCCGGTTCACCAGTTGGTTCTGGTTCACCAGTTGGTTCCGATTGACCAGTTGGTTCTGGTTGACCAGTTGGTTCTGGTTCACTGGTTGTCCTAACAATTTCAGTGGTTGGCTCTGATGTTGTTCCATAATCAGCCACTAAAAAAGTAATTTAATTTTAACATGTTTAAAAACATAACTTTATCTTCAACTTTTGATGAAAGTTTTTCTTTGGGGCTACATGTATTCAAGAAACTACATATGCAGAGATTGAATTGGTGGTTGAATCTTTATGTTATTACAAGGTATCCACAATTATCTGTTAAAATATCTAAAACAACTGTAAAGGTTTAATCAAAATAAAAAGCAAAACAAGACTAAGAATCATAGCACACTTATGATGTCATGCTATTATTAATGCCTTGTTTTAGAATATGATTTAAATTATATGCATTTTATTTAGCATTTGGGTCCAATGCAGAATGGGGCTTCTGCAGGGTACCCCCTCATGTCGCAAGGTCGTTTTTAAAAGGGGCCTGAGGTCACAAGGTCGCTTTTAAAAGGCATATTTTGGCATAGGTCGATTTTATGAAGTGTAGGTCGGAAGTGGCCCTTAAAAAGCCCTCAGGTCGCAGGTCGTTTTTAACCCTGCAGGAGCCACAGAATGCAAGCAGCACCTACTTACTTGTTGAAGGCTGCTGGCAGTTTTTCATTGTGGTTTTTCTGAATTACTACTTTTTATGTGAGCTGTGTACCGTTCACTTATTCCACAACTCATAATTTCATAGTAAGCTTTATATTTAACATACCTTGACAATTGCCAGCAAATTTAGAAACACAACCAACAGCAACAACGGACCTATGACCTATAACCTTCAGGTAAGTTAAACTTATTAAACATTCCTTGACTAACGCCAGAAAATGTAGAAACATCATCAATAGCAACTGCTGACCTATGACCTATCACCTTCAGGAAATTAAAACTTATTAAACATACCTTGACAATCGCCAGCAAAAGTAGAAACATCGTCAATAGCAACTGCTGACATATGACCGAATGCCTCAAATTCAACTTCATTCAGGTCTTGTGAAATCGGGAAGACAACTCTCTCCCATGTGAGACTCAAATCAACTCCAAATTCTCGACGAGAAAATGCTGTCCAAGTGGTTGTAGAGTTTGTGACCTTCACCTCTAATGAGGCAGACGAATATTCATGAGTTTGAACAAAGCTGTAGTAAAATTCCAAACAGGTTTGATCTCTACTTAGTTGTTTTGGTGACGTCATATTCTGTTTTCCATAGAAGCCATTCAGGGAACCAGTATAGAGATATGCGCCTGAAATATGTCAAAATACTGTAAACATACTTATTTTCCGCAGATTCTGATTGTTAAGAATTTATGATTTCACCCAGGTGCACATGTACTAACTATATTTCACATTTTTTAAGGTTATCTAATAATATTTATTCACTTAGCAGGTATTCATATTCCAGCAAAATACCTTATCACGAAACCATAAAAATTAATACAATGTAAAAATAAGTACATTTACAGTATCGGGCATTAACCTATTCTTGATAATTCCCAGTTCTCGATAATCATGCGCAAATCAGTTTTGACATTTAACCCGGAGTGGCACGTGTCTCCTGTTGGTCTGTAAATATTTGAAGGAACACCCTAATGCTCCTCAAGTTGATAAAAAAATCACAATGCTATGCATCAAGTTGTGTATGGTTACAATATTTTCACTCAATCTAATTTGCATACATTTTCTTAACCCCAAAATAACTTAAACTTTGACAGCTTGAAACTCTTTAACAACGTTTCTGATGTAAACAAATCTTATTTGCCTGTTAAGGTCAATGACCTATATAGCATGCCCAATAGTGAAACTAAAGATGGCACTGTTCAAGAAAATAATGTATGGTACACAAATATTGTCATCTCTTATCATTTTTATAACTATTTTAATTACAATTATTATCACTGAAATCAATTATTTATTCATCTAATTGCTATAAATAAAAAATCACAATGAAAAAGGTGGATTTTATATTCCTCCTTTTCAGGAACACCCTTTCACATGAATTAGGTCACTTGACTGATATCTTTGAATTAGCCATTTTTAGATCAGTTTTTAATCATTTATGAGTCAAATAGACTATAATTAGGTGGTGGTCCTCTATTACTACAATTTTGTTCTTACAGGTGTTATTAAACTTCGTTTTATTACACTTTTTGTAAATTCCAAGATGTTGAGTTGGTAGATATGGCGCTCCATAGTGTATTTCCCAACCTATCGATAACAGGTGACTTAGTATACATAAATTACCCAACCTATCGAGAACAGGTGACGTAGTATACATAAAGTCATAATTAAGGTCATCAAAATAATCAACGTTTTCTGGGTAACCTTTGAATCGATTTGTTTACAAATTGGCAGAAGTTTAAAGGGAGAGTGTATAAACAAGCACAAGTCGTATTTCCCAAAAATCATATTAAGAAAAAAAATATAGAATCAAAACATCAAAAGTTATCGAGAACCGGCAAAACCAGGATACTTCAGAATTTAAAATCTGCTAATGGTAGCCATCTAATTAAAAGGCTATCTAATTCAATTTCTTTTCTAAATGCAATTAAAAGAATCTGTTTGAATCGAATTTATGAATGCTTTAAGACAAAATTTAGCATTTTAAAACAATATGATGATTACAGAATTTTTTTTTAATCTGAAGAACATGTAAGATTGCTGGGCTCCTATTTAAAACAGTGTGGGTTGCTGAGGACAGGTGGCCAAAATGTTCCTTAACATGTTTCTTTGTTTCTACCAATAAGTTTGTTTTCTTGTTTCAGCTAATGACCCGCCCGTAGCAGGAGATTCCGAGCCTACCTTGGAATTCCGAGCTATTTATTCGGAGTTCCGAGCTCAATCATTCGGAAAATGCTGATTGAGCTCGGAAGTAGCTCGGAAAAGTTAAACTTTGTTTTTTTTAGCTCGGAAAATTGGACTTTGTTTTTTTCCAGCTCGGAAATAGCCCGGAAAGTTTGACTTAGAATTTTCTTAGCTCGGAAATAGCTCGGAAAATTGGACTTTGTTTTTTTCCAGCTCGGAAATAGCTCGGAAAATTGGACTTAGTTTTTTTCCAGCTCGGAAATAGCCCGGAAAGTTGGACTTAGTATTTTCTTAGCTCGGAAAAGTCGACTTTGTATTTTTATTACCTCGGAAAATTGGACTTAGTTTTTTTTTCAGCTCGGAAATAGCCCGGAAAGTTGGACTTAGTATTTTCTTAGCTCGGAAAAGTCGACTTTGTATTTTTATTACCTCGGAAAATTGGACTTAGTTTTTTTTCCAGCTCGGAAAGTTGGACTTAGTGTTTTCTTAGCTCGGAAATGTCGACTGTATTTTTATCACTTTGGAAAATTTGACTTACATTTTTTTCATCTCCAAGTTCATGTTTTTCTCGTTATTTTTTGTCCAAATGTTCTTGTCTTGTTTCAGTTTTTGTGTTGTGTTCTTGTTTATCTGTATTTGTAAATTATTGGAATGCTGGATGCACTTCTGATTTTACGTAAAACTAGAAAGATACTGGTAGTTAGAATGGTTACCGAAAGAAAACCACTTTTAAAGTATACTGATTAGTAATGGTCACTGACAGATAACAACCCACATTTTGTTGAACAGGATGTGGATGTTTGACACACCCAAAAATGGACCCAAGCATAAAGGACCACCATTTAGGCTAAATACCAAATATCAAATGCCTATGATTGATACTTGCTGAGAAATCTGTTATGGAATGTATGGACAACTGGACCTCCAGCCAAGCATTCATCATACTGTTCATAACCTGTGTTCCATTTCATGAAATCCTGGTAAAAATCAACTTGAAACTCCATCATCAGATTCTGCATAAAAAAGCATGAGACAAATGAAATAACTTTGTATAGCCTAAATGTACAAAAATTGGCCAAATATAGAAAAACATGAATTTTGTTAAACAGGAAGTATACGTCTGACAAACCCAATAGGAGATCCCACAATATGGGACGTCAACATTAGGATGCTTTACGAATATCAACATGATTCACTATACTATAACCCATTTTCACTATCATGAAATTCAGGTAAAAATAAATATTATATCAAAAGCCATATTTTGACCTTAAAGCCAAGTCTGTATAGATGCTCATTATCAAGTAATCACAGAATATTGTAAAGCTGTAGATAGACAAAAACAACCAGCAATCAATTAATAAATCATATTATTGTAACAGGACTGAAAGTAATGTTATGGCATTCAACTGCATCTTTTTGTTTGAAGGGACAAGACTTGAAGTTGCTGGATGATGAAGTAAAATAAAAGTACTAAGACTGTCAGACTTTACTAATGGATAGTCAATTTTCAACATACAAATTAGCAAACATGTACAATTAATAAATAAAGTTCTTCTCCAATGTCTATGTGTCGTCTTGGTTAAATAGTTAAACATGAGTAAACATTGTCTATGTATTATCAGTGGTCACATCATCTCAGGCCTCCAGATCCACAGCAGCTACTTGTGTTTCTTCCTGTGTAGTAATTTTTTATCCCTGGTCTTTCTGTTTCTTAAAAGAAAAAATGTGTTCTTATTTACAACATTGAATAAACTTTAGTTCATTTATGCAACAAAGGAAAATATAGTATTCATTACATTACACCAAAATTACAATATATTTATTACCTTGGTGATAGAAGTTACAAAATATGCAATTGTCAAAAAATGACGGATTTTGTTTAACAGCAAGTAGGTGAGCAACCTTTAATTGAATCACACAGTATGGAACCCCATGCTGTTGTTTAACAGCAAGTAGGTGAGCAACCTTTAATTGAAACACACAGTATGGAACCCCATGCTGTTGTTTAACAGCAAGTAAGTGAGCAACCTTTAATTGAATCACACAGTATGGAACCTCATGCTGATGCATACCAAATTCCAAGAAGTTGTGATTGGTAGATGCCGAGAAAACTTATGAAATTATTTCGTATATGTCTAGTCTAGGTAAATACCTGTAATAGTAATATGTAGACTTTGGTAATGAAGCATTATCTTCTACTTCATAGAGGTTGTACTGCTTTGGGGATGTCCAGCTGCAAATTAATAAAATTAGGAAGTCATAAATGTTATCATGTAAATTGCATATCTATAGTTATAAAAAAAGCATATAATATGAGAACAAATGACATGTTCGTGTGTTGATTGAACAAACAATGACAAATAATGTTCATATCAGATTTTGTACAGGTGTTGGTTTGTCATTGGGGTTTGTTTTGTCATCCTTTACCAGATTTGATGTGCAGAATTGACTGTTAGCAATGGAACAGATGTGTTGAAACAAGCCTAACATGTAACGTTCCAGAGCACTTGAATTCAGTCTTGTTACGACTTGACTTGGTGTTGTTAATTGCAAGATTAATGCAAAGGTAAATCTGGGTGTGACAGACGAATAAATAGACTGAAAAATATATGTCCTGCCAACTTTCATTTTGTCATACAAGTAGTAATGTTAATCTGACTGCCCTTTGTCCTTTTTTGACATGTGTATAAATTATCTCTTAATACCTCGTATGTAAAGAAAAATCAAAAGATGACTCTGTAGGGTCTGTTTCTGTGATAGTTTAATGTTACAATTAGGTACAGGACATAACCAATCCTTATTTTTCTGTTGACAGACGACTTAAGCTCTTTGTTGTCCATCATAATGTAAATCTGAAATCATATAAAATATAAGTTCATACATGTACCTTGAGACATTTTAAAATCATGAATATAGATAAACAGGGTATTATAAATAGAAAAAAAACAGCCTGAATTGTTTTGAAAGAATGATATTAAAACATTATATATCCATTGCTACTGAAATAAAAGTGTTTAAATCCTGCAGTTTCAATTGATAAAAGTGAAAGTGAAAACTTGTCCATCTTTTAAATTATGTATAAAAAGAAAACGTTATGGATTCAAATTATAGGTTATATTAGTGTCATAATTTTTACTTGAAGTGTAAATGTGTAATGTCAAACTGGGCTTCTGGTTTTTAGAAGACTTTGGCAAGGTACATTTGTACAGTATAACAATGGTATTTAATGAGGTGTCATACTTTTATTCCTCTTGGCGTTAGGATGTTGGAAAACGTCTGATTGTTACATTTGTTAGAAAAACAAGAATCTGTCCGAAAGACATAATGCCTTAATTTACAATTTATGATAGAAAAATGGACAAACAGATGAACAGACAGACGAACAGACCCAAGCACTATATGCCCCCTAATTTCATAGATTGGGCATAAAAATACATTGACCTGCTAATCCCCTAGACAGATTTTCTTGTAAAAAATGAGGTTTTATTTGCCTTAAATTAAACAATATTTCTTATGTATTAGAAGACAACAGAACTTACAAATTACTGTAACTTTATTTATGTACATGAAACAGATTTCATTTATAAACAACCAACGACTCTACATGTTGTTTGGCCATGAAAACTTATTCTGTAGTTTTTGTTGTCATTTTTTGAAGACAAAAAAACGCCAGAAAATGACCAAGATATATGTGGTCAAACCTCATCATGCTCATGAAATTTGTTTTATTTGGTCTGATGTCAGTTTTCCGACGAATGTTTGGTTCTGTGATTGGCTATATGATCGATGTGAACATAGATAAACAATAGGAGTCTCCAAACATTACTAATTGTGATTTATTTGCACCTTTTTTGATTAACGGGAAAATATAATCTTTGATTGTTTTGAAATTCGAGGATTTTTTGTTCCGATGTCAACAACAAATATGGCGTCGTATGCGCGCGCAGTCTCTGAATTATTAAAATAAATCTACAGAACTTCATTGAAAGATAATATTCCCGTAATCTAATTATTTTTTTCTTTTATTTAATGAAAAGGTTTAAGGGATATAAAAATCTTTGTAAAATTTATTCTAAGTAGTCTTATCGTCTACGTTGCATGGCGTTTGTCGCCGAATTTTGACGATTGAAATAAATTGACCAATCAGCGAACGCGTATAAGCGTGGGTAAATATTTTGAAATATTTGAACATGTGTGGTAAAAATTGTAAACAACACAAAGGTTTTTTTTCCAATTCGTAATGGAGTCCCGTGGTTTTGGTCTGTCACTTTCAAGGACAGTCCAGTTACCAGCAATATGCCAAACCTTTATTATAACAACGCTGAGCCATGTAAAAACTTTGCTGACAATGCAATTGCAAGTTTATCGAAAATGCAATGGCACATCCACCCTCACCCCAAAACCCCCGGGGCCGGGTTAAACCAAAATGTCCAGGTTTTGGTGTCCACGAGACAGTGATTCGACGTAAGTATGTTCTATTTATGTTTATTTTGTATGATTTCGTAAATCTGATGATACAAACCTTATTTTGACATGTGGAAATGGTTAAAAATAGGGGGGGTACATTGTACCAAAACAAGTCAAATCTTACCAAATGGAATATAATTAAATGCAATTATATTTACAACGTATTATATGAATTTTCACCAAATCTTAAGATAGATGTTCAGCATGTTCAGTTACTGAACAAATCACACTGACAAACAGGAAATTTTGAAAATTTATCTGATTATATGAAACATTACAATTTTAGCACAGAGGCTCGGTGCGATTTTTTATTCATTTACTAATATAGTCCTTGACCTTGTGATTTTAGTTTGATGTCTGTGGCAATTAAATTTTTTAAAGCTTTGAACAATGCATACACATACAAACAGTGTGATGGAGAATATATTCCTTTGCTGATTAACGCAAGAAGAGAAGAGAAGAACATTATGGGTGTGACAGCAGTTTTTTTTTTTGCAAATACGTATTAAACAATTATGTTTCATCTACAAGAAAAATTACATGCTTCTTTCTTTTTCTTTTTCAGAAGAGCCTTTCATACCTACATATGTATATAGCCATAGAACTTGAGCTGACAGAGCTTACACAGATTGAAGAAAAACAGTAGGTGAACAATTGTAGCAAAATAAATGTACAACGTTTGTCACAAAAAAGAAAAATTATTAAAACAAATCCTTAAAACTACCCAGAAGTTTCTATCTACATGTAATTGTTACAAAATAAATATAAAAATATCCAGATCAGAAAAGCTTAAACATTGGGTCCTTGTCGCCAATGAAAGGTCAAAGCAAGAATGTACAGTTCAGATAGTTACATGTATTTATTAATGCCGAAACGTTACTACAAGATAATATACGACAGCGTAACAATGAAAATACCTTACGGTTGTATACCACAACATAACTATGAAAGTACACGAAACTATTATTGATGCAATTAATCCACCAATTACCATGTAGGAAATAATGAAATGTGGAATAAATGTACGTGACAGAGCCAACATAAACAAGTGTTAATTTAAAAAGACCACAATGAAAAACAGCCAGAAACCTTCAACAAGGATCATGGCCAGTAGGCGCTGATGGCTGTTTTGCGATTGGCTCAAGGCTCTTCTTGCTAATTAATAACAGGAAAAAAGTTTTTATATATTTTTTTACACATTCGCTAACTCCTTTTGCTGAAGCCTAAATAGAAAAAAAAATGTATAACATGTATAAGTAACTTTATATTTACAGCTACTCACCTGTACCAGTCAGTCTGAATTTAAAATGAATTCTTGAACGTTGTGCTATCGAATGACTCGCCAACCACACAGATTGCCAAGCAGTCTATCCCAACAATCTGAGGACACATGCATCAACTGTATCATCCTCCGTGCATGGTTAATATTAACACCCACAGATTGCAGCATTTCAGAGTATTGTCAAGATGTTGCAAGCGGAACTCCAGATCAGCAACAACTTCAACCAGTCGCTACAGGCTCAGATTAACAGTATGCAATATAACTTGCAGACACTTTTATCAGGTTTGAATATAGAAATAAATTAACATTTTATTATTCTTAAAAATGGGTATTGCAATACCAACTTGTGAAAAAAACAAGAATATGTCCAAAAGACATATAATGCCTCATCTCCCAATATTTGGGACAGACGAACGAACAGACCCGAACACTATATACCCCCCACTTTGTAACTCAATAAGCACACGCATGACTCACTGGAAAAGCTAATTTGTTTTTATTTTCGAATAAACAAGTGTGGCCAACATAAGTATGTTTCGCCTGCTAACACCATCACGGAAATCAACTACATTTTGTACCTCAGCTTTCATTTCTTGAAACACAAAAAGTTTTTGTATACCCAATATCAGATGCCTAGCTATTTAGCTACATGTATTTTACTTTTCAAGCAATTCATTGCCCACAGAGGTCTTACAAAAAAGTTTTCAGTCTGAAAAAAACACCTTTAGCATGTTAAGTTAACAGTCAATAGTGCATGAAAATAGGGTCAGGGTCAAAAGTCATGGTGACAGTTGCGTAGACCATAACATCAATTGTCTGTATACCATATATCAGAAGCCTACCTATTATTCTTTTTTAGCAATTCATTGTAAAGAAAAGTCTTACAAAAAAGTTTATGCCGCTACTGCCGGAAAGTAATACCTATGTCTTGCCATTTGAAATGAGACAAAAATGAATAAAATTGTTTAAATTTATTGTGTTTTAAACATTTTAAAATTTATTAAAGCTTGTAAAATATTCAAATTTACATTGTACCTTCGAGAGCGTCACAGGTTGAACCTGCCTCATACATTGTCATGTTAGATTTATATTATTGTGCAAAAAAAAATTGTTAAGATCTTAGTGTTTTACTATCATGACTATGCAAGAAATTTTTTTCACATTAATATGAAAACTTTATAATGACAGTGTCAGCATAAAACAAGGTGTAAAGATATAAAGTATTTGTAATATAAGAACAGACTCGGGGTGCAATTTTAGCATTTACTCTTAAAAGTGGCTACTGTACCATTAGATTTACGTTTTCATTTATAATTTGTAACAACAATTAAAACATGTATAAATATTTTCTTTCTGAAACTTTGTTATGAAGTATATGTGAGCTCTAATGCATTTTTTATAATTTATGGTTTTATTTTCAGAGGTCAGAATGAAAGACTTTCCATATGTTCTATGCATAGCAGCAAACAAACATGCAGCAACACCAGTACTAAACCATCAAGACAGCTTCATCTTCTCTATGGTAATAAAAAACAGCAAACACTGAGCCCTGTTTTATACCCCCGCTCACAAGAGAGGGGGCTATATTGCAATCACCTTGTCCATTGGTCTGTTCATCACAAATTTTTGTAACAGACGTCTCTGCTTCTTCTGAAGGGATTACATTCAAATTTGGTACATAGCTTAATTATGATGAGCTGTAATCAAGCATTTCCTTTCCAGTTCAGTCGGGCATCTACTTCATGTTTTTGTCTTGCCTGCTATGGCTGAGGTATGGTGATTCTGGTGGGCCGCGTTCACAATTGTTAAAGTTTTTGCTTAAGTCTGTTTTTTGTGGACTACTTACATGACTTATGGAACACCATTGATATTTGGTATGCAGTTGCAATAGCATCAGTACAAAAGTTTTAAAAGGATTTCATCTCTATGCTCCTGCAGTCACCATGGTCACGGTCTACTGACTTAACAGTTTTATACTGATTTGGCCAATGTTAACCTTTTTATGGCCCGACCACGTATGTGGATCGGACATATAGTTTTACCCTTGTCCGTCTGTAACACTTTGGTTGAGTTCTTGGTTAAGGTCCATATCTTGAATACTACATGTTAGGGGTCAATAATATTTCACCACTCGATGAGTCTTGGTAACATGGCACCACCCACCAGAAATAAGGTCACAGCGACCTATATTTTACACATGAACGCTTTTGATAAATTTTTTGGTAAAGGTCCATATCCCAGGTAATACACATTGAGGGGTAATGGTATTTCAAGAACGGGAGGGCCATCCTGTGGCTCATAGACACATTTGATAGTTGCTTGATATTTGGTATGCAGTTGCATTAGCATTAGGACAAATCAATTTCAAGGGCGTTTTATCTTTATGCTCCTGCAGTCACGGTCTAGTGATTTTGTAGATTTTATAATGACTAAGCTAAATGTTAACGTTTTTTCTTACGTCTGATTAACATGAAGCAGTTGTGGTATACCATTAATATTTGGTATGCAGTTGCATTAGCATAAGTACAGATCAGTTTTAAAGCATTTTATCTGTATGCTCCTGCAGTCACAGTCTACTGACTTTGCGATTTTATAATGTTTTGGCCAATGTTGACCTTTTTGCTTAAGTCTGTTTAGCATGAAGCAGTTATGTTACATAATTGATATGCAGTTGCATTAGCATCAGTACTGATTTAAGGATGTTTTATCCGTATGCTCATGTAGTCATGGTCCACTGACTTCGAGATTTTATACTGATTTGGCTAAATGTTAATATTTTTCTTAGTCTGTTTTATGTGAACAAGTAATGATAGAGCAAAGATATTTGGTATACAGTTGCATTTGCATCAATACAGATAATTTTTATGAGTAATTGTCACTACTGTAGTCAATTAAAATATTGCATTTTTCAACCTCATTTTAAACAGTGCCCATCTGTGACAGGCGAGACATATTTTGGGTGTTAACAGTTTATCTGAATGGTCAATTGTTTTGAACGCTTGATCTATTTTCTTCATGGTTGTACAAACAATTTAACATACATACTGATTACGCTTTATGCCATTAAAACTTATAATTCAGTGGATATTACAGAACTTCTTGTTTAACGAAATTTGTTCTCCAACAATCAAAGAAAGAGGTTCCAAAACAACAAAAACAACTGTTGTCACAATACAAGCTTTAACATGTTTAAAAAAGTATTTTATTTCAATATTGACTTTTTATTCATCAAGAACAAAAATTTTCTTCAGAGCCTGTAAATATGATCACAGAAATGAAGTGACAATTATATTTGTTGTCATCAGTTGTTACCTGTTTATACATGTACATGTTTTTATTTTGTAGAGATAATGTGTAAGCTGTGGTCAGAGGTTCCCAAGACACCTATTGATGGGAAGTTGGCAGAGGCACTTAAGCCTAGTGTGAATATGAGTTTTAACAAAAGACGAAGTAGACATTATAGCATAGAACATAGAAATTGTTTGCATCTGACATATCTGATTGTATACATGTTTGTATTTACATGTACGTTTTTAAAAAAATGAATTTTTTGCATCTGATTGGTTATGTAATTGTATTTTTGACCTGCCAATGTTTTGATTCAAATGCTGATGATGAGCAGGTTACTCCTTGAAATATGTATATATATACAGCCAAACCAAATTTGCTGTTTTATACCTAATCTAGTATTTGTATTTAGAAAATCACAATTTTGGCCAGTTGGAATTCCTGCCACTAACTTACAATAAAAACTGTTTTTTTATTCTGATTTAACATAACAATATGTTAGAGCTTTTCAGGAAAAAATGTCCAAGGGGGTTGTAACTCTTTAATTTTTATTTCCTTGGTGGTGGGTTAAACATGTTTCTAAATGCTTTTAAAAAGAGTTCTTAAAAATTAATAAAATTCTGGCGGTGGTACCCTAAATTGTGAAAACATTTTTTTCATATTTATAAATATATGTATAATATATATTTTTTTAAATGAAGTATATTAATAGTAATTGAGAAAGTTAAATGATATTATTATCTGAAATTTAAATTTTGTTTAAATAACGATAATGCTTTCATAAAAAGACATGTGAAAGTTTTGAGTGCATTTTAAAAAAAAAAATTCTTAGGCTATATATGTTTATATTTATATAAAAGATGCTTATGTTTAAATAAATTGTTATTGTTTTCTAATGTTTATTTCATTAATCCTAAATGGTTGAAACATGCTATCTGCACCTTTCAATTTATTATTCCAGGAATATACTTTCCCAGTAAAATATTTGAGATCAGAAATTTATTTTTCCGATCTTAAATCACGGCTGAGCACATCACAATCATTTTCCAAGGTAAAATTCTGATCTCAATTCTCCAAGCAGCTTGGAAAAAATTTTCTGAGCTTAAATGTGAATTTCCGAGCCACTCGGAATTACGAGCTTAATTTTCCGAGTGGCTTGGAATTCCGAGCTAAATTTTCCGAGTGGCTCGGAATTCCAAGCTCAATTTTCCGAGTAGCTTGGAGTATTCGG
Source organism: Arcuatula senhousia (assembly GCA_963971305.1). Lineage (NCBI taxonomy): Eukaryota > Metazoa > Mollusca > Bivalvia > Mytilida > Mytilidae > Arcuatula > Arcuatula senhousia. The sequence continues at coordinate 12,712,325 of OZ020310.1, forward strand.
ACTTTTCCGAGCTAGATTTTCCGAGGGGCTCGGAGTATTCGGACTTTTCCGAGCTAGATTTTCCGAGTGGCTCGGAATTCCGAGCTTAATTTTCCGGATGGCTCGGAGTATTCGGACTTTTCCGAGCTCAAACACCCAAGTGGCTTGGAATTCCGAGCTAAATTATCCGCATGATTCGGAAAATTGCTCGGAATTTTTCCAAAACCCCTCAAAACAGCCCGAAAATTTTTTTTTTGAGCTCGGAAAAGTCCGAATACTCCGAGGTCCAATTTCCGAGCTATTATTCGGAATCTCCTGCTACGGGCAGTTTGAGGTGTAAATGTGTATAAAATGTATGACTTAATTAATTATTATTAACCAACTCACTCACCTGTCCCGTTCTGCTCTTCCAGGATCCAGTTTCCCGTACTTTCCAGACTTCCCTGTCTCCATTCATTAAGAGTATAACCACAGTCTTGATCTTCATCAAAATCACATGTTATACTAAAACCTATAAAAATATTAGATAAATGTGAAAATTAAATTGAATTTCTAATTTTTAGTGCTTAAGGTAAAATGTTGAAACTATATAAGGAAACACTTAAAGTAATATTTTCAATGTTTTAATGCTTAACCAGTTGTGTGATTTTTATTGATGTACAGTTGGTTTATGTCAAATGTTGATTCTCTGACTTTCTTAAATTAAACTCATTTCTGAAAAGTTTGACATACCACACATCTCTTCGTCTTCACCGTCTGAGCATGCCCAGTCCTGGTCACAGACGAGATCATTCTCTATACAGACGCTATCGGTACGGCAGAGGAAAAAGCCATCACTACAATCTGAAACAATAAAATCTATCTAATGTGGGCATCACTGTTACAGTTTTGAGCCCTTTTCTATGCCCCAGGGGGGCTACTGCCTATAGAAATAGAAATAGAAATAGCTTTATTCCAATTAAGGGCCCTATAATAGAGCATACAATTACATATAAGTGATTATGACAATTTGTGACAGTAAATAAATATATTTACCCTATATAATCAATGGTAGGAGTGTGCCATAATATAGGTTCAATTTTTTCAGGCATCAAGGTGTAGAACAGGGTTAAAAATTCAGCCCTGGGTTACAAATATGTAAAAGTCAATAAGTTTCTTCAGTGAAATAAAATAGACATGAAATTGTAACTTAAGAATGCTTTTAAAATGAAAGTTCCTGATCCCCCCCCCCCCCCGGTTCTATGCATACAATACAGGGTGTTCTGTTTTAATGATGGAGGTGTCTAAGGTGGAACGATACCAAATGGCATTTGTAATTTCAGATTTTAATGAGAATTTGCAAAAATATTGTTCTTAGTGATATATATCCATATATAAAATAATAAAATAATGGTCCTGATCTTCGTTTTTAAAATATTTATATTTGAAAACTGGTTGGAAATTAACAAGGGCATAGGAAAAACATGACTTCAACACCATTTTCTTCTACCTTTTTGAAACAAAATTGGACTTATGATATCAAAATTACGACAAAAAACTAACCTTATATTCCTTGGAAATTTTGCTTCGCATTGATGTTAAATAAAGATATGTCCCAACTTCATTTTTAAGATAGGGTTTTGTAAAGATTGTTTGTACGTGAAAATTGTAATAGAACCTTAGTAAAATTGAAGTTGAGTTTCACAATGTTCAGATGGATTTATCAGTGTACAGGTAAATTTTTATTGTAACACTGTTTTTAAAGTCTTGTCCCACATGAAGAGCATTAAGATTTTTTGTTGAGATTTGAACATCAAACAAGTTCTCTCTCCTCTTTAATAAATCTCTATGTCTAGACATAACATGCATGCTAACCCTTTTTATCTAAAATCCCTTCTCTTTATTTCTTTCTAAAAGTATTTGTTTAGACCAACCAGGAGAAAAGTTTTTATACATATCATACTCCTACAGAAAGACAATTAATGAGTTCTCTCTAATCCTTTTCTAAATTTCTCTGTTTAGTCATACCATAAGAATTATAAGTTTAATACATGTACATACCATTTTTACATTTCTCTCCGTCTAGAACCACAACATCAATGTCTATTGATGTTTGATAGATTTTTCAGTGTAAAGGTAAATTTTTATCATAACATTGTTTAACGTCACGTCACGTCCCACCTTAAGTGCATTAAGTTTATTTGTTGAGATTTGAACATCAAACAAGTCCTCTCTCCTCTTTAATAAAACTGTATGTCTAGACATAACATGCATGCTAACCCTTTGTATTTAAATGCCTTTTTTCTATTTCTTTCTAAAAGTCTTTGTTTAGACCAACCAGCAGAAATGTTTTTATACATATCATACTCCTAGATAAAGACAATTATCTAATGAGTTTTCTCTAATCCTCTTTCTCAAATTCTCTGTTTAGTCATACCATAAGAATTAACAGTTTTAATACATGTACATACCACTTTTACATTCCCCTCCATCTAGAACCACATCATCAATGTCTACTGATGTCTGATAGTAATGGGACGTCAAAACTTCAAATATGACGGCAAACTCTCCGCTAGGGATATCAACCTGGTAGTTCAGCCAGTAGTTGGTTTTGGAGGGTTGATTAGTGTAGTATCTGTCTGATGGCACATTTATCGTATAGTGAGGAACCTGTAGGCCTGTACTGTCTTCTAAAACTAAGCGGAGAACGAGCATATTTCTATTTATGTTTCTAAAGCGCATCCTGAAGGAGAGACAGGAATTTGTGGGGATTACAACCACCTGGGACTGTAACGTATGAAAAGCTCCAGTCATAGTGATATAATGGTTGCCATCTGAAAAAAAAATAAACAAGCAACTTACATTCAACTTAAAATCAAAATAAAGAAATAAAGCAGTTATATACAACACTCATCGGCTTGCATATAAGATTAAAATGAAGAAATAGGTAACCTAATTCCAGTATATCCAAGATGTAACACTGACTAAACTTCATTTATACCACTTGCAGTTGCTGAGATAATCACCTCACCAAAACTTTCACAAGATTTATTCGTGCCGAAAATGAAGGTCAAGGTGACCTAAATCTGGTACATTGACTAAGAATAGCAATTATGATGTGTATTGAATGGCTTTTCCAATTATAACTTCATACAACAGTACGTTAAAAGTACTTTTATTGATATTCATTAACTACTGTGAAAGTTAAAGAAAAATTTTTGTGGTGTGTCAATTTTTTTTTTTTTTGCTTTCATATATACGGAAAACCATGAAATTCCAACAGATATAATGAGTGTCCAATAAAACAATAATGTTTTGTAAAAAACAAAAAAATCATGAATCCATGAAAACTGCATTATTGTAATTCATTTATTTTCGTGGGTACCAATTATTGTGGTTTCATGAAAAAGAATCACTTTATGGATTCATAATAGCTTTGATATGAGAAAAAGTAAACTAGATAATAATTAATGTGTTTATTTTCATTGATCACTTTTTGTTTTGTTTTTTGGTTAAATATGTCTATATCTTTTGTTTAAGTTATGTTTGATGTTTTCAATTGTATTCATGTATGTATATATATATGCCCAGTGATGGGCCCATAATTGGTTTAATAAACTATTCTATTCTATCTGTGGTACTGAGGTCTACAAGAAACAGATAAATCTTTAATTTACTTTCAGTGGAATATCAATTTCATTGGTCAAAGCCACCAGCAAACCCACAAATACCACGAAAAATAGATACCCATGATATTTAAGTACTTTCACAGTATTATATAGTGGTAGCGGAAAATTTTCGCGAGGTTTCAATTTTCGCTATATTCGCGACCATTACTCTATCGCAAAATTTATTAGCAGCCTAAATAGAAGCATCATAAATTTGTATTGAGAATAGTATTAAATCGCAAAAATAAATGTCCGCGTAAATTACAACTTAGTCATTTGGTAAGAAATTGCAGAAAATTACCCAATGTACGGTATCTCTACTTACCCTGTCCTTGTCTTCTGATGATAGAATTACCAGACATATCATATTCACAGATTCTGGCGTTCTCAAAATCACATGTGATGGAAGGGTCTAAAATAAAAAATTCAATCAAAATCACTTGTGATGGAAGGGTCTAAAATAAAAAATTCAATCAAAATCACATGTGATGGAAGGGTCTAAAAAAAAAAATAGGCATCTAATAGGACATTAAATGATACCCGCCACAATAAAGTATTTTGTCATTTGATGGGGTGGGGCATGATCCCCTTCAAATCCTCCAATGGTACCAAATGATTCTTCTTATGATTAGGAGTAAAAGTATCAATGGTTACAGGGCGGGGATCTCAATGGTTTTCAAAATATTTAGTATTCTATCATTTGAGGGGGTGGGGAACAACGCCCTCTCAGACCCCCTATGGTACCAAAGGATTTGTCTTATCATAAGGACTACAATGTAATAACATATATGGTTATAGGGTAGGGATTTAAATGGTTTTAAGAATATAACGTATTTTGTAATTTGAGGGGTGGGGCATGACCCCCCTACTAAGATACCAAATGATTTGTCTTATCATATGAAGTAATAATATATATGGTTATAGGGTAAGAATGTGATTTATTTTTTACCTATTTAAATAAATAACATTGAGTTATCTTAAAACTAAAGATTGAGTTATCATTCTTAGATCAGAAAATTTCAACATGCAATGAAATTTAATTTTTCAAAGTGGGCTACATGTATTTCAAAAAATATTTTCAGAACATCCTGAAAATCTTACTCAATCCATATTTTATTGTACTCAACAGTGGTACAAAATATCATTCAAATCCCTTGACATGTTTTCAAGTTATCAACTGGAAATTTTCTGGGGACGGACAGACGGACAGATGATGGTGTTCATCTTTTACACAGGCAAAATGTTGACTGCGTTTAACGTGTGTCTGGCGATGGTAAAACGCATGTCATCTGACGCATATTAAATTGGCATTTCTAACCGCGTTCGTCTGACGCACGTTAAAAATTTATCTTGGCAATATTTTTATTTCATAATAAAACACACTAAATAAATAACTTACGAACTTCATACATTTTAGGAAACTATATGTCTGACGCATGGTAAATGTACGTTTACCGCACGTTTAAAAAACGTACGTCTGACAGATGTTTTTACAATAAATTGATGTACGTTTACCGTACAGCGGTTAGAAACGTATGTTTAACGTACGTTTATGCACTACGTCAGACGCACGTTTTTATTAACATAAGTAAGATGTATGTCTAAATTTTGCCTGTGTAAGGCTTGTATTTATATAATGACAGTCATTTATAGTATATTTGGCCCTATAACTTTTGAAATTAGCATGTTTGAAGAGCTTTTATAGACAACATGTGCATGATGAGACAAAATAAAAAATTACAAGTCTTTGTTCATACTTCTGTTTCTGTTTGTACCACTAATAGAATTTCAATGACCAAAAGGCCTGATGTAACAACACCTTTTACCCTTACCACAATTTTCTTCATCACTTAGATCCTGACAGTCATTAATACCATCACAAACTGATGTCTTTGCCACACATTGGAGACCTGAGGTACACCTCATCTCATCTGAATTGCATGCTTTAATTAAAAAAAAATGAAATGGTTAAAGGTATTATTTAATTAGTTCTCTCTACTTCTTTTTAAATCTCTCTATACTGCCACACAAATAATCTTACATGTTACAAATTTCATTAAAGTAGAGACAAATATGTGTGTATTAAGGTTAATGTCAATCTTTGACTCTTTGACTCCTTTAGAGTTTCTTTGTTCAGACATACTTATCATTTTGCATTCTAATTTATAAGAGTCTTTCCTTGACCACATTACAACTGTTTTAATGGAAGAGAAATCAGGAGGGACTTTTGATTATTAATCATGGGGGGTTGATTGCATAGATTTTTGTAAAGACACATCAAGTCATCATGGGCCCACAAGAAAGAATAGGGAGCTAAAACTTACGAACAACGGAACAATTCCCTTTGGAGACATCAATGCTCTTCACTGCAGCCAACTCCTGTCTTTGAAAGTTCCATCTAAATGGCACAACATCCATTTTCAACACACTGAAAGGTTTAACAGTTTGAAATTTGACCTCCCGCCAATCACTCGCAGGTGAAAGGTCAAAGGTTGTAACAGCTGTGTTGTTTTCATTTAAGTTTAGAACCAAGTGGGCGAACTGGTCACCATGATATCTGTAGTTGACTGTAATACAGTGCTCACTCTCTAGACTGGTACTGATAGGTGATATTAGGGAACCAGTTGACATCTCCATTCCACTGTTTGACATGTAGTATTCTGTAACAACAGGGGAAATGATAAAATATTTCAAAAAAAGAGTTTATCAATATATTTTCTCTTATATTCATTCCATTTATCAACACCTCAACCAGTTGTGGAAAAATATTTCTTACCTCTAGACATTTTGTTCTCATTGTAATTGCACATGCAACAGATAAGCAACCTTGCGCAATTTTTTGTTTTTCAAAATGATGCTACTGTCGCACAACAATTACTTTTTTGTAACCCAGAGTTGTGAAATTAATCAAAAGATCAGAATAGCTGTAAATCTACCTTAAGGATTCTTTGAGTTGGTATCAGTCAATAACCTGGGGTCACTGTTGACATTAGGATAAACAGGGTATCCCCCCTTTTTGATTAAAGAGCATAAATATCACTCTTTTACATCCATTAAGGGATAAAATACTAAAACTAAGGGAAAATTGAGCTCTCAGGTCCTCTGAGTTATCTTCTACCCATTCCCAGGAGCTACTGTTGATACAGGTTAAACAAAATATCCCCACCCTGCACTTTAAAATGAGGTACACATATTATACTAAGGATTTATTTACTTCTCTGGTCCTCCAAGTTATCTTCAACCCAGACCCATGAGCTACTGTTTTCACAGTTTAAACACCCCCTTCTCTCTATTCCTATTGAGGTACACATATTATACTAAGGATTTATTTACCTCTCTGGTCCTCCGAGTTATCTTCCACCCAGACCCAGGAGCTGCTGTTTTCACAGTTTAAACACCCGTCCCCTCTCTATTCCTAGTGAGGTACACATATTATACTAAGGATTTATTTACCTCTCTGGTCCTCCGAGTTATCTTCCACCCAGACCCAGGAGCTGCTGTTTTCACAGTTTAAACACCCGTCCCCTCTCTATTCCTAGTGAGGTACACATATTATACTAAGGAATTTATTTACCTCTCAGGTCCTTGGAGTTATCTCCAACCCAGACCCAGGAGCTACTGTTTTCACAGTTTAAACACCCCCTTTCTATTCCTAGTGAGGTACACATATTATACTAAGGATTTATTTACCTCTCCGGTCCTCTGAGTTATCTTCTACCCATACCCAGGAGCTACTGTTGATACAGGTTAAACAAAATATCCCCACCCTGCACTTTAAAATGGGGTATACATAATTACTAAGGATTTATTTACCTCTCTGGCCCTCCGAGTTATCTTCTACCCATACCCAGGAGCTGCTGTTGATGTATCCACATATACCAGGATCAGTGAAGTTACAGGAAACCGTCTTCTCTGGAAAGATAATGAATTGTTAAAAATGTATTCCTTTAAGTTTTGCAAGGTTTAATTTTTTGGAATATTTTTAGATGTTTATCAAATGTTAATTAAAGCACATTTATCTTCTTAGTTCTATGATTATTTATATTTACATATGAAAAGTTTCACTAATCTTTGCTACTATAACTAGAAATTGTGTCTATGAACCACAGGATGGCCATCACATCACGTTCTTGACATATCATTGTCATAAGTCTTACCTGGGATATGGACCTTAACCGAGAAATTATTCAGAAGTGTTCATGTGTAAAATATAGGTTGCAGTGACCCAATACCTTTTTATGGGTGGTGAAGTGTTACCAAGACTCATGTAGTAGTCAAATATCATTGACCCCTAACATGTAGTATTGGAGACATGAACCTTAATAAAGAATTTTATCAAAGTCATTCAATTGTAAAATATAGGTCTTGGTGACCTTATATCTAGTGGGTGGTGTCATGTTACCAAAGACACATCTTGTGGTGAAATACCATTGACCCTCAACATGTAGCATCAGAGATATGGACTTTTACCAAGAACTTAACAAAAGTTATTCATGTGTAATATATAGGTCACAGTAACCTAATTTATTTTAGTCGGTGTTGTCACCCTACCCAAAGACCCATCTTATGGTGAAATATCATTGACCTCTAAGTTTGAGTACCCAAGTTATAAACCTTAACCAAGAACTTAACCGAAGTTGTTCATGCATAAAATATAGGTCACAGTGATCTAATTTCTAGTTGGTGGTGGTGTAGCCTAACCTAAAACAGATCTAGTAGTGAAATATCATTGACCCCCAACTATCCATGTAATGGACCTTAAACAAGAATTTAACCAAAGTGTTCTGGACATATTAACCCTGCCACATTTTATATGTGCCTGTCCTAAGCCAGGAATCCTTGTCAAAGCTTTTGTTTGTCCTTGTCTACTATCTGTTTCTTGTTTTATGTCCAGAAATGGGTCTTTCTTTGATAATCTAGGGATTTGTTTGAATCTTATGTATTGTATTTTTAGTCTTGGGCCAATGCAAGACAGCAAGCAGTAACCTCTGGTCATGATGAAGACTACTGGTTGTTTTCCATTGTGATTTTTTAAATTGCAGTTTCTTTAATGTTGGTTATGTCGCGTACACTTATTCCACATTTCTTTATCGTCTTTATGAACATACTACAGACGGACAAGGGTAAAACTGTATGGTCTATCCACATATGTGGCCAGGCCATAAGAATCTTGAGTGTCAAAGACTTTCACTCTAATTTCACTCACCAACACTTTTGAGTTGGAGAATACATCAAAGCTTTAAATTATCCGTCTAAATTTCAAAATTGTCTAAACCCTAAGGTTCTTCCTACACCAGACATAGGTTGATTATCTTAGTAATAATTTGGTTCCCCAATTTGGTATTTTTGGTTTTATTGTTCTATGCTCTTCATATCCATATAGTGTTTGGCATTTTCAATATTTTTGGTAGAGCGCCTCTGACAGGCCTGTCAAGTGTCACGCAGCTCGTGTGAGACTCACGCATCTAGTTTGCAATTTGGCGGCAAATATCTTTGATCTTTTCATTTTTTTCTTTGATCTTCCAATTTTTCGGTCAATCTCACGCATGCAGCTCATGAAAACTTGACAGCCCTGCTCTGATGAGTCTTGAATAGACGAAACGAGCGTCAGGCGTAGCAAAAAAGTTTTTGTCTGGAACTTTGTTGTCATTTGTATTTCTAATCCTTACCTATACATGGGACACCAGTCACTTCAACATCATCAACATACACATTAGCTCCCACACTGTTGGAATTTCTCTTGGTCTTAAGAATGGTAGTTACAGTCCCCGATAAAGTTACTTCCCCACAAAATGGCATCCATTCATCAGCTGTTGGAGACTCTGTCAAAACTGGATGAAATTCCTCATTATTGCTTGTGGAGAACCCGTACATGAAATCGTCTTCATTGTCCCAGTTTTCGACCTTGAACTTGAAGTGGAGGTAAAGGTCAGGTAAAAGTGTGAACTCTGGGAAAGTGACTTGTGTTGTGTCACCTGATTCTCCTAAAGATCCATCAGAGAACAGGACTGTATCTGAAATAAAATGTTAAACTCGGAAAACTGTGAAAGGCAGATCACAAACAAAGATTATAAATCAGATCAAATTCTAAACTGTCAAAAAGGTGCATACTATATATGTAACAAACATTTTGTGATAGTTTCATGTAAATATACAGCAGGCCTGTCAAGTCTCAAGCAATCAGTGTGAGACTCACGCATCTAGTCAGCAATTTGGCAGCAAAGGTTCTTCCTACCCCAGACATAGGTTGATCATCTTAGTAATTATTTGGTTCCCCATTTTGTAATTTTTGGTTTTATTGTTCAATGCTCTTAATAATCATATAGTGTTTGGCATTTTCAATATTTTTGGTAGAGCGCCTCTGATGAGTCTTGAATAGACGAAACGCCCGTCAGGCGTAGCAACATTTATTGTCTGGAACTTTGTTGTCATTATTATTTTGATCTTTTAATTTTTTCCTTTGATCTTTCAATTTTTTGTCAAATCTCACCATCCTTTATTTACCTTGACTTATCAATTGAGTTGTCCATCTATAAGAATTTTCTACAAGACATACATCAGATGTGTCTACTTCATAGCCACACATATCAAACGGCTCAAATCCACAGGGTCTGTCAGTAATACCATCTGTAATAAACAATACATTATTGACCTACATTGTGTTTCTCAAAGCCAAAGTATCTCAGATGCTCAAATCACACTGTTTGTCAGGAATTCAATAGTGTGGTAGCACTTCATGTTGAAAATGTGCGCAAAGGTCCACACTTTAACACACCAATAATATTCAAAATATTACATTCAATGTATATAATTACATTCCGATATAAAATTTTTGCACAGAAAATTGCATGTAATACATGGTTTACCTTTTTTCAAATTTCTCCGCGCAAGTCGTTGTAAAGGTGGCATGTGCTAGTGAGTTTCAACGAGAAATAAAATTGCATTATTAACCAATCAATGTTATAAATTAGAATGTAATTATATAAATGTAAAAACATTTAAAAAAGTGAAATCTCTTGAAGTAATCATGGTATAGTTTCCAAAGACAACTAGAAATTCTTTAAGTATCTGTCTTTCTAAGAATCATGCAGGGTATATGATAATGGTGATTTATGATAAAAAATAACACATGGGTTTATTTACATTTTGTGAATCAAGATATAGTGTTATTGTTGAAAATCAAGTCGGTTTTCCACAAAGGTCTTGGTCATGAGAGAAATCAGTGTTTTGAATTGTAATGAAATGCATAGCAAGAAAAGGGTTATCTCCCTTGTTTACAGTATTTATAATGCAATCTAGGTATATATCATCTCTCATGACCAACATCATAGAAACAAATGGCTGTTGTTTTTGTTAATAGGTGACCATTCTGTATAAGAAACCATGTTCAAACACATGTGTTATTTTTTACCATCATGAATCACCCTCTGCATGATTTTTAGAAAGACTTGTACTTTAAAATGCTTACATGAGCATCCTTTTGTTGACACTCTCACATTATCAACAGCTGATAGCTGGGACGTCCCAAATCCTGACGTATGCATGAAGACGATAGCCACCTCTCCAACAACTCCATTCAGACTTATGCATTTCCTAGACCACGTTGGCTGGTCTGCTGTCGTTGTGTACAAGGCATTTACATCAGAAATGTCCGCAATGGTCAGGTTTTTTGACGCTACAGATATCCACCCAACCTGGAACCTTGTGAACTGTGTATTGATGAAATCGAATGTCACCGATTCTGTACCAATGGCAGTAAATCTAGTCGTTAGAAACCAGGCGGCACTGCCTTCCTGCTGGCTTGAACTCTCAATAAAAAAATAATGACCTGTAATGTAATAAACAATTAATGACCTGTAATGTCAATAAACAAATAATGACCTGTAATGTCAATGAACAAATAATGACCTGTAATGTCAATAAACAAATAATGACCTGTAATGTCCAAATAAACATAAACTAAGGCCATTATACTCTACATTAAACTAAATTATTACTACAGGGAATACATTTGCTTGATTCTATTAACAAGAAAAACCTGATCAAGAGAAAAACTCAAATAAAAATATTAAAACGAATTTAAAAGTTGGGTTGAAAAGTGTTCTTCAAATAAAAGTTTCACAAAAATTCATTTTAACAAACTAAATTTACTCAGAAAGACACTCCCATTGGTTGAGAATGTAGTTCATGTATTACATGTATTAGTTACATGTGCAAAATTTAATCAAAATGTGTATTTATGAGTTTGAAACTGATTGGCTTACATTTGGATGGAGTTATAACTAGAATGGCGGTCTTCCAAGGAAGACGAATGTCGCCTGCAGCTTAAAATATCCAGTTGAGTTACAATTATAAACTCAATTTACACCATATAGTAGGAGGAAGCCAAATATCAAGGGGTTATATAGTTGCCCTGAAAACTGAGATTGAAAGTTTTGTTGTGCTGCAGGACTCTGGAGGCAGGATAACACAAGTTGATGGATAGTGTCAAAGTGACTCATATATGATGTTTGCAACATGTTACAGTGGACATAAAAATAACTTGAAATACTTAAGGGAGTACGAGTCTCAGAAATTGAACATTTTAGGGAATCTCGGCTTTTATCCATTCAAATGCATTAAAAGTTTTCCAGAATGCCCTTAGAAACACCTTTGAACCATTACATACATTTCTAGTTATAATTTCTATGTTAAAACAGAAAAAGAATTTTCAATGAAATTCCTAAGAAAAATCTAGAGAAGTATTTTTCCGTCATATTTTTAGGTGTTTATATCTTGATAACGGCTCCATAGTTTTTTTTAACTTTTTTCATAAAGGTTAGCTATTTTGAGCTATTCTTTCTCGATTATCTATTTCAAATAACTTTTAATTACAAAAAAATTCAGGCTCCTACTCCCTTAAGCTGGACAAAAAATACCTTACCCATTTCAGAATTTGATCCTATTCTTGTTGTTTGTCCAATTTTCCAATTGGCTACCATATCACTTTCCATGATGTAGTCACATGACCCAAATGAGAAATCACATGATGCAGGATCTAAAAATAGAACATGAAATAAAATTAAGAAGGAATGTATCCATGGGAGAAGATGCTTCTGTGTAAGAACCTAAACAGAAAGTAGAAGTCCTACAGGTCTGAAAGCTGCTACTCACTAGCAGGCATAGTTTGTCATATTTACTATCCTAATTTCACATCATCTCATTTACAGATGCTGAAAAAAAAATCAACAAAATTACGAACATAACAGGATGTATATTTGAAATTTTATTAAGCACATTTGTAACAGTAAAATAATGTCGATGTAACAAAATTCTCTGAGATCTTTACTTTGGTAATCAAGTGACTGAAAATGTAATATCTTGGTACATAATTTTGTGTTTTATGTTAAATATTTATATATACTAAGACTAAGACTAAGAAACTTTATTTGAAGTCGGGTAAAACAAACATAATAAACGTAAGCTCTGTAGAGCTTTTTGCCGACCATATATTTGTATAATATGAAATATATCTTTTACCACAAAGAAGAATTTGCCAAGAAAACTGTTACAAATTTTTTCCACAGTCCACACAGACTTGAAATTCACAATTTCATAACCATGATTTGTCAGTCTGTGAAATTGGGTTGAATACAAGTATGTTAACAATATTTTCAATTTACAATTTAAAAGTTACTTACGTGGGCATTCTTTATGTGTGACTTCTACATCATCTATGGCCATATCTCCAAGAGGTCCGTCTGCTCGGACTGCTACAAAACTCAGCTCAACCAGCTGGGACTCAATGCCTAGCTCAACACAGCCCTGGAACCAGTCCCTTGCTTGGTTACCAGTCAGCCACCATAATGTGTTAAGGGAATTATCTCCCTTGTTTTTTGCCTGGAGAATTAGGGTACCAGTATCAGAGCCAAACATGTTGTATTTGAACCAGACAGTCTGCTGGTGACCTGCTGTGAATTCTGGGAAGGTTATGGCTGTAGCATCACGATGGTTACCATATGTTGCTTCTGTGTACATGTAATAGCCTGAAAGAAATTCATCAAAGGGTGTATTAAGCAAGTCTACTTTAAAAAAAAAAACTTCCTCTATTCATTTTTTTCTTCAGCAACAGTCAAACCATAAAGTTGATGTCAGGATTTTAATGATGAAATTTTTATGTACCAGTGTACATGTTATCCAACTTTTCAACTCTCTCTTGACGCCAATTGTAAGGAAGGTCTTCAGTAACGACGCTAGTCATTCAGAAGGGACGAAAAAAGGTTGTCTCATGTATGCAAAGTAAGAGCAATACCCCGTGCTTTGTAGATTTTGATCAGACTTGGCTCAATGGGGGCAGCTACAAAGGCCACATTGAAAATTGTTAGCTTTAGAGGGATTCACATAAGCATCAAGCTTGTTTCCCAATCAAGGATAAATAAATATCTTTAAACTAATTACATTTACTGTGCATATAAAAACAAGTGTGGCCACTAAAAGTATGTCTCGCCTGCCGGCACCATCACTAAAATCAACTACCTAAGCTTTCATTTCTTGATATAAACACAAAAACTGTATGTATACCTAATAACAGATGCCTAGTTATTATAATATTCAAGCATTCCATTGTCCACACAAGAATTACAAAAAGTTTTCTGTCTGAAAAAAAGACCTAAGTTCACAGAGTCACTGGAGCGTAAAAATGGATCATGGTCACATGGCATGGTGACAGTTGCATTGTCCATAACTGCAACTGTCTGTTTACCCAATATCAGATGCCTAGCTATTATAACTTTCCAGCAATTCATCATCCACAAAAGTCTTACAAAAAAGTTTTTCAGTCTGAAAAAGACCTAAGTTCACAGAGTCACTAGAGCGTGAAAATGGGGTCAGGGTCACACAGCATGGTAACAGTTGCGTAGACCATAACCTAAACTGTCTGTATACCAAATATCAGATGCCTAGCTTATATACTTTTCCAGCAATTCATCGTCCACAAGTCTTACAAAAAAGTTTAAGGCCTGAAAAAAGACCTAAGTTCACAGAGTCACTGGAGCGTAAAAATGGGGTCAGGGTTACACGACATGGTGACAGTTGCGTAGACCATAACCTGAACTGTCTGTATACCAAATATCAGATGCCTAGCTAATATACTTTTCCAACAATTCATCGTCCACAAAAGTCTTACAAAAAAGTTTACGGCCTGAAAAAAGACCTAAGTTCACAGAGTCACTGGAGCGTGAAAATGGGGTCAGGGTCACATGGCATGGTGACAGTTGCGTAGACCATAACCTGAACTGTCTGTATACCAAATATCAGATGCCTAGCTATTATACTTTTCAAGCAATTCATTGTCCACAAAAGTCTTACAAAAAAGTTTACGCCGCCGCCGCCGCCGCCGCCCCCGCCGCCGGAAAGTAATACCTATGTCTCGCCTTCCGGGACTATTCGTCGCAGGCGAGACAACAAGAGGCTCCAAGGAGCCTGAATCGCTCACCTGGTCTGAGTCAACCCTAAACATGTAAACACTTTTCTAGAGCTAAATGAGCTGAACATTTAAGCAAGCAACAGCTTCTCTCTATCTGCTATAGTTTTCATTCAATAAGCAAAATACATGAAAAAACGTTATTTTAGGGGCCGTAACCCCTATAAGGAGTAATCTGACAACTTTGACCCTATGAAGACTTTTGTAGAGCTTAATGAGCTGAACATTTAAGCAAGCAACAGCTTCTCTCTATCTGCTATTGTTTTCATTCCATAGGCCAAACATATTAGAAAACGTTATTTTAGGGGCTGTAACCCCTGTAAGGGTTCATCTGACAACTTCAACCCTATGGAGACTTTTGTAGAGCTAAATGAGCTGAACATTTAAGCAACCAACAACTTTTCTCTACCTGTAATAGTTTTCATTCTGTAGGCCAAAAACATGAAAAAATGTTATTTTTCACCTTTAAGGGGCCGTAACTCCTATAAGGGGTCATCTGACAACTTCTACTCAATGGAGACTTTTGTAGAGCTTTTGATGCTGAAGCAGCAGCTTGGCTTCAGATTTCATCTATCTCTTATACTTTTTGATTTACAAGCCAAAAACAGTAGTCTGATCCCCTAGTCTATTTTTAGTAATGGCAGCCATGTTGTTTGGACGGTGGTCACCATTTGTGCAATCTTGGTAGAGGACATTTCATAGATGAAGTGTGCAAAGTTTCAAAGCAATCCCTTCAGTCGTTTCGGAGGAGAAGATTTTCAAAGAAAAGTTAACGACGACGGACGACGACGGATGCCAAGTGATGGCAATAGCTCACATGGACCTTTGGTCCAGGTGAGCTAAAAAGCAATTGAATTGGTCACTTTGTATATTGAATCATCTTTCATAAAAAGTCTGTAATGAGAAGTTCAACTAAGAAAACTGTTAAGATTTTTTTACCATCGAGCACTAATATCCCCAACCTGTCACCTTAGACGTTCTTTATGCATAACCTGGAATTAACAAGCAAAGAAACAAGGATTGTTTCCATGGGAAATGGATGTACCCACACCCTAAACAAGGCTGTTCTTACCATCAGACAAGGCATCATTTTCTGGTCCTGTGTTGGATGAACAATTGGCCCTTTATGTCTGTCTGTCTGTCTGTACTTACCATCAGACGAGGCATCATTTTCTGGTCCTGTGTTAGATGAACGTGTTGGTCCTTTATGTCTGTCTGTCTGTCTATACTTACCATCAGACGAGGCATCATTTTCTGGTCCTGTGTTAGATGAACGTGTTGGTCCTTTATGTCTGTCTGTCTGTCTGTCTGTCCTTACGATCAGACGAGGCATCATTTTCTGGTCCTGTGTTAGATGAATGTGTTGGTCCTTTATGTCTGTCTGTCTGTCTGTACTTACCATCAGAGGAGGCATCATTTTCTGGTCCTGTGTTAGATGAACCTGTTGGTCCTTTATGTCTGTCTGTCTGTCTGTCTGTACTTACCATCAGACGAGGCATCATTTTCTGGTCCTGTGTTAGATGAACGTGTTGGCCCTTTATGTCTGTCTGTCTGTCTATACTTACCATCAGACGAGGCATCATTTTCTGGTCCTGTGTTAGATGAACCTGTTGGTCCTTTATGTCTGTCTGTCTGTCTGTCTGTACTTACCATCAGACGAGGCATCATTTTCTGGTCCTGTGTTAGATGAACATGTTGGTCCTTTATGTCTGTCTGTCTGTCTGTACTTACCATCAGAAGAGGCATCATTTTCTGGTCCTGTGTTAGATGAACGTGTTGGCCCTTTATGTCTGTCTGTCTGTCTATACTTACCATCAGACGAGGCATCATTTTCTGGTCCTGTGTTAGATGAACCTGTTGGTCCTTTATGTCTGTCTGTCTGTCTGTCTGTACTTACCATCAGACGAGGCATCATTTTCTGGTCCTGTGTTAGATGAATGTGTTGGTCCTTTATGTCTGTCTGTCTGTCTGTACTTACCATCAGACGAGGCATCATTTTCTGGTCCTGTGTTAGATGAACATGTTGGTCCTTTATGTCTGTCTGTCTGTCTATACTTACCATCAGACGAGGCATCATTTTCTGGTCCTGTGTTAGATGAACATGTTGGCCCTTTATGTCTGTCTGTCTGTCTGTACTTACCATCAGAAGAGGCATCATTTTCTGGTCCTGTGTTAGATGAACTTGTTGGCCCTTTATGTCTGTCTGTCTGTCTATACTTACCATCAGACGAGGCATCATTTTCTGGTCCTGTGTTAGATGAACCTGTTGGTCCTTTATGTCTGTCTGTCTGTCTGTCTGTACTTACCATCAGACGAGGCATCATTTTCTGGTCCTGTGTTAGATGAACATGTTGGTCCTTTATGTCTGTCTGTCTGTCTGTACTTACCATCAGACGAGGCATCATTTTCTGGTCCTGTGTTAGATGAACATGTTGGCCCTTTATGTCTGTCTGTCTGTCTGTACTTACCATCAGAAGAGGCATCATTTTCTGGTCCTGTGTTAGATGAACGTGTTGGCCCTTTATGTCTGTCTGTCTGTCTATACTTACCATCAGACGAGGCATCATTTTCTGGTCCTGTGTTAGATGAACCTGTTGGTCCTTTATGTCTGTCTGTCTGTCTGTCTGTACTTACCATCAGACGAGGCATCATTTTCTGGTCCTGTGTTAGATGAACATGTTGGTCCTTTATGTCTGTCTGTCTGTCTGTACTTACCATCAGACGAGGCATCAGTTTCTGGTCCTGTGTTAGATGAACATGTTGGTCCTTTATGTCTGTCTGTCTGTCTATACTTACCATCAGACGAGGCATCATTTTCTGGTCCTGTGTTAGATGAACCTGTTGGTCCTTTATGTCTGTCTGTCTGTCTGTCTGTACTTACCATCAGACGAGGCATCATTTTCTGGTCCTGTGTTAGATGAACATGTTGGCCCTTTATGTCTGTCTGTCTGTCTGTACTTACCATCAGAAGAGGCATCATTTTCTGGTTCTGTGTTAGATGAACGTGTTGGTCCTTTATGTCTGTCTGTCTGTCTATACTTACCATCAGACGAGGCATCATTTTCTGGTCCTGTGTTAGATGAACCTGTTGGTCCTTTATGTCTGTCTGTCTGTACTTACCATCAGAAGAGGCATCATTTTCTGGTCCTGTGTTAGATGAACGTGTTGGCCCTTTATGTCTGTCTATACTTACCATCAGACGAGGCATCATTTTCTGGTCCTGTGTTAGATGAACCTGTTGGTCCTTTATGTCTGTCTGTCTGTCTGTCTGTACTTACCATCAGACGAGGCATCATTTTCTGGTCCTGTGTTATATGAATGTGTTGGCCCTTTATGTCTGTCTGTCTGTCTGTACTTACCATCAGACGAGGCATCATTTTCTGGTCCTGTGTTAGATGAACGTGTTGGCCCTTTATGTCTGTCTGTCTGTCTGTACTTACCATCAGACGAGGCATCATTTTCTGGTCCTGTGTTAGATGAACTTGTTGGCCCTTTATGTCTGTCTGTCTCTCTGTACTTACCATCAGACGAGGCATCATTTTCTGGTCCTGTGTTATATGAATGTGTTGGCACTTTATGTCTGTCTGTCTGTCTGTCTGTACTTACCATCAGACGAGGCATCATTTTCTGGTCCTGTGTTAGATGAACCTGTTGGTCCTTTATGTCTGTCTGTCTGTCTGTCTGTACTTACCATCAGACGAGGCATCATTTTCTGGTCCTGTGTTAGATGAACGTGTTGGCCCTTTATGTCTGTCTGTCTGTCTGTACTTACCATCAGACGAGGCATCATTTTCTGGTCCTGTGTTAGATGAATGTGTTGGTCCTTTATGTCTGTCTGTCTGTCTGTACTTACCATCAGACGAGGCATCATTTTCTGGTCCTGTGTTAGATGAACCTGTTGGTCCTTTTTGTCTGTCTGTCTGTCTGTACTTACCATCAGACGAGGCATCATTTTCTGGTCCTGTGTTAGATGAACGTGTTGGCCCTTTATGTCTGTCTGTCTGTCTGTCTGTACTTACCATCAGATGAGGCATCATTTTCTGGTCCTGTGTTAGATGAACCTGTTGGCCCTTTATGTCTGTCTGTCTGTCTGTACTTACCATCAGACGAGGCATCATTTTCTGGTCCTGTGTTAGATGAACGTGTTGGTCCTTTATGTCTGTCTGTTTGTACTTACCATCAGACAAGGCATCATTTTCTGGTCCTGTGTTAGATGAACGTGTTGGTCCTTTATGTCTGTCTGTCTGTCTGTCTGTACTTACCATCAGACGAGGCATCATTTTCTGGTCCTGTGTTAGATGAACGTGTTGGTCCTTTATGTCTGTCTGTCTGTCTGTACTTACCATCAGATGAGGCATCATTTTCTGGTCCTGTGTTAGATGAACGTGTTGGCCCTTTATGTCTGTCTGTCTGTCTGTACTTACCATCAGACGAGGCATCATTTTCTGGTCTTGTGATAGATGAACCTGTTGGTCCTTTTTGTCTGTCTGTCTGTCTGTACTTACCATCAGACGAGGCATCATTTTCTGGTCCTGTGTTAGAGGAACGTGTTGGCCCTTTATGTCTGTCTGTCTGTACTTACCATCAGATGAAGCATCATTTTCTGGTCCTGTGTTAGATGAACGTGTTGGTCCTTTATGTCTGTCTGTCTGTCTGTTCTTACCATCAGACGAGGCATCATTTTGTGGTCCTGTGTTAGATGAACGTGTTGGTCCTTTATGTCTGTCTGTCTGTCTGTACTTACCATCAGACAAGGCATCATTTTCTGGTCCTGTGTTAGATGAACGTGTTGGTCCTTTATGTCTGTCTGTCTGTCTGTACTTACCATCAGATGAGGCATCATTTTCTGGTCCTGTGTTAGATGAACGTGTTGGCCCTTTATGTCTGTCTGTCTGTCTGTACTTACCATCAGATGAGGCATCATTTTCTGGTCCTGTGTTAGATGAACATGTTGGCCCATTATGTCTGTCTGTCTGTCTGTACTTACCATCAGACGAGGCATCATTTTCTGGTCCTGTGTTAGATGAACGTGTTGGCCCATTATGTCTGTCTGTCTGTCTGTACTTACCATCAGACGAGGCATCATTTTCTGGTCCTGTGTTAGATGAACGTGTTGGCCCATTATGTCTGTCTGTCTGTCTGTACTTACCATCAGATGAGGCATCATTTTCTGGTCCTGTGTTAGATGAACGTGTTGGTCCTTTATGTCTGTCTGTCTGTCTGTACTTACCATCAGATGAGGCATCATTTTCTGGTCCTGTGTTAGATGAACGTGTTGGCCCATTATGTCTGTCTGTCTGTCTGTACTTACCATCAGACGAGGCATCATTTTCTGGTCCTGTGTTAGATGAACGTGTTGGTCCTTTATGTCTGTCTGTCTGTCTGTACTTACCATCAGATGAGGCATCATTTTCTGGTCCTGTGTTAGATGAACGTGATGGCCCTTTATGTCTGTCTGTCTGTCTGTACTTACCATCAGACGAGGCATCATTTTCTGGTCCTGTGTTAGATGAACCTGTTGGTCCTTTTTGTCTGTCTGTCTGTCTGTACTTACCATCAGACGAGGCATCATTTTCTGGTCCTGTGTTAGATGAACGTGTTGGCCCTTTATGTCTGTCTGTCTGTCTGTACTTACCATCAGACGAGGCATCATTTTCTGGTCCTGTGTTAGATGAACGTGTTGGCCCTTTATGTCTGTCTGTCTGTACTTACCATCAGATGAGGCATCATTTTCTGGTCCTGTGTTAGATGAACCTGTTGGTCCTTTATGTCTGTCTGTCTGTACTTACCATCAGATGAGGCATCATTTTCTGGTCCTGTGTTAGATGAACGTGTTGGCCCTTTATGTCTGTCTGTCTGTACTTACCATCAGATGAGGCATCATTTTCTGGTCCTGTGTTAGATGAACCTGTTGGTCCTTTATGTCTGTCTGTCTGTCTGTACTTACCATCAGACGAGGCATCATTTTCTGGTCCTGTGTTAGATGAACGTGTTGGCCCTTTATGTCTGTCTGTCTCTCTGTACTTACCATCAGACAAGGCATCATTTTCTGGTCCTGTGTTAGATGAACGTGTTGGCCCTTTATGTCTGTCTGTCTGTCTGTACTTACCATCAGACGAGGCATCATTTTCTGGTCCTGTGTTAGATGAACATGTTGGTCCTTTTTGTCTGTCTGTCTGTCTGTACTTACCATCAGACGAGGCATCATTTTCTGGTCCTGTGTTAGATGAACGTGTTGGTCCTTTATGTCTGTCTGTCTGTCTGTACTTACCATCAGACAAGGCATCATTTTCTGGTCCTGTGTTAGATGAATGTGTTGGCCCGTTATGTCTGTCTGTATGTCTGTACTTACCATCAGACGAGGCATCATTTTCTAGTCCTGTGTTAGATGAGCGTGTTTGCCCTTTATGTCTGTCTGTCTGTCTGTACTTACCATCAGATGAGGCATCATTTTCTGGTCCTGTGTTAGATGAACGTGTTGGCCTGTTATGTCTGTCTGTCTGTCTGTACTTACCATCAGACGAGGCATCATTTTCTGGTCCTGTGTTAGATGAACCTGTTGGCCCTTTATGTCTGTCTGTCTGTTTGTACTTACCATCAGACGAGGCATCATTTTCTGGTCCTGTGTTAGATGAACCTGTTGGCCCTTTATGTCTGTCTGTCTGTTTGTACTTACCATCAGACGAGGCATCATTTTCTGGTCCTGTGTTAGATGAACCTGTTGGCCCTTTATGTCTGTCTGTCTGTTTGTACTTACCATCAGACGAGGCATCATTTTCTGGTCCTGTGTTAGATGAACGTGTTGGTCCTTTATGTCTGTCTGTCTGTCTGTACTTACCATCAGACGAGGCATCATTTTTTGGTCCTGTGTTAGATGAACGTGATGGCCCTTTATGTCTGTCTGTCTGTACTTACCATCAGACGAGGCATCATTTTTTGGTCCTGTGTTAGATGAATGTGTTGGTCCTTTATGTCTGTCTGTCTCTCTGTACTTACCATCAGACGAGGCATCTTTTCTGGTCCTGTGTTAGATGAACGTATTGGCCCTTTATGTCTGTCTGTCTCTCTGTACTTACCATCAGACGAGGCATCATTTTCTGGTCCTGTGTTAGATGAACCTGTTGGTCCTTTTTGTCTGTCTGTCTGTCTGTACTTACCATCAGACGAGGCATCATTTTCTGGTCCTGTGTTAGGTGAACGTGTTGGCCCTTTATGTCTGTCTGTCTGTCTGTACTTACCATCAGACGAGGCATCATTTTCTGGTCCTGTGTTAGATGAACGTGTTGGTCCTTTATGTCTGTCTGTCTGTCTCTCTGTACTTACCATCAGACGAGGCATCATTTTCTGGTCCTGTGTTAGATGAACGTGTTGGCCCTTTATGTCTGTCTGTCTGTACTTACCATCAGATGAAGCATCATTTTCTGGTCCTGTGTTAGATGAACGTGTTGGCCCTTTATGTCTGTCTGTCTGTCTGTCTGTACTTACCATCAGACGATGCATCATTTTCTGGTCCTGTGTTAGACGAACGTGTTGGCCCTTTAGGTCTGTCTGTCTGTACTTACCATCAGATGAAGCATCATTTTCTGGTCCTGTGTTAGATGAACCTGTTGGCCCTTTATGTCTGTCTGTCTGTCTGTACTTACCATCAGACGAGGCATCATTTTCTGGTCCTGTGTTAGATGAACGTGTTGGCCCTTTATGTCTGTCTGTCTGTCTGTACTTACCATCAGACGAGGCATCATTTTCTGGTCCTGTGTTAGATGAACGTGTTGGTCCTTTATGTCTGTCTGTCTGTCTGAACTTACCATCAGACGAGGCATCATTTTCTGGTCCTGTGTTATATGAACGTGTTGGCCCTTTATGTCTGTCTGTCTGTCTGTACTTACCATCAGACAAGGCATCATTTTCTGGTCCTGTGTTAGATGAACCTGTTGGTCCTTTATGTCTGTCTGTCTGTCTGTACTTACCATCAGACCAGGCATCATTTTCTGGTCCTGTGTTAGATGAACCTGTTGGCCCTTTATGTCTGTCTGTCTGTACTTACCATCAGACGAGGCATCATTTTCTGGTCCTGTGTTAGATGAATGTGTTGGCCCTTTATGTCTGTCTGTCTGTCTGTACTTACCATCAGACGAGGCATCATTTTCTGGTCCTGTGTTAGATGAACTTGTTGGCCCTTTATGTCTGTCTGTCTGTACTTACCATCAGACGAGGCATCATTTTCTGGTCCTGTGTTAGATGAACGTGTTGGCCCTTTATGTCTGTCTGTCTGTCTGTCTGTACTTACCATCAGACGAGGCATCATTTTCTGGTCCTGTGTTAGATGAACGTGTTGGCCCTTTATGTCTGTCTGTCTGTCTGTACTTACCATCAGACGAGGCATCATTTTCTGGTCCTGTGTTAGATGAACGTGTTGGCCCTTTATGTCTGTCTGTCTGTCTGTACTTACCATCAGACGAGGCATCATTTTCTGGTCCTGTGTTAGATGAACGTGTTGGCCCTTTATGTCTGTCTGTCTGTCTGTACTTACCATCAGACGAGGCATCATTTTCTGGTCCTGTGTTAGATGAACGTGTTGGTCCTTTATGTCTGTCTGTCTGTCTGTACTTACCATCAGACGAGGCATCATTTTCTGGTCCTGTGTTAGATGAACTTGTTGGCCCTTTATGTCTGTCTGTCTGTACTTACCATCAGACGAGGCATCATTTTCTGGTCCTGTGTTAGATGAACGTGTTGGCCCTTTATGTCTGTCTGTCTGTCTGTCTGTACTTACCATCAGACGAGGCATCATTTTCTGGTCCTGTGTTAGATGAACGTGTTGGCCCTTTATGTCTGTCTGTCTGTCTGTACTTACCATCAGACGAGGCATCATTTTCTGGTCCTGTGTTAGATGAACGTGTTGGCCCTTTATGTCTGTCTGTCTGTCTGTACTTACCATCAGACAAGGCATCATTTTCTGGTCCTGTGTTAGATGAACGTGTTGGCCCTTTATGTCTGTCTGTCTGTCTGTACTTACCATCAGACGAGGCATCATTTTCTGGTCCTGTGTTAGATGAACATGTTGGTCCTTTATGTCTGTCTGTCTGTCTGTACTTACCATCAGACGAGGCATCATTTTCTGGTCCTGTGTTAGATGAACATGTTGGCCCTTTATGTCTGTCTGTCTGTACTTACCATCAGAAGAGGCATCATTTTCTGGTCCTGTGTTAGATGAACTTGTTGGCCCTTTATGTCTGTCTGTCTGTACTTACCATCAGACGAGGCATCATTTTCTGGTCCTGTGTTAGATGAACGTGTTGGCCCTTTATGTCTGTCTGTCTGTCTGTCTGTACTTACCATCAGAAGAGGCATTATTTTCTGGTCCTGTGTTAGATGAACGTGTTGGCCCTTTATGTCTGTCTGTCTGTACTTACCATCAGACGAGGCATCATTTTCTGGTCCTGTGTTAGATGAACGTGTTGGCCCTTTATGTCTGTCTGTCTGTACTTACCATCAGACGAGGCATCATTTTCTGGTCCTGTGTTAGATGAACATGTTGGCCCTTTGTGTCTGTCTGTCTGTCTGTACTTACCATCAGACGAGGCATCATTTTCTGGTCCTGTGTTAGATGAACGTGTTGGCCCTTTATGTCTGTCTGTCTGTAATTACCAGCAGACGAGGCATCATTTTGTGGTCCTGTGCTAGATGAACGTGTTGGTCCTTTATGTCTGTCTGTACTTACCATCAGACAAGGCATCATTTTCTGGTCCTGTGTTAGATGAACGTGTTGGTCCTTTATGTCTGTCTGTCTGTCTGTACTTACCATCAGACAAGGCATCATTTTCTGGTCCTGTGTTAGATGAACGTGTTGGCCCTTTATGTCTGTCTGTCTGTCTGTACTTACCATCAGACGAGGCATCATTTTCTGGTCCTGTGTTAAATGAACGTGTTGGCCCTTTATGTCTGTCTGTCTGTCTGTACTTACCATCAGACGAGGCATCATTTTCTGGTCCTGTGTTAGATGAACCTGTTGGTCCTTTATGTCTGTCTGTCTGTCTGTACTTACCATCAGACGAGGCATCATTTTCTGGTCCTGTGTTAGATGAACATGTTGGCCCTTTATGTCTGTCTGTCTGTCTGTACTTACCATCAGACGTGGAATCATTTTCTGGTCCTGTGTTAGATGAACGTGTTGGCCCTTTATGTCTGTCTGTCTGTCTGTACTTACCATCAGCCGAGGCATCATTTTCTGGTCCTGTGTTAGGTGAACGTGTTGGCCCTTTATGTCTGTCTGTCTGTCTGTACTTACCATCAGACGAGGCATCATTTTCTGGTCCTGTGTTAGATGAACCTGTTGGTCCTTTTTGTCTGTCTGTCTGTCTGTACTTACCATCAGACGAAGCATCATTTTCTGGTCCTGTGTTAGGTGAACGTGTTGGCCCTTTATGTCTGTCTGTCTGTCTGTACTTACCATCAGACGAGGCATCATTTTCTGGGCCTGTGTTATATGAACGTGTTGGTCCTTTATGTCCGTCTGTCTGTACTTTATGTCTGTCTGTCTGTCTGTCTGTCTGTACTTACCATCAGACAAGGCATCATTTTCTGGTCCTGTGTTAGATGAACGTGTTGGCCCTTAATGTCTGTCTGTCTGTCTGTACTTACCATCAGAGGAGGCATCATTTTCTGGTCCTGTGTTAGATGAATGTGTTCGTCCTTTATGTCTGTCTGTCTGTCCGTACTTACCATCAGACGAGGCATCATTTTCTGGTCCTGTGTTAGGTGAACGTGTTGGCCCGTTATGTCTGTCTGTCTGTCTGTCTGTCTGTACTTACCATCAGACAAGGCATCATTTTCTGGTTCTGTGCTAGATGAATGTGTTGGCCCTTTATGTCTGTCTGTCTGTCTGTACTTACCTTCAGACGAGGCATCATTTTCTGGTCCTGTGTTAGATGAACCTGTTGGTCCTTTTTGTCTGTCTGTCTGTCTGTACTTACCATCAGACGAGGCATCATTTTCTGGTCCTGTGTTAGGTGAACGTGTTGGCCCTTTATGTCTGTCTGTCTGTCTGTACTTACCATCAGACGAGGCATCATTTTCTGGGCCTGTGTTATATGAACGTGTTGGTCCTTTATGTCTGTCTGTCTGTCTGTCTGTACTTACCATCAGAGGAGGCATCATTTTCTGGTCCTGTGTTAGATGAACGTGTTGGCCCTTAATGTCTGTCTGTCTGTCTGTCTGTACTTACCATCAGAGGAGGCATCATTTTCTGGTCCTGTGTTAGATGAATGTGTTCGTCCTTTATGTCTGTCTGTCTGTCCGTACTTACCATCAGACGAGGCATCATTTTCTGGTCCTGTGTTAGGTGAACGTGTTGGCCCGTTATGTCTGTCTGTACTTACCATCAGACGAGGCATCATTTTCTGGTCCTGTGTTAGATGAACGTGTTGGTCCTTTATGTCTGTCTGTCTGTACTTACCATCAGACGAGGCATCATTTTCTGGTCCTGTGTTAGATGAACCTGTTGGCCCTTTATGTCTGTCTGTCTGTCTGTACTTACCATCAGACGAGGCATCATTTTCTGGTCCTGTGTTAGATGAACGTGTTGGCCCTTTATGTCTGTCTGTCTGTCTGTACTTACCATCAGACGAGGCATCATTTTCTGGTCCTGTGTTAGATGAACGTGTTGGCCCTTTATGTCTGTCTGTCTGTCTGTACTTACCATCAGACGAGGCATCATTTTCTGGTCCTGTGTTAGATGAACGTGTTGGCCCTTTATGTCTGTCTGTCTGTCTGTACTTACCATCAGAGGAGGCATCATTTTCTGGTCCTGTGTTAGATGAACGTGTTGGCCCTTAATGTCTGTCTGTCTGTCTGTCTGTACTTACCATCAGAGGAGGCATCATTTTCTGGTCCTGTGTTAGATGAACGTGTTGGCCCTTAATGTCTGTCTGTCTGTCTGTCTGTACTTACCATCAGAGGAGGCATCATTTTCTGGTCCTGTGTTAGATGAATGTGTTCGTCCTTTATGTCTGTCTGTCTGTCCGTACTTACCATCAGACGAGGCATCATTTTCTGGTCCTGTGTTAGATGAACGTGTTGGCCCTTAATGTCTGTCTGTCTGTCTGTCTGTACTTACCATCAGAGGAGGCATCATTTTCTGGTCCTGTGTTAGATGAACGTGTTGGCCCTTAATGTCTGTCTGTCTGTCTGTCTGTACTTACCATCAGAGGAGGCATCATTTTCTGGTCCTGTGTTAGATGAATGTGTTCGTCCTTTATGTCTGTCTGTCTGTCCGTACTTACCATCAGACAAGGCATCATTTTCTGGTTCTGTGTTAGATGAATGTGTTGGCCCTTTATGTCTGTCTGTCTGTCTGTACTTACCATCAGACGAGGCATCATTTTCTGGTCCTGTGTTAGATGAACCTGTTGGTCCTTTTTGTCTGTCTGTCTGTCTGTACTTACCATCAGACGAGGCATCATTTTCTGGTCCTGTGATAGGTGAACGTGTTGGCCCTTTATGTCTGTCTGTCTGTCTGTACTTACCATCAGACCAGGCATCATTTTCTGGTCCTGTGTTAGATGAACCTGTTGGCCCTTTATGTCTGTCTGTCTGTACTTACCATCAGACGAGGCATCATTTTCTGGTCCTGTGTTAGATGAATGTGTTGGCCCTTTATGTCTGTCTGTCTGTCTGTACTTACCATCAGACGAGGCATCATTTTCTGGTCCTGTGTTAGATGAACTTGTTGGCCCTTTATGTCTGTCTGTCTGTCTGTCTGTACTTACCATCAGACGAGGCATCATTTTCTGGTCCTGTGTTAGATGAACGTGTTGGCCCTTTATGTCTGTCTGTCTGTCTGTACTTACCATCAGACGAGGCATCATTTTCTGGTCCTGTGTTAGATGAACGTGTTGGCCCTTTATGTCTGTCTGTCTGTCTGTACTTACCATCAGACGAGGCATCATTTTCTGGTCCTGTGTTAGATGAACGTGTTGGCCCTTTATGTCTGTCTGTCTGTCTGTACTTACCATCAGACGAGGCATCATTTTCTGGTCCTGTGTTAGATGAACGTGTTGGTCCTTTATGTCTGTCTGTCTGTCTGTACTTACCATCAGACGAGGCATCATTTTCTGGTCCTGTGTTAGATGAACTTGTTGGCCCTTTATGTCTGTCTGTCTGTACTTACCATCAGACGAGGCATCATTTTCTGGTCCTGTGTTAGATGAACGTGTTGGCCCTTTATGTCTGTCTGTCTGTCTGTCTGTACTTACCATCAGACGAGGCATCATTTTCTGGTCCTGTGTTAGATGAACGTGTTGGCCCTTTATGTCTGTCTGTCTGTCTGTACTTACCATCAGACGAGGCATCATTTTCTGGTCCTGTGTTAGATGAACGTGTTGGCCCTTTATGTCTGTCTGTCTGTCTGTACTTACCATCAGACAAGGCATCATTTTCTGGTCCTGTGTTAGATGAACGTGTTGGCCCTTTATGTCTGTCTGTCTGTCTGTACTTACCATCAGACGAGGCATCATTTTCTGGTCCTGTGTTAGATGAACGTGTTGGTCCTTTATGTCTGTCTGTCTGTCTGTACTTACCATCAGACGAGGCATCATTTTCTGGTCCTGTGTTAGATGAACGTGTTGGCCCTTTATGTCTGTCTGTCTGTACTTACCATCAGAAGAGGCATCATTTTCTGGTCCTGTGTTAGATGAACTTGTTGGCCCTTTATGTCTGTCTGTCTGTACTTACCATCAGACGAGGCATCATTTTCTGGTCCTGTGTTAGATGAACGTGTTGGCCCTTTATGTCTGTCTGTCTGTCTGTCTGTACTTACCATCAGAAGAGGCATTATTTTCTGGTCCTGTGTTAGATGAACGTGTTGGCCCTTTATGTCTGTCTGTCTGTACTTACCATCAGACGAGGCATCATTTTCTGGTCCTGTGTTAGATGAACGTGTTGGCCCTTTATGTCTGTCTGTCTGTACTTACCATCAGACG
This sequence comes from Arcuatula senhousia, assembly GCA_963971305.1. Lineage (NCBI taxonomy): Eukaryota > Metazoa > Mollusca > Bivalvia > Mytilida > Mytilidae > Arcuatula > Arcuatula senhousia. The sequence goes on from OZ020310.1 coordinate 12,741,391, forward strand.
AGGCATCATTTTCTGGTCCTGTGTTAGATGAACATGTTGGCCCTTTGTGTCTGTCTGTCTGTCTGTACTTACCATCAGACGAGGCATCATTTTCTGGTCCTGTGTTAGATGAACGTGTTGGCCCTTTATGTCTGTCTGTCTGTAATTACCAGCAGACGAGGCATCATTTTGTGGTCCTGTGCTAGATGAACGTGTTGGTCCTTTATGTCTGTCTGTACTTACCATCAGACAAGGCATCATTTTCTGGTCCTGTGTTAGATGAACGTGTTGGTCCTTTATGTCTGTCTGTCTGTCTGTACTTACCATCAGACAAGGCATCATTTTCTGGTCCTGTGTTAGATGAACGTGTTGGCCCTTTATGTCTGTCTGTCTGTCTGTACTTACCATCAGACGAGGCATCATTTTCTGGTCCTGTGTTAAATGAACGTGTTGGCCCTTTATGTCTGTCTGTCTGTCTGTACTTACCATCAGACGAGGCATCATTTTCTGGTCCTGTGTTAGATGAACCTGTTGGTCCTTTATGTCTGTCTGTCTGTCTGTACTTACCATCAGACGAGGCATCATTTTCTGGTCCTGTGTTAGATGAACATGTTGGCCCTTTATGTCTGTCTGTCTGTCTGTACTTACCATCAGACGTGGAATCATTTTCTGGTCCTGTGTTAGATGAACGTGTTGGCCCTTTATGTCTGTCTGTCTGTCTGTACTTACCATCAGCCGAGGCATCATTTTCTGGTCCTGTGTTAGGTGAACGTGTTGGCCCTTTATGTCTGTCTGTCTGTCTGTACTTACCATCAGACGAGGCATCATTTTCTGGTCCTGTGTTAGATGAACCTGTTGGTCCTTTTTGTCTGTCTGTCTGTCTGTACTTACCATCAGACGAAGCATCATTTTCTGGTCCTGTGTTAGGTGAACGTGTTGGCCCTTTATGTCTGTCTGTCTGTCTGTACTTACCATCAGATGAGGCATCATTTTCTGGGCCTGTGTTATATGAACGTGTTGGTCCTTTATGTCCGTCTGTCTGTACTTTATGTCTGTCTGTCTGTCTGTCTGTCTGTACTTACCATCAGACAAGGCATCATTTTCTGGTCCTGTGTTAGATGAACGTGTTGGCCCTTAATGTCTGTCTGTCTGTCTGTACTTACCATCAGAGGAGGCATCATTTTCTGGTCCTGTGTTAGATGAATGTGTTCGTCCTTTATGTCTGTCTGTCTGTCCGTACTTACCATCAGACGAGGCATCATTTTCTGGTCCTGTGTTAGGTGAACGTGTTGGCCCGTTATGTCTGTCTGTCTGTCTGTCTGTCTGTACTTACCATCAGACAAGGCATCATTTTCTGGTTCTGTGCTAGATGAATGTGTTGGCCCTTTATGTCTGTCTGTCTGTCTGTACTTACCTTCAGACGAGGCATCATTTTCTGGTCCTGTGTTAGATGAACCTGTTGGTCCTTTTTGTCTGTCTGTCTGTCTGTACTTACCATCAGACGAGGCATCATTTTCTGGTCCTGTGTTAGGTGAACGTGTTGGCCCTTTATGTCTGTCTGTCTGTCTGTACTTACCATCAGACGAGGCATCATTTTCTGGGCCTGTGTTATATGAACGTGTTGGTCCTTTATGTCTGTCTGTCTGTCTGTCTGTACTTACCATCAGAGGAGGCATCATTTTCTGGTCCTGTGTTAGATGAACGTGTTGGCCCTTAATGTCTGTCTGTCTGTCTGTCTGTACTTACCATCAGAGGAGGCATCATTTTCTGGTCCTGTGTTAGATGAATGTGTTCGTCCTTTATGTCTGTCTGTCTGTCCGTACTTACCATCAGACGAGGCATCATTTTCTGGTCCTGTGTTAGGTGAACGTGTTGGCCCGTTATGTCTGTCTGTACTTACCATCAGACGAGGCATCATTTTCTGGTCCTGTGTTAGATGAACGTGTTGGTCCTTTATGTCTGTCTGTCTGTACTTACCATCAGACGAGGCATCATTTTCTGGTCCTGTGTTAGATGAACCTGTTGGCCCTTTATGTCTGTCTGTCTGTCTGTACTTACCATCAGACGAGGCATCATTTTCTGGTCCTGTGTTAGATGAACGTGTTGGCCCTTTATGTCTGTCTGTCTGTCTGTACTTACCATCAGACGAGGCATCATTTTCTGGTCCTGTGTTAGATGAACGTGTTGGCCCTTTATGTCTGTCTGTCTGTCTGTACTTACCATCAGACGAGGCATCATTTTCTGGTCCTGTGTTAGATGAACGTGTTGGCCCTTTATGTCTGTCTGTCTGTCTGTACTTACCATCAGAGGAGGCATCATTTTCTGGTCCTGTGTTAGATGAACGTGTTGGCCCTTAATGTCTGTCTGTCTGTCTGTCTGTACTTACCATCAGAGGAGGCATCATTTTCTGGTCCTGTGTTAGATGAACGTGTTGGCCCTTAATGTCTGTCTGTCTGTCTGTCTGTACTTACCATCAGAGGAGGCATCATTTTCTGGTCCTGTGTTAGATGAATGTGTTCGTCCTTTATGTCTGTCTGTCTGTCCGTACTTACCATCAGACAAGGCATCATTTTCTGGTTCTGTGTTAGATGAATGTGTTGGCCCTTTATGTCTGTCTGTCTGTCTGTACTTACCATCAGACGAGGCATCATTTTCTGGTCCTGTGTTAGATGAACCTGTTGGTCCTTTTTGTCTGTCTGTCTGTCTGTACTTACCATCAGACGAGGCATCATTTTCTGGTCCTGTGATAGGTGAACGTGTTGGCCCTTTATGTCTGTCTGTCTGTCTGTACTTACCATCAGACGAGGCATCATTTTCTGGGCCTGTGTTATATGAACGTGTTGGTCCTTTATGTCCGTCTGTCTGTACTTTATGTCTGTCTGTCTGTCTGTCTGTCTGTACTTACCATCAGACAAGGCATCATTTTCTGGTCCTGTGTTAGATGAACGTGTTGGCCCTTAATGTCTGTCTATCTGTCTGTACTTACCATCAGAGGAGGCATCATTTTCTGGTCCTGTGTTAGATGAATGTGTTCGTCCTTTATGTCTGTCTGTCTGTCCGTACTTACCATCAGACGAGGCATCATTTTCTGGTCCTGTGTTAGGTGAACATGTTGGCCCGTTATGTCTGTCTGTCTGTCTGTCTGTCTGTACTTACCATCAGACAAGGCATCATTTTCTGGTTCTGTGCTAGATGAATGTGTTGGCCCTTTATGTCTGTCTGTCTGTCTGTACTTACCTTCAGACGAGGCATCATTTTCTGGTCCTGTGTTAGATGAACCTGTTGGTCCTTTTTGTCTGTCTGTCTGTCTGTACTTACCATCAGACGAGGCATCATTTTCTGGTCCTGTGTTAGGTGAACGTGTTGGCCCTTTATGTCTGTCTGTCTGTCTGTACTTACCATCAGACGAGGCATCATTTTCTGGGCCTGTGTTATATGAACGTGTTGGTCCTTTATGTCTGTCTGTCTGTCTGTCTGTACTTACCATCAGAGGAGGCATCATTTTCTGGTCCTGTGTTAGATGAACGTGTTGGCCCTTAATGTCTGTCTGTCTGTCTGTCTGTACTTACCATCAGAGGAGGCATCATTTTCTGGTCCTGTGTTAGATGAATGTGTTCGTCCTTTATGTCTGTCTGTCTGTCCGTACTTACCATCAGACGAGGCATCATTTTCTGGTCCTGTGTTAGGTGAACGTGTTGGCCCGTTATGTCTGTCTGTACTTACCATCAGACGAGGCATCATTTTCTGGTCCTGTGTTAGATGAACGTGTTGGTCCTTTATGTCTGTCTGTCTGTACTTACCATCAGACGAGGCATCATTTTCTGGTCCTGTGTTAGATGAACCTGTTGGCCCTTTATGTCTGTCTGTCTGTCTGTACTTACCATCAGACGAGGCATCATTTTCTGGTCCTGTGTTAGATGAACATGTTGGCCCTTTATGTCTGTCTGTCTGTCTGTACTTACCATCAGACGAGGCATCATTTTCTGGTCCTGTGTTAGATGAACGTGTTGGCCCTTTATGTCTGTCTGTCTGTCTGTACTAACCATCAGACGAGGCATCATTTTCTGGTCCTGTGTTAGATGAACGTGTTGGTCCTTTATGTCTGTCTTTCTGTACTTACCATCAGACGAGGCATCATTTTCTGGTCCTGTGTTAGATGAACCTGTTGGCCCTTTATGTCTGTCTGTCTGTCTGTACTTACCATCAGACGAGGCATCATTTTCTGGTCCTGTGTTAGATGAACGTGTTGGCCCTTAATGTCTGTCTGTCTGTCTGTCTGTACTTACCATCAGACAAGGCATCATTTTCTGGTCCTGTGTTAGATGAACGTGTTGGCCCTTAATGTCTGTCTGTCTGTCTGTCTGTACTTACCATCAGAGGAGGCATCATTTTCTGGTCCTGTGTTAGATGAACATGTTGGTCCTTTATGTCTGTCTGTCTGTACTTACCATCAGATGAGGCATCATTTTCTGGTCCTGTGTTAGATGAATGTGTTCGTCCTTTATGTCTGTCTGTCTGTCCGTACTTACCATCAGACGAGGCATCATTTTCTGGTCCTGTGTTAGGTGAACGTGTTGGCCCGTTATGTCTGTCTGTACTTACCATCAGACGAGGCATCATTTTCTGGTCCTGTGTTAGATGAACGTGTTGGTCCTTTATGTCTGTCTGTCTGTACTTACCATCAGACGAGGCATCATTTTCTGGTCCTGTGTTAGATGAACCTGTTGGCCCTTTATGTCTGTCTGTCTGTCTGTACTTACCATCAGACGAGGCATCATTTTCTGGTCCTGTGTTAGATGAACGTGTTGGCCCTTTATGTCTGTCTGTCTGTCTGTACTTACCATCAGACGAGGCATCATTTTCTGGTCCTGTGTTAGATGAACGTGTTGGCCCTTTATGTCTGTCTGTCTGTCTGTACTTACCATCAGACGAGGCATCATTTTCTGGTCCTGTGTTAGATGAACGTGTTGGTCCTTTATGTCTGTCTGTCTGTCTGTACTTACCATCAGACGAGGCATCATTTTCTGGTCCTGTGTTAGATGAACCTGTTGGTCCTTTATGTCTGTCTGTCTGTACTTACCATCAGATGAGGCATCATTTTCTGGTCCTGTGTTAGATGAACGTGTTGGTCCTTTATGTCTGTCTGTCTGTCTGTCTGTACTTACCATCAGACGAGGCATCATTTTCTGATCCTGTGTTAGATGAATGTGTTGACCCTTTATGTCTGTCTGTCTGTCTGTCTGTACTTACCATCAGACGAGGCATCATTTTCTGGTCCTGTGTTAGATGAACCTGTTGGTCCTTTATGTCTGTCTGTCTGTACTTACCATCAGACGAGGCATCATTTTCTGGTCCTGTGTTAGATGAACGTGTTGACCCTTTATGTCTGTCTGTCTGTACTTACCATCAGACGAGGCATCATTTTCTGGTCCTGTGTTAGATGAACAGGTTGGTCCTTTATGTCTGTCTGTCTGTACTTACCATCAGACGAGGCATCATTTTCTGGTCCTGTGTTAGGTGAACGTGTTGACCCTTTATGTCTGTCTGTCTGTACTTACCATCAGACGAGGCATCATTTTCTGGTCCTGTGTTAGATGAACAGGTTGGTCCTTTATGTCTGTCTGTCTGTCTGTCTGTACTTACCATCAGACGAGGCATCATTTTCTGGTCCTGTGTTAGATGAATGTGTTGGTCCTTTATGTCTGTCTGTCTGTCTGTTCTTACCATCAGATGAGGCATCATTTTCTGGTCCTGTGTTAGATGAACGTGTTGGCCCTTTATGTCTGTCTGTCTGTCTGTACTTACCATCAGACAAGGCATCATTTTCTGGTCCTGTGTTAGATGAATGTGTTGGCCCTTTATGTCTGTCTGTCTGTCTGTACTTACCATCAGACGAGGCATCATTTTCTGGTCCTGTGTTAGATGAACGTGTTGGCCCTTTATGTCTGTCTGTCTGTCTGTCTGTACTTACCATCAGACGAGGCATCATTTTCTGGTTCTGTGTTAGATGAACGTGTTGGCCCTTTATGTCTGTCTGTCTGTACTTACCATCAGACGAGGCATCATTTTCTGGTCCTGTGTTAGATGAATGTGTTGGCCCTTTATGTCTGTCTGTCTGTCTGTACTTACCATCAGATGAGGCGTCATTTTCTGGTCCTGTGTTAGATGAACGTGTTGGTCCTTTATGTCTGTCTGTCTGTCTGTACTTACCATCAGACAAAGCATCATTTTCTGGTCCTGTGTTAGATGAACGTGTTGGTCCTTTATGTCTGTCTGTCTGTACTTACCATCAGATGAGGCATCATTTTCTGGTCCTGTGTTAGATGAACGTGTTGGCCCTTTATGTCTGTCTGTCTGTCTGTACTTACCATCAGACAAAGCATCATTTTCTGGTCCTGTGTTAGATGAACGTGTTGGCCCTTTATGTCTGGTCCATTTAAATCTATGTTCTGGTTGAGTACAGGTACAGTTTACAGCATACCCACAGATGAAGGGACTGTCAAAATCACAAGTGCTGTCCAAAATACCATCTGTAGTGAAAAATTGTATATAGGTTTGAAAGATGATAGAAAATAATGGTGGCACTGTGAAGATGTGTACAGAAGGGCTAAAAATTAATATTAGAGAAAAAAACTTATAAAGTCACTACATATAGAAAAAAACATTGCATTCCCCTCTGGGCTATAAGGAAAATTAAACACTCTTTGTACTTGTATCATATACATGTATATCGATTTCAGGAAACTCCTATTTTTTTTAATAATGTGTCAATTTTGTGATTCTCTTAGGTAGCCTTGATACATGAAATTTGATACCCCAGGAAAAAGAACTTAAGCAGTGGTCTGTATGCTGCAGACTTTGAACCATGAATCTGATTCTTTTTCAAACCATGAGTGTGGCCTCTAAAAGTATGTCTCGCCTGCTGGCACCATCACTAAAATCAACCCGAACTTCGTTTGGGGAACATAACTACCTAAGCTTTCATTTCTTGATATAAACACAAAAAGTGTCTGTATACCTAATAACAGAGGTCTAGTTATTATACTATTCAAGCAATCCATTGTCCAAACAAGTATTACAAAAAGTTTTCTGTCTGAAAAAAAGACCTAAGTTTACAGAGTCACTGGAGCATAAAAATGTGGTCATGGTCACATGGCATGGTGACAGTTGCGTTGTCCATAACCGCAACTGTCTGTTTACCTGATATCAGATGCCTAGCTATTATAACTTTCCAGCAATTCATCGTCCACAAAAGTCTTACAAAAAAGTTTACGGCCTGAAAAAAGACCTAAGTTCACAGAGTCACTGGAGCGTGAAAATTGGGTCAGGGTCACACGGCATGGTGACAGTTGCCTAGACCATAACCTGAACTGTCTGAATACCAAATATCAGATGCCTAGCTATTATACTTTTCAAGCAATTTATTGTCCAAAAAAGTCTTACAAAAAAGTTTATGACGCGCCAGCGCCATTGCCGCCGGAAAGTCATACCTATGTCTCTTCTTCCACGACTATTCGTCGCAGGCCAGACAAAAATGGTACCAACAAAAACTAGAAAAACTGTGAGCAGCAGCTCACAAATAAATATCCCCCGCCCCCCCCCAAAAAAAAATTGATCCAATAAAATTTTAAAATAGGTGGTGCACATCTACATTATGTCAAAAAGATTGTGTGAAAGTTTCATGAAAATCCATCAAGGGGTTTAGGAGGAGTTGCGGATAAGAGATGGGTACCCCTAGGTGTCACAGAAAGACAGACACCCCTATCATTATATACCCCCCTTTTCAAGCGGGGGGTTTAATAAATGAATCCACGGTTTTCTGAGTACTTACGTCCACAAAAATCTTCAGAAATCGTAACATTATCCACTGCTATAACTGACGATCCATTGCTGCTTCTTGTAGCCACAAATTCTACAAAAACTTCCGATTCTGTATCCAACGGTAAACAGTCTAACAACCATCCAGGGTCCTGCTGGCCCGAGCGATGCCAGACACGATTTCTAGCCCCATCCCTATCCTCAGTGAAGACTTGGAGCGAGCCTACATCCAAACCATTGAAGTAAGAATAAAATCGTAGATTTGTCACGGAAGTGGATTTGAAGAATGGGGTCCTGAGTCGGGCGGAGTCTCCCTCTTGTCCGTGTATGTTCTGGTAATATACATAGCCTAGAAATAAAGAGATTTTATTTCAATAAGTGACTCTTTTGTATGTATTCATAGTCATGTTAATGCTTTTATTAATGAAAACAAGATTTTATGATCCACAGATTGCCTGTCTCTTTTTGAAATATCCTATGCCTCCAACCCCAACATGTTGTTCCAGAGATATGAACCTAAATGAATAAATGAACTTAAGTTGTTCATATGGGAAATGTAGGTCATAGTGACCTTAAATGAATAAATGAACTTAAGTTGTTCATATGGGAAATGAAGGTTACAGTGACCTTCCTTAGAGTGAGTAGAGTTGTACTAGTAAAATATCATTGACTCTCAACATGTTGTATCTAAAATATGGATGTAAACAAAAACTTATTTCTAACTGGTGATGTACTGCTCCCACAAAGACATCTGCAAGGGTAAAACAATTGTCCACCCAAAATATGAATGCAGGCCATTGAAAAAATGTATGTTGCCATCGTCTTAAAATGTTTTGTAAACAGGAAGTAGATGAGTTACAGGTATAAAATCACTTTTAGGAAAAAGCCATATGCTAAATATCAAGAGGCTGTGACATTTGTTGCCCGGAAAACTGAGACAGAAATTTCAAGTAAAAATAAAGTAACATTATTTTTCATACCATATCTGTTTCCTCCTGCATCTTCAGTTGGTAGATCCCAATTCTGAGCTGAACTGTCTTGTACTAGGCCCCTCCAGGGGACACTTCCTGTTACAGCCTCCATTTGATAATTACAGGTTGATGTTGTAAAAGTACAGTTAGCTCCAACATCCACAACTGACCCAGAGGCACCACATGTATCAGGATTAATATTACTTGTTGAACCTAAAGAAACACACACACAAAGGTGAACCAACAATGTGTGAATTTATCATTGTGTAATGATTATGACCATTGAATTGTCACTTGATTGTGGGCTGTGTCATGTACACTTATTCCACATCTTATTACTTTCTATTTTAAGGAGGCTTATGGATCTAAAAATTGACATATGATCTTTTTCAAATCTTTATAGTAAATTGACATTAGTATGAGCATTGAAAATATACAATAAAAACAATAGGTCACAGTGCTTATTTTTGAAATAATTTGGTGTCAATCTCTAAAAAATTTGTATAGATTGTATAGGAAAAATTCTAAAAATGCATATTTTCTTTAAACCTGACATAGAAATTTCTACAAATTTGTGTAAGATAACAAAAATGTGATATACTTTTGGATTCTATAATAAAGATATGGGGTAACAGTACTCCTTTTCGAAATATTTAAGGAAAACTAAATTTTCTTATACATTTCTTTGTAAAAATTAGTCACACATTTTCCCGCCCATTATCTCCCCTGAAATCAGATTTTTGAAGAAAAAGCTTAATATCTTTTGAAGTGTTAACCTTGTAATTTTTGTATTAATAAAATTTAATAGAGAAATAAATTTTACATCATTTGTGCTGTAACAAGTCTTTAAAACTGGAATATAGGCTAACAATTTTCAAAATGACTGAAAAAGATGCTCCATTTTTAGAACCCCCAGACTGCTTAAATGGACACCTGAATGTAGACAGCAAACTCCTTATTAGTAGGCTTATCTTTTCTGACTAAATAGTACCGGATAATCCAACTGCTGAATACTTTCAATATGTTCAACAAAATTCTTGCTAAATTTTTTAATTTCAATGCATTGTCAAAATTTTATTGATAAAAGTACCAATTCATTTGACAAAGAATTTTTTTCTCAGCAACATTGATTAGATTAGTTGTAAAGTCTGGTTCAAGCAAATATGCATTATTTTAAGATGACTGATACTAGATGTATTTAGACTATACAATTAGCAATGTGGATGTGCAATACATTATATGAGAGTACTTTTCATGGTTTGTTATATAAAAGTTCTACACCCCCCTTTTTAGCATCTTAAATTCATGACAAGAGGCTCCCAGGAGCCTGAATTGCTCACCTGGTCTTGAGTCAACCCTAAACATGTAAACACTTTTCTAGAGCTAAATGAGCTGAACATTTAAGCAAGCAACAGCTTTTCTCTATCTGCTATAGTTTTCACTCACTAAGCCAAAAACATGAAAAAACGTTATTTTAGGGGCCGTAACCCCTATAAGGGATCATCTGACAACTTTGACCCAATGAAAACTTTTGTAGAGCTAAATGAACTGAACATTAAAGCAATCATCAACTTTTCTCTATCTGCTATAGTCTTCACTCACTAAGCAAAAAACATGAAAAAACGTCATTTTAGGGGCCATTACCCCTATAAGGGGTCATCTGACAACTTCGATCCTATGGAGACTTTTGTAGAGCTTAATGAGCTGGACATTTAAGCAAGCAACAGCTTCTCTCTTTCTGCTATAGTTTTCATTCACTAAGCCAAAAACATGAACAAACTTTATTTTAGGGGCCGTAACCCCTATAAGGGGTCATCTGACAACTTCGACCCTATGGAGACTTTTGAAGAGCTAAATGAGCTGAACATTTAAGCAAGCAACAACTTTTCTCTATCTGTAATAGTTTTCATTCCATAGGCCAAAAACATGAAAAAATGCTATTTTTCACCTTTAAGGGGCCGTAACTCCTATAAGGGGTCATCTGACAACTTCGACTCAATGGAGACTTTGGTAGAGCTTTTGATGCTGAAGCAGTAGTGTGGCATCAGATTTCATCTATCTCTTATACTTTTTGATTTAAAAGCCAAAAACAGTAGTCTGACCACCTAGTCTATTTTTAGTAATGGCGGCCATGTTGTTTGGACGGCGGTCACCATTTGTGCAATCTTGGTAGAGGACATCCCATAGATGAAGTGTGCAAAGTTTCAAAGCAATCCCTTCAGTCGTTTCAGAGGAGAAGATTTTCAAAGAAAAGTTAACGACGACGACGGACGACGACAGACGACGACGACGGACGACGACGGACGCCAAGTGATGGCAATAGCTCACCTGGACCTTCGGTCCAGGTGAGCTAAAAAGGCCTTTCAGGTCATGTTATATTTTGTTCTGAAAGATTGCAAGTTAACATACAACTTATTTGAACTGGGGCTGCAGCAATAATTTAACCCAGGAATTTCAAGTACTGTGGTTTCATAATTATTTGTTGGGTATCAATTCCTTGGTTTTCATGGGTGGCCTTAACAAATTTGATACTCCATGGAAAAGAAAATCTAACATTGATCTGTACACTGCAGACTTTAGAACCAAAAATTTAAGAATCCACAAACTTTTCAATTTTCATTAAACCACAAAAATTGGTACCCATGAAAATGAAATCCACAAACTTATCTATTTTCATCAAACCACGAAAATTGGTACCCATGAAATTGAACCCAAAGTGCTTATTGAAAAAAAAGGTTAGGGGGGTCTTTTAAAACCCAAGCAACCTCCAGGGTTAGGGACTGTTTTACTAATTTTACATACCACAGGCTCCTGCTGTTAAAAATATGTCATCCAGTGCAATATCGCCTGTGTAACTGGACCCGCTTATTCCTACAAACTGAAATTAAAACAAACAAATGTATTGAAGTCCTTTCATGTGACATATCCATTGTGAAAAAGCTGGAGATATTGATTTTCTCAGCTGAAAAAAGCCAAAATTGTTCACTGTCTTTCAATATGCAAGGATGGTCTCAAGAAATGATGCTTTTCCTTAAAAAGGGATAATATGAGATAGTCAAATGTATGTGGGGAGCAATACCTGATGCATGTAAAAGATGCCTTTGTAGAGTTCAATATGAGTAGACTCACTGGGGGATCCTACAAAGGTCACATTCATGAACTTTGAACTGGAGAGGGATTCACATAAGCCTAAAGCTAGTTTCCAGGATAAATAAATATGTTAAAACTTAATGAATTTACATGTACAACAATTATTAAACTCCATCCCTAACTGAAATTCTAATATAGACCACGCCCACGAACAAAGGAGCCGTGTGTAAATTTCCAATTTACACCGGTTCGATGTCACAGTTACTTTAACGCTAAAACCAGCGATGTCATAATAAGTTTTCAGCACAAAAACATAAAAAATGGCAGACATTTTGTCCTGCACTATAGGTCTACGGAAAACACAAAAATGGCATTATTTCTTAATTATATGATCTTTAATTAAGCTTGTAATATAGGAGGAAATGTAACATTATCTCTAAAAGGGGTCATATATTAGAAATGAAAGAATATGGAATATGTGCCAGAAGGACACGATCCACATATTGAAATGATTTTAATAAATGTACAAAAGCAAAATTTAACTGCGTGTTTTTCTGGATTAACCTTCATCAGACAGGCTAGGAGTAGAAAACTTGGAAAACCGGCAGAATATTAGATTTGATAAACAAAAAATGCCAAAAAATATTACAACAATGACCAAACAGATAAGTTTATCAATTTTTAAAGAAACCGCCAAACGTTGTCAAATTTGGAAATATGTAAACTGTGTCTTTCCAACACATATTCCAGTACGCCAAAATATATAAGAGCATACAACTGAAGCATGGGGAAGCTTTCTACGACCTCCACATGGCACTAAAACCAAACTCTGAAATAATATTAGAAACGAAAGAATATGGAATATGTGCCAGAAGGACACGATCCACATATTGAAATGATTTTAATAAATGTACAATGCAAAATTTAACTGCGTGTGAAGAGCTTTTCTGGATTAACCTTCATCAGACACGCTTAAGGAGTAGAAAACTTGGAAAACCGGTAGAATATTAGATTTGATAAACATTCAACATTCAACCAATGGAGAACCTGAAGAAGCACATGTTGTACATACCTTTAACCCTGTCATAGCAGGCAGCGTAACATTTTCTGAGAACCACATGTTGCCTTGTTCGCCTACTTTAGACCATATAGTATAACTGCTAGTCAAAGTTGTAACTTCCACTTGAAGTGTGTTGATGGTCGAACCGTACATGTGGTAATAAAACGATAAACAGCTGTCTGTGTCTGTAAATAAATGGTTAAATGTGAAATAAGTGTATATTATTAAACAAGGTATTAATTTAACTCGGAATTATTTTAATATCCAGAAAATTCACTTTTCCACTTGCAATAACAACTAACCCAACTTAGGGGTTACTTCATGCATGCACTATCCTTAATTATATAAGATAGTTTCTATATATAACATGAATGGTAACTAACTTAAAGTTAGTCCATGTGTGCATAGATTAACCCTTAGTAGGGTTAGTTGTTATTGCAAGTGGAAAAAAGATTTTTCCCGATATCAAAATAAATCCAAGTTTAATTAATACCTTGTTTAATAAAGAGATACATACTGGCACAAGAGGTTCCCAGGAACCTTTTAATTGCTCACAAGGTCCTTAAACTATGTGTCTCATGAGCTATTATCCTTATAAAAGGTCATCTATCAACTTTGATGCAATGGAGACTTTTGTAGAGCTAAATGAGCTGAAGGTTAAAGCAGGCAACAGCTTTTCTCTATCTGCAATACTTATCATTCTATAGGACAAAAACATGAAAAAACTATATTTCTTAAATCTAAAAGGCCATAACCCATAATTCGCCAACTTGGACTCAATGGAGACTTTTGTAATGCTCAATGAGCTAAAGGTCTAAACAAGCAACTCAAAAGAAGGGGTTATAAAATGGTTGGGAAACATTATAATCAAAACATTTTTTATGATTCACATACCAAAGGCCTAAATTTTACAACTCATTGGCATATTATAACTATTTTAAAAGCACAAAGTTTTGTCTACCAAATGTGGGTTATTGCCCCCCCCCCCCAGAAAGTGGGAAACAGGGAGCAAGAGAACAGATGGTGCCCAGGGTACCCCTGATTTTTTTCTTTGCAATATGCAGTATGGCAGAACAAAATTTTCTGCTATACAGCCTTCAATGAGGCCAATAGGTGCTGCTAGCCCTTCTGCAATTGGCCCATGGTCTAAAAAACAAGAGGCTCCCAGGAGCCTGAATCGCTCACCTGGTCTCCATGTCGACCCTAAAAAGACTTTTCTAGAGCTGAATGAGCTGAACATTCAAGCAAGTAACAGATTTTCTCTATCTACTATAGTTTCCATTCTGTAGCAGTAGGCCCAAATCATGAAAAAACGTTCTATTCTATCTGTAATAGTTTTCATTCCATAGGCCAAAAAACATGAAAAAACGTTATTTTAGGGGCTGTAACCCCTATAAGGGGCATCTGACAACTTCGACCCTATGAAAACTTTTGTAGAGCTAAATGAACTGAACATTTAAGCAAGCAACTGCTTCTCTCTATCTGCTATAGTTTTCATTTTATAGGGCAAAACATGAAAGAACTTTATATTAGGGGCGGTAACCCCTATAAGGGGACATCTGACAACTTTGACCCTATGAAGACTTTGGTAGAGCTAAATAAGCTCAACATTTAAGCAAGCAATAGCTTCTCTCTATCTGCAGTAGTTTTCATTCCATAGGCCAAAAACATGAAAGAACGTTATATTAGGGGCCGTAACCCCTATAAGGGGACATCTGACAACTTTGACCCTATGAAAATTTTTGTAGAGCTAAATGAACTGAACATTTAAGCAAGCAACTGCTTCTCTCTATCTGCTATAGTATTCATTTTATAGGCCAAAACATGAAAGACACATCTGACAACTCTGACCCTATGAAAATTTTTGTAGAGCTAAATGAACTGAACATTTAAGCAAGCAACTGCTTCTCTCTATCTGCTATAGTATTCATTTTATAGGCCAAAACATGAAAGAACGTTATATTAGGGGCCGTAACCCCTATAAGGGGACATCTGACAACTTTGACCCTATGGAGACTTTGGTAGAGCTAAATAATCTGAACATTTAAGCAAGTAATTGCTTCTCTCTATCTGCAATAGTTTTCATTTTATAGGCCAAAACATGAAAGTTATATTAGGGGCCGTAACCCCTATAAGGGGTCATCTGACAACTTCGACCCTATGGAGACTTTAGTAGAGCTAAATGAGCTGAACATTTAAGAAAGCAATAGCTTCTCTCTATCTGTAATAGTTTTCATTCCATAGGCCAAAAAACATGAAAAAACGTTATTTTAAGGGCCATAACCCCTATAAGGCGTCATCTGACAACTCTGATCCTATGAACATTTTTGTAGAGCTAAATGAACTGAACATTTAAGCAAGCAACTGCTTCTCTCTATCTGCTATAGTTTTCATTTTATAGGCCAAAACATGAAAGAACGTTATATTAGGGGCCGTAACCCCTATAAGGGGACATCTGACAACTTTGACCCTATGGAGACTTTGGTAGAGCTAAATAAGCTCAACATTTAAGCAAGCAATAGCTTCTCTCTATCTGCAGTAGTTTTCATTCCATAGGCCAAAAACGTGAAAGAACGTTATATTAGGGGCCGTAACCCCTATAAGGGGACATCTGACAACTTTGACCCTATGGAGACTTTGGTAGAGCTAAATAAGCTCAACATTTAAGCAAGCAATAGCTTCTCTCTATCTGCAATAGTTTTTATTCCATAGGCCAAAAACATGAAAAAACGTTATTTTAGGGGCTGTAACCCCTATAAGGGGTCATCTGACAACTTCAACCCTATGGAGACTTTTGTAGAGCTTAATGAGCTGAACATTTAAGCAAGCAACAACTTTTCTCTATCTGTCATAGTTTTCATTCTATAAGCTAAAAACATGAAAAAACGCTATTTTTCACCTTTAAGGGGCCATAACTCCTATTAGGGGTCATCTGACAACTTTGACTCAATGGAGACTTTTGTAGAGCTTTTGATGCTGAAGCAGTAACGTGGCATCAGATTTCATCTATCTCTTATACTTTTTGATTTACAAGCCAAAAACATTAGTCTGACCCCCCTGGTCTATTTTTAGTAACGGCGGCCATGTTGTTTGGACGGCGGTCACCATTTGTGCAATCTTGGTAGAGGACATCCCATAGATGAAGTGTGCAAAGTTTCAAAGCAATCCCTTCAGTCGTTTCAGAGGAGAAGATTTTCAAAGAAAAGTTAACGACGACGGACGACGACGACGACGGACGACGACGGACGCCAAGTGATGGCAATAGCTCACATGGACCTTCGGTCCAGGTGAGCTAAAAAGGCATATAATACAAATCCAGTCCTGAATTAGTCATAGAAATAATACCATATAGAGGGTTATTTTCACTGTGGTTTAGTTTTCGCTTATTTTTGCAGGTTGACGGATATTGCGATAATAAATCCCGCGAAAATATCCATCAAATGGAAATCATATATAAACATATTCACGAAAATTAAACCCGCAAAATTTGTTCACATACCTTTTGGCACAAAAACTGCAAAAATAACCCGCTATACTGTAATAAGTATTACTTACTGATAAACACATTATTGAGATTTTCCCTCAGTATTACTTACTGACAAATGTATTATTGAGATTTGCCCTCAGTTCTGCAGTATCGTAACTGTAACCACTTGTCTCCAGGTACATGTAAAAGTAGTTGTTACTTCCACCATGGGTAGTACATGGCCCGGTACTTGATGAAGGTGTACAGCCCTGTGATTAAAATAGTGAAAATCCATTTACTGAGATTTCATTATTATTCTTAGGGTATCAATCTTAGTGGTTTTCATGGATAGGGCCGATCCATGAAATCTAATTCCAAACAAATAAAAGGAAATATAAAGTGTTAGTTCACTATTTTTTAGGATTTTACCGTAGGTAACATGGGAATTTCACAACAATAATTTTTAAATGATAGTCTTTCAAAGTATAAATTTTGAAGGAAAAAAAATGGCAAACTTACACTTTAACATTGATTTGCATGCTGCAAACACCAGATCTTCAGATATTAGAACCCACAAACTAGAATTTTACACAGCAATCCAAGAAAAAAGGTACCAAAAAATAAATGAATCCACAGTAATTTAATTAAAACATGATTATTAATATTAAAATGGGAAAAAGGTAAAAGCAGAAGGAAAATACATTAGATTTCATATTCATATTTCAAGATATGATCAACTTTCTCATGTAAAGTTTCATCAAAATCCAACAAGAAGAAGGGCTAGGGTCCCCAAGACCCTATTTTTGCCCCAAAATGTCAGTGTCTTATATTTTAATGAACTATGTTTTATTTGCATTTCTTAAAATGATTCAAACCAAGTATATGGAAATTGTTGCCTTGCCAGTTTAGAGTCTTTCTTTACACATGTGCAGGTCTTTAAAGTATGACTATTTTGCAAGTTTTGTCAAAAATGGTAAAAATGCCTTCTTCTCCAATGGTTTTTGCAAAATTTGAATGCCTCCACAGGCCTCCACCAAAATGAAACTTGGCAAAAATATTTCAAAGGATACCATATTTCATTCTGTGAAATATCTTTATTGGTTTTTTGAAAACTGATCTGAAATTTGTAAATTTTTGCTGTTGTTCAGCTTTTTCTGAAATAGGACTTCATTAAACCAATAATTGTGACGTCATATCAATGCAAAATTATATAACAGCCTTTTTCATAACAACAACACATAACACTATTAAATTACAGTATGAAAGCGATCTCTTCTTCAAATTTATTTTCTCAACAAATTTGGTGTCAAATAAGGCTCTTAAAGCCCCTACCCCTTTCCACGTACAACATATTCAAAAATCAGCCAAAGAGAGTTTTAACAAGAGGCTCCCAGGAGCCTGAATCGCTCACCTAACATATGCACCTGAAGTAAAGGTTATTAGGCAAAATCTATTTGACATTGAAAGGGTCATAAGATTAATAAGGGGGTCATCCGACAATATTATGGATCTTAAGGTGCTGATCACTTTTGTTCTCAATCAAAATCTAAAAATCTGTCACCCTTTTTGAGTTATTTGCAAAAAAATGCAGTTTAACCTAATGTTCTATTTTTAACCACAGCGGCCATGTTTTACAACCAATCAAAAATCCCCACATCAGTTCTATACACCTAATGCTAATAAACAACAATACCAAGTTTGGTTCCAATTGGACTTAAAGTGTAAGAGGAGTTCACGTTTTCAATGTAATGAGGAAATGCTTTTTCTTTCTTAAGGGCAATAACTCCTCAAAGGAAAGGCCCTACAACGTTGACTCTATTACATATTTTGTAGATCTTGATGCGCTTAACAATATGCTATTTCAATTTCTCAAATATCTTGTATAGTTTTCAAGATATTGAGCTAAACAGGTGCAAAATTTGCAAATAGTCCACAAAAGGGCAATAACTCCTACATGGGTTGTTGGATTTTCTTCAAAATTTCAGAGCTGGAAGATCTTGAAGTGCTGATCATTTTTGTTCCCAATCAAAATTTTAAAATCTGTCACCGTTTTAGAGTTATTTGCAAAAAACTGCATTTTACCCCTATGTTCTATTTTTAGCCATGGCGGCCATGTTTTACGACGAATCAAAAATCCCCACATCAGTTCTATACACCTAAAGCTAATAAAGAACAATATCAAGTTTGGTTCCATTTGAACTTGAAGTGTCAGAGGAGTTAACGTTATCAATGTAATGAGGAAATGCTGTTAAAATGCTCAATTTTGACGTTCTAAGGCCAATAACTCCTAAAAAGAAAGGTCCTACAACATTGACCCAATTACATATTTTGAAGATCATGATGTGCTTAACAAGATGCAATTTAAATTTCTCAAATATCTAGTATAGTTTTCAAGATATTGAGCTAAACAGGTGCAAAATTTGCAAAAAATCCACAAAAAGGGCAATAACTCCTACATGGGTTGTTGGATTTTCTTCAAAATTTCAGGGTAGGTAGATCTTGAGGTGATGATCACTTTTACCCACGCCAGAATTTTGATATCTATAGCCATTTTTGAGTAATTTGCAAAAAACTGCATTTTACCCCTATGTTCTATTTTTAGAAATGGCGGCCATGTTTTACGACGAATCTCAAAAATCCCCACGTCAGTTCTATGCAGGGAATGCTAATGAACAACCATACCAAGTTTGGTTGCAATTGGACTAATGGTGTCAGAGGAGATAACGTTTTAAAAAGTTTACGGACGACGGTTGGACGACGGACGCCAAGTGAGGACAATAGCTCACATGACCCTTAGGGTCAGGTGAGCTAAAAAACAATATTGCAACCTGAGGAGATACCCTTATGGTGGTCTAAATCATGTCCACTAAACAGAAGAAGTAGCACTTACTGAATTTGTTGTCCAATAAACACTTGATGAAGAGTACGGCTGCAAGAAACAGCTGGAAATGGTTTCAAAGGTACAGTTGAAATTAATAGCTGAGGCTAAAAAAAAAAGATAATTGTGTACAATTGCAGGAATTAGTCAGAACTGTTCTATTAAAATCACATTTAAAAGTAGTGTCTGAAAAAATGGAAAGATTTTTTTAATTCTGTTGAAATTTGTATTCTTAAAAATGTCTATTAACTGGTCATATCATTTATCTACAACAAAAGACAAAATTAATGGTTGAATTTTGTTTGACAGGAAATAGGTGAGTGACAGACCTGATATTTATTTCTGACTTTCATACCAGGCTGTGATAAATAGTTGCTAAGATAACAACAGAACTCTATTAACACTAATTAAGTACAACTTTTTATAAGAATCATGCAGAGAGCCATTCATGGGTGGAAAGCTTACACCAACTATTTTTAATGTGTTACTCCTACTAGCACCCTGCTTTGATCTTTTGTGCTCTTTTTCAAACTAGTCCTGGTCCTGAGAGAAAAAAAAAATTATATAGAATGCTTAGGAAAAATGTAAACAAGAGGCTCCCAGGAGCCTGAATCGCTCACCTGGTCTTGATGTTGACCCTGTACTTTTGTACAGCTAAATGAGCTGAACATTTAAGCAAGCAACAGCTTTTCTCTACCTGCAATAGTTTTCATTCTATAGGCCAAAAACACCATTTTTCACCTATAAGGGGCCATAACCCCTATAAGGAGTCATCTGACAACTTCGACCCTATGGAGACTTTTGTAGAGCTAAATGAGCTGAACATTTAAGCAAGCAACAGCTAATCTCTATCTGCAATAGTTTTCATTCTGTAGGCCAAAAACATGAAAAATCGCTTTTTTCAGAGGCCGTAACCCCTATAAGGGGTCCCCTGACAACTTCCACCCTATGGAGAATTTTGTAGAGCTAAATGAGCTGAACATTAGAGCAAGCAACAGCTAATCTCTATCTGCAATAGTTTTCATTCTGTAGGCCAAAAACATGAAAAATCACTATTTTTCAGGGGCCGTAACCCCTATAAGGGGTCATCTGACAACTTCGACCCTATGGAGAATTTTGTAGAGCTAAATGAGCTGAACATTTAAGTAAGCAACAGCTAATCTCTATGTGCAATAGTTTTCATTCTGTAGGACAAAAACATGAAAAAACGCTATTTTTCAGGGGCCGTAACCCCTATAAGGGGTTGTCTGACAACTTCGACCCTATGGAGACTTTCTTAGAGCTAAATGAGCTGAACATTTAAGCAAGCAACAGCTAATCTTCTATCTGCAATAGTTTTCATTCTGTAGGCCAAACACATGAAAAATCTTTATTTTTCAGGGGCCGTAGCCCCTATAAGGGGTCATCTGACAACTTCGACCCTTGGAGAATTTTGTAGAGCTAAATGAGCTGAACATTTGAGCAAGCAACAGCTAATCTCTATCTGCAATAGTTTTCATTTTGTAGGACAAAAACATGAAAAATCGCTATTTTTCAGGGGCCGTAATCCCTATAAGGGGTCATCTGACAACTTCGACCCTATGGAGTATTTTGTAAAGCTAAATGAGCTGAACATTTAAGCAAGCAACAGCTAATCTCTATCTGCAATAGTTTTCATTCTGTAGGCCAAAAACATATATCACTATTTTTCAGGGGCCGTAACCCCTATAAGGGGTCATCTGACAACTTCGACCCTATGGAGAATTTTGTAGAGCTAAATGAGCTGAACATTTAAGTAAGCAACAGCTAATCTCTATGTGCAATAGTTTTCATTCTGTAGGACAAAAACATGAAAAAACGCTATTTTTCAGGGGCCGTAACCCCTATAAGGGGTTGTCTGACAACTTCGACCCTATGGAGACTTTTGTAGAGCTAAATGAGCTAAACATTTAAGCAAGCAACAGCTAATCTCTATCTGCAATAGTTTTCATTCTGTAGGCCAAAAACATGAAAAATGTCTATTTTTCACCTTTAAGGGGCCGTAACCCCTATAAGCAGGCTTTCCACAGATGGGTGTTAGTTTCCCAAATTTGGCTAGGGTTGAAAATATAGAAAATTTTACAAAACCTGTTGCTATGGTTACCTAATATTACATCATATATTTTTATTTGAAAAAATGTGGTATTTGGCCCTTCCCCAAAATTTTGATACATAATTTAGTGTTGCTAGCTTTATATGTAAACAACATGGTGGATGCAAAGGGAAACTAGGATGGTGTATTTTTAGGTAATTTTCTATGGATTAAAATAAAAACTTTTTATGGCCACTAAGATAGCGCAAAATGAAAACGGCGATGACCCAGGTTGAGGCTATTTTTCTCAAAATTAAACATCTGCTCTACAGGAAACTGAAATAAAATGTCAACATATTTGGGAAGAACAGTTTTCAAATTTCATGTAAAAAAAGTGTGTTGACACTGTTTTTTAGGTTTTTTGAAGCAAATTATTGCTGTTTCCATGGCAACAGTGTAATGCAAAATCCCTTTTTTTATACATTATGACCCCTTTTTCTCAAAGTATGTTTATTTATGAACCACTTGATGTATACATGTAGCTATGCCAGATGCAGTTGAATCCCTACAGATATTTAAGTAAAGGGGGTCCTGCCCCTTAGAAAAAACAGGGCTATCTATGGAGCGCTGGCTTAAGTGTATTTCCATGACCAAAACAGCTTGACTCATACATGTAAGAACCTGACAACTATTGTAAAAAAAATCAATTAGATCCTGTAGGTTCACTTAAGCCTAAAATCACATATGTCGGTTTCATAATTCTTTCGAAATCACTATAGCAACCAGTATATAACAATAGAACATTAAGGGTCATATTGTTTTTTTCAACGTTTTTTTCCAGTCCGGCCTAATTTTTAAAATTTTTGTAACTTCATAACCATTTTGGTCACGCACATAGCAAAGATATCTTTGGAAAGCTCATTTCATACACTCTAAGTTGAAAATACCAAAGCCCATCCATTTAGTACACCTTTAAGCACAGAAACTGTTATCTAGAGGTCATGGATGACAAAAAAGGTTCAATTTTCTTGTTGTTACTTACTTTTTTTACTCAAAACAGATAATTTTTTCCATGAATATAGAAGTTTTTGGTGTGAAATTGGTCAAAGTCACCAAAAGAATGATTAAACAATCAATTTATTAAAAAATACCTGTTTTGATCCAAAATGCATATCAATTCTTGAAAGTTTTGACTAGAGAAAAGGGGAAAGGTAAAAAATGAGAATTTTTTTGAAGCGGGCTTGCATATTGGAACAACCATTACTTCGCTATTCGTAAACCAATTTTGAAACTTTTTTGTGTTTTGTAATGGCAAGATTCTGAATTTTAAAATTATTGCAAAATGAAAAGTTGTCGAAAAAAAGTTTTCGGCTTAAGCAGGCTTTCCACAGATGGGTGTTAGTTTCCCAAATTTGGCTAGGGTTGAAAATATAGAAAATTTTACAAAACCTGTTGCTATGGTTACCTAATATTACATCATATATTTTTATTTGAAAAAATGTGGTATTTGGCACTTCCCCAAAATTTTGATACATAATTTAGTGTTGCTAGCTTTATATGTAAACAACATGGTGGATGCAAAGGGAAACTAGGATGGTGTATTTTTAGGTAATTTTCTATGGATTAAAATAAAAACTTTTTATGGCCACTAAGATAGCGCAAAATCAAAACGGCGATGACCCAGGTTGAGGCTATTTTTCTCAAAATTAAACATCTGCTCTACAGGAAACTGAAATAAAATGTCAACATATTTGGGAAGAACAGTTTTCAAATTTCATGTAAAAAAAGTGTGTTGACACTGTTTTTTAGGTTTTTTGAAGCAAATTATTGCTGTTTCCATGGCAACAGTGTAATGCAAAATCCCTTTTTTTATACATTATGACCCCTTTTTCTCAAAGTATGTTTATTTATGAACCACTTGATGTATACATGTAGCTATGCCAGATGCAGTTGAATCCCTACAGATATTTAAGTAAAGGGGGTCCTGCCCCTTAGAAAAAACAGGGCTATCTATGGAGCGCTGGCTAAGGGGTCATCTGACAACTTCGACCCTATAGAGACTTTTGTAGAGTTAAATGAGCTGAACATTTAAGCAAGCAACAGCTAATCTCTATCTGCAATAGTTTTCATTCTGTAGGCCAAAAACATAAAAAATTCTATTTTTCACCTTCAAGGGGCCATAACCCCTATAAGGGGTCATCTGACAACTTTGACCAAATGGAGACTATTGTAAAGCTTTTGATGCTATATCAGTAGCGTGGCCTCAGATTTCCTCTATCTCTTATACTTTTTGATTTATAAGCCAAAAACAGTAGTCTGACCCCCCTAGTCTATTTTTAGTAACAGCGGCCATGTTTTTTAACGGATCAAAAATCAAAACATAAGTTTGGTGCAGGACACCCTAAGGATCATTCATACCAAGTTTCATTAAATTCTGTTTGGTAGTTTCAGAGGAGAAGATTTTTGAAAAATTGTTAACAGACGACGACGACGACGACGACGACGACGACGACGACGACGACGACAGACGACGACAGACAACGACGACGACGACGGACGCCAAGTGATGGTAATAGCTCACCTGGACCTTTGGTCCAGGTGAGCTAAAAAGGGAGATAACTCTTAAAATTGTTAATAATTTCAATAGAAAACCATTATAACAAAATGGCAAGATTTCTCCCCGAGGACCAGGCAGTTATGAGCAAATTATTATTTATTTCTTATTTCATATACTTTGAACTATCTTGTGTAAAAAATAAACCACTGTAGCTGTTTATCAATGAATCACTTTTCTTCAATTTTGCATGATTCATAGGTGGACTACTACTTAAAGTTAACATAATTGCCTGTGTATGATTAAACTTTTGGTTATTTTTTTTTACTTACGATCATAGCAATCAACTCCTACATCATAACTATGGCTGGGGTATCCTGAAGTGGACAGCAAACAATTGTCGATCGTCGTCTCGTATCCCGTACATGTGATCGATGTGAACCAAATAGGAACCGACCAATCAGGAGGGCTGCCACCAAGTCCGTAAGTGTAGGCCACACCGGGATAGGGGCTAAAGAAGAAATAAATCAGAGTCAATGATAATAGAGGATACTGTTAAGGGGCGACCTTAGGATTCAGATTAGGGGGGCGAATTTTTTTTACGCTGGTTGCTTCAACCAGCACAAAT
The DNA here is from genome assembly GCA_963971305.1 of Arcuatula senhousia. Lineage (NCBI taxonomy): Eukaryota > Metazoa > Mollusca > Bivalvia > Mytilida > Mytilidae > Arcuatula > Arcuatula senhousia. Next base: position 12,765,885 of record OZ020310.1, read on the forward strand.
TTTTATATTTTATTTGGGGGGGGGGGGTTTATGTGCAAAACATAATATTGCCAGTTTTAGGGGGCACCCCATTCAGGAGCATTGTAAATTAGTTGTAGTTTGCCAGACCCACAAAAACCATGAAAATTGACACCTCATTAATAATAAAGAATACTGTGATAGAGCTTACAAATGGATGCCCCACGCTTCATATTCAACTCTAATTGCAACAAGTGTGACCTCAAAAAGTATGTCTTACTTGCAGAACTGCTATGAAACTCATTCACAGCTGTAGACCATAGCCCTATTAAACGACCTAAGTTCAATGAGAAATTGAAATGTAAAAAAATGGGATAAGGTCACAAGGCATAGTACAAATTGCAGAGTATACAAACTAAGTGTCTGCATTCTGTATATTAAATATCATATGCCTAGCTATTACACTTTTCAAGGAACTCATTTTCCACAAAAAAGTCATCATTGCGAGAAATACCTTAGTCTCACCTTTCCCGACCATTGATTGCAGGTGAGACAATAAAACTTAAGTTCAATTATCTCCCCTGAATGATCTCTGCAAAATTTCTTTGTGCACCTCTCCATATCATTTACTTACTTTGTGTGAAGTTTTATCAAAATCTATCAAAGAGTGTAGGTGTTGCACTTATAAGATATGTGGACAAAAGGACATACAGACAGTCAGACAGGGTGATTCCTATATGCCCCAAATTGTGTTAAAGTATTAACTAATCTTACCCAAATCCCAACTGATTACAGATAACTGTAGCTTCGTTAGCTGTAAATCTATCTGTTGAGATGGTCCCCCAAATTCCATTGACCTTGACCTCGACTCGACCTCTAGAACAGTCACCACCTGTTAGTCTGATCTCTGTTAAAAACAATCAAAAAGGTCACCAATAGCACTGATGGCGATAAGCTTAAGTTTTCAACAAAAAAATTAATAATATGGGACGCAGTCCAACATATGTAGAAAATTCCAAAAAATAATGGTTTGGTACTTTTTCCTAACCGGATGTGCCTAGTGTGCGCAAGCGCACTAGGCACGAATTTGAATTTCTATGGGGCCAGAAATTCGATGCTTTTTTAAAAATAAATTTCAAAATTGAAGAATTTAATAACCACAGTTAAATTTCTTTTTGAAATATACAAGAGAATACAGATAGAAAGTCAAAACTAAACTCTCTAATATAGTTTTCAAGGAAACTCTTGTTTAAGTAGTCTAAGCTTATGTGGTGTAAGAAATATCTAATGCTTACCTAAATTACTCCAATCGTTTGGAGATGGTGTAGTACTCCTATTATTGGGAGTAGATGAAGTAGTAACTTCAGAAGTCACAGCTTCAGTGGTGTAAAAAGTATCTGAAATTCAACAACAAATGTTCAAGTAACTTAGAAATCATTCTTAAATCCAACCATAATTAGAAAATGGATTAATCTAGGGCCGTAACCTTTCATGAAATAGTCAAGCAAAGTAAAAATTGGCCACATTTTGTTAAGAAAGAGAGTTGGTGAGCAACAAATCTGAAATTAAATTCCACTATATGGGACCCTGTGCTAATACCAAGTTTAAGCTCTGAAAAGTAGTTGCTATAAAAACAGTAAAAACTCATTACAAAGATTTTTTTCCCTTTGCTCTGGTCCCTAATATGATGTAAACTGACCTTGTATATGGTTTAGTTATTATTCATCAATAAAATTAATGACTCATTTATGCAACATTTTTATGGGGCACTCACACGACTGTTCAAAATTAATTGAAAAGAAATCTGCTGACCTGAAAGAAAGTGTAAAACCTTTTGTAGCATAGATACTCACAATTTTGGCAATAATTTTCATCGAATCCTCCTGGACAATCCATAATGCCATCACACAAGCGGTCTATCTGTACACATGAGCGAAAAGTTGAGTTCGTGGAACACTCTATGTAATCCATCTGACATTCTAAAATAAAGCAAATCATTAATCGATTAAAGTATGACTTATGAATGATTCAGAATATGAGATGACGATTAATGAAAGACAAATAAGGGGGGGCAACACCTCAAACACCCCCTGAATGGGCATAATAAGGCTCATAGGGGGGTCCACTCCTGCAACGACTCCTGAATTGGCCACAGTGAGTCTCATAGATTGGGGAATAACAGGGGTCTTAACCTAGTTCAACTACCTCTTATTCTCACTTCTCACTTCTCACCCCTTAATCCCTATTTCACTAAACACTCTCATCTTATTGAACCCTAATTTTTGTGCTGTTCCTTGCCCTCTTCATCCACACTCTCATCTCCTCTTGGCCTTTGCTTTTGTATCCCTTTGCTCCCCACTTCCCAACCCCTAAGCTCCACTATCACCTGTTCTCTTGTTTATGCAATAACATATGCTAAGCTTACCACCTTGAAAGTCACTGGTATAGTGAGCTTAGAATATTTTTACCCTGTAATACTACAAGAAGGGGTACCCTTTGGGAAGTCCGACAGATGTTAAGCTACTCACTTGTACTGGTAAAGTTTGCCCAGACTGACCCAGTAATACTAAAAGAGGGGGTCAAGAGGGGGTACCATGCAGAATTGTCTCTGTAAAACTACAAGAAAGGGTGCCTTTGGAAAGTTCCACAGATGTTAAGCTACCTTCTTGCACAGTACTGATATAGTAAGCTTGGAAACCTAACCCAGTAATACTACAGGAGGGGGTCAAGAGGGGAGTACCATGAAGAACTTTCCCTGTAATATTACAAGAAGGGGAGCCCTGGAGAAGCTGCCTACCTTGCTTGGTACTGAATTTACTGATATAGTAATCTTGGAAACCTAACCCAGTAATTCTACAAAAGGGGGTCAAGAGGGGTACCATGCAGAACTGTCTCTGTAATACTTAAAGAAGAGGGTACTGTTGATAAGTCTCATTTTCGGCATTTTTCAGCAAGTTTTGGGGCATTTTGGGGTATAATTGTTCTATGCTCTACATATATATATAGTATTTGGCATTCTAAAATTTTTGGTATAGCACCTCTGATGAGTCTTGAATAGACGAAACATGGGTCAGGCGTAGCTAAATTTATTTGTCTGGAACTTTGTTGTAATTAATATATCACAAAGATGTTAAGTTACCTACCTGGAATGTAACTGGTATAGTGAGCTAGAAATCCTGGGTTTGTAACACTACCATCAGAATTAAACATGACCAACATCTCATTTGTGGTGGATGTGACTGTCACGGGGTTGCTATAAGATCCTCTGAGGTAAGCTAGCTCATTATTGCTGCTGCTTGTCCCTTCATACACCTTCAAGTACATAAGAGTTAACACTAAAGTATATCGGTATACACCATATGGTACTACATGTATAGGAAAAAGTTATACACAAAATATCAGACCTCTGCCTCATGTAGTTGCTGAAAAAACTGTGATGGAAATAATGTTACAGATGGATGAACAGCAAGACAAACAAACAGACGGACAAGGGTAAAACAGAATACCCCTTCTTCTTCAAAGCTGGGTTTAATAAAACCTACAAGAAAAAATAATCCACTTAACTCAAAACAGATTAAAATACAATCAGTAAATGTGGTTTAATTTACATACCCTGACATAATCGCAGCAGGACTCTGTCACAAATTGGTCAAAGGTCAAGCTAATTGCATATCCGACTGGAAGTGATATCTGATAATAACATCGCTGATTGTTTGGATAACTAAAAGGGTAGCCTGGAGAGGCAAAAACTCCTGACATCGTGAAGAAATATCCTCCACAGGTTCCTGAAAGAGAAATAAGTTAGTGGTGTATTACATAGACAAAGTAGCTTAGTGGCAAATTTTGAGACGACAAATAATGAGTTGTTTGGATAATCAAAAGGGTAGTTTGGAGAGGCAAACAATTCTGACACCGAGTAAAAATATTCTCCACAGGTAAGAGAAATAAGTGAGAACTCTAAATAAAATTGAGGTTCCGTCAACTTTTGAGGCTTTTATGGATGACTTTTTGGTTACAAACAACATTGAAATAGACAATAAAGAGAGGTAAAAAAGTGTACATGACACAACCAAATTAAAGAAACAGGCAATTAAAATAGAGGAATGTGTCAATGGGACACGGATGCCCCTGCTAGGCCCCAAAACAGGAAGAAGTTCGAGAGGGGTGAATGTCACCAAGATCATAAAAATTGTCATACTGAACCGTCCTATCAAGTTTCAAATCATTCTCATGTACAATTTCTGAGAAAAGCTTGACGGATATTTGTATGGACAGACGGACAGACATGAGTAAAACTTAATGCCCCTGACATGTCATCCCAAGGACATAAAAATCACAAAAACAGTCAACAGTCCTCAACATGAGCAGAGATTACTGCTTGCCATCTTGCACTGGCCCATGGCTAAACTACAATACATAAGATTCTATTCCTATCCAAAAATTATCAACAAAAGAACCCATACTGGACATAAAACAACTAACACAAAGACAACATGGACAAACAAAAGCTTTGACAAGGATTCCTGGCTAAGGACAGGCACATATAAAATGTGGCAGGGCCCAACCTCACCCTATTGGTAATCTTATAAAATGGTTAAAAGTAACACATTCTAACAAGAGGCTCCCAGGAGCCTGAATCGCTCACCTGGTCTGAGTCAACCCTAAAACACTAATCTAGAGCTAAATGAGCTGAACACTTAAGCAAGCAACAGCTTTTCTCTGTCTGCTATAGTTTTCATTCCATAGGCAAAAAATATGAAAAAACGTTATTTTAGGGGCCGAAACCCCTATAAGGGGTCATATGACAACTTCGACCGTATGAAGACTTTTGTAGAGCTAAATGAGCTGAACATTTAAGCAAGCAACAGCTTCTCTCTATCTGCTATACTTTTCATTCCATAGGCAAAAAATATGAAAAAACGTTATTTTAGGGGCCGAAACCCCTATAAGGGTTCATCTGACAACTTCGACCGTATGAAGACTTTTGTAGAGCTAAATGAGCTGAACATTTAAGCAAGCAACAGCTTCTCTCTATCTGCTATACTTTTCATTCCATAGGCAAAAAATATGAAAAAACGTTATTTTAGGGGCCGAAACCCTTATAAGGGTTCATCTGACAACTTCGACCCTATGAAGACTTTTGTAGAGCTAAATGAGCTGAACATTTAAGCAAGCAACAGCTTTTCTCTATCTGTAATAGTTTTCATTCTATAGGCCAAAAACATGAAAAAATGCTATTTTTCACCTTTAAGGGGCCGTAACTTCTATAAGGGGTCATCTGACAACTTCGACTCAATGGAGACTTTAGTAGAGCTTTTGATGCTGAAGCAGCAGCGTGGCATCAGATTTCATCTATCTCTTATACTTTTTGATTTACAAGCCAAAAACAGTAGTCTGACCCCCCTAGTCTATTTTTAGTAACAGCAGCCATGTTGTTTAGACGGCGGTCACCATTTGTGCAATCTTGGTAGAGGACATCCCATAGATGAAGTGTGCAAAGTTTCAAGACAATCCCTTAAGTAGTTTCAGAGGAGAAGATTTCCAAAGAAAAGTTAACGACGACGACGGAGGACGGACGACGACAGACGACGACGGACGCCAAGTGATGGCAATAGCTCACATGGACCTTTGGTCCAGGTGAGCTAAAAATCAATTTGATAAAAGTTCATAAGGTACTGGGGTTTTTAAAATGACACATACAGAAATAATCCCCCTATATTGTAGTTGTTTGAGGATGACTTACCAATTACAAATGAACTTGTAGTGGGTGGTGAGCATGACTAACCAATTATAGATGAACTTGTGATAGGTAGTGAGCATGACTTACCAATTATAGATGAACTTGTAGAAGGTGGTGAGAATGACTTACCAATTACAGATGATCTTGTAGTTGGTGGTGAGAATGACTTACCTATTACAGATGATCTTGTAGTAGGTGGTGAGGTTGACTTACCCATTACAGATGATCTTGTAGTTAGTGGTAAGGATGACTTACCAATTACAGATGATCTTGTAGTAGGTGGTGAGGTTGACTTACCAATTACAGATGATCTTGTAGTTAGTGGTAAGGATGACTAACCAATTACAGATGATCTTGTAGAAGGTGGTGAGAATGACTTACCAATTACAGATGATCTTGTAGTAGGTGGTGAGGTTGACTTACCAATTACAGATGATCTTGTAGTTAGTGGTAAGGATGACTTACCAATTACAGATGAACTTGTAGTAGGTGGTGAGGATGACTTACCAATTACAGATGAACTTGTAGTTATTGGTTAGGATGACTTACCAATTACAGATGATCTTGTAGTTAGTGGTAAGGATGACTTACCAATTACAGATGAACTTGTAGTTATTGGTGAGGATGACTTACCAATTACAGATGATCTTGTAGTTAGTGGTTAGGATGACTTACCAATTACAGATGATCTTGTAGTTAGTGGTTAGGATGACTTACCAATTACAGATGATCTTGTAGTAGATGGTGAGGATGACTTACCAATTACAGATGAACTTGAAGTTAGTGTTGAGCATGACTTACCAATTACAGATGAACTAGTAGTAGGTGGTGAATAAGTTGTCCAAATTGTTGTTGTCGGCAGTGTTACTAAAATGATAATAAAATAATATGTGAATAATCAGTTTAATGTATTATATAAACTGTTTGGTTGTTAGCTGGAGTCCGATATTCTATCCAGTCAAATTATTTTCCCGAAGGTAGGTTAGGGACTTCTCTAAACATGGCAGCTCTCTATCAAAATTGTCAGGGTACACACAGATAAGCTTTTTCAAAATAAATCTTCTGTTAATGGGGCTCCCGCAGGGTACCCCCTCAGGTCACAAGGTCGCTTTTAAAAGGGGCCTGAGGTCGCAAGGTCGCTTTTGAAAGGCATATTTTGGTGGAGGTCGCAGGTTGTTTTCTGGCATAGGTCGATTTTATGAAGTGTAGGTCGGAAGTCGCCCTTAAAAAGCCCTCAGGTCGCAGGTCGTTTTTAACCCTGCGGGAGCCACGTTAATGTATATAAACATATTGTTTTCAGTTAAAACTAATTAATTTTCACCTTCTTTAGAGGATCAAGGATAACCACCACAAATAAAACTTTTGAAATTTAAATCTAAAGATGAATTTTTTTTTGTTGTGTTTACCATTCTTTTTATTCTTTAAATAACAGATAACTATTCTTTCATTAATGAATTTTCGTTCAAATTTTCCATTCTAATTACCATGTTCTTTAAACAATTGTGAGCACTTAATCTTTTATAGTTTATTTATACACATACTGCATAATTATTTAAGTTCAAAGGAGAACATTAAATTAGTAGGTTACTCTTCCAGAGCAACTGAGTTCACTCTCATTACGACTAGAGTTCATGTTGTTAATCAATATTCGGTAGTTTTGTGATTCCGTGTTTTAAATGTTGTCTGTTTTTTTTGTCCTGTCCATGTTTGTGTTTTCTGGTTTGGTCTCTGCCCTTTCAGACTTTTGACATTCCAATGCCCCATTGGTACATCTGCTTCATGTACATCTTCCAAAGCTTTAATTTCAATCAATTTGTGAATTTAATTTAGCAATAGGAAACAATAGCATTAATCTTATGAATATTGATAAATAACAATATTCCTTTGTTTTAAGAAAAAAGATCATCCTATATATAGCTTATGGTGCAAAAATTATCCCATGAAATATTTCAAGGTACTAAACTGCTCCTTAAGGTAAGTGAGAACACCTGACCCCAAAAATAATGCCGAATTTAAAATGTCCACTTTTTTGATATATTAGTATTAGGTATATACTTATTCTTGTGTAAAAATATTGGACCCCCTTTCCAGGCTTGTTTTTCCAAAATTTAGGCTCAAAGTTGTCCCAAATTACTATAGATTATATAGGAAAGGCCAAATAATTAGCATAAAATCTTGTCGCAGAAAAAATCTACGAATTTAAATTCTATTTTTATTTGATAAAAATCAATGAAATACAATATATTTTGAAATAAAACAATAAAAACTGGGGGTCACCAGCTTACTTTTCTCTCTACTATACAAATCTTTGTACTTTTTTGGTCATTTTTCAAGTGGATTATCTCCCTTGTTTTATTTTAAAATTTTATTTATGAAGGAATGGTTGTTTAATTTGTATTGAAACTAATTTATTTTGATTAAGTTTTATTAAATTAAACTATTTAACACAAGTTTCAAGGTATTTGTGACATTTGCGCTTGTTTTTTGCATTTTTAGCTGTTTTTGGTCACATGACAGTGTCCTCACTAACCTTAAATCATGAAAATTTTAATACCCACTTGAATATAACTCTTTATAGGATATAACCCTGATTTTACACACCTGGCCAAAACATTTTTTAAGGAAAAAGATTGCTTATCAACCCCTGGAGCACCAACAGTGGAATCAGCCACTGAAGTAGGTTAAAATACTGTGGTTTATTATTATTATTCGTGGGGTATTAATTTTCATGGTTTTCATGGGTTGTTTCGACCAACAAAATTTGATACTCCATGAAAAGGAGATTTTATATTGGTTTGTATGTTGCAAACTACAGAGCCACAAATTTAAGAATCCACGAGCTGACAATTTTCATCAAACCACGAAAATTGGTATCCACGAAAATAAATGAATCCACAGTAGGTTAACTTACCAGAATTATCATAGAACATGGCTTCAAATCCTCTGTCTTGAACACTATTGTCAGAATAGAAGGATACTAACATGGTACCAGATCTGGCTTGACCTACTGATGGAAGACTCGACCCAGTAAACTGGCCTAAGTATGGACTATTTATGGTAGGTCCATCATATATCTATAAATCAAGAAAAAATAACAAGTAAATCTGTGAGCTAATGCTCCCCAAACTAAGCCACACATACAAGTTTAAATACTCGGTAAACAGGAAGTAGTTGACTTAGGAACATAAAATCGCTATACACCATATAGGACTATAGTATAAAGCTGTATACAAAATATCAGACCTCTATCTCATGTATACGTGGTTGCTTGGGAAACTGTGATGGAAATTTAGCATTTATGTCCATTATGTCCATTATGTGTAAAAACTTAAGTATTTGGGTAAACAGGAAGTGGACTACCTAGGAGCATAAAATCGGTATACACCATATAGTACTATAGGATAAAGCTGTATACAAAATATCAGACCTCTATCTCATGTAGTTGCTTGAGAAATTGTGACAGAAATTTAGTATTTATGTCCATTATGTGTAAAAACCTAAGTACCCTGGTATTTGGTAAACAGGAAGTAGACTACCTAGGAGCATAATATCGGTATACACCATATAGTACTATAGGATAAAGCTGTATACAAAATATCAGACCTCTATCTCAAGTAGTTGCTAGGGAAACTGTGGCGGAAATTTTGAATTTATGTTCATTATGTGTATAAAACCAAAGCATTCGGTAAGCAGGAAGTAGACTACCTTAAGGAGCAGAAAATCAGCATACACCGTATGGTACTATAGGATAAAGCTGTATACAAAATATCAGACCTCTATCTCATGTAGTTGCTTGGGAAACTGTGACGGAAATTTAGCATTTATGTCCATTATGTGTAAAAACTGAAGTATTTGGGTAAATAGGAAGATGACTATCTAGGAGCATAAAATTGGTATACACCATATGCTACTATAGGATAAAGCTGTATACAAAATATCAGAACTCTATCTCAAGTAGTTGCTTAGAAAACTGCGACAGAAGTTTTGTTACTGATGGACGAACGGACGGATGAAGGGACAAGGGTAAAACAGTATACCCCCTCTTTCAGATAATCTATAAATAGATTTTAAGATATCTTGAAGATTGAAATGGTCTTGACCTGTTTAATGCATTAAACAAGAGTTTACACTAAAGTATGTCTCGTCTGCAGGCACCATCAGAAACAATTCTTCTTTCTTACTTCCATTATATTTTGAATTAACATGGATTTTCAGTTTCTGAGATCAAAAGATGTGTAAACATTGCAAATATATGCTATTAAAATAATCAAAGTCACTCAACCCGAAAATCAAGGTCAAGGTCAAAAGATGAGGATGTAACTGTGCTAAGCTACTGCTGGGTCATATGCATACAAAGTTTCATCAACCTAGGACTTACTTCTTGAAATATGGAGGTGCTCATAAAACTTTTCCAAAAAGTTAACGCTGCCGTCACCACGGCAGCCGCCGTTAAGCAACACCTATGTCCCAATCTGCTTTGCAGGCGAGACAAAAAATTGTTATGAACAAGTATAACGAAATCATAAGGCAATAAATATATACATCATGTATAAAACAAGTAAAAATCAACGTTGTTTTTCCACAAAAATTATCCCCCCCCCAATTTTTAACAGTATTATAAATTCTAAGTGCCATGAAAACCTGTAAAATTCCCTTCACAATATGGCACAACAACATGAAGTGTACTTTCTACAAACCAAGATTCATGAAAATTGATTGAGCAGTCTCATCAGAGTAAAGGGGAAAAACTTTGTGACAGACAGGACAAAAACAATATGTCTTTCCTACAAAGTGGGAGAGACATACCCTATCAGTGGGTCAATTTTGTGGTGATTTTATTCATTCTTTATACGGGACAATCAACAGGGCATAAAAATTAAAACACGCAATATTGAAATTTTTAAATTAAGAGTTACAGCTTGAATATGAAACTGCCAAAATAATATTGCACAAAACTTTAAGCACCCCATTTTATTAACAAGGAAATGGGTCAAGATGACACTAATGTCCCACTAGCAAATACTAGATGGAGGCTTCCCCGGAAGGCATATGTCGCCTGCGTATCTATGTTTGTTCGCCAAACAGGAAGTAGTTAATTTTCAGCTATAAAATCGCCTAACACCTTATTGTACTATGCAATGAAGCTACATGCCAAATATCAAGAGGCTGTGGTGTGTAGTTGCCTGGAAAACTGTGACGAAAATTTGGCATCTATGTCCATTATATATAAAACATTAAGTATTCGTCAAACAGGAAGTAGTTATTTTTTGGGCATAAAATCGCTTTACACCTTAAAGTACTATGTGATGAAGCTACATACCAAATATCAAGAGGCTGTGACATGTAGTTGCCTGGAAAACTGCCACGGCAATTTTTGTGACGCCGCAGGACGACGCAAGACGACGGATAGTGCCAAAGTAACCCCTATATGTCGCTTCTGCAACACATTGCAGGCGACATAAAAATAAACTAGAATGGCGGTCTTCCATGGAAGATGTATGTTGCCTGCGTTTTAAAATATTAGGTAAACAGGAAGTAGAAGATTTACAGGCATAAAATCTGTTTACACCGTAAAGCACCATAGGAGGAAGCTATATATCAAATATCAAGAGGTTCTGACGTGGACTTGCCTGGAAAACTGTGACGGATATTATTGTGACGCCGCAGGACATTGATGCAGGACGATGCAAGACGACAGATTGTGCCAAAGTAACCCCTATATGTCGCTTCAATGCAAAACTTTCCACTCGTAAAAAAAAACCAACCCACCTATACCATTATTCAATATACTTACATTAACATAGTCATAGCCAGATTCTGTATTGAATTCACTGAAGACTAAATTAATCGGCAAGGACAAGGGACTCCTGATGAGATAGCAGTAGTCAGAGTTGAATGGATAGTCATTTGGGTAACCAGGGGAGGTAATCCTACCAGATGAAGCAAAGTAATTCTCCTCGCAACCTTTAAAAACAACAGTAAATCATTATACAATGAAAGTATTTCAGCTTACATAATAATGGTTAGTTAGTTACTTGGGTAGCCAGAACACATAATCCTACATGACCATGTATGTGATTAGGTTTGTCAGTTACCTGCCCAAGGTCGATGGTTTCCTCCGGGTACTCCGGTTTCCTCCACCATTAAACACTGACCGCCCTACATGGGTCAGGTGCGTCGATAAAGGGTGTTAAACACCAACACACACACACACACTCCTACAGGACCATGCATAATGAAAGAACCTTAGTGAGCACGCTCACATACCCCACGCGTCCACATTATGGACAGAGATTATCTATTTCAAGTTAGGAATAAAATTTGAAGTCTTAGTTGTTGTCTTTCCAAGATGGCTCATTAAACAGGAAATGAATGAGTGACAGAGCTGAAAATGTATCCCACCATATGGGATCCCTCTCTGAAGCCACGTACAAAATATCAAAAGTCTATGATTAATAGTTGCTGAGAAATCTGTCACAAAAATTTTTAACCCTGAAAATTTTGTGAAAAAAGTTTAAGTAGGCTTGTGAAAAACAGGAAGTAGAAAATCGACAGACCTAATAAAGAATCCCACCATATTGGACTCCTACCTGAAGCTAAATACCAAATATCAAATACCTACGATCAATAGATGCTGAGAAATCTGTTACAAAAATTTTCAAACCTGAAAATTTAGTGAAAAAATTAAGTTAAAGTCGACTATTTAAACAGGAAGTAGATGATCGACAGACCTGAAAACGAATCCCACCATATGGGACACCTACCTGAAGCTAAATACCAAATATCAAATACCTACGATTAAGAGTTCCTGAGAAATATGTTACGAAAATTTTAACCCTGAAAATTTAGGGAAAAAGTCAAAGTCGGCTATTTAAACAGGAAGTAGATAATCGACAGACCAGAAACCGAATCCCACCATATGGGACACCTTCCTGAAGCTAAATACCAAATATAAAATACCTACAATTAATAGTTGCCGAGAAATTTGTTACGAAAATTTTCAACCCTGAAAATTCAGTAAAAAAAGTCTAAGTCAACTCGTTAAACAGGAAGTAGATGATCGACAGACCTGAAAACGTATCCCACTATATGGGACCCCCACCTGAAGCTTCATACCAAATATCAAAAGCCTACGATTAATAATAGCTGAGATATCTGTTACGAAAATTTTGATCACGGACAGACGGACTGACGGACGGACGGACAGACGGACGGACAGACGGACCAGTCAAAAACATTATACCCTTTGCAACTTCGTTGCGTGGGGTATAATAATTGTCATTGCAACGTAAAACAAGATTAAGGTAGGACTTTACGTTAAAAACAACGTGACTGATAAAATAACCTGTACACTGAAAAATCTGTCTGAACATCATGATATGCAACATGAGTTTTAGTTAGATTCTATTGCATTTTCCACGTATAGGCAATGTTTACCAAACCGCACCTTATAAACGAAGTCTGTGCCATATCCTTTATTAAACATCAGCGCAACACAAATTTTCCATGGTCAAAATTTGGATATGGTTAGTCCATTTTTGTGTATGAAAAGAAAAAAATAAATGGTGTTGAAACTCTTTTTTTCTACACGTCTTTGTTAATTTCCTGCCAAAATTGCAGATTTCAAATGCATTTATTTAAAAAACAAAGTCGATGACCCCCATTTTTTTAACTCCATATATGGAAGTATATCACTATGAACTATGAAACTACCAAATTTCATTAAAATCTGGATATATGCCATTTGGTATCGTACCACCTTAATTACGTCCAAATGACATGATTCCCACCTTTTAACATGACTAATGTCCTGAAGAGAAAGCTATTTATGGATGGACCAACTGAAGGACTGCACGGCCCTCTACTTTCCAAACAACAATGAATATTTATAATCCAAGTTAGAGATTGTTAGATTTTCAAAATCCTTCCATCAATGCATATGAGTTGTAAGCTTTGATGGAAGGGAAAATCATTCTTTTAGCATTTACAAAAATGGGACAACAATATATATATTTATGTATATTATATATAAGAGAGAAAATAGTTGTCTTTCTTAGACAAGAAAATTTCAGTATTGTCAAATTTTGAAAATCTTAAAGTGGCAAAAACTAAATTTCATATTTTTCAGAGAAACACATGTACAATGTGTTACAATTCAGGAAATGTCCTTATTCAGAAATTCATAAACAGTTTCTTAAATTGTAAACACAAAAGTTCCCAAAAATCCTTCAATTTGCACACAAATTGTTCAGATCATTCTGCAAAATTAAACTTAAACTTTATCTTATTGTTAAACAGCTGTGCAAAATACCATTTGAATCCATTGACACATTTTCAAGTTTTCATCTGGAATTAAGTGGACAGACAGACACCAACCCAAACAAAGGGAATAACATAATGCCTCGACACTTCATGTGACTGGGTATTAAAAGTGTGGAAAATGAAATAAGACATATGGGCAGACGACAGCTAGGGGATATATAATAATATTTATTAAATAACTTGAAACAAGTGAAAATGATACCCATACCACTAAATCAAAGTGCTTTAAAGCGTTAAAAGGCAGAGCTAAATCTATAATTTCTTAGCACTAAAAATTAAAAACGATCTGTGTTTCATAAACTTGAAACATAGCACATCAATTTTGTTTGTTTCCTCCGCACACTTACACATTTGTTAAGAAATTTGTAATTTAGCTCCGCCAACTTGATCAAAGGTCAAAGGTCAACAATGCATAAGTAAACATCAATGAGTATTGATACACAATATGTAGTGCACATTTATATCGCATTTATGTTGGGGTATAAATATGTACCTCTTATAGTAGACAATCCGTATAACATTTAAAATACAATACACGATTAATGTTCTATAATAGATCCTCTAGTAGCAATATTGACTGACCGATTTACCCTGTCTAGACGAGAAACAAGAGGCTCCCAGGAGCCTAAATCGCTCACCTGGTTTTGATGACAACCCTATGAAAAACTTTGTAGAGCTAAATAAGCTGAACATTTAAGCAAGCAAAAGCTTTTCTCTATCTGCAATAGTTTTCATTCTAGAGACCAAAAACACTATTTTTCGTCTTTAAGGGGCTGTAACCCCTATAAGGGGTCATTTGACATCTTCTACCCTATGGAGATTTTTGTAGAGCTAAATGAGCTGAACAATTTAGCAAGCAACAACTTGTCTCTATCTGCTATAGTTTTCATTCTATAGGCTAAAAACACCTTTTTTCGCCTTTAAGGGTCTGTAACCCCTGTAAGGGGTCATCTGACAACTTCGACCCTATGAAGACTTTTGTAGAGCTGAATGAGCTGAACATTTAAGCAAATATCAGCTTTTCCCTATCTGCAATAGTTTTCATTCTGTAGGCAAAAAACACCATTTTTCGCCTTTTAAGGGCTGTAACCCCTATAAGGGGTCATCTGACAACTTAGACCCTAATAAGACTTTTGTAGAGCTAAATAAGCTGAACATTTAAACATGCAACAGCTTTTCTCTATCTGCAATAGTTTTCATTCCATAGACCAAAAACACTATTTTTTGCCTGTAAGGGGCTGTAACCCCTATAAGGGGTCATCTGACAACTTCAACCCTATGAAGACTTTTGTAGAGGTGAATGAGCTGAACATTTAAGCAAGCAACAACTTTTCCCTATCTGCAATAGTTTTCATTCTATAGGCAAAAAACACTATTTTTCGCCTTTTAGGGGCTGTAACCCCTATAAGGGGTCATCTGACAACTTCGACCCTATGAAGACTTTTGTAGAGCTAAATGAGCTGAACATTTAGGCAAGCAACAGCTTTTCTCTATCTGCAATAGTTTTCATTCTATAAGCCAAAAACATGAAAAAATGCTATTTTTTACCTTTCAGGGGCTGTAACCCCTATAAGGGATCATCTGACAACTTCGACCAAATGAAGACTTTTGTAGAACTTTTGATGCTGAAGCAGTAGCGTGGCATCAGATTTCATCTATCTCCTATACTTTTTGATTTACAAGCCAAAAACAGTAGTCTGACCCCCTGTTCTATTTTTAGTAACGGTGGCCATGTTTTTTGACAGATCAAAAATCGAAACACAAGTTTGGTGCAGGACACCCTAAGGATCATTCATACCAAGTTTCATTAAATTCTGTTCAGTAGTTTCAGAGGACCAAGTGATGGCAATAGCTCACATGGACCTTCGGTCCAGGTGAGCTAAAAAAACGTGAAAATCAGATAGCTATATGACTTTATCAGGCTCTGCCTAAAAAATCAATGATTTCAAGGAACTATGCAGCAACAAATGAACAGAGGCACTTATTGTTGGAGAGTGGAATAAATACCTTGAGCTTGTGTTGTCATGCTTGGTTGAGCAGGAGTGGTTACACCTGGATGAGAATTCAAATCTGTAAATACAAAAGGTACTATTTTCTAATTGAAAAATTACAAGTTTTGGTTGAAAAAAGTTTTTTTTTTTCATTATTTTGTAATTTTTGTACTTTCATGTCCATTTTGTATCTCTTGAATTGATCCGCTAATATATATTTCTTGTGTCCTGATATTTGATGTGAATTTAGCAAAAATTTATTCACCATAAAATAAAAAAAACACATTTCTAGTCATATTTCAGAGATTTCATTTTGGATTGTGTTTCATAATTAAAACTAATGGATGCTAAAAGAAGAATAAAGTTTGCTGCCATAAAAGCAAGTTCAACCTGGTTCTTAAATTGACATGCCTGGACCATGTCAGAGCTATGAAGGTCTTCAATTTTTCAGATTTTGTTTTGTCAGCTTTATATGGCTGATAGAAACCTATAGTTCAGATTTTAAACCAACTTCGGTAATGTAATTGTGATGCTACTGTAATTTGATCAAGATTTTTCCCATCTGTGCTTCTCAAGATGTAAAGCCCTCTAAATTTTGATTTTATGTGAGGCTCTTTAAGTCAAGTTGTTTTTTTTTTATATTAGGTTGATTAAAAATGTGAAATTTTGTTTTATTACTTTGGGGTGGTGAGGATTCATTTACTTTCGTGGGTATCAATTTTCATGTTGATGAAAATTGATAATAGTTCGTGGATTCTTAATTTCGTGGTTCTGAAATTTGCAGCATCCTAATCAATGTTAAATTTCCTTTTTGTGGAGTATCAAATTTCATGGGTCAAAGCCACCCATGAAAACCACGAAAATTAATACCCCACGAATAATAATGAAACCACAGTAATTCATTTTCATGCATATCAATTTTTGTGGTTTGACAAAAGTTAATAAGTTCATGGTTTCTTAAATTTGTGGTTCTGAATTCTGCAGCATACAGATCAATGTTAGATTCCTTTTTCATTGGGTATCAAATTTCGTGGGTTGATTCCACCCATGAAAACCACAAAAATTGATACCCCACGAATAATAATGAAACCACAAAAAGTGAAATATTAAAAAAAGTTATCAGGTAATGACCAAGGGCCCAGTTTTGGCTGCTTTGTTGTACTATTATCAGAAGGGTTGTGTCTAAAACTAGTACATGATTTATTTATAGATTGTTTCTTTGACATTCTTGAGATAGGTTTTATCTTGTATGCATTTGATTTTTTTAATCTAGGGCAAATGCCAATCAATGACCAGTGATCAGTGCTTACTGTAAAACAACTTATTTAAGCGTGCAATTTATATTTACAGATTTTGTGAGAAGCAAAAATTCGCAAAAATATGTCATTGTGAACTAACTTTTGTTCATAGTAATATAATTGTTGTTTACCAAGAATTGTAAGAAAAAATATCCATGAAATTGTCCTCCTACTGTGTTTAAGACATGCCCACCCCCCCCCCCCCCCCACCACCAACAGAATTTTTTTTTTAAATGCATCCCCCGTCCCCTGTTAAAATAAATTGAACGGCCATTAATCTACATTTCATTATCATCTATTCCAAAGAGTAAAAAAATAAAGAAGGAATGCGTCCATGGAACATGGATGCCTCCATTCTCGTGTATGGTTTCTGAGAAAAGTTTCAAACAGACAGAAATTCTTACAGACGGACGGATGAACATATGGACGGACATGAGTAAAACTTATTCCCCCCACGACCTGTTGTCACGGGGGCATAAAAACTTCTTTCATGAGAGGGTACCCTAAAAGCATCCCACCATAGTAGCTTTTCTTACCTCGGACAACCATGTTTTCCCAGCGATAATTTAACGCAACAATATTAGCAGCTGATATGAACTGGAAAACAACATCTTCAGTTACTGGATATTCTAGGTTATCAGTACCAATATAACTCTGAGAAGTAAGTTGCAGATGAATATAAACCCGAACTCTTCTGTTTTCATTGCTATAAAAAAAAAATAATGTTATCACAAACAAGAATATGTCCAACAGTCATAATGTCCCATCTTGCAACATTTATTTTTTTCCGAAATCACTAAACCATCAACTTGATTGTTGTGGCATTTGTCAGTAAGTGGGGATAGACTTTTACCATTCTTCTGAAAGCAGTCAATCATGCGGAAAATATATGCCACATTGTGCTAAGCATCACTAAGTACACCTATCATACCAATATGATTGATGTGGCATTTGCAATTATATGGGAATTTGGAAATATGGGGTTTTGGGACGGACAAATGGACAGACGGACCCGAACACTATATGCCCGTCTACCTTCGTTGACGGGGCATAAAATATTCGTCAAAATATATATGGATTATATTGAATCCAATGTTTGAAAACAAATTTAGCCCATAAAAAATTTCTTGCACCAACACAAAAACCATTAAAATTTCTTTAAAAGGCCTTTAGTTCTTAAGATAAAAAGAAAAATTAAGGTCAAGGTCATGCCACAGGAAGACATTTTAACCCCCCCCCCTCCCCCACAAAAAGAAAATGTTGACCAATGATAGTGGTTCAAGATAAAATAGTTATTGAGAAACAGACTTAACCTAAAATAATTAACACAAGAAGCTACCAATATTTAAAGAGTATCAACGAAGACTTTCAACAAAGTTCTATGACAAACGTGATTACCTTTCCAATCGTCAACTTTCCCTTTTAGTGTAGCAACATTCCGTCCACTCCTGCTTATGGAGGCTTTGTTTTTAAGTTGATTTTTTACTCCAAAGCTGGCGGGAATTAAATAAATTTCCTTGGCTGAGCATCACGTTTGACACAGAAATTGCTGACACATGGTTATGTTTCTCCATGGTTGCTGTCTTCACTCAAGAAATTTAACGGCAGACACTCGTAGACAGATGTGGGATTTCTATCTATCAAATGAGTGCAGATGTTGGTTTGTCGTAAAAAATTTTTTTGTCTTCCTTAACCAGATTTGACACACTGAAATTAGCACCACAACAGGTGTGCAGGCACCGCTTACTCATCAGGAGCACCTGATTTCATTCTTGTTACCACTTTGGTTCATGTTGTTGTTTTGTTCGGTTGATTTTGTGTTTTGTGTTTCTTCGACCTGCTTTTGTTCTTGTTAACCAGTTTCGTCGTTGCCCTTTCAGACTTTCGACACTTGAATGCCCCCATTGGTGCCTCTGCTTCTTTAAAAAAGTTTAACAATGAGGTCAAGGTCAGAACTGAGTGGGATACCCTGCAGGAACCTTTAACAAATGTGACTTTAATCTACAGCTTACAAGAAGCCCATGACATCATATCCTTGGTATAAGTCTTCAAAAGGAACAGCTGATCTTGCAGAAACATTTCCTAGGTCTTTCAAATATTGAATCACCAGCTGCATATCCTATAAATAAAAAATGAACATTTATAAAGGCAGCTGAATACCAAAATCAAAATTAATACCGTAGAGCATGTAATTTTTGCGAGTTGCAAATTTGGTGATTAGTATCCCAAAAAGGGAATGTTTAATTTTTGCAGTCATAATTTTTCATGTTTTCAGAATCTTTCAATGTTGAATAACTGTGAAATATCTGGAATAAAATGTTAACAATCTTTAATTTTAGCCATTCCTCGGACCTTACGAATAAAGCAAAACTTAGAACCTTGCGAAAATTTCCTGCTTTATGGTATCTATTGATTGGGGCATCCTCTTTGAATCATTTATATAATATTTTTTATCTAGGACCTACAAAACAGGGAGAAGTATATACTAGCTGCTGGCTTTGTTTTTTTAAATTGTTTTTCCTTTATGTTGGTTGTGTCATGACTATTCAACCATTATTATAGTCTATTTTCATTGTGGATTTTTTAAATTGTTGCTTATGTTAGTGAGGTCACCTTCACTTATTCCACATCTTATTACTTTCTATTCTTGACATCATCACGTTTTAACCTTCCTGCTGCCACAGCGACATGTGTATCAATGACTGCTTGCTGCCACACGACATACATGTCCTTGGATATATACATGCATGGACAACCATATTGTTCAAAATACTTAAGTACACCACCAATGAAGAAGACAATTTATTTTTTTGTACAGGTGAGTATGTTTAATGGTGAAACCACTGACCTACAAACCTAATCACATACAGGTGTTGATGTCTTGTTTTTGTAAATTACAAGCAGGACTCGAACACCAGCTGAGAGGTGATCAGCTAGTGATCAATAGTGTGATATATAAATATTTTACACCAGCGCCTTAGACCACTCGGCCACCCACGCTCCCATAAGGTAATCACACTAGCATGACTAGGTATGGAGCATTACTCAAAGTATCCAGACAAGCATGGTCAAATTGGAACACAACTGTCTTTGAGTTTTTTTGGTTTTTTAGTGGGGGAGGGGGGTTGGTGGGTGGATTTAGCAAGGGTTTGCAGACTTACCTAGTCCAATGGGAACACAACTGTCTTTTGAGTTTTTGTTTTTATGTTTTGTTTTTACTGGAATGGGTTAAGCAAGGGTATGCAGACTAACTTGGTCAAATTTGAACACAACTGACTTCAAGTTCTTTTTTTTAATTTCAACTCAGGAGGGGGTTGTTGATGGTTAAGACAGGATATGCAGACATACCTGGTCAAATTGGACTATCATTGCTTGATATTCTCGTGAGCTGGAGTCATTTAACCCATCTAGATATATAGAATTGCCAATAGTAACCCAAACTGCAAATGCCACAGTCTCGTTGTACACAGAGGCATCTGTTGTATATTCCTGCTGATCTGTAAATAAAATTGAGATATTTATAGCCTTATATTAGCAGAAACAAACTTAAAAGTGTATGATAACTGTTTAAATTAGGTCATACAAAGTTAATTTTAGCTTCTCAGGCCACTTAAGTCAAAAAACAACAACAGATGAATAGGGAAGCTTCTACTAATTTTTTTTTAATTGTCCATAAAGTGAATGAGAAAGTTTTCTACAATGCAAGACAGTGACCTCTTGCCATGTTGAAGACTGCTGGCTTTCCATTGTGATTTTTAAATTGCGGTTTCTTAAATGTTGGTTGTGTCGCATCCACTTATTCCACATTCTTTAACATTTACTTTGTAAATACATAGTCCAGATAATCATGCCATCTTTCTGGGGTTTTTTGTCATTGACTTCTAGATCCCCAGAGAAGCCAAACGTCAAAAATTATTAAAGGCTTCCAAGACGACATAATTATTTGGACTAGTAAATACATAAATAAAGTAATAATACAACAAAATTTTATGAATAGTGGAGATAGGTCTACATAGACTTGGAAGTTTATTTCAAAGGCTGGTGTCTATAGATGCCAATTGCAATAACATTAAATGATAGCAAAAGACTTGCACATATAAAAAGGATATGAGTAACTTACATCTAAATATAGTAACATTTGCAGACAGACTTCCCTGTCCTCCATTACAGAAGGTTGAGCCAGTCACACATTTAAACTGAATATAGCTGTAATCAGCCGATACACTATAAGTTAGAGTCGATGATCTGTTGTAGTTACAGTCCGACTGTATTGAACCTTCATGGGTTATGTCACGGACAAAAGGCCACCCTATAAAGTTGAGACTGTTAGAAGTTTTGTAACACCACTGCAGATCTCCAGGGGGGCGTCCCACTTCAGCTGTGCACCTCATTGTGATGCGGGACCCAGGATTATATATCAACCCTGGCTGTGGTGGAGAAACAACTATAGGACTGATGCTTGTTGGAACCACTGAAACATTAAAGCATTTGTATTATAAATTGGTATATACCGTAGAAGTGTTATGAAGAATTAAATCAATTTTTTTTTTCAATAGAGCCGGTGGTGTAGTGGTTAACGCGTCGGGCTACAAACACCGAGGTTCGTGGTTCGATCCCCGTCAGGGGTGAAAATTTCATGAACCAATTTTCCGACTCTCTCTTGACACCATATGCGAGAATGGTCTCGAGAATCGATGCTAGTCCTTCGGAAGGGACGAAAAAAGGTTGTCCAGTGTATGTGGAGAGCAATATAGGATTGAACACCTATTTTCGGTCGTTCATGCATGTATGAACGGATCTTGGAGCTCACAAACTGAATGAATGGCCGAAGGCCGTTCATGTTACAGTTTGTGAGTGAAGAGATCCGTTCATACATGCATGAACGACCGAAAATAGGTGTTCAATCCTTACAATTCTTCAAATTTATACCTTTTTTAAAAAAGAAAATAAATAAATTCGGAAACAATTCGTTATTTAGGACGACGTCATCGCTACCATATTTGTTTACATTGGAAACGAGGCAGAGGCGTTTCATGAAAGTATGAACGGATCTGGCAATGACGTTTCAACCAATCAGAAATGAGTATACGCATGAACGCATGTCTGATAAGAATTATTACCCCATGCATGTTAAAGACCCCTTTGTGGAGTTCGATAAGAGTAGGCTCAATGGGGGCCGCTACAAAGGCCACACTCGCAAACTGCTAGCTGGAGAGGGATTGATATAAGCATCAAGCTTGTTTCCCAATCCAGGATAAACAAATATGTTTAAACTAAATCAATTTTTTTTTTATTGCATGTAATAATTTTTATGTTTCTGGAATGTTTAACTTAATTTTTAATCGTGCAAATTGAATGTAAAATATGCACTTCTAAAATTTAGTTTATTTTTTAAACAAAGCAAAACTTTTCTTCAGACACCTAAATTGGCAAAACTGTTGGTGTCATTCAAATCCAATTGAAAAATGTACCACTATTCTAAAATCGAGTAAATTATTCACAGTCCCGTCCAGATTTACCTTGTAAAGATACTGTCCCAGTACTTGTTCTTTGTGTTGGTCCAGTTACTGAGGTCCCATCTACTTCACAATGATAGAGACCTTCAGTACAGTGCCCCCCCCCCCCCCCCAGTACAGAGCTTGTTTACCTTGTAAAGAGACTGTCCCAGTACTTGTTCTTTGTGTTGGTCCAGTTACTGAGGTCCCCTGTAGTTCACAATGATAGAGACCTACAGTACAGCCCCCCCCCCCAGTACAGAGCTTGTTTACCTTGTAAAGAGACTGTCCCAGTACTTGTTCTTTGTGTTGGTCCAGTTACTGAGGTCCCCTGTACTTCACAATGATAGAGACCTTCAGTACAGCCCCCCCCCCCCCAGTACAGTGCTTGTTTACCTTGTAAAGAGACTGTCCCAGTACTTGTTCTTTGTGTTGGTCCAGTTACTGAGGTCCCATCTACTTCACAATGATAGAGACCTTCAGTAGAGTGCCCCCCCCTCAGTACAGTGCTTGTTTACCTTGTAAAGAGACTGTCCCAGTACTTGTTCTTTGTGTTGGTCCAGTTACTGAGGTCCCATGTCCTTCACAATGATAGAGACCTTCAGTACAGTGCCCCCCCCCCCAGTACAGAGCTTGTTTACCTTGTAAAGAGACTGTCCCAGTACTTGTTCTTTGTGTTGGTCCAGTTACTGAGGTCCCCTGTACTTCACAATGATAGAGACCTTCAGTACAGCCCCCCCCCCCAGTACAGTGCTTGTTTACCTTGTAAAGAGACTGTCCCAGTACTTGTTCTTTGTGTTGGTCCAGTTACTGAGGTCCCCTGTACTTCACAATGATAGAAACCTTCAGTACAGCCCCCCCCCCCCCCAGTACAGAGCTTGTTTACCTTGTAAAGAGACTGTCCCAGTACTTGTTCTTTGTGTTGGTCCAGTTACTGAGGTCCCCTGTACTTCACAATGATAAAGACCTTCAGTACAGCCCCCCCTCCCAGTACAGAGCTTGTTTACCTTGTAAAGAGACTGTCCCAGTACTTGTTCTTTGTGTTGGTCCAGTTACTGAGGTCCCCTGTACTTCACAATGATAGAGACCTTCAGTACAGTGCCCCCCCCCCCCCCAGTACAGAGCTTGTTTACCTTGTAAAGAGACTGTCCCAGTACTTGTTCTTTGTGTTGGTCCAGTTACTGAGGTCCCCTGTACTTCACAATGATAGAAACCTTCAGTACAGCCCCCCCCCCCCAGTACAGAGCTTGTTTACCTTGTAAAGAGACTGTCCCAATACTTGTTCTTTGTGTTGGTCCAGTTACTGAGGTCCCATCTACTTCACAATGATAGAGACCTTCAGTACAGCCCCCCCCAGTACAGTGCTTGTTTACCTTGTACCTTGTAAAGAGACTGTCCCAGTACTTGTTCTTTGTGTTGGTCCAGTTACTGAGGTCCCCTGTACTTCACAATGATAGAGACCTTCAGTACAGCCCCCCCCCCAGTACAGAGCTTGTTTACCTTGTAAAGAGACTGTCCCAGTACTTGTTCTTTGTGTTGGTCCAGTTACTGAGGTCCCCTGTACTTCACAATGATAGAGACCTTCAGTACAGCCCCCCCCCACCCCAGTACAGTGCTTGTTTACCTTGTAAAGAGACTGTCCCAGTACTTGTTCTTTGTGTTGGTCCAGTTACTGAGGTCCATCTACTTCACAATGATAGAGACCTTCAGTGCAGCCCCCCCCCAGTACAGTGCTTGTTTACCTTGTAAAGAGACTGTCCCAGTACTTGTTCTTTGTGTTGGTCCAGTTACTGAGGTCCCCTGTACTTCACAATGATAGAGACCTTCAGTACAGCCCCCCCCCCCCAGTACAGGGCTTGTTTACCTTGTAAAGAGACTGTCCCAGTACTTGTTCTTTGTGTTGGTCCAGTTACTGAGGTCCCCTGTACTTCACAATGATAGAGACCTTCAGTACAGCCCCCCCCAGTACAGTGCTTGTTTACCTTGTAAAGAGACTGTCCCAGTACTTGTTCTTTGAATTGGTCCAGTTACTGAGGTCCCATGTACTTCACAATGATAGAGACCTTCAGTACAGCCCCCCCCCAGTACAGGGCTTGTTTACCTTGTAAAGAGACTGTCCCAGTACTTGTTCTTTGTGTTGGTCCAGTTACTGAGGTCCCCTGTACTTCACAATGATAGAGACCTTCAGTACAGCCCCCCCCAGTACAGTGCTTGTTTACCTTGTAAAGAGACTGTCCCAGTACTTGTTCTTTGAATTGGTCCAGTTACTGAGGTCCCCTGTACTTCACAATGATAGAGACCTTCAGTACAGCCCCCCCCCAGTACAGAGCTTGTTTACCTTGTAAAGAGACTGTCCCAGTACTTGTTCTTTGTGTTGGTCCAGTTACTGAGGTCCCCTGTACTTCACAATGATAGAGACCTTCAGTACAGCCCCCCCCCCCAGTACAGAGCTTGTTTACCTTGTAAAGAGACTGTCCCAGTACTTGTTCTTTGAATTGGTCCAGTTACTGAGGTCCCCTGTACTTCACAATGATAGAGACCTTCAGTACAGTGCCCCCCCCCCCCCAGTACAGTGCTTGTTTACCTTGTAAAGAGACTGTCCCAGTACTTGTTCTTTGAATTAGTCCAGTTACTGAGGTCCCCTGTACTTCACAATGATAGAGACCTTCAGTACAGCCCCCCCCCCCCAGTACAGAGCTTGTTTACCTTGTAAAGAGACTGTCCCAGTACTTGTTCTTTGTGTTGGTCCAGTTACTGAGGTCCCCTGTACTTCACAATGATAGAGACCTTCAGTACAGCCCACCCAGTACAGAGCTTGTTTACCTTGTAAAGAGACTGTCCCAGTACTTGTTCTTTGTGTTGGTCCAGTTACTGAGGTCCCCTGTACTTCACAATGATAGAGACCTTCAGTACAGCCCCCCCCCCCCAGTACAGTGCTTGTTTACCTTGTAAAGAGACTGTCCCAGTACTTGTTCTTTGAATTGGTCCAGTTACTGAGGTCCCCTGTACTTCACAATGATAGAGACCTTCAGTACAGTGCCCCCCCCCCCAGTACAGTGCTTGTTTACCTTGTAAAGAGACTGTCCCAGTACTTGTTCTTTGTGTTGGTCCAGTTACTGAGGTCCCCTGTACTTCACAATGATAGAGACCTTCAGTACAGCCCCCCCCCCCCCCCAGTACAGGGCTTGTTTACCTTGTAAAGAGACTGTCCCAGTACTTGTACTTTGTGTTGGTCCAGTTACTGAGGTCCCATCTACTTCACAATGATAGAGACCTTCAGTACAGCCCCCCCCCCCAGTACAGTGCTTGTTTACCTTGTAAAGAGACTGTCCCAGTACTTGTTCTTTGTGTTGGTCCAGTTACTGAGGTCCCCTGTACTTCACAATGATAGAGACCTTCAGTACAGCCCCCCCCAGTACAGGGCTTGTTTACCTTGTAAAGAGACTGTCCCAGTACTTGTACTTTGTGTTGGTCCAGTTATTGAGGTCCCCTGTACTTCACAATGATAGAGACCTTCAGTACAGCCCCCCCCCCAGTACAGTGCTTGTTTACCTTGTAAAGAGACTGTCCCAGTACTTGTACTTTGTGTTGGTCCAGTTACTGAGGTCCCATCTACTTCACAATGATAGAGACCTTCAGTACAGCCCTCCCCCAGTACAGTGCTTGTTTACCTTGTAAAGAGACTGTCCCAGTACTTGTACTTTGTGTTGGTCCAGTTACTGAGGTCCCATCTACTTCACAATGATAGAGACCTTCAGTACAGCCCCCCCCAGTACAGTGCTTGTTTACCTTGTAAAGAGACTGTCCCAGTGCTTGTTCTTTGTGTTGGTCCAGTTATTGAGGTCCCCTGTACTTCACAATGATAGAGACCTTCAGTACAGCCCCCCCCCCCCCAGTACAGTGCTTGTTTACCTTGTAAAGAGACTGTCCCAGTACTTGTTCTTTGTGTTGGTCCAGTTACTGAGGTCCCCTGTACTTCACAATGATAGAGACCTTCAGTACAGCCCCCCCCCCCCAGTACAGAGCTTGTTTACCTTGTAAAGAGACTGTCCCAGTGCTTGTTCTTTGTGTTGGTCCAGTTATTGAGGTCCCCTGTACTTCACAATGATAGAGACCTTCAGAACAGTGCCCCCCCCCCAGTACAGGGCTTGTTTACCTTGTAAAGAGACTGTCCCAGTGCTTGTTCTTTGTGTTGGTCCAGTTATTGAGGTCCCCTGTACTTCACAATGATAGAGACCTTCAGTACAGCCCCCCCCCCAGTACAGTGCTTGTTTACCTTGTAAAGAGACTGTCCCAGTACTTGTACTTTGTGTTGGTCCAGTTACTGAGGTCCCATCTACTTCACAATGATAGAGACCTTCAGTACAGCCCCCCCCCCCAGTACAGTGCTTGTTTACCTTGTAAAGAGACTGTCCCAGTACTTGTACTTTGTGTTGGTCCAGTTACTGAGGTCCCCTGTACTTCACAATGATAGAGACCTTCAGTACAGCCCCCCCCAGTACAGTGCTTGTTTACCTTGTAAAGAGACTGTCCCAGTACTTGTTCTTTGTGTTGGTCCAGTTACTGAGGTCCCCTGTACTTCACAATGATAGAGACCTTCAGTACAGCCACCCCCCCCCCCCCAGTACAGTGCTTGTTTACCTTGTAAAGAGACTGTCCCAGTACTTGTTCTTTGTGTTGGTCCAGTTACTGAGGTCCCCTGTACTTCACAATGATAGAGACCTTCAGTACAGCCCCCCCCCAGTACAGTGCTTGTTTATCTTGTAAAGAGACTGTCCCAGTACTTGTACTTTGTGTTGGTCCAGTTACTGAGGTCCCCTGTACTTCACAATGATAGAGACCTTCAGTACAGCCCCCCCCCCCAGTACAGTGCTTGTTTACCTTGTAAAGAGACTGTCCCAGTACTTGTTCTTTGTGTTGGTCCAGTAACTGAGGTCCCATCTACTTCACAATGATAGAGACCTTCAGTACAGCCCCCCCCCCAGTACAGTGCTTGTTTACCTTGTAAAGAGACTGTCCCAGTACTTGTTCTTTGTGTTGGTCCAGTAACTGAGGTCCCATCTACTTCACAATGATAGAGACCTTCAGAACAGTGCCCCCCCCCCCCAGTACAGTGCTTGTTTACCTTGTAAAGAGACTGGCCCAGAACTTGTTCTTTGTGTTGGTCCAGTTACTGAGGTCCCCTGTACTTCACAATGATAGAGACCTTCAGTACAGCCCCCCCCCCCCCCCCAGTACAGTGCTTGTTTACCTTGTAAAGAGACTGTCCCAGTGCTTGTTCTTTGTGTTGGTCCAGTTATTGAGGTCCCCTGTACTTCACAATGATAGAGACCTTCAGTACAGCCCCCCCCCCCCCCCAGTACAGTGCTTGTTTACCTTGTAAAGAGACTGTCACAGTACTTGTTCTTTGTGTTGGTCCAGTTACTGAGGTCCCCTGTACTTCACAATGATAGAGACCTTCAGTACAGCCCCCCCCCAGTACAGTGCTTGTTTACCTTGTAAAGAGACTGTCCCAGTACTTGTTCTTTGTGTTGGTCCAGTTACTGAGGTCCCATCTACTTCACAATGATAGAGATCTTCAGTACAGCCCCCCCTCCCCCCTCCCCGGTACAGTGCTTGTTTACCTTGTAAAGAGACTGTCCCAGTACTTGTTCTTTGTGTTGGTCCAGTTACTGAGGTCCCCTGTACTTCACAATGATAGAGACCTTCAGTACAGTGCCCCCCCCCCCAGTACAGTGCCCCCCCCCAGAACAGTGCTTGTTTACCTTGTAAAGATACTGTCCCAGTACTTGTTCTTTGTGTTGGTCCAGTTATTGAGGTCCCATCTACTTCACAATGATAGAGACCTTCAGTACAGCCCCCCCCTGTACAGTGCTTGTTTACCTTGTAAAGAGACTGTCCCAGTACTTGTACTTTGTGTTGGTCCAGTTACTGAGGTCCCCTGTACTTCACAATGATAGAGACCTTCAGTACAGCCCCCCCCCCCCCCAGTACAGTGCTTGTTTACCTTGTAAAGAGACTGTCCCAGTACTTGTTCTTTGTGTTGGTCCAGTTACTGAGGTCCCCTGTACTTCACAATGATAGAGACCTTCAGTACAGCCCCCCAGTACAGAGCTTGTTTACCTTGTAAAGAGACTGTCCCAGTACTTGTTCTTTGTGTTGGTCCAGTTACTGAGGTCCCCTGTACTTCACAATGATAGAGACCTTCAGTACAGCCCCCCCCCCCAGTACAGTGCTTGTTTACCTTGTAAAGAGACTGTCCCAGTACTTGTTCTTTGTGTTGGTCCAGTTACTGAGGTCCCCTGTACTTCACAATGATAGAGACCTTCAGTACAGCCCCCCCCCCCCCCAGTACAGTGCTTGTTTACCTTGTAAAGAGACTGTCCCAGTACTTGTTCTTTGTGTTGGTCCAGTTACTGAGGTCCCCTGTACTTCACAATGATAGAGACCTTCAGTACAGCCCCCCCCCCCCAGTACAGGGCTTGTTTACCTTGTAAAGAGACTGTCCCAGTACTTGTTCTTTGTGTTGGTCCAGTTACTGAGGTCCCATCTACTTCACAATGATAGAGACCTTCAGTACAGCCCCCCCCAGTACAGTGCTTGTTTACCTTGTAAAGAGACTGTCCCAGTACTTGTTCTTTCTGTTGGTCCAGTTACTGAGGTCCCATCTACTTCACAATGATAGAGACCTTCAGTACAGCCCCCCCCAGTACAGTGCTTGTTTACCTTGTAAAGAGACTGTCACAGTACTTGTTCTTTCTGTTGGTCCAGTTACTGAGGTCCCATCTACTTCACAATGATAGAGACCTTCAGTACAGCCCCCCCCCCCCCCAGTACAGTGCTTGTTTACCTTGTAAAGAGACTGTCCCAGTACTTGTTCTTTGTGTTGGTCCAGTTACTGAGGTCCCATCTACTTCACAATGATAGAGATCTTCAGTACAGCCCCCCCTCCCCGGTACAGTGCTTGTTTACCTTGTAAAGAGACTGTCCCAGTACTTGTTCTTTGTGTTGGTCCAGTTACTGAGGTCCCCTGTACTTCACAATGATAGAGACCTTCAGTACAGTGCCCCCCCCCAGTAGAGTGCCCTCCCCCCAGTACAGTGCTTGTTTACCTTGTAAAGAGACTGTCCCAGTACTTGTTCTTTGTGTTGGTCCAGTAACTGAGGTCCCATCTACTTCACAATGATAGAGACCTTCAGAACAGTGCCCCCCCCCAGTACAGTGCTTGTTTACCTTGTAAAGAGACTGGCCCAGAACTTGTTCTTTGTGTTGGTCCAGTTACTGAGGTCCCCTGTACTTCACAATGATAGAGACCTTCAGTACAGCCCCCCCCCCCCAGTACAGTGCTTGTTTACCTTGTAAAGAGACTGTCCCAGTGCTTGTTCTTTGTGTTAGTCCAGTTATTGAGGTCCCCTGTACTTCACAATGATAGAGACCTTCAGTACAGCCCCCCCCCCAGTACAGTGCTTGTTTACCTTGTAAAGAGACTGTCACAGTACTTGTTCTTTGTGTTGGTCCAGTTACTGAGGTCGTCTGTACTTCACAATGATAGAGACCTTCAGTACAGCCCCCCCCAGTACAGTGCTTGTTTACCTTGTAAAGAGACTGTCCCAGTACTTGTTCTTTGTGTTGGTCCAGTTACTGAGGTCCCATCTACTTCACAATGATAGAGATCTTCAGTACAGCCCCCCCCCCTCCCCCCTCCCCGGTACAGTGCTTGTTTACCTTGTAAAGAGACTGTCCCAGTACTTGTTCTTTGTGTTGGTCCAGTTACTGAGGTCCCCTGTACTTCACAATGATAGAGACCTTCAGTACAGTGTCCCCCCCAGTACAGTGCCCCCCCCCCCCAGTACAGTGCTTGTTTACCTTGTAAAGATACTGTCCCAGTACTTGTTCTTTGTGTTGGTCCAGTTACTGAGGTCCCATCTACTTCACAATGATAGAGACCTTCAGTACAGCCCCCCCCCCCTGTACAGTGCTTGTTTACCTTGTAAAGAGACTGTCCCAGTACTTGTACTTTGTGTTGGTCCAGTTACTGAGGTCCCCTGTACTTCACAATGATAGAGACCTTCAGTACAGCCCCCCCCCCCAGTACAGTGCTTGTTTACCTTGTAAAGAGCTGTCCCAGTACTTGTTCTTTGTGTTGGTCCAGTTACTGAGGTCCCCTGTACTTCACAATGATAGAGACCTTCAGTACAGCCCCCCAGTACAGAGCTTGTTTACCTTGTAAAGAGACTGTCCCAGTACTTGTTCTTTGTGTTGGTCCAGTTACTGAGGTCCCCTGTACTTCACAATGATAGAGACCTTCAGTACAGCCCCCCCCCCCAGTACAGGGCTTGTTTACCTTGTAAAGAGACTGTCCCAGTACTTGTTCTTTGTGTTGGTCCAGTTACTGAGGTCCCCTGTACTTCACAATGATAGAGACCTTCAGTACAGCCCCCCCCCCCCAGTACAGTGCTTGTTTACCTTGTAAAGAGACTGTCCCAGTACTTGTTCTTTGTGTTGGTCCAGTTACTGAGGTCCCATCTACTTCACAATGATAGAGATCTTCAGTACAGCCCCCCCCTCCCCGGTACAGTGCTTGTTTACCTTGTAAAGAGACTGTCCCAGTACTTGTTCTTTGTGTTGGTCCAGTTACTGAGGTCCCCTGTACTTCACAATGATAGAGACCTTCAGTACAGTGCCCCCCCCCCCAGTACAGTGCCCTCCCCCCAGTACAGTGCTTGTTTACCTTGTAAAGATACTGTCCCAGTACTTGTTCTTTGTGTTGGTCCAGTTGCTGAGGTCCCATCTACTTCACAATGATAGAGACCTTCAGTACAGCCCCCCCCTGTACAGTGCTTGTTTACCTTGTAAAGAGACTGTCCCAGTACTTGTACTTTGTGTTGGTCCAGTTACTGAGGTCCCCTGTACTTCACAATGATAGAGACCTTCAGTACAGCCCCCACAGTACAGTGCTTGTTTACCTTGTAAAGAGACTGTCCCAGTACTTGTACTTTGTGTTGGTCCAGTTACTGAGGTCCCCTGTACTTCACAATGATAGAGACCGTCAGTACAGCCCCCCCCCCCAGTACAGTGCTTGTTTACCTTGTAAAGAGACTGTCCCAGTACTTGTTCTTTGTGTTGGTCCAGTTACTGAGGTCCCATCTACTTCACAATGATAGAGACCTTCAGTACAGCCCCCCCCCCCCCCCCAGTACAGTGCTTGTTTACCTTGTAAAGAGACTGTCCCAGTACTTGTTCTTTGTGTTGGTCCAGTTACTGAGGTCCCCTGTACTTCACAGTGATAGAGACCTTCAGTACAGCCCCCCCCCCCCAGTACAGTGCTTGTTTACCTTGTAAAGAGACTGTCCCAGTACTTGTTCTTTGTGTTGGTCCAGTTACTGAGGTCCCCTGTACTTCACAATGATAGAGACCTTCAGTACAGCCCCCCCCCCCCCAGTACAGGGCTTGTTTACCTTGTAAAGAGACTGTCCCAGTACTTGTTCTTTGTGTTGGTCCAGTTACTGAAGTCCCATCTACTTCACAATGATAGAGACCTTCAGTACAGCCCCCCCCCCCCCCAGTACAGTGCTTGTTTACCTTGTAAAGAGACTGTCCCAGTACTTGTTCTTTGTGTTGGTCCAGTTACTGAGGTCCCATCTACTTCACAATGATAGAGACCTTCAGTACAGCCCCCCCCCCCCCAGTACAGAGCTTGTTTACCATGTAAAGAGACTGTCCCAGTACTTGTTCTTTGTGTTGGTCCAGTTACTGAGGTCCCATCTACTTCACAATGATAGAGACCTTCAGTACAGCCCCCCAGTACAGAGCTTGTTTACCTTGTAAAGAGACTGTCCCAGTGCTTGTTCTTTGTATTGGTCCAGTTACTGAGGTCCCATCTACTTCACAATGATAGAGACCTTCAGTACAGCCCCCCCCCCACCAGTACAGTGCTTGTTTACCTTGTAAAGAGACAAAGAGACTGTCCCAGTACTTGTTCTTTGTATTGGTCCAGTTACTGAGGTCCCATCTACTTCACAATGATAGAGACCTTCAGCACAATGCCCCCCCCCCCCCCCCCAGTACAGTGCTTGTTTACCTTGTAAAGAGACTGTCCCAGTACTTGTTCTTTGTATTGGTCCAGTTACTGAGGTCCCATCTACTTCACAATGATAGAGACCTTCAGTACAATGCCCCCCCCCCCCCAGTACAGTGCTTGTTTACCTTGTAAAGAGACTGTCCCAGTACTTGTTCTTTGTATTGGTCCAGTTACTGAGGTCCCCTGTACTTCACAATGATAGAGACCTTCAGTACAGCCCCTCCCCCAGTACAGTGCAGGTTTACCTTGTAAAGAGATTGTCCCAGTACTTGTTCTTTGTGTTGGTCCAGTCACTGAGGTCCCCTGTACTTCACAATGATAGAGACCTCCAGTACAGCCCCCCCCAGTACAGAGCTTGTTTACCTTGTAAAGAGACTGTCCCAATACTTGATGTTTGTGTTGGTCCAGTTACTGAGGTCCATCTACTTCACAATGATAGAGACCTTCAGTACAGCCCCCCCCCCCCAGTACAGTGCTTGTTTACCTTGTAAAGAGACTGTCCCAGTACTTGTTCTTTGTGTTGGTCCAGTTACTGAGGTCCCCTGTACTTCACAATGATAGAGACCTCCAGTACAGCCCCCCCAGTACAGTGCTTGTTTACCTTGTAAAGAGACTGTCCCAGTACTTGTTCTTTGTGTTGGTCCAGTAACTGAGGTCCCCTGTACTTCACAATGATAGAGACCTTCAGTACAGCCCCCCCCCCCCCGTACAGTGCTTGTTTACCTTGTAAAGAGACTGTCCCAGTACTTGTTCTTTGTGTTGGTCCAGTTACTGAGGTCCCCTGTACTTCACAATGATAGAGACCTCCAGTACAGCCCCCCCCCAGTACAGTGCTTGTTTACCTTGTAAAGATACTGTCCCAGTACTTGTTCTTTGTGTTGGTCCAGTTACTGAGGTCCCCTGTACTTCACAATGATAGAGACCTTCAGTACAGCCCCCCCCCCCCAAGTACAGTGCTTTTTTACCTTGTAAAGAGACTGTCCCAGTACTTGTTCTTTGTGTTGGTCCAGTTACTGAGGTCCCCTTTACTTCACAATGATAGAGACCTTCAGTACAGCCCCCCCCCCCAGTACAGTGCTTGTTTACCTTGTAAAGAGACTGTCCCAGTACTTGTTCTTTGTGTTGGTCCAGTTACTGAGGTCCCATCTACTTCACAATGATAGAGACCTTCAGTACAGCCCCCCCCCCCCCAGTACAGTGCTTGTTTACCTTGTAAAGAGACTGTCCCAGTACTTGTTTTTTGTGTTGGTCCAGTTACTGAGGTCCCCTGTACTTCACAATGATAGAGACCTTCAGTACAGCCCCCCCCCCCAGTACAGAGCTTGTTTACCTTGTAAAGAGACTGTCCCAGTACTTGTTCTTTGTGTTGGTCCAGTTACTGAGGTCCCCTGTACTTCACAATGATAGAGACCTTCAGTACAGCCCCCCCCCCCAGTACAGAGCTTGTTTACCTTGTAAAGAGACTGTCCCAGTACTTGTACTTTGTGTTGGTCCAGTTACTGAGGTCCCCTGTACTTCACAATGATAGAGACCTTCAGTACAGCCCCCCCCAGTACAGAGCTTGTTTACCTTGTAAAGAGACTGTCCCAGTACTTGTTCTTTGTGT
Organism: Arcuatula senhousia; assembly: GCA_963971305.1. Classification (NCBI taxonomy): domain Eukaryota; kingdom Metazoa; phylum Mollusca; class Bivalvia; order Mytilida; family Mytilidae; genus Arcuatula; species Arcuatula senhousia. The sequence goes on from OZ020310.1 coordinate 12,800,376, forward strand.
TGGTCCAGTTACTGAGGTCCCCTGTACTTCACAATGATAGAGACCTTCAGTACAGCCCACCCCAGTACAGTGCTTGTTTACCTTGTAAAGAGACTGTCACAGTACTTGTTCTTTGTGTTGGTCCAGTTACTGAGGTCCCCTGTACTTCACAATGATAGAGACCTTCAGTACAATGCCCCCCCCCCCCCCCCAGTACAGTGCTTGTTTACCTTGTAAAGAGACTGTCCCAGTACTTGTTCTTTGTGTTGGTCCAGTTACTGAGGTCCCATGTACTTCACAATGAGAGAGACCTTCAGTAGAGTGCCCCCCCCAGTACAGTGCTTGTTTACCTTGTAAAGAGACTGTCCCAATACTTGATCTTTGTGTTGGTCCAGTTACTGAGGTCCCCTGTACTTCACAATGATAGAGACCTTCAGTACAGCCCCCCCCCCAGTACAGAGCTTGTTTACCTTGTAAAGAGACTGTCCCAGTACTTGTACTTTGTGTTGGTCCAGTTACTGAGGTCCCCTGTACTTCACAGTGATAGAGACCTTCAGTACAGCCCCCCCCCCCCAAGTACAGAGCTTGTTTACCTTGTAAAGAGACTGTCCAAGTACTTGTTCTTTGTGTTGGTCCAGTTACTGAGGTGCCCTGTACTTCACAATGATAGAGACCTTCAGTACAGCCCCCCCCCCCCAGTACAGTGCTTGTTTACCTTGTAAAGAGACTGTCCCAGTACTTGTTCTTTGTGTTGGTCCAGTTACTGAGGTCCCCTGTACTTCACAATGATAGAGACCTTCAGTACAGCCCCCCCCCCCAGTATGGTGCTTGTTTACCTTGTAAAGAGACTGTCCAAGTACTTGTTCTTTGTGTTGGTCCAGTTACTGAGGTCCCATCTACTTCACAATGATAGAGACCTTCAGTACAGCCCCCCCCCCCCACAGTACAGAGCTTGTTTACCTTGTAAAGAGACTGTCCCAGTGCTTGTTCTTTGTGTTGGTCCAGTTACTGAGGTCCCCTGTACTTCACAATGATAGAGACCTTCAGTACAGCCCCCCCCCCCCAGTACAGAGCTTGTTTACCTTGTAAAGAGACTGTCCCAGTACTTGTTCTTTGTGTTGGTCCAGTTACTGAGGTCCCCTGTACTTCACAATGATAGAGACCTTCAGTACAGCCCCCCCCCCAGTACAGAGCTTGTTTACCTTGTAAAGAGACTGTCCAAGTACTTGTTCTTTGTGTTGGTCCAGTTACTGAGGTCCCATCTACTTCACAATGATAGAAACCTTCAGTACAGCCCCCCCCCCCCCCCAGTACAGAGCTTGTTTACCTTGTAAAGAGACTGTCCCAGTACTTGTTCTTTGTGTTGGTCCAGTTACTGAGGTCCCCTGTACTTTACAATGATAGAGACCTTCAGTACAGTGCCCCCCCCCCCAGTACAGGGCTTGTTTACCTTGTAAAGAGGCTGTCACAGTGCTTGTTCTTTGTGTTGGTCCAGTTACTGAGGTCCCATCTACTTCACAATGATAGAGACCTTCAGTACAGCCCCCCTCCCCCAGTACAGAGCTTGTTTACCTTGTAAAGAGACTGTCCCAGTACTTGTTCTTTGTGTTGGTCCAGTTACTGAGGTCCCATCTACTTCACAATGATAAAGACCTTCAGTACAGTGCCCCCCCCCCCCAGTACAGTGCTTGTTTACCTTGTAAAGAGACTGTCCCAGTACTTGTTCTTTGTGTTGGTCCAGTTACTGAGGTCCCATCTACTTCACAATGATAGAGACCTTCAGTACAGCCCCCCCCCCAGTACAGAGCTTGTTTACCTTGTAAAGAGACTGTCCCAGTGCTTGTTCTTTGTGTTGGTCCAGTTACTGAGGTCCCCTGTACTTCACAATGATAGAGACCTTCAGTACAGCCCCCCCAGTATGGTGCTTGTTTACCTTGTAAAGAGACTGTCCCAGTACTTGTTCTTTGTGTTGGTCCAGTTACTGAGGTCCCATCTACTTCACAATGATAGAGACCTTCAGTTCAGCCCCCCCCCACAGTACAGAGCTTGTTTACCTTGTAAAGAGACTGTCCAAGTACTTGTTCTTTGTGTTGGTCCAGTTACTGAGGTCCCATCTACTTCACAATGATAGAGACCTTCAGTACAGCCCCCCCCCCCAGTACAGAGCTTGTTTACCTTGTAAAGAGACTGTCCCAGTGCTTGTTCTTTGTGTTGGTCCAGTTACTGAGGTCCCCTGTACTTCACAATGATAGAGACCTTCAGTACAGCCCCCCCCCCAGTACAGGGCTTGTTTACCTTGTAAAGAGACTGTCCCAGTACTTGTTCTTTGTGTTGGTCCAGTTACTGAGGTCCCCTGTACTTCACAATGATAGAGACCTTCAGTACAGCCCCCCCCCCCCCAGTACAGAGCTTGTTTACCTTGTAAAGAGACTGTCCCAGTACTTGTTCTTTGTGTTGGTCCAGTTACTGAGGTCCCCTGTACTTCACAATGATAGAGACCTTCAGTACAGCCCCCCCCCCAGTACAGAGCTTGTTTACCTTGTAAAGAGACTGTCCCAGTACTTGTTCTTTGTGTTGGTCCAGTTACTGAGGTCCCATCTACTTCACAATGATAGAGACCTTCAGTACAGCCCCCCCCCAGTACAGAGCTTGTTTACCTTGTAAAGAGACTGTCCCTGTACTTGTTCTTTGTGTTGGTCCAGTCACTGAGGTCCCCTGTACTTCACAATGATAGAGACCTTCAGTACAGCCCCCCCCCCCCAGTACAGAGCTTGTTTACCTTGTAAAGAGACTGTCCAAGTACTTGTTCTTTGTGTTGGTCCAGTTACTGAGGTCCCATCTACTTCACAATGATAGAGACCTTCAGTACAGCCCCCCCCCCAGTACAGAGCTTGTTTACCTTGTAAAGAGACTGTCCAAGTACTTGTTCTTTGTGTTGGTCCAGTTACTGAGGTCCCATCTACTTCACAATGATAGAGACCTTCAGTACAGTGCCCCCCCCCCCCACAGTACAGAGCTTGTTTACCTTCTAAAGAGACTGTCCCAGTGCTTGTTCTTTGTGTTGGTCCAGTTACTGAGGTCCCATCTACTTCACAATGATAGAAACCTTCAGTACAGCCCCCCCCCCAGTACAGAGCTTGTTTACCTTGTAAAGAGACTGTCCCAGTACTTGTTCTTTGTGTTGGTCCAGTTACTGAGGTCCCCTGTACTTCACAATGATAGAGACCTTCAGTACAGTGCCCCCCCAGTACAGGGCTTGTTTACCTTGTAAAGAGACTGTCCCAGTACTTGTTCTTTGTGTTGGTCCAGTTACTGAGGTCCCCTGTACTTCACAATGATAGAAACCTTCAGTACAGTGCCCCCCCCCCCCCCAGTACAGAGCTTGTTTACCTTGTAAAGAGACTGTCCCAATACTTGTTCTTTGTGTTGGTCCAGTTACTGAGGTCCCATCTACTTCACAATGATAGAGACCTTCAGTACAGTGCCCCCCCCCCCCCCACAGTACAGAGCTTGTTTACCTTGTAAAGAGACTGTCCCAATACTAGTTCTTTGTGTTGGTCCAGTTACTGAGGTCCCCTGTACTTCACAATGATAGAGACCTTCAGTACAGCCCCCCCCCCCCAGTACAGAGCTTGTTTACCTTGTAAAGAGACTGTCCCAGTACTTGTTCTTTGTGTTGGTCCAGTTACTGAGGTCCCCTGTACTTCACAATGATAGAGACCTTCAGTACAGTGCCCCCCCCCCCCAGTACAGTGCTTGTTTACCTTGTAAAGAGACTGTCCCAGTACTTGTTCTTTGTGTTGGTCCAGTTACTGAGGTCCTCTGTACTTCACAATGATAGAGACCTTCAGTACAGCCCCCCTACCCCAGTACAGAGCTTGTTTACCTTGTAAAGAGAATGTCCCAGTACTTGTACTTTGTGTTGGTCCAGTTACTGAGGTCCCCTGTACTTCACAATGATAGAGACCTTCAGTACAGCCCCCCCCAGTACAGTGCTTGTTTACCTTGTAAAGAGACTGTCCCAGTACTTGTTCTTTGTGTTGGTCCAGTCACTGAGGTCCCCTGTACTTCACAATGATAGAGACCTTCAGTACAGCCCCCCCCCCAGTACAGAGCTTGTTTACCTTGTAAAGAGACTGTCCCAGTACTTGTTCTTTGTGTTGGTCCAGTTACTGAGGTCCCCTGTACTTCACAATGATAGAGACCTTCAGTACAGCCCCCCCCCCCAGTACAGTGCTTGTTTACCTTGTAAAGAGACTGTCCCAGTACTTGTTCTTTGTGTTGGTCCAGTTACTGAGGTCCCCTGTACTTCAAAATGATAGAGACCTTCAGTACAGCCCCCCCCCCCCAGTACAGAGCTTGTTTACCTTGTAAAGAGAATGTCCCAGTACTTGTACTTTGTGTTGGTCCAGTCACTGAGGTCCCCTGTACTTCACAATGATAGAGACCTTCAGTACAACCCCCCCCCAGTACAGAGCTTGTTTACCTTGTAAAGAGACTGTCCCAGTACTTGTTCTTTGTGTTGGTCCAGTTACTGAGGTCCCCTGTACTTCACAATGATAGAGACCTTCAGTACAGCCCCCCCCCAGTACAGAGCTTGTTTACCTTGTAAAGAGACTGTCCCAGTACTTGTTCTTTGTGTTGGTCCAGTTACTGAGGTCCCATCTACTTCACAATGATAGAGACCTTCAGTACAGCCCCCCCCCCCAGTACAGAGCTTGTTTACCTTGTAAAGAGACTGTCCCAGTACTTGTTCTTTGTGTTGGTCCAGTTACTGAGGTCCCATCTACTTCACAATGATAGAGACCTTCAGTACAGCCCCCCCCCCCCCCCCCAGTACAGAGCTTGTTTACCTTGTAAAGAGACTGTCCCAGTGCTTGTTCTTTGTGTTGGTCCAGTTACTGAGGTCCCCTGTACTTCACAATGATAGAGACCTTCAGTACAGCCCCCCCCCCAGTATGGTGCTTGTTTACCTTGTAAAGAGACTGTCCCAGTACTTGTTCTTTGTGTTGGTCCAGTTACTGAGGTCCCATCTACTTCACAATGATAGAGACCTTCAGTACAGCCCCCCCCCACAGTACAGAGCTTGTTTACCTTGTAAAGAGACTGTCCCAGTACTTGTTCTTTGTGTTGGTCCAGTTACTGAGGTCCCCTGTACTTCACAATGATAGAGACCTTCAGTACAGCCCCCCCCCCCAGTACAGAGCTTGTTTACCTTGTAAAGAGACTGTCCCAGTACTTGTTCTTTGTGTTGGTCCAGTTACTGAGGTCCCATCTACTTCACAATGATAGAGACCTTCAGTACAGCCCCCCCCCCCAGTACAGAGCTTGTTTACCTTGTAAAGAGACTGTCCCAGTGCTTGTTCTTTGTGTTGGTCCAGTTATTGAGGTCCCCTGTACTTCACAATGATAGAGACCTTCAGTACAGCCCCCCCCCCAGTACAGAGCTTGTTTACCTTGTAAAGAGACTGTCCCAGTACTTGTTCTTTGTGTTGGTCCAGTTACTGAGGTCCCATCTACTTCACAATGATAGAGACCTTCAGTACAGCCCCCCCCCCCCCCCAGTACAGTGCTTGTTTACCTTGTAAAGAGACTGTCCCAGTGCTTGTTCTTTGTGTTGATCCAGTTACTGAGGTCCCCTGTACTTCACAATGATAGAAACCTTCAGTACAGCCCCCCCCCCCCCCCCCCCGAGTACAGGGCTTGTTTACCTTGTAAAGAGACTGTCCCAGTACTTGTTCTTTGTGTTGGTCCAGTTACTGAGGTCCCCTGTACTTCACAATGATAGAGACCTTCAGTACAGCCCCCCCCCCCCAGTACAGAGCTTGTTTACCTTGTAAAGAGACTGTCCCTGTACTTGTTCTTTGTGTTGGTCCAGTCACTGAGGTCCCCTGTACTTCACAATGATAGAGACCTTCAGTACAGCCCCCCCCCCAGTACAGAGCTTGTTTACCTTGTAAAGAGACTGTCCAAGTACTTGTTCTTTGTGTTGGTCCAGTTACTGAGGTCCCATCTACTTCACAATGATAGAGACCTTCAGTACAGCCCCCCCCCAGTACAGAGCTTGTTTACCTTGTAAAGAGACTGCCCCAGTACTTGTTCTTTGTGTTGGTCCAGTTACTGAGGTCCCATCTACTTCACAATGATAGAGACCTTCAGTACAGCCCCCCCCCACAGTACAGAGCTTGTTTACCTTGTAAAGAGACTGTCCCAGTGCTTGTTCTTTGTGTTGGTCCAGTTACTGAGGTCCCCTGTACTTCACAATGATAGAGACCTTCAGTACAGCCCCCCCCCCAGTACAGTGCTTGTTTACCTTGTAAAGAGACTGTCCCAATACTTGTTCTTTGTGTTGGTCCAGTTACTGAGGTCCCATCTACTTCACAATGATAGAGACCTTCAGTACAGTGCCCCCCCCCAGTACAGAGCTTGTTTACCTTGTAAAGAGACTGTCCCAGTACTTGTTCTTTGTGTTGGTCCAGTTACTGAGGTCCCCTGTACTTCACAATGATAGAGACCTTCAGTACAGTGCCCCCCCCCCAGTACAGGGCTTGTTTACCTTGTAAAGAGACTGTCCCAGTACTTGTTCTTTGTGTTGGTCCAGTTACTGAGGTCCCCTGTACTTCACAATGATAGAAACCTTCAGTACAGTGCCCCCCCCCCCCCCAGTACAGAGCTTGTTTACCTTGTAAAGAGACTGTCCCAATACTTGTTCTTTGTGTTGGTCCAGTTACTGAGGTCCCATCTACTTCACAATGATAGAGACCTTCAGTACAGTGCCCCCCCCCCCCACAGTACAGAGCTTGTTTACCTTGTAAAGAGACTGTCCCAATACTAGTTCTTTGTGTTGGTCCAGTTACTGAGGTCCCCTGTACTTCACAATGATAGAGACCTTCAGTACAGCCCCCCCCCCCCCCCCCCCCCCCAGTACAGAGCTTGTTTACCTTGTAAAGAGACTGTCCCAGTACTTGTTCTTTGTGTTGGTCCAGTTACTGAGGTCCCCTGTACTTCACAATGATAGAGACCTTCAGTACAGTGCCCCCCCCCCCCCAGTACAGTGCTTGTTTACCTTGTAAAGAGACTGTCCCAGTACTTGTTCTTTGTGTTGGTCCAGTTACTGAGGTCCTCTGTACTTCACAATGATAGAGACCTTCAGTACAGCCCCCCTACCCCAGTACAGAGCTTGTTTACCTTGTAAAGAGAATGTCCCAGTACTTGTACTTTGTGTTGGTCCAGTTACTGAGGTCCCCTGTACTTCACAATGATAGAGACCTTCAGTACAGCCCCCCCCCCCCCAGTACAGTGCTTGTTTACCTTGTAAAGAGACTGTCCCAGTACTTGTTCTTTGTGTTGGTCCAGTCACTGAGGTCCCCTGTACTTCACAATGATAGAGACCTTCAGTACAGCCCCCCCCCCCCAGTACAGAGCTTGTTTACCTTGTAAAGAGACTGTCCCAGTACTTGTTCTTTGTGTTGGTCCAGTTACTGAGGTCCCCTGTAATTCAAAATGATAGAGACCTTCAGTACAGCCCCCCCCCCCCCCCCCCAGTACAGAGCTTGTTTACCTTGTAAAGAGAATGGGTGAGTACTTGTACTTTGTGTTGGTCCAGTCACTGAGGTCCCCTGTACTTCACAATGATAGAGACCTTCAGTACAACCCCCCCCCCAGTACAGAGCTTGTTTACCTTGTAAAGAGACTGTCCCAGTACTTGTTCTTTGTGTTGGTCCAGTTACTGAGGTCCCCTGTACTTCACAATGATAGAGACCTTCAGTACAGCCCCCCCCCCAGTACAGAGCTTGTTTACCTTGTAAAGAGAATGTCCCAGTACTTGTACTTTGTGTTGGTCCAGTTACTGAGGTCCCCTGTACTTCACAATGATAGAGACCTTCAGTACAGCCCCCCCCCCAGTACAGAGCTTGTTTACCTTGTAAAGAGACTGTCCCAGTACTTGTTCTTTGTGTTGGTCCAGTCACTGAGGTCCCCTGTACTTCACAATGATAGAGACCTTCAGTACAGCCCCCCCCCCCAGTACAGAGCTTGTTTACCTTGTAAAGAGAATGTCCCAGTACTTGTACTTTGTGTTGGTCCAGTTACTGAGGTCCCCTGTACTTCACAATGATAGAGACCTTCAGTACAGCCCCCCCCCAGTACAGTGCTTGTTTACCTTGTAAAGAGACTGTCCCAGTACTTGTTCTTTGTGTTGGTCCAGTTACTGAGGTCCCCTGTACTTCACAATGATAGAGACCTTCAGTACAGCCCCCCCCCCCCCCAGTACAGTGCTTGTTTACCTTGTAAAGAGACTGTCCCAGTACTTGTTCTTTGTGTTGGTCCAGTCACTGAGGTCCCCTGTACTTCACAATGATAGAGACCTTCAGTACAGCCCCCCCCCAGTACAGAGCTTGTTTACCTTGTAAAGAGAATGTCCCAGTACTTGTTCTTTGTGTATGTCCAGTTACTGAGGTCCCCTGTACTTCACAATGATAGAGACCTACAGTACAGCCCCCCCCCCCCAGTACAGAGCTTGTTTACCTTGTAAAGAGACTGTCCCAGTACTTGTTCTTTGTGTTGGTCCAGTTACTGAGGTCCCCTGTACTTCACAATGATAGAGACCTTCAGTACAGCCCCCCCCCCCAGTACAGTGCTTGTTTACCTTGTAAAGAGACTGTCCCAGTACTTGTTCTTTGTGTTGGTCCAGTTACTGAGGTCCCCTGTACTTCACAATGATAGAGACCTTCAGTACAGCCCCCCCCCCAGTACAGAGCTTGTTTACCTTGTAAAGAGACTGTCCCAGTACTTGTTCTTTGTGTTGGTCCAGTTACTGAGGTCCCCTGTACTTCACAATGATAGAGACCTTCAGTACAGCCCCCCCCCCCCCCAGTACAGAGCTTGTTTACCTTGTAAAGAGACTGTCCCAGTACTTGTTCTTTGTGTTGGTCCAGTTACTGAGGTCCCCTGTACTTCACAATGATAGAGACCTTCAGTACAGCCCCCCCCCCCAGTACAGAGCTTGTTTACCTTGTAAAGAGACTGTCCCAGTACTTGTTCTTTGTGTTGGTCCAGTTACTGAGGTCCCCTCTACTTCACAATGATAGAGACCTTCAGTACAGCCCCCCCCCCCCCAGTATGGTGCTTGTTTACCTTGTAAAGAGACTGTCCCAGTACTTGTTCTTTGTGTTGGTCCAGTTACTGAGGTCCCATCTACTTCACAATGATATAGACCTTCAGTACACCCCCCCCCAGTACAGTGCTTGTTTACCTTGTAAAGAGACTGTCCCAGTACTTGTTCTTTGTGTTGGTCCAGTTACTGAGGTCCCCTGTACTTCACAATGATATAGACCTTCAGTACAGCCCCCCCCAGTACAGTGCTTGTTTACCTTGTAAAGAGACTGTCCCAGTACTTGTTCTTTGTGTTGGTCCAGTTACTGAGGTCCCCTGTACTTCACAATGATATAGACCTTCAGTACAGCCCCCCCAGTACAGTGCTTGTTTACCTTGTAAAGAGACTGTCCCAGTACTTGTTCTTTGTGTTGGTCCAGTTACTGAGGTCCCCTGTACTTCAAAATGATAGAGACCTTCAGTACAGCCCCCCCCCCCAGTACAGAGCTTGTTTACCTTGTAAAGAGACTGTCCCAGTACTTGTTCTTTGTGTTGGTCCAGTTACTGAGGTCCCCTGTACTTCACAATGATAGAGACCTTCAGTACAGCCCCCCCCAGTACAGTGCCTGTTTACCTTGTAAAGAGACTGTCCCAGTACTTGTTCTTTGTGTTGGTCCAGTTACTGAGGTCCCCTGTACTTCACAATGATAGAGACCTTCAGTACAGCCCCCCCCCCCCCAGTACAGAGCTTGTTTACCTTGTAAAGAGACTGTCCCAGTACTTGTTCTTTGTGTTGGTCCAGTTACTGAGGTCCCCTGTACTTCACAATGATAGAGACCTTCAGTACAGCCCCCCCCCCCAGTACAGGGCTTGTTTACCTTGTAAAGATACTGTCCCAGTACTTGTTCTTTGTGTTGGTCCAGTTACTGAGGTCCCCTGTACTTCACAATGATAGAGACCTTCAGTACAGCCCCCCCCCCCCCCCCCAGTACAGCCCCCCCCCAGAGTGCTTGTTTACCTTGTAAAGAGACTGTCCCAGTACTTGTTCTTTGAATGGGTCCAGTTGCTGAGTACCCGTGTACTTCACAATGATAGAGACCTTCATCCGAGCACTGTACTAAATTAGGTGGAATCTCAAACTCTACACCAGCTCCAAGAAGTGGATTAACATATTGTCTGATCATCAGGGCTCGACTTTGAAAGTTTCCCGTCCCCCATGATGTCTTGTTTCTAATAAAAGATGTTGTATCCAATTCCACAATGACAATTTCTTGAAGTGATGTTGATGTTGAAATATTTTTTGATAGTATTACTCTGGTAATTCCTGACCAACCAACCCCACCTGGGATACAGCCAAACCTTAACTTGTCATGTTTGTAAATTGCTGAGCTTGTGTACAGAATATTTGCAAAACTTCCTAAAAATAAACAAATTGTATTTTATTCAGTTTTTGCATGCATGATAATGGCGGACAACATTGAGGTTACAAAGAGATTTTTTTTTAATATTTTTTTCAGTCAAAGTTATATTTTTTAAGTGTCCACAAAGTACAAATGGGAAATATACCTAGACTTACTTAGAGTAGTAATATTAACATTTCGAAGAAATTTATCAGTTTTTAAAAAGGGACCAAAAACAGCCCTTATCATATCTTGTCCTTTGTTATGGAAAATTGTGTAATTTTGACCCTTAAAACTGACTGAGTCGGCTCAGAAAATAGGAGGTAAATGCTACTTAGGACTGACCTGGAAATTGGAGGCCGGGTATAACTTGTTATGCTGAAGCTGTGTACTAAATTTGAAATCAATTCCTTCAGTAGAAGCTGAAAAATGTAACTGACGGACTGACAAACAGACAAAGTGATTGCAATATAGCCCCCTCTCTTATGAGTGGGGATATAATTACCTTGAGTGGGTGATGTTGGCCTTGGTGGAGTTGTTGTTTGTATGGTCACCTCTGCAAGAACAATTATTATATATAAATACAGAAATACAGGTAAAACAAAGTGATCAAAGATAGAAAAGATTACAAAATGTTCTAGAGATAAGTAGAACTAATACAAGAACTTTCAAAATAAAATTGATAAAGTTTTTATCATCAGAATTTGTCAAACTTATCCATGTATATATATATATATATATTTGGTGATCTGTTAAAAATCTTGTCAGACCCACTTAAACATTTCTACAGTAATTTTGACAAAACAAGGAATCTGTGAGCTACTGCTCATTCAGTATACGATTACCCCCGATACCCCCAAAATTAACTATGTTGTTAAACAGGAAGTACATATCCAACAGACCCAATTTCGATAACCGTGATAAAGGACCTCAAATTTCAAGTCACTGTGGTATGTACTTGCCAAGAAAACTGTTACTTAATTTGTTGCGGGCGGATGGAAGGACAAAAGGACTGACAGACAGACAGAGATTAACCAGTATACCCCCTTTTCTCGAAACGGGGGATATAATTATTAACCTTATTGTGAATTATTTTCCCAAGGGATAATTTCAAAGTTTTTGAATCGTAAATTATGTGTAAAGTCTAGATGAGATCCAAAATCTGAGTGAAATAAGGGATGAAAAGCGACCGCCCCAAAACCAATATTTATACTATTGACTCTTGTACCTGAGACACCAACATTCTCCCATTGACCAGTATTAGCATATAATATAAAGCTGTAGACCAAACCCTCGTCAACTTGTAATTCACTGCCATCGATCAGGTGAACTCTTCGTGCATTCAATCGTAGATGTATGTTAACCATGACAGCTCCACCAATGTTACTGAATGAAATAAAAAAAAAATGAATATTTCATCTATTAATATTTAAACTTGCATGTCGCCCTTTTCAACTTGCATGTTACCAATGTCAACTTTTTTAACCTGCACGTTACCATTTTAAACTTGCATGTTACCATTTTCAACTTGCATGTTACCATTTTCAACTTGCATGTGACCATTTTCAACTTACATGTTACCATTTTCAACTTGCATGTTACTAATGTCAACTTTTTTAACCTGCATGTTACCATTTTAAACTTGCATGTTACCAATGTCAACTTTTTAACCTGCATGTTACCATTTTCAACTTACATGTTACCATTTTAACCTTGCATGTTACAATTTTCAACTTACATAATAACATTTTCAACTAACATGTTAAAAATGTCAACTTTTTCAACGCGCATGTTACCATTTTTAACTTACATGTTACCAATGTCAACTTACATGTTACCATTTTCAACTTAAATGTTACCAATGTAAACTTACTTGTTACCATTTTAACCTTGCATGTTACCATTTTCAACTTGCATGTTACCATTTTCAACTTGCATGTGACCATTTTCAACTTACATGTTACCATTTTCAACTTACATGTTACCATTTTAAACTTGCATGTTACCATTAAACATACATGTTACCAATGTCAACTTTTTCAACTTGCATGTTACCATTTTAACCTTGCATGTTACAATTTTCAACTTACATAATACCATTTTCAACTTACATGTTAAAAATGTCAACTTTTTCAACTTGCATGTCAACTTTTTCAATTTACATGTTACCATTAAACTTACATGTTACCATTTTCAGCTTACATGTTACCATTAAACATACATGTTACCATTTTCAGCTTACATGTTACCATTAAACTTATATGTTTTCATTTTCAGCTTACATGTTACCATTTTCAGCTTACCTCATGCCCATGAAGTCATATCCTTGAAACAGATTTTCCATAGGAACAGCTGATCTTTGAGATGGATTGTCCATGTTTTCTAATGTCTGCTTAAACTGTTCCATATCCTAATAAACACAAGATCAAAATTCTTAAGACATGAAAGAACACTAGAGGGAGATCACTCTTAAATATCATCTAAACGTTTTATATCAAGCAAGATTATACAGAGAAATCAAGCTTCTTAATGAGCAAAAGAAAAATGGCTGAAACTCTTAATATTTAATGAAATTGTATTCTGAAAAACTGATTGTTAAGATTTACCAGTTTAATTTATCTTAAAGAGGTACATATTTCAGCAACTTTTGAAGAAAACATCCAACACAGTTCTATTTTTGCCTAAGTCATGGGTAACCCCTTAAGTAATTAGTACAAAGAGTTTGTCAAACTGAACCATCCCTGCATAATTTCAAATTATTCTTATGTACACTCTCTGTGAAAATCTTGACCAAAGTTTTCATTAAGTAAGTAAAATGTAATTCCCATCTACATGTCATCCTGGTTGGGAATAAAAATTGAAAAAAAGGGGAAACATGATTTTCTAGTAGATATACCTGATCAAATTGGACAACCATAGCCTGATATTCTGGTGAGCTTGTGTCATTGTAGGCATCTATCCACGTAGAATTAGCCATAATCAATGACACTTCAAATGTGACGGTCTCATTCAACAAAACTGGAACATTGTCAGGTGTTGTATACCCATCTGTTGTAGGGTAAGCTTCCTGGGTAGTTTCAACAGTGGTTGGGTGTGGTCTCTGCGTGGTTTCAGTGGTTTTAACAGATGTTGGGTTTGGTCCATGTGTGGTTTCAGCAACTCCATGGCCTTGTGTTGTAGTTGACAGAGTAGTGGTCCTTGCCTGGGTTGTTGTTGTTGAAGTTGTTGTTGTTGTTTGAGTTGTTGTCGTTGGAGTTGTCTTGAGAGTTGTAGGTGTTGTCTGGTCTGGAGTTGTTATTGTAGTCGTTGTTGGAGTTTTGGTTATTGTTGAAGTTGATGTTGTAGTTGTAGGAGTTGGAATTGTGGTTGTAGGAGTTGTGGTTGTCGTTGTAGGAGTTGAGGTTGTTGTAGGAGTGGTTGTGGTTGTAGGAGTGGTTGTGGTTGTAGGAGTGGTTGTGGTTGCAGGAGTGGTTGTGGTTGTAGGAGTGGTTGTGGTTGCAGGAGTGGTTGTGATAGTAGGAGTGGTTGTGGTTGTAGGAATTGTTGTTGTGGTTGTAGGAGTGGTTGTAGGAGTGGTTGTGGTTGTAGGAGTTGTGATTGTAGGAGTGGTTGTGGTTGTAGGAGTTGTGGTTGTAGGAGTGGTTGTGGTTGTAGGAATGGTTGTTGTGGTTGTAGGAGTGGTTGTTGTGGTTGTAGGAGTGGTTGTGGTTGCAGGAGTGGTTGTGGTTGTAGGAGTTGTTGTGGTTGTAGGAGTGGTTGTGGTTGCAGGAGTGGTTGTGGTTGTAGGAGTTTTTGTGGTTGTAGGAGTTGATGTGGTTGTTGTAGGAGTTGTAGTTGTGGTTGTAGGAGTTGTTGTGGTTGTAGGAGTGGTTGTGGTTGCAGGAGTGGTTGTTGTGGTTGTAGGAATTGTTGTTGTTGTTGTTGGAGTTGTGGTCGTTGTAGGAGTTGTGGTTGTCGTTGTAGGAGTTGTAGTTGATGTTGGCCCAAGTGTTGTTGTTGTAGTTGATACCAAAGTTACATCTGAAACAAACAAGACAGATTTGGATTGGTGTCATAGCTTAGAATGGCTTACGGATAGTTCAACATACAAAGTTTACAGTTTTGAATTCTCCAATAAAGATTGAAAAAATGTCTTGGGTTTACGGGCTGGTAAAGGGTTATTTTCGTGCAACCTTTTAGAAATTACTATTTTCTGTGTTTTCTTAATTTTGATTTCTATTACTCTTGTTGTAGTGTTGACATGGTTGTACATATCAGTATTTTAGCCCTGTGTTTTGTGTTTGCGTCTGTTTTGCTTTACAATCTGGAACGTGTTGAAATCAGTTTATATTCTCAAAGCCATTTTAAAAAATTTAGTTTAAACATGTTTATTTATCCTGGATTGGGAAACAAGCTTAACCCTTATGTAAATCCCTCTCCAGCTAGAAGTTTGCGAGTGGCCTTTGCAGCGGCCCCCATTGAGCCTACTCTTATAGAACTCTACAAAGGGGTCTTTAACGTGCATGGGGTATTGCTCTCTACATACACGGGATAACCTTTTTTTGTCCCTTCCAAAGGACTAGCATTGTTCCTTGAGACCATCCTCGCAAATGGTGTCAAGAGAGAGTCGGAAAATTGGTTCATGAAATTTTCACCCCGGACGAGGATCGAACCAGAAACCTTGGTATTAGTGTTAGCCATTTTAAAAAATCAAAAGAATTTGATTGGATATTCAAATACATTTTGCCCTGTTACATGATCGGCGATTTTTATAACTGGTGCTTCATTTTCTGCATATTTTTAGCACATGTTTTCGTGTTGGGGTGCCCCCTTTACCACCCTCTTTAACAGTGTGGTAAAAATCTATTCAAGCCTACCTGCAAATGTTAAAGCAGTTGCGTCTATCTGAAACTCCTTCACTTCTTCAACTGTTCCTGATTCTACAACATTCTTGAACTCTTCCTTAACGACCTCTTCTGTAACGACGATCGGTGGATCTTTGACATTGGTTTCCTCCTTTTCCTCCGTTATAAATATCACAACTATAATGGCCTGTGTACTGCCTTTCCTAAAAACAAATAATGAAATAATATTTACTGTAGAAGAAGAAATTTTCATGGGGGATTAATTTTTGTTTATTTCGTGGGTAAGAAAAATCCATGAAATTAAATCCCCACGAATTTAAAGCATTTAGTTAAAGAGTGTATTTCAAATTTAAAAATCCTCAAAAATTTATCCCCCACCAATTCAGTTTTGTGCTCTAAACCATGAAATTTTATCCCCACAAAAATAAAAGATTATACAGTAGGCAAATTTGGCTAACATGTGTTTCACATGAATCAACCTTCACATGTTACTCATGTGAATCTCACATGAATTTCACATAAAAATCACATGAGTTTCACGTGAAACTGGCTCATGTGAAAATAATGTGAAAATTTCACGTGAAATTGATGTGAAGTAATTTCATGTGAATTTAATGTGAATTTCACATGAAAGCTCATTTCACATGAAACTCACATGACATGTGAGTTTCATGTATAAGCTTGATTCGAAGAATTTTATGTGAAGTTTTTCATGTGAAACCCATGCAAGTCAAATTTGCCTATGAAACATGAATATACAACTTAAATAGTCAAGTTTGATGAGAGTAGGCTCAGTGGTGACTGAAAAAAAGTCAATACTTACTGGAGGACTTACAAACTGGAGGACTAGCAAGCTTGTTTCCCAATCAAGTATAATTTAATAAGATTAAACTAAACAACTTTTAAAGTTAGACACTTTTGGTTTTTGGTCTTCCAACTTTTTTAATTGTTAAAAACACAAGGTTTCTTTCCTTGCAAAATACCTGGATATTATTCTTGGTGCTGGTTTTGACTTAATTGTTTTTTTAATTTTTTGAGATATACACTTTAGACTTTCGGCAAAAACACTTTTGGTAGATTTGAAGCTGCTGATGAAAGGTTATATTTCCTTACTTATAATAACATGTGCATAAAGCATAATTATGAAGTTTTATGGACACCCCATTTCTTTGTATATAAAAAAAACAAGCAAAAGTGTCTCCTATTTCAACTGTTAATGATGTACAAAATTTCATGAAAATCCACCTATTAAGAGGTTCTAGCAAATCATCTTTGGTGCAAAGGTTTACATGAGGTGGGAGGTTAAACTTACTGAAAACCCTCCACAACACATCCATTGTATATATCTCTTAGAGAACTGGCCAGGTATACTTTATCAACCTGAAAAAAATTTCAAATAAAAAATTGCTGTATTGAGTCAAGCATGAAGTAGGTGAGCAAGTGACTTGAAATCAAAATTCACCATACATGCCATATAGGTTCAAATACTGATGCTGCATACCAAATATCTCAGAATGCAAGACAGCACAACCAACCAAATAATATCTCTGAATACAAGATCCCAAAAGGGATTAACATTTTTTTACAAAACTTGTCAATTACCTCAACTACAACTAGTTACCTAATCCATATTAGACACACTTTTAAACTTTTGTTTACATGTTGTTGAAGTTTTGTCGGCCATCCCTGGATCCCATGTGCTAACTATAATAAAACTTTCTAATGAAATATAACTCTTATATAACAGTTAAATGTTTTACATACGCCATGAAGGGTGGCCAGTTTTATTGCTGCAGGAAACCACAATACCCAGAGAAAACCACGGCCCTTGGACAGCTAGGTAACTGACAAACCTTAATATATTCAGGTAGATAGTAAGTCCTGTTTTTATCAATTGCCCATATTGGAGACATTTTAAGCTTTCTATTGATATTTTGGTGAGATCTTATCTGCCAACGCTGGGTCCCACGTGCTGTGTGGTGTAGATTGGGAGAGAGGGGTATCTACTGTGGTTTCATTATTATTTGTGTTGTATTAATTTTTGTGATTTTCGTGGGTGGCTTTGACCCACGAAATTTGATACCCCACCAATAGGAAAATTAAGATTGAAATGTATGCTGCAGACTTCAAAAACACGAAATTAAGAATCCACGAACTGACTCCATTTCATCTAACCACGTAAACTAGTACCCAAGAAAATAAATGAATCCACAGTATGACTAATTACCTACCATATTAGAGACATTTTTAGCTTTCTGTTGATATGTCGGTAAAGTCTTATCTGCCAACGCTGGATCCCATGTGAAGTGTGATGGAGGTTTGGGGAGGGTGTTATCTATGACTAATTATCTACCATATTAGAGACATTTCTAGCTTTCTGTTGATATGTCGGTGAAGTCTTATCTGCCAACGCTGGATCCCATGTGAAGTGTGATGGATGTTTGGGGGGGAGGGGGGTATCTATGACTAATTACCTACCATATTAGAGACATTTCTAGCTTTCTGTTGATATGTCTGTGAGGTCTTATCTGCCAATGCTGGGTTCCAATTGCTGTCAATAGTAATGTTCCCCTGGAACTTAGACTGAGGTGCTATAAATAGAAACATATCATTTATGTGAATGAGTATATAGTGCATGTTGTATATTAATATCCTATGTATACCTACTTGGAAATCAATAATATTTTACAATGCAGTAAGCATTAATTATTTCCCTTGAATGATAGTAGACAACAATAAAATTTCTTAAGCGGTTAACTTTTTGAAGCACAAGCCCGAAAATTATTATTTTTAGGATTTTTCTTTACATATAATTGGCTTGAAAATCTATAATTGGCTTGTAAGTCAATTTTTTAAAGAAATTTTACTGGTCCGAAAGCTATTTTACTGACCAGGGCTGTCGGACTTGTGGCTAAATTCGAAGACTGTGCTGAAACTTAAAACTTAAGGAGAAGGAAACAGATAAGAAAACTTCATGTTCCGTAAATTCCATTTTTCCGATTATAAAAGTATAATACATACCTGGAGTTGGAACTGTCAATATATCACTATCAGGTTCTACATTAGCTATAAATAGAACAAAAAGAGAACAATTGCAATTTATATTTCTCAGATACAGGTATTGCAGGTTCTATTGCTGGGTGCACAATTTGGCAAAATAAAAGAAAACCTTTTCCATATTAATTTACCATAAAGCAGGAAATTTTCACAAGGTTCTAATTTTTCCTTTGTTCACAAGCTCAGAGGAATCATTAAAATCAAAATCCACTAAATTTTAGTCAAGATATTTCAAAGTTATCCCCTTTTTAAAAGTATTTTTATAGCACAAGAAATTACGACCTCTAAAATTCAACACCCCTCTTTTGGTAAACACTTGCAACTCTTCAAAATTACTCACTATATGGTTAATGATTTTTGTAAGCCTAGTAATGTACACATGTTTGTTTGATTTCTTTGCCAGATTTGTGTGTTCTTGTACATCTAATTTACACAAAATTCAATTAAAAACTACTGAACTACATTTGAAAATACAAACTACTTACAAAGACTAGTAAAATAAACGGCTACGGAAATAGCTCCGGCCAGAACGATTAAAATCCCTATAACTATGGCAACAACTATACATTTCCGATGACTTTTTGTTGTTGAGTAGTCTGTGGAAAAACTGGCGTGCAGATTCTCTTTTGAACTTCCAACATTAGGGAAATCGTGGAAATACTGACTTGGCACATTATTGTGGTCCCAGATTGCGGGCAGATTGTTCTGGACATAGTCTTTCTGCCTGTACACAGGAAATTGATAGTTTGGATTGTCATAATAGTCGCCCTCGGAACGGTAATCCTGAAATAAAACAAAACAAACTTGTGAATGTAAAAGCACACTAAAACTGATGTCTCCCCTTTGTAAATTTGTCAAAATAACATAAGATCAACCTTTAGGTCAAAGGTCATTATCATTAATACGACTTTGATATAAAAAGTTCAAGGTCATATAAAGGTCATTCAGGTATCTGACACATTAGCTTGTGAGGATAATCAATGCCCTATGCTAACAGGAGAAACAATATTGTCTCATGGTGATACATCCTCATGTAAAACATTAGGAGGATAAAGGTTATGGCAGTGTTTTGGATTCTTTTAAAATCTCACTTACCTGTAATTAAGGGTCAGAGGTAATTTGAGTACAAAACAATAGTTTAGAAGGTAAAACCACATTTAAAAGGTAAAATCCAAACAAGAAAATCACAATAAAAGGTAAAAATTAATAAAAAACTAAAAGATTATTAATTTTTACCCTTTATTGTGATTTTCTTGTTTGGATTTTATCTTTTAAATGTGGTTTTACCTTCTAAACTATCCTTTTGTTTACCTTTTAACTAGCCACTGTACAACACCTTTTATTATTTCAATTTGAGTACACAACACATCATTTTATGATGCTATCCTCTTTACAAAAATCAAAACCTAAGGCAAAAGATTAAAAAAGAATGCTTTCTTAAGTAAGCATAATTCATTTTGACCTTTGGGTCAAAAGTCAAGGACATTGATATATATCTAAATGATGATACATCCACATTAGAAATATCAAAGTCCGAAGACACTCTTAGCATGTCAAATTATCTTAATTTGACCTTGAGGTCAAAGGTCAGGTTATTGCAGTATGTGACACATTTTGTTGCACGATTCATCTTCATCATGTTCATGTTAAATATCAAATCCCTATGTCAAAATAGGCGCTTAGCAACCTGTACGCAAAAACGCAGCTGCGTACACATGGTCAAATCAGCAAAAATAAAAAAATAGTGATTTTAAATATAATACTTTATTGTCATGTAAATCAATACAATTCAAATTGAATGTTTGACATGAAAAAAAAATAAAGTTATAAACAAAAAACAAAACATCGACAAATTCATAAATTAGTCTATGAGCCCCCTGTCCTCAGTTCTAGTGACTGTTTAATGACCGAGTAACATAAACATTGTGATTTCAGTGACTCTCTACCCCTCCACATCTTTTTTTGGATCTCATGGCCGTAGCTACCATTGAGGCAAGTGAGGCAGTTGCCTCACTAAAAATTTTGACATTTTTTTTTTTTGAAAAAAGTATACAGGTACTCAAAAAACATTCATACGTTTATATAGTTTCATTTATCTTTGATTTACAAGCTACAATAAATTTAATAACTTTTTAATTTGCAGTTATAAATGTGATAAATACCAGATTTGCCGATTAAAAAAATGGAAAATGGAATAATGATTTTAAAAACCAAAGTTTGGCGGTATATGCATGCTCGGCCAATGCTAATTTAGCAACTTGTTAGATACTGCACTTGAAGATTAATTGTTATCCAAATATGAGATTAGATCTTCCTCTTGTGTTAATATTTCCAGTCCTGAATGTATTTTGTGATGCCTCACGTTGGGAATGTCATTTATGAGTGGTAACATAATTTGCTGTCTTGCACTACCTCATGTTTAAAATATTGTATTAGCAGACTTTTGTTGCAATAACTTTTTGTTTGTGTCAACTGTTGACTACGTTAATATCATTTTTTGCTCCGCTTGGCTTTTACAGGTAATAGTTGTCTGTTGTCTTGATACTATTGAAGTGCCATCGGATAATTTCTTGACAGTATATTTCAGAATTTTTGGTTTTTATACTTTAAGCAGATATTTAAATGGTATCACCAAATGATAAAAAAAATATATCAATTGAAAAGATTGGTGACTGTTTCAATTAGTTTGTGGCAGTTTTTTTTTGTACTCTTTATCCCTATTATGTCTCACAACCGTCTTGCTTTGTGTTGTTCGACCCTAAGATCGCAATTGAAGGCAAAAGTTAGGCGCCATAAAATCTTGTGTAACCCATTCTATTGAGAGTCAATTGCTTTGTTTTGTCTTTTCTCCTTGGATATGTGAGATTATTTTTTTCCAGTTCAGTAGTGTTTTTTATTACCTTTTTTTAAAGAAAAAGATATTAAATATATTTTAAACAAAATCGAAAAAGAATATGAATAACGAATAGAAAAAGTTTCTGTAATTCTATCCTGATACTGAATAAAATAATCTTTTAATTTTTAAGGTAGGCATATGTATCTAAACGATGTGAACGGCAAGCAAATATATCTTCATTTTTGGGTCAACAGTACATGTTTTTCCGTTTATAGTTTGCACAAGGAATTATAAAATCATATAAGTGATAGAAATAAAATGCAATAGGCGACCCATTTTTTTCTGTTTTCAATTTATATTGTTTAAGGAGGTGTAAGCTTCATGTAAGTTGCGAACAAATGTATGCCTTATACATTGTAACATATTTTTATTTAAATTGTCAAAAAAAACCAACATATCATTAAGCTTGCTTTGGAGTCCATTATCCTTCTGGAAACGCCCAGAATGCAGGATTTCGCACCATTTACCCCAGAGCTTCTGGGGGCCTTAAGCGGCCCCCAGACCCCCTGCCGAAAAAAATTTTCGCCTCGCTTCGCTCTTTGCCTCACTATTTTTGGGACCCTAGCTACGGCCATGGATCTACTTAAAATTGTATGCATTTTTAAATGAAACAGAAAAAAAAAATACTGTCTTGAACACAAAGAATCTCTACAGTATAGGAAACTTAAAGCCTTCTTATTTCTTATAAGATTAAACAACTATACAAAAATTAATAGATTTTATTTAAGTCTGTAATTTAGGACTGACCAACTTGTAGGAGGAAGGCATTGTTTTTTTTCTGATCAGATTTTTTTTCCCGCGAGAAAAACTATTTATTATTTTTTTTAAATAGAAGAAGTGTATAGACACAACCTACATATATAATAAGCGGCAATTTGAAACATCCAGCAGCCTTCAATGTTGGCATGACAATTTTTTTTTTTCATAATAAGCATTATTTTATATATCAGGAAACCTTTTGCAATGTATTTTTTTCCTATAAACTTCAGCTGCCAGAATTTTTTTTTTATTCAAAATAATTTTTAGGAAAAAATCAAGTTAAATTGTCGGTTCCTTATCACGGAAAACAACAATTTTAGCCTTCATTTTTGCTAAATCCAAGGAGCTTCAAGCCCCCCCTGGACCCCCTACCAGGGCGTTGCCCTGGACCCACTGGGGGCCTTAGCTTTGCATATTCTTCATTTCTGCCTAGCTACGCCCCTGCAAAAGAAAAAAGTTATGACCAAGACACGCTACGAGGGTAAAATTAGCATTTCAAGGTCATAGGTCAAGGTCATTCTCTTCTTCTCCCTTATTCTGGTTTATACTGATACATTGTTTCATTGTGATACATCCTCATGTGAAATATCAAAGCCCTATGTCATTGATTACATGACTCAGACATACTTTGCATGTAAAGTTATCGTTTATATGACCTTGAGTTCAAATGAATCCCTGTTGTAAATGAAGTTTACACAAAATTCAATTTTTTTGGGGGCGAAAATGCCCCTTATTTTTTACAATCTTTTGAGCATGAACTCAAGACTTTGAGTCAAGAAAAGTATAAAAATTGTGTTGTAATCTAAATGGATCAAGTATTGACAATTATACCAACCAAAGTTATATATGTGACTGACCACGTTTGAAATAATATTGGGTATCGAAAGGAAAGGGGAATGAAATGACACCGCCATTGTTGTTGTTGTCGTCGTATATTCCACCACTATCTGGTGAACAGGAGGTACATCAGCACTCCTTATAATAGCAAGTTTTACTAGTCTGGATAATAATAAATGAAATCATACAGGGTGGGGTGGTCCCTACTTCTCATTGTGAATACAAGGGGGCTTATTTGAAATGAATGTCTATGATCCTGCAGCGTGCGATATGTAGGGCGTAGCACAGTCCTCTGATACTTTCGATTTTGCGTTGTAACTGTGGGTCTGTGAAGTTGAATGCAGTACAATCCAGTATGAGTTGGGTCAGTAGTATAGGGTTCTGTCTGATTCTATCTATGAGTTCCCCATTTACTTCTTGAAGTGTCAGCTGGAGACTGTTGATGAAGGGTCTGCGTGTACCACTGGTTGCAGAACACTGTGTCAGAAAGTGAACCCTGTCTTCTTCCCCATCGTTACAGAGTGGACAAGTAGAGCTCACCTCATATTGGTTGAACTTGTGCTTGTTTGACTGTAGTATGTAGACTCCTAATAGTAGCTTACATTTGATGGCTGATTTCAGTATTGATGTTGTGTCTGAGCCTGCACTTTCCCAGAGTAGATGAGATTTCCCGATAGTGAGGGAATCAATATTAAGATATTTAAGAGATGTCTTCTGTTTGGCCTCCTCTTTAAGTTTACGTTCCCAGTACTCATTCACTGTTCTTGAGACTAGTTCTTTCCAGGTGAATCTGCCAGGGGGGTTTTCAAGAAGGTCATATGCTGACTGTAGGTTGTAGAACTGTAAGATTTCATGAAACATTGCAAACCAACTGTTTGATGTACTAGATTTCAATGACAGCTGTCTCCAGGCTAGTTTGTATTCTGTAGAGCCAAAATTTCTGATGATGTTGCCAAATAGGGTTAAAATCCGTTTGTGTATTTCTGACTGGATAGGTGCCTCCCCAAGCAGTAGGTAAGTTGCTGAAGTTGGTGACCTTTCAGGTAGGTGTTGGATCTGTTTTAAAAGTTTTCTATGATGTTGAGAAACAAGTTCGAGGTCCTTTGCTAGAAGGCGTACTGCATCTAGGCCATATATCAGTCGAGGAACTATGTAAGTACGGATGAGATGGATTGTCACTGTAGGGTTAAGACCATTAAGTCCGTGGAGGCCAGCTCCCATCATGGCGTAGGCTGCACGTCTAGCTGTCTTTATACGTTCCATAACAGTCGAAGAGGTCCCAAATTTTGACTTTGAGTCTCTGGTTATACCAAGATGAACAGCACTGTCTGGTTGATGTAGTGGTGTGTTGTTGAGAGTGAAGTCTGCTGAATCTAGTTGACCAACTTTCAGTACCACTGACTTTGACTGACTAACGATGTAGTTTTCTTTGTTTGAGAAGTCTTCCTGGAGGCTCAGCATCGTCTGCAGTTCATATGGGCAGAAGGAGGCTAGGCAGACGTCGTCGGCGACTGTTGGAGTACCACAATAGACTGTACCAATATGACATCCAAGGCCTTGGGCTTGTAGTAGGTTGAGTAATGGGTTGATTAACAGTTTGTAGACAGAAGGTGACAAGACACTTCCTTGTCGGACACCTTGGCTTTCTCGGAATGGGTCTGAGATGCTACCTTTCCACTTTACTTGTGACATAAGTTCTTTATACCACATATTGAGGATCATCCAGTCATTTCCCTCAATTCCAGCTTGGAATGATCGACGTAGCATAGAGCTGTGCCACACTCTGTCAAAGGCTTGTTGGGCATCCAAGAAGGCTAGTGCTATGGCAGATTTTGAGTCCTTGGCTTCAGCCATCAGTTCTGTAACAATGACGGCAGCAACGTTTGAAGATACACCAGAGGTAAAGCCTTTTTGTAGGGGATTCTGAGCTTCAAGTATCTTCTCTGAGTTTGCATTGAGATGTAGCTTCTCCATTACTTTGTTGATGGTGTTAGACACGGTGATCTTTCTATATGACGTTGGATTATCAATTGGTTTGCCTTTTTTCTTGTATATTGGACTCACCAGCCCAAGTTTAAAGAGTTCTGGTAGCATACAGGATCTAAAGATGGAGTTGATGAGTTTGGTAAGTATGTCCACCACCGCATGGCCGCCGTATTTCAGATGTTCACTGGTGATACCGGTTCCGTCGGCAGCTTTTCCATTTTTCAGTTCCGATAAGACTTTAACAATCTGTGATTCATCAACAGCGAGTACAGATGACTGATCTATGGAACAAATCTCTTCAAGTATCATATGGTCTAACTCTACTTGTTTGGTGTAGGTATTCTCAACATAGTTAGGTTTTCCTAGGTCTTCAAAGTATTCAACCCATCCCTCTTTGATTTCATCATCAGAAGTCAACACTGTGTTGTTAATAGTGAGGTGTGTTGTTTTGCCTGACTCATCTCTCCTTTGCTCTGATATCAGTTTAAAAAATAATGACTGGTCACCCTCGTGCGCATTCATAAGAGCTTCGTATTTAGACTTTCTTTGGAGTGCTTCCTGCTGTCGTTGGGCTGATCGTAAATTTCTTTTTGCATATTTCATCTCGACAAAGGATTTGGCATCTGGGTTGTTTGGTCGACCATTCTCTTTCCATATCCAGAATTTTTCTTTACTTCGTTTACATGCTTCCTTGATTTCTGGTGTCCATAGCCTTTTGCGTTTAATCTTGGTATTTTTACGGGACTTCTGTCGAGAGCAGGATCTAGCAGCTGTGTCAAGAATGGCGCATATATGACTGGTGGCATTTGAGATCTGACTGGCTGTTGGGTTCTCAAGTTCTAATTCAAAATCCCTGGTCAGTGTGGAGACAAGATCCTGGTATTCCTGAATGTTAACCTTGTTCCAGTTTACCCTCTGTGATGAGTTACTGTGTTGTGGCTTATTGTTAAGGAGCTTCAGACATACTGGTATGGTAATCAGGACAGGGTCATGCTGTGAAGTGTTTAAGTGGTGTCGCTCCAGTGTCTTGTAATCTGCGATGAGGTTTTGCTCAGTCTGAATGGCGTAGTCAATTTGTGTAGAGCTCTTCCCACTAGGATGAAAATAGGTACAGATATTCTGTATATTCTTTGGTAATGTAAGACAGTGTTTATTCATAAAATCTAAAAACAATTGATCTCTGCTGTTTGGCTTGTCCTTTTTAAGGCTTGCATTAATGTCTCCCATTATTATGCATTCACAAGTAGGTTTATACTTTGTCAGGATCTCTGTCAATTCATCTAGACATTCTGTGTAATTTGTATCTGCATTGGATCCTCCCCTGCACGGTAGGTATACACCAATCAATAAGATGGGCTTTGGTTCTGTCAGTATCTTAACAACATTAATTCTTGTGGATCCATCAGGTTTTATTTCTATTGAGTTTGCCATATCTGTCCGAAAACAAATTGCTGTGCCATTCATACCCCTTGGTCGTTGTAGTGGCGGGATTGGATTTGGGTCATCTATGCATTTAACGTGACAGACATAATTCGATAGGAAGTCTTGTAAATCTTGAGTTTCAAAATTGAAAAGCCAGTGTTCTTGAAGGATGATTATATCAGCTGATTTCTGTAACAGATCTAGGTAGGGTTTGCTGGACCTGAAGCCTTCTATATTGTATGATACCGCCCTGATCTTCCTCCTGGTACTTTGAGTGTGTGTGTCATTGGTGCTGGTACTATCTGTCTCATTGGGACTGTCATGAGTTGTCTCCCTGGAACAGGTGTCAGCAACATGGGGGTGTGCTGTGGAATTACCTGTTGGTGGTATGGAGGCGGCAGCACTGTTGGTGGCGTTGGTTGTACCATCATATTCCAAGGAGGCTTGATTAACTGCTGTGGAATTACCTGTTGGTGGCATGGAGGCGGCAGTACTGCTAGAGGCGTTGGTTGTGCCGTCAAGTTCCAAGGAGGCTTGATTAACTGTGGAGCATTCCATAAAAAAGACTGATTACTCTTCTGATTGGTGGAGTTTGTATGGTTGCATTGTATTTCCTTTCTCTCCTCAGTATTTATATGTTCGTTATGGTCTGAAGGTTGTGACTCGACTGTGTTAGGTGGGATAGAACTGACATCAGGTGAAGGGTCACTGGGAGTGTTTGTTGCACTGGCAGGAGCTTCATGTGTTATGTCTGGGCCCACTGTGGCTACATGTGATGGTGTTGTACTGTAGACTTGTTGTGATAAATTCGCAACTGGAATACTACTTGATGCATATTGAGGGTTCGCTGTGATGAGTGAATCAATTTTTGAGGATAATTTATCAATTCTTAGTTGCGTTTCTAGATTCTCCATTCTACATGCGATTCGTATGTTGTCCAGCTCTAGTTGTCTTATTCTATTGTCATTAATCATATTACAGTTGTTTCCCTGGCCGGTACTTATTGGATCAGGGTGATTGTTTCCAGTTGTCTTGTTTACATCTTCTAGGAGTAGGAGTTTTCTCTTTAGAATTCGGTTCGAGTCCTCCAACTCTTTATACTTGGTTTCTAGTTGTGCAATGAAAGATTTTGCAGTGGCTAGCTGTTTCTTATTTTGAATGAGGTCAGTCTCAGTCTTCTTCAATTTACTCTCTGCACTTTTGAGCATTTTCTCCCTCTTGTCTAGTTCAGACTTATGTACCATCTCACAGTCAGAGTTCATAAGAGTAGTATTTGTGGTATTTGTGGTAGTCATCGGAGTACAGCGTATTGACACGGTAGGGACACTTGAAGTTGTAGTGACAGTGGTGGTATATTGACGGCCTCTGGTACTTATATCAGTATTGTGGTTGGAGCTTACATGTTGTGCTGGAATTGGTGAAGCCACTGGTATGACAAGTGAAGTGGTGCTATGTACTGAAGGTGGTGGTGGTATCGCAGGCACCTTTTCATTGGTTTGTGATGGTTTTGGTTGACTAGATTCGTCTTTGCGGGTAATGACAGTTTCCATATCTATAAAGTCATTCATTGCAGTACACCCTGTACAGTTATATAGTGAGCTTGTATTCTCTATAGTAGCGATATCTGCTAAAGTTAATGATAGACATTCATAATGAAACCAAAACATACATGTATTACATTCAACAGATTTTTCCTGGCAGTACTTGTTACACACCGGGCATGTTGCATATTTATCTGCATCGTGACTTTGTATGGACCTTGTACTGGTTGTTGTTGGAGTGACCCTGGTGTTATCCAATGAGTCCCTTGGAGTATTCATGCTTATGTTTTCGGTGTTTGAGGTAGCTGGTAGGATAGTCTTAGTTGGAACAGGACCCCTATTGTCTGGGTTGAGTGTATTGTCCTTCATGGTTTTCAGATACTGAGTACATACTTCCTTGATCTGAGAGTTTAGATGACTAAAGTGTTGAACTTCTCTTAAAATGTCTATGACATCTGGTAAGATGGTGTTTATGAATTCATCATATCGCTCACCGTTGATCATGACTCGACTACTTGTGTTATAACAGTTAATTTTATATAGCTGTCGCTTCCTTGTGTCCTTCACAGAAATGAGTTCTTCGATGGTTGACCCCACCTTGTCAGTTTTGTTGGTTATTTCATATGCAATGTTTCTATTGACAAGACATCCAAGTATGGCTCTTTTAAATTCTTCATAGCAAGCTGCGGTTAATTCGATAACTAAATTGTGATGTTTCAGTTCAATTTTCATTTGTTTGGGTCGGTCAGCAGCATCAATTTTTGATGAGATGGCTTTCTTGGTGTTGAGTTTGTATGGTGCTGAGATAGATTTGGTCACATTGTTATCACATTTGCTGTAGGAGCCCCTTCTAGTGTTTAATGTTCGTGTGGGTGTGAATGGGTTAGGTGCACACCTCTGTCTACTGCTGCGACGAACCTCCATAGTATTGTACAATGAGAGCAGGGACAAGACCACCCGTCAGATATAACACAATTAAAATTAACTGTTAAAAAAGGACTAAAAGTTCAAAGGCTGATAAAACGATAAAAACAGTTCAATGACAAGATGGCGCCGATGGGGTCAAACTAAAACGTGTGGTATCGGTGTATAAAAACGGTAAAAATGATTTAAAAGTTCATTTCGATGTCGTTAAAAGGGGTGCTGATGCTATACACTATATGCAGGTGCTGGTAAAACACTCGGGTAATTGTAAAATGGATAAAAGTTCAGTGCTAAAAATTCTGTGCTTCCACCATCTTTGCCGGAAGTTCAACCATCACTATTTTATGCATGTGTCTTTTAAAAGTTGATTTTTTATGGCCCGACCACGTATCTGTATGTGGATCGACCATATACAATACAATACAAATACAAATACAAATTTTATTAGCCAATTATGGGCCCACAAGGGGCATTTACAAATACAAACATATATGATCAGTGTACTCACATATTATATGGAGTGACTATAAATAAAAATAGGAGTCAGTTCACATTCATGAGAACATAGACCTGTATATTAAATAGATTTGCAACTTGTTAATGGTCCAGTCTATGTGTGAAAATATCACTGGTTGATAAATGAGAGTTGGTTTGTTTTTTGAACTACTTCAATGCCTTTCTATGGAATTAATCAGAATAAATTGCATTAGACAGAGAAAAGATTAAGGAATATCTCTGTGAAGATTTTATTTTATTTGGTTGAGAAATAAAGATTTTGTGACAATTTAAAGTGAAAACTTTACGAAAATTTTGTAAAATATTGTATTTTCATAAAAACTAGGGTAGTACTGGCTCTTTCAAAACTCCTCTAAAGTGCCAAATGTTATAGGAGTTATTTTAACACAAGTAAAATCTTAAAACATTTAAGGATGGCTGTCAAAGAATCATGTAAAAATCTTAAATGGTTTTTGAGATATTACAGTTTAAAGTTGAACTTTTAAAATTGTTTATTTTGTTTGAAATCTCGTTTATTGGCATGAGATATTGTGAGATTTCACCAATTTGCAAATCTATTTTATATACAGATCTATGATGAGAATTAACAATGAAAATCTTAGTTTAAATCTACCCTTGTCCGTAACACTTTGGTTAAGTTCTTGGTTAAGGTCCATTACTCGGATACTAGATGTTGGGGGTCAATGACATTTCACCAGATGGGTCTTGGGTAGGGCAGCATACCCCACCCACTAGACATTAGGGCACTGTGACCTATATTTTATGCATGAACGACTTCGGTTAAGATCTTGGTTAAGGTCCATAACTTGGATATTATATGTTGGGGGTCAATGACATTTCACTACTAGATGTGTCTTATGTAAGGTGACACCACCCACTAGAAATTAGGTCACGGTGACCTATATTTTACGCATGAAGGACATTGGTTGAGTTCTTGGTTAAGGTCCATATCTTGAATACTACATGTTATGTTAGGGGTCAATAATATTTCACTACTCGATGAGTCTTGGTAACATGGCATCATGCACCCACCAGAAATAAGGCGACCTATATTTTACACATGAACACTTTTGATCAATTTCTTGGTAAATGTCCATATTCCAGGTAATACACATTGAGGGTCAATGATATTTCAAGAACGGGAGGGCCATCCTGTGGCTCATAGACACATTTTCTAGTTTCAAACTATTTTTTCAGCAAAAGTTACTTTTTCCCGGCTTTTTTCCTCAGATAAAGTTTTTGCAGGATTTAGACTGAACAATCACAGATTATCTTCCACAACAAGAAAAGACTGCCCAATATATGACAAGGTATCTTGTATCTAATTGGTGACACTCTTTTGATGCTGTGAGATTTCAGACCATTCTAAGCGGAAAATTAAAACTAAATTTATATTATTATCTCAGGACCATTGAAGCATAGACCTGTATATTCTTATATGATTGAAGTAATTCAGAAATGGGATACAAAATCGAGATGCAAGCAAGAAAAGATTTGGTTGCATCAGCTCTGTGCACTAGAAGCGTTAGCTCTGAATTAATAACACCATAAGATACTAAAAAAGCAGGTTAAAGAAAGTATTTTAAACATCTCACTGTGTTCAAAAATTTAACATCAAAATACCATTTTTTACAAAATTTTCATAAAGTTTTTATTTTGAAGAAAAAATGGCATAAAGTATTTACTTTGAAGAAGCAAAGAGGCACCAATGGGGTATTCGAACTCGGAAAGGTCTTGACTTTAAAATGTCACAAAAAGTGTATTTCGCAACCAAATTAAATGAAACTTTCACACAGATTTTGTTTCCATTAATCTTTTATCTGTTTCGTGCAATTCATTCGAAAGGCAAAAAAGGTGTAAGAAATATATTCTTACTCTCATTTTATCTACTCTATGACGTATAATGCATATCCCAAGGAACAATATTGGGACATCATTACTCCAGTATTGTATACATTTGGGGGGAACCATGATCAACTGGAATAAAATTTTGTTCCACTATTGTTAAAAATACTGGTATTTCAGTATTGTGATCGCCAAGTACAGGAGATCTATTTAACTTACAGATTTTTTACTTAATTTTTATTATAACACTAAAATAGTTTCATTGTCATTCCAATGTAGCACCTCAAGGTTTAACATACACAAACACATTAGTGTAATAGATAAAATCCTATACCAAACGCATGTGACCGGCCCCGGTCGCTAGATTTTCAATTGGTTGCTCCCATAACTTAGTATTCGAATCTGTAGGTGTATTGGTCCAAGGGTGGCATATCGAATATTTTATTGTAATGTCACTTCAAATCAATTCTTCGTTCGTCGGAATCACCACGTCATCTAATCGTGACGTCGACAAGGAAAGAATTTTAGGACGATGAACAACTCTACACTCTTTCTATTAAGTCACACACAATGTACGAAATACTAGTATTCATTTTTGTCTCGGCTGCGAAGCAGAGCGGAACATATGTGTTATTTTACCGGCGGCGGCGACGGCGGCGGCGTTAACTTTTTGGAAAAGTTTTATGAGCACCTCCATATCTCAAGAACTATAGGTCCTGGGTTGATGAAACTTGGTATGCATATGCCCCAGTAGTAGCTTAGGGGACGACCATTTGATTTTAAGAGGGGGGCTGGCAGTTTTTGTAAATAAATCATCTGACCTGGAACAAATTTGAAATATATAATCTGGCCTCTGTTTTCAACAAAATAAATAATCTGTCCCAAGATCCTTGCTCAATAAAGAATATAATTAGTAAAAAAAAATAAATATCCTTGCTGCGTAGCGGCGGAAAACTATATATTCCGACCCGAAAATGTTTAAAAATAGATAATCTGTCTCGACCGAAACTGCCAGGCCACCCCCTCAAGATCAAATGGTCATCCCCTTAGCACAATTGCACCCCATCTTTTGACCTTGATCTTGATTTTCTGGTTGAGTGACTTTGACAATTTTCAATACATATATAATAGCAATGTAAAAGTTTTGCGAGCACCTCCATATCTCAAGAACTATAGGCCATAGGTTGATGAAACTTGGTATGCATGTGCTCCAGTAGTAGCTTAGCTCAGTTGCATCTCTATCTTTTTACCTTGACCTTGATTTTCCGGTTGAGTGACTTTGATTATTTTTATTGCATATAATAGCAATGTTTAAGTTCTATAAACATCTTTTGATCTCACTCAGAAACTGAAAATCCATGTAAATTCAAAATATAGTGAAAGTAAGAAAGAACAATTGTTTCTGATGGCGAGAGACATACTTTAGTGTTAACTCTTGTTTATGTTCAGCATGATTTATGCACAGGCGTTTGGGTCCAGGATTTTATTTTATTATAAATATCGTGTATATAAAAAATTTCATCTCGTGGAAATAGTATATAGACGAGATGAAAATTTTTATATACACGTTATTTATAATAATAAAATCCTGGACCCAAACGCCTGTGGATTTATGCACAATATATGCATTTGCGCATGAAGTCATGCTCATTGACTTTCAAACATGACAACGATTCGATAAATAATAGGATAGAAATTATATAATTGTATAAATCGAAATAAATAAATTTAAAGGCATATTGTCTACGGCAAACTCATTTTTTTACCCCTCAATTTTTTGGTGTCAATTAGACCGAAATGCCATAAAATGAATATTGAAAAACAAATTTGCTACAAATTTTGCCTCAAAAGTAGTTTATTTTGATCAAAATAGCTCGACAATATTGATTGATATTTTATTTACCTGTACTACGTCACATTGACACAGATTTAGACTGAGTAGTTTTAACACGGACACTAAGCGGAATCTCGAGTTTTGTCCCCGAATACATTGATATGTTGAAAAAATACCGATATTTTTCGTGTTTACCTTTTAAATAACATTCAAAAATTAATACAGGCAATAATTGTCAGTTTTATTCATTAAGTAGCTCTAATATTCGGTTAAATTTTCTTCCGATCTAAAACTTCGAGAAACAGATTATGCACCACGTGCAAGAACTATTGAAGTTTTCAATCAAAGAAAGTATAGTGCGCATGCTTACAGCTCATCTACATCTCATGAATATGAATTTTTGTAAAGCTTTACAAATATTATTTATTTTTCAATTTTTGAAGTAATAAAGAACCCTAGTGGTATTTTGAAAGTTTGTATCTTTCTAAATAAACAAAACGAATAGTCTGACGACAATTTTTTGGTTTTACAAAAAAATATTTTTTCGTAGACAATATGCCTTTAAGAGTATTTCTAGTGTCTTTTGCGTTGTTCAGAAATTTAGACCATTTTTCAATGAACCAAAAAATCATGCAAAGAATTCGATTGGCTTATACAGCTACTTATATACGCCCACTAAAATACAAATGGTTAATGATTGATGGCAAACTCCGTCCAAATGAATCTACTGTCAAACCAGTTAAACCAGTTTTCAGAATCTCAAAACAATATCTAATACACAACTTTATCATTTGGCAAAATTTCCTCTTAATCAAAGATATTATTAATAATTAAAAAATTAGAGAATTATTAGTTGCATTAACGTAGAAAGAATTTTTATTTCGTTAACTTATAAAAAACAGAAAGATTTTTTATGATTTTTTTATCGTGCAATTAAAGCCCATGCAAAATCTAAATGTCAAATCCAGATTAAACCGGAATACAACCTTTATAGTTTTGACTTTGCAGTTGCACGGACTCCGCGTGCTTTTTGATTGATAGGTGTAAATATTAATGCGCTAGATTGATTAACTGATTTTAAAACATTTTTGTTAAAAATGTAATTTTAATATTTTTTTACGCGGAATGTACTATAGAATTTATTTATAAGAATTAACTGTAATAAATTTTCGCGGATTATTCAATGTGCACCATGAAAAATTCAGTTTATGGTTCAATAAACCAAATATTAATTACAGTTAATTCTTAAAATGTATTTAAAATTTATCTTCGTTTGTACTTGTCTTTTTGATGTTTTCTGTTCCTTGTTTAAGAAGGGGGTCTATCTGTGGCTATTTCAGGGCTGGATTTGAATTATATGCATTTTATTTAGACCATGGGCCAATTGCAGAACCGCGAGCAGTGCCAAATGGCCTCGTTGAAGGCTGCTGGCGGTTGTCCATTCAATGTGTTTTTCTAAATTGCCGTTTAATTGTGGGTTGTGTCGCGTACACTTATTCCACATCTCATCATTTGCTATTACATAAATGTTCAATTTAGACAGGTCAATGCGGAAGGCGTTACAGATTATTTTAACCCATTTTTAGTTGAAAATGTCTTAAATTTGCGCCTGTTTTATAAATACATCGTCACCAATTGGTATATATCAGAATGATGGAAGCTAGGGGGGACTGGATTTTATTCTTTGTCATTGTTTGTTAGAATGTTTTAGGTATTTTATATGCAAGACAATTTTTGTCCTGTTTTCATTGAAAGTGGTTGCGAGAAGAGGCGAATTATTCCTTTAACATACAAAACGCTAGCTACACATTTTTTTTCGCTTTAAATTAATTTTTCTAGTAGAAAATTTCTTAAATTTTCACCAGCTGAGAACATTGACTTGCTACCCACAATCCCACGTTCAATTTTTCTAGCCATATCAAGAAGGGTGGAGCTTGATATAGGGAAATAATGTTTCTTCTGAAGAATAGGACTGAAGTCCCGTTATGAAATTGAATACGAAAAATTCTTAACAGGTATCATAAAAACAACTGAACCCATGTCGCCTATCTTAAGTATCCTTAAAATTGTTTGAACTCGATGTGCGTAGTCCTAGCAGTGCTTACGAAATATAACAAAAGTACTCTTTTCAGAATATGTTCCCGTGTCCTTGGGTAGAATTACACAGGCAAAATGTTGACTGCGTTTAACGTGCGTCTGGCGTACGTTAAACGCATGTCATCTGACGCATATTAAATTGGCATTTCTAACCGCGTACGTCTGACGCACGTTAAAAATCTATCTTGGCAAAATGTTTATTTCATAATAAAACACACTTAATAAATAACTTACTAACTTCATACATTTTAGGAAACTATATGTCTGACGTAAGTTTACCGCACGTTTAGAAAACGTACGTCTGACATATGTTTTCACAATAATTTAACGTACGTTTACCGTACAGCGGTTAGAAACATATGTTTAACGTACGTTTATGCACTACATCAGACGCACATTCTTATTAACGTACGTCAGAGGTATGTCTAAATTTTGCCTGTGTAATGTCTTTTTTATTTCAGTTTTGTTTGCGTCAAAACTGTTTTATTATACCTTTCTATGCTACACGAGTTTTATCAAATATGAAGTACCATGCAGTACACACCACTGTTACAAGTTAAATTTTTTAATTGTAAACATGTGTCATAATGTAATCTTATAAGAAGTATAGCGTTCCGTTTACTCAATTTCGTCAAAAATATATGTAAAAACAAGTGTATCTGACCAAGGGCATATTAAACGACTCAAAGATCAGGAATTCAATCTCCGAAATCAGAGGGGAGCGTGAAGGGTCCAAACGTTGAGCAGCTGCTTTCGCATCATCGTCAATGGTTGTCCCCAAGTATTATAGCTGTAGGATTTTTTTTAGCTGTTGCATAAAATCCAAGTAAAAAAAAACTAAAAAATCGGGGTTTTTTTTGCGCCGCCTAACTAATAATTCTATAGATCCGCCCCTGGAAAGGTGAGTCAAACACGTACAGTGGATGATGTACCCCCATTCCTTTTTGTGTCAGGCTTTTAAACACATTTTTTGTTAAGTTTGTAACATCTCACAAGAAGATTTTTCAATAACCATCATTTGACCATCCCTTACCTATTAATATTTGACTTTTGGACAAAAAAATTCCACATACGACAACAGTTGCCTCCAGTGAGTGAACTAAGAATTTCATTTCTAGATATTCTAAGGGGGTCTTCTAACGTTGATAATAAAATAAAACAGATAGTATAAAGTTATGCATAAAATCTAGGTACAATCGAAGATCTTATCAATTCCCCTCCTCTCAATAAAATAATCATTTAGTTTCCCCCTTCTGCATGCTAGGCATATAACATTTTTCACACAAACACACACACACACACACACACACCGAAATAGAATTTCTCCATCCCCTAGCTAGAATGTAATAAAAATCCTTAATAGGGGTTCACCGTACGTCCGATCCTTATAAAAACAAGGAGGCCTAACCGTTTATCGAGAAATATGGTCCGTTAAAAGGTGTTTCACGGGTTTTGTGGTCCGTTAAAGTCGCAGTGACAGTCTGTTAACCAGGTATAATCGAGAAAAAACACTGACTGTCAGTAATTAATTTGTTATATCATAATTAATACGCATTTTAGATTTATAAAAAATACATCTGTCAAAATGAAAATGAATGACTGTTTGATACGATTTGCATTTGTGTAAAAATAGTTCTATAAAACTTCATAAAATGAAAAGGCGTGTGGCTCCTTAGTATTTTAAAGGTCGAAAATGTAAACATGTTTACCTCATTTTTATCAATTTCTCTTTTTATATAACAAAACCTATGTTTTGGTTGATATTCATAGAAAGTACAATAATGTATCAACATTCTGTTTAATTTTCAATGCTCTATGTTATATAATAATTTTGTAATAGGGGAAAAGTAATAAAATATGGTCCGTTAAGGGCTGATGACATATTATTTTGTCCGTTAAGTTGGTCCGTTAAGTGCCTGTGACAAAATATTATGTCCTTTAAATAGCATAAATAGAAAGAAGATTAAAATAGTTTTGTTTGATATGACATATCATAATTTTATTATAAGGACTGAACGCTAGTATACAGAAGAAAAGACAAAATTCATGTGGATTTATCGAAACTAAAATACATGTGTCCGTTGCTACTGTTGTGTATCATTAGTTAATATTTGTGTTGAAATTAATGCTTTATAGCTCAGATGCTCTATCTGTTGACCAAAATAATGAACTGCTCATTAAGGAACAAGATATTAAATACGAAAGAATATGGAATATGTGCCAGAAAGACACGATCCACATATTGAAAGGATTTTGATAAATGTATAATGCAAAATTTCACTGCGTGTGAAGCGCTTTTCTGGATTAACCTTCATCAGACACGCTGGGAGTAAAAACCTTGGAAAACCGGTAGAATATTAGATTTGATAAAACAAAAACAGAAGCCAAAAAATATTACAACAATGACCAAACAGATAAATTTATCAATTTTTAAAGAAATAGCCAAACGTTGTCAAATTTTGGAAATATGTAAAGACTTTGTTTTAAGAGGTAAACGTTTTATTGATCAGTAATTTAAAGCATTTCAATTTGTACATATCCCAATTAGCAAGGTTTACCCTTTATCTATTTTTTTCAATATCTCTCCTGTCGCTTTTTATAATTTTTTAATAAATAAATGTAACACTATATTATTCTATTTGTATCACATATGTAAGTATTTCAAAATAAAATACATTTAAATAAAATTAATAATTGTGTTCAGATTTATTTCTTTTGCCACAAACTCGTGTAAATATTTTAGGCATTTATATTATATTAAAAATAATACAACAATTTTGGGAAACCAATCATTACAATTTTCTGAAAAAGATATCATCGATTTTGCCAATTCTAATAATTGGGATTCGCTATATTAAGGTTTATTTCCATCAGACCTGCATTTTCAAAATGTGAGACATGCATCATTAACGGACCTAAACAGTGTCACGTGCCTCTTATTTTTGTCCCAATATTAATTTTTTGGTCCAGAAAATCCTTCTCTTATGTTTTTTATTGTGCAAGTAGCACAAAACTTACTACAAAAAAAATGTTTCAATGACGAAAATAACGGATTTTAATGCATTTTTCGTCATTTTAAGGACACATTTTGGCAGAGGGTAGGTCTCCGCCTTTTCGTTTTGCGAAGAAGTGTCAAATCAAATGAAAATGGTTTTTGCGGGAAGTTTTTCGTGAATAAAAACCATTTGGACACATCTATCACAAGTTTCACTTATTTACTATATTTAAGCCTCAGAGTTAATTTCGTAAAAAATAAATGATTTTTTTTTCATAAAACTACTTAACGGACTGCCTCATGCAACATATAACGGACAAAACAGTAATGTTAACCTATGGTAGAAACACGCAACGGACAAAATGCCTCGATAAACGTTTAGGCCTCCTTGAAAAAGACTTTCGATCAGTCTACCTAAATACCTAATGGCGTGATGTCAACGAACCAGGAAGAACCATTTCAAGGTTGAATAACGAACACAAAATATTTACTCGGTATTTAAAACTATAAATCGAATAACACTATTGTTATACTAGTTCGCTGTAGATTTTTTAGTCACGTTTGTTTTTTATCTAAAGTTTTTAAAAGACCGCCTCCCCCAATGACAGCTGCATAGAATTACAAACTATGTGGCTACATATAACTACCGAAGTATTGCATCGATACAAGAGATAGGGGAATCTCATTTGTTATAATTTAATTTCCCATTTTATATTTTGGAACAAAGCTCCTTTAAAGGTGACTTAGTGTTTAACATATTCTAGTCATGAATATCTAGTTAAAATAAGACCCCCAATCTGACGATAGTTTGTCGTATTTTTTTGTTTGTGCCAAGCCCCCCCCCCCCCCCTTTTTCCACAATCTCACCTATTTTTTTCTTCAAACGATGCTATCACTAGGACCATAAGCAACACATAATTATTGGAGTCAAGCTTCCATGCATCAAATAACTTGACCTTTGAGTACGCAGTAGTTTAATTAAACTAATATGCTGGTATTAAAATTTAGAATCAGTGATCACCCTTTAGCCATAGAGACCGGTAGATATAAAAAAAATACCAAGGGATCAACGAATATGTATTTCGTGCGGGGTTCTGGATGATGAAAGCCATTTCTTTTTTAACTGTAATATTAACAAAACTTTAAGGCCTACTTTTCTGAGTAACTATACAAATTCTAAAATACAAAATATTTTAAACCCGCTAACAACACAGCAAGTGAAATGTTTAGGCTCTTTTATAAAGCAGTCTTTAGAACTGAGGACAGGGGCCAAATAAAAGTTTCATTTGATTTTCAAGTATGAATGTTAGTCTGGTGGAATAAGTATATAAATATATATTTTACTGTGATTTGTATAATAATGTTTACTGTTTATTCCATTCAGAATTATTGTATGTGTATTGTATGTGTGCCTTTGATCTTATTGTAAGATGTAAGTTGTGCAAATAAATGACTATTAAAGTCATAAATTACACCGAAGCTTTCTCACCTTTATTTATGCAATAAATTGGCATCTTGGGTAAGAAGTAAAATGAAGATATAAATCTGCATTTTAATCAGATTGATCGTAAAATAACTTTACAAAGCTTGAAGTACGATATTTTTATTACTTTTTTTTTAGCTTTTCATTGTCTACGTATATGTTACAGTATATTATGAGTGTAATTATTAGGAATTTTATGAAATAACTGACCTTTTCAGGAATTTCGCGTATTAAATCACTAGGCCATTTAGCACTTACATGAATTTCCTAAATTATCATAAAATTACTGAATGTTGTATTAAGAACATTAAATTTAAGTGCCATATAACACCAAGCAATCAACAATCAATCAATCAAAGAAGCAGTGAGGTACCAATAGTTAGAAGATTTGTTTCCCTTTGGTTCCCTTAACCTGATTCTACATCTAAGTTTTATATCTTGGGTCCCTCCTACTTCATTTGAAGAGTTGCAGAGGCCTACACTGAAATCAAGCACAGCAGTGGGCGATCCAAAGCAAGGACTGAAACGCCCCCCCCCTTTTGGGGAAAAATTAGTTATCTTCGTCCAAACTGACCTGGACCCCATCCACTCCCATTTATAAACAGTTCTGAGCATATCATGTCCGTAGCAGAGGTCTTATAATGAAAACAAGCAAAGCAGTTGGGTCTAAAATGGCATTTATAACCCATATAGAATATTCTGTTACTTTCGTGTCGATTTTCGTCAAAATTGACATGTACTAAAATTTCAAACTTAGTGCTCTTAAGAAGTGACATGCAATTAAATGTTCAAAATCAGTTTGAAACCCACTTTTTCGTAGACTTTTCCACTTATTGATCCTGCATACTATTGTTAATAAAGATTGTGTCATGAAGTTCATTCATTTATATATAATAAAAGACATGTTTATCGCGTCAATTCACTAATTATATAATATATAATTTACACTGAATTATTATATTCTAACTAGTGACCTTGCATTAAAATATTATATCAAAACTTCAAGGGCGGGTAAAGAAAGAAGAGGGGTACCAAGATTCCGAAGGATAGAAGGGATATATTTGTACCGTTTTTATTGTGTTTTCAACTTATTTTTTCTATTCCTGTTTGAAAAGTGGGGTAGCCGGCGTAGGATACCTATTTCTTATTCGCGACTCCTCCGACAACACTCAATGGATTTCCATGAAACTTTAAAACATTGCTTGTTACAAAAATATAGATGAACATCCTATTTCATAACTCTATCTCACTGATTTGTTAAGGATAATTTTTTATGATTGTTTATCAATATGCATGCCCAGTTATAAAGCGTGAAATACTTTTGACATCGCACTGTAGATAAGTGTGCAACACACTATAAATTCATCAATAATTTCATTCGTTTTCATTGTTTTTGGTGATCTATTTGACATGATTATTCAAATTATCTAAATGATAAATATAGTATAACTTATTTGATATCAATTTTAAT
This sequence comes from Arcuatula senhousia, assembly GCA_963971305.1. Classification (NCBI taxonomy): domain Eukaryota; kingdom Metazoa; phylum Mollusca; class Bivalvia; order Mytilida; family Mytilidae; genus Arcuatula; species Arcuatula senhousia. The sequence goes on from OZ020310.1 coordinate 12,841,355, forward strand.
GTCACTCGTGTTGAATCATGCTAGGGGATTAAACTCGTGCGCTGATCATGTTTCGCGCACTTGTTGAATCCCGGCTTCGTGAGAAAATTGATATTAGCCACCCCTCATTAGTTATACTCACATAGTGAGGGTCATAATTTTTTATGTATACACACATAAATAAAAACATAAAATTTTAGAACCAAACGCCTGTGGCGCGGTCCCTAGATTTTCGAATCGTTGTTCCAATCACTTTATTCGAATCTGTAGATATATTAGTCCAAGGGTGGCATATCGAATATTTTATTATTAGGCCACTCCAAATTCTTCGTTCGTCGGAATCAACACGTCATCAAAGGAAAGGAGGATTTTTAGGACGTGATCGTCAACTTTACACTCTTTTTATGTATTCAGTCACACACAATTGTACGAAATATTCATTTTTTTTAAAAATGATTTATGAACAAAATATGCATTTGCGCATGAAGCATGCTCATTGACTTTCAAACATGACAACGATTCGTCAATCGACAAATAATGGGATAGATATTATAATTGTATAAATCGAAAGGTATTTAAAATTTATCTTCGTTTGTACTTTTTGATGTTTTCTGTTCCTTGTTTAAGAAGGGGTCTATCTGTGACTATGTCAGGGCTGGATTTGAATTATATGCATTTTATTTAGACCATGGGCCAATTGCAGAACCGCGAGCAGTGCCAAATTGCCGCGTTGAAGGCTGCTGGCGGTTGTCCGTTGTGGTTTTTCTAAATTGCCGTTTAATTGTGGGTTGTGTCGCGTACACTTATTCCACATCTCATTATTTTCTATTACATAAATGTTCAATTTAGACAGGTCAATGCGGAAGGTGTTACAGATTATTTTAACCCATTTTTAGTTGAAAATGTCTTAAATTTGCGCCTGTTTTATAAATACATCGTCACCAATTGGTATATATCAGAATGATGGAAGCTGGGGGGGGGCTGGATTTTATTCTTTGTTATTGTTTGTTAGAATGTTTTAGGTATTTTATCATATTCGCAAGCTAAGGGTTACGATCCGCTATCCCTCATCTTCAAGATGAGGGATAGCGGATTGTAACCCTTGGCTTGCGATGATGGTATTTTATATGCAAAACAATTTTTGTCCTATTTTCATTGACAGTGGTTGCGAGGAGAGGCGAATTATTCCTTTAACATACAAAACGCTACACATTTTTTTTCGCTTTAAATTAATTTTTTTTAGTAGAAAATTTCTTAAAATTCCTTAAATTTTCACCAGCTGAGAACATTGAATTACTACCACGATCCCACATTCAATTTGGCTAGCAAATTTAAATCAGAAGAAATCAGAAGGGTGGAGCTTGATTTTTATCCTGTGTTAGAAACAAGTTTTCGAACAAAACAAAATTGAAATATTTGTTTCCACATTGGGGCATATTTAAGACGAAGTTTTGAATATTTGCACATATGGTAAATCAAGTGGTTGTTAGGAAGACATGGAAGAGGGAATCACTTTTCTAGTAAGATACTGAACATTTTTTTTTCTCAGCCAAAGTTGTATAAGAGCCAGTGTGTCTTTAAGCACACCTAGGAACAAGCATTATCGACCTCAATAATTCTTTACTTATTCGGATATAGGGGTGAAATAATTTTTTTTCTGAAGAATAGAAACGTTATGAAATTGAATACGAAAAATCTTTAACAACTGGACCCAAGTCGCCTATCTGAAGTATCCTTAAAATTGTTTGAACTCGATGTGCGTGGTCCTAGCAGCGCTTACGAAATATGACAAAAGGACTCTTTTCAGTATATGTTCCCGTGTCCTTGGATAGAATTAATGTCTTTTTTATATCAGTTTTGTTGCGTCAAAACTTATTTATTATACCTTTCTATGCTATACGAGTTTGATCAAATATGAAGTACCATGCAGTACACACCACTGTTACAAGTTAAATTTCTTAATTGTATACATATGTCATAATGTAATCTAATAAATAGTATAGTGTTCCGTTTACTCCAGTTCGTCAAAAATATATGTAAAAACAAGTGTATCTGAGAAGACTCAAAGATCAACAATTAAAACTTCGAAAGCAGACGCGGATAAAGAAGGAGCACGAAGGGCCCAAAACGTTGAGCAGCTGCTTTCGCATCATCGTCAATGGTTGTAGCTGTATGATGTTTTTGCTGTTGAATAAAATCCAAGTAAAAAACCCTAAAAAAATATCGCATTTTTTTTGCGCTGCCTAACTAATTATTCTAGATCCGCCCCTGGAAAGGTGAGTCAAACACAGTGGATGATGTACCCCCATTCCTTTTTGTGTCAGGCTTTTAAACACATTTTTTGTTAAGTTTGTAACATCACACAAGAAGATTTTTTAATAACCATCCCTTACGTATTAATATTTGACTTTTGGACAAAAAAAAATTTCCACATACGACAACAGTTGCCTCCGGTGAGTGAACTAAGAGTTTCATTTCTAGATATTCTAAGGGGGTCTTCTAACGTTGATAATTAAATAAAACAGATAGTATAAAGTTATGCATAAAATCTAGGTACAATCGAAGACTGTCGGGAATTACGCGAGACTCTTTAGAACGTCAATTCGTGAGTTATTCATTGTAACGTCAGTCGGCAACGTTGCCATTCATTCAGTGTAGTAAACGACTTCAAACGGAACAGTTGTCTTTTATTCTCTCTCATCTCTTTCGCATTTACATCGTCCCTACAAAGATCTTATCAATTCCCCTCCTCTCAATAAAATAATCATTAAGTTTCCCTTTTCTGCATGCTAGGCATATAGCATTTTTCACACACACACACACCCCGAACTAGAATTTCTCCATCCCCTAGCTAGAATATAATAAAAGTCCTTAATAGGGGTTCACCATACGTCCGATCCTTATAAAAGACTTTCGATCAGTCTACCTAAATACCTAATGGCGTGATGTCAACGAACCAGGAAGAACCATTAATTTCAAGGTTGAATAACGAACACAAAATATTTACTTGGTATTTAAAACTATAAATCGAATAACACTATTGTAATACTAGCTCGCTGTAGATTTTTTAGTCACGTTTGTTTTTATCTAAAGTTTTTTAAAGACCGCCTCCCCCAATGACAGCTGCATAGAATTACAAACTATGTGGCTACATATAACTACCGAAGTATTGATTTGTTAGAATTTATCCCATTTTATATTTTGGAACAAAGCTCCTTTAAAGGTGACTTAGTGTTTAACATATTCTAGTCATGAATATCTAGTTAAAATAAGACCCCCAATCTGACGATAGTTTGTCGTATTTTTTTGTTTGTGCCAAGCCCCCCCCCCTTTTTCCACAATCTCACCTATTTTTTTCTTCAAACGATGCTATCACTAGGACCATAAGCAACACATAATTATTGGAGTCAAGCTTCCATGCATCAAATAACTTGACCTTTGAGTACGCAGTAGTTTAATTAAACTAATATGCTGGTATTAAAATTTAGAATCAGTGATCACCCTTTAGCCATAGAGACCGGTAGATATAAAAAAAAATACCAAGGGATCAACGAATATGTATTTCGTGCGGGGTTCTGGATGATGAAAGCCATTTCTTTTTTAACTGTAATATTAACAAAACTTTAAGGCCTACTTTTCTGAGTAACTATACAAATTCTAAAATACAAAATATTTTAAACCCGCTAACAACACAGCAAGTGAAATGTTTAGGCTCTTTTATAAAGCAGTCTTTAGAACTGAGGACAGGGGCCAAATAAAAGTTTCATTTGATTTTCAAGTATGAATGTTAGTCTGGTGGAATAAGTATATAAATATATATTTTACTGTGATTTGTATAATAATGTTTACTGTTTATTCCATTCAGAATTATTGTATGTGTATTGTATGTGTGCCTTTGATCTTATTGTAAGATGTAAGTTGTGCAAATAAATGACTATTAAAGTCATAAATTACACCGAAGCTTTCTCACCTTTATTTATGCAATAAATTGGCATCTTGGGTAAGAAGTAAAATGAAGATACTAGTATAAATCTACATTTTAATCAGATTTATCGTAAAATAACTTTACAAAGCTTTAAGTACGATATTTTTTATTACTTTTTTCTAGCTTTTCATATGTTACAGTATATATGTATTAGGTATTTCTTGAGCTAAATCACTTTTTCAGGAATTCACATAATCACTAGGCCATTTAGTACTTACATGAAATTTCTGAGAAAAATCATGAAAATTGCACACATTTTCTGACTTTTTAATTATTATAAATCTGCTATGAGATAATGATAAAACGTGAAAAAAAAATAAGTCAGAACGATGACGAAAATTGTTAAAATCAATCTTTATATTGTTGAAAATATAGAAACAGTTGAAATATTCACAACACCTTGTTCTAAGAACATTAAATCTAAGTGCCATATAAGAAGCAGTGAGGTACCAATAGTTAGAAGATTTGTTCCCCTTGGTTCCCTTAACCTGATATTACATATACACTTCTACATCTATATTTTATATCTGGGGTCCCTCCTACTTCATTTGAAGACACAGTTCAGTTCTTGAGTAACATGTACTCCAATTTCAAACTTAATGCTCTTAAGAAGTGACATGCAATTAAATGATCAAAATCAGTTTGAAACCCACTTTTTCGTAAACGGTCCCACTTATTGATCCTGCATACTATTGTTAATAAAGATTGTGTCATGAAGTTCATTCATTTATATACAATAAAAGACATGTTTATCGCGTCAATTCACTAATTATATAATACAAAATTTACACTGAATTATTCTATTCTAACTTGTGACCTTGCATTAAAATATTATATCAAAACTTCAAGGGCGGGTAAAGAAATGTACGTATAGAAAGAGGGGTACCAAGATTCCGAAGGATAGAAGGCCTATATTTGTACCGTTTTTTTGTGTTTTCAACTTATATTTTATATTCCTGTTTGAAAAGTGGGGACACACATCCCGTTCGTCCGGTTAGCCGGCTTAGGATACCTATTTCTTATTCGCGACTCCTCCGACAACACTCAATGGATTTCCATGAAACTTTAAAACATTGCTTGTTACAAAAAATATAGATGAACATCCTATTTCATAACTCTATCTCACTGATTTGTAAAGGAGAGTTTTTTATGATTGTTTATCAATATGCATACTCAGTTACTGTTACAGTATTTCTATATCTATTATAAAACTGTATTTTGGAGAGGACTTTTAAAAACATAGTAAAACCCGTTGGGGGGATGAATAGGGTTGCTCAAGACAGGAGGTCGTTGAATACAGGTGATCGTTAAGACAGGTTTGACTGTATATGATAAGGGTTGGGGTCCTTGGGTGTCAGCGGCTCACCCCTACCAAAAAATATATGGAGTGACCCCCCCCCCCCCCCCCCCGGGACCTCAGTAGGATTTTTGTTTGTTTCCAATCCCATAGTTTGCCTGTTGGGCTGCGTCACACATTTTCTTCTTTATGCTAATTTGGGCTACAAACTTTAAGCAGAGGTGAATCCCTGTACAGTTTGCATTGTGCAAGAGTGACCCTTTTTAATTGAAAATCCAAACGAAAATAAATAACACAATTTTCAAAGTCAAAAGATTTCTTCCAGTTCGTCCATTTTGTGCTCTTCAATCCTCTTTATCTTTGAGATGAATTGAAATATTGAAAGCATAGACGATAATGATATGTGAAATAAGTGTACGCGACGAAACCTGCATAGACAAACGGCAATTCAAAAAAAAAATCCACAGTGGAAAACAGCCAACAGTCTCCAACATGACCAGAGGTCGCTGCTAACCGTCTTGCACTAGCCCAAGACTAAAAACAATACATAAAATTCAATACAAATCCCCAAATTATCACCTATTTTCTAGACATTGAACAATTAACACAAAAATCACAGGAACAAACTGAAGTTTTGACAAGGATCCTGGGTTAGGACCGGCATTTTTGGGGGCCCAACTCCCCCTATAGATAATCTTTAACAAAGCACAAAATAACCTACAGCAAAAATCAAAGCGATTAAATTGATTTTTCCACAGTTTAATTAAGCTTTGAAATATGAAACCAAATCGCGAATTTCCCGCATACATGTCATATAATACGTGTCTTGAGGTCATCTTCGCAAAATTCAAATGAAAAAAAGGCATCTTGAGCATAGCAAAGTATGTATGGTAAAAACAGTAAAAACGTTCTCTCCTTTTTAATTGTTTCAAAATAACAAAATAACAACAACAAAAATAAAAAAAAATTAATTTTATCTTTGACCATATAACATATTACTTAAGGAGATCACAAATGTCATTCACTCCCAGATCAAAGATATAGTTTCTATTTTCTACAATACTACAATTTTGAACATCAAGGGAAATAAATCTGATCCCAACTTTATAACAATCAATTTCTTTAGGATTGGGCTTGAATAATACGTAGTTTATTTTCAATCCAGGAACTATTGCAAAAAAGCGAGCAGCGACCACTGGTCACAACGATCGAAGGCTGCTGGCTGTTTTTGGTTGTGGATTTTTTTTTAATTATCGTTAATATTGTAGGTTGTACTATCACAATATCTTCTATATGATGCCATTCACGGGTTTTTATCAAGTAATAAATTCTTTTTATCAAGTAATAAATTCTTATTCTTATAACATCTTTTCTTGAGAGAACCACACATATTCCATTAAAGGCTTACTAAAATTTTCTTTGGGTGAAAGCTATAGGTGGGTTTACCAGTGGTGGACACGCATCAATCTTTAAAATTTGAGGAATTTGGAATAAATATTTAGATCAATATGACTTTTTACCACTTCATGATCTTTAAGAAATATTTCATTTATCATATATTTTAAATCATGCAATTAATAATCGAATCTAAAGAGCATTAAAGAATGCACCACCAACTTTTGAATTTTTCTTTTATGATATCTTATCTAAAAGGAAGATAAAATATTCAATCAAATACAGTGAACTAAATGTCATTAACTTGATGAAATTGAGGCAAAGAAAAAAAAATCCTAAAGCCGCCAAAAATTGAATAAAAAGAAAACCCCAAAAATCAGCAATCAAACAAACGAGTATTGAATCACTATCTGCACATGGAAATTTTGTTCACATTATAATTTCACATGAAACTAACGTGAAATTCACGTGCAAACATTCACTTGAATTTCACGTGAATAAATGTTGTCGACGTTTTTATGTTCTGTGACTTTCATGCACTTCTATAAATATAAAAAAAAATTCTCATTTTAAGAATTTTCATGTGAAATTCACGTGAAATCAGCTCTGACGTGAAATAGTTAACTAAATTCACGTGAGTTTCACGTGAAATTAATGTGAATTTCGCATTAAATTAATTTCATGTAAAATTCACGTCAATTTGCTCGTTTCACGTGAAATTCATGTGAACTTTTTACGTGAAATTCACGTTAATCCTGATTTCATCTGATTTCACGAGAACAATATCTCCCTGTGTGTATGAGTATGTAATTTGAAAATTAAAGTTCAATCTTATATTTCAGTTTAAAATGAAAAAAAAAATGGATGATAAATGTACATCAAAAATAAAATATATAATGTTGGATGAAAAGATTTATATTATACATTTTTTATATGAAAAAAAAAAGAATCCTTAATTTGTTTGTGTGAAAATGATGAAAATTAACGAAATTAAATTTTCAGTTTAGGATACATCTTCAGTTAACTGCATAAACCAATAATAAAAACATCAATTTTTAAATGACTTTTTATTTAATTATTGATTAATTTTTTTTGCTATTTCTTTTCATCATTTTTTATTTCAGGATTAATATATCATAAAATTAATTCTAACAAATATTGATAGAGAATAAAGATATACATCCGCGTGATTTAACAGACCACTGGTAGTGAATTTTCCACACTCCATCGTTTATTTCTTTTTCCTTGTTTTTTTTTGTTTTGTTTTTTTTTTTTTTTTTTTTGGGGGGGGGTTGTAGTCGTGCAGATTTTCGGCGAAATTGAGTCAATACCGGGCCAACACGCTTCGGAAGTCCTGTATTTACTCTGTTTGGTTTTGAAACTAATACTATAAAATGTTTCAGATACCTTTTTTGCAGTGTCGCTCTGTTCAAATATCAATATAGCACGGTGAGGAGTGTACTACCATGTCAAGTGAAACTACTGTGTGCAATTGTGATGAATGTTTTCTGTTAAATTTGTCTTTATCCCCCCTCATTCAATAGTGGACATTAGGTGGAACACCCCTTGTCCAAAAAAGTTCCTTTTTCCCTTTTAAACTTTGATTTGGACCAAGACTTGCATGATTCAACTACTAAAAGCTCATTGACTGACTTCAGATGGAACCCCCTTTAATAAAGACTCCTGTGCCGAGTTTTAAATGGTAAGATATAGGTTGAATTGACCTATCCTTTTTCTACGTCGCCGATCCATAATATTTCTCAGTAAAAAAACCGGGGTCGATGTGACCAAATATTTAAAAAAAAGCACAGTGAGAAGTGTACCACCATGTCAAGTGTAAACTTAATGTGTAAGTTTGGTGTAGATTTTCGGCAAAATTGGTCTTGAATCCCCGATTCATCATTCATCCAGCCAAATTTACATGCACGTCAACTTCTTTAAGCGCCCTAGTGTCGCTCCTGTCAAATATTAAAAACAGCATGTCAAGATAAAACTACTGTGTGTTAGTTTGGGTAGATTTTCTGTAAAATTAACGTTCCCTCTCCCATTCTTCAGTAGCACACCCCCACACACACAAAAAAAGATAAAATGTTGATCTACTCTAGTAAATGGTTACGTTGACCTACCCGTTTTCTATGTCGCCGATCCATAATATTTCTCAGTAAAAAAAAAAACAAATATCGAATTTTCCTTATGAAATACACATTATTCCTAATACACGTCTCGAAAATAGATAAAAACAAAACAAAAAAGACACAAAACTTCAAGTATGATCGTCGGAGTCAACAATTTTCAAAGCTTTAAATTATAGCCTGTATACCTCGCAGTTTGTCAAAGAATCACAGTTTAAATGTAGATATATTTTTTTCTCCTTCACGGGTGGATGATGTTTTGACAATTAAATAGTAGTTATATTTTTGTTTAAAAATAGAACCATTGGAATTTTGAAATTGCGTTGCTTTCTTTCAATAAATATCATATTGAATTACATTTTTGATACTTAACACCAATGTTTTTAAGTTAGGCACAAAAGCAAGCATTTCTTCAACAGGAGATGACACATGAAAAACATCACATTTACAAAAAAAAAGTTTAAATTACACATCTCAAGAAAAAATAAATTGCATGTTTTTGAGTTTGATTCAACAACAAGGATCTATTGACGGATATAGTATGAAAAACCATGATCATATTTACAAAAAGGTTTTTACGCATTTTAAGAAAATTTAATTGCATAATAGTTTATTTTTCATTTTGTTTAATGTCATATTTTAATGCAATCCATCCATATTTTGGAGTTTATGTACAAGTGCAGGAATTTATTAAATGGGCATGGTTTACTGTCTCTAAGAATATACAGGTCTATGACTGTATCAAAAATAATACATTTACATAAAAAAAATCTGCATCTTAATAAAACTTGTATTGCGTTGTTTTATATTAATTTAAAATCAAGAGAACTCTAAAATAGTGTTTAAAAATTAATATATGAAAACATGAAGTATAAGATTTAATCAAATTATGTATATATTAATGTAAAATGTCGAATTCAGTATTATGAGTATTTAAGAAACAAAGAAAAAAAACCCAAATATTTGTTCGCAGTCAGTTTGTCTACAATAAAAAAATGTTAAGTATTACTTATAAACTGTTTATTTTATTTTATTTTCTACTAAAATGTCTTAAAGGTTTGTTTGATATCCCAAGACAAATATTTTTTGCACTGATATTGTGTTAAATAGAATCCATTTTTATTATTGTGTGCATATAGATGGCTGCTGGCTGTTTTCCATTGTGGATTTTTTAAAATTGTCGTTTGTATTGTATGTTGTATCGTGTACACTTATTCCATGCAAATCTCATTATCTTCTATATAGAGCAAGATTTTTCAGTCACGGATAACATACGCTTTCGGTGCCAAAACTCCATTTTTTTGTATTTTTTTAATTATAAGATGGTGCCCCCTTTGAATGATATATGCTATTAACAGAATAAACAATGACATAAATTTTTTAGGTCAGTGTTCTTTTTAAATTCATTCATCAGAACCCAGACTTCCTGGTTGCTGAACTTTCGGACTACTCGGCCATTTCCGTCACGCCGATGGATTCCGAAACACAAAAGCTGTTCTATATTTTGTAAAGATTTTAAATTCTATTTGTGTATTTTAGACGGACACTGTAGGACTAGAACCTTGATCAGAAGTACAAATTTGTGATACTTTCATAAAAGCCTAGCTAGCAAAAGCAGGAGTGGATTAAGATTATTGAAAGGTGCGGTGCCTTTAGTGTACTCCCGGAGTGTATTCACATATGTCAGAAGACAATTGTGACGAAAATTTGCAAGAATATTACAAAATTTTCTTAGGAAAGCAAGGGGGACACATAATTTTTGTTCGGACCGATAAGGAATGAAAATATATTCTTTTCCAATTTTTGCACTTAATAAGTTAGCAAATGGTCGTTGCCTAAATTTCATTTCCCTTTTTAGCTTATATGCTATTTGTTGTTTTAAATTTCTGTTTTATGCCAAATCAACGGGTTCTAATATATGTGTTTGTGTGTGTTGGCGTTTAACGCCCTTTTTCGACGCACCTGGGCCATGTAGGGCGGTCAGTGTTTAATGGCGCAGGAAACCGGAGTACCCGGAGGAAACCACCAACCTTGGGCAGGTAACTGACAAACCTAATCACATACAGTTGGGGGGAAGTCCCTTTTTTTTGTTAAATACAAACGGGACTCGAACACCAGCTCAGAGGTGATCGGCTAATGATTAGTAGTGTGGTATCTAAATTTAACCAGCGCCTTAGACCACTCGGCCACCCAGACCTCGGTTCTTATATGTCCGTCTGTCTTGACTTGTGCATTTGATGAATCGGGATGGGCAGCCAATTGCAAATACCAGCTATGAATTACATATACTATTCTGATTCATGAATAACAGTTTTTCAAGGTAGGGAAAACACCTTCAAAATTTTTAGTTTCGTTCAATGAATTCAGGGTTCAGATGACTGCCATAAAATCTGTCAAAAACTATAATTTCGTATCGAAAATAGTCTGCTACGGGGTCCAACCTGTAGCCTTTGGTCGGAACAATTACGAATTACCAAAAAAAAGATCAATTTTCAACATAAAATAATAACTAAGAATTTACGTAATCCATCTTAGAGAAATCATTCATATAGTTGGCTACCGACCATTTCAGTTCAACAGGAGAAACCATGCAACTGTAGCTTTGGTGTGTCACTGGCTGGACGATCCATGGCACATAGCGTGTCTTTTTTTAGCAATCGCTGCTGAGGTTTCCAGCCAATAGTCACGACTATAAAACCCCATCAGTTAGTGCAATCTAAGTCTACCCCGACATATTTATTTTGAGTCGGACTTCAGTAAATAATCTTTGTTAAAATACAGGTTGGTACTAATGTTTGTTTAGTATGCGAGTTGTTCGATCTGTGCCAAACTAGATATCTTTGGATAATTCCAGGAGTATTGCATTATATCCTAGTCTTGGACAGATTGCAAGAAGACACTCAGCAAAAGCTTTCTTCGTTCAATGCTGTCAGCTGTTTGGGATGGCAGCAAACAATAATAATCAAACTTTTAGTGTTTCGAATATGTATTCTTTCTTTAAATTTTTACTTTTTTGGTTTTTGCTGAACACGTTTCAGTCAAATCAGATTCTTGCATGGTCACTTAGCTTTTGGAGGATAAGAGCCCAAGTAACCAAGCTACATCTCGCTTGTACTTGGAAACCTATACACGGAGCTCCCGCAGGATACCTCCCTCAGGTCGCAAGGTCGCTTTTAAAAGGGGCATGAGGTCGCAAGGTAATTTTGAAAGGCCTATTTAGGCGGAGGTCGCAGGTCGTTTTTTTTGGCATAGGTCGATTTTATGAAGTGTAGGTCGGAAGTCGCCCTTAACAAGCCCTCAGGTCGCAGGTCGTTTTTAACCCTGCGGGAGCCACATACACGTTAAGTAGCCCAGGCCCCACAGAGGTATACAAAATCCAGCTTCATATTAAAAACGAAAGAATATGGAATATGTGCCAAATAGACACGATCCACATATTGAAATGATTTTAATAAATGTACAAAAGCAAAATTTCACTGCGTGTGCATAAATCAAAGCACTCGAAAAATAAAATGTCAAGTGCAGGGAATAACGTGCATGTTATAACGATAGAATTCATGAAACGACACTTGGCTACCTTGGTTTCCTTGGTCTGTCCATCAAGTCGGACAACCTTTGGTTATGAAATGTAGGAAAACACCTAAAAGTTTATGACCCGGTCCAGTAACCACAAGATATATCTTCCCAGGGACTTCCCCATAATTAGTATAAGTACCCTTTAAAGTTATAAACCTTTTTTGATTATATCCGTATGAAAATTCTAAAGACATCATCATCATTTAGCATATGAATGCAGATCTATAGGATATTACTGCATGGTACCAAAATCCCTACCTTTATTGTATACTTGTACGTACTTGATAAATATTTCGAAATATTAATAACTTTAATGATTCATCAGGCAGTTCTTATTTTCCTACACTTACCTTTGTTGTATTGCGAAATACATGTCTAGTTGATTTACGGTTAGACGACAACAGGGGTCCAGTACATCATTAATCATAAAGTGAAAAGCTTTGCTTACAAAATGTTAAGCTCAGCTAGGAAGCTTTTCCAAATGCTTCTTTAAATTGAGGTTTACTGGTGCCCTCTTTTAGGTATTAAGGATCTTATAATGTAAGTCTTGCTTCTGCCTTTCTTGCCTAACAGAATGGGAATTATTGCAGATAAAATAAAGCTTTTGATAGCTAAGGACAGAAGATGTAAGGTGACCCCTGATAGGGAGTATGTCCTTAAAAGAGTAAAACGATCGTGTTCATGGAATAAATAAAATCATAGACCTTTATATCTAATATACAGGTCTATGATAGACTTATGGAACAATTGCTTGGTGTTGCTTCAGGGCAGTGCCACTGTACATGTAAAATAGCTTTTTATTAGTTTAATGTATCACAAAATTAAGCTTTCCTGTATACAACTCCATTAGGTTGAAGATGTCGAATGACCCTTTTCATATATGAGTTATGACCCCTAAAATGTATTTTGCCGTCCTAACAAACAGTGATAATTATTGCAGTTAAAAAAAAAAAATTGCGCCTCCTGTTTGAATTTTTCAGGATCCGCCACAGGTTAAAATCAAAGTACTGATAGTACTTGTAAGCCGGGATAATCTACAATTAAAACGATGTTTATGTTTAGTATAAAAGTGTGTATTGATATGTTAATTGATATGTGATGAGGAATAAGCAATTAGGGGGAGGGACAGTCATAAAATTAATCATCAATTTTGTTTATTCGCTACCGGACAAGATTTGATAAGCAAAAAAAATATAATGTAATCAGGCAATAAATAAAAAGTTTTAATTTTGGTTCATATCGGTCCCTTAATTTAATCAAAACGATAAAAGCGCGACTGAAATGATTAATCCTCCATTTTTAATCCACCGCTTGAAAAAACTTAAGAGGCTGTCCATGTAGAAATCAGGCAAAGCCTACAGAATCTGGCACATGAAGAAAAAAACAAGTTGCATTTTTGCCCCTTTTCTAAAAAATCCCCAAATCAATCCCGAATGTCAAGACAAGATAAAGGCATGACCCAAAAAGCAACCCCATTCATTCTTTTATGATATGAAACATTATTGTAAAATTTCACACCATTTGGTAAACCAGAACAAAAGCGATTGTGGAAACAAACAAAAAAGTATAGCGATGGCCCATAATTTCTATACGGAAAAGGGGGGAGTCTCCAAAATCAGTCCACCCATCCTTTTTTGATAAGGAAAATCATTGTCAAAATTCATAGCAATCAGATTACTCGAACTTATTGTGGGAACACTTAACAGACGACGACAGCATCATACCAAAATACGTCCGCATTTTTTTTGCGGTCGTTATAAATACACATTGAAAACCAAACCACAATCAGTTAAACTGTTTGTACAAGATGCAAATCTAAACTGCATGGAGAAGATAAAATTTATGTCACAGTGACAGTGATAATTGTACGTATTTAAGGAATTGATACATATATAATGCCCGGTCAACACGACCTCTACATATTAACGTCGCTGCAGACCTATATATAGGTATAGTCACGACGTTAAACTCCCCAGTCAGACCTCTTTATATCATCAGCTGGACATACAAAGAAGCTTATACGGAGTTTTGAACTTTTTGAACAGGTAATTATTTAATGAAATTTGAAAATAAAAAGTTTTGATTTAAAAGATCGAATAAGTTTTCATTATATTTTTAAGAAAAAAAAATCATATTTTCTTGGTAGAGCGTCATGTTTGACACAGAAATAGCTAACACAGTTATGTTGATCCTCGGTTGTTGTGTTCACTTAAGAAATTTTATCGGAGTACTTTTCATTCAGTACATTTAGATGTTTTGATTCGAATGCTGTTGATGAGAGGTTACTCCTTGAAATAGACATATACAGCATAACCAAACTAACCAATCTAATCGTTTTTAATACCAGTTTTTCGGTATTTGCATTTTGAAACCGCTGGGTCGATAACCACTGCTGGTGGACCAGAAGTCCCGGAGGGCTATCATTAGAATTATCTCGCACGAATTTACCATTAAGTTTCCATTTCTTGTGTTGAAATTTCCGATTGTTGAACTCAAAATTGTTTAAAACACAAGATTTCTTTCCCTGAACTGCACATGTGCTGGATTTGACTTTCATGTTCAAACCATTTTGCCATTAGTACATGTACTTTTCATTCAATACTTTTGGTTTTTGACCTTCCAATGTTTTGATTGCTGCTGATGAGAGGTTACTCCTTGAAATATACGGCATAATCAAATTAACCTTTTTTGGTATTTGAATATGGAAGACATAATGCGCTATAGACAAATATGGAATTTTAATCTCTCAGATGAGTGCAGACGTTGTTTTGTCATAGGATTTTGTTTTGTCCTTATCTTCCGGATTTGAGACGCTGATTCGACCAATAGCAACGCGACAGGTGTGCTATAGCAAGCACGAACTGTTTGAGTACATGTACTCTTCCGGAGCAAGTGAGTTCACTCTCGTTACGACTTGAGTTCGCATTGTTCATTGCTATTCATTCAGTTGATTTTTTTTGTTTTAAGACAAGTTGTTTGTTTCTCGTTCGTGTTTACTGGTTTCTCCTTTGCCCTTTCGGGCTTTTGACATTCAAAGCTCAAATTTGCACCACTTTGGTTCTTTCAGTAAAACAAAAGATCATCTGCTTAATTTTTTTGGTCTTCATCTCTTTTTTTTCTTCCTTCCCTCCTTCCGAGTTCTATTAACTACCCCCCCCCCCTTTTCATGCCTTTTGTGTTGTAGGTATGGATCCAAAAAATTATGAAGAAAGATTTCAATCGATTGTTCAAAATGGGTTTATTGGTTTGGAGATTGCTAAAGGACACAAACTAGGTCTGTATGAAGCACTCCGAGACTTAGGCGAACCTGTGACGTCACATGAATTAGCGTCAAGGTGCAAGCTGAAAGAAAGGTTAGTATTGATGTTCTGTGTTTCGGTTTATGTGCAGTTTTTTATGTTGCTTCATAATTTGATCTTTAAGCTGGATCAACTTCACACAAAAAGCGATGTTTTTTGAAGCACTAGCATTTTCGTTTTAACTGACTGCTGGATAAATCATGTTGTATCGTTCATTAACTATGACTATAGTCGTTTGACTTTATAAGCAGCTGCTGAATCAATTTAAATTTCAAAATAGTCAAAACCTTAAAGTTTCTCCTACCAAGAAATAGGTTGATCTTAGACATAAATTTGTTTCCAGCTCGGCATTTTTGGTCCTTGTTCTCAATGCTCTTCAAATTCATATAGTGTTTGGAATTTTCAAACTTTTGGTTGAGCGATTCTGATGAGTCTTGGATAGACGGGACGCGTGTCAGGCGTAGTAAAACTTATTGTCTGTAACTTTGTTGTAATTTTTATTTCAATAAACATGTACATGTACAACAATACAAATTGTTCACTTAAATCCATCAATTGGAATAAAATTAACTGTCCACTTTGATTACCTTAAACTTTGATGGTAAAGCAAAGGGGTTTGACCAGTCGCCTGACCATAAAATTTTAATATTGTGATGATAAGGAAAAATGGGAGAATCGAAGAATCGAAGAGGAGGTCGACTCAAAAACAAAATTTACCCCCAACGCAAATTTTAAGGGACGATAAATGAAAAATCGCGTCCAAAAGGTAACAAGGTCGAATCAAGGAAACAATAAAATAAAGGTAATAACAAAATTACCGAACTTGGAGAATCAATCTCAAATGTTCATAAGACGAGACAAAACCAGGAATACATACCGGAAAAAATTGAAGATCGAAATGGTCCTGACTTGGTAACTTAAAAGCTTAAAAACTGAAGTTGGGTGACCTGTTAGAGAACATGGGAAACTTCTTTGTTATAAAGTGCCAAGTGATCTATAGTGACACCCATCACTAACTTCACATGCCATAAGGGGTGTACAACATTCTAAATAAAGTTATCATATTTTGCTTTTTTTCAGATATGTTCGTGAATGGCTTGGTTGTATGACAGCAGCACAGCTTGTTTCCATCTCAGATGACGATAAATACTTTATCCCAGATGACTGCAAACCCCACACATCAACGAGTCAACTTGCGAGCCTGATGCCTGCAATGGCGGCATATTCAAAGAAAAACATGGAATGTTTTCGGGCTGATGGCCCAAATGGTAAAACATTGTACATGTATTGATAATTTACTGTGTGTTAATTTTTTAGCTTTGTTTGGAATTATCGATAGAGGGAGAGTTGGGTCAAATAGAAAATAAAGAGACGTGGAATAAGTGTACGCGACACAGCCTACAATTAAACGGCAATTTAGAAAAACCGCAATGGACAACCGCCAGCAGCCTTCAACAAGGCCATTTGACACTGCTCGCGGTTCTGCAATTGGCCCATGGTATAAATAAGATGCATATAATTCAAATCCAGCCCTGAAATAGTCACAGATAGACCCCCTTATTAAACAAGGAACAGAAAACATAAAAAGACAAGTACAAACGAAAGCTTTGTCAAAGATTCCTGGCTTAGGACAGGCACATGTAATATGTGGCGGGGTAAAACTAGTTTTTTGGGCCCAACCTTCCCCCTATCAACACTTTGCCTCATTTTATATGTGCCTGTCCTAAGCCAGGAATCTTTGACAGAGCTTTTGTTTGTACTTGTTATGTTAATGTCTTCTGTTCCTTGTTTAAGGAGAGGGCCTTTTTAAGACCATTTCAAGTCTGTATTTGAATTGCATGCATTTTATATTTTTTTTTAACTTGGACCAATCTCAGAACAGCAGGCAGTGCCAGATTACCACGTTGAACATGTTGAAGGCTGCTGGCTGTTATTCATTGTGTCATTTTAAGTTGCTGTTTGTTTATGTGGGTTGTGTCGCGTACATTTATTAAACTCATTATCTTCTATTTATAATATCATGAAGTTGAAAAAAAAAATTTAGATTTATTTTGTTTTGGTAAAAACCCACCTCATACACTTTTCGCTGTACTCTCAGCAAGAAGCAGAGAGGCACCAACAGGGCATTCGAGTGTCAAAGGTCTGAAAGGGCAACGACAAAACTGGTAAACACGAACAAGAACAGCACAGAGAAACACGAAACACAAAATCAACCGAACGGCAGACAACAACGCAAACTCAAGTCGTAGCAAGATTGAACTCAGGTGCTCCGGAAGAGTAAGCGGTTCCTGCATGCCGTAGCACACCCGTTGTGCTGCTAATTTCAAATTCAGTGTGTCAAATCCGGGAAATTAAAGGAAGACACAACAAAACTCAACGACAAACCAACATTAGATAGAAATCACATATTTCTCTACCAGTACACGGTGTCTACCGTAAAATATCTTGAGTGAACACAGCAACCGTAGAATTACATGCATTATGCCGAAACAGGATAGTTTGCATACGTATTTAAATATTCTATAGAATCATATAAAGAAGCAGGGGTACCAATGGGGCTTCCGAATTCCAAAGGTCCAAATGGGCAGAGACAAAAACCATTTAACACCTACGAGAATAGGACAAAAAAAAACAGACAACATAAAACACAAAAATACAAAAACAACTGTATAGCCATCAGCAACGCGAACTAAAGTCGTAACGAGAGTTAACTGAGGTGTTCCGAAAGTATATTATGTATAGCAATCTTTTGTTTCTATGTTTTATTAGGTTTTAACACGTACATTAGAATACACATTACGGTATTCACATAAGCTACAAGCTGATTAAGCCTGACATTTGGTATTTTGCTGATAACTAAAGTATCATATATATACAGCGAACTTATGCATGTTGCTTTGCTTCCCGTCCGGCAATGCATATTTTAAAAGCTTTTATCCTTGTTTTTTTTTGTTAAGGCTACAACTACGCCGGACATCCCGACACCTTTGATTGGCTGGACGAGGGAAGAAGTGAATTTGATTTCGAATGGATCGAGAAAACTATGTTTCCCTCTGGTTTCAAAGACAAAGGTGATTTTTTTCGTATGTTCTTTTTTCCTTGCATCATAAACATTTCAATATCTTAAGGCGTTCGTTTTTTTTAAAGCATGTGTCATACAAGTACAAGTATGGGATACATTTACAAAGAAAAAAAACCTGTCATTTATTAAGCTTACAAAATAAAATCACAACGGCGCACCCTTCATTCAATCTGCCTATGTTCTGTGTTGCTTAAAACATGGCTCTATGATCATGATGATATGGTTGTTGAGACTTTACCATAATTATTAAGATATATATTAAGATTTTTAATTTGCGTCTGTCGTCTGTCGTCTGTCAACATTTTTTTTCCAAATTTACTCCTTTGAAACTATTGTCCACACTAAATGAACTTGGTATGATTGATTCTTATAGTGTCGTGCACCAAAGTTGTGTTTCGATTTTTTAATGCATAAAAAATGACATAAAATAATACCAGGGGCAGACTACTGTTTTTTATGGCTTTGTTTCTGATTTTTTTTCTACCCGCAGGAAAAGCTTAATTATTTTTTTTTTATCTAAAACAACATGATTATTAAGTACCGCGATTCCGTGTGGAGCTCTGGAGGCAAATAGGCCCACACAAGAGCCTAGCTTGTCGTAAAAGGCTACTACTAGTCTTGGGATTCTAAAATCGGGTTAGTGCTTAAACCAAAAGAGTGACGAATTGTGGCTGAATACGGAGGCCTCGTCCGCTGGGGTTGTCAGGTCTGTAATACGTAAACCCTGACCGCTGACCATAAAGGGCCAACGTGTGTGGAGAATGCACGTAAAATCAATTTGTTGACCCCTTAGTAGTGCACCATATAGATTAAATTTGCTGCCCCTACCTATCTCTCCCCTTTTCCTTTAATCTTCAAAATCTACTGCTTCTTTGTTTCCTACCCCACTTCACCCCATCATTATCATCATCCTTTTCATGTTCATTTTATCATCCTTTTCATGTTCATTTTGTCATCCTTTTCACGTTCATCGCCTTTAAACATTTTTGTCCCCCCGCCGCAAAGCGGAGCGTGAACATAGAAATGCCGGGCATCCGTCCGTCTTTCCGTCCGTCCGTCACTCTTTTTGCAAGCGCTCTCAAGGCTACATATTTTGTCAGAATTTCATGAAATTTATACCAAATGTTTATATTACTAATACCTTGGTCAAGATAAAAAAAAATCAGCATTTTTCGATAATTTTTGTAAGAGTTATGGGACTTTGACCATAAAAACGACTCTGTTTTTTTGAAAACAGACCATGTAAGCGCTCTAATCTGTTGACGGATTTTCATGAAATTTTTACCAAATGTTTAAATCACTTATACCTTGGTTTAGTTAAAAAATCAGCCGTGTTCGATAATTTTTGCTTGACCGGCGGGGGACCCTTGAATTCCGTTCGTGTAGAATTTATTTTGGCTTGTAAAATATTTAACGATCAATTGTAATATTGGCATACTAGGTTAAACCTGCTTCATATTAAATACAATACAGAAATGAGTATGTTTCATTGAATTCTTTTTCAATTTGTTTCTCATTTTCTATCTCTTTAAGATGCTATTGTCAATGTTTTGGACTTCGGGTGCGGGACAGGTGCATTAGCGATCAAACTGGCAGAGTATTTACCAAGAGCTAATATTATTGGCATAGACATCGAGGAATACGCCATTAGCGAATCAAATAAAAAGAAACAAAGTCGAAACTTATCAAATATAAATTTTGTCCTTGGAAACGGAAAGCTAGATCAGTCATGGAACGCGAAATTTGATTGGATAGTTATGTATGACGTATTACACGATTTACCCAATCCTTTTCCAATTATGGCTGAATTGAAACGGGTCTTGAAAGATGACGGTATAATTTCTACCAGTGAACCGTACTTACACTCCGACCACAAGAAAAATGTAGGAAATTTTACAGCCGCAATGTACTACGTTTTCAGTACTAACGCATGTTTGCCCTGTAGTATGTCCGAGCCCCCGGCTGTGGGACACGGGATAGGGTGGGGCATCGAGAATAGGGCCGCTTATGTCAAATCGTTAAACTTTAAGATTCTAAATGACGAAGATAATAGTGTATTGCATATGCAGAAAGAAGAAGAGGTTTGATGGAAAAAGTGAAACATTGAATACAAATTAAAAGCTTAACATGCATAAAGCTTTTTAACTTCAATTAAAACTTTATAAATGTTCGGATTTTTATACACGTAACCGTTTTCATTCGTTTATCATAATCTATGAACTGCACATGTTAAAAATGTGCTATTCAATTGAAATCACACATTTAAGACGTTCGTACTTTAATATCAATATTAACATTGAAGAAAAACTCAGTGCGACGTTTAAAAAGTTAATTGTCACTCCTTAACTTTTTAATACAGTGTATCAAAGAATTTATGATTTGTGATTATGATAGATAATTGTCTACTTAATAAAATAACGAAAAGAAACCGACAGGTCCATGTGCTCATTTCTAAGATAATTATTTAACGTCAAACATTTGGCGGGAAATCAGACTCCTCTAGATTTTATATAACTTTAACATTGTGGCGTTTTTGGCTTTATAAAGCATGAAGTTGCATGAAGAATTGCAAGAAATTTTAAACAGTTTGGTTTTAAGGTCTATATAATCAGAAAATGTCATAAAATGTAGGGGTCAGAGCGCCAAAATAATCTTCGATATCTAAAGGTTTAGTCAAGAGGAGGTCCGAAATCAGACTGAAAGTGTGACCATCCTTAATTAATGTCTTATAGATTTCAGTTAGAAGAAGGCTGTTGCTAACTGCTCATTTGCAAATGTCTTTCTGGTCTGGGTGTGATGTTGTAAGAACACTTTTTTCGAGGTTTTAGTCCTTTATAGTTCAATATCAACTTTTTTGTTCTTTAACATTTAGATTATAAAGTATGAAAACGTGTTTGTCATATTAAAACTGTAATTCTTTATGCTGTTTATGGTTACACTATTTTTGTGGGGTTCCAATTTTCGTGGTTTTTTGAGGGTGGCCTTGGCCTACGAAATTTGAGAAGCTGAACATTGATCTGTATGCTAAATACATCAGAACAACGGATTTAAGAATCCAAGAGCTTATCATTTTTCATCAAACGAATAAAAATAAAAAATACAAATATAAGTGAATCCACAAGATCACAAGAAGCATCCTCGCACCAGCAGTATATGAATCAAAATGATTGAAAGGCCGAGAAAAAGTGCTGAAAAATACTCTATTAAATAAGTACAAGGCAGCCAAAACCAGCAACCGAAATATCCATCATGTGAAGGAATAAGAAGTCTGAAATCCAAAAGTTTTGAACGAGAGAGACTAAATACTTTTCTATTCAATATTTTTCACCAAAACTATACTACTATTCTTTCGTTTTTAATACAATTGTTCAGCTGTTTGACTTTACAGTAAAGTTACTACCATAAAAAGAAGGAAGGGATATATTTGGATGCCCCCTCTCTTTTCGTTTAGAAATTAGGGGCAAAAAGGGGCTAAAATGATACTTTCATTTGTTTACCACAATAACTTTAGTTCTGGTTAACTGACTGGTATGAAATTTTCAAGAATTTTCCTTACCATAAAATGATTTATTGGAATAATTTATGAGGTCTCCCCTTTTTTCGTTTGGAAATGAGGGACTGAAAAGGGGCAAAAATGCTAATTTATTTGCAAGGGGTACAAAATGGATGATAAATTTCTATTTGAACCCGTCTTTTCTGTTTAGCAATAAGGAGCTCACGAGCTCAAAAAGGGGAAAAAGGAAACTTTATTTTTATGCCCCCGCGACGACATGTCGGGGGGCATTAAGTTTTACTCATGTCCGTCTGTCCGTCCGTACGTCCGTACGAATTTCCGTCAAGCTTTTCTCAGAAACCGTAAATGGGAATAACTTGAAACTTGGTAGGATGGTTCAGTAAGACAAACTATACGTCCTAAGCGACTTTCAGACCTGTCAGACATCTACTTCCTGTTTGGGGCTGAGTCGATACCAAAATCGACATGAAAATTTCCGTTAAGCTTTTCTCAGAAACCGTGCATGAGAATGATTTGAAACTTGGTAGGATGGTTTAGTATGATAAACTATGCGTTCTAAGCGACTTTCAGACCTGTCGGACATCTACTTCCTGTTTGGGGCTGGATCGATACCAAAATCGACATGAAAATTTCCGTCAAGCTTTTCTCAGGAACCTTACATGAGAATGATATGAAACTTGGTAGGATTGTTCAGTATGACAAACTGTATGTCTTAAGCGATTTTGAGACCTGTCGGACATCTACTTCCTGTTTGGAATTTAGGCCAATTTTAAAGTATGTGAACATGATATGAAAATTTCTGTCAAGCTTTTCTCAGGAACTGTATACTAAAACGGTTTGAAACTTGGTAGGATGGATCAGGATAACAAACTGTATGTCCTAAGCTATTTTCAGACCTGTCGGACATCTACTTCCTATTTGGAAGTTTGGCCGATGTGAAGATATGTGAAATTGATATGAAAATTTCCGTCAAGCTTTTCTAAGGAACTGTATACCAGAACGTTTTGAAACTTGGTAGGATGGATTGGCCGATGTAAAAATATGTGAACATGATATGAAAATTTCCGTCAAGCTTTTCTCAGGTACTGTATACCAGAATGTTTTGAAACTTGGTAGGTTGGATCAGTATGACAAACTGTATGTTCTAAGCAATTTTCAGACCTGTCAGAAATCTACTTTCTGTTTGGGACCAGCGGGGGCATCTGTGTCCCATAGACACATTCTTTCTTTATTTTGTCTTATTTTTTTTTTCTTGTTAGATATGAGGATCTTAAATACATGTAGTTTTATTTCTAAATATTCATTGCCAGTCAATAAAAAGTTGCAGTACACCATAGGATGCCTATGTCAAACATTATTGACTGTCCATATAGGACCAAGAACGTCCAGGGTTCAACATTTTGCCGTGTGACACAGGGCTAGATATAGATTTGCCTTGTTTGTACCAGAGGCGGTCATAGTCGAGTACTTAATGTGCTTATTTCAATTTTTCTTGGTCCCTTGTTTTCATATTTTCGTTTCCTGTTACAAAGCAAAGGTGCAGTCCACGTCATCACAAACAACACTACACAATCCACCAAAGTAATATAAGGAAAGGAAATAGCAGATAAATTATCCATTAGAAAACCAGTAATGACTGGACCGATCATTGCGCCACCGGAAGCAGCAAACATTAAAAGGGACGCAACTCGTCCTGTCACAGGAAGTAAGTCTTCTCCTGTTAGTAATAAAATTGATGGAAATAACATGGATATTGAAAACCCGACCAGCGGGGAACAAATCCATACCCCGGAATCAAAGTTAAATATAGCTGATAGTAACATTCCGACACAGGCAATCAGTAAACCGTTGATATAAATTTTCAAAAAGCTGGACGGTTTAAGATGTGGTGCGATAAAAATTGCGGTGAATCTCCCAAAAGCATAAGCGCCCCAGTAAACAGAAGAAGCATAAGAGCTATGCGTCTTTTCCCAATGGAAGAATTTTACCGTAAATGTTGCCAAAAAACTAAAGAATGCATCCTCCATTCCACAACAAACTGCAATGAACACGCTTAGCTAAGACGACAATTTTGAACGAAGTCGGTAAATTATCTCTTGAAAAGTCAGCTTCTATGGAGGAAGTCTTTGTATCGATGATCGAAGATTTATCTGATAAAACCAATAATACAAACAAAATGGCGGATGTGGCACATAATCCTGTTGACGTCAAATAAGGGATATATAGCTCAGACTCCCGCATACCTTTGTAGTCCAGTGACGTATTTTCAACATGTGCATATTCTGACGTCGACATCACGTGACCTGCGGTGTTAGATAAAAATTCGGTGGTTTCAGAACTATTGTTTGTTTTCTCTTTTAGAAGAAATGGTGCGGTTGCTAATGGTGACAAGATACCCCCTACTGCATAAGTAAAATGCAATATTTGCATATAGACTCTGGCGGACTTGTCTCCTTCAAATACTATCATGAGTAATGCATTAACTCCTGTAAAAAAATAATTTAAAAATTTCTATCAAAACAAATTTCAAAGTTACAAATAGTAGAGACGAACAAGTTTTATGTTTGAATGTAGGAAATCCGAAAACACGAAAATTGAAAAATCAGTAAAGTTGACACAAGTTGCATTAAAATTGATATTCGTCACCCCGAATTAGTATTACTTTTTATTATATACACTCCAAGGAACACGCGTATCGAGCCAGGTAATTTTTACTAACACTTTATATAGGCGAATAGAGTTTAAAGATTTTTACTAACATGCAAAGGATTTTTCATAACCCTAAACATGTCGAATGGAAAGCTGTAGTGTATCCGCATTAACAATTTATTTACAATTGGTGGCAATTGGGAAACGTTTTAAGTTCCATGAGTTCGACAATTCAATATTTTGACGATCAATCGATCACAGCCTGATAGAGAAAAGTTATTTCATTCGATTTGCTTTAATAAGTATAAAGTTAATGTAGTCGATTATAAGATAAATCTTATGCGGAGTTAAGTAAAAATTACCTGGATCGATTGGCGTGTTCCTAGGAGTGATATAGATAATTTGGATAAACATGACAAATAGATAATTGAAACAATAAAAGGGAATGAAATTGTTGATCAATGTGCGTACTAATCTATGTTACCTGTTTTTCGCGGGAAACTTCATCAGGTTTAAATAAATTTGAGCACGAGTTAAATAAATCCTGTAATTCACTCGGTGAAAATCTAGAAATTAAACTCAGATATCACGAACTTTGACCAATACCTGATATTAATATGCCAGCTCCAAGTCCTCTGACAAAATGTAGAAACAACATGACCTCGTAAACAGACATAAAAGGGATGATAGCAGCAGTCGACCCACATTGGACCAAACCAATCACTAATATAACAAATTTGTTCATTCGATCAAAAAGTAAACCATTGATGATTGATCCAATTAAAAGACCAATGAACGTCGCCGTTACAAAAAGAGATGCCTCCTCTAACGTTATATTGGTTAATTCTTGAAGGTCAAGGAGAGCTGGCCCTAGCTGTGCCATTAACCACCCCTGAAAATAATGAATTTAAATTTTGAAACATTCCACATTGAAGTAGTTTTAATATTAAAGAAAAAAAGCATCTGAGTTTGCTTTCCTTTCTTTTTGTATGTCAATAGTTCTTGAACAAGTGTCAGGCGAATAATTTAGCACTTATTCTACAGAGCGTTTCGCTGCATCAAAAACTTAAAAGAGATGTTAGCTTTGGATAACAGCATAAACTAGAAATGGTAATGATGCAAGTACACAATGTATTTCTATTTCGTTGATTTGAAAAATCGTCTAAATTCGACCAATTTGAGAAACCCGATTGCGCATGTCTATTAAGGGTTTCCGCCTGATAATATCATCTTTTTTTTCTAGATCGCTTAGACTTTTATGCCACTTAAGGCTCCTTCTAAAGCATCTTTGGAAAAAAAATAACAGTGAAATTATTAACATTTCATTTAAATAAAATTCTGAGATAACTATTTTGCAATCATTTGTTGTCGTCTGTCTGTTTGTCCGTCCGACCTTAATGTTTCCTAGCATAATATTCGGCGTGTGCTAAATAAGGTTGCTTAATAAGTTTCGTACTCTGTACCTCGCATCCTAAAGTAAGATGGCTATCTAGTTCCTGTTTCCCGAGTTAACATAAAAGACTATTAATTGGTAAAAATGCTTCTACGGAAGGAATTGAGTTCAAATTTGACAAAGAGCCAAAAAAGCCCAAAAGAACAATGAATTGTACCATACCAACTCTTTCCAGGTCGCCATAATTTTTACTTTCCGTTTACCGGATGGCCGAGTTAAGTGGGAATATACTTAGCATTGTACAAACCCTTGATAATATCGTTTACATTTTGTATTTATTTTTTACAATACTATTTACAAATGTACTTAATGAAGATGAAAGAGATTTTTATCTGTTATTTAAACATAGTTTTGAATCAAAGATATTAAGAATGTTATGTAAGTTATAATTTGTATTATTAACCCTGTGAATTCTTGACCAAATAACGACGCATGTCTATGCTAAGACCTAAGTCCTAATGTTATTAAGGAAACGAAATAGGACACAACGGACTCCGACCAACTGCAGTGTTACAAATAATACGTGTGTGTTTTAATTCGTTAGAAACAATAGGGGACCGTTTCATAAATCAATCGCTACTGTAACGTGCAAATTCCCACCGGAATGCCTCAACAAGAGGAGTTACCGAAAGATGAACAAAACTTACCAAGATTCACGTTATGTTGGTTTTGGTAAGGCATATAAGGAGCTATGATCAAATTTGAAATAAAAAGCTAAGATGGCAAAAATCTAAAAATAATAAAGCAGGACGGTGCTTTAAATTATAAAAAAGGCGGGACGGCATTTTTGGCTGAACAATTTATAGAAGCTTTGAAAATAAGAACTTTGCGCACACAAGCGCGCAAAAATAATTCAGGCTCGTGTTTTCCCCGAAAATAGAAAGACAAGACAAGGAAAATATCTATAAATAGCAAATGGTTGCTCCCTTAAGTAGAATACGTTTTGTACAGTTAAGAAAAAAGTAGACGTCACAAGTTTGGGTTATGGTTTGTATCGGTTTTCAATTTTTGGATTTGAATTACCGTGACAAAACACTTATATTTACCCAAACCATTTTTTACGTGAACTCACCTAACATGGTGTGAAGTTGTCCTGTTCAAATTGTTATTCAGCCATCGCTTTATGAAACAATCTCAGATTTCTTTGTTAATGTGCAAGATCAATGCATTGGGTTCTGGGTATGACTTTGAACTTTATGGGTACGAGCACTTTTCTACCTATACTTTTTGGAGTATGTCTTTCAATATTTTATATCAAATGCTAATAATCACCCCTAGAAAGGTGAGTTCACGTAATAATGGTTTTGGTAAATATTTGTGTTTCGATACGATAATTTAAATCACAAAAATAGAAAGCCGATACATAACAGAATCCAAACTTGTTACCTTTTTTTTCACTGGACAAAACATATACAATTTAAATGCCTTACCAAAACCAAATCTACGTGAATCTTGGTAAGTTTTGCTCATCTCTCGTGAACTCCTCTCCAGGTGAGGCTTACCAGTTGTGATAATGAGAGGGTTGGTTTCCCTTGAAATATGCATCTACAGAATAATAAACTAAATTAAGTTTTAATTAGTTAAAACATATTTATTCTGTATTGGAAAATGAGCTTGATGCTTATGTGAATCCCTATCTAGTTAAGCAGTTTGCGGGTGTGGCCTTAGAAGCCGCTCTATTGAGCCTGCACTTATAGAACTCTATAAAGGGGACTTTAACGTGCATTGGGTATTGCTGACAACCTTTTTTCGTCTCTCCTGAAGGACTAGAATCCCCCTTGAGACCATTCTCGCAAACGGTGTCAAAAGACAGTCGGAAAGTAGTGCATGAAATGTTCAGTCTTGAATAGGATCAGATCACGAGCCTTTGTGTTAGTAGCCCGACGCGTTTACCACTACACCACCGGCTCCTTAGTTTTAATTATTATCCACTATATCGCATTATATCATACATTTAGCTTTGATACCTTTAAATTTGTCCGTGTGTAACAGCAATAAATTTACAAGCCATATCTTGACAAGGGATTTTTTTTTGCCATATCATATCAAGACCTCCCGTGCACAAAGGTGGGCAAATATGGCAATATCAAGACCTCGCGTGCACAAAAGTGGGCTAATATGCCATCATCAAGTTCTAGAGCCTCACTTTAAAATTTGACGTCGCAGTATACATTTATTTATATCGTCTGCTATTTATTTTTATTTGTTTGCTGAAAATTTATGATAAAAAGTTTATGACACAGGGTTTTCCAGGTAGCCTCAATCTAATATGGGAGTCTCGGAATGATATGGGACCTGATATGGAAAGCCTTGTGTAATAATCTATATGTATTTTTTATTACCAACACTATAAAGGACCAGCATAGCAGAACAAATATGAGAATTCTCTGTCTGAATTCACGGTCTTTGATGAATCTTTTGAAAAACTTGTCATGATTCGTCTTAGCCTCATCCATTTTTTCTTCGAGCTAGAATAAAGAAACAAATAATGATGAAAACAAAGAGGCATGCCAAACATTTGATAATAATTATATTTTTTTAGATAGTGCTTGTTTTTTTTTAATAAGTCATGTTTAAGATTCACAAGAATTAATTTTTGGCTCCATGTTAACTGCTGAATTGAGAAAGTAGTGATTTATTTAGCTAATCATATTTCATCACAGAGAGTTTCAAAGCCTTTGAGACTCTCTGTGATGAAATATAATTAGCTAAATAAATACATTCAAAGAAAATTTTCCGTTGGTTTATGCCTCGCATTAAGCATTGTAGACGTTTAAACACAACAGACAAAAAAGGCAATCAATTTTTTGTTAATTCAGTGGAAAAAACTATGGAAACGAGTTTTATAGTTTTAAAAATATAAGTATTTAAAAATTTGGCCGGAATTCAGACTCTCTTTGTTTTAAATTGAAATAACATTTAGTCCGTTTTTTAACTATAAGGCATGAAAATTATTGATTAAATCTCACTGAAATTTGTTATGTCTGATTTTATTTGGACATAGGCATGGGAATAATGAAATAAAAATAATTAAGGGGTCAATTGGGAAAAATTATTAAAGACAGAGGATAGAAATTCTTAACAATAAATATGACCATAGTCTCGTTCTTCCTTCACATAAAAAAAACATGATGTTTTCAACCTATAAAGGACCATAGCCCTAGAAGAAGTCACCTGTCAGACCCATCAGACACACTAGTAGAGCTTTTAATGCTGAAGAAGGAAGGTTGTATGAGATTTTTTATCTCTTATATCTCTTTCGTTAACAGGTCAAAGACAGAAGTCTAAACATCCTGATCTTTTTTAAGCAACGGTGGCCAATTTTTTTTTTTAAAGATAAAAAAAATTTAAAAACAAGTTTTGATCAAGACACTCTAAAAATCAAACAAAGCAAGTTTCAATAAATTCTGTTTGATAGCTTAAGAGAAGAATTTTTTTTTAAAAAAAATGTTAACGCACTGAAGACAGACGACAGACGACGACGGACGTCAAGTCATTACAATAGCTAACAAGTGAGCTAAAAAGTATAGGTTATGTATACACATACCGTTCAGTGTTTATTGGCTATTGATCCTACATGCTGTCCCGACAAAATTCACAGATAAAAACAATGTTTGAACAGCATGGACGAAGTATAAGATAAATCAGGTTAAAATACCACGGTTGTTAAGAGTATTATGTACACTGGTTTGCATTTGAAAGTAAAAACCTAAACGAATTTTTGAGAACTCATTTAAATCATCTTCGTTAGCCAAGGGATACGATCATTGAAATAGAAAAGAGAAGATAAATAGCATTAATGTGATACAAAATCTCCCGACTTTTTTAACCATCTCCCGTTCTCCCGACTTAATTTATATTTCAAAGACATTTTATTTAGTCATAAAACACTTTTGGTGATTAAGGGTTTTGTTAATAAGTCAAACGTAGATCAAACAAGTTAAGGTGTTAATTGAAGGTTAATTGTCATAATTGCATGACCTGATGATTGTATTTTGAAAAGTGGGGGGGGGGGGGGGGCTTGGTTTATCATGGTAAAAAATTGGCACTTCAGGTTAGTCATCTTATTTTTCCTATTATGTCTTTACAACCGTGTTGCGTTTGTGTTACTACCGGTCCCTAAGATTGCAAAGGAAGAGGGAGGTTTGGCGCGCCATAAAAGCAGGTTTAACCCACCATTTCATTTGAAATACCTGTACCAAGTCACGACCATTGCGATCTATAACTATTCCGGCGTATTTTCCATGTTTTGTCTTCTCTCTTGGATATTGAGATTGATCATTCAAGTCGGTAATTTTGTTATTACCTTTTTAAAAAAAAAAAAACATCCTGAAGAAGGATTTCTGTCATATAAAATTATGTTAAATAAAGGTAATAACAAAACTACCGAACTTGAATGATCAATCTCATAGTCCAGAGAAAATGACAAAAACGAATCAGTCATTAAAAAAATTGTGTATGTTTTTTTTTTGTATGTGTTTTTTTTTGTCTACTCAGAGAAGTTATATAGGAAATATAACTTCTCTGACTAGACAAAAAAAAAACCACATACAAAAAAAAAATAACAAAAAAAACACATACACAAAAAAAAACAAGACCCCCCCCAAATAAACCGTAATAACAACCCCCCCCCCCCCAAAAAAAAAAAAAAATAGATAGTGTCGGCCCTCTGTGTTGATTAATTTTAGACTTGACCCGAAGACTAGTGTTTTCCAATATAGTACACGTGTATAAGTACAAATGATCGTAAATATATAACTAATTACTACTAACCTAATGAGCTAAAGTATGTCATACAAAACCATTATGAAAGTATGTGTTTTAGGTATTTTTTATATGGCTAATGAAAGAAAAGTGCTATGCAATTAGATCGTATTATAATTACTCATTTACAGATGTGTATTAAGATTTGCTTTATAGGATATATCTAATAAGTGTTTAACTAGTTTTGTTAAAACAGAATTATGAAAAAAAATGGTATAATAGACCCCTCAGTCCTGCTTTTCAGAAAAGTGATGTTTGATTATGTACAAATTGTATTGTATCATTGTCTGTTCTATATATATGTATGTATGTAAATGTTGCTGATTATAATCCAAAGTTGGATTTTAAATCAATAGAATATTTGAATTTGAATTTGTAGAAAGAACCATGTTATACATGACGGGAAACATCAATAGACAAATCGATTTGAGTGTGAGTGTGTCTGCATGCGTGCATGTTTGTGATTACGTTAGGGTTAAACGCCCTTTTTGATACCCCTGGGTTATAAAGGGCGGTCAGTTTTAACAGTGAAGGAAATAGGAGGACAGGTTACTGACAAAACCAATAACATACTTGTGTGGAGGTACTAGTTTTGCTTATTGCAAAAGAAAAACTCTGAGAAGAAACCATATTTACAAAGCCAATGACCTAAACTGTCTGTATGTTAAATATCAAATATACCTTGGTACAAAATGCAAAATAAATTCCAAGTTATTCATTTACCACAAAAAGTTTTATAAAAAGTTTACGGCGCCACCGCCACCGAAATAGGAAAGTAATACAATTCATGTTTCACCTTCCGCGGCTTTTTGTCGTATATTAAAACTCTATTGTATTGACCGGGTTGGTCACGGGTCAATTATTTCGGGATTCTTCGTTTAAATCTTACCTAAAACACTGAGAAATTTAAGCTCCACCCAACCTTGTGAATAAAATAGAGTAATACAAGACAAAACCAATTAGTATTTTAAATTTGATTGACATGAGAAAAGTATTTTCCCTGTGGCATTTCCACGAGAATTGACGATCTAAAATTCGGAAAATTCCGTAATGCAAAAAAAAAAACATGTAAAACGAAAAAGGCTACAACATAAAATCCAATCATTTTTTGCCCTTCAGTACAACAAAATTGCGATAAAAATATGTAACAATCTGTTTTATATTTGAACTAAATAAGTGGATAAAGTATTTCCGAAAGCTATTAATACTGAAAATTCAATATCCATTAAAATATAAACATTAGGTGGTCTCCTTAACAATGTAAATTTCAACTAGTATCTTGTTTTTCTTCGGCGATGACAAGAAAGAAATCTTGTAAAACATGGACGTTCCATTTCCGGGAGAAGCACTTATTACAAAAACGTGTTACAATAATTTGATCTCGTTTGTCAAGTTGTCCTGTTAAATATTTGCCGTCAATATTTGGATCAAAAACTCCAACAAAAAGTAAGTTTTATATTATTACGAATCTTATGGGTTAATCATATGACACTTTGGCTAAAATAGAATTGTGTCGTTTAATTTTCTTGAAAATTTGCAAAAATATGTACTTTAATAGTCAAATGAATTCAATTGCAAAATCTTAAATAAATCGAACCATAGGTTTTTTGGGAAAATTTTAATTGAATATAATTGAGTTGCAACATATCATATTTTGATCTTTGAGAAGCTTGATTTCTTTGAATAAATTTGCCTGACTAAAACGTTCCAGCGGTATTTGAAAGTTATTTCCCTTAGGTGTTCTGTACCCCCTTAGTATCTGAAATGTTTATCGATTTCATGCTAGAAATGATGCAAAGTAGATCTAGAGCACTTGTTTCATTACCGCACTTAAATTCACTTGTCAAAACTGCAGACTCTGTTTTGTTATTTTTAAATTAACGTTAAATCTTCAGATAAAATTCCCCTCTATCCCTTAAAACAAGAATGTCTATATGTATACAAAAAACTATGCAAAACATTTATAATATTTACTCATATAAAATGAATATATCAAATTAAAAAAAATGGATGTTAAAATAGAAAATAATGAGATGTGGACACAGTCCACAACCAAGCGGCAATTCAGAATAAAATGAATATAATTCAAATCCAGTCCTGAAATAGTCACAGATTGACCCCCTTCTTAAACAAAGAACAGAAAACATAATAAAGACAAGTACAAACGAAAGCTTTGTCAAATATTCATGGCTTAGGACATGCACATATAATACAATGTATGTGGCGGGGTTAAACTAGTTTTTTGGGCCAAACCTTTCCCCTATCAATATTCCTAGACAAAGCGCACACTATTATTTAAAAAAAATATTTATTAAAAGCAGTCTCCTATGTTTTAGAGACATTTGTTTGTTTTTATTAAATTACACGTATTCACATTGTATTCAAATGATATGATTATCCCATAAAGACCAATGATTTCTAAATAAGTGTGGCACGACATGTCATAGTATATTTTTCTAATTTTCATTTAATAAGTTGAACCTGAAAAAAGCAGAAAGGTTCTGAAGGGCATTAAAATCCAGATAGCCCCAACGGGCAAAGACAAAATCAGTCAAAACTAACGAGGACAGCAGGAAAAACAGACACTTAAACACACAAATAACTAAATAGCAATCAACTACGCGAATTTATTATCAAATCGTGACGAGAGTTTATTATCAAATCGTGACGAGAGTTTATTATCAAATCGTGACGAGAGTTTATTCAGATGCACTGTTAGGGTAAACAGTTCCTGCTTCTAAGAACGAACCCGTCGCCTTCCTAATGATAAATTCAGCGTCTTTCGTACATAACCCTAAGTCAAACCAACATCTGTACTCTCCTGCCTTGAAAACATAAATTTAATGCCGTTTGTACTTATCAACCCCCATCGCCAAACCCCCATCGCGATTTCAACCTTTGCGGTAATTTTACATCTTCAATAACACGAATACCCTATTTAGTGCCAATATTACTTTGTAATTGGCTTTTGTGGTTATACAGAATAGGTATCAAATTGAAAAAAAAATCTAAAATAATTTTCACCAAAATATATGTACTTTTCCGTTGGTAGGTGATGGCGTCTCTGGTATTTCTATCGTTGCTGTTGGTAACGAAGCTTACAGTTGGACAAATACCGGGTAGGTACTAAAAAATTACAAAATTCAGCCTATTTCGCACCTCCGTCTCATGTCAATTCCCCACATGTTGAAGACCATTGCTGCAGGTTTCGATTACAGAAAAGGTAATAGAAACCCCTGTAGTAGACTAAATTGCCAGATCATTCCCATCACTACAATTTCCAGTGGCATTTAAAGCTTTTTGCCCCCGAACGGTTTTTAAAGCTCTTTATCTCCAATTGACACTTATATCCACATTTCTTATGTTTCATTATTATTTCACATTGATTTTATTATCCCAATGGAAGGGGGAGGTTTAGCGCCTTAAAACCTGGTTTAACCCGGCATTTCTTTTGAAATGCCTGTACCAAGTCAGGACCATTGCGATCCACCAATTCTCCGGTATGACTGATTCGTTTTGTCTTGTCTAATGGACATTTGAGATTGATTCTCCAAGTTCGGTAATTTTGTTATTACCTTTATTTCATGTTCATCTCTCTAAAACAGACCATTTCTCTATACACAGAGTTGATTTTCAGTCAGTTTTTTGGGAGCACGAATTTTTCTTTATCGGTAATCATTACATTTTTCCTTTGATGTTTGCCGCTTATAAACCCTGTATCATGAACAGGTGTTTATCATCGAAATTATCGGGTCAGTACGGTGACGTAGCGCATTGTAGCACGTGTTTTATCAGTGCGCACACAAAAAAAATTCCTTATAAAAAAACATTCAAAGACCCATTTTTAACGAAAAATCACTTTTTGTTGCATAGGATTACCGATAAAGAGAATATAGGACTTTTTAAATCATGAGATCAAGTTTATCACTGGTTTATTGGTTCACCCTTCGGGTTCACCATAAACCAGTGATAAACTCGATATCAAGATTCAAAAGTCCTATATTCTACATTTATCCCAAACGATATTGTGAGATTTAACTTAATGGATGACATAGACTGAATCATATGTATCTTTATAAGAAAGTCTTTGGGTGAAAATAAAAAAAAACAAAACCAAAAAGTAAACGGGAATCTTTGTTTAGAGCACGTTACCATGGAAACAAAGCTTCTATATTAAAAAAAACCTATTTCACAAAGTTTTAGGTTTATTTGCATTGGTACATTTTTCATGTATAATTCTATCTTTATTTTATAGAATTTGACAGACGGAGAGAACGAGTTGAACCAAGTATAATTCCAAAGCCTCGATTTCGTAACGACCCATCTTCTTTTCCAGAAGTGTCGCTCCCTCCAGGGCTACTTCCGGATGTATTCTCAACAAACAATATTTTACCTATCCTTAGAAACAGGGATTTTGAGAACAGAATTTCTACGGGACAAAATTCTCTTATTAAACCAGGTCCGCTTCATTCATCGAAAAATGATAACCAAAACAAAATCCGGATGACAATACGGAGAAGAAAGGAAAGACCATCTAGTAGAGGTCGTTCAGGTATAAAACCCAATAGGATACCACCTCCAATTTTACGAAGAGAACAAGAACTACCCGTTTCTTTTGAAGCACTCGGTCTTCTCCCAACCGGCGGAAGTATCGAAATTCCCATTCCCGGAAGTAGAGTGAGACAGGATAGAACACTGAATGCAAACATAAATCGGGACAATTTTCAAAATGTTGAGCTAGCGCCTCAACAGACGGCGCCACCAATGACAGTTTTATCTTCCCCTGGACCAGAAAGACGTTTCAGGGAACAAGGGCCGGCTAGTGACCCTGACCCTGGTCCACTACAGATTGGTCCACCTCAGAGAGATCAAGGATTTCGTGAAAACTTTGGTCCGCCCCAGAGAGAGCAGGGATTTAATGTAAACTTTGGTCCGTCTCAGCAACCACGTGTTAATCCCATTGGGGATGAAAGAGGCGTGAATGACATACCGGATGTGGGCCCCGTACAACCACAATGGCCGATTCCTCTAGCTAGACGGCCAATGGCACCAATTAGTCCGTTTATAGGACAACAAATGTCATTCCCTGTAAATTCAATACAGCATCCGTTCCCAGGGACGATGATACAACCAACTATGCCACCCATTAGAACATTCGGCTTAGTTAATCCTCCTATGCTTAATACGTTGGCGTACCCTGGCTATCCTGTCCTTCCGTTTGCGAGCGCTGCCATACCTATCGCAGCACAAACAATCATACCATATTTGCGCTTGGCAGATCATATGGATATTGACACTGATAATATTTTCTATACTCATCCTTATTACTCGACACCACAAGTAGCACATTTTTTCCAGGTAATGAGAACACGGTTTGGGAATGTTCCATTATCTCCCTTTGGAAGAGTAAGGAGAGGTCAGTTCATCACGAGACGGAATCAACTTCCGGTTCAATCAATGTCAAGAGTATTTCAAACGACGACGCCTATTAGTGGATTAACCAGAATGATGACAACGCCACCTAGTGTTGGTTCTACAACGCTTGTCCCGCCACCTAGTGCGTTTTACTTTCGAGATGACGATTTTTTCAATCCATTTTATAGGCCTTCGTTTTATAATCCATATTATTTTAGGGCTCTTGACACCTTTTTGTCCGATTTTAACGCACAGGCAAACAACAGAACGATGGTGAACCGTTCTGATCCCGAGAGAATAGGGAACTCTCAGAAAAACAAAGCCGAAAGGATACAAATATCTCGAACTGTACATATACATCACTTAAAAGGAGATGATGGTGATTCCAAACCTAAAGAAAACTCATTATTGGATAAAGATAAATCAAAGCATAAAAAATCCTTAAGAAAACCATGGTTTTATAGGAATATGAAACGTGAGTATTATGATTATTTTTAAAAAACATTTAACTGGTGATAATTGTAAGGCAAGCCTTCGCTAATCAAAAGACGTGCAAATTTCTTTTTTTGTGTATCGACATTCCGATCGCTGCAGCTTATGAAGTAATCATGACACAATTGATCCCCTATTTTTTAGCTTGTGGGGCTGATCGATTGCCTTGACAGAGTGTTAGTACGTCAGCATGACACAAATGTTTCTAGCAAATGGTTATGTTGCGCCTCGGTTGTTATAATTATTCTCTCGAGACATTTTATGGACCACATCATAAACTCACAGACAGATATGTGAGATGAGTGCAAATGTAAGTTTGTCAAAGGGTGTAATTTAGTCTTTTATCGGATTTTACGCACTGAATTGACAATTGGCAGAGCGGCGGGTGTGCTATAGAAAGCAGAAACTGCTTACATTTTCGTTCGTTACGACTTTGTTGATAGCTATTAAGTTGTTTTTGTATTTTTGTGTTGTCTGTTTCTTCGTGCCTTATAAGTACATACATATTCACCCTCTTTTGAAGTGGGGTATGTACCGAGAATTGCAATTCCTTAAGTATATATCCAACTTTTTTGTTGTTGTACGATCTATGCAATAACTCGATGGCAACATTTGTCTTCAAAAGACACAAAAATTTAAATTTGTCAGCGACTACATGATGTCTTCAGTAAATGTCCTGAGCGAGGAACAACAGTTACCTTCCCTCTAGCGAGTAATGCATATACAAAATTCGATATGCTTTTGCATATATTTTTTTTTGCTTTACTTAACACTATATTAGGCCGAATTCACATAAAACAGCTTTTGTAAAGTCATTCAAATGAGATCTCTTATTTCTAAGCAAAAAGCGACTGGGATGTTTGTCCAAGTGGTATTTCTCACTACTAAGCAAAAGGCGCCTGGGATGTATGCCCAAGTGGTGGAATGGGTTAGCCCTGTCATAATATAGATGACAGGGTCGCGAGGCTATAATGCGGGAACTTGAACAGTTGCGGAAGTTTTGCACCGTGTTGGGAAAAATGTCGCGAACCTTGAACTTTAAATAACCCTGCTCTCGATAAGACTCAGTTCATATGATCCCCATTCAGGAGGCTCAATTGTCCGATCCTATCAATACGTTGATAGCTGAAACTCTTCAATCTTATTGGCCTTGTGTCCCACTTTCTCTAATCACATCACCATTTCATGTTCATTTTATCACCTTTGTATGTTCTACTTTCTGATATAGCCGACTAAGTGCAGCATGGAAGTAAAACGAAATCAAAACTAACTTCTTAGTTAAGATTGCAATACTTATGCAACTTGTTTGGTCTTTTCCCGACTGGTTTCAAACGAACTTCACACAATGGGTTTACCAAAACACACTTTAGGTGAACTCTTTTTCAGTTTTGTTCTATACTAGTGAACTTTCCCGCTAAAAATGAATCTAGACTCATCAGAGGCGCGTTACCTAAAAACTCTACATATGTATATAAATTGCATAGAACACTTGCTAGAGCCAAAATATCACAAAATAAAACCCTAATTATGAAAACGATCAACTCATTCCTGGGGTAGTAAAAGCCTTAGAGTTTTTGACAGCTTTGAAATTAACACGGATTATTTCATTTCTTTGATGTATGATATTTATATCAAAGTTATTTTTTCAAAATTCGCAAAAACTACATTTTTCTATTTCTTTTTCAGCCTTTAAATAACAGAAAGCAAGGCTGATGCATTTAAGATTGGTGGTCTTTTAAAGTTCGGTAATATTGAAATGATTATATGTCACCGGAAGTGGAATGTTTGTTCGGTTTGCAGTTTTGGATGCCTGGACAATATTTTACGTAGCTGATAATTTTCTAACCATTTACACAAAAGTTTCTTTGTCTTCATATACTAGAATTTTCTTTTTAGGTTTATTTTTATACACTTGTTATTTCCCATTTACACGAGCTATATTTCTTTAAAGCAGGTACAGGTCACAGAGTAGATCTCGCCACTTTTTCTCAAGTTCTCGCCATGTTGCCGATAATTTCGCTATATTTCCGCTAAAATGGTAATTGAATAGCTCATTTAATTTAAAGGCCTTTTTGTCCTCTTTTTGGGTCCATATAACTTCACAGTAAGCGCTTGAAAATCGGGTGGCGAGAATAACTTGCTGGCGAGATTTACTCTGTGACCAGTAGACGTTCTAGGACCCTTGACCTTTTTATATTAAACGAATAGCCTTTATAACAAAACTACCGAACTTGAATGATCAATCTCATTGTCCAGAGAAAATGACAAAAACAAATCAGTCATACTGGAGAATTGGTGGATCGCAATGGTCCTGACTGGGTACAGGCATTTCAAACGAAAATAAAATATTGAGTTCTGAAAGAAAATATTTTTGCGCATTTAAGGACAAATTGACATTTTTGTTATAGGCAATTAAAAGACACGGGACTCCTCCTTCTCCTTTGGAACCTCTCTATAGCTAATGTATAGAAAGCATCCATCAGGAAGTGAACATATCTTTGTAAGTTATAGTGCTACACAACACGATTCTATGTTCACTTGATGTTTATGTTTATACCCGAACCTAAGTTCGAAATGGAAGAGGGAGGTTCAGTGCTTTAAACAATCATTTCCTTTGAAATGCCTGTACCAAGTCAGGACCTTTGCGATCTTCAATTTCTTGATTTATGTGTTCTCTTGGGCATTTGAGAATAATCCTCCAAGTTCGATAGTTTTGTTATTACCTTTACTTATTTAAATTATGCATAGAAGATAACCTTTGTTTGATAAAAAGAGAGAATAAAAGACAATATAACTGCTGTCTATTTCTAAGAACTGAGTTTAAAACTCTTATTAGTGGAAAATAAATATTGTTTGTATGTCTGGCCTACAAAAAATATAGGGACATTATGTGTTCCGCCGGGTCTGTTTGTCTGGCCTTCCTATGTTATACCCAAATGTTTAAGTTAGTTTTCCGTAGGAAAGAATGGAATCATTATGTATCTTTATACACATTCATCTCAACAGAATGAACTAAAAAGTCATCATACATTTATAACCTGAACGTGCACATCTACTTTGTAGGCCAGCAAAAAAAGTGCTAAATATACATGTACATGAGAAATTAGTTTAAGCATATGATCCTTGAAAGGAAACAAGCTTAAATATGCTTAAAATATTAAATAATCAACCCAAACCTACCGTCTGCAGTTTGCGAGTGTGATCTCTGTGGCAGCCCTATTTTGTAGTTTGCCAATGGCAAAACAGCGAGCAGCGACTGCTGGTCACATTAAAGGCTGCTGGCTGTTTTCCTTTGTGGATTTTTTAAAGTTGTCGTTTATATTGTAGGTAATGTCGCGTACACTTATTCCATATATCATTATCTTCTAGCTTATCACCAAGGGGAAATAAATCTTACAGTTGTAGTCATCATCTAGATGTTTAAATCAATTTTATTGTTTCAAATAAATCATTGTACTTGAATACAGAAGGCTGCATGGAATTGTGTTATATTTTTTGGTCATCAAAGAATTACATCGATTTTCTTGGTAGAGCATCACGTTTGACACAAAAACTGTTAACAAGGTTATGTTGCTCCACGGTTGCTGTCGTCAGTCAAGAAATTTTATAATAGACAAATATGGGATTTCAATCTCTCAGATGATGAGTGCAGATGTTGGTTTGTCATATGGTTTTGTTTTGTCTTCCATTACCAGATTTGACACACTCAAAACAACGGACTTTGACATTCGGTACCTATGCTTTTCTCAATCAAAACAGAATGACACTATAAAAACAGTCGTTCAGTTTTTTTGAAATTTCAAAATAATTTTTAGCACCAGTTAAATACACGTTATAATGCTCTTCTGAGTATTCTTGGTGCTGAATTTTCCTTCCCTGTTCAAATGTTTTGATTTTAAATACTTTTCTTTTTACGCGTTTGTTTTTTAACCTTCCGATGTTAAGATTCAAATGTTGCCAATGAGAGCTTGTTCCTTGAAATATGCATATACAGCATAGTTAAATCAATTATTTGTATCTGTTCCTGTATTGGAAAGGGGGGTTGGCGCGCCATAAAACCTGGTTCAACCCACAATTTCATTTGAAATGCCATAACCAAGTCAGGCCCATTGCGATTTGTAATTTTTGCGGTGTGTCTTCTATTTGTTTCTTTTTTCTTTTGGGCATTGAGAATAATTTTGCAGGTTCGGTAATTTACTTTTTCGTTTATTTGAAAATAAATGAAAAAATACACATTTGACCAAAAAATAAGCAAACACAAATAATGAAATCCATTCATCCTTTGTATTCTGAATCCTCATGAGAAACCCAGGGGTTCTTATTTCACTTACTCATTCATCACCCCGGGTCATTTTGTATGATTTTGTTCATTTGCGCGTTCTTGATCTGACCATGAACTTCATGATATTTAAATATAGAACCAGTATTAGAACAATTTAATGTGGCCGATCAGAAGGCTCAATACAACACTATCAAAATCGAAACAGACAGCAGTCTTCAACATGACCAGAGGTCACTGCTCGCTGTCTTGCATTGGCCCAAGACTAAAAATACAATACATAAGATTCAAACAAATCCTTAGATTATCAACGAAAGACCTATTCCTGGAAATAGAAAAAAGAACAGATAGTTAACAGGGACAAACAAAAGCTTTGACAAGGATTCCTGGCTTAGGACAGACACATATAAA
Source organism: Arcuatula senhousia (assembly GCA_963971305.1). NCBI lineage: Eukaryota > Metazoa > Mollusca > Bivalvia > Mytilida > Mytilidae > Arcuatula > Arcuatula senhousia. Next base: position 12,883,077 of record OZ020310.1, read on the forward strand.
ATGTGGCGGGGTTAAACTAGTTTTTTGGGCCCAACCTTCCCCCGATTCTCAATCTTGTACAAAGCACAAAAAATAACACACTTTGAAAATCAAATCGATAATAGTTCAATTTACCAAGGGAGAACCTGAGACAAGAGTACTATACGAGAACAAAGAGACATAAAGGAACTCTCTTGAGGACACTCGCAGTTACTGACAGCTAGCTAAGAAGCATTTATCGACTGATGTAAAAAAAAAATCCAACATATCGATTCTAAATCCAACATAACACTTCAAACAACTAATGATTTAGTATTATATCATCACACCAAACCGACATATTTGATCGTTGTAATGCTTAATTTAAACAACAGGGCATAACCAAATTTTATTGTTCTCTCAGAGAATGACAAACTGTATACGTCCGGTAACATATCAAACCCAGGGCGTCTCCTTACGACAAACGTTCTTGATTTTCCATATTTCGAAAAATGAATTACATACTTTATGGAAAAGGCAAAAGAGGTACCAAAAGAATTTGAATCTCGGAACTTAATTTGACACCGGAAACAACTTAAAATATATGTTCATAGATTTTGTTTCTCTCAGACCATAACAAACTCTTAATCGGTCACATAATATCAAATCTGTACAAAATTAATTTATTGCGAATCTTTGCAACAAGCTTTCTTAATATGGAAAATTCGTCTTTGCACTTGTTTCAGAACTGGACGCTACTTAAAAAAGCATTATATAATCGGATTAAGGTGGCTCGAGGCATTTAAACTGAGCATCTTTTTGCACATATTGGAATTTTATATAAAATTGATAAACTAACTGGACTTGGCATACAAAAACTTAATACTATAATATATTTTATCATAATGAAAGCAAATGGGATTGAAAAAATGACATTTTAATCATTTTTAGAATTTCCCGTACTAAATCAAAGGGAGCTAATTTATACAAAATGAATAGGAAATTTTTCAATTTTCATGAATGTCTTGAAAAAATGAACGGTGACCCCATATTTTTTTCAGACAATTTCAAAGAGCTTTAGAAAAGAGACTTTCCTTCAGAATTTGAGCTGATTCTATAGTAGGAATTCATATTTAGGTGCCTCTATAGCCTTTTCCCTATACATCCTATATAAAAATATTGAAACTTTGCTATTTTTAGAAAGCTGATAGCGCTCTAAAATGAACGGTGACCCCCTCTTTTTATTTCATATTTTTTTATCTATACATTAAGGCCTATCAATGTGCCAAAAATGAACAAAATTTATAGTAGAATTCTAATAGCCCCGAGACACCTTAAGAGGCATCAAGGTTCACGGAAAACCATTTGACAAATGTTTGACATTGAAGACAACATAACGTACGTCATGGTAATGATGTTTCCTATAGAACACCGGTAATATCTTTGCCAGGTACAAATGTACTATTGTGAATCTTTGCGACAAATTTTTTTGATTTGTCGTAGTAAATCCTTGCACTCGTTTCTGAACTGGACGCTTAGAAAACAGTATATAACGGGATTGAGCGCACTGCTTAACATATATGTCCTAAGAAACAGATTATAGATTGCCTTTCCGGTCATTCCAAGCATAATGTAATAGTCCTTGTTTATTGCTCTAATAATAGAAATGACACAATAAGGAATGAACGAACCCATGAAGAGAATGGTGACCATGAAAAGCATCAGAGTTGTCTTGTACATTTGAGCCCGTCTATTCTCCATGCTTGAAATGGAAAGAGACCTCTGGCGGAAAGTTTCACGTTTCGCTGAGGCAGTGCTCGATTGCTTGACCGGTTTACGTTTTGGTCGTTCTGACGTGAGTGGTATTCTTACTTCATTATCCATGGTTTCATCTTGGTTGTTTGACTTCACGGATTGGTTTGTGGCTCTGTCCGGCTTCGGAGAATCATCGACAGTGGAAACTGTGGATGTACTTCCTTTCCGAAACTTCATAGAGGGCGTGGGATCTATGGCGTTCCCTCTTTTAATAACTTGAAACCCTATCATGGAATACAGCACAATCATGCATATATCAATAACGATGTTCCCGACTAACAGCACAAGCGTAAAAATAAGCGGATAATCTGTGTTTATATACGAGTCTTCATAGAGACACGTTTTACCGATTAGGCAGATGTGTGGTTTCCCAGGCACGGGGATCGGAATCGTCTGACTCCCGTAAAGCAATAAGGCAGGCCAGGCAAAGACGACCGATGATATCAGGGCAGCAAGCACGATCTTCTTGGCGTGTGTCGGACGGAGCTGTGCTCTTAGGGGCATACATATTCTTACGTAACGATCGATTGATATTGCGGCCAAAACGACCGACGATCCATTATTCATCATGAACGTTATGTAGCGGAATACTTTACAAATCGGACCATGGTCAAATTGTATGATGTTGTACAAAACCGTCATTTCCATCGGCATGGTGAAGAAACAATTCATCATATCAAATCCCGCGAGAGCGAGAATAAAAATCCTAGCGGTTGTCTTCCGCCATTTTGCAAAGTAAATATAAAACACAAGCGTATTTCCTGGTCCACCTATCAAAAACATAATAAGTGTTAGAATGAAACTTGGTAGGTATATTCCGTTAAAAAACATTGCGTTTGGTTTCTCAAGGTAGGATGCTTGTGTAAATTTTATACTGCACATCGGCAAAGAGGCCATAGTGGTATTTGACAAATCTGTAACGTTGTTAGCCATCCTAGAGGCTTTGCTGTTTTCTAAAATATAAACAACATGTAACATTATTAAAAACGCTGTCTAACTAACATCTGGAAATCAATAAGGAGTAAACAGACACGCAGGCGGACGGACAGCAACCATGAACCAAGATAATCACATAATATTTTTTTTTATTATTAAAAGAGGCTGCCAAGAGCCTGAATCACTCACCTGGTCCTTAAGCCATGATGATCTTTTATGATCTTTTATAAGAGTTCATCAACAACGACCCAATTGAGACTTGAGCGGAAGGTTTAAGCAACACCAGCTTTTCTCTTTCTACAGTAGTTTACATTCTATAGGGCTAAAACATTAAAAAAAAAACGCTATTTTATTCCTTAATTGGTCATAACTCCTATGAGGGGTCATATGACAGCTTCGACCAAATGGAGGCTTTGCAGAGTTTAATGAGCTAAAGGTTTAAATAAGGCAAGCAACCGCTTTTCCCCATTTGCAATAGTTTTCATTAAATAGGACAAGAACATGAAAAACAAACGATTTGTTTACCTTTAAAGGACCATGATAACCCCTATAAGAATCTTCTGACAACTTCAAACCAAATAAGACTTTTGTAGAGCTTAATGAGTTGAAGGTTTGAACAAGCAACAGCTTTTCTCTATCTGCAATAGTTTCCATTCTATAAGTAAAAAAAACATAAGAAAACAAATACTATTTTGACCTTCAACAGGCCATTATCCTTACAAGGGGTCGTTTTGACAACTTCGACCCATAGAACACTTTTGTAGAGCTTAATGAGCTGGACCCGGTTGTTCAACTTATGGTTAAAATTTCACTCATGGTTAAATAATGTAACCACGGGTTAAATTTAAACCGATTGTTATGGTGGGTTGTTCAACTTTTTGTTAATTTTAACTCATGGTTAAAGCATAGGTTAAACTAGCAATATTTAACCCTGGTCATGGGGTAGGGTTAAATATTTAACCATTCGTTATAAGCACAACTATACAGCAAACATAGACGATCTTCCAAAAGTGCCATTCCGGAACGTTCCGGATGTTAGAATAGGGGTCGCGAGAGGTCAATGGGGGTAAAATGGCGGCTTTTTTAGAAGAGAGCACAGGGACTGAATTATTCAATCAATTTATTAAATGTGTTTTCTAATGGAAAACAATCGAACATGAAATGAATTAATTTGTTTCACTCGGAGGGTCCTTTCAAACCAATTCATTTACACTTAAATAATGAAATTTAAAAATTCCCTTTTACGCGCAAATGACGTCGGCGACCAGTTATCCAGTAATTTGAGGTAAGATTTCGACAATTACCAAAAAAATTGAAATTGGAAGATCGTCTATATGTCCAACATATGCTCTAAAACATAAAAGTGTAAATAAAAGTTAAAAAAAAGGACAGCATTGCAACTGTCAACAAATTTAAAAGAATACTTTCGATCCCTTGCGGGACACAAGTTGCGAATAGACCAGCAGGGGTAACAGAAAAGCCTAGCCTGTCAGAAGAATTCTTTTCTAGTCGTTCGTTCGAAAATGAAAGTAGACAATTTTAAAGGTCCTTGTCTATTTTTGTAATGTATTGTGACGTCATTTGAATTTGACGTCATTTTATTTTTACAAAAATACTTCTTTGTTTGTCTGCAGGTGCGTTCCTTTAATGTGTTTTTTTTTTAAGTTGCGAGTAATAATGTAAAAACCTATCTAGTATTCTCATGATTCTAGTATTGTTTTATGGAATAGTTTTGTTAGTGTTACAAATATGTTATCAGATTCTTATCATGCTTTTAGGCTTGCATTTCTCTCAGTATTTTCATGAATAGAGGACATGTTTTATTCATTTTACCAAATCTATAAAACAAAAAATATGGGATATATTTGAATTTTGGAATAATTAACCTACAGTTAAAGGTTGGTTATATTTTAACCAGTGGTTATAAAACCAAAAGGTTAAATGAAGATTAACAACGCATTTTTAACCTATGGTTTTCTAACCTCTTGTTAAAAAAATTAACCCATGGTTACATGTAACCAATTGGTTATTTTAACCAGAAGTTGAACAACCGGGTCCTGAAGGTTTAAGCAAGGAAAAACTTGTCTCTATCTTTAATAGTTTTCATTCTATGGGGCAAAAACATGAAAAAGTTTTTTTTAAGGATATATATATTTATGATCTTTAAAGATCATAAGCCTTATAAGGGGTCATCTGACAACTTTGACCCAATGGAGACTTTGTAGATCTATCGATGCTGAAGAAGGAGGGTTTATCAGATTTTCTCCACCTCTCACACTTTTTTTCATTAACAAGCCCGATTCCCTGGTAGCCATGTTTTTGACAAATAAAAAATCGAAACACATCTTTTGTACACACCCTAAGGATCAAGCACAGTGATGGTAATAGCGGTCCAGGTGAGCTAAAATGGTGTAAAAGGGTAATAAAGAAGTGGCAACATATACCCCCCGCCAAAAAAAAATAAAAAAATAAATGATAAAAAAAAATAAAATAAATAAATAAACCACAACCCATGTTCTAAATCTTATAGAAGGTAAAAACCAAATGTCTTAAGACAATCACCCGGAAAAGGGAGATTTGACTTCATATGATTGATAGAATAAAGAGAGCTACAAAATATATAAAATATGAAATCATGGCGCATAAAATAAAAAGAAAGCATATAACAATTGTTTTTCTTTCATCAGATCTATAGCACACGATGTATAAGGGAGGAAGAATTTAACTTGAAGGGAGCGGGGGCGGGGATGGTTTGGTTTTTTGTTTTGGTCAGAAATATTCTTTCGGCGCAGTGCGCAGAACTTTGTTAAGGCATCGCGACAGATAGCATTATTTTATATAGCAGTTATCCATCTTCGGAATATTTGTTTTCTTATACTATCTGCTGCCAAAATATTTTTTTCAACATTTTTTTTACAGAAAAACCAAGGCCCCCTTTCAAGTTGAAGAATGGTCGGCCTTGAAGGACCTTACTAAAATATTTTGTAGGAGTTTATTTCAAACGCAAAAACACAACAGATATTCGAAAAATCACACGGAAATATGAATTGACAACCTAAAACAGACGACCATACCATATATTCTATTGGAAATAAATCATAAAATTTCATTATTAATAAGTACTGTATTAAAACTTTTATACTTACTTTACAAGAAAAGATATAAACTTCTTTCACAAAATCATTTAAAAAATCTTTATTTCCCGACCAAGCCGCTTACAACATAGACCAGTAGTATTTGGCTATATCAAACAAACAAACTTCGATAGTTGTTGTTAAATTCTTTCTCCAAACATGATCGTAAACACTTAACCTCTTCCTTCCTTTAGCCAAACCTAAGTGTGTAACGTTCAAGAGATAAGCTATATCAGACAAAAAACATCCTTCCGATTTCGGCGAATAGATTTATAAGGACATGGTTGACCTCTGTCTCATCAATCGCGGTCTATTAAAATGCATTGAATTAGGTCATCACCAGTAGTAAGGCAAGTGTATGTACACATTGTAAAATGGCGAGCAGCAGAGGTTGCTTGCCTTTGTCAATTGTTGGTTTGTAAATTGCTGATATGTACATGGAGGTTGTGTTGCGTAACTTTAGACATTCAAAATTGTTTACTAGTATGTTATTTGTTGAAGGATGCAATCATTTGATTTTTATGGGTGTTGGGGCAAGGATATATTTTTAGTTCTGCCTTTTTATTTTCGAAAAAAATCTGAGCCTGTTATTTGTTTTGCGCTTGCACGGGAATCTTATTTTATAAAAAGAATACCCTTTGTTTATTTTTCTCGGACAAAAACTGCATTCTGCCCTTTTTTATTTTGAATGGCTTATCAAAACAACATTTGTTAAACATTCTAAGTAATTAATCGACAGAAGAGCAAAATACAACGGGCAAAAAGTTCTATAGACAGAAAACTGTTATGGTACACATGAATCAACTGTACCTTTATTTCGCTCCTTCCCTGAAGTGATTTAAGATTGATAACACCGGGAAACCAACAATCTTACGAGACGATCGATGCCGTATCATTTGTCATATTGAAGGCTGCCGTTTCATTTGACATTTAAAGATTTCCGGTTTGAGATTGTTTCCTCCACTTTATGTAGCGAACCATGCGGCTTATTTAAACGAAATTGTAAGAAGTGTGCCCTAAATTTCCTCGACCATTAAAACTGACCACCCCTGTATGGCCCGGATGCATAAAAAAGGACATAAAACTTTAACAAATAAACAAACGATGAAGCAAGATTTGTGCCATCATGATCAATAGAACTGTCAGTTTCGTTATGCAGTATTTGCATATTTTCAGGAAGTAACCTCTCACAGCAATTTAATTCAAATAGTTGGAAGTCTAAAAACCTTAGATCATTCGTCTATAGAAGGGCCAAAAGATTCTAGATAATGAATAATGAATATAATTTAAACAATAAATAAGGCAAATACAATACGGAGACTCTTCACCGGTTTCTGGATTACTGAGACATTTTTAAGGTGATTACCTGATTACTGAGTCATTTTAAGGTAGTTGCCTGATAACTGGGTCATTTTAAAGGTAATTAGCAGCAAATTACTGAGTCACTTTTAAGGTTATATCCTGATAAGTGAGTCATTTCTAAGGTGATAACCTGATTACTGGGTCATTTTTATGTGATGTCCTGATTACTGAGTCATTTCTTAGGTGATTAATTGATAACCGGATCATTTTCAAGGTGATTAATTGATTGGTGGGTCATTTTAAGGTGATGTCCTGATAACTGAGTCATTTCTAAGGTGATTACTTGATTAATTGGTCATTATTAAAGTGATAAATTGATTACTGGATCATTTGAAAGGTGGTTAATTGATTACTGGATCATTTTAGGTGATTTCATGATAACTGAGTCATTTCTTAGGTGATTACCTGATTACTGGGTCATTTTAAAGATGATTACCTGGTTGCTGAGTCATTTCTAAGATGATTACCTGGTTGCTGGGTCATTTTGTAGGTGATTAATGGATTACTGGATCATTTGAAAGTGATTACCTGAGTACTGAATTATTTTTTAGGTGATTACCTGATAACTGGGTCATTTGAAGGCGATATCTTGAGTACAAGAGTCATTTTCAAGGTGATTACCTGATTACAAGAGTCATTTTAAGGTTATTACCTGATTTCTAGATCATTTTAATGTAATTACCTGATTACTAAGTTATATTAAGGTGATTATCTGATTAATGGGTCATTTCAATTCGATTACCTGATTACTGAGTCATTTAAATATGATTACCTGATTACTGAGTCATTTTAATTTGATTACCTGATTACTGAGTCATTTTAAGGTGATTACCTGATTACTGAGTCATTTTAAGGTGATTACCTGATTACTGGGTTATTTTAAAGGTGACATCTTGATTACAAGAGTCATTTTTGTGTGGTTATTTGATCCCAACACGCCCTTTTTGATTGCTTGGTTACCACTTTGATGTTTTTAAAAGATGTGATTTTCAGTATATAATCAACGATAACCAAATCAAAACTCAATGATGAATTGATTCTAAGATACCCCCTTCCGATGAGGAGATTTAATGATATATCACATTTTCACAATGTTTCTTTAAAATTCCATTGTTTACAAACAAACAATATGGTGACCTCAGAGGATAACGAGGAAAGTTGTGGTTAAAGTAAAAAGCAGAGACACAAACAAATGTCATGGTATAAATAACATTAAAATCAGACTTTTATGTATACTAATAATCGATAATAATACATGCACATAAATTTTATTAATTGAGGTTAAGCATTTTATTACCGAGGATGTTAGTAGAAGGACTTCCTCGAGTTCATTTTTGACTGAAAAAAAATGTTTTGAATCGTAATATTGGTTTTTAGTCTAGGGCCAATGCAAGAGAGCGACCAGCGACCTCTGGTTATGTTGAAGACTACTGACTGGTAATGGTCTTGGGTAAGGTCCATAACTTGGATACTAGATGTTTGGCGTCAATGGGTAGGGTGACACCATCCCCTAGAAATAAAATCACTGTGACCTATATTTTATGCATGTATGAATTTGGTTAAGTTCTTGGTTAAGGTCTATTACTCGGATCCTAGATGTTGTAGGTCAATGATTTTTCACCATTAGACGAGTCTTGGGTAGGGCTACACCACAACCTAGAAATAAGGTCACTGTGACCTATATTTTATGCATGAACGACTTTGGTTAAGTACTTGGTTAAAGTCCATAAACCAGTTTATACACATTGGGGGTCAATGATATTTCAAGAACGGGAGTGCCATCCTGTAGCTCATAGGCACATTTTAAAGTTCTTTTAAACTAAGTTCATTTACCCATGCCATGGTAGTAACCATTTCATTTTGTATATCCTAACCACATTGATGGATTTTCTTATAATGTTCAGAGAATCATTCTTACATGTAGATGTACACCTCTTACTTTATTTTTTGTTTTATTTTTCTGCTTCTAAAGTTTCTTATAGCCATTATAGACAATGGACAATGACCTAATTGGAGTTACCATGTTGTACCCGCTTTCCCAATAAGCCTTGGTGGTTTTCCTTCTTATTTTTAAGGTCAGGTCGTTAAGCGTCCGTCTGTCCATTAACTCTTCTTCAAAATTCTTCTATATACTCTGAAACAACTGAACTCCTGGGAGCCTCTAGTTTTCATATGCATTGCTAATTACATGTACCCCCCTCTCCCTCTCCCATTTCGTTTTTATTCATTTTTAGTTTGTTTAGGTTTCTTATAGCCATCCATTAATATTAATTGACCAAATATGGGTGACCATGTTGTATCGCTGCTACTCCTAGATGTCTTGATGGATTTCATTCATCTTTCATATGTAATGTAAGTTTTTTGTATCTCTAATATCATTTTTATAACTTTCCGAGTTCTTGGGGTTTCTAGTTGTCATCTGTTGTGAAATCCCTTTTCTTTGTTAAATCAAATGGCAGAATCAAACTAACACTATTCAACACATCATCCATGGATATTGATCATTGATCCAATGGGGAAGACCTTGACCCAATGGGGAAGACCTTGACCCATTGGGGATAAGTTGACCAAATTGGGATAAGCCTACTCCACTAAATAATTCTTTTATATCTATATGCTCTACATATTCATATAGTGTTTGGCATTTCCAATATTTTTGGTAGAGCGCCTCTGATGAGTCTAAAATAGACGAAACGCGCGTCAGGCGTAGCAAAATTTATTGTCTGGAACTTTGTTGTAATTTGTACTTCATGATTACGGACAATAAATTATTGTTCTGTATGAACGTGTGTGTTTAAATGTTTAAACGCAATTTGCGACGCACCATGGCTATATACTAGGCTGTAAGTTTTGATAATGGAGAAAACTGGAGTACAGATGGAAACACAAATAAAAATATTAATTTGAAATGAAGGACACAAGCTGCTCAAACTGCTCACAAACTTAATACATGCAGATGGAAAAGAATATCTGCATAGTTATTTGATTGTGATCAATAGTATGTGATTTGAACCAGCACTGCCACGTCTTCTAGAATTCAGACCAACAACTCCTTGTAGTTGAGGATAGGCAATGATTATTTCAGCGAAAAGAAGGGTCACCGTACCGTCTTTGGCAGCCCCATATAACACTGGTCCAAAAGCTAGCGCATAGAGGAAAAAATGAAGTCAATAGAAAAAAATAGGAAACAATTTAAATTGAAATGCATTTCCACATCTCAACCATTACTATCAGAAAACGACGTGTACAATTAAATTTTTCAATAAAAGATCGATACTTATGGAAGAATTTAGAAAAAAGATTTTACTAGCTTGTGGTATTGATAACCTTGTTTTAATATTTTTTTCAGTAATAAAACGGGTTTTATTATCTAAATCAGAAACACCACTGCAGATCCGAGCCTATCTTACTAACTGTGATCTCCTTCAAGAAAAGGGGGTTTTATAATAGGAAAGGTAAAGTCGCCATGTTTATCACATACTTTGGTTTGTAATTATCCGTCAATAATACTTAAATCTAAATCCAAAAATGGACATCTACCACCGGTGACGTTAGATTTGTTCAAGGTTAATTCAGAAGGATAGACATATAATAAAATTAGAAAATGAAGGATTGTTATGTGCAATAATGTCGTCTGAATGTCTTTGTAAGGTATCTTTAGTGACATCGTACCACCCAGGTATGCTTCTATTTCTTCTTCAATTCATTGGACTTGTTCGCATTCAACAAAAAGGGACTTGTAAGGACTCAACAAAGTTTTCAAAATGTGACTTTTTTCGAATTCATCAAAGAATGGAACTTGTTCGCACTCAACAAAGAATGGTGTATTTTATTTAGACCCTAGGCCAATTGCAGAACCGCTAGCAGTGCAAAATGGCCTCGTTGAAGGCTGCTGGCGGTTGTCCATTGTGGTTTTTTTCTGAATTGTCGCTTGATTATGGGCTGAGTGGCGTACACTTATTCCACATCTCATTATTTTTTATTGTTTGCCCTAAAAAACCTCATCCTCCCCTTGAATTAAATAATTGACCAGTGTTCTTATCAATTGGGTCTATAGTTATCGTTAGCAACGAGAATCTGAAGTCGGTCCAAAAATAACGATGTATAATTACTTTCATCAAAGTAAAGAACAACAAAAGAAAGCGGTAGATAACAATCCAAATTAAAGCTTTTGTCTACCGTTTTCTTCCATTGTCTTTTTTTCTTCTTAAATTCATACACAGTCAAATTGTTTGTCTGTCTTCAGATTTCCAGCGTAAACAAACATGGGCAATTGACCTATGATGGAGTACCCAGAAGACAATTCTGACTTTGGATAAAACTAGTTTTATGTAAGGAACCTTATTTACTTATTTACTATTTCTTTTGGATTTGGGTTTGATTTATTTACCCAATGGTAATAACCATTCCGTTTTGTATTCCTAGACATCTCGATGGATGTGTCCTCATATCTTCATGGAATCTTTTTTATACATTTTATATGAATATGTACACCTTTTACTTTTTTTAATAAAATTAACTATACGGAAAAAAGAAACTGTGCATCACTTTGAAAAATCACAAATTCAAAATTTTATTTAGTATTTGATACATTTTATCACAAAAGTATTGCAAAATCATTTTTGTAAAGATGTGGACAAAAAAAATTCATTTTTAGACCCCTAAAAGAAGTTTTGTTTGCAGTTTGAAATCAGGGAGTGTCAATTTGAAATTCACAAAATCACACTTTGGAAAAAAAGCACAGTTTTGAAATAAAGTTTTCTCTGCTGATTTTCACCAAAAACGATTATTCTTTTAGTGGCTGAAAGTTAACAGCTTTAAGTTTCATTGAAAATCTTGATTTTTCATTTTTGGGTTAAAAAAGTGGTTTTTTGAATCTCGGAAACCGGAATTACACAAATTTCGGATTTTTATCCAAAAATGATCTGCATGGTCCACTCGACATTCAGTGAAAATTTCAACTCGATAACTGCATTTTTTACGATTTTCTGATTAAGAGAAATATGGGTACAATTGATTTTCAATAGACATGCACAGTTTTTTTTTCCATGAGTATATTTAGGTTTCCTATAGCCACCCACGGAAATTGACCTTATTGGTCGTAACGATGTTGTATCCGCTACTCCAAGAAGCCTGAATGGATTTCCTACTTATTTTCCAGGATTCTTTCATATGCCCCAATTTGGTTTTTTCATTTTAATTGTTTAAAGTTTCTTTTATCTATCCATTAATACTGTTAATTGACCCAATATGGGTGACCATGTTGTATCTGCTGCAACTCCTAGATGTCTTGATGGATTTTATTCATCTTTCATATGTATTGTAAGTTTTTTGTACCTCTTATTTAATTTTTCTTTCTTTTCGAGTTTCTGTGGTTTCTTGTTGTTATCCGTGGATATTGGCTATTGATCTAATGGGAATAACCTTGACCCAATGGAGATAACCTTGACCCGATGGAAAACAGTGTAGTCTACCCCTCTTAATATTTTTTTTCCATTTTCACCATGATTACGGGCAATACATTATTGTTCTGTATGGTGCGTGTGTGTTTTGATGTTTTAACGCCATTTGCGTCACAACTGCGCCATATAAGGCGGTTAAGATTGATGGTAGAGGAAACACGAGTACAGATGGAAACACACACAAAAATAATAATTGACGCCAAAACAACGCAACAGAGGACACAACATGTCTAAACTTAACACTGGTTCATGCAGATAGAAAAGATTACCTGCATACTTACTAGTATTTGAATAGCGATCAGTAGTGCGTTATTTGAACCAGCGCTTTAGACCACACAGCAACGTCTCCTAGAATTCAGACCAACAACTCCTTGTAGTTGAGGATAGGCAATGATTACTTCAGCGAAAAGGACGGTCACCGTACCGTCTTAGGCAGCACCGTATAACACTGGTCCACAATCCAGTGCGTAGAGGAAATAAATAAAGTCAATAGAAAAATAGGAAACAATTTAAATTGAAATGCATTTACATATAACGTACGAAGAATGCATTTACCTTTTTCTACATTTCATACTGCCCATAAGTGTATAGAAAAACATCCATGGCAAATTATCTGAAGAAGTAACCATTTGATTTTTAAATTAGGGGCTACGAATACGTTTTCGTCCTGTCTTTTTATTTTTCGAAATATCGGAGCCTGAGGTTTTTTTGCGCCATTTTTTATCGTCAAGTTTCTATAAATTGTACAGACAAAAAATAATAACATTCTGCCTTTATTTAGGTCAAAGCCCTGTTTAATCATCCTGTCTTTTTATGGGAAATTTCAGCTTTTAAGCCCAAATCACCTCGATAAAGACAATGAAGCCTCGAACTAATTCAGGGCTCTAAGTTATATGGAACCTGATATATGTCTGTGTAATAATTTATGCTAGTATTTGATAAAAATTACATGTCGAGTAATACAATATTTTAATGATAAAATAAATAAATAATTTGAAGATTCAAAATGAAAATATAAACATAATCAGATTCAAATGAATCCTCACAGAGGACTTAGCATGCACAAATTGTCTTTTGACTAAACTGTCTCTATTTTGCATTCGTTTTATTAATTAAGTTTATTTTTTGCATTCTGTTTTTTTTTGTATTTAAAACATCAAAACACACATAAACAAATTTAAATTTGATGCACAAAAAAATGTGAAATAAAATCCAACCCATTGTACATAATCAAATTTTAAATCCAGAAAATGTAGAACAAGGCTTAGATGACCCCTTTGCCTTAAGATGTTTACCGTATCCACCTTGTACTTCAAGCCAAACCTTATCCCCGGTAACCAGATCTAAAACCACGGTCTGGGAACCAGTCATTGCGTCAGTGACACTGTCACTATCGACTACATTGTCGACGATTTCGTCCCCATTTTTTACTATAACTGATGTAAAATCTTCTTTAGGATTTGATACAGTGGTCCATGAAAATTGATATAGTCCATTCATTAGAGCTAAGAATTTTCCAGTTACCGGGTCGTAGCATTGGCCAACGTTGACTATGACGTTATCGAATTTAACGATGGTTCCCCCCGGCTGATTGTTTAAGTCTGAAGTTCGACCTGCTAGAAATCCATATTGTTTGTTACCTGAAATATATTTATATGACTAAAAGCTACACGATAAAGATTTAAAAAATGTACATCTATGGAACGCCGCAACTGTCTTATATGGTCACTTTTTATTATATGATGTCGTTTTGCCATTATATGATGTGGACTTATTATTATATTATGCCGTTTTGTCATTATATGATGCCGTTTTGTCATTATATGATGTGGACTTATCATTATATGATGCCGTTTTGTCATTATATGATGCCGTTTTGTCATTATATGATTATGGAATGCCGTACCTGCCTCCTATGACAAGATTTCATTATATGCTTATCATTACATATTATACGCTTATCTATCATTTGACATTATACGATTATCATTTGACATTATACGCTTATCATTCAACATTTTACGCTTATCATTCAACATTATACGTTTATCATTCGACATTATACGCTTATCATTCAACATTATACGCTTATCATTCGACATTTTATGCTTATCGTTCAATATTATACAATCATCATTGCTTATCTACGGAAGCGTATAGTGGACTCGTATTGTCTTAATAAAACCCATTATAACGCACTATTTTTAATAAATAAAAAAAATTTATCCCCTTATAAGAGTTCAGAGCGTATTAATTTAACACGTGTTGTGCTATAAAAGGCAACAACTTTTTTAGTTTAAAGTAATGTTTTGTGTTTTAAAGCAATTAATCGTCTTAGTTTACTCGCTTTAATTCAGTAACAAAAAAGCCCAGTGACACTAAAATGCACTCGGGACGTGCCCGGGACGTCGGAAAATTCACCCGAGAGGTTTTTAAATGGCTTCCGAGCTACATGTAAAGTTAACAGAGTAAATGTATTTTTATTGGACAGACTCTGGATGCATTATTACATCTTTAAGAATAAGATAAAATTTCTTGACCCCAGTGACGTTTGTCAGCTGGTGATCCTCGCTTCAACTAGTATCGCTCCCACACAGTGAGTAAGGCAAGTGTATGTAAACATTGTAAAATGGCGAGCAGCAGACTGAGGTTGATTGCCTTTATCAATTGTTGGTTTGTAAATTGCTGATATGTACATGGAGGTTGTGTTGCGTAACTTTAGACATTCAAAATTGTTTACTAGTATGTTATTTGTTGAAGGATGCAATCATTTGATTTTTATGGGTGTTGGGGCTATGGATATATTTGTTACACTAATGATTTATGGCTCCTAAAGTTCAAGTAATGTAGAGTAAATTTAATTACCGTCAGCTGCTAATACAATTTTGTTATTTCAAAAGATGTTTATAGTTGATGAAAGATCTGTTCTTCAAAAGTTAGAATAGCTTCTGTTAAGATAAAAAGTAAATCTAATTACTGATAATGAGTAACAACAGATGCGAGAGCTATTATATATTTGAAAATGGAAGTAACTTTCAAAAAGACTTAACATAAGTAAATTGATGCTAATTTTCAGATAATTATGTGTTCATTTGTTAATGAATCATCAAAAGGCATTATTTTATGCAAGCTAGCATTTAACAGTTTATCACTGGAGTCATTAATTATTTGTTGTACGTAATTTTATATGTAATAATTCAATCTTTGGCAATGAAGTAAAAGGGGTGGTTTAGGTGGTTCTTCAATTCGGAGTTACGATATGAAAAACATTTTTGATTTGAAGATGTCCAAATTTGGCCTCAAGAGTTGTCTTTTGGTTCCGCCTTTGGGTGGTGAACAAGTAGTCGAATTCCAAATCTAGGGTTTTGGCGTTGGTTCTGGAACTCGTATAAAAAGCGATGTTCTGGTGTCTTCGCCAAACTCTGGTTTGGATTTTGTTATTATCATTTAAAATTTAATTATTATTTATTTTACAAAAGGTAACTATGACTTTAGTACTAATGTTTATTTAGCTAGACAAGTTAAAGTTAAAGTTTTAAAATGTTTATTTTATATATCTAAAGTAATTGTTTCATTTATTTTAATTTATATCTCTTATGATTGATATCATCTAGAAGACCTGAAGAGACACTTTGAATGAACATTCAATCTTATGTTAATTTCTGCTGAATACTTATTGTTATCAACATCTTCTTATTATTATTGTATCGTTAATCTTCGAATATAAAAAACTCTGGTTTGGATTTTGTTATTATTATTTAAAATTTAATTATTATTTATTTTACAAAAGTTCCCATCAGATTGGATGGTCCTGTGGCAAAACAAACAAACAAACAAAGCACAAACAGACCCAGGTACCAGTTCAACATATTTTTAGTTCTGCCTTTTTATTTTCGAAAAAAAATCTGAGCCTGTTATTTGTTTTTCGCTTGCACGGGAATCTTATTTTATAAAAAGAATACCCTTTGTTTATTTTTCGGACAAAAACTGCATTCTGCCCTTTTTTTTTAATTTTGAATGGCTTATCAAAACAACATTTGTTAAACATTCTAAGTAATTAATCGACAGAAGAGCAAAATACAACGGGCAAAAAGTTCTATAGACAGAAAACTGTTATGGTACACATGAATCAACTGTACCTATATTTCGCTCCTTCCCTGAAGTGATTTAAGATTGATATCACCGGGAAACCAACAATCTTACGAGACGATCGATGCCGTAGCATTTGTCATATTGAAGGCTGCCGTTTCACCTGACATGTAAAGATTTCCGGTTTGAGATTGTTTCCTCCACTGTATGTAGCGAACCATGCGGCTGATTTAAACTGAATTGTAAGAAGTGTGCCCTAAATTTCCTCGACCATTAAAACTGACCACCTCCTGTATGGCCCGGATGCATAAAAAAGGACATAAAACTTTAACAAACAAACAAACGATGAAGCAAGATTTGTGCCATCATGATCAATAGAACTGTCAGTTTCGTTATGCAGTATTTGCATATTTTCAGGAAGTAACCTCACAGCATTTTAATTCAAATAGTTGGAAGTCTGAAAACCTTAGGTCATTCGTCCATAGAAGGGTCAAAAGATTCTAGATAATGAATAATGAATATAATTTAAACAATAAATAAGGCAAATACAATACGGAGACTCTTCACCGGTTTCTTGATTACTGAGACATTTTTAAGGTGATATCCTTATTACTGAGTCATTTTTAAAGTAATTACCTGATAACTGGGTCGTTATTTTAGGTAATAAGCAGATTATTGAGTCATTTTATAGGTTATATCCTGATAACTAAGTCATTTCTAAGGTGATTACCTGATAACTGGGTCATTTGAAGGTGATTTTCTTATTACCGAGTCATATCTAAGGTGATTACCTAATAACTGGGTCATTTTAAGGTGATTTTCTTATTACCGAGTCATATCTAAGGTGATTACCTGATAACTGGGTCATTTTAAGGTGATTTTCTGATTACCGAGTCATATCTTAAATGATTACCTGATTACTGGGTCATTTTAAGGTGATTTTCTGATTACCGAGTCATTTCTAAGGTGATTACTTGATAACTGGGTCATTTGAAGGTGATTTTTATATTACCGAGTCATATCTAAGGTGATTACCTGATAACTGGGTCATTTTAAGGTGATTTTCTTATTACCGAGTCATATCTTAAATGATTACCTGATTACTGGGTCATTTTAAGGTGATTTTCTGATTACCGAGTCATTTCTAGTTTAATTACTTGATAACTGGGTCATTTGAAGGTGGTTTTTATATTACCGAGTCATATCTAAGGTGATTGCCTGATAACTGGGTCATTTTAAGGTGATTGTCTTATTACCGAGTCATATCTAAGATGATTGCCTGATTACTGGGTCATTTTAAGGTGATTTTCTTATTACCAAGTCATATCTAAGGTGATTACCTAATAACTGGGTCATTTTAAGGTGATTTTCTTATTACCAAGTCATTTCTGAGGTGATTACTTGATGACTGGGTCATTTTAAGGCGATTGATTGGTTACTGTGTCATTTTCAAGGTGATTTAGTGATAACTCGATCATTTTAAAGGTGGTTAATTGATTACTGGATCATTTTAGGTGATTTCATGGTAACTGAGTAATTTCTTAGGTGATTACCTGAGTACTTGGTCATTTTTAAGGTTATAAATTTATTGCTGGATCATTTTAAAGTGATTAATTGATAACTGGGTCATTTTAAAGATGATTACCTGATAACTGAGTGATTTCTAAGATGATTACCTGGTTATTGGATCATTTTAAGGTGATTTATTGATAACTGGATCATTTTAAGGTGATTACCTGAGTACTGAATCATTTTTATGTGATTACCTGATAACTGGGCCATTTTAAGGCCATAACTTGATTACAAGAGTCATTTTCAAGGTGATAACCTGATTACAAGAGCCATTTTCAATGTGATTACCTGATTACAAGAGTCATGTTAAGGTGATAACCTGATTACAAGAGTCATTTTAATGTGATTACCTGGTTACAAAAGTCATTTTTAAGATGAATACCTGATTACTGAGTCATTTTTAAGGTAATCACCTGGTCATTTAAAGGTGATTAGCTGATTACTTGGTCATTTCAATGCGATTACCTGATTACTGAGTCACTTTTAAGGTGATTATTTGATCCCAACACGCCCTTTTTGATTACTTGGTTACCACTTTTTGATGTTTTTAAAAGATATGATTTTCATTTTATAATTAATGAAAACCAAATCAAAACTCAATGATGAATTGATTCAAAGATACCCCCTTCCGATGAAGAGACTTAATTAAATATCAGATTGTGACGATATTTCTTTAAAATTCCCTTGTTTACGAACAAACAATATGGTGACTCAGAGGATAACGAGGAAAGTAGTGGTTAAAGTAAAAAGCAGAGACACAGACAAATGCCATGGTATAAATTACATTAAAATCAGACTTTTATGTATACTCATACTACTAATCGATAATAACTACATGCACATAAATATTTTTATTTGCGGTTAAGCATTTTATTACCGAGGATGTTAGTAGAAGGACTTCATCGAGTGCATTTTTGACTGAAAACAATGTTTTGAATCGTAATATTGTTTTTTAGTCTAGGGCCAATGCAAAAGAGCGACCAGCGACCTCTAGTTATGTTGAAGACTACTGACTGGTAATGGTCTTGGCTAAGGTCCATAACTTGGATACTAGATGTTTGGAGTCTATGGGTAGGGTGACACCACCCCCTAGAAATAAAGTCACTGTGACCTATATTTTATGCATGAATGAATTTGGTTAAGTTCTTGGTTAAGGTCTATAACTCGGATCCTAGATGTTGGAGGTCAATGATTTTTCACCATTAGATGAGTCTTGGGTAGGGCTACAACACAACCTAGAAATAAGGTCACTGTGACCTATATTTTATGCATGAACGACTTTGGTTAAGTTCTTGGTTAAAGTCCATAAACCAGGTTATACACATTGGGGTCAATGATATTTCAAGAACGGGAGGGCCATCCTGTAGCTCATAGGTAAATTTTAAAGTTCTTTTAACCTAAGTTCGTTTACCCATGCCATGGAAGTAACCATTTCATTTTGTATATCCTAAACACATGGATGGATTTTCTTTTAATGTTCAGAGAATCATTCTTACATGTAGATGTACACCTCTTACTTTATTTTATTTTTTTTTTCTGTTTCTAAAGTTTCTTATAGCCATCATGGACATTGGACAATGACCTAATCGGAGTTACCATGTTGTATCCGCTTTCCCAAGAAGCCTTGATGGATTTCCTTCTTATTTTAAGGTCAGGTCGTTAAGCGTCTTTCCGTCCATTAACTCTTCTTCAAAAATCTTCTTCTCTGAAACAACTGAAGGGATTGCTTTCAACTTTGTACACATTATCTTTAAGATATCCTCTACCAAGTTTGTGAAATTTGAGTCAAAGTTGTTGGACGACTCCTTAAAAGAGTTATTCCCCCTTTTTCGTCAAAATTGACCATTTTCAAAGTTTTTGGATCTCTTGAAAACTGTAAGTGCTAAAGGAAAAGTTAGCATTGGAGAATTCTTAAGTTCATTGAGGTTTACAAAAATGGTTTCAGGGTCAATATTGTCAGATGACCCCTTATAGGGGTTATGAACTTTTAAAGAGTAAAATCTGTGTTAATTTTGTGTGTGTGTGTGTGTGTGTGTGTGTGTATTTGACCTATAGAACACGTAGAATGAAAGCTGTTATAGAGAAAAAGCGTGGCTTGCTTAAATATCCAGTTTAATAAGCTCTTCAAAAATATCCATATGATCCGCCCAACCCCCCAAATGTTATGGCCCCTATTTGTCAAATTTTGGGTTATTGCCTTGCAGATTGAACCTATAAAAGATTAAGAAACACTTTTGTTTGCTTGAATGTTTGGCTATATGTGCTCTACAAAAGCCTTCATTTTAAGGTGGAAATTGTATGTTGATCCTTTATTTTGAGTTTTTAACCTCAGATACACAAAATTATTTTTATTCCATCAGTCAATGAAGTTAGGTGAGCGATACAGGCTCCTCCGAACCTTTAGTTTTCATATGCATTGCTTCTTTCATGTACCCCCTCTCCCATTTCTTTTTAATTCATTTTTAGTTTGTTTAGGTTTCTTATAGCCATCCATTAATATTAATTGACCAAATATGGGTGACCATGTTGTATCGCTGCTACTCCTAGATGTCTAAATGGATTTCATTCATCTTTCATATGTAATGTAAGTTTTTTGTATCTCTAATATCATTTTTATAACTTTCCGAGTTCTTGGGGTTTCTAGTTGTCATCAGTTGTGAAATCCCTTTACTTTGTTAAAAATCAAACGGCAGAATCAAACGAACACTATTCAACACTTACATAATTTTGTAAAGCAAAATAATGTCCTATGAAATTGTGTCCACCCTGCTATGCTTAACACTGAAAAATCCAGATGACAAAATTTCATATCTCTTAAGCGTTTTATTCCGTCCTTGGACTTTATCATAGGAATGAATACCACTCTGGACAATATTTCATAGTGGACTCTATTTTATGTTACAATTTATTCTCAGAACGTCATATTTCTTTTACATCTAAATTGCCCTATATCAATTACAATTCAAATTCTCTTTACAGATGGGTCAAGTCCTAACCTGTGCAAAAGTGGACAAAAAGCAGACTTTTGGACAGCTATTTTGGTCAGAACAGGTTCTCTGGTCCACTTGCCATACAGGTAAGGACTGGATCTTTCTGAATATACTAAAATATTGCTCTGTTTACTCCGTTGCAGAAAAAATACACTGAACGGCGAAACAATTATATAATTTAACAAAAAATGAGCGGAGATAAAATTTTATAACAATTACATAAAGTGAAAATACATATAATGCAGTTCACGACATCATCCATGGATATTGGTAATTGATCCAATGGGGAAGACCTTGACCCATTGGGGAAGACCTTGACCCATGGGGAAGACCTTGACCCATTGGGGAAGACATTGACCCATTGGGGAAGACCTTGACCCATTGGGGATAAGTTGACCAAATTGGGATAAGCCTACTCCACTAAATATTTCTTTTATATCTATATGCTCTACATATTCATATAGTGTTTGGCATTTTCAATATTTTTGGTAGAGCGCCTCTGATGAGTCTTTAGACGAAACGCGCGTCAGGCGTAGCAAAATGCTTTGTTGTAATTTGTACTTCATGATAACGGACAATAAATTATTGTTCTGTATGAACGTGTGTGTTTAAATGTTTAAACGCAATTTGCGACGCACCCTGGCTATATACTAGGCTGTTAGTTTTGATGGTAGAGAAAACTGGAGTAACTGCTCACAAACTTAATACATGCAGATGGAGAAGAATATCTGCATAGTTATTTGATTGTGATCAATAATATGTTATTTGAACCAGCGCTTTAGACCACACAGCCACGTCTTTTAGAATTCAGACCAACAACTCCTTGTAGTTCAGGATAGGCACTTAATAGGAAACAATTTAAATGGATAATGCATTTACATATAACGTTACCTTTTTCCACATCTCATTATGTCAATAAGTGTATTACAAAAATATCCATGGCAAATTATCTTAAGAAGCAACCATTTGATTTTTAAATGGGGGGGGGGCTACGAATACTTTTTTGTCCTGTCTTTTTATTTTTTTAAATATCGGAGCCTGAGTTTTTTTTTTGCGCCATTTTTTATCGTCAAGTTTCTATAAGTTGTACAGACAAAAAATAATAACATCCTGCCTTTATTAAGGTCAAAGCCCTGTTCTGCCTTTGATCTTAAGCATCCTGTCTTTTTATGGGAAATTTCAGCTATTAAGCCCAAATTAATCACCTTGATAAATAAAGTTAATAACAAAACTACCGAACTTGAATGATCAATCTTATAGTCCAGAGAAAATGACAAAAACGAATCAGTCATACCGGAGAATTGGTGGATCGCAATGGTCCTGACTTGGTACAGGCATTTCAAACGAAATGGTAGGTTAAACCAGGTTTTATGGCGCCAAACATTACTCTCCCATTGCGAAAGACAATGAAGCCTCGATCTAATTCAGGGCTCTAAGTTATATGGAACCTGATATATGTCTGTGTAATAATTTATGCTAGTATTTGATGAAAGTTACATGTCAAGTAATACAATATTTTAATGATAAAATAAATAAATAAAATGAAAATATAAACATAATCAGATTCAAATGAATCCTCACAGAGGACTTTGCATGCACAAATTGTCTTTTGACCAAACTGTCTATCTTTTACATTCAAAACGCCCACAAACAAATTTAAGTTTGATGCACGAACAAAATGTGAAATAAAATCCAACCCATTGTACATAATCAAATTTTAAATCCAGAAAATGTAGAACAAGGCTTAGATCCCCACGCTGCCATAAGATGTTTACCGTATCCACCTTGTACTTCAAGCCATACCTTATTCCCGGTAACCAGATCTAAAACCACGGTCTGGGAACCAGTCATTGTGTCAGAAACGCTGTCGCTATCAACTACATTGTCAACGATTTCGTTCCCATTTCTTACTATAACCGATGTAAAATCTTTTCCACCATCCGATAGAGAGGTCCATGAAAATTGATATAATCCATTCATTGGAGCTGTGAATTTCCCAGTTGACGGGTCGTAGCATTGACCAACGTTGACTATTACTTTATCGAATTTAACAATGGTTCCATCCGGCTGATTGTTTAAGTGTGCTTTTCGACCCGCTAGAAATCCATATTTTTTGTTACCTGAAATATATGAATATGACTAAAAGTCACACGATAAAAACGATAAGTTATATTCATTTTGTGATTATTTTTTTTATATATTTAATTAACAAGGGCGATTCCTGTGTAGCCTCGGTTACTCTTTTGTTTGGTTAGAAATTTAGAAAATCATGGAAGCATTATTAGAGCGGGTCCCTAATTTGTCAGTCAGTGGGTCTCCCTTTTCCGAATTTTTTTAATCCGCCAATATACGTTAGATAGATTGTTTACCTTAAGAAAAAAAAAGGAAAAATTGCATTTCGATGCTAATATGTTTTATAATCAGAATAAATGTATCAATTTAAGTGATTATAAGATTTGTTTTAGATCTTGTAGATTGAATTTTGAGACAGAATTGTCTTTGGTTCTTTTAGTTTTTATTTTTTTTCTGCTTCATTTTAATAAAATTTAAATTTACCTTTTTCGATTTCTGATTTCAATTTGTTTACATTATAATCCACCAATTTGGAAACGTTGCTGTATAAAACGTTGACATAATCTGAAAGAAAACAAAGAACGTTATTTTTTTATTTTCCAAAATACACCTATGCTGGTCAAAGGAATAAATGCTTTACACACAGACCTATAAAAAGACAAGAGGCTCCCAGGAGCCTGAATCGCTCACCTGGTCTTGATGTCAACCCTATAAAGAACTTTGTATAGCTAAATAAGCTGAACATTTAAGTAAGCAACAGTTTTTCTCTTTCAGCAATAGTTGCCATTCTGTAGGCCAAAAACGTGCAAAATGTTATTTAAAGGGCCATCTGAACACTTTGACTCTATAGAGACTTTTGTTAAGAGCTTAATGAACTGAACATTTAAGCAAGCAACAACTTTTCCTCATCTGCTATAGTTTTCATTATATAAGCCAAAAACATGAACATGTTAATCTAGGGGCTGTAATCCCTATAAGGGGTCATCTGACAACTTCAACCCTATGGAGACTTATGGAGAGCTAATTGGCTGAACATTTAAGCAAGCAACAGCTTTTCTCTATCTGCTATAGGCCAAAAATACTATTTTTCGCCTTTAAGAGGCTGTAACCCCTATAAAGGGTCATCTGACAACTTCAACCCTATGATGACTTTTGTAGAGCTAAATGAGCTAAACATTTAAGCAAGCAACAGCTTTTCTCTATCTGCAATAGTTTTCATTCTATAGGCCAAAATTACTATTTTTCGCCTTTAAGGGGCTGTAACCCCTATAAAGGGTCATCTGACAACTTCGACCCTATGACAACTTTTGTAGAGCTAAATTAGCTAAACATTAAAGCAAGCAACAGCTTTTCTCTATCTGCAATAGTTTTCATTCTACAGGCCAAAACCACTATTTTTTGCCTGTAAGGGGCTGTGACCCCTATAAGGGGTCATCTGAGAATTTCGACCCTATGATGACGTTTGTAGAGCTAAATGAGCTGAACATTTAAGCAAGCAACAGCTTTCCTCTATCTGCAATAGTTTCATTCTACAGGCCAAAAACACTATTTTTTGCCTGTAAGGGGCTGTGACCCCTATAAGAGTCCTATAAGAGGTCATCTGAACACTTCGACCCTAAGACGACTTTTGTAGAGCTAAATGAGCTGAACATTTAAGCAAGCAACAGCTATTCTCTATCTGCAATACTTTTCATTCTATTAGCCAAAAACATGAAAAAAACGCTATTTTTCACCTTTAAGTGGCCCCTATAAGGAATCCCTATAAGGATCATAATTTAACCCCTATAAGGAATCATCTGACAACTTCGACCCAATGGAGACTTTTGTAGAACTTTTGATGCTGAAGCAGTAAGGTGGCATCAGATCAAAAATCGAAACACATCTTTTGTACAGGACATCCTAAGGATCAATCATACTAAGTTTCATTAAATTCTGTTCAGTAGTTTCAGAGGAGAAGATTTTTGAAAAAATTGTTAACAGACGCTAGACGACAGACGCCAGACGACAGATCGGGACGGACGCCAAGTGATTGCAATAGCTCACCCTGGACCTTCGCTAAAAAAGGCCAAAGTCTATAGAAGGCATTCAAACTCAGGCTCTGTCTTATAACCTATGACGTCAATTAATTTAACGTTATTGCCCCCTCGAGTCAATTTGTATTCTTTTATAGTCTAAATATTTGGATAAACTTTAAATGAAGACAAGATTGATAATGATTTACTTATATGATAATGAGATGTGGGATACAGAATATGTGTTTACGAAACAACCTTCATATATAAACGGTATTTTAAAATCCCACAATGGAAAACAGCCAGCAGCCTTCAATGAGACCAGTGGTTTGAAATTGGCCGAAGATAAGAATACATCGGATTCAAAACTAATCCTAAAAATGTCAAATAAAGATCAACTTCTTGACACAGAACAACTAACACACATGTATGAGAATTTTACTGAAAACTAAATCCAATTTTTTCCCCTTTAAATTTACCCTTTTCGATATCAGATTTCAATTTCCTGACAGTACCATCCATCGTCTTGGTAACGTTGCTGTATAGAACGTTGACATGATCTGAAGAGAAAAAAAAACAATATTTTTACAATTGACTGAATTTTTTTTTCGAAAACCAGTGCCACAAGTCAACGGTACAAATATCACTAAATTTAATTCTCGCACGTAGGCACACACAAATAAAACAAGAGGCTCCCAGGAGCCTGAATCGCTCACCTGGTCTTGATGTTGACCCTATACTTTTGTAGAGCTAAATGAGCTGAACATTTAAGCAAGCAACAGCTAATCTCTATCTGCAATAGGTTTCATTCTGTAGGCCAAAAACATGAAAAATGGCTATTTTTCAGGGGCTGTAACCCCTGTAAGAGGTCAATGAGCTGAACATTTAAGCAAGCAACAGCTAATCTCTATCTGCAATAGTCTTCATTCTGTAGGACAAAAACATGAAAAATCGCTATTTTTCAAGGGCTGTAACCCCTATAAGGGGTCATCTGACAACTTCGACCCTATGGAGAATTTTGTAAAGCTAAATGAGCTGAACATTTAAGCAAGCAACAGCTAATCTCTATCTGCAATAGTTTTCATTCTGTAGGCCAAAAACATGAAAAATCGCTATTTTTCAGGGGCCGTAACCCCTATAAGGAGTCATCTGACAACTTCGACCCTATGGAGAATTTTGTAGAGCTAAATGATCTGAACATTTAAGCAAGCAACAGCTAATCTCTATCTGCAATAGTTTTCATTCTGTAGGACAAAAACATGAAAAATCACTATTTTTCAGGGGCCGTAACCCCTATAAGGGGTCATCTGACAACTTCGACCCTATGGAGAATTTTGTAGAGCTCAATGAGCTGAACATTTAAGCAAGCAATAGCTAATCTCTATGTGCAATAGTTTTCATTCTGTAGGCCAAAAACATGAAAAAATGCCATTTTTCAGGGGTCGTAACCCCTATAAGGGATTATCTGACAACTTCGATCCTATGGAGACTTTCGTAGAGCTAAATGAGCTAAACATTTTAGCAAGCAACAGCTAATCTCTATCTGCAATAGTTTTCATTCTGTAGGCCAAAAACATGAAAAATGGCTATTTTTCACCTTTAAGGGGCCGTAACCCCTATAAGGGGTCATCTGACAACTTCGACCCTATGGAGACTTTTGTAGAGTTAAATGAGCTGAACATTTAAGCAAGCAACAGCTAATCTCTATCTGCAATACTTTTCATTCTGTAGGCCAAAAACATGAAAAAATGCTATTTTTCACCTTTAAGGGGCCGTAACCCCTATAAGGGGTCATCTGACAACTTTGACCAAATGGAGACTTTTGTAGAGCTTTTGATGCTGAATCAGTAGCGTGGCCTCAGATTTCCTCTATCTCTTATACTTTTTTATTTATAAGCCAAAAACAGTAGTCTGACCCCCCTAGTCTATTTTTAGTAACGGTGGCCATGTTTTTTTAACGGATCAAAAATCAAAACACAAGTTTGGTGCAGGACACCCAAAGGATCATTCATACCAAGTTTCATTAAATTCTGTTTGGTAGTTTCAGAGGAAAAGATTTTTTAAAAATTGTTAACAGACGACGACGACGACAGACGACGACAGACGACGACAGACGACGACGACGGACGCCAAGTGATGGTAATAGCTCACATGGACCTTCGGTCCAGGTGAGCTAAAAATGGAACATATTAAAAGTCCAAAATAATATAACTCGCCATCAAATTTTTTTAAAAGCCTTATGCATCAAAATGTCACAAAAACTTTTGTTCAACGCCATACTGATGAAAGGCTTAAGTAATGAATTTATGAAAAATATTAAGAATAAAATCATGAGTATGCCAAGATTTCAACATACGCTGGACACTTGAATATAACATGGAAATCTTGATAAAAATGAGCTTATACATGCAAATGACGCAAATTTGGTCTTAAAAAAGATTCATCGGCCATGATGTTACAATTTTAAAAGCAGTGGGATATAAAATTGATAAAGTAACTTGAATGGCTTAAAAAACCGGTTAACAGGAAGTCAAAGACTAATTTTACCGCGAATACAATCGCTTTTCATTATATAGCACTGTAGGAGGAAGGCTAGCTATATATGCCAAAAATCAAGAGGTTTGGAAATGTAGTTTTGAAGAAAACAGCGTCGGACAACGGACGCCGCAAGACAACGGATCGTGCAAAAGTGACTCCAATTTGACGCTTTTCGAAACATTGCAGACGACACAATAAATAAAATAAATAAATAAATAAATAAATAAATAAATAAATAAATAAATAAATAAATAAATCAATAAATTAATTAATTTTAAAAAAATAACATAAAACTAATGAAATTGAAAGTAAAGAAGAATATGATAAAGGTGTAAGGGCGATAAGGCCTTTTTAATCGAGAATTATTAATGTTATGCAAAATTGTCCATTCCTAGCTAAAATATAGTGTGAACACTGCCTGAATGGAAAACATGTCAAGACATTTTAAAATTTAATATTAAAAGCGTTATTATGACGCCATAGATCTAGCGATTATAGCAAAAATGACAAAATATGAGATTTGGATTTTGGATCAGAAGACAGCGTCCGCAAATGAGAAGCAAGTTCATATTTTTAGAGAAGGTCTTTATATGCCATATAAACAAACTGTAAGAATAATTGGCGATTTTCTGAATTAAGGTCCGTTTCATTTTTTATTTTTATATCAAAACAATCATTTGAAATTAGAATAAATGTATTATTTTTTTCATTTTTGGATATCTTATAAATATTTTATCAGCATCTGACAGCAGTATTCAATGGTTGAAACTTGGGTAAAATTTAAGACCAAAAACAGGCCTTCTCGCTCGCCCCTATTCCTTTTACTTCAATTTTATTCAATTTTTTTGTGGTAAAACGGAATGGAAACCCCAATATTGTATAAATAATATAAAATCCCATGCTTACCTTTGTTAGATGCGTCTATATCGTTTTTCATTCCGTTCATTTCATCTGATATTTTATTAACAGTTTCCTTAAGTGCTGCATTCACTCTCCTCTCGACTTCCTTTGCAATAAAGTTTTTTAAATGTGTATTGAGACCTGACACGTCAATGTTGGCAGTCAAAGCAGCCTGTAAATTATTGTCGAGCAGGGGCATCGATACTTCATCATTGCCCTGCACAGATATTCCTACCACAACTGCAATGAAACAAACTCGTGTTACAAAAGACTCCATGGTTCCAAGCGTGATGTAAATGCTTTTGTCTGCGCTCTTTCACGTGCTAGCTGCTTTTATACTGTTGTTTAACAGATGTCTGAAAATAATAGAAAAATAACTTAATTTAGAACTAATGAAAGATAAAAGTAGTTTTCTTTTGATGTTGAGGTTTTTGGCGTTAGGAAATGTTCATGATTACGAAAAACATCTGCCTTGATGTGTTGCTTATTTCAACTATTACCGAAATAATTATTTCTGAAAAGTAAACAACTTTATTAATTCGGTCGACAGTTTCATGTACCTTTAGGATAATTTACTTGTACTTTAATCTGGAATCTTCTGCTGTACTATGTAAGAAAAGTGTTTGATAAAAAAAAACAAAAAAAACAGAAGAATTTATATAACGAAATGACAGAATCAAACAATTTATCTAATTAGAGATAACATATAATTGTTTTAGGTAAGAGAAGGAAAAAAGTTTGGAGCCCAAGCAGCACGACTTCGACTAAATCCGGGAGATGAACGTAAAAAGTCTTGATGCGACGATGATGAAATAGATGAAATGTCTGCCGCTGGAGCCAGGATTGATGGGGAGGGTCAGACAATTAAGTCTCCTGCATAAGGTTCCTACAGGTCCTACTCTTCACAAGGCTTGTAGCAGGGTTTTTTTAACGTACGAGGAACGCAACATTTATCCCCACACAATGTAACACTATGGTTTGCAGTAAGGTTTCCACATCATAGACTGACGACCCCGGCATTCATTATGTGCATTTAACCATCTGGGTCACTCAACAAAGTCGCTTTGTAGGCAGAGCGACCCGACCGGATGTCATGTTTACGGACACTCTTTAGTGGACGTTTACCGACATGGCAGCTAGGACCATATTGGCAACCCAGAATCTGCAAGTTGCATGGCAACTTGCAGACACGTATACCAAAAGTTACAATATCGCTCTTTTAGGTGCACGCTGATTAAATACTGTCGTTTGTCATTTTCAAACTTTTTGTTTTATTGCTTCTGATGATTCTTGAGTAAACGAAACATGCGTTAGGCGGAGCAAAATTTATTGTCTGTTCTATATCTATCTGAATAATGTAAGAAACGTGATAGATTTTTTAAGATCTAATGAAAAAAAATAATTTTATTTTCTAAAGAAAGACATTTTTTAGCATTGACTGCTTTAAAACAGCTTACTTCATGATGTTGAAAAATGTCTTCTTTGTTTTTTTAACTTTTGTGATAAAAATACAAGTCTTGATGAAATATAAGAATTATAACTGCTGGAAAGTACACACAAATTATAACTGCTTCATGTTGTTGGCAGACGGTTTCTTTGAAGAAGTCTTGAGAAATAAGCTCTTTAAAAATGTGAAAGTAAAAGGCTGCAAAGTTAACAATTTAATATGTTATAACTTTTATAAATTCTGTTTAATTTAATTTACTTTAGATCTGTGATCTTTTTGTTAGAAAACGTCATTAATCAAAACCAGAATAATTGACACAATTTTAATTTCAGAAACAACTTATCTAACTTGTTAGTTAGCTACTTACATGACTTACATAAATTGCTTTATCCACAATCAGTGCGAATTTGTTTGTATTAAGAAGATAACAATGAAAATGGTTCAAAATGAACATGAATTGAAGATAATGAGATGTAGATTGAGTGTACGATACACAATCTACGATAAGTAAACGAAAATTTTAAAATTCCGCAATGGAAAACAGTCAGTAGCTTCCATTGCGACCAGTGGTCACTGTTGGCTGTTTTTAAATTGGCTCTAAATTAAATATATAATGCATATGATTCAAAACAATTCCCAAAATGTCCATGAAAAGATCTCTTTAACCTCTTTATAACAGTAAGTCGACGAGTAGTCCGAGATTGCTCTGACGTCTTCGGCATTTTTCCAGCAATCCCATGGCATCAGCTTGATGGAAAATGTCGAAGACGTCAGAGCAATCTCGGACTAGTCGACGAGTACAAACATCAACCTTGATTACTGGCTCACACACATGTGACGTCATGATTAAGTGAGAAAAAGCTAGAGACACAAAAACATAACGAGATCCGACTACCTCTAGTAAATGAGGGAGTATAAGTCATGAAACTGTTGACTGCTTAAATAAAATATCCTGTATTTCCAGTCTAGTTATAAGGAGAATATTTATTTTAACTTGCATTTAGATCTCTAGACCGTTGGATATCAGAGGAACAATTATAGTAATATTTTGTCCTTATTTAAGATACATTTTAACGGAAAGTATTTGTACCGAAAAAAAACCCACTTTCTTCAACTAAAAACTGTCATTATAACACTATTTATCCATATCTAGATCCTACTATACTTTTGTTTCTCCTGGTAATATGCCTTTTGTGATATACATATACTTAGAAAGTTCGATCTGTCCTGATGAACCTTAATGATCAAAAGCCTAAGTCCTGCAGAATTTATCATGAGAAAAACTACAGTACGTAGATCTTACAACAAACAAATTATTGAATTAAATTAAAATGTGAGGTCTTTCCCTGACTCAAGTTAGTGTAAAGCATGTGTTGCTATGGTATGTGATTACTGTTGCCAGGCAACCAAATCAAACTATCTGTTAAGAATTGACTTGTAACATCATTTTGAAGAAAGAAAACTTTTGGTTGATAAGTAGTCTCTGGTAAGTATTCTTGATGTTAGGGTGTGACCTTGGGTTATGACCTTTGACCTTGGTCTTAAATTGAAGCTCTTTTCCAACTGATCACAAAATGTACATGCATGATAACTATATAATATATAACGGTTAAAATGTTATTGGTAAATGAGGCAATTAATATATGTTTTGGACGCCATTTTGAAAATACTCAACGGATTCTGCTTCTTTTTATGGTTTATGAAATTAACTGTACAAAATGTGTAACATGACCTCTCACCTTGAGATTTATCCTTTGACCTTGGCATTTTAGGATGCAACATATGTCACCAAGGACGATTGCTGAAGGTCCTACGTTCCTTCGACTAACCGTTTCAAAGAAAAAAAATTACGCGTCGCCACACTTTTTGACTCAAATTCGCGTAACCAGGACTTTTTTGCATGACAAATCAAGGCCATAAGTCCGACATCATTTTCCCAACTTGATATTTTTGATATCCATTATGGTTTTAGGCTCTATCTTAACGCAAGAATTTTAGTAGCGTGGCAGAAAACTCTTTTACTAAAAATATATCGGTTTCGTAAGGTTAGTCAGAGCGAGTCAGAGTAGGGCCGAATATTGGTACCAAGTTTCGAAATGATACGTCGCGGCATTTTTTGTCATCTGATGCAAAAAAATCAAAAGAAATACAGTATATCTTCCATTTGGGAAGGGAAAGACCTTAATTTAAGATATCGTATGAATTATGTATATAAGACAGTAAGGAAATACCAAACACAAGACAAATAATTGACACGACAATATACCCCCGACAAACCATCCAAGCAAAAATAATTTAATTTAACAAACAAACTAGCAACAATGAACAAACACAAAACTTATTGGTGGTGTTACGCTAAGATAAAAGGGCAAATAAAAACATCATGCGATTATAGTTCTCATGATATAAAAATACAAAGTGGAATAACTTCTCGTCGAATTTAGAAAAAAAAACCATCCCAATATGAACGGGAATATATAGCAAGCCAATCCATTCAATTGCAAGTGTAGCGTTTGCAACATTCAACAAAGTGTTCCGCTCAAATCGGCAATTCAGCCAAAATAGGAAAATAAACAAGTTGTAATATTTAAATCGATCTGAAGGGTCCTCCTTAACTTGCTGTTAAAATGCATGGTGAAGTTTGAGGAATAGCTCCACCACATTGACTGCCCTCTTGTGACTCTAGGAAGAAAAACAGCAATCATAGCGTTATTCCATTGCTTTGTTTTGCTCCAGTATGCATAGCATGATTTTATGTCATGCATATATTGGACTCCATATCCCATTTTTCTAGATTTATATTTATAATCGAGTTTGTTTTTTTAGTTTAGCAAAAAACACATTTTTCAAAATTATCACGTAAAAATCACGTGAAAAAGGTTAACGTAAAATTCACTCGAGTTTCACACGATGTTAACGTGAGTTTTATGGGAAATTTATTTCACGTGAAATTCACGTTAATTTGCTCGTTTAACGTGAAACTCATGTGCACAATTGACATGATATGCACACCAATCCTCATGCCACGTCAATTTCACTTGAGCAAAATTTCCATGTGTAAGGCATTTGCATTCTATTGGCATTTCGATCCGAAATACACCAAGAAATTTCAATTGGAGTTGAACAAAATATGATTGTCTTAGACAATATGCCTTTAAATTAAATACCTTTTTGAATAGGTTATTGAAACTTGAGACCACATTGTTTTAACTAAACAAAAGAATATCATCGACATTAAATAAGTTGTCTTGGTTCAATACCCTTGTTTAATAGGGAAAAGTTCTGTTTTATTCCGATTGTTATAAAAAAAACCAACATATTAATAAGTGACAAATGGAATAAACAATACTCCTATATTTGTTGAATTTGCGACATGGGGAGTTCAACTTCTGAGTTTGAGTAAGTTAGTTACCTTACCGTTAGCTTTCGATTTTGGATTTGTGTCTGTTGGTATACTATACATAGAATATGAGGAATGCACGAAAAACGGTCTCTCAAAATTTATAGTTGTAGAAAAAACTGAATTAATAATATATTTTTTTTAATTTCGTGAAGAGGATTTTGTTTGTTCTTGATATTTGTTAATTTAACCTCACATTAGCAGCATTCAGTTCTGAACACGAATATCTTGTTCATTTTTTTTTATTACTTTCGATTTATATTTGTCTTATGGCTCATCTGCATTGTTTAATAAGGCATTAGAACTGAGGAAGAAAGAACCTTGATTATTGCTGACTTTATTCTTGTTGTTGATTGTTCTCCATGTCTGTTATGTATTGAATGTGTTTTGTACTGTGCTAACTATTTATACAGTATATTTATGTCATGTTTATATGTAGTACTGCGACCTAAATATGGGCCAATAGTATTTGAATAAAGTTATAACCTTTCTTGTTTCCGAATCCCATCCATGTTCAATTTTTTGTTTGTGATGTGTTATATTGCTTGATTATCCTTATCCGTCAGACGCCTTAGTAGAAATAAGAATTATTGAACTTCTGACGCCTGCTTCAAAGAGTGATATTTAGATCACAAGATCGAATCGTAAGAGGTCTTTTCCTCGTCGGTTCGCCTCGTTTGACATCACCTCTTCTCTCTTAAGGGGTGCAAATGGACTCCTCATTCTTGATTTACGACGATACGATTAACTCTGCATAAATAAAACAAATCTTCGGAACAAATCAGTTTTAAACACAAAAGAAATTGCAGTACGTTGTTCGCTTTATTCCGTAGCGTTTTTTTTTTTCAATAAAAATGGCGAAACCGACAGTAAAACTATACAGCTAAGTCTATCAGCAGTCTCAAATGTTTCATTCCAAGATGAGTTAACGGATCGTCATTTTTGGCTTCTTGGGATTAATTAGATTTGACTCAATAAAACTAAATCTCCTCTTTATATGAAACGATAGGTCTTGCACAGAGAACCTGGACATAAAGTTGTCATTTTCCAAGACAGGTCGAACGATGTTGAAAAGTTTTTTACATCGCGGAAAGCCGGACTGTCGTACCTTAATATTTTCTAATTACATGTACATGTAATAGTCAAGACACGTAATGGTTTAACGGCATTGTTTTACCGAGAAAAAATATCTTAGTTATATTGAATAGAAATAACACGTTTTACTGTATTGTAGGCGCTATACGAATGATGATGCTGAAAAACCACAAGAGAAACCCACCAAGAAAATGACACCAAAACAAAAACTCCTGAACAAAAAACATCATAAAGAACCGACAACGTCTGTCATAGAAGGCCGGCGAAACAGGGAACCAGTAAATCAACCAGAGTTACGGAACAACAAAGAAGATGATGATGATTCCCGCCAAAATGAAGTCGACTATTATCCGAATTATCATTATTACAGAGACGACCAAGAAAACATTATTTTAAGATCCGACACCAGTCGTCGAAATCGAGAAAAACCGATGGAAAGACCAAAAAGATATGGTTCAAATTCGAACCGGGAACGAAATACCACAAATCATCCAAACTATTATGATAATGACGATGACATGGATTATAACTACTATACATTATAAGATCTAGTTATTCAAATGGAAATTTTTGAGCCGTAGTGGTTCTTTGCAAAATTAAATGTTGTGCAATGCTGCCCATGGACTTTTTTTAACAAAGCGTTAATCATTTCAAAATGATTGTGAATGTAACTTTTGAGGGTACAATACTTTTCTTTCAATGGTTTTTGACCTTCCGTTGTTTTTATTAAAATGCTACTGGTGAGAGGTTTATCAAGCTTAGATAGACGATATTGAGATGTGGAATAAGTGTACGCGACACAACAAACATTAACAAACAGCAATTCAAAAAATCACAACGGAAAACAGCAAGCAGTCTTCAACATGACCATAGGTCACTGCTTACCGTCTTGTATTGGCCCAAGACTTACAATACAATACAAAAGTATCAAAACCAATCCCTAAATCATCAACGAAAGACCCAATTCTTGACATAAAACAGTTAACACAGAATGACAAGGACAAACAAAGGCTTTGGTAAAGTTTCCTGGCTTAGGACAGGCACATATAAAATGTGGCGGGGTTAAACTAGTTTTTTGGATCCAACCTTCCCCCTATTGATAAGTTTGCACAAAGCATACATATAAAACACACTGTAAAACTCAATCGACAAAAGTTCAATTCAACAAGAGAGAACCTAAGACAAAATACTGTACGAAAACAACAAGACAAGGAGGAACTCTCTTGAGAACACTCGAAGTTACTGACAACTAGCTAAGAAACATTTATCGATTGATGTAAAAGAGTTGAAATCTGCATGTACAACACAACCAAAATATCATGGTTTTTATGCCAGCTTTGGTTCATTATCAGCTCAGAATCTGCTTAATCGTACTTTTTATGTGAATTATTTGAAACTCAAAGCAAAACAGAAAAAAAAAATGGACAACTAAATGATACCCTGCACGATATTCATCAATATTCATCGATATTGAACATGAAATGACGTGGAAAAAAATTACATACAGGTTTTTACTATATATAAATCATTCAATTCTCCACGTCATTTCATGTTCATTTCATCAGGCCCGTCGTGTTCATCTCCGGCCTTGTTTAACTTTATATATTTCAATGATGTACGCCCTCCTAAAGTGCTTGAAAATTCCTTTGTGGAAAGGTTCTCCAAGTATTAACACCTTATCGCCCGACTGCTTTGTTATTCTCCGAATTTATTGTACCAGTTTTTTCATAACTTTGCATCGTTTTCGATCCAGTCTGTTTCTCGATGGTTTAGTAAGAGTTTTCTGGTTTTCTTTAGACCCTACACATACACTATATACATGTATATATAGAGTGAAACAGAAGTGAGTTATCTTTCTTAGACCTGAAAAAATCATCATTGTAAAATTTTACAAAAAGTTAAATAAACTTCAATAATATTTTTCAGATCATCATAAAACATGAACTTGACCTGTTTTTATTGTACCTAACAGCTTTGCAAAATATGACTTGACGGGTTTTTTCTAGTTATCATCTGGAAACCTTAAGGGAAAGGACGGATGGACGGAAAGACACCGAACGAAACTAAGGATATAACATACTGTAAACCAACTTATTTTTGCGAGCGATTTATATTCGCGGATTTCGCGTGGAGCTGAAATTCGCGAAAAGAAATCGTCGCGAATCAACTTATTTTCATGGTAATTTGATTATTCTAAGACAAATCGCGAAAATAAATATCTGCGAAATAGCCCGTTGGTCCTAAAACACGAAATATTGTAGTCGCGAACATATGTTGGTTTACAGTAATACCTCACCACTACGTGTTGCGGGGTATAAAAATCGGAATAGTTTTCTGCACAGTGCTACATGTATTATATAATCGATTTATGAAGACGTATATCAATCTTAAGCCCACTTCCCATTACCTTAAAAATAATTTTACATCACACGTCTGCCACTCAAACCTAATTCAAAGACAAAAGCACGGTTTAAGTGCAATTTATCTATAAGACTATAATTTTACCTCATTTTCAAATTTACTTAAATTTCAAATTAGTTGGTTTAGTAATTCAAGTGAAGTTTGTTTGATCCGGTAAAAAAAGTTAAAAAAAAAACCTTTGGATATTGTTTATTATTCTGTTACAATGGATTTAAAATTAAAAATTTTATAATCTATCAAAGCACAATCTTTACAAAAACCTTTTTACGAGAACTCGAAATACTAATTGTGAGTGAGTATACGAATATATGATTAGTGTATTTAACACCAAATTCAAAGTTATGAAAAAAAGTCGTAAAT
This sequence comes from Arcuatula senhousia, assembly GCA_963971305.1. Taxonomy (NCBI): domain Eukaryota; kingdom Metazoa; phylum Mollusca; class Bivalvia; order Mytilida; family Mytilidae; genus Arcuatula; species Arcuatula senhousia. The sequence continues at coordinate 12,920,641 of OZ020310.1, forward strand.
AAATAGCAGTGAATTGAAAGACGATTTTTAACTTCTTTACATGGAAATAAAATACATTAGCTTAATAATTTTAACTTTTCAAAAAGGATCAAAACAGCTAATGAAAAGACCTTGCTCGCTCCAATGCCCCATAATTACGAGTAGTTCCCTATATATATTCTCCATTTATAATTTAATTATAACTTAAATATCCACTCATAGGAATCGTTAACAGAACCAGGCTAGATATACATGTAGTTAAGTAGGAGTCTAGTTCAGCTGTATGGGAAATATACCCCCTCGTCAGAATAAGTAAGTTATTCATTATTAGTTAGATAGTTACTAAGTAGGTACATGTAGTTGTTGCCTTATACATGTAGTTAAGTAGGAGTCTAGTTCAGCTGTATGGGAAATACACCCCCTCATCAGAATAAGTAAGTTATTTATTATTAGTTAGATAGTTACTAAGTAGGTACATGTAATTGTTGCCTTATACATGTAGTTAAGTGACGGTCTAGTTCAGCTGTATGGGAAATACACCCCCTCGTCAGAATAAGTAAGTTATTTACATGTATCAGTAGTTAGATAAAGGTAATAACAAAACTACCGAACTTGAATATAGTTAGTTACATGTAGTTGTTGCCAATAATGTAGGGAACATGAAATGATGTTGAAGCGGATAAAATAAGGACACAAGGCATTTAATTACTAGTAGTTAGTCTTTGTTTGCCTTAGAAGCAGTGCGATTTCGGCTATATACGGGAGATGATGAACACAAATGGGTGATGGTGATAGAAAGAACATGAAGTAATGATGAAGTGGGGGGAAGGGATGATACAAGGGCATTCGTGGAGGTCAGTTTGACTGCCACTGGATACACAAAGCAGATCTGAAATAAGATCTTTTCCTGCCACTAGTAAAAAGGAATACGTGAGATTGGGCAATGTAGGCTCTTGCATGGGATCCTATAGTTTGGGTCATATACTCTTATCGAGTCTTGCAGCAGGGTTCTTTAGCGTGACAGAAACGTGAATTTTTGTCCAAAAAGACGAACCACTGTGCTTTGTGGTCATGTTCCTCACATTATAGTTGACAGTGCTATCCCATTCAACCATCTCATATCATCTTTTATCGTGTTGATAAGACGTAAGACACTATCTAATACAATCATCTCTCAAAATATAAAAAAGGTAAATTGACCATGTGAGCATAGTAAAGGCAAAACCCCATTTCAATCAGTCACGACAGAATAAAATGTAGGCTTTCTATAAAAAAAATTATCCAGACTTTTTTCGATTGTGTTACTGACTTTTCATTTTCGTTTGTCCATTTTAGAACTTCCTGTCCATTTTAGTCCACAATCACTTAAAGAACAATGCAAAAAAAAATAATAATAAATCTGCAACGCAAGCACGGAGAGAGATTTCATTTGTGATCTGCATGGGTAAATAATTCCTCCATTTTGTTTCAAAATTATGTAAGGAAAAAGGATAAAGCGATATAATCTTGGCGTGTAAATTAGGAGAATAAGGTTTGTGTGTGTGTGTGAGGGTGTGTGTGTGTGTGTGTGTGTTGGTCTTTAACGCCCTTTATCGACGCATCTAGGCCATGTAGGGCGGTAAGTGTTTAAGGTTTCCAAATTCTCATTTGAATAAGAAACAAAAAGTACCAGTGGGGCATTTAAAATATAAGATTTTCGAAAAGCAAAACCAAACCAGTTGACACTAATCAACAAAATAAAAATGAAACTCGCACCGCAACAAAACCGTAATCAACAACGTAACGCACACCTACATCGGAACAAGAGAGTTCTAAGATATTCCAGGCTGATGTAACAGACTCGTGGTGGTAAAAAAACTAAGGCACAGAGCCACCATTTTAAACAAATGTTTAAACAAATATTGTAAAAATATATATTACTATGGTGCCTTTATTTTATAATGCCGACTCATGCCAAAAATACTGCGCCTCATGTTGGTACCTCTTTTATGTGGATTTATGAAATTGAGTCATATGACACGATATGTAGTAAATGGAAATTAATGAATCTTACGTAAAGAAAATTAAATTGCCTTCGCGTTCATTCGTCAAACACACATAACTAAGTTAACTTTAGTTCAAGCGCGCTTTGGACCTTGTAAATTATGATAAATACATTTTATACTTTTACATTAAGCAGGCGTTATACAGTTGAAGAACCAGACGACAAACCAAAGCCACGAACCAATCAGAAACGCGGCCGCCAAACAGAACCGGAAACACCAATCATACAGGAACTGCCAAACAGTGAACCAGAGCAAAGACTAGAAGAACCTACCCCTGATGTAGAAAGTCGGAATTTAAGTCACACACAGTCAAGGAGATACGAAAATGACCGTAGTTACCGGAACAAAAACATGGATGTGTACCCGGATGTTCAGGATAGCATTATCAAAAGATCTGACCCCGGTCGACGAAATCGTGAAAAACCAATGAAAAGACCTAAAAGATATGATTCAAATTCAAACCGGTATCAAAATATCCCGAAACACGAACATCGAAACTATTCTAAGGATGAAAGTGAAAGAATATCGGATACCACGATGACAGATTTCTCCGAGGGACAACTATGGCTGCCGTAGCTAAAGTAGACATGGTAGAAGTTTTGGTTTTTGTTGTTTCTTTTTTGCACTGTCTTTTTCCTCTTTACTATTATCGAGCTGCACAATTGAAAGCAGAGTAAATTTTAAACCTTATTTACTGTGGTTTCATTATTATTCATGTGGTACCAATTTTTGTGGTATTTGAAGGTTAGAAATCAACCACGAAAATAAGAATCCAATGAAGAATTATTTTAACATTCCAGGCTATAACGAAATGTCTTTTTTGAGTAAACCATGAAAAGAAATATCCAAGAAAATAAATGAATCTGGTTTAACATTTAGACAGATTGTCTTCCAAACAGATTCCAAATGTGAGATAAATAATTATTATGTACACGCATATGGTTAAAAAGCAAATGAATCTTGTTGGTGTTACTACATGTAGTTGGTCAGGTAGAAATACGGACATTGAAGTCCTCCAATGTTGGTACGGAGCTAATGGCATTTTGTCTGGAAGTATGTTCCATTTCCTGTTCAGTGAATCTTGGGAAGAACGAGTGATACCATCCTTCCGGTGAGAAGAAAATATCACAGGGGAATTCAAAAGCCATCAAATGAAAACTCAAGTCCAGAAAAAAATTAAACAAATCACAAAGCTAAACTGCAAGTAATGAATTGTAATGATTTTCATTATAACACATGTGCCCCGGAAGCTAAGAAGTTCTCGGTCTAAGCTTTGCTTCCACATGCTATCATTGAAGGCTTCCATACTTTTGCCATAAAACTCTAAGCTGAACTAATAACAATAATGTAATTCTATGAAAAACAATAATGTCTCTCCGTCATCTTTCTAATCGGCTTTTGTCGCCCCGAGGGCAACATCCATCACTTACATATTTTACCTGAACAGGTAAAGGTAAAAACTCGATGAAATGACGAAACGAACTTGTAAATATTTTTATGTTATCATTTGGCTATTTGGATGATTTTATCTGTACAAATGTGGGTTAAAATTACTATGTGATGTCACTATAATAACACGATAGATGGCTTTATTATGGTAAGTCGAAATTTTGTGTTTAATCGATTTTTTTGAATATTTTTCTTGGTCCATCTTTATGCAGACACTGACATTCAGATCTGTGAACCTTCAGATTTACATTAAGTACAATGAGATGTTACTTATTAACATTTATGAATGATATGTTTCTATCTGAGGGTCTGTCTCGTCTAGTCATTGGATTGCTTTGTTGTCTTCAGGGATATTATGTCAGTGTCCGAAAAGGAGGGTGTTCGCGAGTACCCCTTCCTTTTCGTTGGAACATGTCGTGCAGAGTTTCGTCGAAAATGACACGGAACCCCCCCCCTTTTCTTTCCACTCTTTGGTTTTCAGTAAATAATAAGCGGAACCCCCTTTAAAATAGTGTTTGGATCCACCCCTGAATAGATATACCAAAAGGACTTTCAAATCTGTAAGCCTCTTAACACAGGGGCCGGATTTTTCCTCCCATTGACATTTTCTTTGGTAAAATCGTTAACTGTCAATTTATTGGACTGACTGAAGATTTCCAGTGTTGACCATAGCCTGTAATACCCCTGACAAATATCAACTGAACGAAACACACAATGCAACTATGTGACGCGAATATACATAAAAATGGGTTAAGGAAATATTATAGTATTCTAAATCTCAAATTTACGACTTGACAAACATTTCTAAGGACATCAACATTTGATATCTGCTGTACAGGTTACGGTTGTAAAGTAATGATATCATCTGCTCTTAATGTTTAGAATTCAAAATGTAAACAGATACTAAACGAATAAGAATGTTTTATTTGAATACAAAAATTTAGGTATTGTTGGAAATAGTTTCGGAAAAGGCTGGGCCTGGATTTTTTTAACAGCTTGTTCGCGCAAATCTTATCTATTTTTAACACTATTATAACATTTTCAGCTAAAACTCCCATCCTGCCTTTTTTAATTCAAAGCACTGTCCTGCCATTTTTTTGCCATCCAAATTTCACGATACCCCCTATCAAAATCAAATTGTCGGTCCCTTATGGATTTTCAAATTGTCGCTTATCATTTTCTTAAACAAGAGTTCATAATATATTGTTTATAAATTAGCAGTATTAAAAGCCCTTTAATCTGTGTATTTCAACTAATTAAAATTCATCTAAATTCATCAAATGATTATTACACACAAGCATGAAAGCACCACGAGTCTTTTGGATTCTCTCAAATGAGAAACAGATTTATTTTGGTAATAGGGGCATTATATTGTCTTTTCTTTGCCAGACTTTCAAGACCTCACCTGAATGGAGGACTAGCTGGTCCCAGTTTCATAAAACATCTCAAATTTGAGATTTCCTCAAAGCCTTTCTAAGCTGAAATTTCTTGCAATTTCATTGGTCAATATTTGAGTTGAGGACAGATTTGAAGAAATCTTGAGATTTCCTCAAAGCCTCCCTAAACTGAGATTTATTGCACTTTCATTGGTCAATATTTGAGTTGAGGACAGATTTGAAGAAATCTTGAGATTTCTTTAAAGCCTTCCTTAACTGAGATTTATTGCAATTTCATTGGCCAATATTTGAGTTTACGACAGATTTAAGGAAATCTTAAATTTGGGATGTTTAAAAAAAAATGAGCCTAGGTATCGCAATGACATCACAAACAAGCATGAATTATCACTTTCTCATTTTTAAGGAAATTTGCGTTAATGATTGCATTGTGTTAATGTTGTATTTACTTTTTCTCGTAGTGACTGACTTTATCATTTGGGTGTTTCCTGGAATTAAGAACTTTTAAATTCATTGTTCTCTTATAATCGTGACCATGATGAGGAAGGGATTAATTATTCGATATACAATTGCAAAAAAAACAAACAACACAAAAAGGCTTACCAAGTCTGAACTTGAAGTGTCAACATTAAAATTCCCGATTATGACACTTTCCAACCACCCTTTTTAAATGAAATACTGCCTGCAGTTAAGACAGGTACATGTTTTTTAATTAACCGTTATTCAAGATTACAACACGGATAACAAATTAGAGATTTTGATCTGAAGGTTGTCCTTATAAGGAGAAAATTACCGGCGCGTAGAACCAAACAGCTTCTTAAAGTTCTTTCTACTTTCCTCCTATTCAGGCAGTGCGTATATAACCGCATAAAATGACACCTGCAGCATATCTTAAATATTCAAAATTCTCAAGCTACCCGTAATATTTGCACATCAATAGCATTTAAAGTATTTGAAAACCACACAAAACAGTAACGGCAATATTTGTGAAGAAAAATGTCGTTTAGCCCGACTGAATTTTACGGGTCCCCCCTTTAAGTGTCGTTTCACGATGTCTTAAGTTAAAATTTATTGGACTGTTTAGAAAACCAAAGAAGCGTAAAACCCAAGACTTTTAAAATATGTTTCATATTTATATTTATAAATAGGAGCGTTATGCAGTTAGACCATTATATAAACAGCATGGAAATTTAAATAGTTGGTAGTCCTTATTTTGATTTGGAACAAAATGGAACTAGACTTAAAAGGAAGAAGGGTAGGTCCACTTATTACGCGTTTATTTACTTTAGAATGATAGATTAGGTCTGGTATTTGATAGCCGGTGTTTAAGGTTCATGGTTACACTTCGAATAAAATGGTAGATATTTTACCTATTTTTCTAGTCTATGTACGGCTTAAACGACACATAGAAACACGAAATAAAGCGTAGCAGCGTCTAGATATAAAAATCGCCGATCATTTTCCCTTCCAGTTTAATAGATTACTTTTGTTGTTTTCTCTATTCATTTTCTTTCCGTTCATATTATACCATAAATAAAGCATGAATTACCCCTTAATAACCTCCCATAAAACCGATTGTGAGTAGATTTAATAGCACCAATAATGAAATTTCCTAGCACGTGGAGGCCAAATGACAGGGCATTGTTGATATTTGGCTATATTGGGGTGAACTGAAAAACGCAAAGAAAATGCCCCGGCAAAACGAATCAAGTGTACACGTACAAAATAGTAAAAGTTTATGCAAAAAATATTTATCTAGACGCTGCTACGCCTTATTAAGCAATTTAATGTGTAGTTTAGGCTCCACATAGACTGAAAAAAGACGTTAGATATCAGTCATTTTTTCCAAAGTGTAAAGATGAACCTTAACGTATGCATGGGAAGTGAACTGGAAGGTCATTTTTAGTGTGTTTCGGTCGAATTTGTTTGAATTCGCCGAAAAGACGTAAAAAACCCCTACCGAATTCTTTCTTTCGTACACGTTGGTTAGGAATGACAATTTGTCTTCATTCGTTGGTCTTAAGACTGGGGTATACATTGCATTTGTGTAAAACTTATAGTCTTCTTTTCCCTAATTTAGTTTTCTTTGAGTAACCATTGTGTATACATGTGCACCCAAGTCTTCTTTTAACCGACATAAGAAGCTGTCTTGTGTAATATACTAGTCATATGATTTACTTGTCATGGGGGGGGGGGGGGGGGCGTGGTAGGGATTTGATATGGAACTAATTGGTTTAGTTTATTTTTGTCAAGAACAAATTTTCCGTCTTGGTTAGCAAAATCAGGACTTGTATAGTCATTGAGCCTTAGTCCCCTGTCAGTAAGTAGTGGCCCTTAAGACCTAAATAGGTAAAGGTCCATTTGGTGGATGTTGATTATCATTTTGATGACGTCTGAGTGTGTTGAGTAACTAAACTTGCAGCTTGAGTGGTGTGTGTTTGTCCCACGTTTAAGGCCTACATGAATCTGCGTTTTTAGGGTGAAGCATAATTTCTGTGCTTTGATTCCTATCATTATATTTTCTGTGATTTAAACCCCATATCCCTTTTTTCTTGTCATAGTGCGGCATTGTAGATTTTTTTGAATGAATAATTGATATGCTGAAGTTGAATTTAACACCTCTGGTGTACATCTAAATTATGTTCCAAACATTGCGTGAAAGTTCCATGAAAATCAATTGAGTGGATTAAGATAAACTGTTGATAAGAGTCAAAACAAACGAACAGATGGAACGACGTAAGGACTTTCTTATCTCGCTATATACCCTTCACTATTCTGGAGTGGGCCGGGTATAGATGTAGTTCTCTTGAAACGATTTTTAATTGGATAAGACATATTAAAGTCATTAAGAACAACTTGTAGCAAAACATGGCAAAAACATTTCACTGATGAGGGAGTATGTGATGGACTGAACTGAAAAGGGACCCCATATAATATGGGATCACTTGCTGATGATACATATGTAATTTCAAGAAGTTGCTGGGAAAACTGTTACAAAACCTGTTCACTTTGTGAAATCTGGTTAAAAATCAATTGAAGAGTTAGTCGTTATCTTTATCCATCAAGCAACCCAAACAAGATACTTTTATACAAACATCTTGTCCATCTGTCTCAAGCCTTTTTACGATGGTGGTCCATAATTAAATATAGACAGTTCGACTGAAGTAACTCTTACATGTATATTACGTAGAGCATCTAAGTTCACTCTTGTTACGATTTGAGCTCGTAATGCCCCCTTAATGTTGATTGCTGTTTAATCTTATCCTCTTCATGCACATCTGATAGATGATACTGGGATGTGAATAATCTATCTTTAAATTTCAAGATGCTTGAAACCAACTGAAAAACCTATTAAGATAATGAATCTATGTAATTTTTCACATACAATATTATTTACGCTGGGAATGATCGAATCAGATGAAAAAAAAACCTAAAAACAATATTATTTTTTTCAAATGTTTTTAATTATATGTAATATTACATAACGTTAAAATAATCAAATTGCCTATACAAGTCATTTTTCGTATCATTAAAAAGAATGACATGGACCATTAAATTGTCGCACTCGATGTAGTAATCTTTTGTTAATAAAGATGAATCATAATAAAATTCTTAAATTTAATATCTTAATCTTTTATAAGGCCTTTGAAATACGTTAAATAACTGATATTCTGATAGCAGGAGATTCATATTTTCGTTCTAACAGCTTTTCATATGCTTTTAAAATCTATTTGTACATGTTGTTGAATGGAAAGCAACAAAAAATTACAATAACAAGAAAATCGAAAAGATGCATATTATGTAATTTAGGTCTAAACATTTAAGTTTCGCTATTAAGAGCCCATCTTTTATGCATATATCACAATTTAGTTAACTCGTGATCACAACTTAATAACTTGTGATCACGACTAAAAAAAACCTCCACTTGACGCTAACGGACTTCCGTAGTATACTAACTTAACGGCCTTTCAGAGCATCTTCAACCACATATATTGCTGTCTATTGTATCTTTCATTTGATACAATACATCATGATACAAGAGTGGGACATGATAGCGGGTTGCTTATTTGATACCAGAATTGGTTATAATTATACAATAGCCGAAAAATTGATACCAGAGAATGTGTGAAACTAGAGAGAATTATGTGATACCAGAGTGAATTATGTGAAACTAGAATGAGCTATGTGATACCAGAGTGGGTTATGTGATACCAAAGTGGGTTATGTGATACCAGAGTGGGTTATGTGATACCAGAGTTGGTTATGTGATACCAGAGTGGGTTATGTGATACCAAAGTGGGTTATGTGATACCAGAGTTGGTTATGTGATACCAGAGTGGGTTATGTGATACCAAAGTGGGTTATGTGATACCAGAGTTGGTTATGTGATACCAGAGTGGGTTATGTGATACCAGAGTGGGTTATGTGATACCAGAGTGGGTTATGTGATACCAGAGTTGGTTATGTGATACCAGAGTGGGTTATGTGATACCAAAGTGGGTTATGTGATACCAGAGTTGGTTATGTAATACCAGAGTGGGTTATGTGATACCAAAGTGGGTTATGTGATACCAGAGTGGGTTATGTGATACCAGAGTTGGTTATGTGATACCAAAGTGGGTTATGTGATACCAAAGTGGGTTATGTGATACCAAATTGGGATATGTGATACCAGAGTGGGTTATGTGATACCAAAGTGGGTTATGTGATACCAAAGTGGGTTATGTGATACCAGAGTTGGTTATGTGATACATACCAGAGTGGCTTGTTTGATACAAGAGTAGCTTGTGTGGAATATGTGAAACTTTAGTGATAATGTGCTACCGGAGTGGGTTATGTGATACTGGAATTGATTTAAGCTACCAGAGTGGATTACTTGATCTTAGAGTGGGTTATGTGATACAAGAAGAACTAGTGAGTTACTAGTATATGATACCAGAGTGTTTCAAGTAAAACGAGAGAGGATTATGAAAAACCAGAGTGTGTTATGTTAATTTAGAGTGAGTTATGTGAAACCAGCTAGTGGAACATGTAAAACCAGACTAGATTATGTGATACAAAAATGGGTTATGTGATACTGGAATAGACTATGGAATACTAGAGTGGATTATGTGAATATATATGGATAATGTGATACTAGTGTACATTATGTGATAAAAGAGTGGTTTATGTGATACCCGAGTGGGTAATTTGATCCCAGACGGAGTTGTCTGATACCAGAATGGTTTATGAGAGTTGGTTATGAAATACTAGATTGAGTAAGGTGATTTACCGGTATGATGCCAGAGTGGATTATGAGAGCAGCTCATGTAAACCCAGAGTGGTTTATGTGATACCAGAATGAATAATGTGATGCCAGAAAAGATTATGTGATACCATATTTGATTATGTTGTACCAGAGTGAGTTATTAGAGTGTTTTATGTGACTCCATAGAGGATTATGAACATAAGTCATGCATTTTCGATCATTTTTGTCAAATTGTGGATTTCCTATATTTTGGTTTTAGTGCTCTGATGAGGAATAAAATTCTGAAATTTTCATACAGCTCATAAAATTAATTACAGTTGGAGTTTTCAAATGTGTGATGGTCTCATGTTCATTTACACTATATCCATTTATAAAATATCTTAGTTTAACATGTTATTAAATTGTAAGATAAGACATGCATTATATATCCATTTAAAGATCAGATTACATATATCTTTGACGAACAGTAGCAGTAAAGTTGAGCGTTACGATTTTTATTTTCACTGCGCTGCACAGGTGCAAAATACGTCGTTAGAATTAATTGCATTTTTTTTCTGTACATTAACAATATTACATGAACAAAAACAAACAAAATAATTACTCAGAACTACACGTACTTGTACCTGACATGCCTGATGTACTTGAAATTATTTATTTTCAAGATTTTTTGTTGTCAAAATGGAAATTTTTGTTTGGTCTTACGTCACAACAGAAGGGTTGTTTTAGGTTGTATAAATCTCAAGGATTGCCGTAAATATATAAATACCACTACCTTTATATGTACAAAATATAGATGCATAGGTTTACATATTGTGACCTCAATACAGGTGTAAAATTCACCTTTTACGGTGAATCACTTTCAGAATAGATAAAACTAGACTCATCAAATATAGATCAAATTTCCGTTATTTGTATGATTTTTAAAGGAAAAGCATAAAAGACAAAGTTAAAAGTCCATTTTTGGTTTACATGTGAATCGTTTATTGTATATAGGTTGATGTTTTGGAAATAAGAAGAAATAAGAAGAAATAATTCTGTTAAAGTTGTTCATGTTTAAACCGAGAATTACATGTACAGGATATTTTCGTTCATTGTGTGTTGTTTTTTACAAAGATCCGTATATTTCGCAAGTAAAGGATATTTTTTTTCCTTCATTGGTTGTTCGTCTAAAATGGTGCAAGGAATATATTTCTAGTAAATCACTCTAAACTTGTACTGGTGACTTGTGAAAGAAAAAAAGTTGGGAGAAAATGACCGGAAAAGGTCAATCTTTAGAGGCCAAACCACAGAAAAAGTTGTCGTTTTCTGGACCGCAAGACGTACGACAAAGGGTAAGAAAAAGCTTTGAAAAAGAAGAAAGTTCATTAACAACTTCATTCTAGGTATATGCATATAATAAAATCCTAATTTGTTGAAAACAGCAGCTTTCTTTCCTTGTACTGCACATTGTCGATATCCCGTCTGTGCTGGATTTGGGCTTCCCTGTTCAAACAGTTTGGTTTTGTGTACTTCTTCTTCAATACTTTTGGTTGTTGACCTATTCAGAGTTCCAGCCAGGATTTGAAAAGGGCAGGGATGAATTTTTAAAAAGGGCACAATCGTGCGTTGACTTCATCTTTCAAAAGGGCATAGCTAATGACAATCAAATACAGCACACAACAAACAAGCATTTTTAGGCTTAAGGGGAGCCTCTTGTTTCTTTGACAAGACTTTGAAAGTATTGATTCTGATGCTGCTATTGGGGTGTTACTCCTTGGTACAGCACAACCCATTTTCATACCCGTTTTTGTCAGTCTGATTAAGATACAGACCTTCAATGTGGCTCCCCCCTTTTTTTGCTTGTCCGCTCGTGAAGACTGTATTTTAATCAGACTGCGTTTTCGTTTATGTATAGGGATAGGCCAATCTATAAGTGGTGTTTTAGTGTTTGATTCACACTAATAATCCGTGGATTTTCCGTAGATTTTCAGCAAAATGGGCTTGAAAGCCACTTTTTGTCCATACTGGTCTGTGGGTGAACCCCCCCCCCTTGGCAAACCCCTGCCATGGGAATTGAAGGGACTGCACCTTTTAATAAGTAGACTAGTAAAACAAGAACTATGGCATACTAATGGGTACCTGAGATACCCGTGCTGTTGATGCAAACCAGTGATCAAGAGACTGTGAGAAGTAGCAACCGAATAAATTGCTACGAACATTTCCTTTATAGATATTTACCACACCATAAACACGAAATTTTCACTTCGCGAAATCCGGCCAACAAATAGTCACGACTTATAGTTTTAAAATATTGGGACATCATGTAGCTATTCGGGTTACTCTAACTAAAAAAATCATTGTGTGTGTATTTATTTATAAATTGTCCGTTTACGTGTATGTGACCATCCTGACCAAAAAAAATACAAAAATGACATAGGAAGAGGAAAAAAAACATTTCCGGTGATTTCAACGGAAAAGTGGTACCGCACCGCACAAGGTCACACAAGTGGAAATTTATTATGTTATTTATTTTGAATTTTGATTGATCAATGCTAATAATTTTTTCTTAGAAATTTTGATTTAGAGAAAGAGGACCAAGTTACTTTATCCATGCGTTAAAAGTTGTTCTTCGCTAGCTTTTTGTTGTTGTTACGCTGTCTGTGTCAGATTGAAAATTGAAAAAAATCCATTTCCAAAGAGGACTTAGATCTACAATTCCAGAACATGACAATGAATTATGTAGAGGACTACATGTATCTCAATAAGATAAATGTACACCACAAAGAGAATTTAAAGATTAAAGTTGAAATACTCTTAAAACATTATACATTCAGCTTAGTCAGGTTGAAGCAATTTGCCTCCTTTACAAACTTCAAATAAAAAAAAATATTAAAAACAGTTGTGTAATTCAGTACACTGGTATTTTTATCACTGGAACTCCTTCTTATCTTATTTTATAAGATCTTCACGAGTACTTGACTTTGCTATGTTGAAACTCCTTTATATATTTTTTATACCTCCTATATATCTTTTTTATACATTAAAGCAAAGAATTATATTTTAAACCTTTTTTTTTCTTGTTGAATTATTTCCGTATAGCAATCTAGTTTCCTCTTTTCTTTATTCTATACTTTAAGTAGTCCCCATTAACATCTTGACCTTTATACCGTACACTTTGCAGAGTGCACTTTGCTTAGAAAGACTTTTTGATATATTCAAATATAATTTTATGAGTATGTTTGTCGCGTTGTTCTAGTATTTATACTTTACTTTATGCGTGGGACTGGCTTTCCTAAAACAAACATATCGAAGGACTTTTTTTGCAAAAAATGTAATATTTACCAAACAACATATTTGTGTTTTTGTGGCGGATCCAGAAAGGGCCGGTCTGGGGGTTGGACAATCCTGCTTTAATTCAGATATTTTGCTATTTTATTCAGATTTTCGATCAAATAGTTCTGGATAGGTTCTACTTTGATCAAAATTCTGGATCTACTCCTGGCAATGATTGTGTCATCTTTAGAAACATTATCTCGTTCACGGTCTACTCAAAACTACTATGTGGCTGCAAACATGACATAGGCGTATCGTTATCAACACTGTCTCAGCCAAAAAAAAATTCTGGCTTATCCTTTGCTGGGGCTGTTCTTAACTTGCAATGAAGTACACATGTCAGTTCTGATATGAAGGCCTTCTTTAAACTTAATAGTGAATATCAGCAACGAGAGCTTTTCCTTCGCTTTGTTTCATTTCACTATGTTTTTGCTATCTGAAATCTTTATTCTATATCATGTGCATATATACCATACCCCTTTTCTGTTTTATTAAGCTCCTTTACACAGGGACTAATTGCTCCCCTCTATCAATATTTTGTTAGAAGCAATGTGCGGTACGAAAAAACACTGTTTTTTTTCGTACCGCACATTGACTCTAACAAAATATAGATAGAGGGGAGCAAGTCCCTATGCTCCTTTACAAACTAATGAAAGTACTATTAATGGTTTTACCTTTTCTTTTTCAGAAATATAAAGTCAGTTCGGGATCAACGCCTACTCCTTCACCGACAGAGCCAACCAACCCGGCAAATTACTTCCGAAATTTAGCATTTTCCGCATCAAGCACAGACGATGTTCCCGGGAAAAGGATATCTTCGATAAATTTTGAAAATGATCGTTATAGTGCGCACGAAAATGACGACGTGTTTGTGATATCACATGCGGATAGTTCAGTGTTCTCACAAAAGGATAAACAAAAACGTATAGAAAGTCAACGGAAGGACGATGAAAGAGCCTCTAGCGTTCGGACTAGAAAAATATGTTATATAATTATATTTCTTATAGTTGTTTTAGGACTTTTAGCTGGCATAGCTGTGATAGTAGTATTTTATTTACAAAATTTAAGTAAGTATACATTTTTTCAATTTATTTCCGGAAAAAATAATTCGCTTGCTTTCCTGAATTGGTCACAGTTTAGTATGACCGGAAGTTACAGACGACAGAAAAACCACTTCAAGACTTTTTAGCAATATTTTGATTCATTGTTTACAAAGCTTCTTAAGTAAGAGGACGTCAAACTCTTTGCCTAAATGATCACAAGAAAAAGAGAAGTTAACTGACATATGATATGGTGGTGTTCTTTTGGCCAACAAACCCCCCCAAAAAATGCACTTTTCATTTTCTACTGCTCCGCTCGAAAACTATATAGCTCTCGCATCTTTTGCTTTGAAGCTTCTTTGGGGTTAAGATTTCTGATTTTTAAAGTTTTTTTTCAATATTGTAATTTTACCATATTCACAACATTATAAGATAAAGGTAATAACAAAACTACCGAACTTGTTTTTAACCTGTATATAGACTGAATGTACAGCACCTGCACTCATAGATGACTGGGCATCTGCGTGATGGGAAACCATTGCAGATTAATGAAAGAAAAAGAACTTGAATGATCAATCTCATAGTCCAGAGAAAATGACAAAAACGAATCAGTCATACCGGAGAATTGGTGGATCGCAATGGTCCTGACTTGGTACAGGCATTTCAAACGAAATGGTGGGTTAAACCAGGTTTAATCTTGAGAAATAATCTTGCTTACTCCTTAGACATTGTACATGTATAACTTTGTAATATTATTGAAGCTGTTGCAAGACTTTGCTTTTATTTGAATCCTATTTTAATGCTTCTTCTTCCTAATAATCTTTTCTAATCATGCTTAAACTGAATGTTTTAATGTTTTCTGCATTACAAAATGTACAGGTATGTTCCTACAGTATATAGAATGCTTTAACCTTTTTCTGCTTATTTCAGATGTATCCACCGAGACGACTGTCTCACCATCAACACCTTCACAAAGTAAGTTGATGTGTGGATGATGTATGAATATTCAGATTCAAACACAAGATGGGTAGTGGGTGGCTGTCAGGGGCAGATCTAAAATCTTTTATGAGGGGGGGGTTCTGCATTTAGTGTTCTGCGGAGGAAAAAAAGGGGGGGGTGTTCCGGGCAATTTTGCTGAGAATCTGCAAGAAAATTACACAAATTTAGGAGGAAAGGGGGTATAGACCCAAGTCCCTAGAACCCCCTCTGGAGCATGTGGAGTGGCTACTGAGTGTTCTCTTGTCATGCTTATGGTATAAATTATGTAAGAGGTTTCATACTAACTTTGGATGGTAAAAATAGACTCAGCTATCAAACTTACTATGTAGATGGGGTAGGGCATGTAGAGTGGGTGCAAATAGTACACAAGCAACTCCCTCTAGAAAATACTAAAAATTCCTAAGGATTAGTTGCTGCACTGCTAAAGTTTCTATAAGATCTATGTCCATGTGAAAGGCGCGCCCATCCAGAAAAGTCTGTGTACAGGTGTGTTTGTGTTTTGGTTGTATAAATGAAGATACATACATGTACATGTACATGTATGACAGCTGAGTAAATGTGGTATATATGTTCTGTTACTTCTGTAATTGTATGTGCGTGTTTGTGTTCATTTGTTACCAAGGGCTGTCAAGTTATAATGAGCTTTAATGCATGACAATGTTTATTATATTCCATGCTTTTGCATCATGATGTATTATAATTCTTTCTATGTTTTTTGGGGGCTTTGATGGTTTTAATGCCATTTTTAATGTATCATATCATTTACCTTTACATCATTTTTCAGACTTTGATTCCTTTAATAAATATTTCCTTGTTCACATAAAAGTTAATCATGTTTGAAGTATAATTACATGACTTATCAGAGATGTCAGATACATTTATTTCAATATTGTGGCATGAGTATTAAATTTATTTTTTTATAATTAAACATTTTTTAACTTTTTGAAAATTTCCTTATTTTTACATATATAAGTATAGTCAGTGTTATTTTTTTAAAGAACTAATTTCAACTTCACATGATTGACCTTTGCAATTGCAAAGATCTAAAAATCAGTTTTATTTGACTTTGATGATTTCCAAAAGGTTTTAGTTGAAATGAGATCAAAGAAATTGTTAAGAAATGAGTAAGAAATTAGCCATTGTAATTGAATTAACTAAGCTTGAAATATTCCACATTTTATTATTCAAAGTTTTTCAAACTAAACGTTTATTTTCATACTTTAAACTTATCATATGCTAATCCTATAGATGTCCACACTTACAAGAGAAATGTGTAAAATGTTTCAATTTGTCAGGTTTTGATCAGGTGTGTTAAGTTATTTCCTTGTCAGGGTCACTGACCTTAAATTGACCTTGTATGACCTTATGATATCATTTTATCTTGTCTGTAAATATTTGTACTTTGTCAAAAGAAGTCATAATAAAAATTATTTTAATCTATTTGTCATAACATTAAGGAAAAGTTTTCTGGGGACCACTGTATTTTTTACCAATTTCATAATCAATGCTGAATGAACCTAGCATTCATATATTTTAATCCTACATGAAGTACTTTCAACACATCCTCCTTTAAATCACTTATTGATGAAATTTGCTGAAAGTTTGCATGAAGGAGATATGAGCTTGAAGAAATTATGTTCTCAGATATCTTATAGGGGAGATAATTTATTAGACTTCATGACCCAAATATGATAGTAGGGGGCATATAGTGTTCAGGTCTGTTCATCTATCTGTCCGTCTCTCTGTTCCAAATGTTGCGAGATGGAGTATTATGTCTTATTAACATATTCTTATTAAATACTGTAGAAGCAAAAATATTCGTAAGGGATTAATTTTCCTTTATTATGTTGGTGAGAAAAATCCACAAAATTTAATCCCCACAAATTTAAAATATTTAGTAAAAGAGTGTATATCCAAATAAACAATACTAGACAATTTGTTGCCAGCAATTCAGTTTTGTGCTCTAAACAATGAAATTTTATCCCAGCGAAAATACAATGTATATGATTATACAGTACATTCAGTGATTTTACATTAGGTCACTTACATAATGAAATTTTATAATTTATCTTTTTCCTTTTGTAGATATAGTTTTAGAGAGTAGTGTGAGATTAAAGAATGAGTGGAATAATGATTTACTTAATCCATCCTCAACATTGTATCAAACATTATCACAAAATTATACAGAAGAGGTAAATATTATTAGAAGCAAAGAGGCACCAATGGGGCATTCAAGTGTCAAAAGTCTGAAAGGTCAATGACAAAACCGTTAAACATGAACAAGAACAGCAAGAAGAAACACAAAACACAAAATCAACCGAACCGAAATCAACAATGCAAACTCAAGTCGTAACAAGAGTGAACTCAGGTGCTCTGGAGGAGTAAGTGGTTCCTGTCTGCTATAGCACACCTGTCGTGCTGCCAATTTCCAATTCAGTGATTTTAACAAGCATGCAAGATAGCCCAGTGGGCAAGTAAGGCAAAAAAGTTATGTCTTTCTGGTTTCATGCCTGAAAAAAATATGGTTGGTACACATAGGTAGGCTTTTAATTTTTAAAATTTTATTTTTTCACCTTGAGTAAATGGGGAGTAGATATCTGTTTGTATAAAGTTAAACAGGTCGGGTTTTCTAGATTTCGTTTGACCTATTAATCAATCAAAATTGTAAAAGATTGACCTTTCAAATGGGGAAAAATGGAAAAACTTTTTCGTCGGTTTGATAGAAAAGTTCCTAACATAAACATGTATTCTTTAATTTCCTCGCTCATATTTCTCAAATACCAAATATAATTGGTTTTAAACGTTATTTTGTTTAACATGGGTAAATTCTCCTTATTAAGAAATGTTATGTTCCACTTATTGACTTCTATTTTATTAAGTGTATTGGTCAATGGACAATCAAAAAGGTAAACATGGCCATAAAATCTCCCTACTTGTCAAAGCTGTTTGGGTGAAAAAGTGTTTCTTTAATATGTTTATTTTTAATATGACATTAATACAAATACAACAACCAATTTTTTCACCGCTCATTTTAAAGATTTGTTTTGCGAGTCATGTTATATTTAATTTTTCATTAAAAAGCACGTGTTGGCGATCGTATTTATTTATACTCTCTCAAAAACTATTGGTTAAAAGTTTGACGAAAACATTATCCTTAAAAGGTAAAATCTTCGACCTGTTAAACATGATTAAGCAGAAATGGCAAGGAAAAATTGAGGGTCGTCATGAGAAACTAGGGTAGGTAGGGAAATCAAATACACATATATTTTTTATATGGCCATAACTTAAAAATGAGGTTTATTTTTGCAATTTACAAAAGAAGAGTGAGTAAGTGTCCCAAATAATTCTACAGTTTTAAGTAACTCTTCCATATTATCATGAAACTTGATACACACATTCATCGGGATATGAATTATTGAAAATCACCTTGAAGTTGCACCTGTCTCTTGAACTGAATAAGGTGTGGGTTATACATGGGTTTACCAACAGGTTTAAGTTACTTTCCATGAAGGAAGTATGATATCACCATGTAACAGGAGATGTATATTAAGATATACATTAGGGTATGAGCATAACAAACCATCATAAAATTTTACCCTTTATGTGATTTGCACTGATACATGTACTCACAAAACAATACTTAACAATATTTTTGCTCAATTTTTGGCCGGATTTCATGGTGTGAAAAATCCGGGTTATAAACATGATGAAATTGTGAAGGGCGGGCGAGGAAAACTTGTGTAACATTTTTTTCTCAGCAACTTCTCATCACAGCCGTTTGATATATGTGATGGGGCCCCATAATGTGGGGTTTGATTTCAGGTCTATCCCTCACCTACTTCCTGTTTAACGAAATCCATCCATTTTTGACTTTGACAGATTTTTCAATAATAAAATACTATATCAATGAAAATACATGAAATATATGCACATGAACATGATGGAAGAAATAATCTTAAAAATGTGAAATTATCTCCCTTGTGAATTATTTTATTTGCATTAGTATGATTCATTCACAATAATTTAAGCCTTTTTTTCAGATGTCTAATCTCTTACGATCGAGCAATAATTCACAATTTTTTGTTGGTATTACTGTCTTGGAGTTCAGGTAAATTTACAGCATATTACCCATTTAAAAATATAAACAACAAACACATGAAAAAAGAAAAAAAGACAAGCAAAGAACATGAAGAACCAAAGAACTAAAAAATGCAGTTGTAAAAATGATCTTTAGTTTAGAGTAATTACTTTTAAATACTGGAACATAATAATGGAAAACAGCCAGCAGCCTTCAATGTGACCAGTAGTCCCTGTGTTGCAGTTGGCCCTGGATTGAAAATAGACTACATATGATTCAAGCTCAATCCTAAAGTGCAATCATATAGAATATTATAAAAGATCTTTTGTTTATTCTAGAACTAGATTTGTCATCTTTTTAAACATTTTATTTATATAGATATTTTAAAAGTCAAAAATGAAAACTGCTATTGAAACCAGTTTGGACTATTTTGACTTTCACATATTTTGACTTTCTTTATTTTCAGCCTTGGTAGTATCATAGTCTATTCAGAGATCTCATTTTCACCCAATGTCTTCACAGTATTTACCGATACCACAGAACTGTCCATTTACACCAGCAATTATCTCAAGTTAGATTCATCGCTCGGTCAGACGTCATTGTTGATAGACCCAGATGAGGTCTATGTCATTGGTAAGTTTAATGTTGCCACCGAGCTGTAGCCGATCCATTACAGGTGTTCCACAAGTTGGATCCCCTCATTATGTTCAATCTATGTGAAACAATGGAGATATGGACCTCCTGTTTTAAAATTTTATCAGAATGATTTTTAGAGTTTTCAATAGCAAAACATGGACTAAGCCATTTAATTAAAATGGGAACCCATCTATATATATCAGCAAATCCTCCTAAACCCCTCAATGGATTTTCATAAAACTTCCCACAATGTTTGTTACATAATTGTAGATTTGCACGCACCTTCAATTCCAATCTAATTAAAACTAGATCTTGATTGCGGGAATGTAGTGGAGAAAAATTCAAGATCTAGTTTTAATTAGATTGCTTCAATTCAAAATTTCTTCTGATTGATATTTTGGGGTGGTTATTTATTTTTGAGTTGTCTAGTTTTATTTTATGTTGTAATTTGTGATTTTTTTGGGTGTTTTTACCTTTAATTTTAACAACAGGTATATAATATTCTTTTTATCGGTAATTAAAAAATACACACATTTAACAAATTTTCAGGTCAATAATGTCACATAATATTTAAAACAAAAGAATATGGAATATGTGCCAGAAAGACACGATCCACATATTGAAATGATTTTGATAAATGTACAATGCAAAATTTCACTGCATGATGTCACAGTTATCAAGTGCTCCCACCTGATATTTTCTTGTATCACGGACTGTCCATGATAGTAAAAAATATCAGGCAGATGAGATCAAAGGGAAAAGCTGCTAATTACCAATTAACCTATATATCTTCTTTAAATCCATCTTTTTCATTTCAGATTTTTAGATCTTTCTGAAATTTAACACAGTGATTACAGATATATTGATGATATGCACCTCCCATTTTGGGGTCATTTTATAATTTAGTTAAAAAATTAGGGGCCAAAAAAGTGTCTTTTTTAATTGTTTGCACACTAACTTTTGTTCTGGTTTATCGAATGCTATGAAACTTTACAGTTATGTTACTTATACATACAATTTCCATTACAGGTCAGTGCCAACCATTAGAAATCAATGTGTGTTCGTCTTTCTACACAACAACCAGTTTTCCAAACTTCTATGGACAATCTAAATACAGGGACGCTGTGACCTACTTTCAGAACAATGCGCAGCCAATTATAGACAGCAAATGTTCAAGTGTAGCGTCATTATTTTTATGTGGACTTAGTTTTCCTAATTGTGTTAAAGCAAGACAAATTATGCCATGTAGAGATGTATGTTTAAGTAAGTATGCAGGGAGTCATTGTTCACATTTAGTTAGTCCATCCATATGAATTTCAGTCAACCATTTATCAGAAACTGTACATTTATTGCTGGGCGGTTCAGTATGATGAACAGACTATTATCATGAAAAACATGGTTTTCTGAAAATTATAGCACTGTGGTCCTAACACATTCTATTAAAAATCTTTACAAGATAGCACTGGTAAAAAAATATAGCACAGAGGTACCACAGTGCTATATGTATATGGGCTTAGGGAGAACATTGTATTAATTTAGTATGACAAACTAACTGTCCCAAGCCATTTTTAAACCTGTCTGACAGTAAAACTGCTTAGCTTTTGTATGTGTAAAGAGCTTCATATATTTTTATACTGTAAAAATAATGAGATGTGGAATAAGTGCATGGGGCACAGCTCATATAACAAGGGGTAAAGTAGAAAAACCACAATGGAAAACAATTGGTAACAGTAGTGTTTAATGGTTTTTACAGTCCAATAATTTCATTAAATATAGCGATCAATGTGCAAAAAATTTCTTCAGTATTTAGCATGTTCAAGGAAAAGTCTAGGGCACAAATATTGTTAAAACAATGATCACAGTATTGGTATTACTAGATAATTATGTTGTTATACTCAAAGTAAAATTGTACCTGAGTTACCTCTCTTTGACTATTGTTTTTGTCTCGCCTGCGAAGCAGAGCGGGACATAGGTGTTACTTTACCGGCGGCGGCGGCGTTAACTTTTTGGAAAAGTTTTATGAGCACCTCCATATCTCAAGAACTATAGGTCCTGGGTTGATGAGACTTGGTATGCATATGCCCCAGTAGTAGCTTAGCACAGTTGCATCCCCATCTTTTGACCTTGACCTTGATTTTCCGGTTGAGTGACTTTGACAATTTTCAATACATATAATAGCAATGGAAAAGTTTTGTGAGCACCTCCATATCTCAAGAACTATAGGTCCTAGGTTGATGAAACTTGGTATGCATATGCCCCAGTAGTAGCTTAGCTCAGTTGCATCCCCATCTTTTGACCTTGACCTTGATTTTCCGGTTGAGTGACTTTGACAATTTTCAATACATATAATAGCAATGGAAAAGTTTTGTGAGCACCTCCATATCTCAAGAACTATAGGTCCTAGGTTGATGAAACTTGGTATGCATATGCCCCAGTTGTAGCTTAGCACAGTTGCATCCCCATCTTTTGACCTTGACCTTGATTTTCGGGTTGAGTGAAATTGATTATTTTATTGCATATATTTGCAATGTTTAAGTTCTATAAACATCTTTTGATCTCAGAAACTGAAAATCCATGTAAATTCAAAATATAGTGGAAGTAAGAAAGAATAATTGTTTCTGATGGTGCCGGCAGGCGAGACATACTTTAGTGTTTACTCTTGTATTATTGTATAAACCCAATGGCTGTCGGTGTACTTATTACTTTATGTATAGTATAATTTAACTACTTCTTGATAAGTATACTGATATAATCATTTCTCTAATTGTCTATTGTACTTTATAATGTTTGATGTCCAAATTTGGGCTTTCTTTATTAATAAAACTTTGAACTTTGTGAAACATGAAGAATGACCATCCTTTTACATAATTGATTCATTAATTCATATTTTCCAGAATACAACAAAGAGTGTTCATCTTCTAGTCCAGTAGATTGTAACCAGTTTGTTGATTCAACTGACCCAAACAAGTGCCATAGTAAGTCTATATGAAATATTATGTACTTTCCCTTTTTATGCTATCTATATCTAGGTGAGTATCAGATGAGACCGGTAGGACGAGTCTGATACAAGACTAGATTAGATGTAGACAGTATCAAAAAGGAAAGTATATAATATTCTTTTTATTGTTAATTAAAAAATACACACATTTGATAAGTTTTCAGTACAATAACATTGTACAACGTCACAAATAACGTCACATTTCATCGTATGATGTCACAAATATCAAGTGCTACCACCTGATATTTTCTTGTATCACGGAGTGTCCATGACACTAATATAAAAATTATCAGTCAGGTGAGATCAAAGGGAAAAGCTGCTTATTACCAATAAAGATTCATATCTAAGCGTTTTATGGAAGACTTCATGCACTTATAGACAAATATTGGATTTCGATCTCTCAGATGAGTGCAGATGTTGGTTTGTCATAGGGTGTTGTTTTGTCTTCCTTTACCGGATTTGACACGCTGAATGGACTATTGGCAACGCGACGGGTGTCCTATAGCAAGCAGGAACTGCTTACTCTTCCGGAGCACCTGAGTTCACTCTTGTTTCGACTAGAGTTCGCGTTGTTGATTGACATTCAGTTATTTTGTGTTTCCATGTTTTACATGTTGTCTGTTTTTGTCCCGTTTCTGTTGGTGTTTACTGGTTTTGTCTCTGCCCTTTCGGACTTTTGATATTCGGATACCCCATTGGTACCTCTGCTTCTTTCTTGTTTTAACGTCATGGTGAATTGTGTGTTTAATCTGAGGAGACAAATTTATCCAGTAAAGCGGTTTTTTTATGATTTTAGTTTCAATACATAAATTACGATGATTAATAGATATTTATTAAAATAAAAGAATTCGGCGTCAGCTCAAGAAGAAACCCACAATTCACCATGACGTTAAAACAAGAAAGAAGCAGAGGTACCAATGGGTATCCGAATATCAAAATAGACCACCATGACAAGTGACTAATAACATGTGTGTGAATATTCGTTTCGTCACTGATTTTGTATTATCGATGTTTGAATGATTGATTATATAGAGGCCTGTTGATTCAAGATTGGAATATTTTTTTAAAACATGTTTTATTTAATAAATTATTTCACAAAAAGGAAACTATTTACACGATGACACGTCTTGAAACACACAAACACAACAAAATACGAGATACATCTAGACATGGGAGATTAATTGTACATCAGAAAAAAATGACGGATGATTCCACTTCCAGTTAATTCCTAACTCGGATGAGTCGAACCTCTGAAAACTCGAATAATTTTCAATGGTCCCCTCGACTTCGAGACAACGAGGTTCGACTGTAATTTGATTTCAGGGCTGTCACTCATCTACTTCCTGTTTAAGGAAATCCTTCCATTTTTTACTTGACTGATTTTTTCAAGTCTGTCATATCCTGATATAAAAATGGTGAAGGTCAGTATGTGTTTGGTGGGGGCAAGTTTGTTCCTCACCTTCTTCCTGATAAATAACATCCTGACAGCATCTAAGTCTGTAACTCTGTTGTTCTGCAGTGTCAAAAAATTTATGACACAGTTTCACAGGAAACTATATGACCCAGAGTCTTAATATTTGTAGCTTCCTCCTAAAGTACTTATAGCGTAAAGTGATTTTATGCTCATTTCTCACCTACTTCCTGTTGACCAAATATTTTAAAGACACAGCTGACATGGAAGACTGCCATTATAGTGTGTAGAAAAAAAAACATTTTGACAAACCATTAGCCTATGATTATTATGTTCCCCAAACGAAGTGTGGGAACATATTGTTTTTACTCCGTTTCTTATTATTCTTATTATTCTTCTTCTTCTTCCGCACTCTAAAAAACGCTTGTCCGGGTATAGCCGAAGAGATGTGAAGACTGAGCTTTTTCAAACTTTCCACAGTGATAGGGCACATATCAGAGGTGTGCACAACGTTTTCGGAATTTTCAAAATGGCCACCGTTTCCGAGTAAACAGCGAAAGTTCATTATATAGGACATTGCTATATCTCGGTAACCTAGGTGGTCAGGACCTTGAAACTCGGTAGGATTATAGAGCTTGATGAGTACTACAAAAATATCAAAAAAAATTTTGAAGCGATATTTACGGTTTTTCCGCAAAATGCGAAAATGTGAAATTTCAAAATCCAAGATGGCCGCCAAAATTTAAAAGTGCTCGGATTTTAATAAAATTTAATATTCTGTTAGATTTTGATGTTGCCAGTAATACCCTACATCAGAGGTGTCCATAAGGACTTCGAAATTTTTAAAATGGCCGCTTTTTTTTAGAAAATAGCAAAAGTTCATTATATAGGACATTGTCATATCTCAGTAACCCAAGTGATTAGCACCTTGAAACTTTGTGGTATTATAGAACTTGATAAGTACTACAAAAATAATTAAAAAGTTCTAAAGAGATATTTACAGTTTTTCCGTAAAATGCAAAAACGTGAAATTTCAAAATCCAAGATGGCTGCCAAAATTAAAAATCCTTGGATTTTGATAAAAATTGGTATTAATTCTGGTAGATTTTGAACGGTTTCGGATTTTTTATAATGACCAAGATTGACAAATGATTAGGATCTTAACTAGAACTTACGTGTGATTTTCAACTTGATTGGTACTACTTAAATATAAGGTAAATATTAGGTATGTATTTATATTATACCCCACCCAGCTTCAAAGTAGTGGGAGGTATACCTGTTTTAGCCTTGTGTGTTTGTTTGTCTGTTTGTTTGTCTATTTGTTTGTGCAGAAGCACCATATAGAAGCAATTATATGCTCTTTGATCATCAACATCTACTTTGTCTTTTGACTTTGTTTTATATAAAACTTTTATTCATTTATATATTTCAAATTGTTTATTTCCCTAAAAGGGACGGACCATTTAACTTGAAGGGGGAGGCCTTGGCTTTTTGTTTTGATCAGAAAATTTTTTTCGGGCAGCAAGAATATTTATTTTTCGAAAGCGTCACGACAAAATATATTTTTTTACATTTTAGCATTATTTTATATGCCAAAAATCCTTTAGAATATTTTTTTTTTTTTATGCCAAAAATCCTTTAGAATTTGTTTTATATAAAACTTTTATTCATTTATATATTTCAAATTGTTTATTTCCCTAAAAGGGACGGACCATTTAACTTGAAGGGGGAGGCCTTGGCTTTTTGTTTTGATCAGAAAATTTTTTTTGGGCAGCAAGAATATTTATTTTTCGAAAGCGTCACGACAAAATATATTTTTTTACATTTTAGCATTATTTTATATGCCAAAAATCCTTTAGAATATTTTTTTTTTTTATGCCAAAAATCCTTTAGAATATTTTTTTTTATGCCAAAAATCCTTTAGAATATTTTTTTCTTACCCTCTGCTCCCGAAATATTTTTTTCATCAAAAATAATTTTCAGAATATTTTTTTAGGAAAAAACCAGCCCCCCTCAAGTTAAATGGTCGGTCCCTAATGGCTGAAATATTGGCAACGGGACATAAACCAGCCAGCAATCAATCGATCCAGTTTGTCAAATCTTTTAACTTCTACACACTAAGTATAAGATATAATTCATGAGTGGGGTATCACCACATAAACATGCAGTTGTTTTAATGAATTGTAATATACAAAGCTATATAAGACATCAGTGCTGATTATATATTTTTAGTATTAATTAGCCTCTCTTGTGTAGCAATATTTCAGTGTTGTAAAGGGTGTTATATTATTCTGTACTGCATTTGTATCTTTTAAGCTAGCTGCTAAAATATTTTACATTCATCCAATTGTTTTAATGAATTGTAATATACAAAGCTATATAAGACATCAGTGCTGATTATATATTTTTAGTATTAATTAGCCTCTCTTGTGTAGCAATATTTCAGTGTTGTAAAGGGTGTTATATTATTTTGTACTGCATTTGTATCTTTTAAGCTAGCTGCTAAAATATTTTACATTCATCCTTTACAGCACTATTTTGTGCTGCATTTGTTTTCTATCTTTTAAGCTGCTAAAATATTTTAAATTCACCCTTTACAGCACTTGATTTGTTTTTGAATTGATTATGTTCCCCAACCAATGTTTTCAGATCAGAATTGGTTCTATTATATTAAAATGCTTATGAATTCTTTATTTGATAATGTTTCATTGTAGATTCCAGCTTTTCAGAGACCAGTACTGCTTCAAGGGTTTTTTAATACAATATGGTACATGTAAATCATTATCTCCTCTTTTTAACTTTTTCAGATTTCCCTATGTGCTTTTGAGATGTGTTCTGTAGTAATTCAAGTACTCATCTAATAATAAGGAAAAAAGGTATAATCATATTCATTCTCTTCTGTTATAGTAAAAGGGTATAAATTTACTTTTAAGCTGAATCATTATAATCACCATAATTTCGATAGAACATTTTGTACCCCTGCTTTGAAGAAGAGTTGGTATACAGTTTTGCCCTCATATCTGTAGCACACAATTTTGTCAGTTTTCTAACCCGTACGAAATATTTTACAGGATTCCTGCAGGACAGTTACAGTAAAGTTAACGTAATCTTACCATACTTTATTTTTCCTGCTACTTTTTTCACGTACATGGAAAATTGATCATTTTCCTGTTACAATACAGGAATAGTTTTAAGTATATTACCGTAATTTTTAACTTTTGCAGGAATCTAAAATCTTTCAGGAATGAAAAGTACAGGAAAACTGTAAGGTTGAACTTAAAAAAATTCTATTGCAGGAATAAGGTGTGCTGATTCACAGAATGTAGGACTTAGAAATTTTTCATTACAGGAATTTCAACTGTTGAACTAATTAGCAACTACATTTTTGTATACTTTACACAGTGGTCTGAAACATTGCATACAGTTTTATCCTATAGTACCATATGGTGTATAGCTATTTTATGTTTCTAAAACTACTTTCAGTTTACTGAATACTTACATTTTTATGCATAGTGCACATTTATATAATTAGATGCAAATTTTTTTTCACAGTTTTCAAAGCAACCACATGAAATAGGGATTTTTTATTTTGTATATAGCTTTATTTTATTGTACCATATTGTGTATGTATAGTGATTTTATGCTCCTTATAGTCATCTTCCTCTTGTTAGAAGAGTACTTAGATTTGTATCCAAAGCATCATTTCAGGAACAGCGATATCAATAATGACAATAAGCTCAGAGATTAACTTGGTGTTTGTTTTATAATAGTTCCAAAATTACATTTAAAATAGTTATTTTGGAACTATTGACCAATGGAGGAACATGATAATGTATACAGTGTTTTTTCCTGCTTTAGATATAACAACATGCCACCAAAAAGAAGACATTTGACTGGAAGAAATCCCCGCAAGAAAGACAAAGATCGAAAACAGCAGGAACGTCAGTTAGAACTTGTAAGTTTATACAAATTCCTTTATTAGAAATAAATCTGTGCACATATCACCCATAATATTTTTTAGCTAGAACTTGTGAGTTTATACAAATACCGTTAATAGAAATACATGTAAAGCTATGCACATATCACCCATAATATTCTGTATTCTACTGTTATTAAGTACCAATAAGACATTCAAGTTGAAGTGTTGTGAGTCCGGAAGGGTGAAGACTAAATCAGTCAACATTAACAGATCAAACAAAATGATGAAATAAAACATAAAAATAAAAAGCAATCAACATGGCCAATTCACAGCTTGTGCTAACACATTTGACCAATGCTCTTTTAGTAAGTATTTTATTTACTTTGTTCTCTGTAAAGTGTAAAAATGGGAATATTGTAAGACAAAATATAAATTTCAAATGGACTTAACTGTTTTGAACTTCCATTTTCTGCACAATTCTATTCAATTTTAATTTTTCCCATTTTCTTCCAGACTTCGTTTGTTTACAATCCTATCGATCAGAGGTGGATGAGGGAGCATGCTGAAAGGCTTGGGATACTTGTGAAGGACATTTCTCATGCTTCATCAGATAATTTTCATGAAATACCTCTTACAAATCCGACATTGTTTCACTGTACTGTTCCTGATGGAAACTGTCTATTCAATGCCTTATCATTCGTGATCACTGGAAGTGAATAATATCACAATGTTTTGAGACAGAAAATTTGTGATCACCTGCTAGCGCATGAAGTTGAACTCAGACAATATTTACATCCAAAATATAACCAAAGTATTATTCAGTATTTAGATGCATCTAAAATGAGAACTCTGAAAACCTGGGGCACTGAAGTTGAACTATTTGCAGCTGCTAATATGCTTGAAACAGACATCTATGTGTATTCTAAAGCAGGTGTGAGCTGGAGATGGATCCGCCACCGACCAATACACCCATCCAACAGTGCTGGTATATACTTGTACCACAGGTGTGGAAATCATTATGATGTTGTTCTTTCCATTGGCCAATCTTCCATACCCAATTTATCTGAAGGCATGAACAAGTACTTTCATGATCAATTTCTTAAGCAAAAACAAATGGAGAAAGAAAAGAAAATGAGGGAAGCATACCAAGCAGCTAAAATGCTACATGAAGAAAACAAAAGAATAAATGCAGAAAAGACTTCCAAAGCAAGTGGAAAGTTGCCTAAAAACAAACATACAATTACTGTTGGAAAGACTTCAGCAAAAAGACTGTCAAAGGCCAACAAGAAAAGAAGAAGTAGTGTATATAAAAACAAATATAAGACAGATGAAACTTTCCGCACCAACAAATGCAGAAAACAGCGGGAAAAATATGAGACAGATCAATCTTTCCGCAGCGACAAATGTGGAAAACAGCGGGAAAAATATGAGACAGATAAATCTTTCCGCAGCGACAAATGCAGAAAACAGCGGGAAAAATATGACACAGATGAATCTTATAGGAATAGGAAAAAAAATAGTGCTAAACTCTATTACGCAAACAACCAGCATGTACGCCTCAAGAAAAGACTTGCTTCTTCTGTGAAATATGCCACTAATTCCAATTTTAGACATGCCTTGAAAGTTTATTCAATGAAGAAGTACCGTTCTTGTAAGAAATTTCAATCACAGGCAAAAAAATACTCAAAACAGAAATACAGAAATAACAAGGATTTCCAGGAAACAAAGAAATCATCTTCCAAAAGCAAATATATGAGAAATGCAGAATTTAGAAATGCCATACGTGCTGCCAGCATCAAGCGATATGCATCACGGCCACTTTTCAGATTAAAGCTGAAGAGATATTTACAAGACCAATATCAGAGTAATCAGAACTTGAGACAGAAAAAGAAAGTAACTGTAACACAAAATAGAAAATCCATAAAAAAACAAATCAAAATATTCCACAATCACATAACACAGACACCGCTGTACCCATGTACTGTATGTGCGAGAATTTTGTACAAGAAACAAGTCAAGCAATTCAAAAAGACAAAGTACAATGAAAATAACAATATCAAAGATGTCTTCAAAGAAACTGGAAAGTTTAAATATCAGAACAAAGAATATATATGTAAGACATGCGACAAGAACTTGAATGCAGGGAAAATGCCACCATTAGCCATTGCCAATGGACTTCAACTTATACCAGTACCTGAAGAACTTAAAAGACTGAATAACCTAGAGAGACAGCTTATAGCACTACGAATCCCGTTCATGAAACTGTTGTCACTCCCTCGGGGAGGTCAAAGAGGGGTAATATGTTTATAACTTCTTTATGTCTTAATTTTTAGCTCACCTAGCCAAAGGCCATGTTAGCTTATGCTATCACTATGTGTCTGTCGTCATGTGTTGTCATCAAGCAGTGTCCTTTGTCTGCTTTAACAATTTAAAAATTTTAAAAATCTTTTCCTCTGAAACTACTGAACTAATATGACTGAAACTTTGTAGGAATGATAAATAACGTGTTGGCCACAAACAATCCTCATTTTAAATTGATAGCCGCCATTGATAAAAATAAAACAGGGAGGGGGATAAAACAGCAAATTTCCGCAAATAACCCCCCCCCTCCCCCCCCCCCCCAAAAAAAGAAAGATATCTTGTAAAAGTGATCAGCACATCAAGATCTACATGCCCTGAAATTTTGAAGAAGATCCAACAACACTTTTCTGGATTTTTTTTTTTTTGAAATTTGCTCTTATTGAGCTCAATATCTTGAAAACTATGTCAAGTAAACAATGGTATTTTTAGTTAAAATGTCATATCCGTACTGTACTGGCAGCTGAATGGGGAAAACCACACATGAACTATTTTCTATTTAAACTTGTATTTGTTTCCTAACCTTAAAATTGACAAATTATGACAAATTAAACAAAAATTGAAAAAAAATCATATGTATTTAAAAAAGTTTTATTCTCATTCCAGGTAAAGGGGCAGATGGTAAATGTTCCATCAAACATCAATAGTGTAACATCATCTCTTCCAAGAACAGTCGATGGAGCCCAAATGGTGAAAGTTAAACTGAAGAGAAAGTTGAGCTACAAGGGCCATCACCAATATGAATGGGTAAACCCAGTGCATGTAATGGAGGCAGTGAAATTCTTAACAGAGAACAACAAGTGGTATTCAGGCATCACCCTAAACAATCACTGGTATGATGATATTGATGATGCTGACATGGTGAAAGTGACAAGTGACATGGATGTTGATATACATATAGAAGAGGACAACCAACAAACTGATGACTGTGTGGGTAAAAGTATGGATGATGAGAAAACAAAAACAACAGAGTCAGATGGTGATAATCCACATGAGAGGATGGATGACAGTACTCCACATGAGAGCTTAAATGACAACAAATCACATGATGACATGATAGGTGAGGCAGTACATGATGGCAATCCACATGAAAGGTTAACAGATGACCATCCACAAGATCACAGGATGGATTTCGACAATCAACAAGATGACAGGATGGATGTCAACAATCCACTAGATGAAACACTACCAGTACACCCAGTGGAGACCTGCTCACAGCCATTAGATTTAGGGCAAGAATACCTGGACACAAATAGCAAAGTTTTCTGTGTTGCACCAGGTGAGAATCAAACACCTCATAGTATATTCCAGGAACTAGGAGCAGATGCCATGGCTTTTCCAGCATTACATCCAGATGGAAACTACGGATTCTCAGAGACTAGGCCTGTAAAGCTTTCACCATCGAAATATTTTAGCACCCGCCTATTTTGTGCAGATAATCGGTATGCTCTTGACAACCAATTCATATTCTTTGCACAGTTCATGATAGAATTGCAAAATATAAGATCCAGCATGTCAATAGCTCTACGAAAAGGCAAGGGTACTACTGATGATGGGAATAAGGTAACTGCCTCAATGTTGACAGACCCTGACAATTTGCAGAAAATCCTAAGAACAGACATGGGTTTCAGATTCCTCCAGCCAATAAGAGGATCACCGCCATACTGGCAGAGATGCATGAAAGATTTGTTTAGCATGATTAGACAACTAGGAATTCCGACCTGGTTTTTAACCTTGTCAGCTGCTGAAACTAGATGGGAAGAGGTCATCAACACATTAAAGAGAGATGATGAAAGAAGCTGTGATGAAATTTCATGGAGTGAAAAATGTCAGCTAATTAAAAACAATCCAGTTATGTGTGCTAGACTATTTAACAACAGAGTTCAGTGCCTTTTTTCAGATCTCATTATGTCCCCTGCTCATCCAATTGGTGATGTTATCGATTATTTTTTTAGAGTCGAGTTTCAGCAGCGAGGAAGTCCACATATCCACAGTTTACTCTGGATTAAAGATGCACCTAATCTTGACTTAAATTCTGATGATGAAATTTGCAATTTTGTTGACAAATACATTTCATGTAAACAACCTGACCCTGATTTGGACCCTACACTCTTCAACTTAGTTACATCTGTACAAATGCACAGTAAATCACATTCTGGCTCCTGCACCAAATACACTTCAAGATGCAGATTCAACTTTCCCAGACCTCCTATTGAAAAAACCTTTCTTGTACGATCTGAAAAAGAGATATCTGATGAATTGACAGTCGAGAAACCAGAAGATAAAGAGCAAACACTGGAAGAATTTAATGCTAAATGTAAAGAGATGGAGAAATCGGCCAAGGATGTGGTCAAACAAGTATGGACTGTTATTAACTCTGTTCCAGACATTGAACAATGTTCCCTGGAAGACATCTTTATGCTTGCTAATGTATCTTATTCTGATTATGTAGAAAGTTTGGAAGCTGTTACCAAAAAGAACCACATATACCATAGTAGAGATCTGAAAGATTGTTGGGTAAACAATTACAACCCTAATATCCTGAAGGCCTGGAAAGCCAATATGGATATGCAGTTTGTGTTGGATCCCTACTCTTGTGTTGCTTATATAATATCCTATATAAGCAAGGCAGAAGCAGAAATAGGAGAACTTCTATCCAATGCAAAGAAAGAGGCGAAGGAAGGGAATTTAGATGCAGCTTCAGCAATGAAGAAAATAAGCCAGGTCTACATACAAAACCGAGAAGTATCCTCACAGGAGGCGGCCTACCGTGTCTGTGGTATGCACTTGAAAGAATGCACTAGACAAGTAGTCTTTATTCCAACTGGAACAAATGCACTAAAAATGAGTCTCCCAATGAATGCCTTGAAATCAAAACAAAACAACAGTGACAATATTTGGATGCTTTCAATTATAGATAAATATTATTCACGACCAATAGATACAGAATTTCAATCTATGTCGTTGGCAGAATTTTGTTCTTTATTCACGATACATCCGGTATCAAATCCACCAAAGAAGTCTAAAAAGCCAAATGCTCTCTCTGTCCATGAACTCCAGAATGGAATAGGATACATTAAAAGAAGAAAGCATGGAAAAGAAGCTATTATTAGATATCCACGCTTTAACCGATTAAAATCTCCTGATGACTACTATCTGACCCTTCTCCAACTGTATATGCCACATAGAGAAGCAATATGCAAACCACAGGATTTTAAAGACTTTGAAGAATTCATCAGAAATGGGACTGTTAATGATAT
The DNA here is from genome assembly GCA_963971305.1 of Arcuatula senhousia. NCBI lineage: Eukaryota > Metazoa > Mollusca > Bivalvia > Mytilida > Mytilidae > Arcuatula > Arcuatula senhousia. The sequence goes on from OZ020310.1 coordinate 12,954,767, forward strand.
TCCTATCATAGATGTAATAAATGAGAAAAGAAACAAATTTGAAAAAGATGCAAGTGAATTAGAAAGAGCCTGGGATGATATCCAAGAAGGAAGGGTTGGTGAGGAGGCTTGGGCTTCAGTTGCTCCAGAAGCTGAAGCAGAAAGACTTGCAGATGCAATGGAGAAAGACATTTCAAGTTTTCCTGATGAGGAAGAGGAATCTCCAGAGTTAGAAGTATCAAACAAATCTAGTTCAAGTTCAGACAAAGCCCAAAGTTCTGTGGAATACCATAAACCTTCCATTGATTCAAACCAAGTATTGCTATTGCTGAGAAGTATGAATGAATGTCAGAGAAACATCTTCCTCAAAATCAGAGATTGGGCATTACAAGTTAGCTGGAAGAAGCACCCTGAACCATTTCAAGCTTTTATAACAGGTGGAGCAGGGACGGGCAAATCCCACCTCATCAAGTGCATATACCATACTACAACACAGATATTTTCCAAACTGACAGACAATCCAGAAGCATTTACAGTTCTTTTGAGTTCTCCAACTGGAACTGCTGCCTTTAATATTGGTGGACAAACTCTACATTCAGCTTTCAACATCCACAGGAAAATCAAACTTCCATATGTACCTCTCAGTGAAAATGTACTCAACACATTAAGGACCAAATATGACAGTTTACAGCTTTTAATAATTGACGAAATTTCCATGGTGGACCACAAGTTGCTTACGTATGTTCATGGTCGTCTTTGTCAACTGAAACAATCCAAAGAAATTTTCGGTGGAATAGCAGTGCTTGCAGTAGGCGACTTCTATCAATTGCCACCAGTTATGGCCTCAGCATTGTACAAGAACAAATCTCGTGTCATTTTAGATCTTTGGAACCCAGTCTTTTCAATTGCAACTTTGACACAAGTTATGCGACAAAAAGATGCAGAATTCATTGAAATGCTTAATTGTGTACGTGTCCGCACCAGTACAGAGGTTATGAAGGAAGAAGATATAGCATTGCTGAGGACAGTGTCATGTCAATGTCCCAAAGAAAAGATTCAGAACATTCTGCATGTGTTTCCTTCAAACAATGAAGTTAATGCTCACAATGAATCCATGGTCAATAGTATATGTAGTCCAATTATAATCTGTCCTGCAAAGGACTACAGCAAAAGTTCTGTGACCGGCCGATTAGTTTCAAGAAATGAGCCATACACATCACAATCACCACAAGAGGATTTATTGGATAGCATTAAACTTGGAACAAATGCCAGAGTCATGCTTGTACGTAACCTAGATACTGATGATGGGCTCGTGAATGGTGCCTTTGGTACAGTAGTTGCTTTTGACATGAGGAATGGTGATGTAGAGGCAGTGTTTGTTAAATTTGACAATCAAAAAGTAGGAAGAAATTCAGTATCAAAAACTGTTACTAAGATAGCTGGAACTGTTGGTGCAGTTAGAATCACCAGAATAGAGGAAACCTTGTACAACAAAGAAGCTAAAAGAAAACAATTTCCTTTGAAATTAGGTTGGAGTGCAACAATTCACAAGGTTCAAGGTCTTACAACCCAGAATATTGTTATATCACTAAAAAAAGTATTTCAGGCAGGAATGGCCTATGTTGCACTTAGTCGATCAACCAGCCTAACAGGTCTGCATATCATTGGCTTGGACACAGATAAAATTTATGCTTGTCCGCAAATCAAAGAAGCCCTTGAAGAAATGCCCCAATTTATTGAAAACCCTACCAACAACACTGGAGATATGATAAAATGGAAACTACTGGTTCATAACACTGAAGGGCTTTTGCCGCATGCTCCTGATATTGAGAAAGATATAAGTTTTTCAGAAAGTGATATCATTTGCTTCACAGAAACATGGCTAAACAAGCAACTATGTATCCCATCATCCTTGTTACCTGACCATGATGTTTTTAAACTGAATCGTGAAAATGCCTACTGTGCAAATTCTAAAGATCCAGTCTTCCAAAACATTATAACACTTGGAAAGGGAGGAGTAGCAATGTTTATAAGAAAAAATATGCAAACCTTTCCATTAGAATTAGGTGTAGAAAACTTAGAGTATGTAGCCAGGAAGATTGAAACTTCTCACTTGGAATGTGCTGTTATAACACTGTACAGAACACAATACTATCCTGCAAAGAAGTTCTTGATAGCTTTAACTTCACTTCTTACAAGTATACAACAACAAGTAAAATCACCAGTGATCATTGTTGGAGACCTAAATGATAACTTCACCAGTGAAACTACACATTTTAGACAAATATTCACACAATTTCAGTATCAACAGCTAGTCAACAAACCTACAACTGTTTCAGGCTCCTGTTTGGACCTTGTGTTTGTGAAAGGGTTTAAACAATGTCCAACAGTGAAGATATTGCCTAAATATTATAGTGTGCATGAAGCAGTAGAAGTAGTTGGTTTTTAAGAATGTACAAAGAGATAGACAAACAAGTACTAAGAACTGATATAAAAATGAAGACATTGTCATATTATACCATACTTTCAATGGGTGCACAAGTAGTTTTTAGTACTATGAAAATAATTGAGTTTTGTACTGTGTAAATAAGATTTTTTTCAGCTCTTTTCATTGTGAGTAATGTGCATTTAATTATTGATTGCTTTTTTTATATTTCATGTTTTACCTCTAAATAGATTTATATACACTCAAAGTTGCATTTGACTCATGTATTTATGTTACAGATAATCAATTATTTGAAATTCAAAAAAGTTATTATACAAGTATATTAAGAAAAGAAAATGTCTAAAAAAATTGAAAAAAATATACATAATGTGTAAAAAATGTAACAAAAAAAAGAAAAGAAAAAAATATAAAAAAAAAAGAAAAAAAATTCTTTAAAAAAATAAATAAAAAAGAAAAAGAAGAAAAGAAAAAAAAAAGAAAAAAAAATGTAAAAAAAAGAAAAGAAAAAAAATTCTAAAAAAAAAGAAAAAAGAAGAAAAGAAATAAAAAAAAATCTAAAAATATTATTGTATAAAAAATATATATGTAAAATAAAAACAGACAGAAATTTGCACGGACAATATGTACTGTGTACTTGAATAAAAAGTATCAATTATTTTAACATTTTTTTGTAGTGTTAAAACTATGTTTATTGAAGAATAGTATATACACGTAGAATCTTCTTTTATTTTTCCTGGGGGTCATATACATTGTTTAAAGAAATATTGCAAGTGTTTCTCAAAATTTATGTGTGTATATGGTCTACAAAGTCTGTATCTTCTGTGTGAGTACCGGTACATTGTTCTCAATTTCAAAAAACAAGTCCACCATATGCAACATCTGACAAAATTAATGTTTAAACACATCATTGACAATGCCATGAACATTATACATATATATTCTATATTTTTACATCATTTGCACATTCTAGAAAACTGAAAAAGGCAGTATTTATGCTGCTTTAAGGTACATCTTGTTCGTTTGGGGAACATCTGTGACGGCTGCCGTCACAATCAGTCCTCGTTTTTATTACGTTTCTTCGAATATAACATTATTAAACAGTGTAACTGAATTATGATTTTCAGTCTTGCCATTAGATACAACCACAGAACAAGAAACCACACAAAAGTCAACTACATCAACTCCATTTTCAACTTCAACAGAGAAACCAACCACAACAGAGAAATCAACCACAACAGAGAAATCAACTACCCATTTTACAACAACCATGACAAGCACAGATGCCATAACTACCATGACAACAGAAGAAACAACAACTGTTGCTATGACAACAGAAGAAACAACAACTGTTGCCAAGACAACAGAAACAACAACTCCAACAAGTACAACAACTACATTGCCAGCCACAACAACAGAAATTGGTAATGAAATAACATTCTATTAATTTTACATTTATAATTGTGAATTCGATTGGTTAATAGTACTTCAGTGATGAAGTTTCATTTTTGGATGAAACTCATCAACAGTGGGACCTTAACATTGGTGACTTATGCTGAGTAATTAAAAAAAATAATCAATGCATGTTGTGCAGCCCTGTTGATTAACCTGTGCATAAGTAAAACCATTTTATCAGAATGTAATTTTATACATTGAATGCAATATTTTGTAGTTTTATTTGTGTGTAAAAGTGTGGACCTTTGGTCACATTTTCAACATGAAGTGCTAGCAGGCTTCATCAGAAATGTGCTTGTGTCCATGCTTTTACATACTGATAAAACCCTCAGTGTCCTTCTGTGCGTCCCCTGAAGGTTTCCATATGATAACTTGAAAACACGTTTAATGAATTTAATGATATTTTGCACAGCTGTTGAGTACAATAAAATACAGGTGAAGTTCAATTTTCAGGATGATCCAATAAACATTATTGATGATTTGTTACTTTATAAATTTTCCAAATTTGAATATGATGAAATTTTCTGGTCTTAGAAAGATATCTCATTTCATTTCTGTGTCTATATAGATGTATAGTATATACAGTAAAGTATACAAATATATTTAACTATTGATGAATATCATGGCAGGGTATCATTTAATGTCTTATTAGATGCCCTATTTTTTATAATTTCCAGGTACCTGAATAAATCTCCCTGCTCACTTTATATATTCCAGGAACCTATATAAATCTCCTTGCTCACTTTATATTTTCCAGGAACCTGTCTAAATCTACCTGCTCACTTAATATTTTCCAGGTAACTGTATAAATCTCCCTGCTCACTTAATATATTTTTCAGGTACCTGTTTAAATCTCCCTGCTCACTTTTTTTCCAGGAACCTGTACTAATGTTCATGATCTCTTTTTTTCCAGGCTCCTGCATTAATGTTCCAGTGGAGGCCTGTAGAAAAGTTGGCATAACAGGAACGTCATTCCCAAACCTATACCAACAGAATGACATGTCCAAAGTTCTGGAGTCTTTCAACACCTATATCTCTGACAGTTGTTCTGACAATGCTACTTTGTTTTACTGTAACATGTTCTTTCTAAAGTGTAACACAGATGGGAGTATACAGATCCCCTGCAGGAGTCTCTGTAATGGTAGGTTTGTTTCTCAAATTGTATACATGGAAAGTTCAGCATTTTTCTTATTTTTGCTGAACTCAGGTGCTCCAGAAGAGTTAGTAGTTCTTGCCTGCTATAGCACACCTGTCGTGTTGATAATTTCCAAAGAAGTAGAAAATTGTTTTTTTTTCTGTCTTGTTGCCACTGCTTTAAATGAATTCGAGAAAATTGTATTTTTCTGTCTTGTTGTCGCTGCTTTATGAATGTGAGAAAATTGTATTTTTCTGTCTTGTTGCAGCTGCTTTTAATGTGAGAAATTTCTGTTTTTCTGTCTTGTTGCAGCTGCTTTAAATGAATGTGGAGCAGCTCTACGTCTGGCCAGTGAAGAGATCTGTAATGGGGGAAGTTTATTTAACACACAGTGTGTCCCACCGCTGCCGCCACCCGTAACACCTCCTGTTACCACAATAACACCTAGTGTGACCACACCCACAACTGGTATGTTTGTACTGTCATAAGAATTATAAATTTGAGCGGCAAGAGCAATGGTCAATTTATGGTAAAAAAAAAAATCCAAGAAAGAGTTCTATACACAAAAAGGCAATTTTTTAAACTGACCTTGAGCAAGGAACAGTTTGATGAACTGTAAACCAAATAAGCCATCATTTTTTTTAGCAATACACAGAATTCACGAAAATAAATTGCTGCGAATAGACTCATTTTAATAGTTGTAATGAAGAATCACGAAAATAGATAGCTGTGAAACTACTATTTACAGACATATTTTTAGTTGATAGAGATATTATTGTTTTCATAAATTCACAAATGCCTTGCATAAGTTTACAGCGCAGAATTCAGAAACTGGTAAAGTCCTGTGATAATCTGTATAATTGAGAATATTTTCAAGACAAGCAGTGCCCTTGAAAATGGTGTACACATTTATTTTCCTTGATGGATTGTTGAAGTTTGTACTTAGTTTGTAGAAGTTTGAAATAGCAAAGCTTCAATGAATAACCTTTTTGTTGTAACCAAATTTCATGAATCAGCAACACCCAAGAAAACCATGAAAATTAATACCCCCACAAATAAAAATGAAACTATAGTACTCCAATGTTTACAATTTGTTTTTGTTCTATATTTACAGAACTTTGTTTGAGAGTAGAGTACCCTGAATGTCAACAGTTTAGCAACTACACACTGTTCCCTAATATTTGGCAGAATAACAATACTGAGCAGGCTCTCAAGATGATGGAGGGATTCCAAGGCATTTTATTATTCCAGTGCTCTAGTCATGCTCTTAACTTCTTCTGTAGCTCTGTGTTTTCACACTGTGACCCTGAAATAGGATTACCTAAGTTCCCATGTAGGAGTTTATGTGAAGGTAATTTATATTCAATAGTTCGGATTTTTGGATGTTGAAATTCAGGTATGAAATGATGAATGATGTGCAGCGGACAAGCAGGGTTAATATTTTTCTAACAGTTTTCCCAGCGATGTATGATATGCAGCATCAGCATTTGGTCTCATATCCTAAGATTGAATTTCAGGTCTATTGCTTATCTAGTTCAGTGAAGACGAAATATCAAAACCATTTACAGGAAAATTAAAAAGTTTAAAGTTAAAGTAATTCACACATGTATGTTTAAGATGAAGATGTAACCATTGACTATGACCAATGCGATCTAGAGATATGGAAAATGCCATCATTATGTAATATATTCTATATTATAGTCCTACTAATATATGACAGTGTTTTAGCATAAGTTTAAAAGAATTACCTATTTGCAACGGTCACTAAGGGACGTTGCTCAAGGTCTATGAACAAGAAAATTTAGACCTCCTTATGACAGATGCAAAAAGGTAAAAAAAATAAAATAAAAATAAAAAAAAACCACTATAAATAATTACTAGATACATATATATAAAGCCTGTACTTATTATGCTGTTACAAAGATCATTGGAAGAAAGGGAGGGTATACATGTACTGGTTTACCTCTGTCCGTCTGTCTGCAACATAAATTTCATAACAGTTTTATCAGCAACTTCATATCAAAGTGACTTAAAATTTGATATAAGAATTCAGTATGAGGTCCTTTATTGCGAGTACTGAAATAAAGTCTGACGGATATCTACTTCCTTTTTACAAACTTAGTCAGTTTTCAACATTACTTTTTTAATTGTTGAAAATTTTTGTTACATTTTTCTCACAAACTACATATCACAGTGACTTGAAATTTGGTATATAAGTTCAGTATGAGGTCCTTTAATGTGCATATTGAATTTAGATCTGTATAATATCTACTTCTTGTTTACTGACATAGTTCATTATGGGGGTAGCAGGGGTATACTGAGTGAGCAGTAGCTCACAGATTTCTTGTTGGTCAAGTGAAAACTGTTCTGACCTTAATTTGTCCAGTTTTATAAATCATAAAGGAGTTTAGATATTTATGATTTGGTCAATAAAAAGCTTTATTTTGAATATTTGTGACTGACAAAAACAGTGAAGTCAGAGAGTATCTTCTGTGACCCTCTGAATTTTTGGGTCTATTAATATATGGGTTATATGTCAGATGACTGGTGGGTGAGCTCATGGGACAATGTTTTTGTTATGTATTTCTGAGCAACACCTACCACAGCCTTTTGCTATTTTGTAAGCAACTTCAACATGGGGGTTCCATGTTGTAGGGTTTAAATTTTACTTTTTTGCATACCTACTTCCTACAGTATACACCGGTTGCGCATTTGTGGGATCGGTCACTATTTTAGCCAAAAAAGGAGGAACTGGAAAAAAAACTGGTTCCAACACGCTAATGGACGAAGAAGGTAATTTCTTTATTTCCCTTCAAGATTTTTTTTTATGGGTTGGAAATGTTGTCGTTGGGTTTATTTGTCAGTTGCAAATGGTTTTTATCCATATGTTGAATAATTACAGAAGAATCGTTGATAGAAAATGCTGCTCCCTCAGTCCCATGTTGAATGACGTTATTTTTCCTCCCCGTGACCCCTGATGACCTCGTCTAAATGATGAGTCAAATCGGGAACGGATATATTGTGCAACCCTAGTATTTAATAAAAAAGATCAAATTTTGACTTAATTAGACTTTTGTTGTTTAATAGAGGAAACTTGTTTACTTGTTAATTTTTATAAAAAAAATCACATTTTTCATGTATTTCAGTTGTGGTTAAAGAATGCGGCCTGCCTCCTGAAAGTTTCCCCTGTGAGAACCTACCCACAGCAGACTGTGTGGATATCATACAGGAAAAACCTGGTAGGTGACAGAAAAAATGATTTTTCTGTGTTGTGATTTGTTACTTAATACAAGGGGTCAACACAAGATGTTATTTAGGATACTTACCAAATAAAGCTTTTGGTTGCTGTCTTCAGTCAAGTTATGAATATGTTTTTGTACAGACCGTATAGCAGTGTTTTAGAAACATATTCCATATTAATAGTTCAACCTTTCATTCATAAAAAATAGTCCCCTAAAGTTTCATCAAAATGCTACAGACATTCCCATCTTTCACCCTAAATCCCAAAGTATATGTCTTTCCCGACCCTTGAATTATACTTGTATTGTGATCATCTGTTGTATCACATGTTCTAAATGTATTTTGTTTCATAGCAAACACATTCAGATTTTAAAACTGAATCCTCCAAAAAACGGATTTTATGTAGAATTATCAAAACATGGCATTGTTTCCCAGGACTGTGGCAAAGACAAAATGTAAAATCCCAGCTTGACATTTTGATATGTCATTGTTTTTGAATTTCTAAAAGATAAGGATAAAAAAGCGTTACCTTGGACAATATGTACCCTTTAAAATATCCAATTTCGGCATTTTTTAGCAGTCTCGAATATTGCCCAAGTCCTACCTTTTGGTACCAGAGGAACCAAAATTATGAATGAAGAAAATTGCACTGTATTTAAAAGACAAAACATCACTATTTCAAAAAAACATTGATACAATTTCAATTCCATCTACATAAACTGAAAAAAAAATCACAATGAAAATGTCTAATTTTCAAATGTAATTCGATTGAAATAACCGATAAATCAGATGAAAGTTAAATATAGCTATTGAGGGCTGTAGGGTGGCCATCTTGAATTTTTCGAAAAGATAAATTTGCCTGAACAAGTCTTATAGGATGGTCTTTCAGTTGCAATATACCTTTTACATAATTAAAAACCTTGCTACTGGACAAAATTTACAATTTTGTATGGTTTTCTCATAAACATGCTCTTAAAACACATATTGCAGAAAACAAATCAGGCATTGTAATCTTATATTTACAGATGTTACAACAGAGGCCATGACAACACCAAGTACTGCCTTACCAACTACAACTTCTCAGAGTCTAAGTAAGTTGTCAACTATTTAACCGTAGACAAACTACCAATCAAACTTTGTATAATGAAATTTTGTCATAACAATAAATAAATTTTCGTTTCTTAATAACATGTCCACATTTTGTATTTTTGTTAAATAAGATGTTTACATTGTTTTATTTTGTTTTAGATTGCATTTCCACAGGTAGGGTGGCATGCTTTTACGGTACATGTATTATGACAGAGTCCCTAGTTTGTCTCTATATATTTCAGATTGTACGGCCACAGGTCAGGTGGCATGGCCTGATGGTACATGTATTATGGCAGAGTGGCTCTGACTGTCCTAGTAGCCTCTAGTTTGTCTCTATATATTTCAGATTGTACGGCCACGGGTCAGGTGGCATGTCCTGATGGTACATGTATTATGACAGAGTGGCTCTGACTATCCTAGGAGCCTCTAGTTTGTCTCTATATATTTCAGATTGTACGGCCACAGGTCAGGTGGCATGTCCTGATGGTACATGTATTATGACAGAGTGGCTCTGACTGTCCTAGGAGCCTCTAGTTTATCTCTATATATTTCAGATTGTACGGCCACAGGTCAGGTGGCATGCCCTGATGGTACATGTATTATGACAGAGTGGCTCTGACTATCCTAGGAGCCTCTAGTTTGTCTCTATATATTTCAGATTGTACGGCCACAGGTCAGGTGGCATGTCCTGATGGTACATGTATTATGACAGAGTGGCTCTGACTGTCCTAGGAGCCTCTAGTTTATCTCTATATATTTCAGATTGTACGGCCACAGGTCAGGTGGCATGCCCTGATGGTACATGTATTATGACAGAGTGGCTCTGACTATCCTAGGAGCCTCTAGTTTGTCTCTATATATTTCAGATTGTACGGCCACAGGTCAGGTGGCATGCCCTGATGGTACATGTATTATGACAGAGTGGCTCTGACTATCCTAGGAGCCTCTAGTTTGTCTCTATATATTTCAGATTGTACGGCCACAGGTCAGGTGGCATGCCCTGATGGTACATGTATTATGACAGAGTGGCTCTGACTATCCTAGGAGCCTCTAGTTTGTCTCTATATATTTCAGATTGTACGGCCACAGGTCAGGTGGCATGCCCTGATGGTACATGTATTATGACAGAGTGGCTCTGACTATCCTAGGAGCCTCTAGTTTGTCTCTATATATTTCAGATTGTACGGCCACAGGTCAGGTGGCATGCCCTGATGGTACATGTATTATGACAGAGTGGCTCTGACTATCCTAGGAGCCTCTAGTTTGTCTCTATATATTTCAGATTGTACGGCCACAGGTCAGGTGGCATGTCCTGATGGTACATGTATTATGACAGAGTGGCTCTGACTGTCCTAGGAGCCTCTAGTTTATCTCTATATATTTCAGATTGTACAGCCACAGGTCAGGTGGCATGCCCTGATGGTACATGTATTATGACAGAGTGGCTCTGCGATGGTGAGGCTGACTGCAATGACAATTCAGATGAACAAAATTGTTGTGAGTTAATTCAGTGATCAAATTGCTTGGTCCTGGACAACAATAGTTTGTTGTTTTTATGGACCAGGCATTAACTAACAATTGTTGTGAGTAAAACAACATAAAGGTTTTAACTGTTAAATGTTACGATCCACAGTTTTTTGCGCCTCACTTACAAAAATATGGGGATATACAGTATTTAATTAGTTCTATCCTGGTTTTATCAGGTCTAAGTTACTTTTTTCTTCATGGAAGTATGCTATCAACCTGAAACTTTATACACATATGTGTCAAGGTATAAATCACTGTGCAAAAAAAAAACAACCTCCCACAGTGAAGCAGAGGTACCAATTGGGCATCTGAGGCCAATAGTCCAAAAGGGCAGAGACAAAACAAGTTTAACATCAATTTTTACAAAGTTAATAAATCTAAATACATAGCTTCCTCCTCTGTTAATGCAAAAATATGTTTTATAGAAAAAGATTATTTTTATGTTTGTAGCTACCTGTACAGCTGACCAGTTCAGATGCCTGGATGGTACATGTATTCCTGCCTCGGGACGATGTGATTACAATGTCGACTGTCCTGACCAATCAGATCAAAGGGATTGTGGTAGGTGATTAAATGTCCCAAATACTTTGTTTCAGGTCAAACTATTTAGCAAAACAGTCATTTACTGACCTAATAATGTTCAGTAAAGGAGTATGTTCAGGACTGCAGAAATCGGCCCCATATTTTCACATATAGTCAACTTTGTACTATCACATATGGCTTTGGTGTAATTTAGTCATTAGATAACAAAATTTTACATATTAGATTGATTTGACATTGTGACAGCAACATGTATGATATTATGACGTCATAAACTCGCAAAAACTCAGAACATATCAATATTTGCTTCATTTTTGAAGATTTGATAGTAGTTTTTCTTCAAAGTAGTATAGAGCACATTCCTCAACAACATTAATTCTTTTCCTACCTATTTGTTCGGCAAAAATATGCAAATCTTCACAAAATTGTTCTTGTCAACCCATGTGCTTAATGTTAAATTAAGAGATTTCTGTTCGATAATGCTCTAAAATTGTCAAAAATCTTAATATTTAATGAAATCACATAAGTTTCAGTCCAGTTTTCTCCAGGCTGATGAATATTACATAGCTAGATTTTGCATTCCTTAAAATACAGGATTCAAAATATATTTCCCAGTAATTTTAAGAAGATTACTCCAAGTTGAAATTTTGGGCCTATTTTTGGTTATTACTGAACCTACTCCTTTTACCTAGCATGAGACAGACAGAGCCATATACAATTCACGGACAGTGTTTATTCTTAATGTCAGAAAATGACAGTGTAACAAATATATTTTAAAAACTTGAAGAAGTTTTCCACTTCCTGTAAGTTATTTTGCTGGGTCTTATTAGTGGAGAGACCTGTTATTAAACACGCATAACATAAAACTGTGGATCATGAAATTATTCAAGCTTGTCAAACTTAGAAGATCAATTTCAACCATCCAAGAGGATAGATAAAAAAAGAAATACCGTACTATACCAAATATATTAGATTTTATACTGCATATTGTTATTCACATCAATTAAGCCAGGGTCAAAGTTCCGTTGAGGAGTTATTCCCTTCAGAACACCAAGAAAGACAATATTAATAAGAGAAAATGGTAGACAACAGTTATGATAAACTATTGTCTAATTTGTTTCATTGAAGAATGATCATAAGTTTGTCAAACACAACAGAGCTGACATGAGATTTTTACTTATCTTATTTTATCTTATTGTATCTTAATTTGACTTATTTTTACTTATTTTTCACTAATTTTTACCTACTTTTTACTCGTTTTTACTTGCTTTTTACTTATTTTTACTTACTTTTACTTGTTTTTTAACTTTTTTTTTTCTAATTTTTTACTTACTTTTTATTTATTTTTACAGGTCGTTTAAGTGAGGTTGTACCAGGTGTGCTTCAGTTGGCCTATAAAGAATACCACATTCCACTGTGTTATGAAAGCTGGTCTGAATCATTTGGACAATTTGTCTGTACTTTTATGCTGGGGAATGGGTAAGTTATTAAGCTTTAAAAATAACACCACACTTCTTTGTTTCTTTTGGGCATTTTGTACATTTTGTTCAAACTTTTTAAAATATAATTTTGAAACATCATAATGACGTCATAAATCTAGTGATTTTCAATCTATCACCAGAGGGAGCATCTATCAAAACTAACCTCTATACTACCGCGCTAAGGATCATGGGAAATATTTTAATGATATTCAATCCCCGAATTCGGGGATATTACCCACAATCCTTAGCGCGATAGTATAGAGGTTAGGGTTGATTGACGCTCCCTCTGTGATGGATTGAGAGATTTGAGCAAAAATGGCAAAAAATGTGAAGTTCTTGTCATTTTCTTGGTACATTTTGGACCATAAAATATTGTCCGCACTTTAGAAACAAGTTCATATTCTTAGAGAAGGTTTATATAAGTCCTTTTTACAATCTGTGAAAATATTAAGTTCTTTCCTGTGTGTGGAGATACTTTTCTAGTCCGAAATGTATCTTTAAAATGCTGAAAATTTACACAAATAAGTGATTATTGGAATGAAAGTAATTTATGACCGAGTTACTTATTATTGACCTGTGTTTCAGGAATTATATTAATTCTACCAGTATGGAGTACCTTCTTTATCCTATGCAAATTTAGTGGTACAAAACTTTACAAAGATTTTTTACTTTTATTTCAGGGCTTTTATCAACTCTACCAGCATGGAGTATCCTTCTTTATCTTACGCTCACATTGTTGGTGTACCAGAACCGGGCAGTTTCTCTACATTGCTAGGGCAAGCTGTGGCAAGGTATATTTATTTGCATAAAATATTTTATGCTGTTTGCGAAGACTGTTTTTTGGGCATGAAATTTTACTCATGTTGAAATTTTTGTGTCAAACTTTAATATTCAACATGTACATCAGAGTTTTTAAAAGATTTTGAACTAGACTGGCTAAGGGCTGTTCAAGAATTAAACATGTGGGGTGGGGGGTCAGGAGGAACTTCCATTACATTTATGGTGGGTGGTGGGTGTTTTAGAAATATTTTGTGAAGAAACAATGATAAAAATTAATTATTTTTTGATGGGTGGTGGGGTAAAGAAGAAAGTGGCTCCCGAACCCCCCCCCACATTTAATTCTGGAACAGCCCTAAATCTAAAAACAGCTAATTGTCTCGCCTGCGACGAAAAGTCGCGGAAGGCGAGACAAAGGTATTACTTTCCGGCAGCGGCGGCGACGGCGGTGGCGGCGGCGGCGTCATAAACTTTTTTGTAAGACTTTTGTGGACGATGAATTGCTTGAAAAGTGTAATAGCTAGGCATCTGATATTTGGTATATAGACAGTTCAGGTTATGGTCTACGCAACTGTCACCATGTCGTGCGACCCTGACCCCATTTTCACGCTCCAGTGACTCTGTGAACTTAGGTCTTTTTTCAGGCCGTAAACTTTTTTGTAAGACTTTTGTGGACGATGAATTGCTGGAAAAGTATTTTGGCTAGGCATCTGATATTTGGTATATAGACAGTTCAGGTAATGGTCTATGCAACTGTCACCATGTCGTGCGACCCTGACCCCATTTTCATGCTCCAGTGACTCTGTGAACTTAGGTCTTTTTTCAGGCAGTAAACTTTTTTGTAAGACTTTTGTGGACAATGAATTGCTGGAAAAGTATATTAGCTAGGCATCTGATATTTGGTATACAGACAGTTCAGGTTATGGTCTACGCAACTGTCACCATGCCATGTGACCCTGAACTCATTTTCACGCTCCAGTGACTCTGTGAACTTAGGTCTTTTTTCAGGCCGTAAACTTTTTTATAAGACTTTTGTGGACGATGAATTGCTGGAAAAGTATAATAGTTATGTTCCCCAAACGAAGTGTGGGAACATATTGTTTTTACTCCGTTTCTTATTAAGTCGCCCAAAACAAAGTTTGGGAGACTTATTGTTTTTGCACCGTTTCTTATTATTATTATTATTATTAAGTCCCCGACCACGAAGTGTCGGAGGACTTATTGTTTTTGCCCAGTTTCTTATTATTATTATTATTAAGTCCCCCAAACAACGTTTGGGGACTTATTGTTTTTGCACCGTTTCTTATTATTATTAAGTCCCCCAAACAAAGTTTGGGGACTTATTGTTTTTGCACCGTTTCTTATTATTATTAAGTCCCCCAAACAACGTTTGGGGACTTATTGTTTTTGCACCGTTTCTTATTATTATTATTCTTCTTCTTCTTCTTCTTCTTCTTCTTCCGATTCTTCCACTTAGTCGTGAACTTGTCCGGAGATCCCAGAGAAAACGACTCCACATATCAATATGAAACTTGGCAGGATAATAGATAGTAAAGAAAGGAAGCTTCGTTGACAATCGGACTTTTCAAAATGGCTGCCGTTTCCATGGAAACAGGAAAATGGACTAAATATTGGACATTGCAATATCTCGGTAACCTAGGTGCGCAGGGTTCTGAAATTTTGTAGGTTGATAGAGCAAAACATTTTCTTTCATAATATGAAAAAAAAATTTGAAGCGATATTTACGGTTTTCGAGATATAAATAAAAATGTTATTTCTCAAGGGAGATAATCGGGTCGAAATTTTCAAAGTGCTCCGATTTACATGAAAATTTATATTTAGGGTTTTTTTGACATGCTGAAGAGAATAGTGGCAAATACGGGTCGTTTGGGGGACTTTGTGACTTGCTTGCAATCACAGTTAATACTTGTTATTCTTCTTCTTCCGATTCTTCCGCTTAGTCGTGAACTTGTCCGGAGATCCCAGAGAAAACGACTCCACATATCAATATGAAACTTGGCAGGATAATAGATTGTAAAGAAAGGAAGCCTCGTTGACAATTGGAATTTTCAAAATGGCCGCCGTTTCCATGGAAGCAGGAAAATGGACTAAATATTGGACATTGCAATTTCTCGGTAACCTAGGTGCGCAGGGTTCTGAAATTTTGTAGGTTGATAGAGCAAAACATTCTCTTTAATAATATGAAAAAAAAATTTGAAGCAATATTTACGGTTTTCGAGATATAAATAAAAATGTGATTTCTCAAGGGAGATAATCCGGTCGAAATTTTCAAAGTGCTCTGATTTACATAAAAATTTATATTCAGGGGTTTTTTGACATGCTGAAGAGAATAGTGGCAAATACGGGTCGTTTGGGGGACTTTGTGACTTGCTTGCAATCACAGTTAATACTTGTTATTATTCTTCTTCTTCTTCTTCTTCTTCTTCTTCCGATTCTTCCACTTAGTCGTGAACTTGTCCGGAGATCCCAGAGAAAACGACTCCACATATCAATATGAAACTTGGCAGGATAATAGATAGTAAAGAAAGGAAGCTTCGTTGACAATCAGACTTTTCAAAATGGCCGCCGTTTCCATGGAAACAGGAAAATGGACTAAATATTGGACATTGCAATATCTCGGTAACCTAGGTGCGCAGGGTTCTGAAATTTTGTAGGTTGATAGAGCAAAACATTCTCTTTCATAATATGAAAAAAAATTTTGAAGCGATATTTACGGTTTTCGAGATATAAATAAAAATGTGATTTCTCAAGGGAGATAATCGGGTCAAAATTTTCAAAGTGCTCCGATTTACATGAAAATTTATATTAAGGGTTTTTTGACATGCTGAAGAGAATAGTGGCAAATACGGGTCGTTTGGGGGACTTTGTGACTTGCTTGCAATCACAGTTAATACTTGTTATTAAGTCCCCCAAACAACGTTTGGGGACTTATTGTTTTTGCACCGTTTCTTATTATTATTATTCTTCTTCTTCCGATTCTTCCACTTAGTCGTGAACTTGTCCGGAGATCCCAGAGAAAACGACTCCACATATCAATATGAAACTTGGCAGGATAATAGATAGTAAAGAAAAGAAGCTTCGTTGACAATCGGACTTTTCAAAATGGCCGCCGTTTCCATGGAAACAGGAAAATGGACTAAATATTGGACATTGCAATATCTCGGTAACCTAGGTGCGCAGGGTTCTGAAATTTTGTAGGTTGATAGAGCAAAACATTCTCTTTCATAATATGAAAAAAAAAATTGAAGCGATATTTACGGTTTTCGAGATATAAATAAAAATGTGATTTCTCAGGGGAGATAATCGGGTCGAAATTTTCAAAGTGCTCCGATTTACATGAAAATTTATATTTAGGGTTTTTTTGACATGCTGAAGAGAATAGTGGCAAATACGGGTCGTTTGGGGGACTTTGTGACTTGCTTGCAATCACAGTTAATACTTGTTCTTCTTCTTCTTCTTCTTCTTCTTCTTCTGATTCTTCCACTTAGTCGTGAACTTGTCCGGAGATCCCAGAGAAAACGACTCCACATATCAATATGAAACTTGGCAGGATAATAGATAATAAAGAAAGGAAGCTTCGTTGACAATCGGACGTTTCAAAATGGCCGCCGTTTCCATGGAAACAGGAAAATGGACTAAATATTGGACATTGCAATATCTCGGTAACCTAGGTGCGCAGGGTTCTGAAATTTTGTAGGTTGATAGAGCAAAACATTCTCTTTAATAATATGAAAAAAAATTTTGAAGCGATATTTACGGTTTTCGAGATATAAATAAAAATGTGATTTCTCAAGGGAGATAATCGGGTCAAAATTTTCAAAGTGCTCCGATTTACATGAAAATTTATATTTAGGGGTTTTTTGACATGCTGAAGAGAATAGTGGCAAATACGGGTCGTTTGGGGGACTTTGTGACTTGCTTGCAATCACAGTTAATACTTGTTATTATTATTAAGTCGCCCAAAACAAAGTTTGGGAGACTTATTGTTTTTGCACCGTTTCTTATTATTAAATCCCCGACCACGAAGTGTCGGGGATTTATTGTTTTTGCACCGTTTCTTATTTTTATTATTATTCTTCTTCTTCTTCTGGACCTAACTTTGTCCGTAGGATTTCTCGAAGACGAAAAGACATAGGTCAATGAAACTTACCAGAAAAATAGGTCACCACTAGGAAATGTTGTTTCCGATTTCGAAATTTTAAAAATGGCGGCCATCTTGGATTGGCGGCCATTTTGAATTTGAAAAAAATACAGAATAAATCATAAAAAATCACAAAAAATATGGATATGAACCCAAATAGGTTTATAGGTCAATATTAAGGTCCCGGACAATATGCGACCATTTTCCGAAAAATCCAAGATGGCCGCCATAATTAAAATGACCGCCAAAGTGCGAAAATTGAAAAGTTGTCCGATTTCAACGAAAATTGGCGTTTAGGTCAATATTGATATAACGAACAACATGGCGACATTTTCGAACAAATCCAAGATGGCCGCCATATTCAAAATGGCCGCCAAAGTGCGAAAATTGAAAAGTTGTCCGATTTCAACGAAAATTGGCGTTTAGGCCAATATTAATATTACGAACAACATGGCGACATTTTCAAACAAATCCAAGATGGCCGTCATACTCAAAATGGCTGCCATAGTGCGAAAAGTGAAAAGTTGTCCAATTTCAACGCAAATTGGTATTTAGGTCAATATTGATATTACGAACAACATGGCGACATTTTCGAACAATTTTGTGACAAAAGTGGGCACGGGAGGGGATTTTTTTGTGACTTGCTTGCAATCACAATCAGCACTTGTTATTATTATTATTATTATTATTATTATTCTTCTGATTCTTTATCGTAAAGTTGTCCTCCCTAATACAAGAAAACGGTCCAAGGAAATTGAATGACACTTGTGAGATTGGATAGTGGGTCACTCAAAGTTGTGTAATGCACTTTAAAAAAATTCAACATGGCCGCCGTTTCAAAATGGCGGCCATCGGAAAAAGTGGGCGGAAATTTTTTTTTCATCGGATCGTCTTGAAAATTGGTCATCTGGGTAAAGCGGGTATTCTGAACTCAAATCTGTGACCGGATTTGAAATCCGACTTATGGTTTCAAAATGGCGGCCATTTTACTACACCCGCCCCCCTAAAAACGTCAACTTTGTCCGATTTCAACGAAATTTGATTTCTAGACTTATTTTGATGCACTGATTTGAATGGAACTCTATCCAAGGCGATTTTGGGCGACTTGTGTGTTGGCATCCCAACACAATTATACCTAGTTATTCTTATTTCAATTTCCTATTTATAGATCTAAAGTTTGTCCGACATATCTCGTAAAAACGCTTTGGCGAATCAAGATGAAACCTTTTTAGATGGTTAGGGGGTCACTCATAGATGGGCCATCGACTTTTAAAATTTTCAAGATGGCCGCCATTTCAAAATGGCCGCCTGCGGAAAAAAGGGGCGGAAAATTTTTTTTCGTCTGATCGTCTTGAAAATGGGTTATCTGGGTAAAGTGGGTATGCTGATTATCATGGTGCGACCGGATTTTTTCTACGACCTGCCAATTTATGGCAATTAGCCGCCGAAATCGCCAAAAACTCGACTTTGTCAAATATCCATGAAAATTGTTATACTAAATAAAATGATTATGCTGATCACCATTGGGCAAGCACGGTTCTTCAATAAGTAACCAATTTTTGGCAATCCGCCAAAAAAATTGGCAATCTGCCAAAAGTCGCCAAAAATTTAAATTTGTCCAAATTACATAAAAATTTGTATACAATGTAAATTTGATATGCTAATCATCATGAGGCAAGTAAAATGTTTCTATGATTAGCCATGTTTTGGTATTTTGCAATCAGCCAAAATTTGGGGACGGGAGGGGACTTTTATGTGACTTGCTTGCAATCACAATTATAGCTAGTTATTTTTCTTATTATGTCACTCCACATCGTGGATGTGACATGTTGTTATTCTACGTTTCTTCTTATTATTATTATTATTATTATTATTATTCCAATGAATTTTGTCCGAGTGTTTTTGAGAAAATTACTGCACCAAAAGACTTGAAATTTTAAATGCACGTAGACTTTAGTTTGAATTCATTCCTGAAACTTTTTTTTCAAAATCAAAGCAGCCATTTTTAAATTATATCGATTTTAAAATTTAAAAATTCCCATAGGTTTAACATTGGCTGGCAGAAAGCCAAGTTGGTATTGATTTTCTCAGTTAACATGCGTCGTCTGCTACAGGTAAATAATGAGTTTTGTCCAAAGCTTTTTAAGAAAACCACTTGATTAAATATTTTGAAATTTTAAGTATGCTTAGACTATAATTTAAAGTTTTATCAATTTTTTTTTTAAGTTGATCGAAGCAGGCATTTTCAAATTATCGCCAATTAAAGATTTTCTGTTTACCCCATAGGATTAACATTGACTGGCAAAATGCCAAGTTAGTATTGATTTTCTGTCAAGATAGCATCATATCTATTTATAAACATATCATTAGGATGACTCATGGAACATTTTGTTAAGACAAAGGTTAAGGTCATGATGACATATTGTAGGTTTATTGAAAGGTTTAAAATTGACTGAAAACATGCTAGGTTTGTATTGATTTTCTGTCAACATGTGTCATCCTGATACAATTATTTCTATTAATAAACTTATCATTGAGTAATACAAAGGTAAAGGTCATGATGACATATTGTAATTTATAAAGACAAGTTTGTATTGATTTTCTGTCAACATGCAGTAATTTCTATTTAGATAAAGGTCATGATGACATGATATAAACCATTGAAGAGCTGATAAAACTTTTAAAGTCCCTTAGGTTAAAATATGACAAGTTTGTTTTGATTTTCTGTCAACATGTGTCATCCTGCTGCAGTAATTTCTATTAATATACCATTAATTGAGTAATTCCTATTTATAAATCTATCATAATGATGACTCATGGAAAATTTTTGCTTGAACATAGGTAAAGGTCATGATGACATATCGTAATTCAAAGAGCTTATAACATGTACTTAATAAACTTCACACACAAAGTGGAGTGACATCTGCTATTTCTTGAAATGGCATTTAAATCTAGTTATTATTATTATTCTTCTGATTCTTTATCGAGAATTTGTCCTCCCTAATACAAGAAAACGGTCCAAGGAAATTCAATAACACTTGTGAGATTGGATAGTGGGTCACTCAAAGTTGTGTAATGCACTTTTAAAATTTTCAAGATGGCCGCCGTTTCAAAATGGCGGCCATCGGAAAAAGTGGGCGGAAATTTTTTTTTCATCGGATCGTCTTGAAAATTGGTCATCTGGGTAAAGCGGGTATGCTGAGCTCAAATCTGCGACCGGATTTGAAATCCGACTTCCGGTTTCAAAATGGCGGCCATTTTACTACACCCGCCCCCCTAAAAACGTCAACTTTGTCCGATTTCAACGAAATTTGATTTCTAGACTTATTTTGATGCACTGATTTGAATGGAACTCTATCCAAGGCGATTTTGAGCGACTTGTGTGTTGGCATCCCAACACAATTATACCTAGTTATTCTTATTAAGTCGCCCAAAACAAAGTTTGGGAGACTTATTGTTTTTGCACCGTTTCTTATTATTATTATTATTAAGTCGCCCAAAACAAAGTTTGGGAGACTTATTGTTTTTGCACCGTTTCTTATTATTATGTCACTCCACATAGTGGATGTGACATGTTGTTATTCTACGTTTCTTCTTATTATTATTCCAATGAATTTTGTCCGAACGATTTTGAGAAAACTACTGGATCAAAAGACTTGAAACTTGAAATGTACTTAGACTTGAATATGAAGTTGTACCAAAATTAATTTATTTTTCAATTAAAGCAGCCATTTTTAAATTAAAGCGATTTTAAAATTTAAAAATTCCCATAGGTTTAACATTGGCTGGCAGAAAGCCAAGTTGGTATTGATTTTCTCAGTTAACATGCGTCGTCTGCTACAGGTAAATGAGTTTTGTCCAAAGCTTTTTGAGAAAACCACTTGATAAAATGTTTTAAAATTTAAAGTATGCTTAGACTATAATTTAAATTTTTATCAAATTTTTTTTTTAGTTGATTGAAGCAGGCATTTTAAAATTATTGCCAGTTAAAGATTTTCTGTTTTCCCCATAGGTTTAACATTGACTGGCATCTTGCCAAGTTTGTATTGATTTTCTGTCAAGATTCCTGACCTGCTAGCATCATTTCTATTTATAAACATATCATTATGATGAGTCATGGAAAATTTTGATAGGACAAAGATAAAGGTCATGGTGACATATTGCAATTTATAAACATCATTAGGATGACTCATGGACAATTTTGTTAGGACAAAGGTAAAGGTCATGATGACATTCTGTAATTCATTGAAGAGCTTATAAAACTATTAACATGACAAGTTTGTATTGATTTTCTGTCAACATGTGTCATTCTGCTGCTGTATTTCTATTTATAGACCTTTCATTGAGTAATTTCTAGTTATATATCTATCATTTGGATGATTGTGAAAAATTTTGCTTGAACAAAGGTAAATGTCATGATGACATATGATAATTCAATGAGCTTTTAACATGAACTTAATAAACTTTACACACAAAGTGGAGTGACATCTGCTATTTCTTGAAATGGCATTTACATCTAGTTATTATTATTATTATTCTTATTATTATTATTATTATTATGTCCCCGAACACGAAGTGTCGGGGACATATTGTTTTTGCTCGGTTTCTTATTATTATTTTTTTTTTTTTTTTTTTTTTTATTATTATTATTCTTAGTATTCTTTAGTGTGAACTTGTCCGCTCGATTTAAAGAACATCTTTAAACGTAGGAAGCTGAAACTTCATATATCAAGAGTATGGAGTGTGAAATTGTGTAATCAGATTTTTTCGTCAAAATCAAAGGACCCCTTATAGGGTAAATAGGGGTCTGAAAATGGCTCCTCAAAATCAAAGTTGAATTTTTACTGGCATTTCCAAACCGGCTGGATTAGGGAAAATTCCTTTCACTATGTAGTAGGTATATATAAGAGGTATCATACAAAAAAAGAATTTTTAAAATCGGACTTACCGTTTTCAAAATTTTGCAAAAAAACGAAAAAAAGTTTTAAAAGGGAGATAATCCAAATTGAATTTTTGGAAAAATTTTAAACTTTATTATTTTTAAATGAAAATTTGTATTTAAGGTAATTTGGGTATGCCGAGTTTATTTTTGGTATCCAATTTTTTTTTTTCGTCGGCCATTTTCAAAATGGCCGCCATTTCCGATTAAAATTAAACTTGGTCCGATTTTAATGAAAATTGGTAGTAAAGGTAATTGGGGTATGCCGAGTTCATTTCTGGTATCGAATTATTTTTATCGGCCGCCATTTTCAAAATGGCCGCCACTTCCGGTAAAAATTGAACTTGCTCCGATTTTAACGAAAATTAATATCTTAGGGTTTTGAAGGATGGCGAATTGATGCGCATTGTCGAAAATGTCGAAAAATTCAAAATGGCCGCCACTTCCGGTAAAAATTGAACTTGCTTCGATTTTAACGAAAATTGATATCTAAGGGTTTTGAAGGATGGCGAATTGATGCGTGTTGTCGAAAATGTCGAAAAATTCAAAATGGCCGCCACTTCCGGTAAAAATTGAACTTGCTTCGATTTTAACGAAAATTGATATGTAAGGGTTTTGAAGGATGGGGAATTGATGCGTGTTGTCGAAAAATTCAAAATGGCCGCCACTTCCGGTAAAAATTGAACTTGCTCCGATTTTAACGAAAATTGATATCTAAGGGTTTTGAAGGATGGTGAATTGATGTGCGTTGTCGAAAATGTCGAAAAATTCAAAATGGCCGCCACTTCCGGTAAAAATTCAACTTGCTCCGATTTTAACGAAAATTGATATTTAGGGGTTTTGAATGAGAACGAATTGAGGCACGTTGTCATAAAATTCAAAATGGCTGCCACTTTCAGAAAAATTCAACTTGTTCAGATTTAATGAAAATTGATATTTAAGCATTATAACGGTTAGTGAACAGAAAAATGTGTTCAAAGAAGCCAGATATTAACAAAGAGGGGTACGTGAGGGGACATCTGTGACTCGCTTTGCGATCACAATTATACCTAGTTATTCTTCTGATTCTTTATCGAGAATTTGTCCTCCCTAGTACAAGAAAACGGTCCAAGGAAATTGAATAACACTTGTGAGATTGGATACTGGGTCACTCAAAGTTGTGTAATGCACTTGTAAAATTTTCAAGATGGCCGCCGTTTCAAAATGGCGGCCATCGGAAAAAGTGGGCGGAAAATTTTTTTTCATCGGATCGTCTTGAAAATTGGTCATCTTGGTAAAGCGGGTATGCTGAGTTCAAATCTGCGACCGGATTTGAAATCCGACTTACGGTTTCAAAATGGCGGCCATTTTACTACACCCGCCCCCCTAAAAACGTCAACTTTGTCCGATTTCAACGAAATTTGATTTCTAGACTTATTTTGGTGCACTGATTTGGATGGAACTCTATCCAAGGCGATTTTGGGCGACTTGTGTGTTGGCATCCCAACACAATTATACCTAGTTATTATTAAGTCGCCCAAAACAAAGTTTGGGAGACTTATTGTTTTTGCACCGTTTCTTATTATTATTATTATTATTATTCTTCTGATTCTTTATCGTAAAGCTGTCCTCCCTAAAACAAGAAAACGGTTCAAGGAAATTGAATAACACTTGTTGGATTGGATAGTGGGTCACTTAAAGGCGTGTAATCATGTTTTGAAATTTTCAAGATGGCCGCCGTTTCAAAATGGCGGCCGTCGGAAAAAGTGGGCGGAAATTTTTTTTTCATCGGATCGTCTTGAAAATTTGTCATCTGGGTAAAGCGGGTATGCTGAATTCAAATCTGCGACCAGATTTGAAATCCGACTTCCGGTTTCAAAATGGCGGCTATTTTACTACACCCGCCCCCTTTAAAATGTGAACTTTGTCCGATTTCAATGAAATTTGATTTCTATACATATTTTATTGTACTAAATGGGAAGAAAAGGTATCCAAGGCGATTTTGGGCGACTTGTGTGTTGGCATCCCAACACAAATTATAGCTAGTTATTCTTCTGATTCTTTATCGTAAAGTTGTCCTCCCTAATACAAGAAAATGGTTCAAGGAAATTGAATAACACTTGTTGGATTGGATAGAGGGTCACTCAAAGGCGTGTAATCAAGTTTTGAAATTTTCAAGATGGCCGCCGTTTCAAAATGGCGGCGGTCGGAAAAAGTGGGCGGAAAATTTTTTTTCATCGGATCGTCTTGAAAATTGGTCATCTGGGTAAAACGGGTATGCTAAATTCAAATCTGCGACCAGATTTGAAATCCAACTTCCGGTTTCAAAATGGCGGCCATTTTACTACACCCGCCCCCCTTAGAAATGTGAACTTTGTCCGATTTCAATGAAATTTTATTTCCATACATATTTCATTGCACTGAATGGGAAGAAAAAGTATCCAAGGCGATTTTGGGCGACTTGTGTGTTGGCATCCCAACACAAATTATAGCTAGTTCTTCTTCTTCTTCTTCTTCTTCCGCACTCTAAAAAACGCTTGTCCGGGTATAGCCGAAGAGATGTGAAGACTGAGCTTTATGAAACTTTCCACGGCGATAGGGCACATATCAGAGGTGTGCACAACGTTTTCGGAATTTTCAAAATGGCCACCGTTTCCGAGTAAACAGCGAAAGTTCATTATATAGGACATTGCTATATCTCGGTAACCTAGGTGGTCAGGACCTTGAAACTTGGTAGGATTATAGAGCTTGATGAGTACTACAAAAATATCAAAAAAAATTTTGAAGCGATATTAACGGTTTTTCCGCAAAATGCGAAAATGTGAAATTTCAAAATCCAAGATGGCCGCCAAAATTTAAAAGTGCTTGGATTTTGATAAAAATTATTATTCTGGTAGATTTTGATGTTGTGAGTAATGCTCCACATCAGAGATGTACATAAGGACTTCGAAATTTTTTTAAATGGCCGCTTTTTTTAATAAATAGCAAAAGTTCATTATATAGGACATTGCTATATCTCGGTAACCTAGGTGGTCACGACCTTGAAACTCGGTAGGATTATAGAACTTGATGAGTACTACAAAAATATCAAAAAAATTTCGAAGCGATGTTTACGGTTTTTCCGCAAAATGCGAAAATGTGAAATTTCAAAATCCAAGATGGCCGCCAAAATTTAAAAGTGCTTGGATTTTGATTAAAATTAATATTCTGGTAGATTTTGATGTTGCGAGTAATGGTCCACATGAGAGGTGTCCATTAGGACTTCAAAATTTTTTAAATGGCCGCTTTGTTTTTAATAAACAGCAAAAGTTCATTATATAGGACATTGTCATATCTCAGTAACACAAGTGATGAGCACCTTGAAATTTCATGGTAATATAGAGCTTGATAAGTACTACAAAAATATTAAAAAAGTTCTAAAGAGATATTTACAGTTTTTCCGTCAAATGCAAAAATGTTAAATCTCTAAATCCAAGATGGGCGCCAAAATTTATCCAAGATGTTATGTTAAAACACATCATTGACAATGCCATGAACATTATACATATATATATTCTATATTTTTATCATTTGCACATTCTATAAAACTGAAAAAAAAGCAGTATTTTTGCTGCTTTAAGGTATATCTTGTTCGTTTGGGGAACATCTGTGACGGCTGCCGTCACAATCAGTACTCGTTAGGCATCTGATATTAGGTATACAGACAGTTTAGGTTATGGTTTACGCAACTGTTACCTTGTTGCGTGACCCTGACCCCATATGCACGCTCTAGTGACTCTGTGAACTTAGATCTTTTTCAGGCCGAAAAACTTTTTTGTAAGACTTTTGTTGACGATGAATTGCTGGAAAGTTATAATAGCTAGGCATCTGATATTGGGTAAACAGACAGTTGCAGTTATGGACAACGCAACTGTCACCATGCCCTGTGACCATGACCCCATTTTCATGCTCCAGTGACTTTGTGAACTTAGGTCTTTTTTTCAGACAGAAAACTTTTTGTAATACTTTTGTGGACAATGGATTGCTTGAATAGTATGATAACTAGGCATCTGTTATTAGGTATACAGACAATTTTTGTGTTTATATCAAGAAATGAAAGCTTAGGTAGTTGATTTAAGTGATGGTGCCGGCAGGCGAGACATACTTTTAGTGGCCACATTTGTTTTAATATACAATAATTAGTGGGTTATATTTTTGGTCTTCATTTATTGACATGTGGGGTATTTAATGATAGGGTGTTAACTGCTTAATTTGAAAAATAAAAAGGTTTTATAATTCATACAAAAAAGATTTTAAGAGGTTGCTGAACTTGTTTTAGATTTTAAGATAACAAGCGTTCAAAATTTGGAAGGAAAAGGCTTTTTGTGACATTAGCCTTAATGTTTGAGTTTAAAAACCAATGAAAAAATAATACAATATTTACATCTTACCAGGCAAAAATTTTCCCCATTTTAATAGAAGTTTCCAGAGGATCCCAAAAATCTGACAAAAGTATCCCAAACTGATCAGCGAGCATTCTTAAGAATTTAACATTTAATTTCCTTTTCTTCTAAATTTTGAAAAGAAAATGTATGAAGTTGATTTTTATTTTGACGCTTCTAATATAAGTGTTCTTACTACAATTACCTTCAATAGAGTAATTAAATTTCTAGGTACAAAAGATATAAGATATAAGATTGTTTATTGTACATGTACATGTCTTTACAATATATAATTTTATATGATCAAAATTACCCAAGTTTTTAACATCATACGATTTTGGTTATTATCAATTTATATTTCTGTTTTCAGATCCACATGTCAAGGAAATAAAGTCGTGTCACTTCAATGTCAACCTAAAGGTGAGTATTTAAAGCTGAAACTTTTGTTATATAAAAGTCAAATTTCTTGAAGGCGGAATATCAGTATTACCAAAGAACCTAAGCTTTATACCGCCTGCAAACAAAGATTTGGTCTATATGGAAAACACAGCTGTTCCTCTGTAATCTGTCAGTGCACTTACTGTAAATGTTATATGAGGAAAGATTTTAAAGACATAGAACCTATCAATTTCGTATTTTTTTCACATTGAATAAAAAGAACATATATCAAAAGTAAACATTCTAAAACTTATCTTTACCGACATACAAACTCATTTTTTTGCAGCTTTCTATAAAATTATCTTATCTTAATATTAAGTATTGTCCAACATAAATATTTACTTTTGGTAAACCGTTATTCACGTGACCTTTACTGGGTACTGGTAAACTGCGAAACGAAATGAAACCAAAACAAGACGAAAACAAAACGAAATCGGTTAATTAAGAAAACGACTGATATCGGGTAAAATCGATTCAATTTTCTTTTTTTCCGGTTTCGCTCGATTTTGTTTCCTATCTGTACAGATTTACGTTGCTTAATTTACTATTTTCGTTTCCTACTTTATCGATTTTGTTTTCGCTCCGTTCCGTTTTGGTTAATATTTGTTTCTCAATTTACTGCACGCAAGTGTTTACATTTTATAATTAGTTTGTCCTCTTTTTTGACACTGCATATTTTTATGCAGTTTTCTCTCAAAAAGAGCATTTTCTGGTAGTTTTTTTTAAAAACTAATAGTGTCTTTAAAGGTTTTACAGTGTATTCTTCAAATACTGTGAATTTCATTATTTTTTAAAAATTGCAAAAATGATAGGTTCTATGTCTTTAACCTGTGACGCTCCTGAAATTAAAAGTTTTCTAAATTTCTTAATTGTACATTTACAGTTACTCCTCTTTAAGCACTTGGGGAATTGTGCATATCTTCTAGAGCACCTAGATCACTCTTGTTACAATTACAGTCTGCATTTTTGTCGTTTTTAGTTGCTTTTATGTTTTGTGTTTCTTTGTGCTGTTTCATTCATGTTATGTTTACTGGTTTTGTCTTTGCCCTTTCAGACTTTTGACATTCAAATGCCCCATTGGTGCCTCTTTGCTTCATATTTAGCAAACACTCGTCTCAACTCCTGCTGATTCCATGCCTTCATCATTGATGGAGAGCAGTGGACTTGTACGAGGATTGCTGATTGATTACCTGTTTGTTTCTTTGATGAAATTTTGATTATTTAACAAAGTGTTTGAAAAAATGTGCCTTGAATCAGATCATGCATCTGGGAGGGTGGACTTTAAGTGGGGGAGGGGGCATATATTTGTAAGCTCCTCCTAGTCCTACATGTGTTTTTCTGTCTCTTTTTCAGGCTGTGGCCAAAAACTTGTTGGAAGTGGAATGATAGGTTATATCGTCAATGGCAACGATGCCACAGCTGGAGAGTGGCCATGGCAGGCGGCATTAGAAATACAAGTGGCTCAGGGAACGTTCCGTAAACATATATGTGGAGGGGTTCTGATTAAACCTAACTTTGTTCTTACAGCAACTCATTGTGTAACGTAGGTATATTTGAATGAGTAAATGAAATTATACCGCTGTTTCAAAGAAGATTGATTTATCATTTACCCATGTCTCTCCGTCTGTAACATGATTTCCCTCACAACTACATGACGCAGAAGCCTGATATTTTGCATATTGTTTAAGCCTGTAGTACTCTATAAATCATAAAAATTTCACACACCTAGATCATCCAATTCCTGTTTTCAGATAGTTAATGTTTTATACAAGACACTGAATTGTTCAAGCACTTATAAGAAACTGTATTTTCTTAACCAGGCTTGGGCACCACAAAACCTAAAAAATACTTAAGTCTGAGAAAATTCCTATTTTCCATTGTGACTTCAATCAAAAAGTTCTGATTTGATGACATCACAATGATTGGAGAATATTCTCAGACTTAAGTATTTTTTTTAAGTTTTGTGGCGCTGGAGCTGAATAATATAAACCAACTTAGAAACTATCTCATCCTAGATAAGAGGACAAACAAAACAAAAATTTACAATTATCAACCTTTAAATATACTGTGGTTTCATTTATTGTCGTGGGGTATCAATTTTCATGGTTTTCCTGGGTACCTGTCAAGCACAAAAATTGATATACCACTAAATGCTGATTTTGTATTGATTTTCTAGAAGTAATATGAGTAAACCAAGAAATTCAAAATCAAGCATGTTCTTTTTTGGGAATTCTCGAAAATTAAAACCCACGAAAATAAATGAATCTTCAGTATATAGACCTGTATACCATCTTAAACGAAAAATAGTTCAAAATCTAAAAACAAATACAGTGGTTTCATTATTATTCGTGGGGTATCAATATTTGTGGTTTTTGTGGGGAGCCATCATCCACGGAATTTGATACCCAACGAATAGGATATTTAACATTGATCTGTATGTTGGAGACATCAGAACCACAAAATTTAGAATCCACAAACTGATCCTTTTTCAACAAACCATGAATATTGCATGATACCCACGAAATTAAATGAATCCACAGTATATAGACCATTAGTCACTGTATATCATCTTATACGAAAAATATTTCAAAATCTAAAAATAAACACGTAATGTTTATAGGGAATATCAAACTACTGAGTTGTACCGTGTAATCCTGGGAGCTACGAATCGTCAAACTCTGGGCCCTACGACAAAAACCTACGAGGTAACAAGGATAGTCAAGTATGATGAACAGTGGTACAGTTTTGAGAAAGGGGACTTAACTCTTCTCCAATTGAACGAGACAGTGACGTATACAAAATATATCCAGCCAATTTGTCTACCCATGGAGAACGAGGTCACGCCTAAAACGGCAATATGTTATGGAACAGGATGGGGAAAGCTGACTGGCAATAAAGATGGTAAGATTGATTGATTGATTGTTATCAGTTTTATTTCCTGTCAACATTATTACAGCAATCATCAGGACAATTTACAAATGGTAAATACAGTTATCAATAAAATTTTAATGTAGCTATCTGTTACGAAACAAGATGGGAAAAGCTGACAGGCGATAAGGATGCTGCCTCTGTTATGAAACTGAAAATGAAAAAAGATTACACTGGTTTTATAATCAACTTTAGTAGTAGTTAGTTTAAACATATTTATTTATCATGGATTTGGAAACAGGCTTAATGCTTATGTGAATCCCTCTCCAGTTTGCACATTGTGAGTGTGGCCTTTGTGGAGGCCCGCATATCTGTATATCTGTATGTGTCATAAACTTTTGACACTGGATGGTCACTCGTGTACTGTCAATGAATCCTCGCGTGTATTTATTATCTCTCACGGTATTTACTCTCGTGTAAACTTAATATGGTAGGTGGCAGTAGCTGTTTTATAAAGAAAAACGTTTCGATTCACTTATGTAGGTCGCCATTAGTCGTAGTCTCTCCGTTTCCGATATAGTTTTGTTTTCAGTTTCTCCTACGGTTAGGAGCACCTCCAAATCCAGGTGAATAGAGCCTGTTAATAGAAATATGTCCTTTATTAGTTTTTGCCTCTGTTCTTCATAGTTTTCACATTTAAGCAAGTAGTGTTCTACGGTTTCTATTTCTCCACATGTACATCTGGGACTGTCTACAAATCCTAATTTATGGCAGTAGTCATTGAGTTTAGCATATCCTGATCTTAAATTGTTCATTATGCTGGATATCAATTTGTTTGGAAAATCTTTTTGGGATTTTTTGTTTACCTCTGTATGGAATTGGTAGTAAAACCTTCCTCGCTCACTTGCATCCCATCTGCTTTGCCATTTTTTCTCTATACTTTGCCTCGCTGCCCTTTTTACATCTTGTTTTGTGATGGTATTATGTGCATCAGTATCTTGATTTTCTGCTTCTTTAGCTGCTTCTTTTGCAAGTTTATCTGCCAGCTCGTTTCCTTCTACATTAACATGCCCTGGAGTCCATTTCAAATCTACAACTATACCTTCTTTTTGTACTAATGTCATTTTTTCCTTAATTCCAGCTATTGTGAATTTATGACTATCCGATTTCCAGTTAAGTGATAATATTCCTACTGATGATTGGCTGTCCGAAAAAATTACAACGCGATGAATTTTTCTTTTGATTTCTGATTGGATGATGTGTTCCAGTACTAAATTAAAACTGAGTCTACTCTTATCGAAATCTACAGAGGGGTCTTTAATATGTGTTGGGTATTGCTCTCCCCATACATGTTAAAGGACTAGCTTTGTTCCTCAGACCATCCTCACAAATGGTGTCAAGAGAGATAGTCCGTTTATGAAATAATCAATATAATTGATTAAAGATACATTCATTTAGATATAAAAACAAATTAAATCAATTATTTGATTTAAGACATTCTGTTAATTTACTAATGCAGAATAAATGGTAATTTTGTGTTTGAAATGATTGGGAGGTCAAGTGATATTTAAATCTTCTAAAGAATTTTTTTTTTATGTTTAGGTTAAAATTTATCTTTTTTTTCCAGCTGATTTTTCTGACCATTTACAAGAGTTAAAGTTGAAGCTATGGAATACAGATAAATGTAATGGAAGCCAGGCCTGGAATGGACTAATAGATGATGGTTATATATGTGCTGGATATGAGTCTGGAATTAGATCTATGTGTTCGGTAAGTTTATTTATAAACATCAATATATGATACCTAGAATCTGCAGCTATCAATGTCAGATAACCCTTTTGAGGGCAAGTCAGGCCTAGAATGGACTGAGGGTTATATATGTGCTGGATATGAGTCTGGAATTAGATCTATGTGTTCGGTAAGATTATTTATAAACATCAATATATGATACCTAGAATCTGTAGCTGTTGATGTCAGATTACCCTTTTGAGGGCAAGTCAGGCCTAGAATGGACTGAGGGTTATATATGTGCTGGATATGAGTCTGGAATTAGATCTATGTGTTCAGTTGGATCATTTTTAATGGATCATTTTTTCTCTAAGTACTAAAGTTTTCTCAACCATTTTAAACTGATCCTACTCTTTGGCCAATGTTTGTTGTAAACAATGTATAACCTTTAAACTCTAACACTGAACCTTCACTTGCTAACTAATTAACTCACTAACTCGCTTCATTTGTTCCAGGGTGACCGTGAAGGGCTTGTGAATGTAAGGGAAGTGGTTCTTGATGTGGTGTCCATGCTTATGCTTATTTTTTAATTTGAATAATTGCACTTGACCAATTTTGGCGAGATATAAAATGGTGAATGTCGGGTGGCGGCAGGCAGGCAGACAGCTGGCTGGAAAGAAATTTTCGTAACAGTTTTCTTAGCAACTACTAATCACAGCCTCTTGATATTTGGTATACTGCATCAAGGTGGGGTCCCATAAGGTTGGATTGAATTTCAGGTCTGTTGCTCACCTACTTCCTGTTTAACAAAATCGGGCCATTTTCGACTTTGACATATTTTTATATCATTTTTAGGGTGACAGTGGAGGACCAATGGTTTGTAAGGACAACCAGAACAACTGGTTCCTGACTGGTATCGCCAGCTACGTCAGTAACTCCTGTAACATGACAAATCGTCCTAATGTGTTCACAGACGTCAGACATTTTATTGGATGGATACACAATAATACAGGTAGGTCGGGTATATCAAGAGGTCAAGGTCATCGGGGTTTATCAGTAAGAAAAAATCTGGTAACTTCTCTTCTTTGGACAACTTGAACATTTTATTTTATTTCAGCTGTTGTATTAAGAAAAAGAATTTCTATTTTTTAGCAGAGTGTATTTTTTACTTGTAGGCATTTTTATTTTTACACTTGGTTTACGTTACAGGTCATCTCTATTCAATTTATGATAATTAAAAATGATTGAAGCCATTGTTTATTTTAACAAGACCTGTTTTTTTCACAAATGACTGTGAGTCTCTTGTTTATTCTAACAATTTGCTGTGAGCCTTTTGTTTATTCTAACAAATCTGTGAGCTTCTATTTTTTTTTTCAGAATGTATTTTTACCTGTTGTAATGGTAAATGACTCAGAGCCTCTGTTTGTTTTTACAAATTACTTTGAGCCTCTTGTTTATTTTTACCAATGGATGTTAGCCTCTTGTTTATTTTAACAAATGACTGTGAGCCTCTATTTTATTTTTCAGAGTGTATTTTTACCTGTAGTAACGGTAAATGTCTGTATGACAAAGAACAACTGTGTAACAAGGTAGACAACTGTGGAGACAACTCGGATGAAATAATTCCTTGTGGTAAGATTAAAAGTTAAAGTAATAAGACTAAAGAAAATAACACTTTGACAATTATTTAGAAAAGTATCAGATGCGTTAATAGTATAGTTTTCAAATGATTTTCTGCAAAAGTCTTACAAAAAGTTTATTCCCCTAAAGATGAAGTTCACTAAGTCATATGACTTTAAAAATGCATGACTGCATGCATTGTAGGAACCTATGGCCCTGATCTTTGTTTAAACAGGCTTTTGGACTGCACTGCAAATTTTGCAAGAAAATTCAGTAATTCTAAGATTTTCTTACACATGCTGGACACAGTCTCTTTCGACTACTTTATAATAATCTGTTGATTTATGGCAGAAAGTATAATTATACCCCTACTTGTAAGAAATGGAGCTATATTGCATTTACCTTGTCTGTCCAGCTGTTCGTTCTCTGCTTCTACTGAAGGGATTGATTTCCAATCTGGTATACAGCTTTATCAGGATGACTTGTATTGTGCCTTCCCTTTCCAGGTCAGTCTCGCATCTACTTCATTTTTTCTGAGCTAACTTTGACTATTTTAAGGGTCAAAATAGATAATTTTTCTCAACATATTTCTTGGCTTTTACTGAAGGGATAGATTTCAGATTTGGTATACAGCTTTATCACGAGGAGTTGTATTGTGCCTTTCTTTTACAGGTCAGTCGCACATCTACTTCCTGTTTTCTGAGTGGCCAAGTGGAGGTATCCTTAGACTAAGTGCAACCCGTTGTTTCCATTGACTAATTCATAATGAGCTAAAATGACATATTGTTTCACAATTTTTATTAATGATGTTTCAGACATTACAGTAAACTGTACATTTGAAGATGATTTTACATGTGGATATAAAGCAGTAGGATTTCAGCAACACAGACAAGCATTAGAGTCACAGCTCCCTAGCAGTTTACCTTGGTATGACCACACCTTTGGAAGATACCCAGGTATGTTCTCCCCTTGCTTTCTTTTCCCATTTCACTCTAATGCAACCCCTTTGATTATTAAGTCTAAACATGGTGAAGCAGTAGACTTACAGCCAAAGACATAAGTATTAAAGTCAATGATCCCTATGAAGTTTGCCTTGGTATGACCACACCTTAGGTAGATACCCAGGTATGTACCTCTCAAGTCTCATCTTTGTATTTATTTGGTGTTTATAATTTCTAATATATCTCCTTGATCCTCCTATAAGGATGTTAAATAGAAAAAACCATAGTAGAAAATTCCTGGTCCAAATAATAGGTAAGAAATTTGAGGTTTATGTATTCAGACTTTCTGAGCTAAAAAAAAATTCTTGCTGTTTTGAAAAAAATCAAAGCAATTTTCTGAACCATGGAAATATAGCTTAAAAAAAGCTTAAATTAATTGCAGAACTGCGAGCTGGCCTCATTGAAAGCTGCTGGCGGGTGTTCATTGTGGTTTTTCTGAATTGCTGCTTGATTGTGGGCTTATTCCACATCTCATTATTTTCTATTCAAAATTCCAAGCCACTCGATGTTTACAGTTTTCTTATTTCATGTGAATAATTTAGTTCTTTATTTTGACAGGTCTGTACATGGCTGGTAAATTACCCACAGTTCCTGATGGGAGACTTACCTCCCCTAAATTCACTGTCACAGGATCCTCATGTATCAGGTTCTACTATAATTTACGTGGAGATCTCAATTCTGGACTGAGGGTGCGTTTGACTCCTTATTCAGCCACAGGAGGTTCATTATCTAGTACACTAGTGTGGTCCTCAGGTAATGGTGTGTTTGAAGACAAGTGGAGACTTGGACATTTTGATGTCAGCGTGGGGACTTATGATATCGTGTTTATAACTACCGACACCATGCAGACCGCTGTTGATGATGTGGCCATACATAGTGGCATGTGTAGCCAATCAGGTAAATATGCCTTTAGAAAAGTGTAAAATATCAAACCTTAAAAAAATTCTTAGAAAAAACCTGACCATGATTACATGCTTTGACCTAAAAACTGAGTTTTCTACGATTATATTGCTATTATAGTTCATTTATTATTTCTCTTTTATGATTCTCAACAATGTAGATACATTTTAATCTGACCAAAGATCACAATTTTTCAAAAATAGAGATTAAGACCTGCTTAACTTTGGACAACCATTGCAATTAAACGGGTTTATGTTGAATTATGTACACATCACCTTACCCTACCTTTCATTATGTGTACAGATGTATTTCAATTTACTTGAATAATGTCACGCAATGGCCGTGAGACTCACACATCGAGATTGGATTTGGCGGCAAATTATTTTGATCTTTTTATTTTTTCCTTTGATCTTTCAATTTTTCTTTAAATCTCACCCAAGCAGCTCATAAAAACTTGACAGCCCTGTAATGATACAATATTAGGAGTTTTTATGATTGAATGGATGATTTGTGTTTTGTAGTGTGTACCCCGTCAGAATACAGGTGCACAGACCAAGGGAAGGACACATGTATAGGTTTCAACTCTCTGTGTAATGTGGTCAGAGACTGTCATTCTGATGAGCTCAACTGTAAATGTAAGTGTTGACTCCAAATCCACAATCCCTAGGGTGCCTGGATGGCCGAGTGGTCTAAGGCGCTCGTTTAAATACCACACTATTGATCACTAGCCAATCATCTCTGAGCTGGTGTTCGAGTCCTGTTTGTATTTAACAAAAAAGGGACTTCCCCAACTGTATGTGATTAGGTTTGTCAGTTACCTGCCCAAGGTCAGTGGTTTCCTCCAGGTACTCCAGTTTCCTCCACCGTTTAAACACTTACCGCCCTACATTGCCAAGGTGTGTCGATAAAGGGCGTTAATCACCAACACACACACACACACCACTATCCCTAGTATATAATGTTAATAACAGTATTGACGAACTTGGAGACTCAATCTCAAATTTCCATGAGAAAAGACAAAACTAAGAATTAAGACATACCAGAGAAATTGACGATTGCAATGGTCCTGATTAGGTACAGGCATTTCAAAAGAAATGTTGGGTTAAACTAGGCTTAATGGCACTAAACCTCTCCCATTTTGGTGTGGTGGTTAGAAATAATCATTTTTGTCTCGCCTGCGACGAATAGTCGCTGAACGCGAGACATAGGTATTACTTTCCGGCGGCGGCGGCGGCGTCGTAAACTTTTTTGTAAGACTTTTGTGGACAATGAATTGCTTGAAAAGTATAATAGCTAGGCATCTGATATTTGGTATACAGACAGTTCAGGTTATGGTCTAGGCAACTGTCATCATGCCGTGTGACCCTGACCCCATTTTCATGCTCCAGTGACTCTGTAAAGTTAGGTCTTTTTTCAGGTCGTAAACTTTTTTGTAAGACTTTTGTGGACGATGATTTGCTGGAAAAGTATAATAGCGAGGCATCTGATATTGGGTATACAGACAGTTCAGGTTATGGTCTACGCAACTGTCACCATGCTGTGTGACCCTGACCCCATTTTCACCCTCCAGTGATTCTGTGAAAGTAAGTCTTTTTTCAGGCCTTAAACTCATTTGTAAGACTTTTGTGGACGATGATTTGCTGGAAAAGTATAATAGCTAGGCATCTGATATTGGGTATACAGACACTCATTGTGTTTATATCAAGAAACAAAAGCTTAGGTAGTTTATTTTAGTGATGGTGCCGGCAGGCGAGACATACTTTTAGTGGCCACACTTGTTAAAAATTCCAAAAATGATTTTTGCATAGATTTTGAAAAAGTTTTAACTTAATGTTTTTTTACACATCCTAAATACTTTAATAGTTCAAATATATTAACTTAATGTTTCAGTTTCAATTTCATTTCTTATTTCAACAATTCACAATTTATTCTGTTTTTTATTATTCTCTAAAGCACCCCCAGAAGGTAAAGTAGATGCATCATGTATATTCAAAAAGGCAGTGCAAATTCAAACTTTCATTTTATTAATTAGCTTTACTAATGATTCACTAATATTGTATATTCAGTAATACCATTTTTTGGTCCGGCACATGTCATTGATATCTTTGATCCTTTTTTTGCTTGAAAATATATGCAGGAGATATTGCACTTATTCACATGTTCAACTTGTAGATCATATGTTTAACATATGGCAACAGAAACCTTATCATTTAAAATGTGGGATATACACTAACAATTCATGTAAAGTGATTTTTATACCCCATCACAGGAAGTGCCGAGGTATTATGTTATACCCTTAGTTTTTTTCTGTGTCTGTCCATCTGTTCGTCTGTCCGTCCCCCGAAGGTTTCCAAAACAATAACTTCAAAATGTGTCAAAGGATTTGAATGATATTTTGCACAGCTGTTGAGTACAATAAAATACAGGTCAAGTTCAATTTCAGGATGATCTGAAAAAAATTATTGAAGATTTGCCACTTTTTTAATTTTTAAAATTTGAAAATGATGAAATTTTCTGGTCTACAAAAGATACATGTAACTCTTTTCCATCTCTATATATATTAATAGTATATAGAGTATATTATACAAATATATTTAAGTATTGTTGAATATTGTGGCAGGGTATCATTAAACATCCTGTTACATGCCCTATTTTTATACCCTGCCACAGAAAGTGTTAACCCTCAGTTTTATAAGGTATATATATCTGTTCCTCCATCCATATTTCATATGCATCATTTTTCAAAATATTCACATTATAATGATTATTACTACAATACCATTTAATTTTCACTAACCAACATTTTAAAAACTTAATTGAAACTTTGAAATTAAAATGAATTGTGAAAAGGGTTAAAACTAAAGAACTATACAATGCTACAGAAATATATTTTGTCAGTAATTAATGGTCAGTCCAGCCTTAATTTTTCCAAGTAATAAAAGAATTTAACTTTGACATTGCATTAAAATATGTAAAAAAAATTAAAAAAAACTGCTTAATTGTACTTTTCTGATTTTCATACATGATCCTGTCCCAGAATTTAATATAAACCTCACATAAGTTATAAAATGGGAGGTCAGAGATCTTGGATTAGTGGATTATTTTCCCCTGTGATTACAAAATTGAACTTTAATTGATGTATGAATAATATAGGGAAAATACTCAAAAATGTTTTCACTACGGTAACTCTTTCTATTTATTTCTCAACAGTTGATGCTACGAGCTATGGGTGTGACTTTGAGAATGCTGGGTTATGTGGAATCCAGCAGGCAACAGCTGACAATGGGGAGTGGCTACTTGTCAATCAAACCTACACAAGGTCACTTGTACTCTTCAGTGATTCTTTCCCTGACCACACAACTGGGACAGATGAAGGTTAGTTACAGTTCAAGGTCATTAATATGTCAAGGGTGCTTGTACTTTTCACTGACTGACTTAACATCAGGGACAAATAAATAGGATTTAGAGGACGTTGGGTTAAATTTAAGGTCATTTAGTGATTAAAGGATCACACAACAAGGTCTATGACTTATAGGTCAAGGTACTTTTCAGGGATTCCTTTCATGTCACAATATGGATAGATTAAAGTTTTAGTTCTAGATCATTGAGCTATTTGTTTAAAAAAGGCCAAAATTATAACTATAAAATACATGTAAATATTAGTTAAGTTCTAGTATAGCCGTTTACAGTTGATCTGTTATTTAAAAGTTACATATATATACATAAAATTCAGTTTAACCCCAACAATATTTTTATGCCCCATCTACGAAAGTAGAAGGGCATATAGTGTTCGGGTCTGTTCATCTGTCCATTCGTCTGTCCGTCCGTCCGTTCGTCCGTCCGTTCGGATGTCCGTCCCAATTCCCATATTTCCAAATTTGCACTTACTGACAAATGCCACATCAATCATATTGGTATGGTAGGTGCATCTAGTGATGCTACCCACAATGCATGCTTCGGATGCTGGCAGTGACCTATATTTTCTGCATGAATGACCATTTATAGAAGAATGGTTAAAGTCCATTCCTTCTTACTGACAAGTGCCATAGTAACCAAATTGGTACGGTAGGTGCACCTAGTGTCGCTTAGCATAATGCTTGCTTTGGATGCTGGATGTGACCTATATTTTCCGCATGAATGACCACTTATTAAAGAATGGTTCAAGTCCATTCCTCCTTACTGACAAGTGCCATACCAACCAAATAGGTATGGTATGTGCACCTAGTGATGCTTAGCACAATGCATGCTTCGGATGCTGTATGTGACCTATATTTTCCACATGGATGGCCTCTTAAAGAAGACTGGTTAAAGTCAATTCCCACTTACTGACATGTGCCACATCTACTCTATTGTTATGATAGGTGCACCTAGTGATGCTAAGCACAAGGCATGCTTCGGATGCTGGCTGTGACCTATATTTTCTGCATGAATGACCACTTATAGAAGAATGGATAAAGACCATTCCTTTTTTACTGACATGTGCCACATCAACTATAATGGTATGGTAGGTGCGCCTAGTGATGCTAAGCACAATGCATGCTTCGGATGCTGGCAGTGACCTATATTTTTTGCATGAATGACCACTGATAGAAGAATGGTTAAGTTAAAGTCCATTCCTTCTGACTGACAAGTGCTTTTATAGCAACCATGTTGCGAGATGGGGCATTATGCCTTTTGGACATATTCTTGTTTAAAATTATAAATGAGACTTTTTACCTATGATTAACTTGTAGTTTATTTCAAATTTATCTTATTTTCAGGACATTTCTTGTTTCTCCTTGTAAACAACCTGTTCACACAAGAGTCTGTCTCAATGTCTATGGATGTGGCACTACATGACCATGATTTCTGTCTAAGTTTCTGGTATAGAGCTGTCACAGAGGCTACATTTAAGGTTAGTACACATGATTTATGGAAAACATGTAAATTCACCTTTGACTCCCATATCCAAACCCAGTCTCTTTTTCAAAATGCTTTGATATCTGATGGGGACTAAATGCGCAAGAGGTACGGTCATAAGGTTTAAGGCACTGGTACTACACTATTGAGGGGTTGTCTACATTAATGTTCAATAATAGAAAATTTTCGTAACAGTTTTCTCAGCAACTACTTATCACAGCCATTTGATATTTGGTATACAGCATCAGGGTGGGGTTCAATAATGTGGGATGCGATTTCAGATCAATTTCTCAGCCATTTGATATTTGGTTAGAGCTTCAGGGTGGGGTCCCACACCGTTAGATTTAATTTCAGGTCTCTGGTTGGTCTACTTCCTGTTTAACGAAATCTGGCCATTTCTGTCTTTGACCCATTTTTAAAATCTGCTTCTAACAGATGCATGACCTCTTTGTTTTTCAAGATTGACATTCAGAACCAATCCTCAACCGATACCCTCTGGAAGTTTACAGACCGAGTGACTCACGGCTGGACAAAGGCTCAGATCCAACTTCCTCCTCTAGGGGATGCCACCGTCAGATTTACTGTTGTCAGAGAATCCAAAGCATCACAAGGATATATTAAACCTCATCTGGCCTTGGATGACATGTCAATAAATAGTGGAGTGTGTCCTCAGTATGGTAAGATTTACATTTAAATTTTAAAATATTTTTTCAAATAATTCTCCTTCAATGAAAAAAAAGGTAACACCAAAATTAAAAAATTGGAGAATCAATTTTAATTTTCAAAGAGAAAAAACAAAACTTTAAGTAGAGAATCAATTTTAATTTTCAAAGAGAAAGACAAACTTAAAGGGAATGCCACCCTCAAATTCACCGTCGTAATCTACTGCAATACAAAGCTTTATTAGATAGTAAGACTATGTTAGACTACATATAAAACTATCATGCCAACATTTCAATAGTACTAAGCAAATAAAGAAAATCCATATTGACATAGGATTACATTGCTATCATTATTGGGGAATTTCTTCAGTAAGTGGAAAAGTTTTATATTTTATTTTGAGTTATTCCCCTTGAACCAAGTGTATTATTGGGAAACTTTGGTTGAATTCTGACACACTGAATTTGAAATTAGCAGCGCAATGGGCATTCTATAGCAGGCAGGAACCCCTAACTCTTCCAGAGCACCTGAGTTCACTCTCTAGTTTGCATTGTTAATTGATATTCAGTTGTTTGTGATACCTGTTTTATATATTGTCTGTTTCTTTTTTCTGACCTTCTTTGTGTTTGCTGGTTTTGTCTCTGCCCTATTGGACTTTAGCGTTCAGATGCCTCATTCGTACCTCTGCTTCTTTCACTGTAATATTTTCAATATAAAGGTTGACAATATTCCGTTTCTATACTTTAGTTTGCCCTGAGAATTGGACCAAGTGTGGTAATGAGGACTTTTGTTTCTCACCTGATGAGACCTGTGACAGGAAACTTCAATGTTCGGATGAAACTGACGAGATAAATTGTAGTAAGTGTTCAACGTGTTTATTGGTAATCATAACATTTTTCCGTTTGAAGTTTGCCACTGATAAACCCTGAAAATGAACAGGTGTATATTACCAAATTTATTGGGTCAGTAGGTGACGTAGCACATTTTTATAAGTGCACACACTTATTAGTTCTTTATAAAAAAAATAAAAAAAACATATGTGAAAAACCCTTTTAAAGAAATATTCCCATTCCGTTGCTCGGGGATTACCGATAAAGAGAATATAGGAATTTTTCAGGTTAACCATAAACCATGGATAAACTCGTTTTCAAGATTCACAAGTCCTATATTCTATATACATACTAGAAGAGACAGACAAATAACTTTTTAGGGTTTAAATCTTGAAAAAATATAAAACCAATAGAGGTTTATTAGATGTGGAATAAGTGTACATGGCAAAAGTTATTTAAATGGTCGCCTTGTTTGTAATTTACAAAAAGGGACTTCCCCAACTGTATGTGATTAGGTTTTTCAGTTACCTACCCAAGGATGGTGGTTTCCTCCATGTATTTTGGTTTCCTCCACCATTCAAACTGACCTCCCTACATGCCTAGGTTCTTTGATAAAGGGTGTTAAACACCAACACACATACACACATATAAATGGTTGGTAATTTAAATATCTAGAATCGAAAAACACCCATGAGCCTTAAATATGACCAGTGATTATTTGGTACTTAAAGAGTGACCTAGTTACCCAGTAATTAATATGTCTCTCCCCCACAACTTTTGTGGGGAGACATATTGTTTTTTTCGTGTCCATCCGTCCGTCCATCTGTCCATCACAAAGTGCAACTTCTCCGAAACTACTGTACCAAATTCAACGCAATTTGGTATGTAGGAAGGACACCATATGTAGTTGTGCAAATTACCAGGAAATTTTGATCCTCAAATTTTTGTGGGAGTTATGGCCCTTTGAACTTAGAAAATTGTTGAAAAATCTCATTTATCATCTTGTCAGCGCAACTCCTCTGAAGCTACTGAACTGAATTCAATGAAACTTGGTAAATAGGAAGGACACCATATGTAGTTATGCAAATTACCAGGAAATTTTGATCCTCGAATTTTTGTGGGAGTTATGGCCCTTTGAACTTAGAAAATTGTTGAAAATCCTCATTTATCATCTTGTCAGCGCAACTCCTCTGAAGCTACTGAACTGAATTCAACGAAACTTGGTAAATAGGAAGGACACCATAGGTAGTTATGCATATTACCATGTAAATTTTGATCCTCAAATGTTTGTGAGAGTTATGGCCCTTTGAACTTAGAAAATTGCTGAAAATCCTCATTTAGCATCTTGTCAGCACAACTCCTCTGAAACTACTGAACCAAATTCAATGAAACTTGGTATATAGGAAGGACACCATATGTAGTTATGCATGTTACCAGGAAATTTTGATCCTCAATTTTTTGTGGGAGTTCTAGTCCTTTGAACTTAGATATTTTGGGGGAAACAGGGGGAGACATCATTTTTGTGGGCAAAAACAACCTTTAATTATACTTTTGTTTTTCTCTTTTAGACTGTACGACTTCTGAGTTCCAATGTACCAATGGTAGATGTATACCACTCACACAGAAATGTGACCTAGTGACCCAGTAATTATACTTCTGTTTTTCTCTTTTAGACTGTACAGCTACTGAGTTCCAATGTTCCAATGGTAGATGTATACCACTCACACAGAAATGTGATTTACAGACTCAGTGTCTTGATGGATCTGACGAAGGAGCTATATGTGGTAAATATCATATCACAACATAACATATTTTATACTATGTGAAGTTATGTTGTGAATACCTTGATCAATTTAGAATTTACTAATTTTCATTCTTGCAATTTGAACTTTCATTTTTCTTCTAAACCATGAAAGCTAAAAGCAGGGCTAGTAACTTTTCTATTTGATCCATCCATCCATATGACCATCAACATACTACTTTTAACATTTATCATACATATCCTTAATATGATCCATTAAAAAGTTTGTCTGTTGATCTGCTCGTCTCACAAAAGCTATTGCTCTTAAAACT
Source organism: Arcuatula senhousia (assembly GCA_963971305.1). NCBI lineage: Eukaryota > Metazoa > Mollusca > Bivalvia > Mytilida > Mytilidae > Arcuatula > Arcuatula senhousia. Next base: position 12,998,951 of record OZ020310.1, read on the forward strand.
TTGATTTTATCAGCTGTCTTTAACTTTGGAGTAAATGATAAATACAATTCTTTAGTTTTCATCATTGCAATTTTTGTATTGTTTACAGAGTCATTAAAGACTGTATCATGTGACTTTGAGACCCCCTATATCTGTGGTTACCAGATCGAAGCAGATGCAACCAGTTCTAACCAGTATATATGGTTACGTTACTCGGGCCCAAGCCCTTCGTTCTACACAGGTCCAGAGAATGATCATACCACAGGGACGCAAGCAGGTAAGATAGTAATAAAGTTAAATATGATTCAGAGCAAAATATTGTGGTCTCTAATACTGTTATTCTAATATTTGGGGGCCCTGATGGGGGTCATGATCATAGTTCATGGAAAATAAAATTTGGATTTCGCAGTTCACAGGAAATTAGCAAATATTTGAGAAAATCCCCCAAATCACAATTTACAGGTAATATTGCCAATGTGGGGGCATCAATGACAAATCACAGAAAATCATTTTAGCCGAGAATGGTTCACAGGCAATGCCCTATTCACAGTTCTCTAACAATTGTTAACCTGAATCACAGTTCACAGAAAATTCAAACAGAGGATCATGCATCACAAAATTACCCCATCGCCCCCCCCTCATATTTTTGAAACAGTTTTCTCGGCAACCACATATCACAGCCTGGTATACAAAGTCAGTCAGGTGTCCAATATAGTGTGAATTTGATTTCAGGTTTGTTGCTCATCTACTTCTAGAAAACAAAATCTGGCCATTTTAATGTCGCCTGCAATGTGATGCAGAAACAATCTATAGAGGTCACTTTGATACTATCTGTTGTCTTCTTTAAAGTTCTGCTGTGCCACAAAAAAATTTCTGTTCCAGTTTTCCAAGTAACTACATGCCGCAGGCTCTTTGTGGGCGTACTTGACATACTTATACAGTAAAACTTGGATATGACAAACTCGCTTTAATACAACAAATTTACGATTATAACGAACTTTTTTGTAATCCCTGACCAAACTCACACATTTTTTAAGTAAAAAAGTCTGGATACAATGAATTCATTTATAACAAATATTCCGATATCATGGATATAACGGAGTAATATTCAATTCCCGAGATATCAATAAACATTTAAATATTTGTTGTTGTTTAGATAACATTTGTTTGCTATGGCTTGGGTTATTGTCAATTAACAACTTTCTAACATTAAATCAATTAATTGTCATACCTATAGGAGAAAGGAATAATTAAATATTTCAAAATGTGGTAGTGCAAATTTGTATTGTGTGCTGACACCCGTATTTATACAAAATAAGTACTGATCTATTAGGGAGGCCATGGTCATGTACCATTTTTAGCTCACCTGGACCAAAGGTCCATGTGAGCTATTGCCATCACTTGGCGTCCGTCGTCGTCTGTCGTCGTCCGTCGTCGTCGTTAACTTTTCTTTGAAAATCTTCTCCTCCGAAACGACTGAAGGGATTGCTTTGAAACTTTGCACACTTCATCTATGGGATGTCCTCTACCAAGATTGCACAAATGGTGGCCGCCATCCAAACAACATGGCCGCCGTTAATAAAAAAATAGACCAGGGGGGTCAGACTACTGTTTTTGGCTTGTAAATCAAAAAATATAAGAGATAGATGAAATCTGATGTCACGCTACTGCTTCAGCATCAAAAGCTCTACAAAAGTCTCCATTGAGTCCAAGTTGTCAGATGGCCCCTTATAGGAGTTACAGCCCCTTAAAGGTGAAAAATAGCATTTTTTCAGGTTTTTGGATTATAGAATGAAAACTTTTACAGATAGAGAAAAGTTGTTGCTTGCTTAAATGTTCAGCTCATTTAGCTCTACAAATGTCTCCATAGGGTCGAAGTTGTCAGATGTCCCCTTATAGGGGTTACGGCCCCTAAAATAACGTTTTTTCATGTTTTTGGCCTATGGAATGAAAACTATAGCAGATAGAGAGAAGCTGTTGCTTGCTTAAATGTTCAGCTTATTTAGCTCTACAAAAGTCTCCATAGGGTCGAAGTTGTCAGATGTCCCCTTATAGGGGTTATGGCCCCTAAAATAATGTTCTTTCATGTTTTTGGCCTATAGAATGAAAACTATAGCAGATAGAGAGAAGCTGTTGCTTGCTTAAATGTTCAGTTCATTTAGCTCTACAAAAGTTTTCATAGGGTCAAAGTTGTCAGATGACCCCTTATAGGGGTTACGGCCCCTAAAAAAACGTTCTTTCATGTTTTTGGCTTATAGAATGAAAACTACAGCAGATAGAGAGAATCTGTTGCTTGCTTAAATGTTCAGTTCATTTAGCTCTACAAAATTTTCATAGGGTCAAAGTTGTCAGATGACCCCTTATAGGGGTTATTGCCCTTCAAATAAAGTTTTTTCATGATTTGGGCCTACGGCTACAGAATGAAAACTATAGTAGATAGTGATAAGTTGTTACTTGCTTAAATGTTCAGCTCATTTAGCTCTAGAAAAGTCTTTATAGGGTCGACATCAAGACCAGGTGAGCGATTCAGGCTCCTGGGAGCCTCTTGTTACTTACAGAATAATCCTGATTCATAAAATCTAATTTCTTCTATATAAAAAAATGTGAACTTTATTCATCATAAAAAAGGATTAATACAGAAAAAACGCAACAATGAAAAGAAACATATTTTACATTACATATATCAAAATTTCCAATAATAGAATGATTTAAAATTGCAAGTTCCTGAGCCTATAGCGAATTTGTAATAAAACATAAAGAAGTTCTTTATATCGATATAACGAATTACGGTTATAATGAATTGATTTCCCTGTTCCCCTGAAATTCGTTATAACCAAGTTTTACTGTAATAAGATTTTATTCATTATGGACTTGTTTATGATGTTAAGTGATTTTAAGTTAAGTGATGTTCATTATGGACTTATTTATGATGTTGAGTTATTTTATGTTGGTAACTCATCTATTTCCTGTTTATTCAATGTATTAAAATGCAGTTTACATATGACTGCCATTCTTGTTTACATTTGACAGAATTATTTCTCAATATATTTTAGGCCATTACATGTATGCTGAAGGTAACAATGGAAAGGAAGGGGACCAGGCTAGAATGGTAACCAGTTCATTTATAACAACAGGCAATCAGAGTTTATCATTCTACTATCACCTATTTCTTAAGGATCTGACAACCACTGGTGGCCTGCAGGTGTCACTACTGTCTCATTCTACTGGTTCTGAATCTTTAGCCTGGTTTCAGAACTCTACCACTGGGGAACCATGGGTGTATGGGTGTATAGACTTACCAACCAATCAGAATCTCTCTGTTGTATTTATAGCCAGACGTTATAGGAGTGTGGCGATTCAGGATGCAGATATTGCAGTTGATGATGTTGAACTGAGAAGTGTAACTTGTGGTGAGTTATACATGTGTTAAAGTATTCTATAAAATATTACATGTTGAAATTAGCATAACATACCCTTAAGGAAAGTCATGCTTAATCAATTTTATCATTTTAAATGTTTAGGACTATAATCACTTTCTCTACCCCTCACACAAAAGGTTCAGTTATAACTTGTTCATACTATTAATTTTTGCCCACAGCATCTTTTATTTTAATTTCATTAATTTCACAAAAACAGTCTACTGTCACTTAAGACTCTTACCAAAATTCTAACTCAATAGCCTCACTTAATGTAAAGACTCCCCTTTATGGATTCAGATGATTATACTCCTTGCAAACAATATGGGCTGATTGTGTGATTTTGAAATAGTGAGTAGCGCCTACTGCCCTTTGTGAAGGTGGTTTTCCATTGTGTTTTTTTCTAAATTAATATTTGCTATGTGAGCTGTGTCCTGTACATGTATTTCTCATCTCATTATTTTCTGTCTCTTCACTGTGTCTTTTCAATATCAGTTTTATATCTTGCTTTTTCTTTACAGACGTGGTCCAGCAGCCTGAAGTTACACAGGGCCCATACCCTGTAACGACCCCGGCCATGACATCCCCACCCTGTGGATTCAGGTGTAATGATGGAATCTGTATAAAGAAGACAGAACAATGTGATGGAATATCTGATTGTAAATCGGGGGAGGACGAAGTGGGATGCTGATAAAGGAACAGACACGTGATGGGGTTTGAGAGGAGAGGGGGGTCCAGATGTAACTATGCAATCTCTTATTGTTAATAAGAAGAGGACAAAAATCAGATGAACCTGTAACAGATTCAAAAAAGGGGGGGGGGGTGAGATGTAAAGATGGGATCTGTATAGAGAAAACAGAACAATGTGATGGAATATCTGATTGTAAATTGGGCGAGGACGAAGTTAAGTGGTAGAAAGAAATTTTATTGACAGATCAAAAATAAGCAGAAGGTGTAATTGGTGCTCAAAATAAACTCTTTATTTTTTTTTACAGGAGTCACCCTTTCTGTCTGTCAATTTGTTCTCATACCTAGTTATTGCAACTCTTCAAATGCCACTGGATGGATTTTGATAAATCTTTGCATAAATTAGGAACTACATCATATGGAGATGTGCATAAAAAAATTCATTGTATCCTTCTGTGAGCTTGCTCATAGTATCTCCTGTTTATGTAAATTTGGTAAGGAAAATATACCAAGTTTCAAAGGAGATTTTTGTGATGAGGTACTATAAAAATATCAATTTTAAATTTGTTCATGGTACATGTAGAGAAGTGGTAAAACTCCCACCCAAGCTCCCTCCACACATTTCTATGATTGATTTTATCAGTTAAGATGATATTTTTTTTAATTTTTTACAAAAGATACATTTTTTGATGTAAAGTAAGATAAGATTAAGATGTTAATGCTTTTGTAAAGTTAGTTCCTGTTATTGTGTGTTATTTATGAGAACCTTAGAAACTTAAACCATAGTGAAATGATAACCATCATTTGTATATTCATTCTTCATGCCATTGATATTAAACTTTATATTTAGAAAGATCTTCTATGTTTTGAATAAGCAGTGTTATATTTATAATTATATGTTAATTGGAGTTGTTGTTGTGTGTTTGTAATTTTTAAGGTCATTTTTGTTACCTGACAGTACAATTTTCATCAAAACTGTAATTCTTAAAGCAATTTTCACACTTGTACATGTGAAAATTTATTTGTTTTTTGGGACCTTACACTAGTGCATCTGTGAATAATGGACATATTCCTTATTTATTGAATTGTAAAATTCAATGTTGTTTCTGTTAAGTATATTTTACAAATTTGTTGCATAGTATTCATTACATTTTGATTTTATCAAGCTACATATACATGTACTAATTACATTTGAAGAAGCCATTTTTACATGATCCATGCAATATTAATGAAGCTATTTTTTATATTTATTTTATTTTATATAACATTCACTTCACTCATGTTAAATATAATATAATTTTAGGTAATTCTTACTTTGTTTTTATGCTATTAATTTTTTATGATAAATCGTCCAGTTTTTATTGAAATTTTGAAGTAGTTAAATAAACTTTTCTCAAATCAGCATTCTTTCTTCAGTTTTAAAAATAGTTAAAACAGTTATTGGGATTTCATTATTATTCATGGGGTTTAAATTTTTCTTGTGTTCTTGGGTGCCATTGACCCACAAAAGACATCCTTTGAAAAGGAAATTAAGCATTGATGTGTATGCTGCAGACTTCAGAACCAGGAATTTAAGAATCCACAAACTGATCCTTTATCACCAAACCATGAAAATTGATACCAACGAAAATAAATAAATAATGATATAAAACATAACTCGACATTGAGGAAAACCTCAGTTCTTTAAACAAAATTAAAAAAAATTGATCTGCCGAGCATCATTAAGCTATTTAAATACATGATTTTTGAGGGATTTTTTAACCATGACATGAAAAATTATTGTGCAAGAGAAAAATACCTCATTTTTACAATAATGGTTGATTTTAACAATATTCTATACAATTTTTACAAATCATTTATTTTTGATGATTATATAATAATATATATGGGATAACATTTTATATTCATACATATATTTTTATCATATTTTTTGTTGTGTTTAGGTATAGTTTAATTGTTAAAAGAAGTTTATTATTATTTATTTGGAAATAAACAGCTTTGAAAAAAATAAATATATATGTTATAAGATAAAAGCAAATTTTGAAGTGTTTTATTTAGAAACTTTATTTTTGTATAAATAAAGTATATTTTGTGCTGAGAAAATAAAAGCATTACAATGGATCTTTATAATTTGTTTTGTCCATGGATTCTGGTTCTGTCATATACATGTATATATATTCCTTATTCATATTTTTTTCATAAAACAGCAGTTAATCCACTATCATTTATTGACCTTTTAGTATTTTCAAGGTCAGCTGTAACAAATTTTATTTCTGTTTAAAAACAAAATATATGTTCTATACTGTAAATGTGGACATTTTTGCATGAGGGTTATTTTCGCTTAACTAATGATTACAAATTACCCCTCCCCCCAAAAAAAAAGATTTTCCCAATGCAAACATTTTATTTTTTAAGTATAAAATATGAATTATTTAAAATTCTGCCAATTTATCCAACACATTAAAAGTTAGCCTTACAGAAACATATCACACAGCAATTTTTTCCACATTTTCAGTAATTCAAATTGTTTCATCTTTTATGTATTATTTATTGAGATTGTAAGTTGTAATGTTGATCTGTTCATGTTTTAGACATATCATACCTTTTTATATATTCCATATTATATTATTTATACTTACACAGATTTTTATAAGTTGCTTTGTCCAGAGATTCTGTTTCAAGTATATTTATTCCTCAATTTATATAATTTATAGACCAGCAATGTATCTACTATCATTCATTGACCTCCACTTCTACAAAATGTAAAAAGTTCAGCTTAAACAGAATCATTTCTATTTTTGTCTATATGACAACAAAATACAATAGCATGTACATGTACTATAATTTAAATTGTTTTAAAGGTTTATTTTTTAATTGAGATTGTAAAGTTGATCTGTTCATGTTGTAGACATATCATATAAATATTTTTTATATTCCATATTATATTATTTGTACTAACTTTTTAATGAAAAGAAGTGCTTGTTAGCGGCTATTAAAATTGTTATTTTTATAGAAAATTGTTTTATTTATTGATATTATTATTGAAGTAGATGTGGGCAAAATAAAAATTATTGAGGTGAGTTACAATAAAACATTTAATTTCACGATGCTACATGTATGTACTGCATATTTAAATGAGTAACCTCTCATCATCAGCATTTGAATCAATAAGAACAGATTGTTGTACAGGAAGTAAATGAGCATTATATCAGAAACTACATCTTCCCATAAGCTTGTAAATTAAAATGGATTTGCAAATTGGCGAAATCTCACAATATCTCATGCAAATAAACAAGATTTTGACTATAAAATAAATAATTTGAAATATACAACTTTATACTATAATATCTCAAAAACCATAAAAGATTTTTACATGATTCTTTTTTACAACCGTTATTTAATGTTTTGATATTCTAAATATTCTAAATATGTTAAAATTAGTTTTATAAATTTTGGCACTTCAGAGGAGTATCAAAATAGCCAACACTATACAAGTTTTCATGAAAATATAATATTTTACAAAATTTTGTAAAGTTTTCACTTTAAAATGTCACAAAAGTTTACTCCTCAATTTTCATACAGATATTCATTAATCTTTTCCCTGTTTAATGGAATTTATTTTGATTAATTCCATAGAAAGGCATAAAATTAGTTAGAAAAATAAACAAACTCTCATTTATAAACAAGTGATATTTTCACACATATACTGGACAATTTATTAATACCAAGTTGCAAATCTATTTAATATTCAGGTCTATGATCTTCCCATAAAGGTCCCCTACCTGAAGCTGCATATCAAATATCCAAAGCCTACCATTGATAGGTGCTATTATGGGAAATTTTTGTGATGGATGCTGAGCATCTCTATGTCCTAGCTCTGCATTATACCAGATGGCAACAATTATCATGATTATAAGGTTAAAAAAGAAACATTCCCCCAAACCAAACCCAATAAACTGAACAATAACCTTGGATAAGTATATGGACACTGACATTTTAGTGGATTAAGAAAATTCAGTCAACACCAATTGTTTCCTACCGCTACACTAACACCATAAGTAGTAAAATTTTCAACCACAAAAAGGCATTGCACTGGACCTAAACATTGAAGAATATCTAAAGTCCCCTCTGACATGTGATTGCTATGCTTCTCCCTTTGTCTATGGTCCATCTGGTCATGTCATCACGGGTGATCTTAAGATAATTGAAAATGATTTATTAATGTGGTTTCCCATGGACCTAAATTCAGGGAACCGCAAGGTATAAATTGGAATCACAACTTTAGGATCATCATGGACGCTGTGGAAGACTATGCTAGAGCCTGGATAAAGAGGGAAAAGGACCAAGAACCAGACTTGAATCACTGTCGGACTGGGTTAGGACTATCCGATCTCTTGTACAAAGCGGAATAGACAAACTTCGCAAATGTGTGAACCCTCGGCCTTCTTCTGTATTTAGAGATCGTGAAGCTCTCAATTGTCTCTCTTCCTTACATGACAGGTAAGTTGTCGCGCCAGCAGACAAGGCTTCCAATAATAAAATTTTTGTATGTAAAGCACATTATTACAATTGTCTAATAAAAGAACTAGGCATTGATGGTAATACTTCCGCTAGTGCTACATACACACGGACTACATTTTACAAAGATGAAATCATAGCCAACCATAGCTCTTTTATGTCCTCTTTCAATATTCCAATGAAAGAGGAACATAAAGAGTTACCATATTTGTACTGGATACCTTAACTTCACAAAAATCCGTACAAAGAAAGTTATATAGCTGGATCTTCATCATGTTCAACTACAGAGCTGTCCGTTCATTTAACTAAAATCTTGTCTGCTGTCAAAGAAGGTCAACAAGCATACTGCTACACTATTTATAATCGTATTGGAATTAACCATATGTGGATTTTGAAGAACTCAAAAGATTTGTTAGATCATTTTAAATCTAGATCATTTTCTGAGGTTCACTCTTTGAAAACGTTCGATTTTTCAACTTTGTACACTACCTTGCCACACGAAAAACTAAAATGTCGCCTGAAAAAACTTCTCGAAAAAGCCTTTTCAAACTCTAGGAATTTTGTTGTTTTGGGTTATAATTCTACATTCTTTTCCAAAACATCTTTCAAAGATAAAATTTGTTACACACTGGAAAAAGTTTGCAGTATGCTTGATTTCCTCATTGACAACATATTTGTCACCTTCGGAGGAGAGATTTTTCAACAACAAATCGGCATTCCAATGGGCACAAACTGTGCTCCTCTCCTCGCCGATTTGTTTTTATACTCTTACGAGAATGAATTTCTTCAGGGACTCGTAAAGAACAAGAAGATGAAAGAGGCAAGGTCATTTAATCTTACATTCAGATATATTGATGATGTCCTTTTTGTCAATAACACTTCATTTGGTAGTTGGATTCCTTCAATATATCCTCCGGAATTGGAGATAAAAGAGACCACGGAATCAAATTGCTTCACGTATTTCTTGGATTTGCACCTCGAATTTGACCCAGGTGGTCATCTCAGTACAAAAATTTACGATAAACGAGACGATTTTAAATTTCAAATTATTAATTTTCCTAATCTACAGAGCAATATACCTACTTCTCCTGCATACGGTGTTTATATTTCACAACTTATTCGATATGCCAGAGCTTGCAAACATTTCACAGATTTTTTGATCAGACACCGATTTCTTTGTGACCGACTTTTGAAGAAGGGCTATAAGAAAATACGTCTCATACGATCACTAAAAAAAATCTTTCTTCGTTATCAGCCACTAGTAGAAAAGTTCAAAATTGAGTTAAAAGATATGATAGTTAATTGTTTTAATTAGTGTTTGACTGGTCTGCTGTACCGAGATGATCACCCCAATATCCCTATTGTGTCTCACAACTATGTTGTGTTCTATGGTCATTACCGGATCCTAAGATCGCATTGGAAGAGGGAGGTTTGGCGCCATAAAACCTGGTTTAACCCACCATTTCGTTTGAAATGCCTGTACCAAGTCAGGACCATTGCGATCCACCAATTCTCCGGTATGACTGTTTCGTTTTTGTCATTTGCTCAGGACTATGAGATTGATCATTCAAGTTCGGTAGTTTTGTTATTACCATTATTTTCTGAGCCTATTTAAAATCCTCTATACCGTATATGGGAGTTCACAGTGCTGTTTCCAGTTTTTTAGCTCACCTGACCTGAAGGGTCATGTGAGCTATTGTCATCATTAGGCGTCTGTCGTCTATCGTCCGTCGCTAACTTTTCTTCAAACATCTTCTGATGGGATTGCTTTGAAACTTTGTACACTTGAACTTTTGGATGTCCCCTACCAAGTTTGTGAAATTTGTGAACGTCGACCAACCAACATGGCTGCCCTTACTAAAAATAGAAAAGGGGGTCAGACCATAATTTTTACCTTACAGCTCAAAAAGTATAAGAGATAGAGAAAATCTGAAGCAACCATCCTTCTTCAGCATCAAAAGCTCTACAAAACTCTTCATTGAGTCAAAGTTGTGGGATGACTTCTTAGAGGAGTTATTTTCCCTTAGTCATCAGAATTGACCATTTCCACAGTTTTTGGACTTTATCTTGAAAACTATTAGTGCTAGAAGAAAAGTTAGCATTGCAAAATTGTTCAGCTTATTGAGTTCTACAAAAATGACTTCAGGGTAAAAATTGTCATATCAACTGTTTGAGAGTTACTCCTTAAACTGATTTTTCTATCAATTTTAACTGATTTTTAAAAATCTTCTTCTCTGAAACCACTGATGGGATTGCTTTGAAACTTCGTACATGATCTTTAGGATGTCCTCTACCAAGTTGATGGAATTTGTAAATGTCGACCAACCAACATGGCTGCCCTTACTAACAATAGAAAAGGGGTCAGACCATAGTTTTTAGCGTATAGCTCAAAAAGTATGAGAAAGGGAAAATCTGAAGCAACCTACCTGCTTCAGCATCTAAAGCTAAAAAAACTCTCCATTGAGTCAAAGTTGTTGGATGACTCCTTAAAGGAGTTATTTCCCCTTAATTGTCCAAATTTACCATTTTCATAGTTTTTGGACTTTATCTTGATAACTGTAAGTGCTAGAGGAATAGTTAGCATTGCAAAATTGTTCAGCTTATTGAGTTCTACAAAAAGGATTTCATGGTCAAAATTGTCAGATCAACCGTTTAAGAGTTATTCCCCTTTAACTGATTATTCTATCAATTTTAACTGATTTTTAAACATCTTCTCTGAAACCACTGATGGGATTGCTTTGGAACTTTGTACACTTGATCTTTAGGATGTCCTCTACCAAGTTGATGAAATTTGTGAACGTCGACCAACCAACATGGCTGCCCTTACTAAAAATAGAAAAGGGGGTCAGACCATAATTTTTACCTTACAGCTCAAAAAGTATAAGAGATAGAGAAAATCTGAAGCAACCATCCTTCTTCAGCATCAAAAGCTCTTCAAAACTCTCTATTGAGTCAAAGTTGTGGGATGACTCCTTATAGGTATTATTTCCCCTTAATCGTCAAAATTGACCATTTTCACAGTTTTTGGACTACTTAAAAGCCATTAGAGCTAGAGGAATAGTAAGCATTGCAAAATTGTTCAGCTCATTATGATCTACAAAAATGATTTCAGGGTCAAAATTGTCAGATCATCCTGTTAAGAGTTATCCCCCTTTAAGTTTTTTTTTTCAATCAATTTCAACTTGTTTTTTTTTTCAAATGGAAAGCTTTGTAAACTTTGTATTCTTTATCTTAAAAATGTTTTCTATCCTTACTAGTTTCTTTTAAAAATGTTACTTACAAAGTACATGTAGACCATGTTGCACACTAGGTAAGAGGCTCAGGTGAGCGATTCAGGCTCCTGGGAGCCTCTAGTGTTTGTTTGTTTCTTGTAGTGACATTATTTCTTATGTCTCCTGTTTATCTTTGAGATTTGCATGCCATTTGGAATTTCCTAGGTTTATTTGAAGGTTTTTGTCTAGATATTACTTTTGCCTTAATATTAAAGAACTATACGATACTTGTGAGTGGTATTTGTCCAAAAATACTACTTTAGAGGCTGATTCAAAATTTCACGAGCCGTATGGCTCAGTCTGTAAGTTATCGATTTTCTATTTTATTAAAATTTGTAAGTTGACCTTTTGACATAAAAATTCATTGAACAAAAATTTATTGTCCATTCCTTAAATATATGTTGCACGTTCCAGCTAATTAATTACCGAATTATAATAGGGACGTGGGTATTTCACAACTGGGGTCACCTTAAGGTCATGACGTATAAGGGGGTGTGGCATTTTCTCTTTCTAACGTTTTAATAAGTTATAATTGAAATATTATTTCTAGTGAATACATTTTAACAATTTAAAGGTTTAATTATTCTCTATACAAACACTTAAATATTAATATTAAGGAAACGATTACGGCAAAACTGCAACAATAAGAAATAAGCAGGTAATGAACATTCGGTCCTCAAATGCAATTTCCCAGCTATCGCAGTACATAACATTTGGGACCGTTTAAATAGTCGATATGGAACCCCAGAAACCATAGAGTCATCGATTCAAACTAGACTAAACTCCTTTCCAAAAAAATGACAAATCATAACAGAAAGGAACTCATCGATCTACATGATATGGCCGCAGAAGTCACAGTGATGATGGATGATGATAAACTCTATACGGCCTTTGCATACTTTATCTCTTCTATTGGCGTAAATCGTTTGTGTCTAAACTAGCCTACGGAATTCAGGAAAAGTATATAATCTGAACGCCTGTCCCGCTTTCCGTTTAAAGCCTATTTCCGAGCGTCTAGAATTTCTTACGCAGAAAAAGTCTGTGTTTCAAATGCTGTTGTCCAAAGAAACACTTTCGCAAAGGTAAAATGAAGTGTTTGTTCGTCAAGAGGTCATATATCAGCTGTACATCACAAACTCAGAAGTCTCACGAGGGGGAGAGACTTAAGGATCAGGTGAACACTTCTTGTACAGAAATTTGTGACACCCGAACCAATACCAGTAAATCTTGTGCAAAAAATCATAATAGTGAACGTGCACCATTTATTGTAATGTTTAATTGATGATCAAAGCAACCGTACGCTACCAACATCAAACTTTTTCAACCACTTTGGTGAGAATAGTGTTTAACGTTTTCACAACTTCGCCATTCTTGATATTGATAATGGAAATTCCGTTTGACACGGGGTGAGACACAGCAACATGTTGGTAATTTACTGGTGTAACACCATATATACCTTGTTTACCTGAAAACCTTACTGTAGATCTTATTGACCCCTCTAAATTATAAATGCATAATTTATTATTTGAAAAGTCAGTAAGCAATAAACCACTAGGCAGGGTGCAGCATCCGTAGAACCAGCCCTTCTTCACTTTCTTGCCATCTTCATCCAGATCAATCGTGTGCTGAAGACTTAGCTGCATAGCATCTAGTGTATACACTTGTTTTTGAGCCGCTGCAGGTCTGGTAAATAAATGGGTACAGTTGGTGCACTCTTCGTAACTTTGAGTATCCCAAGAGAATGTGTACTGCATAGATAGTCTTCAACAGTTTTCATGTCAAAAGTCAAAGTGTGATGAGCAAGTTTGCCCTCCTCTACTAGTTTTTGAATAGAAATCCTGGTTTCATGAACTAGAGTTTCCATCCTTTTCATCCCGAGAAAAAACTGACAGTTAGTTGCATACTTTCGTATGTTTTCACTCTGGTGAAGAATGTCACGGAGTTCGTGGTTTCTTATTTCGACACTTTTTGACGTCTGAGATATGTCATTTTCCAACTCAAAAAACACCGATTCCACTTTCGAAATTGCTTTCTCTTTTAATTGTTTGAGGTATTTTATTAAATGGTCAACTTTCTTATCAATGCTTTCATTGATTTGTTTGCGCATGCTTTTCAGTTCTTTCAAATTTTTATGACGATCTTCGGATATATTTTTCAGAGTTGCACATGTGGTAACTATCTCCGTCAAAACTTCATCGAAAATGGCAGAGGCCTTAACGTTGCAGACGATATCTTCTATCACTTGGACGTCTTTACATTTGCTATGAAACTCTTTCTGGCATTTTTCACATATTGGTTCATCATGACCTCTGCAATATTTGAAAATTTTCTGCTTGTGGCTTTGACAATAGTTCTTATTGGTCAAAATAAAAGGCGGTAACTGTTGATAATCCGCATAGGACATGACGTCATGAGTTTTAGTTTCTTCTGATTGGTTATGCTCAACCGAACACGATTGACACAATAAATTATAGCAATCAGAGCACCAAACAAATGATTCTGATGTTTTCCTTTTCCTAAGACATACAGAACTTGTCGTCGCCATTTTGCCTAAAAGAAAAAAAAAATCTTCCTAAAACCTTATTTTAATGTCTCATGCTTGTGTTACCTGTAAAAGATAATGAGATGCGGAAAAAGTTAAAAATCTATTGAGGTTTTTGAAACAAGAGGCTCCCAAGAGCCTGAATCGCTCACCTGAACTACACAGGTACATATATTTGTAGATATTATTGTGCTAAACCATATGCGATTTAAATTTCTGAAATATCTTTATTTGTTTTCAAGATATTCATGATATTGGGCTTAATAAGAGTAAATTTGGCAAAAAATAGGAAAAAGGACAATAACTCCCACATCAGTAGTCAGATCTTTTCGGAAACCTCAGGACAGGTAAGTCTTAATCTGCTGATCACTTTTGATTCTCGCACAATTTTGATATCTGAAACCATTTTTGAGTTATTAACAAAAAATTCAATTTACCCCTATGTTCTATTTTTAGCCATGGCGGCCATGTTTCTTTATAAATAAAAAATCTGAACGATAGAGTTGCAGCATATAAGCCATTTAACAAGTGTGCCATGTTAAGATGCAGTTGGTTTTATAGTGTCAAACAAGTTGATCCTTGAAATTCAGGGGAAAAGTAATGAAAAATGGTAAATTTTGATGCTTTAAGGGCCATAACTCCTACAAGAAATGGTTCTACAGCTTTGACCTCATTACATGAAATGAAGATCTTGATGTGCTTTATCATGTGCAATTTGAATTTTTGAAATATCTTGTATAGTTTTCAAGATATAGGGCTAAAAAAGTGCAAAATTTTGAAAAAATCCAGAAATGTTAAGAGCAGGTAGATCTTGAGATGCTGATCACTTTTGTCTCCCATCAGAATTTTGATATCTGTAACTATTTTTGAGTAATTAGCAAAAAACTGCAATTTACCCCTATGATCTATATTTAGCCATGGCGGCCATATTTTTTGACGAATCAAAAATCTGAACGATAGATTTGTAGCATTTATGCTATTCAACAACTGTGCCAAGTTTGGTTGAAGTTGGATGTATGGTGTCAGACAAGTTAATCTTTGAAATTCAGGGGAAAAGTAATGAAAAATGATCAATTTTGATGCTTTAATGGCCATAACTCCTAAAAGAAATGGTTCTACAGCTTTGACCTAATTACATGAAATGTAGATCTTGATTTGCTTAATCATATGCAATTTGAATTTTTGAAATATCTTGTATAGTTTTCAAGATATAAGACTAAACAAGTGCAAAATTTCGAAAAAAATCCAGAAAAAGGACAATAACTCCTACATCAGTTGTTGGATCTTCTTGAAAATTTCAGGGCAGGTAGATCTTGAGGTGCTGATCACTTTCACCTTCAGCCAGAATTTTGATGTCTGTGACCGTTTTTGAGTTATTTGCCAAAAACTGTATTTGACCCCCCTGTTCTATTTTTAGCCATGGCGGCCATTTTTTTTACGAATCAAATATCCGAACGATAGTTTTGTACACATAATGCCACTAAACAACTATACCAAGTTTGGTTGCAATTGGACTTATGGTGAGTGAGTGAGTTGGTGTTTTACGCCCGTGCAACGCTATATAGGTTATTTACAGGCGGTGAACATGAAAATGGACTTATGGTGTCGGACAAGTTAACGTTTGAAAAATTGTTTACAGACGACGACGACGACGGACGCCAAGTGATGGTAAAAGCTCACATGGACCTTCGGTCCAGGTGAGCTAAAAAGCTAGCAGCCTTCAATGTGACAAGTGGTCATGATAGCCGTTGTCGTTTATCCAGTGTGAGAATTGCATTAACCCCAACCTGCCATTATGATTAGGAAATACACGCAAAATTATATATAAAATTTTCTAACAAGGTCCCGTTCCGGCACCAACACTTTTGAGTTGGAGAATACCTCAAAGCTTTAAGTTATTCGTCTGGATTTCAAAATTGTCTAAACCCTAAGGTTCTTCCTACCCCAGACATAGGTTCAATATCTTAGAGTGAGTGAGTGAGTTGGTGTTTTACGCCCGTGCAACGCTATATAGGTTATTTACAGGCGATGAACATGAAAAGGATGATAAAATGAACATGAAATGATGATGATGATAAATGAAATATGGGGATGGGGTGGGAAACAAAGGACCGGTAAATTTTGAAGAACCACAGGAAAAAGGGGAGAGGTGGGTAGGGTCGGAAAATTTAGCCTATGTGGTGCACTACTGGGCGGTCCACAAAGGGGTCTTTTACGTGCATGAAGCGTGGCACTCTCCACACACGTTGGCCCACTATGGTCGGCGGTCAGGGTTTCCGTATTATAGACCTGACAACCCCCGCGGACGAGGGCTACCCTATTCAGCCACCTAGGGTACACACTTGGTCGCTCTGTGGGCTGAGCACTGACCCGACGTCAGAATCCCAAGACCCTTAGTCGCCTCTTACGACAAGCTAGGCTCTGCTGCGGGCCTATTCGCCACCCGGGCCCCGCACGGGACTCAATATCTTAGAAATAATTTGGTTCCCCAGTTTGGTATTTTTGGTTATGCATTATCTTCATATTCATACAGTGTTTGGCATTTTCCATGTTTTTGGTAGAGCGCCTCTGGTGAGTCTTGAATGGACGAGGACCGCGTCGGGCGTGGCAAAATTTATTGTCTGGAGCTTTGTTGTCATTTGTATTTCGATACAATAAGTTTTGGTCTTAGATATTAGATGTCTAGCTTGAAATTAAAATATGCATGACGATTGTATGCTTTGAAACAAGAGGCTCCCAGAGCCTGAATCGCTCACCTGAGCTTCACAGATACACATATTTTGTAGATATTATAGTCCTTATTCATATGCAATTTAAATTTTTTAAATATCTTGTATAGTTTTCAAGCTAGAGGGCTAAATAAGTGCAAAATTTTGAAAAAAAATTCAAAAAGGGCAATAACTCCCACATCAGCGGTTAGATCTTTTTTCAAAATTTCAGGACTGGTAGATCTTAATATGTTGATCACTTTTGATTCCTGCACAATCTTGATATCTGTAACTATTTTTGAGTTATTAGCAAAAAACTACAAATTACCCCTATATTTTATTTGTAGTCATGGTGGCCATGTTTTTTGACGAATCTAAAATCTGAACGATAGAATTGTAGCATATATGCTATTATAAAAGTGTGCCAAGTTTAAATGCAGTTGGTCTTATGGTGTCAGACAAGTTAATCTTTGAAATTCAGGGGAAAAGTAATGAAAAATGGTCAATTTTGATGCTTTAAGGGCCATAACTCCTAAAAGAAATGGTTCTATAGCTTTGACCTAATACAAGAAATATAGATCTTGATGTGCTTAATCATAGGCAATTAGAATTTTTGAAATATCTTGTATAGTTTTTAAGATATAGTGCTAAATAAGTGCAAAATTTTGAAAAAATCCAGAAAAAGGGCCATAACTCCTACATCCGTCGTTAATCTTTTTGAAAATTTCTGGGCAGGTAGATCTTGAGGTGCTGATCAATTATTCCCTATGCCAGAATTTTGATATTTGTTACCGTTTTTGACTTATTTGCAAAAAACTGTAATTTGACCCCTATGTTCTATTTTTAGCCATGGGGGCCATGTTATTTTACGAATCAAAAATCCGAACGATAGTTTTGTACACATAATGCCACTAAACAACTGTACCAAGTTTGGTTGCAATTGGACTTATGGTGTCGGACAAGTTAACGTTTGAAAAATTGTTTACAGACGACGACAGACGACGACGGACGCCAAGTGATGATAAAAGCTCACATGGACCTTCGGTCCAGGTGAGCTAAAAATGACTTGAAATATTCACGTTTGTCGTACCATATTTTACATTGTCCAAACTCCCAAATGGCGCACCTTGTCAAGAAAGATGAAAATAGAAACATGGGCATGTCATGAGTCTAGGTCCACCTCTTGTAAAACTAGAATACTGACAAAGTCATAAAGGGCCCTGAGGCAAAATATCGAAGTGTTTTCAAAATCATACAAACTTTAAATATAACCACTAAGGCATGTTCCATGGAATGCATATGAAACTACAGATCTGTATTGTTAATAGCCTTTGAGTTTTATTGTTCACAAAGTCCAATTCTCAAAATCTGCAATTTTCGATAAAAAATGAATTTTTTTTCCAAAAATATTAATCAGATTTGCACGAAATTTTAATATGCAAATCAGGACATGCTACTTAGCAGCTGAACAAAGTTTCAGAACTGTTTTGTTAACAGTTTTTGAGTTTTAGTGTTCACAAAGTCCAATTCTCAAAATCTGTGATTTTCGATAAAAAATTAAGTTTTTTCCAAAAATATTAAACAGATTTGCACGAAATTTTAATATGCACATCATGACATGCTAGTTAGCAGCTGTGCAAAGTTTCAGAACTGTTTTGTTAACAGTTTTTGAGTTTTAGTGTTCACAAAGTCCAATTCTCAAAATCTGTGATTTTCGTTAAAAAATGAAGTTTTTTCCAAAAAATATTAATCAGATTTGCACGAAATTTTAATATGCACATCATGACATGCTACTTAGCAGCTGTGCGAAGTTTCAGAACTGTATTTTTAACAGTTTTTTAGTTTTAGTGTTCACAAAGTCCAATTCTCAAAATCTGTGATTTTTGATAAAAAATGAAGATTTTTTTTACAAAAATTCTAATCAGATTTGCACAAAATTTTAATATGCACATCATGACATGCTACTTAGCAGCTAAGAAAAGTTTCAGAACTGTGGTGTTAATAGTTTTTGAGTTTTAGTGTTCACAAGAATTGTTGACGGACGGACAGGCGGACAGACGGACGGACAAAGTGAAAACTATAGGGCGTCCGCATCTTCGATGCGGGGCCCTAAATAGTAATAGTAATAATCTTCTTACTAAACTGATCAGCGTTAAAAGTTTCATGAAATTCTATAATGGTCTGCGAAAAAATTGCCGCGGAAACGAATTTTATTTTACCATTTTTAAGTATTACACTAATGACATTGACCTTTGAACCCCAAAAGCAATATTATATGCTTCAATGCGTAAATATTATGAAATTCTAAGCGTTAAAAAAAACAATTTGGACGGAATGAGGTTAAAAAAGGTGAGGAACAATAACATCAACAAAGGTTGAAGTATGAAAACCCTCAGAATCTTCAGGGTAATAAGATACATGTAATGAATAGATTGGTCCTTTAAGCCCTAACAATTTGGTTATAACAGGGCGACGAACATATAGAGGATAATACAATGAACATGATGATCACCAGAACGTTATGGTGTTGAAATAGGACTTGTGTGTACAATCTTGAAAAAAAAAAAAATTCAGCTGAGTGTTATTTTTTGGTTATTGTCAACAACTGTGTGTTTTCATATTAAATTATCTCTTTTTTGTATAAATAAAGAAAGAATGTGTCCATGGGACACGGATGCCCCCGCTGGCCTCAAATAAAAAGTTGAAGTCCAACAGGTCTGAAAGTCGCTTAGGACGCATAGTTTATCATACTAAACCATCCTACCAAGTTTCAAATCAATCCCATGTACGGTGTCTGAGAAAAGCTTGACGGAAATTTTCATGTCGATTTTGGTATCGATCCAGCCCCAAACAGGAAGTAAATGTCTGACAGGTCAAAATTCGCTTAGGACGTATAGTATGTCATACTGAACCATCCTACCAAGTTTCAAGTTATTCCCATTTACGGTTTCTGAGAAAAGCTTGACAGAAATTTCGTACGGACGGACATAAGTAAAACTTAATGCCCCCGACATGTCGTCGCGGGGGCATAAAAATCGTACGACAGTGAGATGAATGTAGAGTAGAAACTGCATCTGCCCTTTCTTTTATTGAATACATTAAATATTCTAGATTCATTAGTGCCTACGTTTCTTTCGTTTAGTCATTTGAAAACTGAGCATTGAAAAATCAAGCTTTATGAACTGTTGATATATCAATAGTTTTCGAAATAGGCCACTTTGAAAAATTAAATTTCATGAAATTTTGCGTTCCCAACTGATAATTTGAAAACGCGTCAAGGGATTGTAATGATATTTTGCACAGCTGTTAAGTACAATTATATACAGGTCAAGTTTCCAGCATGATCTGAAAAACTGTTTTTGAGATTGGCCAATTTGAAAAATCAAATTTTATTAACTATTTATATATCGTGTCGGGGTATCATTCAATGTCCAATTAGATGCCCAATTTTTACATTTAAAGTTAAAATCCGTCTAAATTTCAAAATTGTCTAAACCCTAAGGTTCTTTCTACCCCAGACATAGGTTGAATATCTTAGTAATAATTTGGTTCCCCAGTTTGGTATTTTTGGTTATACTGTTCTATGCTCTTCATATTCATACAGTGTTTGGCATTTTCAATATTTTTTGGTAGAGCGCCTCTGATGAGTCTTGAATAGACGAAACGCGCGTCAGGCGTAGCAAAATTTATTGTCTGGAACTTTGTTGTCATTTGTATTTCGAACACACGTGAAGGTTAGCACTGCTGGTGGAGTTTAAATTCCCCGAGGTTAGCCCGCTCCGGCACCATCACTTTTGAGTTGGAGAATACATCAAAGCTTTAAATATTCGTCTAAATTTCAAAATTGTCTAAACCCTAAGGTTCTTTCTACCCCAGACATAGGTTGAATATCTTAGTAATAATTTGGTTCCCTAGTTTGGTATTTTTGGTTATACTGTTCTATGCTCTTCATATTCATACAGTGTTTGGCATTTTCAATATTTTTTGGTAGAGCGCCTCTGATGAGTCTTGAATAGACGAAACGCGCGTCAGGCGTTGCAAAATTTATTGTCTGGAACTTTGTTGTGATTTGTATTTTAAACAAATTGAACAGTTTAAAAGTGGGAAAAATGTTTTCTCTTTAGGGCAAGTGGGAAAAATGTTTTCTCTTTAGGGCTATGTGAGAGCGATATTGTGCTTATTTCAACGTAAGCAACGCATTGCACCATTCTTCGAAAACACTTCTCTGGCGCATCGATAGCCTTTTTGAAATCAAATTAATGATTGGTGTTAAATCAGCATAAGCTGTGCAAAAAATGAACAAGTTTCGAGCACGGATATGAGTATAACGGAGGTTTTGAAGTTGCAACGTTTTTAGCATTGACGTGTACGGGAGTTATTTCAATAGTAAATGTTAGTGAAAAATGATTCATCAGACTTGCATTAATTGGTTTTGAATAACAAGGTTGGATTTCAACGTCATTGTTCAATGTATTGTCTCCGTTTTTTTGTTTCGGCGTTGATGTTCTATCCGGATTTTTAATTTTGCGGTTATAGTTTTGCTCACCTTTTTAAAGACATGTAAAAATAATCAAGGTTAAAATTTTTACTTTTCTTTCAGGGGTATTTTTACATTTCATTGTTTTAGAAAACGTCAAATTGACGGAATTTGACGGCATAGAAAAATGTAAATTTTAGTAGATTTTTGTGATTTACTTTTATCATCTTTGACCCCCTTTTTTTATTAAAGTGAGTTGGTGTTTTACGCCCGTGCAACGCTATATAGGCTATTTACAGGCGATGAACATGAAAAGGATGATAAAATGAGCATGAAATGATGATGATGATGAATGAAATATGGGATGGGGTGGGACACAAAGGAAGAACAACAGGAAAAGGGGAGAGATGGGTAGGGGTGGAAAATTAAGCCTATGTGGTGCACTACTTGGCGGTCCATAAAGGGGTCTTTTACGTGCAAGAAGCGTGACACTCTCCACACACGTTGGCCCACTATGGTCGGCGGTCAGGGTTTCCGTATTATAAACCTGACAACCCCCGCGGACGAGGGCCACTCTATTCAGCCACCTAGGGTACACACTTGGTCGCTCTGTGGGCTGAGCACTGACCCGACATCAGAATCCCAAGACCCTTAGTCGCCTCTTACGACAAGCTAGGCTCTGCTGTGGGCCTATTCGCAACTCGGGCCCCGCACCGGACTATTTTTACTAGAAAGTGTTGCAAAAAGTGGTTGAAACTCGCTACTTTAATTTTTGTCGGCGTTCATAGAAAAACCGGAAGTTTACAAAATAATCTTTGGCACATTTTTACATTTTTTAAAAGTGAAATACTATTTACGAGTTTTTTATAAGACGAATTGGCCTTCCAGAATCTTGACAACTGTGTTAACTTTGTTCTACGGAACTATTTTTATGTGTAGGGATTCATGTATATTCCATTTAAATCAAGTTAGTCGGCTGACGCATAATTGATGACTCATCACTGATAGAAGTTTTTATGCCGGGAAATTTAAAATATGAGTTTCTTCTATTATCGTTATCGTATTTTTAGACTGCCGGCAAAGTAAATAAAAAGATTGTAAAAGTTGTAAGCTTAAGTAATGGGGCTTCCGGTCGAGTAGGGATTTGCCGGCTTTTCCTGCTTCTATATAAGGCGGGAAGCACTTCAAGGTGGCATAACGTCGCTGCAGACCTATATATAGGTATAGTCACGACGTTAAACTCCCCAGTCAGTCAAAGGTGGCATATCGCATCTGACGCTCAAGCTGTTCACATCGCTGAAACCAAACAAACCAACTTTGCTATAAAGCCTAAAGCCAGGTACCGGTCCCGATAGTTTTAAGACGTAAATTTAGCGACTAATACCAATAGTTATTTAAAGAAGGAATTCAACGAAACTGTCAGATGATGCGATGTCCCACCACACCGACGAACTGCCTTATATATATAAGCAGCACTGGTTTTATTGGGAAAAGGAAGGCCAACATCCTGCATTTTTATTGTTACAATATTTGATTGCTGTTGAATAACGTTGTACTAATTAAATGAACTCATGATACAGATTTATACAATACAAATATTCATTGAAAAGAATCTTTATTCATTGCCCCTACTGAAGACCAGTTGAAGAAGACCATCCGTCCGTCTATTACAATATTATAAATTTATTATTTTCAATTCATTCCATTGGGTTATTCCGTACGACGTGATATTTTTTTCGTGGGTTGACTCGAAAGCGGCAGATTGACTAAAGCGGATTGACCAGTTACTAAAAACGTCGACGATGAACTCAAATCGGCAAGGAATTCAAAGATATTTAAGTGAAAAGCGAGATATAGACATTTTGAAGGGAGATGAGTTCAAAAATGTCAGCTAAAGCATTCAAATGTGTTGGTAAAGAATTGAAACGAGTTGGATTAGCTGTCATAGATCACTATCCACAGATTGTAGATGAAGACGTGAAGCTGATATATTCCTATATTTCTAGAATATAAACGACCCCCAAATTCTTCAGTATAATGTAAAATCGTAATATATCCTGTTTTTTGTACATTGACCCACATCTAACAATAGAATGGTGCATGAAACACTTTTCTGGATAAACCACCATAGGCTAAAAGGTGAACGAGTTGGTGTTTTACGCCCGTGCAACGCTATATAGGTTATTTACAGGCGATGAACATGAAAAGAACGATAAAATGAACATGAGATGATGATGATGATGATAAATGAAATATAGGGATGGGGTGGGAAACAAAGGAACGGTAAATTTTTGAAGAACCACAGGGAAAGGGGAAAAGTAGATATGGGCATATTTACATATAAATGTAATATATGTATACAGTGAATCGATACACATATTTTTTATATAAAATTTTCAGCTACAATTTATTTTTATTGACTTTTACGAATAATGGAGATGGTTTCATATGAATGTAGCCATGTGGGAATCTTTGACATACCCATACAGATGTCATGTGGTCTTCTTTTATGCTAGTCCCGTGCGGGGCCCGGCGAATAGGCCAAGTGTGTACACTAGGTTGCTGAATAAGGCTGAATGTCCGCAGTGGTTGTCAGATCTATAATATGGAAACCCTGACCGCTGACCATAGTGGGCCAACGAGTGTGGAGAGCGCCACGCTTCATGCACGTAAAAGACCCCTTTGTGGACCGCCAAGTAGTGCACCACATAGGCTAAATTTTCTGCCCCTACCTTCCTCTCCCCTTTTCCTGAGGTTCTTTAAAATTTACTCGTCTTTTGTTTCCCAACCTATCCCCATATTTCATTTATCAACATCATTTCATGTTCATTTTATCACCATTTTCATGTTCATCGCCTGTAGATAACCTATATAGCGTTGCACGGGCGTAAAACACCAACTCACTCACTCTACATTGCACTATTGGTGTAGAATATAATGATTAAAAAAAAAACCTTTATTTTTCTACAAATATCATTTTGTATTCAATATTTCTAGTAGAGAAAAAATAATGTTAGTACTGATTAGTACAAACAAAACAAGATTCCACGATATAAATAAATAATGATTTTTATTTTTATTTAGAAAAAAAATATATTTTTAGAAAGGCTTGTTCTGTCAACATTATTTAGAAAGCATTGGTCTGCCAACTTTTTAAATTCTATTTGTAAAAAGTTCTATACTGCAATCTATTTACAGTTCAATCAAAGATCCTTTTGTTTCAAATCACATTTCGAAACTTGGTTTTAGAAAATCATTGCACTGACATAAACTGTATCAACTTATATCAACATTCGTTTACACAGAGCAGCATTTCCATATAACTTGTATCTATATTTGAAAAAAAAACATAAAATTAGTGACCTATCATATCGTTTCAATTAGTACTAATTTCAGAATACATTTCTACAATTGAAAATTAATGACACAAAATTTGACTAAAAATTTAGCTTTTTGTCAAAAGGTTTTGGTTGATTCTGATAAGATTTTATGAAGATACTCAAAAGAACATTCACATTTTAAAAGCTGCTCTCAAGTTCACTACAGCGAACAAAGAACTTAACCGTAGCAACAGCACAGTTGTAACATCATAAAAGATAAATAAAGGTAATAACAAAACTACCGAACTTGAATGATCAATCTCATAGTCCAGAGAAAACGACAAAAACGAACCAGTCATACCGGAGAATTGGTGGATCGCAATGGTCCTGACTTGGTACAGGCATTTCAAACGAACCATGACCGACATTAAAATTTATTCAAGGGCGTTATTAAGTATTTTACATAAACAATATTCATTTTAAATGCAGCACCATATAGGCGATTTTAAGCATTAATATTTGTGTTACCGGTACCTATGCAATATTGCTTAAATTATTCATTATAATGAATAAATCTGATTTGAGGAAAATAAAGTTACACTTAAACAATTAAAGTACGGACTTATCAAAGCATTTCTTTACTTATCTATATGTTTTTCTCATAAAAAGGTATTTGTTCATCTTCCTGAAGTGTTTACAATCGTCTGTTTTACACACAGTACTAGAAGAGTACTTGAGTAAATAACACAATGTTACATAAATTAACCGGTTTTTCTTCTTCCACTCTTCCCATACAGTGGTTCCTAACGTTCGTCTTTGTCCATGCAAGATTCACATTAGGCACTCCACCAAAACATTGAAAAAAATTCAAATACTTTATAATTATGAAGAGCAAAGAGTCAAAAATACATGTCTTAAAAAATAACAATTTTAAACTTGTGAAATCTAAAATGTGAAACTTGAGAAAATCTTAATTCTATAATTTTACCTTATTATGAAATTATATCTAATTGCTTAGTGCATTACCTTATAACTGAACAATGATATGTATTTTTGGTGGTATTGACAATACAAGAATTACCACAAAGTTATATTTTTAAATCTTATATATGTTAAAATATAACACTTAAACATTATAATAAGGGGCATTGACAATACAAGATTTGATTATACAGATATCATAAAGTTATAATTTATAGTCTTATCCATTCAAAACAGGGCTTAAAATAATTTAAGGAGGGGATGACAACTTTATATCAATTCATAACAGGTAAAATTCATGATATAAGAGAATTCAAAAGAAGACACATATATAAATGTTGAAGTTTTTATAAAAAGTCCATTTGAGACTTATAAATAAAGGGAAAATGGCCTTGGAAAATATGTGAACTATTTTTTCATGTTGTTCCTTTTTAAAGCATATGAACTTGGCCAAAATAAAAAGTTTCGCCGAGCGCAGCATGATACGACCGCAACATGTCAAACCCTGTACATTTTAGGCCCAATATGGATAGTCACTTGCTCTGGACACCTGCAGCAAATGGTGGACTGACCTAGTTTTTTGACACATGCAGCCTTTGGTAAACTTTATTCCATCATTTCACAAGGAATTGATTTTTTTCAAAAGCAGACAAAATAAATTACAGTTTAACAAATAATATTACCACTTTTGGCCCCTAATTAGAGATATCTATTACATTTAATTTTCCCCTTTTTGTCCTTAAAGGCAATAAGGAAGAGCAGGGTATCATAAAATTATGTTTTGTAAATTCACCATTTGACAAGAATTATAATTAGCAAAAAAAAAAAAAAAATGAAATCTGACATTAACAGAAAAGATTTGATTTTGGCCCCTTTTGGTCCCTAATTTTAAACGGAAAAGGGGAGGTTAAATTTATCCCCCATTTGTATCCAGCACTTGACAAGACTTAACCTGCAAAAAAATATTTGAAATCGGACCAGTTTTAAAAAAATAGCATTTTTTACCCCGGGGGTACCCCCAAAATCGATTCCATGTGTGGTTTATTGGTAATGCATATTTTTGTCAAATTTCATAGCAATTGACCAACCAGTATCAAAGTTATTGTGCAACCAAATAGAAAATTTTATTTTTTTGCCCTTTTTGGGCCCTAATTTCTAAAGGAATAAAGGAAGGACCCAAAAATCAACCCCATTCACCCTTTTATGGTATAAAACATTAAACTAAAATTTTGGTTAACCAGAACAAACGTTATTGTGAGAACAAACAAACAAGAGGCTCCCAGGAGTCTGAATCGCTCACCTGGTCTTGATGTCGACCCTATAATGACTTTTGCAGAGATAAATGAGCTGAACATTTAAGCAAGTTACAGCTTTTCTCTATCTACTATAGTTTTCATTCTGAATCCGTATATGCCCAAATTATGAAAAAACGTTATTTTAGGGGCCATCACCCCTATAAGGGGTTCAAGAATTACCAAAAAGTTATATTTTTAAGTCTTATATATGTTATAAAATACAACACTTAAACATTATAAGAAGGGGTATTGACAATACAAGATTTGATTATACAGATATCATAAAGTTATAATTTATAGTCTTATCCATTCAAAACAGGGCTTAAAATAATTTAAGGAGGGGATGACAACTTTATATCAATTCATAACAGGTAAAATTCATGATATAAGAGAATTCAAAAGAAGACACATATATAAATGTTGAAGTTTTTATAAAAAGTCCATTTGAGACTTATAAATAAAGGGAAAATGGCCTTGGAAAATATGTGAACTATTTTATCATGTTGTTCCTTTTTAAAGCATATGAACTTGGCCAAAATAAAAAGTTTCGCCGAGCGCAGCATGATACGACCGCAACATGTCAAACCCTGTACATTTTAGGCCCAATATGGATAGTCACTTGCTCTGGACACCTGCAGCCAATGGTGGACTGACATAGTTTTTTGACACATGCAGCCTTTGGTAAACTTTATTCCATCATTTCACAAGGAATTCATATTTTTTTCAAAAGCAGGCAAAATAAATTACAGTTTAACAAATAATATTACCACTTTTGGCCCCTAATTAGAGATATCTGCTACATTTTATTTTC
Source organism: Arcuatula senhousia (assembly GCA_963971305.1). Taxonomy (NCBI): domain Eukaryota; kingdom Metazoa; phylum Mollusca; class Bivalvia; order Mytilida; family Mytilidae; genus Arcuatula; species Arcuatula senhousia. The sequence continues at coordinate 13,026,957 of OZ020310.1, forward strand.
CCCCTTTTTGCCCTTAAAGGCAATATGGAAGAGCAGGGTATCAAAATATTATGTTTTGTAAATTCACCATTTGACAAGAATTATAATAAGCCAAAAAAAAATTTGAAACCTGACAATAACAGAAAAGTTTTGATTTTGGCCCCTTTTGGTCCCTAATTTTAAACGGAAAAGGGGAGGTTAAATTTATTCCCCATTTGTATCCAGCACTTGACAAGACTTAACCTGCAAAAAAATATTTGAAATCGGACCAGTTTGAAAAAAAATGCATTTTTTACCCCGGGGGTACCCCAAAAATCGAGTCCATGTGTGGTTTATTGGTAATGCATATTTTTGTCAAATTTCATAGCCATTGACCAACCAGTATCAAAGTTATTGTGCAACCAAATAGAAAATTTTATTTTTTTGCCCTTTTTGGGCCCCTAATTTCTAAAGGAATAAAGGAAAGACCCCAAAATCAACCCCATTCACCCTTTTATGGTATAAAACATTAAACTAAAATTTTGGTTATCCAGAACAAACGTTATTGTGGGAACAAACAAACAAGAGGCTCCCAGGAGTCTGAATCGCTCACCTGGTCTTGATGTCGACCCTATAAAGACTTTTGCAGAGCTAAATGAGCTGAACATTTAAGCAAGTAACAGCTTTTCTCTATCTACTATAGTTTTCATTCTGAATCCGTATAGGCCCAAATTATGAAAAAAGTTATTTTAGGGGCCATCACCCCTATAAGGGGTTCTGACAACTTCCACCCTATGAAAACTTTAGTAGAGCTAAATGAGTTGAATGATTAAGCAAGCAACAGCTTTTCTCTATCTGCAATAGTTTTCATCCTAGAAGCAAAAAAACACTATTTTCACCTTTAAGGGGCTGTGACCCCTATAAGGGGTCATCTGACAACTTCGGTCCTATGAAGACTTTAGTAGACCTGATTGAACTGAACATTTAAGCCAGCAACAGCTTTTTAGCTCACCTGGACCGAAGGTCCATGTGAGCTATTGCCATCACTTGGCGTCCGTCGTCGTCGTCCGTCGTCGTTAACTTTTCTTTGAAAATCTTCTCCGACACTACTGAAGGGATTGCTTTGAAACTTTGCACACTTCATCTATGGGATGTTCTCTACCAAGATTGCACAAATGGTGACCACCGTCCAAACAACATGGCCGCCGTTACTAAAAATAGACTAGGGGGGTCAGACTACTGTTTTTGGCTTGTAAATCAAATAGTATAAGAGAAAGATGAAATCTGATGCCACGCTACTGCTTCAGCATCAAAAGCTCTACAAAAGTCTCCATTGAGTCGAAGTTGTCAGATGACCCCTTATAGAAGTTACGGCCCTTTAAAGGTGAAAAATAGCATTTTTCATGTTTTTGGCCTATAGAATGAAAACTATGACAGATAGAGAAAAGCTGTTGCTTGCTTAAATGTTCAGCTCACCTAGCTCTACAAAAGTCTCCATAGGATCGAAGTTGTCAGATGACCCCTAATAGGGGTAACGCCCCGTAAAATGACGTTTTTTTCAAGTTTTTGGCTTAGTGAATGAAAACTATAGCAGATAGAGAAAAGCTGTTGCTTGCTTAAATGTTTAGTTCATTTGGCTCTACAAAAGTCTTCATAGGGTCAAAGTTGTCAGATGACCCCTTATAGGGGTTACAGCCCCTAAAATAACGTTTTTTCATGTTTTCAATGGCTTAGTGAATGAAAACTATAGCAGATAGAGAGAAACTGTTGCTAAGCTCTTAAAGCTCTACAAAAGTCTCCATAGGATCTAAGTTGTCAGATGACCCCTTATAGGAGTAACAGCCCCTAAAATGACGTTTTTTCATGTTTTTGGCTTAGTGAATGAAAACTATAGCAGATAGAGAAAAGCTGTTGCTTGCCTAAATGTCCATTTCATTTAGCTCTACAAAAGTTTTCATTGGGTCAAAGTTGTCAGAAAACCCCTTATAGGGGTTTATAAGGGGTTTTGGCCCCTAAAATAACGTTTTTTCATGTTTTTGGCCTATAAATTGAAACAATAATAGAGAAAATCTGTTGCTTGCTTAAATGTTCAGCTCATTTAGCTGTAGAAAAGTGATTACATGTTTAGGGTTGACTCAAGACCAGGTGAGCGATTCAGGCTCCTGGGAGCCTCTTGTCTTTATCTGCTATAGTTTTCATTCTATAGGCCAAAAACATAAAAAAAACGTTATTTTAGGGGGCCGTAACCCCTATAAGGGGACATCTGACAACATCGACCCTATAGAAACTTTTCAAAATCCAAACGAAAGTTTTGTAAACCATACCTCAAAGAACTACCACACTATCATTTGTAGATCTTGCTGATCACTTTTACTCTTGCCACAATTTTGATATCTGTTACCGTTTTTGAGTTATTTGCAAAAAACTGCTATTTCCCCTATGTTCTATTTTAGCCATGACGGACATGTTTTTCGATGAATCAAAAATCCAAACGACAGTTTTGTTAACCACAATAAGTTTAGTAATTGAGAGACTTATGGTGTTAGAGTAGAGAAGTTAACGTTTGAAAATAGGATGAAAAACACTGAAAATGATCAATTTTGACAGTCTAAGGGCAAAAACTCCTATAAGTCCTAGGACTTTGACCCCATTATATCATTTGTAGATCTTGATGTGCCTAATCATATGCAATTTAAATTTTTCAGATATCTTATATAATTTTCAAGATAGAGGGTTAAATAAGTGCAAAATTTGGAAAAAGAAATCAGAAAACGGGCAAGAACTCCTACATCGGTTTTCAGGTCTTCTTGAAAATTTCCGGGCAGGTAGATCTTGAGGTGCTGATCACTTTTACCCATGCCAGAATTTTGATATCCGAGACCGTTTACGAGTAATTTGCGAAAAACTGCAATTTACCCCTATGTTCTATTTTTAGCAATGGCGGCCATGTTTTTCACCGAATCAAAAATCTCAACGGCAGTTTTGTAGAGGACACCATAATTAACAATCATACCAAGTTTCATTCCATTTGATCTGGCGGTTTAAGAGAAGAAGAGTTTTGAAAAGTTGAACAGACAGACGACGGACGACAGACGCCAACTGATGACAATAGCTCACCTGGACCGGTCCAGGTGAGCTAAAAAGTAGCATTCCCCCTTTTTGGCCCCTAATTTCTAAACGAAAAGAGGGGGGGGCCCAAAAATCAATCCCAACTATCCTTTTAGTTTCAGGAACATCATCTTCAAATTTCATAGCGTGAGTGAGAGAGTTTGTGAGTTGGTGTTAAACGCCCGAGCAACGCTAAATAGGTTATTTACAGGCGATGAACAAGAAAAGGATGATACAATGAACATGAAATGATGATGATAAATGAAATATGGAGATGGGGTGGGAAACAAAAGACCGGTAAATTTTGAAGAACCACAGAAAAAGGGGGAGAGGTGGATAGGGGCGGAAAATTTAGCCTATGTGGTGCACTACTTGGCGGTCCACAAATGGGTCTTTAACGTGCATCAAGCGTGGCACTCTCCATACACGTTGGCCCACTATGGTCGGCGGTCAGGGTTTCTGTATTATAGACCCGACAACCCCCGCGGACGAGGGCCACCCTATTCAGCCACCTAGGGTACACACTTGGTCGCTCTGTGGGCTGAGCACTGATCCGACGTCAGAATCCCAAGACCCTTAGTCGCCTCTTACGAAAAGCTAGGCTCTGCTGCGGGCCTATTCGCCACCCGGGCCCCGCACGGGACCAAATTTCATAGCAATCAGTTAGTTAGTTAGTTAGTTGTTGCCTTACTCCCAAGCAGCACGATTTCGGCTATATCCGGGAGATGAACATGAAAGTGGTGATACAATGAACATGAAATGATGATGAAGTGGAGGAAATGGAGACACAAGGCCAATCGGGTAGGAGAGTTTTGACTGCCACTGGAAAAAGGAGTGATGGGTAGGGACGGGAAATTTAGCCTCCTGCATGGGGATCCTACGGGTCCTACTCTTACCGAGACCTGCAGCAGGGTTCTTTAACGTGCGAGGAACGTGACATTTTTTCCAACACGGTGCACCATTATGGTTTGCGGTCAGGTTTTCCGCATTATCGCCTGACGACCCCGCATCTCTCGATGTCAGGGCTGCCCCATTCAACCACCTGGGGCACACATCCCAGTCGCTTTGTGGGAAAAGCGGCCTAACCCGATGTCAGGTGTCTGAGCGCTCTTTAGTGGACTTTTACCGACAAGCTTAGCGCTGTTGGGGGGCCTATTCGCCACCCGGAACCCGCACGGGTGTCATAGCAATCAGATAACTAGAACTAAAGTTATCGTGTATACACTAAAGTTAGAAGACAACGAATCAACGGACGACGACTTCGACGACGACGACAGCATCATACCATTATACGTCCACATTTTTTTTGCGGTAGTATAGTGAGTGAGTGAGTGAGTTGGTGTTTTACGCCCGTGCAACGCTATATAGGTTATTTACAGGCGATGAACATGAAAAGGATGATAAAATGAACATGAAATGATGATGATAAATGAAATATGGGGATGGGGTGGGAAACAAAGGACCGGTAAATTTTGAAGAACCACAGGAAAAAGGGGAGAGGTGGGTAGGGTCGGAAAATTTAGCCTATGTGGTGCACTACTGGGCGGTCCACAAAGGGGTCTTTTACGTGCATGAAGTGTGGCACTCTCCACACACGTTGGCCCACTATGGTCGGCGGTCAGGGTTTCCGTATTATAGACCTGACAACCCCCGCGGACGAGGGCTACCCTATTCAGCCACCTAGGGTACACACCTGGTCGCTCTGTGGGCTGAGCACTGACCCGACGTCAGAATCCCAAGACCCTTAGTCGCCTCTTACGACAAGCTAGGCTCTGCTGCGGGCCTATTCGCCACCCGGGCCTCGCACGGGACTTGCGGTAGTATAAAAAGGAATTTATATATGATAAATAAAAGAATATGTGCATAGTTGTTTTTAGGAAAATTTGTCAGAAAGACATAATGCCCTATCGATCCAATTCCCGCAGGATCTGGAGTAACGAATCAGCTAGAGCAGACAGATTGATGCTACGCAAGAAGAGAATTTGACAATTGAAAAGTTATTACGTTTGTCAAAAAGTTTGTTGAAAGTTTTCCTTGAGAGTCTTTTCCATAATTAAATCAAAATATGAAGCAGAAGTACTAAATACAATATAAACGAGGGTATAAAACGGTTATATGGTTATGCTGTATATCGATATTTCAAGGAATACCTCTCACCAGCAGCATTTGAATCAAAACAATGGAAGATTAAAAGTTCAAAGTATTGAATGAAAAGTTCTCAAAACCAAACAAGAATGGAATTCCAGGGTACCCCGCCGGTGAAGCAAAAATTATCGAACACAGCTGATTTTTTAACTTGACCAAGGAATTAGTGATATAAAGATTTGGTATAAATTTCCTGAAAATCTGTCAACATCTGTAGGGATGAGAGGGCTTACAAGGTCTGTTTTGCAAAAAACAGTCGTTTTTATGGTCAAAGTCCCCTAACTCCTACAAAAATTATCTAAAAATGCTGATTGTCAGACTTGACCAAGGTATTAGTGATATTATCATTTGGTATAAATTTCATGAAATCTGTCAACATCTGTAGGGATGGTCTGTTTTGCAAAAAAAAACCCAGAGTTTTATGGTCAGAGTCCCCTTACTCCTAGAAAAACAAGGGGTTGCACTAAGTCGTGCTAAGCATACCCCCCACTCGACCATTTAGAAAACAGGAAGTAGATGACCGACTGACCTGGAAAGGGGAGGCACGGTACAACTTATCATGCTAAAGCTGTATACCAAATTTGAAATCAATCCCTTCTGTAAAAGCCGAGAAATCTGTTTCGAAAAATTGTCTATTTTTGACCCATAAAAAGTCTCTTAGTCAGCTCGGAAAACAAGAAGTAGATGATGGACTGACCTGAAACGGGGAGGCACGGTATAACTTGTCATGCTGAAGCTGTGTACCAAATTTGAAACCAATCCATCCTGTAGAAGCTGAGAAATCTGTTACGAAAAATTTCACTTTTCAAATTTTTTACCATAAAAAGTCTCAGTCGGATCGAAAATACAGGAAGTAGATGATGGACTGCCCTGGAAAGGGGAGGCATGGTATAACTAATCATGCAGAAGCTGTGTACCAAATTTGAAACCAATCCATCCAGTAGAAGCCGAGAAATCTGTTACGAAAAATTTCACATTTCAAATTTTTTCCCCTAAAAAAGTCTAAGTCGGCTTGGAAAACAGGAAGTAGAAGATTGACTGACCCGGAAAGGATAGGCATAGTAAAACTGATCCTGCTGAAGCTGTGTACCAAATTTGAAACCAATCCATCCAGTAGAAGCAGATAAATTGAACCGAACTGACAGACGGACGGACAAGGTGATTGCAATATAGCCCCCTCTCTTACGAATGGGGGTATAATTATTGAAAAATGCTGATTTTCGAACTTGTCCAATGTATTAGTGATATAAACATTTGGTATAAATTTCACTTCAGGTCTTTCTTGGATTTGCACCTCGAATTTGACCCAGGTGGTCATCTCAGTACAAAAATTTACGATAAAAGAGACAATTTTAATTTTTAAATTATTAATTTCCCTTATCTACAGAGATATATATACATAATCACCCTGCATACGGTGTTTATATTTCACAACTTATTTGATATGCCAGAGCTTGCACACATTTTACAGATTTTTTTATCAGACACCGATTTCTTCGCGACCGACTTTTGGAGCAGGGCCATAAAAAATATGTCTCATACGATCCCTTAAAAAATCTTTCTTCGTTATCAGCAACTAGTAGAAAAGTTCAAAATTGAGTTAAAAGATATGGTGGTTAATTGTTTTAATTAGTGTTTGACTGGTCTGCTGTACTGAGATATGATCACCTCAATATCCCTATTGTGTCTCACAACTATGTTGTGTTTTATGGTCATTACCAGATCCTTATCGCAATGGAAGAGGGAGGTTTGGCGCCATAAAACCTGGTTTAACCCACCATTTCGTTTGAAATGCCTGTACCAAGCCAGGACCATTGCGATCCACCAATTCTCTAGTATTACTCATTCGTTTTTGTCATTTTTTCTGGACTATGAGATTAATCATTCAAGTTCGGTAGTTTTGTTATTACCTTTATTTTCATGAAAATCCGTCAACATCTGTTGGAATGAGAACGCTTACAAGGTCTGTTTTGCAAAAAAAAAAAAAACAGAGTCGTTTAAATGGTCAAAGTCCCCTTACTCCTACAAAAATTATTGCAAAATGCTGATTTTCGAGTGAGCGAGTGAGTTGGTGTTTTACGCCCGTGCAACGCTATTTAGGTTATTTACAGGCGATGAACATGAAAAGGATGATACAATGAACATGAAATGATGATGATAAATGAAATATGGGATGGGGTGGGAAACACAGGAACGATAAATTTTGAAGAACCACAGGAAAAGGGGAGAAGTGGGTAGGGGCGGAAAATTTAGCCTAAAGGGGTCTTTTACGTGCATGAAGCGTGGCATTCTCCACACACGTTGGCCCACTATGGTCGGCGGTCAGGGTTTCCGTATTATAGACCTGACAACCCCGCTGACGAGGGCTACCCTATTCAGCCACCTAGGGTACACACTTGGTCGCTCTGTGGGCTGAGCACTGACCCGACATCAGAATCCCAAGACCCTTAGTCGCCTCTTACGACAAGCTAGGCTCTGCTGCGGGCCTATTCGCCACCCGGGACCCAGCACGGGAGCAGATTTTCGAACTTGTCCAAGGTATTAAAGATATTAACATTTGGTATAAATTTCATGAAAATTCTACAAAATTTGTAGCCTTGAGAGCGCTAACAAAAAGTGTGACGGACGGACGCCCGGTATTTCTATGTCCACGCTCGGCGTTGCGGCGGGGAACTAAAATTCGAACAGGAAAGCCAATGTCAGCACCCAGGATATCGGTCATGTGCATTACAGAGAGAGACTATATGGTGTTTTAAACAATTTAGAATTTAACAATCGGAAATTTCAATGACTTAAATATTAGAAATTTATTGGCAAAATCGTGTCAGATAAGTCTGACGACCAGGCATGCGATTACCTTCGGGGACCTCTGGCCCACCAGCAGCGGTTATCGACCCAGTAGTTTCAAAAGATAATACCAAACAAAACGGGTATAAAACGGTTAATTTGGTTATGCTGTATATCAATTTCAAGTAACATTTGAATCAAAACATTGATAATATCCGCCGTGGTTCAGTGAAAGGACAAAATTAATATATCGGGAAGTGAGATTAAGGGAGAGAGCAAGTCTACGGTCGTTTTTGTCGACAAATGATTGTAAGAAGCCATCAAACTGAACACATATGTTGTCAATAAGAAAGTTTAACGTGCCGATTAGTTGATCTTCTGTAATTTTGTTCTTTTGTTGACCCATTGATCAAGAAATATTCAGCGAAGTGTTGAAAAATCGAAAGTTTTGATGCTGTTCCAAGATAAAACTGATGAATCTCTATCAGTCCTTTCGAATTCTTAATGATCCATATTTGATTGACACCATTTCTAGTAATGAAAGCGGTTTAGTTGTACATTTAAATGGCCATGCACTGAAGCGCTGTTTATAAGGATTTATATATAATTTAAGAATACAATACAGGGATGGAATGTCATCATTATTGGCACCAACAGAAAGGCCGAATGGGGGGAAGTGACAGATTTGTGAATGTGAATTATTTCCTCTTTCGACGGAGCAAGTACAACAACATATTTGTTATTTAAGGAGGGCACTGTTTTGGCAACATCAGCGTTATTAACAATTAATATTGCCATTTTGCTCATGGAGTACTTCAATGAATTGTTTTTTTCTCAAAATCATTCACATCATAGCTTTAACCCACTCTGACAAACATCACTTTTATTCTCCTGTACTTTTTGGCCTATTTTCTGGCAAAGACTTCAACTGAATCCGCAATCATTTCAAAATTATGGTACCAGTTGATACGCCATGGCTTACGATATAATAGTCCGTTTACCAAAACATCCCGAAGTAAGTCATTTTCCACGATGTTGAGGTCACCAGTGATAACATGGCCAAAGGCAATGAAATTGAATAGTCACTTTTTACAAAATTATCTGGTGGTTTTGGTTTGAGGTCATTGATTTGGAAATCCCGCAACACTTGTTTGTTATTCAAAACCTTGGGTGCAATTGTGGTATTTTAGGTATAATAAATGATTGGGGTACTTTTAGCTTTGAAATAAGGAGGAACATGTTCCATATGAGATTAATGATGTAGAATAATTCCCAAACTTATAGCATCTAAACCTTTGTTTAAAAGGGAAATGAGAGAAAAGAACGATTTCTTTACTATGCTCGTATGGAACTATGAAAGGTTTGAATACACGGTTGTAACCGATCGGAAAGTTGTTAAAGGTTGGAATTATGGTCGCTGACTTGATTTTCAAGGCATTCTCTATACAAGGCATTACGTTTTGAAAGGGAATATAATACAATAAGTGCAAATGTGATGAATGCCCGTAGTTTTTAGACAAATGGTAGCATTCCATTAATCGTTACAACGCCAAGCATTGGTGCATTGTATTTACGATGACCATGACTGCGTGTCCTTCTTTCTGTCATCCAAAAGAGATCCACCACATTCACATCATTGTAGCTAGGGCAAATTTTCTATACTTCCTATATTGTCGTTGCAACCTTAAGGTAGTATGGTTCCCAGTCTGCAAATTAAGAACTCTTCCTTTTCCCTACGAAAAGGTGTACTCAAAGTGGGATTGGTTGTTGAACGTTTATTTTTTCTAAAATGCGGACTTTCAGAGGCAAAAAAGGCTTGTTCTGACTAGTTAAAATGTTGGTTGAAACAAGAAAAATTGTCGTTGTTGACCACACATTTGAGAATTTAGTCTTTCTTTTGTCTTACCAACATAGATTAATCCACATGAAATGCTTTCTAATCCGTAAATAAGGTTGACTGATGTGTTTTTAAAATCATACGTGTTGTTGATGCTATACGATCGATAAGCTAATTGCTCTTAATTTGTGTGTCAGGGATCAAGATATTTCAAGTTTTACAATTTTTAATTCCACATTTACCAACAGAGCAATGGGGTTCAATATTTTCAAAATCTAAAGCATCTTCCAATAGTACGGAGCAGGGTCGGATGGTATCAATAGATTCCTAGTTTTTATATAGGAGTTTGAGTTTCAGACGGGGTAAATGAAATATTATTGTACGGTCCATATATTTTTAACATGACATGACAAGAAAGACAGCTTTTGTGCATTCACACGGTCTCCTAAAAGTATTTTCACTGAGAGATAATGATACTTAAAATGACTGTTTATTAGCATGTTTACTGGTCAATGGAAGCGACCAATGAAAAAATGAACTAAGTTTAAATACGTCGATATACCATGAATATTAACCAGAATAACATTTTAAAAAGAGAAAACTGTCCAATTAAATGACATAAGCCATTATTAGCATTAAGCAACATAAGTAGCCTTTATGATCCCCGAGGGAAAACGTGCATTTATATTAGCTGAAGTCCTACGCATCCTTAACTATGAATATTAAGAAAACAAACAGCAAGAAGGACAACAATCTGCATAGATGAAACTAGAGCTGGTGAATCATTTATAAAATCACATAATACATCACAATAGGCGTCATTAACGCACATTGCGTTCAGAAAGACAGGATTGCTTTAAAAGATTTTGCATTCTCAAGGACAAATTAACAGAAGCAATAACTAGTACAGCAATTAAGCTTTTAAGGGCAAATACCTGCACAGATTCATTCAACAAGATTGCATTCATTTATCTCAGAGTGACCATCATAATTGCTGCGTAGAGATGCAAGTGACTCTTCACTAAAATCACACAGACAAGCTATCCTGTTTACCTATTTATATAGATAACCAAGGTCATCATGAAATGATGATAATATAGGAAATATGGGTGAAGTGTGGGAAACAGAGGAACTGAAATTTAGAAGAACCAATGAAAAAGGGGAGATGGTAGGGGTGGAAAATTTAGCCTGTGTCGTACACTACCTGGCGGTACAACAAGTTTACGGACATGAAGCGTCGCATTCTCAAATCATGTTGACCCACTATGGTCAGCGGTCAGGGTTTCCGTATTAAAGACCTGATAACCCCTGCGGACGAAGGCCACCCTATTCAGCCACTTAGTTTACAATTTTGGTCGCTCTGTGGGCTGAGCAGCAACACGACATCAAAATCCCAAGACCTTCAGTCGCCTCTTACGACAAGTTAGGCTCTGCTGCGAATCTATTCGCCACCCAGGCCCCGCACGTGACGAGGTGGCATTGGGGAATTGTAAAGCTCATTGAGGTCTACAAAAATGATTCCAGCCTCATACTAGTTATTGTCAGATGACCCCAAAGGCCACACCAAATTAATTCCTTGTTCTTCAGACAACTTGAGGAAAAAAATTAAACAGCAAGCGATTTTAAATTTTTTTTACAGAAAAGGATTTTCTGAGGCAATCAGTTTTGATCGAGCGAGAGCGATTTTTTTTTCAGATTAATTTAAAAAAAATATGAGCTAGAAGATATTGCCTAGCGAGCGATTAATATGTTTTTTAATTTGAAAAAATAAATAAATATGAATTAAAGAATATTTCCAAGCGAGCGATAATAATTTACTCATCTGTTAATAGGTTTTTCTCATTTAGTCTTGAACGATAACAACTTTACAAAGTAAAAAATCATCTGAACCATGAGTTTCAACTTTGTTAGTTATTGCTTTACTCCCAAGCAGCACGATTTCGGCTATATCCGGGAGATGAACATGAAAGTGGTGGAACAATGAACATGAAATGATGAAGTGGAGGAAATGGGGACACACGGCAAATCGGGTAGGATTTTGATTGCGACTGGAACAAGAGGCTCCCAAGAGCCTGAATCGCTCACATGAACTACACAGATACATATATTTGTAGATATTATAGTGCTTAACCATATGCGATTTAAATTTCTGAAATATCTTGGTTAGTTTTTAAGATATTGGGCTTAATAAGTGCAAATTTGGCAAAAATTAGGAAAAAGGACAATAACTCTCACATCAGCAGTCAGATCTTTTCCGAAATTTCAGGACAGGTAAATCTTAACATGCTGATCACTTTTGATTCTTGCACAATTTTGATATCTGAAACCAATTTTGAGTTATTAGCAAAAAAATGCAATTTATCCCTATGTTCTATTTTTAGCCATGGTGGCCATGTTTTTTTACGAATAAAAAATCTGACAATAGAGTTGTAGCAGATAAGCTATTAAACAATGGAAAATGGTAAATTTTGACGCTTTAAGGGCCATAACTCCTAAAAGAAATGGTTCTACAGCTTTGACCTAATTACATAAAATGTAGATCGTTTGATATGCAATTTGAATTTTTAAAATATCTTGTATAGTTTTCAAGATATAGGGCTAAATAAGTGCAAAATTTTCATAAAATCCAGAAAAAGGGCAATTACTCCTATGTCGATTGTTGGACCTTCTTGAAAATTTCAGAGCAGGTAGATCTTGATATGCTGATCACATTTGTCTCCCATCAGAATTTTGATATCTGTAACTATTTTTGAGTAATTAGCAAAAAACTGCAATTTACCCCTGTTCTATTTTTAGCCATGGCGGCCATATTTTTTGACAAATCAAAAATCCGAACAATAAAATTGTAACAATTATGCTATTAAGCAACTGTGCCAAGTTTGGTTGAAGTTGGATGTATGGTGTCAGACAAGTTAATCTTTGAAATTCAGGGGAAAAATAATGAAAAATGGTAAATTTTGACGCTTTAAGGGCTATAACTCATAAAAGAAATGGTTCTACAGCTTTGACTTAATTACATGAAACGTAGATCTTGACGTGCTTAATTATATGCAATTTGAATTATTAAAATATCTTGTATAGTTTTCAAGATATAGGGCTAAATAAGTGCAAAACTTTGAAAAAATCCAGAAAAAGGGCAATAACTCCTACATCGGTTGTTGGATCTTTTTGAAAATTTCTGGGCAGGTAGATCTTGAGGTGCTGATCACTTTTAACCTTGCCAGAATTTTGATATCTGTGACCGTTTTTGAGTTATTTGCAAAAAACTATATTTGACCCCCCTGTTCTATTTTTAGTAACAGCGGCCATGTTTTTTGACGTATTATAAATCCCAACGCAAACTTTTTGCACAATTCCCTAAAGAACAACCATATCAAGTTTGGCTGCAATTTGCCAAGCAGTTTCAGAGAAGATGTTTGAAAAAAAGCTAACAGACGACGGACGCAAAGTGATGGCAATAGCTCACAGGTGAGGTAAAAAGGAATGAGGGGTAGGGACTGAAAATTTAGCCTCCTGCATGGGGATCTTACAGGTCCTACTCCTACCGAGACCTGCAGCAGGGTTCTTTGACGTGCGAGGAACGTGACATTTTTGCCCAACACGGTGCACCACCATAGTTTGCGGTTAGGTTTCTCGCATTATCGCTTTCTCGATGTCAGGGCCAGTCGCTTTGTGTGCAAAGCGCCCTTACCCAATGTCGGGTTACTGAGCACCCTTTAGTGGACTTTTACCGACAAGCTTAGCGCTGCTGCGGACTTATTCGCCACCCAGGACCCGCACGGGTTTAACTTTGGATACAACTGAAAGATAATTACTAGCATGTTAAACCATTATGTATGCGTGATGTACAAAGAATATGTTTGAGAGATCCCTGATACAATATAGCTGATGACCTAAACAGGAAAATGTTTCCCTGTTTTAACAATGCTCATGATGCATAATCCTCCGAAACCCATGGGTTCTTCTTTCGCCTACCAATTCAGTGGTGAATGAGTAAGCGAAAGAAGAACTCCTGGGTTTCCGAGGATGATGATGCACGTGCTTTATTGTAATCTGATAATCTGACACTTAATGTACATGTTGTATTTTGTTAAAATTCTGTGAGCGAGTGAGTGAGTGTTTCACGCCCATGTTTCGCTAAATAGGTTGAAAAGGACGATACATGAAATATGGCGGTAGGTGGGAACAAAGTAACGGTGCAAATCTTAGCATTCAACCAAAATTGATTCCGCTTTTCTCTATCTGCAATAGATTTCATATTTAGACCAAAAAAACACTATTTTTCGCCTTTGAGGGGTTGTGACCCCTGTAAGAGGTCATCTGACAACTTCAACCCTAGGAAGACTTTTGAAGAGCTTAATGAGCTGAACATTAAGCAAGCAACAGCTTTTCACTATCTGCAATAGTTTTCATTCTATGACCAAAAACATTATTTTTCGCCTTAAAGGGGCTGTAATCCCAATAAGGGGTCATCTGACAACTTTGACCCTATGGAGACTTTTGTAAAGCTAAATGAGCTGAACATTTAAGCAAGCAACAGCTTTTCTCTATCTGCAATAGTTTTCATTCTATGGATCAAAAACACAATTTTGTCTTAAGGGGCTGTGACCCCCATAAGGGGTCATCTGACAACTTTGACCCTATGAAGACTTTTGTAGAGCTAAATGAGCTGAACATTTAAGCAAGCAACAGCTTTTCTCTATCTGCAATAGTTTTCATTCTATCGGCCTAAAACTCTATTTTTCGCCTTTAAGGGGCTGTGACCCCCATAAGGGGTCATCTGGCAACTTTGAACCTATGAAGACTTTTGTAGAGCTAAATGAGCTGAACATTTAAGCAATCAACAGCTTTTCTCTATCTGCAATAGTTGTCATTCTATATGCCAAAAGCATAAAAAAACGTTTTTTTTTCACAATTAAGGGGACGTAACCCCTATAAGGGATAATCTGACAACTTCGACCAAATGGAGACTTTTGTAGCACTTTTGATGCTGAAGCAGTAGGGTGGCATCAGACTTTATCTATCTCTTATACTTTTTAATTTACAAGCCAAAAACAGTAGTCTGACCCACCTGGTCTATTTTTAACGGTGACCATGTTTTTTACGAATCAAAAATCCAAACACAAGTTTGGAGCAGGACACCCTAAGGATCATTCATACCAAAATTACAAATACCAAAGTTTCATTAAATTCTGCTCAGTAGTTTCAGAGGAGAAGATTTTTGAAAAAGTGTTAAAGGACGACAGACGACAAGTTATGGCAATAGAATAATTTATCATTTAGCTCTAATAAAAAAGTTGATTTTGGGCGTGGCCCCACTTTGGCCCCCTGTAGCAACATAATGGTACAACAAACATCAAAACCATTGACACATTTAATTGACAGAATTAAAGGAGGAATTCAATAAAAATAATTTTCAAAATCGAATGAATAATAAACATTCTACAACAGTTTTGACAATACACCCATTTTGGTCATTTTCTCTATCTGCAATAGTTTTCATTCTATGGGCCAAAAACACTATATTTCGCCTTTTAGGGGCTGTGACCCCAATAAGGGGTCATCTGACAACTTTGAACCTATAAAGACTTTTGTAGAGCTAAATGAGCTGAACATTTAAGCAAGCAACAGCTTTAAGTTGACAGAATTAAATGAGGAACTCTAAACTCCACCAGTCCCGTGCGGGGCCCGGGTGGCGAATAGGCCCGCAGCAGAGCCTAGCTTGTCGTAAGAGGCGACTAAGGGTCTTGGGATTCTGACGTCGGGTCAGTGCTCAGCCCACAGAGCGACCAAGTGTGTACCCTGGGTGGCTGAATAGGGTAGCCCTCGTCCGCGGGTGTTGTCAGGTCTATAATACGGAAACCCTGACCGCCGACCATAGTGGGCCAACGTGTGTGAAGAGTGCCACGCTTCATGCACGCAAAATACCCCTTTGTGGACCGCCAAGTAGTGCACCACATAGGCAAATTTTCCGCCCCTACCCACCTCTCCCCTTTTCCTGTGGTTCTTCAAAATTTACCGGTCCTGTTTTCCACCCCATCCCCATATTTCGTTTATCATCATCATTTCATGTTCATTTTATCATCCTTTTCATGTTCATCGCCTGTAAATAACCTATATAGCGTTGCACGGGCGTAAAACACCAACTCACTCACTCACTCACTAAACTCCACCAGCAGTGCTAACCTTCACACGTGAAGGTTAGTACTGATGGTGGAGTTTAAATTCCCCGAGGTTAGCCTGCTCCGGCACCAACACTTTTGAGTTGGAGAATACATCAAAGCTTTAAATTATCTGTCTTAATTTCAAAATTGTCTAAACTCTAAGGTTCATCCTACCCCAGACATAAGGTTGAATATCTTAGTAATAATTTGGTTCCCCAGTTTGGTATTTTTGGTTATACTCTTCTATGCTCTTCATATTCATACAGTGTTTGGCATTTTTAATATTTTTGGTAGAGCGCCTTTGATGGGTCTTGAATAGACGAAACGCGCGTCAGGCGTAGCAAAATTTATTGTCTGGAACTTTGTTGTCATTTGTATTTCGAACACACGTGAAGGTTAGCACTGCTGGTGGAGTTTAAATTCCCTGAGGTTAGCCCGCTCCGGCACCAACACTTTTGAGTTGGAGAATACATCAAAGCTTTAAATTATCCGTCTTAATTTCAAAATTGTCTAAACCATAAGGTTCTTCCTGCCCCAGACATAGGTTGAATATCTTAGTAATAATTTGGTTCCCCAGTTTTGTATTTTTGGTTATACTGTTCTATGCTCTTCATATTTAACAGTGTTTGGCATTTTCAATATTTTTGGTAGAGCGCCTCTGATGAGTCTTGAATAGACGAAACGCGCGTCAGGCGTAGCAAAATTTATTGTCTGGAACTTTGTTGTCATTTGTATTTCGAACACACGTGAAGTTAAGCACTGCTGGTGGAGTTTAAATTCCCCGAGGTTAGCCCGCTCCGGCACCAACACTTTTGAGTTGGAGAATACATCAAAGCTTTAAATTATCCGTCTAAATGTCAAAATTGTCTAAACCCTAAAGTTCTTCCTACCCCAGACATAGGTTGAATATCTTAGTAATAATTTTGTTCCCCAGTTTGGTATTTTTGGTTATACTGTTCTATGCTCTTCATATTCATACAGTGTTTGGCATTTTCAATATTTTTGGTAGAGCGCCTCTGATGAGTCTTGAATAGACGAAACGTGCGTCAGGCGTAGCAAAATTTATTGTCTGGAACTTTGTTGTCATTTGTATTTCGAACACACGTGAAGGTTAGCACTGCTGGTGGAGTTTAAATTCCCTGAGGTTAGCCCGCTCCGGCACCAACACTTTTGAGTTGGAGAATACATCAAAGCTTTAAATTATCCGTCTAAATTTCAAAATTGTCTAAACTCTAAGGTTCATCCTACCCCAGACATAAGGTTGGATATCTTAGTAATAATTTGGTTCCCCAGTTTGGTATTTTTGGTTATACTCTTCTATGCTCTTCATATTCATACAGTGTTTGGCATTTTTAATATTTTTGGTAGAGCGCCTTTGATGGGTCTTGAATAGACGAAACGCGCGTCAGGCGTAGCAAAATTTATTGTCTGGAACTTTGTTGTCATTTGTATTTCGAACACACGTGAAGGTTAGCACTGCTGGTGGAGTTTAAATTCCCTGAGGTTAGCCCGCTCCGGCACCAACACTTTTGAGTTGGAGAATACATCAAAGCTTTAAATTATCCGTCTAAATTTCAAAATTGTCTAAACCCTAAGGTTCATCCTACCCCAGACATAAGGTTGGATATCTTAGTAATAATTTGGTTCCCCAGTTTGGTATTTTTGGTTATACTCTTCTATGCTCTTCATATTCATACAGTGTTTGGCATTTTTAATATTTTTGGTAGAGCGCCTTTGATGGGTCTTGAATAGACGAAACGCGCGTCAGGCGTAGCAAAATTTATTGTCTGGAACTTTGTTGTCATTTGTATTTCGAACACACGTGAAGGTTAGCACTGCTGGTGGAGTTTAAATTCCCTGAGGTTAGCCCGCTCCGGCACCAACACTTTTGAGTTGGAGAATACATCAAAGCTTTAAATTATCCGTCTTAATTTCAAAATTGTCTAAACCCTAAGGTTCTTCCTACCCCAGACATAGGTTGAATATCTTAGTAATAATTTGGTTCCCCAGTTTTGTATTTTTGGTTATACTGTTCTATGCTCTTCATATTTAACAGTGTTTGGCATTTTCAATATTTTTGGTAGAGCGCCTCTGATAAGTCTTGAATAGACGAAACGCGCGTCAGGCGTAGCAAAATTTATTGTCTGGAACTTTGTTGTCATTTGTATTTCGAACACACGTGAAGTTAAGCACTGCTGGTGGAGTTTAAATTCCCCGAGGTTAGCCCGCTCCGGCACCAACACTTTTGAGTTGGAGAATACATCAAAGCTTTAAATTATCCGTTTAAATGTCAAAATTGTCTAAACCCTAAAGTTCTTCCTACCCCAGACATAGGTTGAATATCTTAGTAATAATTTTGTTCCCCAGTTTGGTATTTTTGGTTATACTGTTCTATGCTCTTCATATTCATACAGTGTTTGGCATTTTCAATATTTTTGGTAGAGCGCCTCTGATGAGTCTTGAATAGACGAAACGTGCGTCAGGCGTAGCAAAATTTATTGTCTGGAACTTTGTTGTCATTTGTATTTCGAACACACGTGAAGGTTAGCACTGCTGGTGGAGTTTAAATTCCCTGAGGTTAGCCCGCTCCGGCACCAACACTTTTGAGTTGGAGAATACATCAAAGCTTTAAATTATCCGTCTTAATTTCAAAATTGTCTAAACCCTAAGGTTCTTCCTACCCCAGACATAGGTTGAATATCTTAGTAATAATTTGGTTCCCCAGTTTTGTATTTTTGGTTATACTGTTCTATGCTCTTCATATTTAACAGTGTTTGGCATTTTCAATATTTTTGGTAGAGCGCCTCTGATGAGTCTTGAATAGACGAAACGCGCGTCAGGCGTAGCAAAATTTATTGTCTGGAACTTTGTTGTCATTTGTATTTCGAACACACGTGAAGTTAAGCACTGCTGGTGGAGTTTAAATTCCCCGAGGTTAGCCCGCTCCGGCACCAACACTTTTGAGTTGGAGAATACATCAAAGCTTTAAATTATCCGTCTAAATGTCAAAATTGTCTAAACCCTAAGGTTCATCCTACCCCAGACATAAGGTTGGATATCTTAGTAATAATTTGGTTCCCCAGTTTGGTATTTTTGGTTATACTCTTCTATGCTCTTCATATTCATACAGTGTTTGGCATTTTTAATATTTTTGGTAGAGCGCCTTTGATGAGTCTTGAATAGACGAAACGCGCGTCAGGCGTAGCAAAATTTATTGTCTGGAACTTTGTTGTCATTTGTATTTCTTTATCAGTAGGGGTAACCAATCCCAAATACAATAGGAACCTTCCTATAGTGGTTACAAACATCATATCATAATTTCATAACAATTGGTCAATATTTACTCACGTTATCGCACGGGAACCAAATGTCCCGAGACGACGACGACGATCGCCAAAATTTTGCGGTCGTATAAAAATAAAGTTGAAAACAGGAGATAAGATTAATAATTTCCGTACAATAATTTAAACTTAAGAATTACGCATATGTCACTTAACAACGGCCAGCTTTCGTCGGCTGCTGGTCTTATCTGATGATATAAATTACGTGGTGACGACGTTGTCTAAATGGTGACCAGACGGTGCTGGGGGGGGGGGGGGGGGGTACAGAATTACGTTGTGGGCACGTCATGTTCTAACGTTGTCACGACAACGTGCTGACAACGATAGGACGACGTCATATTGATTGCTTGGAAAAAGTTAGGAGGAACAAACTTTTCATTTTATGTAAATCAATAATGTGATCTTCCAATATTTATTTTCATTTTTGTTTTATGCAAATTTGTTTAATTATAGTTTATGGGTGGTATTCCCAGGGTCTCTTATCTGCCATGATCTGATTGGCGATAACTTTAACCTCAGCTTCACTGTGCCAGACAATTTATGGGTGTGTTAATGTCACTTGTCGGAGATTGAAATATGTTAGCATTTGTAGAAGGTTGTTGAATAGTTAAGGACGTTGTTTTATTTAAGTTTTTTTTTAATCGTGCAATTTATCTAAATATATTTATATAAATCGAATTTAAATTCTTTTAAAATGTCGCAAAGGAAACGTAAAAATAAAGACTTGTCATTGGAATACGAATCGCAGAATAAGCGTTCAAAGCAAGAGATACATGACTCTTTGGAAAAAGTGGGAATTAAGGTTCCATTAACATTTACGAAAGCACAAATCGAACAATTGTTAAGTGAGAATGTAAATTCTAATGACGTTATTGTGCAACATGGTGAAAATGCATCTATATCTAACGAACTTTCCGAAATTCTTTCCAATGTTAGATCCCTAAGTGAAACTGTTAAAAAAACACGGAGAAATGTTAGAGCGGTTGACAAACAAATCGTCTACGGTTACCACGGATGACCATACAGTGTTTATTCCAGATGCGACATCGGGACTAGTAGGCCATTTAGGAGTACATCAATCGCGCGGGCTATTTCGGGGTCATATCCTCACTTACATATGATAACCCCTGCACAAAGACAGACTATTCTTGAAGGCAAGTACATTAATTTGGCTGCTTTATTAGTACCTCCACATGAAAACAATGACATTCGTCAAATTGAAGCCGACGGTACCATTATTTCGATTTAACCCAAAGATGTTCGATTACAGCGTGATCTATCTTTACAAGAATTCATTGAAGCTTTTAACATTTATAAGAACGTCATTTGTGAGAACAGTGATAGGAGAATTGAGTTTGATGAATACTTACAAGACATTATAGACCTTGCGGTCAGATTTAAAGGGAATGTATTTTACGAGTACCACAAGATGTTTGCCAAGAAGGCCGCTAACATTAAACTAGTCAAAGGTTTGACCATCGATTGGTCAGTTCGCGATAAGAAAATGTACAATACTGTGTGCGTCGGTAAACCGTTAAACTCATGTTCTCATTGTGGGAGTTACTTACACTTCACTAAAGCATGCCAGTCGTCACAATCGAATTCTTCACAAGTTAGGAAAGTAATAAGCGAAAGGAATACAGATGTTTATGGCCGTCCGAAGATGTATTATGCGGGTCGCGAAGTGTGTAATCATTTTCTTGCTGGCTATTGCTATCGCGAACGCGATTGTAGATTCGTGCACGTTCAGCGTGATCAATTAAACAACAAAGGTCGCAAGCTACCACAGATACTGCCAGCTAACATTCCAACCAAAATTACAAAGCATGCTAATCAGAAATGACTAATTAATAGTGAGTCAATACTTCATGCAGCTTCTACGCCAGTTAATATTGTGCAATTGGAATATGAGCTTCGCTGTCACAAAGACAGATGTTTGGCTAATTTTGTTTTAAATGGTTTTAAGGAAGGTTTCGACACTGGACTTTCTGCAATTCCTAATTCTAAGTTTGAATGCAAAAATTTGCTTTCTACAAAGAAATTTCCGGATGATGTTACTAAATTTGTGCAATCCGAACTAGAAAATAATTTTATAATTGATCCGTTTAAATCGCCCCCGTATGATGTATATAGAGTGAGCCCGATTGATATTGTAGAAGGAAAATATTCGAAGAAAAAACGATTAATTTTAGATTTATCGTCGCCACATTGTAATCAAGAGCACAAGAGTTTAAATGACCTTATAAATAAAGAAGATTTTTCATTAACGTACATTAAGCTTGATGACGCTATAAAAATAATTAAAAGTTATGGTAAAGGTACCAAATGCTGTAGAACGGATATTTCAAATACATTTAAGCTTGTACCAGTTCCCCCTAGTTTATGGCATCTATATGGATTCAAGTGGAACGGTCATTATTATTTTTATACTAGATTAGCGTTTGGGTCGCGTTCAAGCCCTAAAATATTTGACTGTTTTTCATCTTTTATATGTTGGATTTTAGAAAACAATTATAACGTAAGGAATGTTCTTCATTTGTTAGACGATTTTTTAACTATTGACCCACCGGATAACGATGCCAATATTACTATGAATGTTATTTATAGCGTTTTTCAATCTTTAAATGTACCATTAGCTAAACATAAGACTGTTGGTCCCGTGACTGTTATCGAATATTTAGGCATAATTCTAGATACAGATAAAATGTTGGCGAAGCTTCCGGATGAGAAATTGTGTCGTATTAAATATTTATATCTAGTTTTCTTCAAAGACACACTTGTACTAAACGTGAGTTACTCAGTTTACTCGGACATCTCAACTTTGCTATGAGAGTCATTCCAGCAGGCCGTTCTTTTATTTCATATCTTTTGCAAATAGCTCACTCCGTCAAGGATTTACATCATCATGTAACCTTAACCGCGGGTTGTCGACAAGATTTAGATATGTGGTTTACATATCTTGATCAATGGAATGGTATATCGTTCTTCATTGATGATAATTATATTAGTGCTTCGGATTTTAATTTATTTACTGATGCTAGTTCGAAGTTTGGGTTTGGAGGTTACTTCCAAAATAGGTGGTTTCAAGGTGTGTGGCCTAGTGATATAACGTTAGAAAACAACGATTTATCAATGGCATATATGGAATTATATCCGATTGTTATTGCGTCTATATTATGGGGTTCAGAATGGTCGGGAAAGAGAATCTTGTTTCATTGTGACAACCAAGCCCCAGTGCATATTGTTCATAAAGGCAGATCTAAGTCAATATCAGTAATGAAATTAATGAGACGTCTTACTTGGTGTGCGGCAAAAAAAAAATTCGTTATTCCTTCAACTTATGTACCAGGGAAATTAAATAATATAAGTGATGCTCTTTCTCGTTTTCAGATGGATCGTTTTCGACGACTCTGTCCGACAGCATTACCGACTCCTTGTGTTTGCCCGCACCACTCAGAAATTCTATGGAATTAAATATTGCTGTTCGCAAGTTGTGGGAGACGAGTAAAAGTGCTGGCACTAGAAATTCGTATTTATCAGGATATAAGTGTTTGTGTAATTTTATTACTTTGCATTTTCCACCTGAAAATGTTTTATCTATTTTAAAAGAGCTATCAGAGGATTTTGTTTCCTATTGTCATTCTGTATTGAAATTGAAGCGTACCACACTTAAGCTGTATGTAGCAGGAGTAAGGCATTTTTCATTGTCCTTGTATAATCATAACCCGCTAGTGGACAAATATGGTTGTGTATTAATGAGGTTAGATAATATTGTTAAAGGAATAAAGACAAGTAGTACAAATGTTTGTAATGAAAAATTACCGATAACTTATGATGTGTTATGTAAATTGAATAATCATTTTGTGAATGTTATTTTTAATAAGCATATGGATTTTACTTTATTGAAGTGTTGTATTATGGCTTTTTTCGGCTTCCTGCGTTGCGGAGAGTTTACATGCAAACAAACATTTGATTCAGCATCTGACAGGACGATAAATAACATCTCTTTTGTCTCGTCGGAGTTGGTAACATTAAAATTAAAAGCCTCGAAGACAGATGTATTTCGCCAAGGCGTGACTATTAAACTGTTTAAGACAAACAAAGTTATTTGTCCGTACAACCAACTGAGAAAATACTTGAATTACCGCATGATTAATGGAGCTAGAGGCGATGATGCGTTATTTGTAGATGACAATGGCGATCCTCTTTGCCGAACAGTTTTCGTATCAAAATTAAAAACACTACTTTCGCAATTAGGACTCGACTCCAATAGATACAGTGGACATTCTTTCCACATAGGGGCTGCTACCTCATGCAACTCAAATTTAGTGCAGGACAACATGATTAAAACTTTAGGCAGGTGGAAATCAGACTGTTATACAAGGTATATCAGAACATCCGATGAGGACATCCGACAGGCGATGCTACAGATGAGCCAATGACTGTTGAATTCTTTATACCGTTAATTAACTTGTTCAATCTTTGTAATTTTATTGCCTTATTTTATTTTATTTTTCATTTTACTGTCAACACAATTGGTTACTTTAATAACATCATAATTTGGGGGACACTCGTGCGTTATAGACTACACCCGATACACTCGTTTGGGCAATCTAAATGGAATTCCCCATTTAATAGGGTAAATAATGAGATGTGAAATCAGTGTGCTCGTATCAGTATTAATAATGATGTGGAAATAATGGACATGGCGATTAATGGTTTTTCAAGAGGTGTGGAAAATGTACAAATAACAAATTAATAGATCTTATATAATTTGGTCACGTGCTTTAGAGGGAATGGCGAACATAAATGCAAATTTGTTTAATTACAGTTTATGGGTGGTATTCCCAAGGTCTCTTATCTGCCATGATCTGATTGGCGATAACTTTAACCTCAGCTTCACGGTGCCAGACAATTTATGGGTGTGTTAATGTCACTTGTCGGAGATTGAAATATGTTTGTAGAAGGTTGTTGAATAGTTTAGGACGTTGTTATGTTTAAGTTTTTTCCCACCTCCGCCCTCATCTCCAACCGTAAAACATGTTTTGTAAATATTTATATTTGTCTATATGTCTCATTACAGCTCTTTTTATGTCTATGTATGGTTAACATCATGACTGTTTATATTTGTAATAGCCCCCCTGTGGGAAAAAAAAATTGCAAATCAAATATCTTATCTTATAACTTATTCAAATTGGTAGTACACTTTTTTGTACGGGCAATCTAAATGGAATTCCCCATTTATTATGTTCCAAATTATTCGCCTGAGATATTAAGCAGCCTTAATTCACTGGACAATCATACAACTCGTGAACCGCTTCTTAGTATTCCAACTCGAAATAAGTGTTGGAGTCATTTAATATGTGCTTGGAAGTTTTTCTGAGAGATTGTACCAGCTCAGGTCGTAATCTGGGTATAATAACGTTATACTGGGCTGGGCCAGCGCTCAACAGTTTTCGTTTCAATATCTATAAATACCCTTATTACGCTTAAATTCACGAAATGTAAGGGGTCGCTCCACTCCCTCATCAACCCGGAGTTCTGTTTGGGTATGTAGTCTAGTCCGTAATCTCCCTGATAAGGAACATGCATACTTAATCACACCGTCCAGCGACAGGTGCCCTGATTTTGCGGATTTAAGGATTAGTGAAGGTGTACTGCCCTTAACGCCAAATTTGTTTATTAATTTTATATTAATGTAATTTGTTTTATGTTGCATATATATATGATGATGTTGGTTTTTGTAAATAATTAAATATGTATCAATTATATTTTATTTTTCAATAGTAATATACCATGTGGAATGAATTCGCATGACTGTCAATTGTCTAGAGTTAATAGGGTAAATAATGAGATGTGAAATCAGTGTGCTCGTATCAGTATAAATAATGATGTGGAAATAATGGACATGGCGATTAATGGTTTTTCAAGAGGTGTGGAAAATGTACAAATAACAAATTAATAGATCTTATATAATTTGGTCATGTGCTTTAGAGGGAATGGCGAACATAAATGGTATTAGCCAAATTTTGTTTAAGGATTGATACTATCAATATAATACAATGTTTATTAATTTCAATGTTATGTAATTTATTTGGTTCAAATACAAATTATGTTATTTTCAATGTTATATTATGTAATCATTTGTTAATACAAGTGTTACACTGCTGATTCATGACTCCTACAATATCGGCCAAGTTAAAAAAAAATGAAGGGTAACTGACAAAACAGTTACTGGGGCAATGGGGTCACGTTAAAACATTAACGTTAAATGTAAATGTGCACTCTTTAGAAGATGAAGGAAGAATATAATTTATAATGAGATACAACTTTGTTGTCATTTGTATTTGGAACACACGTTAGGGTTAGCACTGCTGGTGGAGTTTAAATTCCTCGAGGTTAGCCCGCTCCGGCACCAAAACTTTTGAGTTGGAGAATAAATCAAAGCTTAAAAGTATCCGTCTAAATTTCAAACTTGTCTAAACCTTAAGGTTCTTCCTACCCCAGACATAGGTTGAATATCTTAGTAATAATTTGGTTCCCTAGTTTGGTATTTTTGGTTATACTGTTCTATGCTCTTCATATTCATACAGTGTTTGGCATTTTCAATATTTTTGGTAGAGCGCCTCTGATGAGTCTTGAATAGACGAAACGCGCGTCAGGCGTAGCAAAATTTATTGTTTGGAACTTAGTTGTCATTTATATTTCTTTAACAGTAGGGAAAACCAACCCCAAATACAATAGGAACCTTCCTCTGTTGGTTACAAACATCATATCATAATTTCATAACAATTGGTCAATATTTACTCATGTTATCGCACGGGAACCAAATGTCCCGAGACGACGACGACGACATCGCCATAACATTATAAGATCGCCAAATGTTTTGCGGTCGTATAAAAATAAAGGTGAAAACAGGAGATAAGATTAATAATTTTCCGTACAATAATTTAAACTAAAGAATATCGAATATGTCATTTAACAACGGTCAGCTTTCGTCGGCTGCTGGTCTTATCTGATGATATAAATTACGTGGTGACGACGTTGTCTGAATGGTGACCAGACGGTGCTGGGGGAGGGTACAGAATTATGTTGTGGGCACGTCATATTCTAACGTTGTCACGACAATATGCTGACAACGATAGGACGATGTCATATTGATTGCTGGGAAAAAGTCAGGAGGAACAAACTTTTCATTTTATGTAAATCAATAATGTGATTTTCCAATATTTATTTTCATTTTAGTTTAATGGTATTAACCAAATTTTGTTTAAGGATTGATACTATCAATATAATACAATGTTTATTAATTTCAATGTTATGTAATATATTTGGTTCAAATACAAATTATGTTATTTTCAATGTTATATTATGTAATCATTTGTTAATACAAATGTTACACTGCTGATTCATGACTCCTACAATATCGGCCAAGTCCAAAAAAAATGAAGGGTAACTGACAAAACAGTTACTGGGGCAATGAGGTCACGTTAAAACATTAATGAGTGAGTGAGTGAGTGAGTTGGTGTTTTACGCCCGTGCAACGCTATATAGGTTATTTACAGGCGATGAACATGAAAAGGATGATGAAATGAACATGAAATGATGATGATAAATGAAATATGGGGATGGGGTGGGACACAAAGGACCGGTTAATTTTGAAGAACCACAGGAAAAGGGGAGAGGTGGGTAGGGGCGGAAAATTTAGCCTATGTGGTGCACTACTGGGCGGTCCACAAAGGGGTCTTTTACGTGCATGAAGCGTGGCACTCTTCACACACGTTGGCCCACTATGGTCGGCGGTCAGGGTTTCCGTATTATAGACCTGACAACCCCCGCGGACGAGGGCTACCCTATTCAGCCACCTAGGGTACACACTTGGTCGCTCTGTGGGCTGAGCACTGACCCGACGTCAGAATCCCAAGACCCTTAGTCGCCTCTTACGACAAGCTAGGCTCTGCTGCGGGCCTATTCGCCACCCGGGCCCCGCACGGGAGTTAAAACATTAACGTTTAATGTAAATGTGCACTCTTTAGAAGATGAAGGAAGAATATAATTTATAATGAGATACAAGCCAGAAACAGTAGTCTGACCCACCTGGTCTATTTTTAGTAACGCTGGCTATGTTTTTGACGAATCAAAAATCCAAACAAGTTTGGAGCAGGACACCCGTAGGATCATTCATAGCAAAATTACAAATAAATAACTCTGATGAGTCTTGAATAGACGAAACGCGCGTCAGGCGTAGCAAAATTTATTGTCTGGAAAAATTACAAATACCAAAAAGCGGGTATAAACGGTTAATTTGGATATGCTATATATCGATATTTCAAGGAGTAACCTCTCATCAGTAGCATTCAAACCAAAACATTGGAAGGTCAAAATCCAAAACAGTTGAAAACGAAAAGTACTCGAAACCAAAACATTCGAACAAGGAAGCCAAATCCAGCACCGAGGATATCGACCATGTGCATTACAAGGAAAGAAACCTGGTGTTCTCATCAATTTTGAATTTAACAACCGGAAATTTCAGCGACAAAACATTAGACATTTTATGGTAATTCGTGTCAGACAAGTCTGACTACCAGGCTTGTGATTATCCTCGGGGACCTCTGGTCCACCAGCAGCGGTTATCGCCCAGTGGTTTCAAAATTACAAATACCAAAAAGCGGGTATAAACGGTTAATTTGGATATGCTATATATCGATATTTCAAGGAGTAACCTCTCATCAGTAGCATTCAAACCAAAACATTGGAAGGTCAAAATCCAAAACAGTTGAAAACGAAAAGTACTCGAAACCAAAACATTCGAACAAGGAAGCCAAATCCAGCACCGAGGATTTCGACCATGTGCATTACAAGGAAAGAAACCTACTTTGTTGTCATTTGTATTTCGAACACACGTGAAGGTTAGCACTGCTGGTGGAGTTTAAATTCCCCGAGGTTAGCCCGCTCCGGCACCAACACTTTTGAGTTGGAGAATACATCAAAGCTTTAAAGTATCCGTCTAGATTTCAAAATTGTCTAAACCTTAAGGTTCTTCCTATCCCAGACAAAGGTTGAATATCTTAGTAATAATTTGGTTCCCCAGTTTGGTATTTTTGGTTATACTGTTCTATGCTCTGCATATCCCTAGTGTTTGGCATTTTCAATATATTTGGTAGAGCACCTCTGATGAGTCTTGAATAGACGAAACGCGCGTCAGGCGTAGCAAAATTTATTGTCTTGAACTTTGTTGTCATTTGTATTTCGAACACACGTGAAGGTTAGCACTGCTGGTGGAGTTTAAATTCCCCGAGGTTAGCCCGCTCCGGCACCAACACTTTTGAGTTGGAGAATACATCAAAGCTTTAAATTATCCGTCTAGATTTAAAAATTGTCTAAACCCTAAGGTTCTATAGGTTGAATATCTTAGTAATATTTTGGTTCCCCAGTTTGGTATTTTTGGTTATACTGTTCTATGCTCTTCATATTCATACAGTGTTTGGCATTTTCAATATTTTTGGTAGAGCGCTTCTGATGAGTCTTGAATAGACGAAACGCGCATCAGGCGTAGCAAAATTTATTGTCTGGAACTTTGTTGTCATTTGAATTTCTTTAACAGTAGGGGCAACCAATCCCAAATACAATAGGAACCTTCCTCTAGTGGTTACAAACATCATATCATAATTAAGTCTCCCAAACGAAGTTTGGAGACTTATTGTTTTTGTTGCGTTTCTTCTTATTATTATTATTTTTCTTCTTCTTCTTTCTCGCGCCGCCAACTCTGTCCGGGGCACTTTTGTATTTTATACTTGACTGATTGATTTCAAATTTTGCACAGTGGTAGAACCCTATGAGATGTGGCATGTACCTGAAATTCAAGTATGGGGACTCCCCAGGGGCTGTGCCACGCCCCCCTAAATACCTCAAAAAATGATTTTTTTTAACATGTTGAAAGAAGTTCAAATTGCTACCTTATGACCATATATATTATTACTCCTTATGATAAGACAAATCATTTGGTACCATAGGGGCCCTATGGAGGTCAATCTTTGCCCCTCAAATTATTACTCCTTATGAATTTAACAATAGGGGAGTCTGAGATGATGACATGGGAGTCATGATTGGGAAACTTCGTTTGGGAGACTTTGTAACAGTTTCACTGTTACACTTATTACTTGTTTCATAACAATTGATCAATATTTACTCACGTTATCGCACGGGAACCAAATGTCCCGAGACGACGACATCGCCATAACATTATAAGATCGCCAAAATTTTGCGGTCGTATAAAAATAAAGGTGAAAACAGGAGATAAGATTAATAATCTTCCGTACAATAATTTAAACTTAAGAATATCGAATATGTCATTTAACAATGGTCAGCTTTCGTCGGCTGCTGGTCTTATCTTATGATATAAATTACGTGGTGACGACGTTATCTGAATGGTGACCAGCTCATATTCTAACGTTGTCACGACAACGTGCTGACAACGATAGGACGACGTCATATTGATTGCTGGGAAAAAGTAAGGAGGAACAAACTTCATTTTATGTGATCTTCCAATATTTATTTTCATTTTAGTTTAATGGTATTAGCCAAATTTTGTTTAAGGATTGATACTATCAATATAATACAATGTTTATTAATTTCAATGTTATGTAATTTATTTGGTTCAAATACAAATTATGTTATTTTCAATGCTATATTATGTAATCATTTGTTCATACAAATGTTACACTGCTGATTCATGACTCCTAGAATATCGGCCAAGTTCAAAACAATGAAGGGTAACTTAGAAAACAGTTACGGGGGCAATGGGGTCACGTTAAAACGTTAATTATAAATATGCACTCTTTAGAAGATGAAGGAAGAATATAATTTATAATAAGATGAAGAATTATGCAATAAATTATAACGATTGTTTATGCTCTTAAGGCAAATGTGAGATTCATTAAGTGACCAGGCATAAATTTATATGGCTATATTTGCAATTTATAACGATGCACCATAAACACTTTTATTAATATTGGTTTCACACAAGCTAATTTTTGAAGTTTATTTCTGGAGTCATTAATCTATCGTTGTAATATATAATTTTGTATGAAAAATCACATAATAATGATATGCAGTAATACAACCTTTGGCAGTGAAATAAGTGGGCAATTGGGTTTGGTGGTTCTCTAGTTCGATTTACGATACAAACAGCATCTTGATTCGAAGATGTTCAAAACTAATCTCAAGAACTGTCTTAACAAGTGGTTGGTTTCCAAACTCTGTGTGTTGGCGTAGGTGCTGGGACTCGTATTAAAAGCGATGTGCTAGTGTCTGCGCCAAGCTCACGTTTGGCATTCAACTGCTGTTCTTATAAATTATTATTTATTTTAATACTAAAAGTAATTATAATTTTAATATATTATTTTTGCTCAACAAGTGTAAGTTGAAGTGAAGTCTTAGAATGTTTATCTTAGAATGTTTATCTTAGTCTGAAGTAATCATTTTACTGTCTTTGATTTGTATCTATTGTGATTAGCATCAAGTGAAAGACTCAGAGACATTTTAAATGAACATTAATCTCGATCTATTGTTATCAGTACGATGAGTATTTGTTATAATTGATTCGTAAGTCTCTTTCGAATATAAAAGCTGACGTTTGGAATTCAACTACTGTTCTTATTAATCATTATTATTTTAATACTGAAAGACGCACAGCACAAAACATCAAAGCCCCCCTCGTTAGAAGAGCCTGAGGTAATAACAACAGCAAATGAACAACAACAAAACGACCCTTAATGTTACCTAGGAGAGTTTGTTTAGAATGTACTTATATACATATTTTGAAATCGAATGTTAATATACACGTGAGTGAGTGAGTTGGTGTTTAACGCCCGTGCAACGCTATTTAGGTTATTTACAGGCGATGAACATGAAAAGGAGGAAGTCCCGTGCGGGGCCCGGGTGGCGAATAGGCCCGCAGCAGAGCCTAGCTTGTCGTAAGAGGCGACTAAGGGTCTTGGGATTCTGACGTCGGGTCAGTGCTCAGCCCACAGAGCGACCAAGTGTGTACCCTAGGTGGCTGAATAGGGTAGCCCTCGTCCGCGGGGGTTGTCAGGTCTATAATACGGAAACCCTGACCGCCGACCATAGTGGGCCAACGTGTGTGGAGAGTGCCACGCTTCATGCACGTAAAAGACCCCTTTGTGGACCGCCCAGTAGTGCACCACATAGGCTAAATTTTCCGCCCCTACCCACCTCTCCCCTTTTTCCTGTGGTTCTTCAAAATTTACCGGTCCTTTGTTTCCCACCCCATCTCCATATTTCATTTATCATCATCATTTCATGTTCATTTTATCATCCTTTTCATGTTCATCGCCTGTAAATAACCTATATAGCGTTGCACGGGCGTAAAACACCAACTCACTCACTCACTCACTGAAAAGGATGATAAAATGAACATGAAATGATGATGATAAATGAAATATGGGAATGGGGGTGGGACACAAAGGACCGGTAAATTTTGAACAACCACAGGAAAAAGGGGAGAGGTGGGTAGGGGCGGAAAATTTAGCCTATGTGGTGCACTACTTGGCGGTCCACAAAGGGGTCTTTTACGTGCATGAAGCGTGGCACTCGTCACACACGTTGGCCCACTATGGTCGGCGGTCAGGGATTCCGTATTATAGACCTGACAACCCCCGCGGACGAGGGCTACCCTATTCAGCCACCTAGGGTACACACTTGGTCGCTCTGTGGGCTGAGCACTGACCCGACGTCAGAATCCCAAGACCCTTAGTCGCCTCTTACGACAAGCTAGGCTCTGCTGCGGGCCTATTCGCCACCCGGGTCCCGCACGGGAGTGTTAATATACACATGCTATCATTTATTTTGTTATTGTCATGTAGATAAGCACTTTTTTGTTGATTATTACAGTTCACTTAAGGTTTTATTTTACAATCATCTGGTCGCGTTTCCTGTTCTTTCCTTATAATGCACATGGTCGATATCTGGCTTCCTTTGTTGAACGTTTTGGTTTTGAGTACTTTTCGTATTCAACAGTTTTGGATTTTGAACTTCAAATGTTTTGATTTAAATGCTACTGATGGGAGGTTGCTCCTTGAAATATCGATATATAGTATACCCAAATTAACCGTTTATACCAGAGATTTGATATTTGTAATTTCCAATTCAGTTACATTTTATAACTGATTTTTGTTTCGGAAATTATAATATTTCTCCTTTACGATTTTTGATTAGTGAAATGATATAGGATTTCAATAGTTTAACAGAAATAATTTATGTCTTATTGACTCGATAGGTTTAATTGGTGGTTTGGATTTTTTGTGAGGAGAAATACATTGTATTTTATAGGGTAAGATAATTATACGAATTATTTAGCAATTAAACATTCACACACTTATACTAAGTCATTCAATTTGCAAATGGCTCCACCATTTCTTGCACACAAAATAGAGTTCTAGGCATAATGTCCATTTGTCTTCGACGCAACTTACAAAAATCGACTGGCACGGGGTCACAGTGCAATTTCTGATTCAAATTGATCTAAGTATGATAGAGGGCAGAAACTATGACTGCATTATTTAGATGAAAGGTGGTAACAATATTCAGACAGATTCGTCAGAAGAAGAAATCGTATTTAAGTTGATTACATCTTGTTCATTGGTAATATAAGATGTAGGGTGAAATGCGTTGTGATGTGTGCACTAATCACAAAGTATTATGAGTACAATTTCAGGGAAAAAAAGTTTTCTTGGGGAAAGACAGGATTCAAAATAAATACAAGGAAATGTATTTAAAAAAACAGAGAGTGAGTGAGTGTTTTGGTGTTTTACGCCCGTGCAACGCTATATAGGTTATTAACAGGCGATGAACATGAAAAGGATGATAGAATGAACATGAAATGATGATGATAAATGAAATATGGGGATGGGGTGGGACACAAAGGACCGGTAAATTTTGAAGAACCACAGGAAAAGGGGAAAGGTGGGTAGGGGCGGAAAATTTAGCCTATGTGGTGCACTACTTGGCAGTCCACAAAGAGGTCTTTTACGTGCATGAAGCGTGGCACTGTTCACACACCATACGTTGGCCCACTATGGTCGGCGGTCAGGGATTCCGTATTATAGACCTGACAACCCCCTCAGACGAGGGCTACCCTATTCGCTGAGCACTGAACCGACGTCAGAATCCCAAGACCCTTAGTCGCCTCTTACGACAAGCTAGGCCCTGCTGCGGGCCAATTCGCCACCCGGGCCCCGCACGGGACCAAAAAAAAACCAACAAAAAACAGAGAAGATAAACGAAATTTTAAAAAGGAAATTATACAGATATATCATTTTGGTATCATAATAGTCTTTTTAGAACAGAGATAAATTTGCCAATGATAGAATCCACATGAGCTGTAAGGGCCAATTCTACTTGTTCAAATCTTAAAGTGGAGCGATAATAGTAGACTGCCGAACGCTAAACAATATTTAACAGTAAAAAGGTTAATAAACATTAATATATTTCAATGAAAAATAAATAAAATAATATTAATTATATTAGAGGAATTAATGATGTTATTAAAAAAGTAACTAAATCAGAGATATCAGAGACCAAATCCAAGCAGTAAAATTTTTAAAATTTATTTTTCATCTAATGGCAGTTTTTTGTAAGCATGATGCCTTCTAAGAGAAAGGCCAGTGAGAGTGTAACCGAGGCTGTGTCAAAGATGAAAAGGGCAAATGCTAGGCCTAAAAAGTTTTCACAAGTGTCTATTCCTGCAACCACGATGTCAATACAAGACAAAGTCAACCAGGTGGAAGAAGCTGTAACCTCTAGGCTAGTTAGTGCTGTACTCCCAAGCAGCACGATTTCGGCTATATCCGGGAGATGAACATGAAAATGGTGATACAATGCACATGAAATGATGATGAAGTGGAGAAAATGGGGACATAGGGCCAATCGGGTAGAATAGTTTTGACTGCCACTGGAAAAAGGAGTGAATGGGTAGGGACGGGAAATTTAGCCTCCTGCATGGGGATCCTACGGGTCCTACTCTTACCGAGACCTGCAGCAGGGTTCTTTAACGTGCGAGGAACGTGACATTTTTCCCCCAACACGGTGCACCACTATGGTTTGCGGTCAGGTTTTCTGCATTATCGCCTGACGACCCCGCATCTCTCGATGTCAGGGCTGCCCCATTCAACCATCTGGGGCACACATCCCAGTCGCTTTGTTGGCAAAGCGGCCTGACCCCGATGTCAGGTTTCTGAGCGCTCTTTAGTGGACTTTTACCGACAAGCTTAGCGCTGCTGCGGGCCTATTCGCCTCCCGGGCCCCGCACAGGACACCTCTAGGCTAGAGACGCCATTATAGTTAACAGGGTTAATATGTCAGTGAACTACGAGGATGCTCGGCAAGCTATTGGGATAAGCATAGATGAACTTAACAAGGAAATTGAAGGTACAAGTTATCGTTCAAATCTTGATCAAAGTACTTATGAACTCTGCACCTATTTTTCCTAAATGTACACAATCAGATTTTTCAAGTAGCTCTATACAGCCCGGAAGTGATATTAAAAGATATAAAATTCGGGAGACGGATTTATATAAGGCTTCAAAGTCTTGTTTCTGAATCCCGTGATTAATTTGTTGTATTATTTTCTCATTGTCTCATGTTCAATATTTGAAAAATGTATTCGCAAATTAATTAATAAATATGTTTACACTAAGATATAAAATTAGATATGGGCCGGGAAATATATTGGTTTCCAATCACTCTTTGGCCCTGAAGATACAACTAACCAGTTAAAATTACAAGTAGAGATAGACCGTGACAATCCCAAGCTGAAATTAGTGGACAACCAGCGCCCCCCCAAAAAACACTATCCCTCACATAATATAATGGCTTATGGCGTGGAATAAATTGTACAAAAGATCTTGAGTTTGATAAAGTTCTACCACATCATCTGAACACAATACTAGAAATGTCAAAAGAAAAAGGTGACTGGGCTTTTTTTTCGTAAACTCATTGAAAGGGGAATCGCGAGTTGGAGTACCACTCGCATAGAATTCTATCTGAATGCAAATCTCTGAACGGAGGTTTGAAAATGGAAATTTAAAAATGGCATTTTGGGGTGTGCTTTACATATCACAAGTTGTATTTTTGGTCCCTTTGGGGGTCCCTTACTTCTAAATAAAAAAAGGGGAAACCCAAAATCAAAACCGGCATATCTTTGTTAAATTATAAAGCAATTTGCTAAGAACAAATAAAATGTTTGAATTTTTGGCCCCTTAGGGTCCATAATTTCATAACGATTAAAGGGGGCACCAAAATCAATCCTATTTATCTTTCTATGATATGAAACATTATTGTAAAATTTCACAGCATTTGGTAAACCGGAATAAAAGTTATTGTGGATAAAAACAAAAAGAAGCATTCTTGACCTCTTTCCTTTATTATGGTTAGGGTTTTATATCAATCGGACAACTAGAACTAAAGTTATTATGGGAACACTAAAGTTAACAGACAACGCAGACGACGACGACGACAGCATCATACTATTATTCGTGTAAAAAAAAATAGAAGAACAAAATATTGTATTTTGGAAACTGTACTTTTTTATGACTCTGATAATAGCAATGATAACAAACTCAGGCTGTATAGAAAACTCAAATTGAATTATAAAATTGTAACATTCCTTCATAGCTATCGAAGATAGAAATTCTCAAAGATTCGCAATTTGGTTAGTTAGTTAGTTATTGCTTTACTCCCAAGCAGCACGCTTTCGGCTATATCGGGCAGATGAACATGAAACTTGTGATATAATGAACATGAAATGATGATGAAGTGGAGGAAATGGGGATACAAGGCCAATCGGGTAGGATAGTTTTGACTGCCACAAAAGGAGTGATGGGTAGAGACGGGAAATTTGGCCTCCTGCATGGGGATCCTACAAGTCCTATTCTTTCGTTCTTAATATTATTTCAGAGTTTGGCTTTAGGGCCGTATGGTGAGTGAGTTGGTGGTTTACGCCCGTGCAACGCTATATAGGTTATTTACAGGCGATGAACATGAAAAGGGTGATAAAATGAACATGAAATGATGATGATGAATGAAATATGGGGGTGGGATGGGAAACAAAGGACCGGTATATTTTGAAGAACCACAGGAAAAGGGGAGAGGTGGATAGGGGCGGAAAATTGAACCTATGTGGTGCACTACTTGGCGTACCACAAAGGGGTCTTTTACATGCATGAAGCGTGGCACTCTCCACACACGTTGGCCCACTATGGTCGGCGGTCAGCGGTCAGGGTTTCCGTATTATAGACTTGACAACCCCCGCGGACGAGGGCCGCCCTATTCAGCCACCTAGGGTACACACTTGGTCGCTCTGTTGGCTGAGCACTGACCCGACGTCAGAATCCGAAGACCCTTAGTCGCTTCTTACGACAAGCTAGGCTCTGCTGCGGGCCTATTCGCCACCCGGGTCCCGCAAGTGCCGTGTGGAGGTCGTAGAAAGCTTACCCGTCCTTCAGTTGTATGCTCTTATATATTTTCGAGTACTGGAATATGTCTTGGAAAGACAGAGTTGACATTTTTCGAAAATTTGACGTTTGGCTTTTTCTTTAGAATTTAATCAATTTATCTGTTTGGTCATTGTTGTAATATTTTTGGCTTCTGTTTTTGTATTATCAAATCTAATATTCTACCGGTTTTCCAAGTTTTCTACTCCTAGCGTGCCTGATGAAGGTCAATCCAGAAAAGCGCTTCACACGCAGTGAAATTTGGCTGTTGTACATTTATCAAAATCATTTCAATATGTGGATCGTGTCTTTCTGGCACATATTCCATATTCTTTCGTTTTTAATCTTACTGAAACCTGCAGCAGGGTTCTTTCACGTGCGAGGAACGTGACATTTTCCCCCAACACGGTGCACCACTATGGTTTGTGGTAAGGTTTTCCGCATTATCACCTGACGACCCCGCATCTCTTGATGTCAGGGCTGCCCCATTCAACCACCTGGGGCACACATCCCAGTCTCTTTGTGGGCAAAGCGGCCTGATCCGATGCCAGGTTTCTGAGCGCTATTTAGTGGACTTTTACCGACAAGCTTAGCGCTGCTGCGGGCCTTTTCGCCACCCGGAACCCGCGCGGGTAAATAGCAATTTGGAAATTGAACAAGAGGCTCCGAGGAGCCTGAATCGCTCACCTGGTCTTGATATCAACCCAATGAAGATCTTTGTACAGCTCTTCTCTTTCAGAAATAGATTTCATGCTGTAGGCCAAAAAAGTGCAAAATGTTATTTTAAGGGCCGTCTGAACACTTTTACTCTTTAGAGACTTTTGTTAAGAGCTTAATGAACTGAACATTTAGGCATTCATTTTCATTCAATAGGCCAAAAACACTATTTTTCGCCTTAAAGGGACTGTAACCCCTATAAGGGGTAATCTGACAACTTCGACTCTATGACGACTTTTGTAGAGCTTAATGAGCTGAACATTTAAGCAGGCAACAGCTTTTCTCTATCTGCAATAGTTTTCATTTTATAGGCCAAAACACTATTTTTCGCCTATAAGGGGCTGTTACCCCTATAAAGGGTCATCTGACAACTTTGGCCCTATGAAGACTTTTGTAGAGGTAAATGAGATGAACATTTAAGCAAGCAACAGCATTAGCTATCTGCAAGTTTTCATTCAATAGGCCAAAAACACTTTTTTTCGCCTTTAAGGGGCTGTTACCCCTATAAGGAGTCATCTGACAACTTCAACTTTGTAGAGCTAAATGAGCTGAACATTTAAGCCTGCAACAGCTTTTCGATATCTGCAATGGTTTTCATTCCATAGGCCAAAAACACTATTTTTCGCCTATTAGGGGCTGTAACCCCTATAAGAGGTCATCTGACAACTTTGACCCTTTGTCAAATCATATGTATAAATATTTGACAAAATACAAATTTTTACACCCTGCTCAGTCAGGTTTCCGACCACACCACTCTTGTCAAACAGCTCTTATCAAAATTGTTGATATATGGTTACATGAAATGAACAATTGAAACATCAATTTGGCCGTATTTCTGGATTTTAGAAAAGCATTTGATGTTGTTGATCATACGTTATTATGTCAGAAACTTCAGTTATATGGGTTTTCTCAAAATGCTCTCATGATTTTTTTTTAAATCATATTTAACCAATAGAAATCAGCAAGTAAAGATTGGAAGTTTTTATTCTGAACAGAACCTTATTAAATATGGCGTTCCTCAAGGCTCTATTATTTGACCCCTTTTATTTGTTATTTACATAAATGACCTCCCATTATCAATTAAAAATTGTATAACGGATTTATTTGCTGATGACACCACCTTACATAAGTCTGGTAAAGATCTGGAAGATCTTCAAGCCAAAGTCCAGCAAGACTTGATACATGTTGAACAATGGTGAAAAAAACAACATGTTTATTAATACTGAAAAAACCAAATGTATGCTTATTGGCACTAAACAAAGACAGATCTCTTTAAACAACCAGCCATTGGCGCTTTTAATAAATTCTGAAATTTTTAAATTTTCAGAATGTGAAAAACTGTTAGGTGTGAACATTGGTAAAAATCTTAGTTGGAAGGGCAAAATTGACAATATTTGTAAAAACATTTCTTCAAGAATTTACCTATTAATAAAAATAAAGAAATTTTTAAACCATGCTGCTAGAAATACTTTTTATGATGGGTATATCCTCCCTTTAATTGACTATTGCTGTGTTGTGTGGGGTGGGTGTGGAATTGATTTACTGTCAAGAATAGTTAAACTTCAAAAAAGAGCTGCTAGAGTAATTTTAGATGCTGATCCCTTTGCACCATCAGAACCTTTATTTAAAAACCTAGGCTGGATGACTGCCGACAAGCGAATCAAGTATCATAAATACTTGCTTATGCATAAAATTATAAACGATGATGCTCCAGTTTATCTTACAAGCATGTTTAATTTTTCTGATAACCCATACCTTTTAAGAAATAATGACTCAATGAAAAAATTGATTGTTCCAAGACCAAAAATTGAGATGTACAAGTAATCATTCTTATATTCTGGTTCAAATGATTTACCCACGACCTTTCATAATGTACCAAACAAAAATTTGTTCAAAACAAAAATAAGGAAATTTTTACAATCACATATTTAGTTGTTTAGGGAAAAACAATTAACTTTTGTATTGCATTGAATGATAAGCAAGCAACAACATTTCTCTATCCGCAATAGTTTTCATTCTATAGGTCAAAAACACTATATTTCGCTTATATGGGGTTGTGTTGTGAAGATGAGTTTAATTTTTTTTTATTGATGATCCCTCATTTCCAGTTATGAATGTAAATGATATGTTTATTCTTTGATCGGGCAGAGATACAATGTTACATATTACTCGTATCGTATTTTTGGTACTAAAATATTGTGATGAAGAACCCAATTAAAATTTTTCGACATTTTTCGCAATTGAAAAGAACTTCGTGAAAAAAATGAAATCTCTTGATTCTTTTCTTCATAATTTAGTTCAGTTTTTCTAACAAATTAATAGTTATCATGGCTTTAAACAAAAGAAGTTATCGAACAATATTATTCAGAGTGTTTTTGGAAATTTCGATCCATCTTAGGGTGCAACCATTTGATTTTTAAGGGGGGCTATGGATATTTTCTTCGTCTTGCCTTTTTAATTTCGGGAAAAAAGTCAAGCCTGGATTTTTAGACGCGTTCGCAAGCGCAAATTATCGTTTAAAGCAACTATAATTTTTATTTCTGGATTTTAGACATCCTGCCTTTTTACTTCAAAATTCATCAGCTACTTAGTTAGTAAGTTATTGCTTTACTCACAAGCAGCACGATTTCGGCTACATCAAAGATGTCAAAGGAGCTACATTATTGTAGCTATATTTTAGTATCAAATCTGACAACAAATTGAATGGATTGCGCCCGGTGCGGGTCATGGGACCGAATTGTAGCACCGCCAATTCAGAGATTTCGAAGGACATGAATTAAGGGACGGACCATTTAATTTGAAGGGGGGGCCATGGTTTTTTGTTTTGATCAGAATTTTTTTCCGCGCAGAGCGCGGTCAAAATATTTATTTTTCGAAGGCGTTGCGACTGAATATTTTTTTCATTATCAGCATTATTTTTTATAGCAGGAATCCTTCTTCAGAATATTTATTTTCTTACGCTCTGTTGCCAAAATATTTTTTTCATCAAAAATAGTTTTCAGATTATTTTTTAGGAAAAAACTAGGCCCCCCCCTTCAAGTTTAATGGTCGGTCGCTAATCTACCCATTGGTGAGTGTTGCTTAAAAGATTTTTTCCGAATGTATTTCGAATGATATGTATAATTAGAATGAACCATATGTGACGAATAATGTGACATTTATGAGACCTCTTACAAATTTCAGCGACCCATGGCACATAGCGAGTCTATACCTGTTTAGGTATTAAAAGTCGATGCAGAGGGGCTTTCCCCTAGTCACGACTATAAATACCCATCAGTCAGTCAGCGACACGTTGAAGCATATTAGTTAGTTAATTATTGCTCTACTCCCAAGAAGCGCAATTTCGGCTATATCCGGGAGATGAACATGAAAGTGGTGATACAATGAACATGAAATGATGACGAAGTGGACGAAATGGGGACACAAGACCAATCGGGTAGGAGAGAGTTTTGACTGCCACTGGAAAAAGGAGTGATGGGTAGGGACGGGAAATTAAGCCTCCTGCATGGGGATCCT
Organism: Arcuatula senhousia; assembly: GCA_963971305.1. Classification (NCBI taxonomy): domain Eukaryota; kingdom Metazoa; phylum Mollusca; class Bivalvia; order Mytilida; family Mytilidae; genus Arcuatula; species Arcuatula senhousia. The sequence continues at coordinate 13,068,040 of OZ020310.1, forward strand.
ACGGGTCCTACTCTAACCGATACCTGCAGCAGGGTTCTTTAACGTGCGAGGAACGTGACATTTTTCCCAACACGGTGCACCACTACGGTTTGCGGTCAGGTTTTCCACATTTTCGCCTGACGACCCCGCATCTCTGAATGTCAGGGTTCCCACATTCAACCACCTGGGGCACACATCCCAGTCGCTTTATGGGCAAAGCGGCCTGACCCCGATGTCAGGTTTCTGATCGTCTCTAGTGGACTTTTACCGACAAGCTTAGCGCTGCTGCGGGCCTATTCGCCTCCCGGGCCCCGCACGGGACCGTTGAAGCATATAGTTATCGACCTATATCGGCCCATCTGGTAAATGCAGCTGACGAAATATATAACGTTTTGCTGTGTATTGACATTGTTTTAGTTAACCTATATTTAGTTTTTATACGACCGCAAAAAATTTGCGGACGTATTATGGTATGATGCTGTCGTTGTCGTCGTCGTCGGTGTCTGTTAACTTTTTAGTTCCAGTTATGCGATTGCTATGAAACTTGACAATGATGTTCCTTACCATAAAAGGATGAATGGGATTGATTTTGGGGGTACCCCATATTTCGTTTAGAAATTAGGGGCCAAAAAAGGGCCAAAAATACTACTTTTTTGTTTGTTTCCACAATAACTTTAGTTCTAGTTATCCGATTGCTATGAAATTTGACAGTGATGTTCCTTACCATACAAAGATGAATGGGATTGATTTTTGGGGTCCCCCCTTTTTTGTTTCGAAATTAAGGGCTCAAAAGGGGCAAATAATTCAAATATTTTACTTGTTTCCACCATAACTTTGGTCATAGATGGCCTATTGCTGTGAAATTTGTCAAGAATGTTTCTTACAATAAAAGAATGAACTTGCCGAATTTTTGCGCCCCCTTTCTCCCCATTGTGAAATCAGGGGCCAAATAAAAACTTTTTTATTTGTGGTCCGATTTTAAATTTTTTTTGCATTTTTGTTCTTGTGAAATAGCGGATACAAAATTAAGAATTAATTATTGCGACCCCCCCTTTTTTCCCCATATTACGTAATTAGGGGCCAAATGGGGCCAATATCGAAACTTTTTTATTTGTGGTCCGATTTTGAAAATTTTTTTTGCAAGTTTATTCTTGTCAGGTAGCGAATCCAAATTTGACAATTAAGTTTTGCGAACATCCCTTTTTTTCACTTGTTTTGTAATTAGGGGTTAAAAGGGGCATTAATCAAAACTTTTTTATTTCTGGTTTGTTTTTGAAATTTTTTTTTGCAAGTTTATTTTTGTCAAGTAGCGAATTTAAATTTGAGAATTTATTTTTGCGACCCCACCCCTTTTTCACCTGTTACCTAATAAGGGGCAAAAAGGGGCCGAAATCGAAACTCTTTTAATTCTTGTCAGATTTTGACAATTTTTTTGCAAGTTTATTCTTGTCAAGTAGCAGATATATTTTTGTGTCCCCTTTTTTTCTTTTATGTTATTAGGGACCAAAAGGGGCCAAAATCGTAACTTTTTCATTTCTTGTCGGATTAAGAAATTTTTTTTACAAGTTCATCCTTGCCAAGTAGAAATTCTAAATTTAAGAATAAATTTTTGCGTCCCCAACCTTTTTTTCGCTAATTACCTAAGGGACTGTAATCATAATTTTATTTTCGATTTTTTATTTTTTTCCCCAAACATTATTCTTTTCAAGAGTAGAATACAAAATTGAAAATTTATATTTTTACTCCCTGGGTAGTCCGAGATTGCTCTGACGTCCTCGGCATTTTTCCAGCAAGCTGGAACACGGGATTTTAACGAACGCTTACTAAATGTAAAATTACTCTAACATCAGTCATTTGCAAAACAAGACTAAATTGATACTTTCAAAGTATATCACTACTAGAAACAACCTGATATAATTCAGAAAAAATAAGAAAAATTTAAGAGCTGATCTTGAACTTTATCAATTGCATCAAGTTCAAGATCAGCAAAATAATGTACAAATTAAAAATTGTTTTAATTATTCAAGATATTTCTCTTTAAAATATGTTGTATTTTGATTCTAAATAACCAAATGTTTCATAATACAAATGACAACAAAGTTCCAGACAATAAATTTTGCTACGCCTGACGCGCGTTTCGTCTATTCAAGACTCATCAGAGGCGCTCTACCAAAAATATTGAAAATACCAAACAATGTATAAATATGAAGAGCATAGGACAGTATGACCAAAATATCAAACTGGGGAACCAAATTATTACTAAGATAATCAACCTATGTCTGGGGTAGGAAGAACCTTAGGGTTTAGACAATTTTGAAATTTAGACGGATAATTTAAAGCTTTGATGTATTCTCCAACTCAAAAAGTGTTGAGACCAAAATATATATGCAACAATGATGATAAAGTTGCTTAATTTATCTCGGAAGTGCACAACAAAACTGTTGTGCAAAATCCCGTGTTTTTGATATGGAAGGAGCTCTGACGTCCCACGGCACCAGCTTGCTGGAAAAATGCTGAGGACGTCAGAGCAATCTCGGACTACTCCCTGGGTCGAAAATCCATCAGAGAAGCATGTGTCAAAAACCTTTGTCAGTCCACCATGGGTTGCATGTGTCCAGAGCAATAGACTATCCATATTGGGCCTAAAACGTACAGGGTTCAACATGTTGCGGTCGTATCATGCTGCGCTCGGCGAAGCTTTTTAGTTAGTATGAACCATATTTGACGAAATAAAATGACGTCGGTTTAATTTCGAACAAAAAGAAGTGGTCCAGTTTTTGGTATGTTGTTGGTATTCAGCTTTTAAGGAAGTAAATCCAACCAAGACTACCAAATTGATTGATGAATGATAACCATCTTATAAACCTTGACACCCTAATCATGTGGATTTGTTTGCCAATAGCTACAAAAGTGTAAGCTCCTTTGACATTATTGATTTGGCGGCGGTGCGTCGTTTTACCACAGAACGCTATTAAAACGCCACAAAACAGTTTCAAATAAATAGAAAATTAACAAAAAAACTAACAAAATTCAAAATGGGTCCACGTTTTGCTCCTTTGAAATCTTTGGTTAGGCGGAGCTACAATGCGGTCCTATTACTCGTAATGGAGCAAATCGAATTTCTTTCTCCAACTCAAACAAAGCTTCATGATGGTTCGGAAATACCAATGACACTCTGAATAACATTGAGTTAATAAAAACATTTATCGAAAGTCACAGGTTAGGAAACCAACATTTTCAAAATTCTGATCCTGAATTTCATCATATTAGTTCAGGATCAAGATCCTTCGAAAATTGATATTTTCACGAAATTCTTTTAAACTGCGCTAAATGTCGGAAAATTTATGCTGAATTCGTCAATAAAATACTGTAAGCGGTATTTTAATACCAAAGTTGACGTCTAATTGATTGAATTGCACCCGGTGTGATTTCACTTTCGGCGTTGCTCCGTTACGAGAAATGGGCCTGCATTGTAGCTCCGCCCAATCAAAGCTGTCAAAGGAGCTACATTATTGTAGCTAATGCAACCCGTTTTAGACTGACAATGACCATTTAGAAGAAAATATATTTAAGATTCTTATATCGGACAAGAATTAAAGAAATTAATGAAATAAGACAAACAAATGAAAGTTTCTATTCCCCCCTTTGTCCCCCTCATTGCTAAACAGAAAAGGTGGGTGAAAAAAAATCCTACATTTTAAATCCAATACATGACAAAAATTAATAACTTGATTTTTTTTTTTCTAAATCAGACCATAAATAAAATGGTTGCATTTCCCCCCGGGCCCCTCATTTCTCAAAAAAAAAAAAAAAAACAAAACAAAAAAAACCAAGAGGTCTCAACATCATTCCAATCAATCATTTCATGGTAAAGAACATTTTTGAAATATTTTAAAGCAATTAGTCAACCAGAAATATAGTTATTGTGGAAAACAAAGTACATGTATCATTTTTTTTAGGCCCTTTAGGGCCCCTTATTTTTAAACGGTAAAAAAGGGGCATCAACCCACCCTTCCTTTTGTGGTACGTAACATTACTGTCAATTTTCATAGCATTTGGTTGACCAGAACAAAAGTTATTGACCCGTGTGGGTTCCGGGTGGCGAATAGGCCCGCAGCAGCGCTAAGCTTGTCGGTAAAAGTCCACTAAAGAGCGCTCAGAAATCTGACATCGGGTCAGGCCGCTTTGCCCACAAAGCGATTGGATGTGTCCCTCAGGTGGTTGAATGGGGCAGCCCTGACATCGAGAGATGCGGGGTCGTCAGGCGATAATGCGGAAAACCTGACCGCAAACCATAGTGGTGCACCGTGTTGGGAAAAATGTCACGTTCCTCGCACGTGAAAGAACCCTGCTGCAGGTCTCGGTAAGAGTAGGACCCGTAGGATCCCCATGCAGGAGGCGAAATTTCCCGTCCCTACCCATCAAGTCAAGTCAAGTAAGTTAAGTCAAGTCAAGTAAACTTTATTTAAAGTCGGACATTCAAACAATAAACATAAGCTCTGTAGAGCTTTTAAAACCGATATACCTAGTATTCACTCCTTTTCCAGTGGCAGTCTAAACTCTCCTATCCGATTGGCCTTGTGTCCCCATTTCCTCCACTTCATCATCATTTCATGTTCATTGTATCACCACTTTCATGTTCATCTCCCGGATATAGCCGAAATCGAGCTGCTTGGGAGTAAAGCTATAGTAGTAAAGGGACGCCTTACCCCCATGGAATGATTGACAGAAGTGATTGATTGACAGGAAGTGATAGATTGACAGGTAGTGACGTACACACCCATGGACAGGAAGTGACCTAATTAAACCACACCCACATCAATGGGAAATTCCAACCACACCTCATGAGGGAAATTCCCTAATTGATCCCCTAAAGTTTTTTAATGTGAGTTTCAACCCCAAACATTTGACAAGTGTGAAGGGTCATCAATCATAAAAATCGTGAAATTCCTTAAAAGGTTTTTTATAATGTGGGGTTCAACCCAAAACTTTTGACAGGTATGAAGGGTCATCAATCACTGTCAGGTTTCTTTAGGGGTTATAAAGGTTCTACAAGAATGGAAAATTAAGCAACGGTGAGAATATTATAAATAAGATAAAGTTATCTGTAATCCTAGAAATATCAAGCAATCTTTCAAAAAAAAAAATGAAAAAGGTAGGGATTTGAAAAAAAAAAATCTACTTATGTCTTCCTATCATTTTACTTGGCAACTTGCGTTAACATGTCTGTATATACATTTCCAGGTTCACTTCGATGATAGGATGACGAAGACGCATCTGATGATAGCATGGTCATATGCCTACCAAGAAGCAAGGAAGGGTTGTTGGATGCAGTACGCAATTGATAATCACCGGTTTAAACGGCGTATAGAAACGATAAACATAGTTTTATCGCCAGTCTTACCTAAAGAGCACATAGAAATATCTTACAGACAATTTTTAGCTCACCTGACCCGAAGGGTCATGTGAGCTATTGCCATCACTTTGCGTCCGTCGTCCGTCCGTCGTCTGTCGTCCGTCGTCCGTCGTCCGTTAGCTTTTTTCAAACATCTTCTTCTCTGAAACTGCTTGGCCAAATGCAACCAAACATGATATGGTTGTTCCTTAGGGTATTGTGCAAAAAGTTTGCGTTGGGATTTTTGATGCGTCAAAAAACATGGCCGCTGTTACTAAAAATAGAACAGGGGGGTCAAATACAGTTTTTTGCAAATAACTCAAAAAAGGTCACAGATATCGAAATTCGGGCATAGGGTAAAAGTGATCAGCACTTCAAGATCTACCTGCCCAGAAATTTTCAAAAAGATCCAACAACCAATGTAGGAGTTATTGCCCTTTTTCTGGATTTTTTTCAAAATTTTGAACTTATTTAGCCCTATATCTTAAAAACTATACAAGATATTTTCAAAATTCAAATTGCATATGATTAAGCACGTCAAGATCTACGTTTTATGTAATTAGGTCAAAGCTGTAGAACCATTTCTTTTAGGAGTTATGGCCCTTAAAGCGTCAAAATTTACTATTTTTCATTACTTTTTCCTTAAATTTCAAAGATGAACTTGTCTGACACCATACATCCAACTTCAACCAAACTTGGCACATTGCTTAATAGCATAATTGCTACAATTCTGTTGTTCGGATTTTTGATTGGTCAAAGAAAATGGCCGCCATGGCTAAAAATAGAACATAGGGGTAAATTGCAGTTTTTTGCTAATTACTCAAAAATAGTTACAGATATCAAAATTGTGATGGGAGACAAAAGTGATCAGCATCTCAAGATCTACCTGCTCTGAAATTTTCAAGAAGATCCAACAATCGACATAGGAGTTATTGCCCTTTTTCTTGATTTTTTTTGAAATTTTGCACTTATTTAGCCCTATATCTTGAAAACTATACAAGATATTTCAAAAATTTAAATTGCATATGATTTAGCTCATCAAGATCTACATTTCATGTAATAAGGTCAAAGCTGTAGAACCATTTCTTTTAGGAGTTATGGCCCTTTAAACAACAAAATTTACCATTTTTCATTACTTTTCCCCTGAATTTCAAAGATTAACTTGTTTGACAAGGTAAAACCAACTGCATCTTAACATGTCACACTTGTTTAATAGCTTATATGCTACAACTCTAATGTTCAGATTTTTTATTTGTAAAAAACATGGCCGCCATGGCTAAAAATAGAACAAAGGGGTAAATTGTATTTTTTTGCTAGTAACTCTAAAATGGTTTCAGATATCAAAATTGTGCAAGAATCAAAAGTGATCAGCATATTAAGACCTAACTGTCCTGAAATTTTTCGAAAAGATCTCACTGCTGTAGTGGGAGTTATTGTTCTTTTTCCTAATTTTTGCCAAATTTACACTTATTTAGCCCAATATCTTGAAAACTAATCAAGATATTTCAGAAATCGCATGTTGTTAAGCACAATAATATCTACAAATATATGTACCTGTGTAGTTCAGGTGAGCGATTCAGGCTCCCCTTGGGAGCCTCTTGTTTCAAGATGACAGTATCTAATTCTAAAAAAGATTAATGACCTTCAAATTTTTACGACCCAAAAAAATCTTATGACCCCCAAATTTTATTACCTTTAAGGAAATTCCGACTAAAGGACTAGAGCCACGAACCCCCATATTTGGCCCTGTTAATACTCAAATATCAAAATTGGTTTGTTTTACACCAAAATTTGTGTATGTATAGCTGGATGTCTGTGTTAAAAGAGAAAAGATTTGATTATGGTGTATAAATGAATTTTCAAGTACCCTAACCCTTCAAAAATAGCCTAAATCAGTGATTTTTCACTTTTTCGCCAAAATGACTTGTTTTTCAGTCACAATTTTGTGATTTTCTATGTGGCGCCACCCCTCGCCCATCGAAATTTTTGTTGAAATATGAAGAAAATAATGTATTTATAAAATTTAAGCAAAAATATTTATGGGCGAGGGGTGGCGCCCATGTCATTTTCACCAAAAACCAGGTGGAAAATTGTGAAATTTATGTGAAATTAGAATATTTTCAATTTAAGGTAGCACCATACAAAAGTGCTAAAATTTTATCAAAATTTTAATTTATAACTTTTTCAGTACTATAAAATGTCCTTTATCTAATGGTGCAAAAATATTTTCATTACACCTAATAATTAATGAGCTATGGTGAAGATTAAAAAATCAAAACAAATGCACATGTAATTTAAGCTGTCAATAAACCATGGAGGTTGGTCTTATCTATAACAGCTGGAAAGTTTTATGACTTTTGGCCAGTCATTTGAAGTGAAATAAGTTAAATGAATAAGATGGACAATCAATAGTGGAAACATCTGGTCAGTGAAGGAGGAGTCTTGCCCTTTACAGCTAACAACTGACCTGAGATAAGGTCAATTTGATGTAATATTTCCCGCAAATTCTGAATTAAGTGTAGGGGGTTGTGCATTTTGGGCTATATTTAATGTTTGTGTGGATGAAACTAAGGTTTATAGGTCAAATAAATGTTGATTTATGATGATCTAAGAATCCTACAGTGCTCCCATGGTAGAATCATGCCATTTGATCTAGTAAATGGGGCTCAAAGTAGGAAATTGATATTTTTGGAGTTTTTCCACTTTCATTTTTCAAGAGAAAAGTAAAGTTTGATTGAATTTAGCTCCCACATGAGTACCCCAAAGTTGCTGGTTTTTGGATATGTTATTCCAAGGTCTATTATCAACAAAACCATGTCTCAGATTTTAGGTTAAAGCTTTAGAAAATATTTTATGGCACATTGAATAGAGTGACCCCTTATGCAATAAAGCCTTGTACACAAAATATTGCTTTATTGAAGAATGGAATGTGATAGGAAAATTCTGAGACACGGTTTTGAAGGTCATGCTGTGTTGATTCAGATTAAATCAATGTTAAAGGGATATTTGTAATGCTAGGAGAGCTAATTTCATTTGAGTCAGTTGTGTTGAAATTTTTAATTTTGAACAGTAATTCCATCTGTTATACATTATAGTTAATTTTTGTAGGTATCATCATAAAGGGTTACATTTCCTCTTTCTAATGATGTCTCATTTATTAAAATTGGTAAAATAATAAGAAAGTTATGCAAGTTTAAAGTGTGATGGTCGGACTAAAATAACCTTTGTATGGTGCTACCTTAAGCGTCACTTTATGACGTCATTACAACGACACAAGTACAGAAAACTTTAAAATTGATTTTGTTTTGTAAAAAGTAATCATTCTAGACCACTTGGCCACAAAAATCTTATCTAACAAATGAATTTGAAAAAATGGCCCAAGTTAGGGCCAAATACGAGGGTTCGTGGCTTTAGTCCTTTTCAGTATAAATTCAACAGTCAACCTTTCGAATTGTATCACTTCTCTTGGAACAAGTCTACTGTAAAGATGCAGAAAGAACACAGAGACACACTCCGTCGTAATTACATGGCACTTATTAAAGAAACGCCGGTTGAAGCTGTAGTAGATCATTTGTATCAGAATGGAACAGTAACAGATGAACTAAGAGAAGATATTCTACAAAATATCAACTCGTATTCAAAAGTCAGACAGCTGCTTTCCACACTGCAGAGAAGAGGTTCTAACGCCTTTGAAATTTTTTGTAAAGCATTGAGTGAGTGAGTTGGTGTTTTACGCCATATAGGTTATTTACAGGCGATGAACATGAAAAGAATGATAAAATGAACATGAAATGATGATGATAAATGAATTATGGGGATGGGGTGGGACACAAAGGACCGGTAAATTTTGAAGAACCACAGGAAAAAGGGGAGAGGCGGGTAGGGGCGGAAAATTTAGCCTATGTGGTGAACTACTTGGCGGTCAACAAAGGGGTCTTTTACGTGCATGAAGCGTGGCACTCTCCACACACGTTGGCCCACTATGGTCGGCGGTCAGGGTTTCCGTATTATAGACCTGACAACCCCCGCGGACGAGGGCCACCCTATTCAGCCACTTAGGGTACACACTTGGTCGCTCTGTGGGCTGAGCACTGACCCGACGTCAGAATCCCAAGACCCTTAGTCGCCTCTTACGACAAGTTAGGCTCTGCTGCGGGCCTATTCGCCACCCGGGCCCCGCACGGGACTGTAAAGCATTGAAAGCGGAGGGAAAACAGCATTGGTCAAATCGTTGAGCCCCGAAACGGAAACTGAGACATCAAAAAATCTCTGTATGTTACCAATTGGGAGTGACATATTCGTCGTTGCCTGTGAATGGCGTGATGCAGTCTCCATTCATATTCGCAAATATGAAAAGAATTCGCCAGATTGCCATATCCCGACTAAAAAAGGAATCGCATATCCATGAGTCAGTGGTCATTATTGGAAATGTATACCAAGGAGATAGACGGGGCCATTGAAAATATGATTGATGACGAAAATGCTTTGTCAAAAACGTCATTCCATTTAGGAAAAGGAGTTTACGTAACTGTCAATAGAGTGTATCCAACCGTGGACGTCAGGCAGCGCTGGAAAGTACCAGACACAGGCGATATTTTTCCAACCAAAAAAGGCATTTCACTGACATACGACAAATGGGAATCGTTAAAGGAGACTTTTCCATAAGTAAGACAAGCAGTTCCAAATTTGGAGGAAAGCGTCCCTTGTATTTTCAATGATGATCATCAGAATCAAGAGGGACTGTTGCAATGTTCACTCTGTAACCCTTTTGGGAATAGGTTCTAAGTTTTTTTCGTATATAAGAGGAACAATTGATTTTATTTGTCAAAGCAGAACTTTTTTCATTAGAGAATGACATTAGAAGCAATAACGTGTGAAACTGTAATGTTAGACCGACAACCCCAGTTGACACTTACAACGGGGAGCCAAATCCACACGCAAACCAGTATTGTCTCGTCGATATATGAAAAATATACAGCTCATCTTCAATTATTCAAATGGGTAGAAGTGATAACGTTACTTGTTTTAACGTCGACAAGTGTTGCATTGACTAGTGAAATGAACAGGAGTGAATTGTTGTATCAAAAGGACTGTATCAAATTAACGCCATATTACCAAGGCATAAACAAGACAAATTGTGATCATCATAAGCAATTTGACTTGTCCGAAGAGTTTACGGTAGCTGTATGTTTATATGCAAAAAATGTCAAGATTGATATTCATCAATCGACCGAAAAACGGGATGGCATAACTCTGAATATAGGACAATGGATCAATCTCTTGGGACTACAGGACAAAATAAACCGTGCTATATCAAGGACTGACAATTTAATAAAATAATGTCATACAATGTCTATGTACAGTTATTTTGTTATGTATTATTATTTTGTAAATAAAATATACGTATGCCATATTACTTTTGTTTTGGTTTATGTCAATATCATAACAACACTTGCAACAGAAAACAAATTGAACAACTTCGAAAAATTATTCACAATAACCTATAAATATAAGGTGTTTTCTTGTATCTTCCTCAGTCATCATGAACCCTTCAAACTATGATGATTATCTTCAATCAATCTGGTACGACCCCAAAAATCCTGCATCGTTTACCGGTTCGGAAAAACTATACCGAATAGTTCAAAAGGAGGGAAAATTTAAGATTGGGAGGTACAAAATAAAACATTGGTTACAAGACCAGGATTCGCATAGTGTATCAAGAAATATAGTTCGGAAGTTTAAAAGAAACAAATATATTGTGAACACAATTGACAGTTTATGGGAAATAGATCTCGCACAAGTAGATTATATTCAGAGTGAGAATGCAGGTTTTAGATTTTTGTTGTTTGTTATCGATGTCTTTTCCAAATACTTGTGGATAGAACCATTGAAAGACAAGACTCACAAAAGTGTGTTGAAGGCACTAAAGATAATTTTAAGTGGTACACGAAAACCTGTTTCTATACGTTCATTCAGACTTGGGTAAAGAGTTTGTCAACAAGTATGTGCGTGACTACTTGGCAAAAAAAAAGATTCACACTTACTACTCTCAGAATGAAACCAAGTCAGCTGTGGTTGAAAGAAGTATAAGAACAATTAAAAACATCATGTACACATATTTCAGACATAAACAAACATAAAAGTACACGGATGTTCTGCAGGATATGGTTAAAAGTTACAACAAACGGCCTCATTGTTCACTGGGCGGTTACGCACCTATCGAGGTAAACAATAAAAATGCAGGCGAAGTTAGACTGATTGCGTATCTGAAAAAAAATCCTATCAAAAAGGAGTCGAAGAAAAATAAAAAGATATCTTCGCATAAACAAACAAAATCTGAAAAGAAATTTGGACTTAAACTAAACGCTCTGGTAAGGATCACGCATCAGCGTCACCCTTTTCAACGTGGGTATCAACAAAAATGAACAAGAGTTGTTTAAGATTCGAAGACGATATATGAGGGATGACCTTCCTGTATATTTACTGAAAGATTTGATGAATGAAGACATTCAGGGTTCGTTCTATCAACCTGAGCTACAGAGAATAAGAAAGGACGAGAAAAGCACGATGTGGAAAATAGAGAAAATCCTCGGCAAAAGAAAGAAAAATGGAGTACAGCAGGGTTTAGTTCGATGGTTAGGGTATCCTAAAAAGTTTGATTCTTGGGTCCCCCTTTCAGACATTCAGAGTGAATAAATTGAATTGACTCGATGAACTATCGTCACAAGTTATCAAGATGAGTGTGCGTATGGTTCTAAAGTCCACCGACTGCATTTCCCTGTTCGAAAACAATGTACCCAACAACTTCATCGTGCAACTCAACAAGGAAGTAGATCTTGAGGGATATTGGGTTGTTGCTTTAACAGAAATAAGTATTGTATATCAGACGTCTTCGAGGATAAGTGGTGATATTTACATTTTTTCAAACATTTGTGCCGACAGTATTGTTGGAGCGTCAGAAAAACCGCTTCTCCGGAAAGTTCACATTGGTAAAGATGGGACTGAAGGATTCAGTAAAAATAGAAAGAAATACTATGCCTCAACTTTGATCTTTGATACACCTTATTATATTCCCGTGCGGTCAGGTTCATTGAACCAGATTCACATCTATATAAAGGACGCCTCTGGGGAAGCAAGTTCATTTGCCAACGAGGAGACGTGTGTAACACTTCATTTAAAAAAGTACCCTTTTCTGCAGTAATGACAAATGCACCCAATGTGAGCGATGTACTGGCTTGGGAGGACGCTTTAAAACAAGCAAGACAGAGGAAACGTTCACAGACGGGAGGAGGCGGATTGAGTCGGCGTTTCAAAAAACGTCGTTTTGTATTTCCAAGATCTAAGCTTTCAAACAGAGGTAAAGATTCAACAAGTGGCGCCAACTGTCGCAGTTGCAAACCGCGCAGAATCTGATTTACAGCATCAAAAAGCAGATAATGTTCCTTACGTTAAACCTACTAGGAGCTCGAAAAACAGACCTGCAGGTATAAAAACAAAGAAACAAAAGAAAAATTCCATTCAATCAAAAGCATCCAAAGGACAAAGACCGAAGGCTTCAAGCATTACACGAAAATCGAAAAAGAGCAGCAGAAAACTCAGAGTGGATCTCTTTCCAAACATTTTCAACAGAGAAAAGTAAAAAAAAATGAAATCATGGCTTACTTAAACGAGGAAAATAAGGACATTAACATTCCTATGGAGCTGGATTTGTTTGATGAACCAAAAAATCAGGTGGCAATAGAGAGAATATATTATGCTGAGACGAGACCCCTTTCTAACTTTACTTCACCGGATGTTTCAACTGTAGAGTTTTGCATCCCTGGACAGGGACCTGAATACCTGGATCTCAGAAGAAGTAGATTGTATGTTCGTGCACAACTCTTAAAAGGTGACGGATCTGCCTTTGACGATAAAGATACATCAAGCATTGTGAATTTACCTCTACAATCCATGTGGTCTCAAATTGATGTATACATGAATAATAAACTTGTTTCCGTCAATACTTCCAACTACCCCTAGAAAGCCGATATCAAGACGATACTTAACAGTGGTGCAGACGAACAGAAATCACAACTTCAATCACAACTGTTTATGAAATATTCTGGAACTCTGTCAGCTACCGATGGGAAGGAAAAAGGGATGGAGAAAACACCGGATTAATTTTAAGGCGGGATTTCATCAAAAACAGTAGAGAGTTTGAAATGGAAGGTCCGCTGTTAGAAGACGTATTTTTGCTGGATCACCACTTAATTCAAGGCGTGAACATCTCTATAAAACTTTATCGAAATACTACCCAATTTTTCACTATATCAAGGGAGGAGAATGCTTCATACCAGTTGAAGATAAAAGAGTGTGTGTTTAAGGTGGATTCCGGCCTGTTAGTCAACCACATGAAACAGATAGAGACAAAACCTGCTAGATACTATTTTCAGCGGACGGAAGTAAAAAGAAACACCATAAATAAGGATTCAAGTGAGTTCATCTGGGATAATATTTACACTCTTCGTCCAAACATTTTAGTGGTTGGTTTGATTTCTCAGGATAGTAGAAACGGCACTTACGGATCAAACCCTTTCAATTCTGCTCATTACGATGCCACTGACATAGGATTGTATTTAAACGGCGAGAGTGTACCTGGAAGGCCATTGAAGTTATACTTTGGGGATAATGGACAGTTCACCTCAGCATACACAAATCTATTTGAAGCCTGCGAAAAGCTGAACAGAGACACGGGATTGGCCATTTCTCGGAAGGATTTCGCTGAAGGTTACACACTCTATGCTTTTACCCTATCCCCGAATGGAATGGTTGTCAGCGACTATATAAACCTGGTTAAACATGGAAACCTGAGACTAGAAATGAAATTCAGCAAATGTCTACCAACTGCCGTCACCTGCATTGCCTTTGGAGCATTTGATTCTTACCTGGAAATAGACAATTCACGTAACGTTCGATACGTCCAACCATGAACGGATACGAACTAGAGTGTGCCATCAAATCGAATCTTTGTATTTTAAAATCATTCTCGGGAATCTATTCTAGAAATAATTTACCTAACAGTTCGATAAAGTATCCAAGTGTCTTCATTATAAACACTGATACAGACGATGGACCTGGCGAACACTGGGTAGCAATTGTGCTGAAGAGTAAAGCAAATGGTATATTTTTTTACAGCTTCGGAAAAACACCCGCCTATTATGGAGAGGAGTTGCATAGATTTTTAACCACAAACGCTAAAAACTTTACACACATGACTTATCAGGTGCAGGCAAACACCTCTCAACTTTGTGGATATTTTGTGTTAACCTTTGTTATGCTTTATGTATGTTTGGAATGTTCTTTTTTATTATATTATGCAGTTTTTTGATAAAGACACCACTGTTAATGATCGTATTGTAACTAATTTTGTTAATATATATTATGATTTGTGTGAATAAAAAAATATATTTTTTCAAAAAGTATTTAAGTCTTTCTGAAAGGTTCAATCTCTCCAGTCGTTACCAAAACGTCGAGATGAACACTACCTCCACGGTAGTTCCTTTTCCCAGCCCATGCACTGTAATGGTTTCTGGAGCAACACAGAGTGGAAAATCAACTTTCGTTATGAATTTACTTCGACACTCTTCAGTTATGTTCAAATTACCCCCTGAGAAGATGGTGTATTGTTATACTGCATTTCAACCCTCATTAGAAAAGGCTGAACAAGAACTATCAAATTTTATTATGCATGAGGGTTTACCTAGCCGTCAGGATATAATTGAATGGACTGACCCTGGAACTCATACGGTCGTTATTGTAGATGACATGATGAGATTAATTGGAAAAAGCGAAGAGGCATTAGATCTTTTCACCGTCCTTTTACACCATCGTACCTGTTCAATTTTGTACATTTCACACAATCTTTACGACAGAGCTCCATACTTTAGATCGATAAGTTTGAATGTTCATATTTTTGTTCTGATGGCAAATAACAGGGATAAAAAACAGCTTCTTGCTTTTGCAAGTCAGGTATTTCCAGGTCAGGGAAAATACTTCATGGATGCTTACAATAAAGCTATTTGTCATACACCTCTTGGTGGTTATCTTTTATGTGATTTATGACCCTACACAGACAAGAAATATCGTCTTCGAACAGCGATATTTCCAAATGATGACGTCACGATTGTGTATGTCCCAAAGTAATAAAAAGGAAGAGATGAAAAAAAAACGCCTATCATTAATGAATATGACGTCGAGGATTACGACACAGAGTGCCTTTTTTTAAAATACTTGTATGCTGCCGAACCACGTCAACGAAAAGTATTGATTCAGGCAGCATCCAACAATCAAATTGATGCCTTGTCAGAAATTGCATTAAATATATATAGAGGTTAACTAACCACCATACAAGAAGGTTGCGTCCATACGAGCTCAACATTCGTGCATTGGCTTCTAGAACGGTAACACATAAAAGAAAAAGGAATATACTGATAAAACACCACATACTTGTGTCACTTCTGATTAAACCAGTTCTGAACCTATTGGACGAGCAATAATGACACAAGAACTTGTGTTGATATCGAAAGAACGTTACGATCGCTTTGAGAAGCAAATGAAAACGAATCTTGAGGATAAATCCACCAACACCGATCAAACAGGCCAACCACAAAACGCTCCTAAGAATGAAGTATTAATTCAGAGAACAAAAACAGTTAAAAAACGGAAAGCCACATCAAGCCAGACAGAAGTTTATTCGTAATTCGAAATGGAAAACGAGATGTCTTGCCTGGTATGGAGAACAAGTTACAACGTCCTTGGATAAAATATTGACATTTTACTAAAGTACAATTTTTTTATTTAGATGTAATATGTTTTATGTACAATGTAATAATAAAAAAACCCATCAAATTTACATCATTGTTCTTGTCATTTATTAATATCCACATGGTACGGTGTCAAAATTGTCTAGAATGACACGCTTGTCATAGTTAAAATTGTATTTTTTTTCCTCAACTCTGCTGTAAATTTTTCTCTGCTGCGGTAGACGACAAAATTTATTTGGGTTTGTCAATGTTCTAGTTGTAGACATATCACTTGTAATCATGTCTTTCACGGCCTGAAAGTTGATTATGTTCGAATTTTTATAGTTTAAGGTAAAGCCTTTAACTTTGCACGTTTCAGATGTCAGTGTCCTCTAGGCGTAATTCTTGGGCCCACCTGAAACAAACTCCGTGATATATCCTTCGTCAGGTAAAATTTCAGATGTGAGTTCGCCCAAGTAGTTTCCAAGAGAGGGTTCTGGTTCGTTCTCTCGACTGACATATATACAGCTGTCCGTATCTGTTTAGATGACTCGATCACCTAACATGTCCAATATGTCGTACAGTTTAAACCGAGCCAACATTGTAGTGAATATAGCAATAAAGATGTTGGTTTTATCATTAACTGGTGGAAATCTTTCATTTTGGGTGAATTCTAATTGAACGGTATCATCAGAGATGATGTGGAAATTTTCTACTACTTTAGTAAGATCCGATATTGTCTGAAAGAACTTTTCAGCTTCCGAGTCGTGAAAAAAGATTTTTTTTCAAAATGAGTCGTTGTCCAAACTTTCCCCAGAAGCTGTTCATGCACAACTTAGCAATACTGCGCAAACCTGGGTTAGGTTTAATAGAGTCGTACTCCAAGTCTATTCCTTCGTTTTCCTTGTAGAGTTGAATATAGTTCTGTTTGTCCGCTTTGGAAACGCAATCGGATGGAAAACCGCTCGCCTCTTGTTTCAGTTTTAGGAACAGTTGTACGTAGTTTGCGAACAAACCACCCGAATTACTTGTTTTGTCGTACTGTGTACTTTCGCTGAAATGCCGTCCCGTGCGGGGCCCGGGTGGCGAATAGGCCCGCAGCAGAGCCTAGCTTGTCATATAAGGCGACTAAGGGTCTTGGGATTCTGATGTCGGGTCAGTGCTCAGCCCACAGAGCGACCAAGTGTGTACCCTAGGTGGCTGAATAGGGTGGCCCTCGTCCGCGGGGGTTGTCAGGTCTATAATACGGAAACCCTGACCGCCGACCATAGTTGGCCAACGTGTGTGGAGAGTGCCACGCTTCATGCACGTAAAAGACCCCTTTGTGGACCGTCAAGTAGTGCACCACATAGGCTAAACTCTCCGCCCCTACCCACCTCTCCCCTTTTCCTGTGGTTCTTCAAAATTTACCGGTCCTTTGTCTCCCACCCCACCCCATATTTCATTTATCATCATCATTTCATGTTCATTTTATCATCCCTTTCATGTTCATCGCCTGTAAATAACCTATATAGCGTTGCACGGGCGTAAAACACCAACTCACTCACTCACTCACTCGCTGAAATGCCACACCTCATACACTTTAAGAACTTGGTAACCTTTTTGTCTTGCTTTTTGAATCTCGGGAGTGCCATAAGTATCGATGATACATCCCTGCTGATCATTATGGGTACATTGGCCTTGATGCGTTGTTTCGACACATGTTCTACATAGAGGAAATGAGAGTTTACCGTTGCATCGGTATCCAAGAACGGCATGGTATAGGTTTCTAGGTGGAAGGATTTTTAACCGACAAAGTCCAAAGTATTGGTCCAGATCTTCGAAATTATCGGTGATAATTTCTGGATGATAAAGTGGATACCTACAGTATTTATTTGTCCATGGCTACAGGGAAGTAAAATCCACATATTTGATTTTCTCGCCGTCTTTTACTTTGTAGTATAGTTTACTAGCATCTGTGCGTCCACCCTGTTAAATAAAAGAAAAAAAAACTGTTTAGTACGATTAAAAGAATTATTTTCTCTTTTTCACTGCGTAGTGTTAAAAAAATCAAAAAATGTATTTTCAGAAATCATTATTCTTTGTCCGTGAATATGCATTTCAGTTTCTTTTAAGTACCCGAAAGGCATCACGGGGATCCAGACGTTCTTCAATATCCATTTGATCACAAAACAGTTTAAGAGTTGAATTTTTCAGGCGTTGTGCATTGAAATCGTGTTCCCATATCATTCTGTATCTGTACCCAAGTTGTTTAATGTTTTTCTCTCTCTTTTTTGTGAGGACATACAATTCATCCATGGACTGCTTCGTCAGTTGTGTTTTAGTATTTTCTCTATCGTTTGGGAAACACACTTTACAACCATGCCAGACGCACTAAAAAGATACAATTAAAAAGTTAAATGATGAGATTATTTTTTATAATGAGACGCGAAAAAAAAGAATTGTATGAATCTCGTGGTTAGTCGTGCTTCTTTAATGCTTGGTATCGCGTAATTTCACAACGCGTAATGTCTAGTATCGCGTAGTTCCGTATAACCGTTATAAGTACCGCGGTAATTCTATAACGCGTGATTCTGTACCGCATCGCGGCGGCGGGCAGCACCGGTATTTTAAAAGTTTATTCAATAAATCGTCCCGTGCGGGGCCCGGGAGGCGAATAGGCCCGCAGTAGCGCTAAGCTTGTCGGTAAAAGTCCACTAAAGAGCGCTCAGAAACCAGACATCGGGGTCAGGCCGCTTTGCCCACAAAGCGACTGGGATGTGTGCCCCAGGTGGATGAATGGGGCAGCCCTGACATCGAGAGATGCGGGGTCGTCAGGCGATAATGCGGAAAACCTGACCGCAAACCATAGTGGTGCACCGTGTTGGGAAAAATGTCACGTTTCTCGCACGTGAAAGAACCCTGCTGCAGGTCTCGGTAAGAGTAGGACCCGTAGGATCCCCATGCAGGAGGCGAAATTTCCCGTCCCTACCCATCACTCCCTTTAAATTTCCCGTCCCTACCCATCACTCCTTTTTCCAGTGGCAGTCAAAACTCTCCTACCCGATTGGCCTTGTGTCCCCAATTTCTCCACTTCATCATCATTTCATGTTCATTGTATCACCACTTTCATGTTAATCTCCCGGATATAGCCGAAATCGCGCTGCTTGGGAGTAAAGCAATAACTAACTAACTAACTAACTAGAAATTCAAACACTTCGTTGTTCTTGGAGCAAAATTCATCCACGTGGAGTTGTGTACCAGGAATTCGATATTCTCCCCCATTAAGGGCATGCTGAATTGAGGTTTTTAGCTCACCAGAATGAGAACTATTGCAGATAGAGAAAGGCTGTTGCTTGCTTAAATGTTCAGCCCATTTAGCTCTACAAAAGTCTCTATGGGGTCGAAGCTGTCAGATGACCCTGTATAGGGGTTTAAGCCCCTTAAAGGCGAAGAATAGTGTTTTTGGCCTATAGAATGAAAACTATTGCAGATAGAGAAAAGCTGTTGCTTGTATAAATGTTCAGCTCATTTAGCTCTACAAAAGTCTCCATAAGGTCAAAGTTGTCAGATGATCCCTTATAGGGGTAACAGCTCCTTAAAGGTGAAAAATAGCGTTTTTGCATGTTTTTGGCCTATAGAATGAAAACTATTGTAGATAAAGAAAAGCTGTTGCTTGCTTAAATGTTCAGCTCATTTAGCTCTACAAAAGTCTCCATAGGGTTTAAGTTGTCTGATGACCCCTTATAGGGGTGAGTGAGTGAGTTGGTGTTTTACGCCCGTGCAACGCTATATAGGTTATTTACAGGCGATGAACATGAAAAGGGTGATAAAATGAACATGAAATGATGATGATGAATGAAGTATGGGGGTGGGATGGGAAACAAAGGACCGGTAAATTTTGAAGAACCACAGGAAAAGGGGAGAGGTGGGTAGGGGCGGAAAATTTAGCCTATGTGGTGCACTACTTGGCGGTCCACAAAGGGGTCTTTTACGTGCATGAAGCGTGGCATTCTCCACACACGTTGGCCCACTATGGTCGGCGGTCAGGGTTTCCGTATTATAGACCTGACAGCCCCCGCGGACGAGGGCCACCCTATTGAGCCACCTAGGGTACACACTTGGTCGCTCTGTGGGCTGAGCACTGACCCGACGTCAGAATCCCAAGACCCTTAGTCGCCTCTTACGACAAGCTAGGCTCTGCTGCGGGCCTATTCGCCACCCGGGCCCCGCACGGGAGCCCCTTATATGGTATAAGCCCCTTAAAGTCGAAAAATAGTGTTTTTGGCCAATAGAATGAAAACTATTGCAGATAGAGAAAAGCTTTTGCTTGCTTAAACATTCATCTCATTTTGCTCTACAAAAGTCTTCATAGGGTTGACATCAAGACCAGGTGAGCGATTCAGGCTCCTTGGAGCCTCTTGTTTCATTCTTCATGGTCCATTCCAGCCATGCAATTGAACTCCAACTGTGGTTAAATCGCTTGATATAGCCATCGGATGGAACGTGGGCTAGTGGACTCTTGACGAATTTTCTTTTACCAAATTTGGTTTGTGGATATTCTGATAAAAATCTTCTGAAGATTTCCATTCATCATCCTCTAGAACTGCAAATCCTGGTTTTGTCGATTTTATTGGTTTCAGTTGCATTTGATCGTTCTCATCCAATACCTCGATTTCGTATTGCTCTTCCAGAAACTTAGATTTGTAAATTCCCATACACACACTGGCGATGGTGATGTAATCCAATACGTCAATGCCAGGACTGTCTGTTCCTGTCACCTCCATAACTAGATCCCGAAAACGTAGAATACCTTCTCTTAGTATCGACGTGTCGCTGCAACAATACTCCCTCATTTCTTTATCGAAATCAAACAAATGGTTGTTGTTGTTTTCGTCATACCACTTCAGAAAGTCTGCTCGATCCTCTTTGCTCATGTAATCACAACCGTAATATGATCTATCGGGATATGGACCTTTATAGTGCTGATTTTCATCACGGTTGAAAAAATGGGGGAAATAACCCTTTTTCAATTCCTTCAGTCCAAATGCTTTTGGGATCTTCGACAGCTTCATGGGTAAAAAGTTCAAGGAGTCCAATACTTTTATATTTAACCCTCGTCCTATCAACATGTACATGATTTTTGAGCCTCTGAAAATTATTTCAGGGCGGATGGAGTTTGAGATCAACCAGTTAATGAGAAAATAATTATCGTAACCCGAGCCATTGTGAGATAGTACCACTGTATTTTTGTATTGTTCAGAAAACACTGTCCTACAAAATGCATCAGTGGCAGTCTCACCTCGAAATAATTGTTCTCTAAACCCACAGATGTTTGGACAAGGCTCATTTTAAATTTTTTTCTTCTCCTTTTGGTTGCAAGCTGGGCAACGAGAACCGCAATGGTTGCATTTGGGCTCTGTGGATAAAGGTGTGTCCTTGCATTGGTCACAGGCTGTCTGCATACAGATGAAATTCACTTTGTGTTCCTTTGACCAACACCATGATGTGTGACAGTTTGAGCAGCGTATTTCTGTAGATGTGGCACATGGCTGTGGTCTGTAGCCTTCATCACATTGCAAGAGCGAATCTTGTTTTGTTTCACAGTCAAAGAAAATCATGACTTTTTCAGAATTTTCTTTGCGGCTGGCTCTCTGGTAGCACAGATGATTCTCTGGACAATGCTCCCGACAGCAAGGACATTTCCATTCCCCACATTGGTGAAGTTTGGGTGAACGCTCACTTCTAGGTATTGTTTTTTTACATGTTTTACACTGATATCGTTTCTGGCATTCCGAGGGAAACACTCTTTTCGTCGTTGTTTTTGTCTAATATGGCTCTCGAAACATTCTAAAAATCTGCAAGTTCTGTAACATCCACGACATGTTATTGCCCCGTCAGTGGTGGGGCATGTTTCACTACAGCAGACATTGCAGTATGTCTCGCAACTATGTTTTTCTTTGTTGTTAAATGCCTTTAAACAACTACTGCAAAAATAGCCACAAGAAAAAAAACAGTTATACAAACGATGGCTGCGAAATGGTGGTCTGCATCAGTGGCAATCAAGTACATAAAGGCGTTTTTCCTGTCCAACCTTTTCTCCCCGATCCGTATAAAATTGTTGCCCAGTCGAGCCGAAATAATCAGTATGTTTATACCCAAGACTTCCTCGAACCGGGTTATTTCACTGATGTTGCATTTTTTCTCTGTACTTACAGAGGCGAGTTTACAGAGTCTATATGCAAATGTTAAGCATTCTTTTTCTTTTTTTCTATAAAATGGTTATAGAACCATGTCGGTGTGGCTTTTTGCTTTAATACTCTGTCAATAGTGTCACCTGTATCAGCAGTTGTCAGATCACGCCATTCTTCCGGGGAAACTTTACGGCAAAGTTTCATAAAACAAATAGCAATCGCCATAGGCATGCACATTGTTTTACTCTGTCTGCTGACAATAGATTTCTTCTGAAGTAAACTGTTGTTTTCTCCAAACAATTTAGTGATGCGTTTTCTTCCACCGCCTGACGGTAAATCTATTCTACCGATGGTGATTTTAAAGCTGTCATCCACCGATAGTTCATCTTTACTCTGCAGAACTTTTTCTATTTCCCCCAAAATCGTAGCGCTGTCCATCTTATCTAGTTCTCGAAGTGGAACGACGACGGGGTCCGTCAGACCATCATGCTCGATGATGACTCGTGCTAGTGTATTGTCTTTGGATCCTTCCCGTACTCCAGCAAGAACTTGATCGAAAATGTTATGTAGGTGACCGGATATTTCAGTCAACTTTTTGTTGCTGAGTTCCTCCGTTTGTTTAACTTCATACGTGCTATCGATGGCTGCATTTTTAGCATATGTCCGTTCCTTTTGTTTTACGAAACAGGTACATCTGATCATTTCCTGTACCAAACTGGCTATTATTCGAACGTAACTTCTTATTTTGCAGTTCGTCGTCTAATACAGTGTTATGAGGGAGCTTTCGTTTCACCTCCGGAACATTTTGGCCCAAATCAAATAAACTTAATTCGAAGTCATCGATGACCTCATGGGCTTTTTGGTGTACATCATATTGGTCCCCAACTGTGTACGACTCGTGACATACAGGACACTTGATTTTTGTTAGTTGGCTGATTTTTTGTTGCACACATGGGTCTCCCTCTATTCCGTACGTTTTTTGCAAAATCTAGTAACTGGTCCAGTGAGGTGAAGCAATCAACTATTTCTTCAAAAATGAATGAATTATCCATTATCTGAGGAAAAAAGAAATTATGAGTTCTTGGTAAAGTTATAGTCCAGAGTTTTAAATTCTTATATCTTTTATGGTCAACAACTATTTTGGGAGTATTGCGTGAAAAACACTGAAACTTTTTGTGAATTGTCAAAGTTCAAAGGAAACATAAACCTGATCTTTAATTAATTAAAATTGACTCGCATACCAAAAACCTAAATGTCCCCTGTAGGTGGCTAAAACAATAAAAATTTGAACAACCTTTCCTAAAAATTTGTTTTTATTTGTATCACGATTTTGTTTTTTTTCTAGTTTTGCTTTTGTTTTTTTACCTAAATTTTTTTTTCAAGTTTTGGTTCTTTTTTTTTTAATAGTTGTTTTTTGTTGTTGTTGTAACTAGTTGGAACAGTTAATTAATGCTTTTTTTGCAACTCAGATAAGATAAGATACCGCTTATTAAATCAACTAGTTGGAACAGTTAAGCAACAACAAAAAGAGCTTGTAGACCTTTTTGTATGCTCAGGGACACGATAATTACACCATGTAAAACACAAAGTTCACAATTTATTAAATTATACATTTATTTATCAACATGGACATAAAGAAAAAAAACAGATACAAGACAAAAAAATCACCACTTTAACTGTAGTAACACTTAAATCATAAAATGAATCACAGTTAAAATCAGAATTACCATGAAAAAATGAAAGTAATGGAGGTGATTGAAAGATGACAGATAAACATGAAATTTTACTTTGATTTAAAATTGATTAACATATATGATGATAAAAATACTAACATCACACAAAAAAAATACAGAATAAAAAAACAATATATCTGTCTTACTGACTACTAAACACATAAAGATATCTATAAGATACATTAATCATATGGAATTACAATTTAAATCACAGTGACATAAACATGAAAGTAATTAGGGTGATAAAATAAAGATGACAGACAAACATGATATAATTAACATTTTGATTAAAATATTGATTTGGCACTTAATAACTGAATATAAAAAAACTTAACATGGTTTATAAAAACAACAACAACAACAAAAAATCAATATACTTTGTCTTACATTGACTCAATAAAAAAACCTATTCTAAAAGTATTTAAAAAAATTTTGGAAAATACAAAGCAAACATAAAACAACCCAAGTACATATTCTTATTACTGACGGATGCTAAATGACGACAACAAACCTAAACTGTATGTATCCTTAAAGTTTTAATTTCTTTTAATAGTTACTTATTTTAATCTCCCTATCCCCCTTCTAAACAAAACAAAAATGAAAAATAACATAACATTAAGAATACATATGGTTCAGGTGGACATTGCACTCTGCAACATCCCTAACCCATAAAAGATAGGTCAGGGGTTGATGCAGAGCGCATCAATTTCCTGGTGGAGGCTGGCCTGGGAGTCTCCATCATCCTTCTCCTGGTCCTCTCTCTCCTAACCATCCTTACTCTGTAAGTCACGTACAGAGTAAGGAGAGTTAGTATCACCCCCGAAACAGCACTGACCAGCTTTCCTGAAAAAGATAAAAAAAAGGGTAATGAAATAATTCAATATAACAATTCAAAGATTCTGTTAGTGAGTACATAACAGATATTGATTAGAACTAATATTTTGTTTGCAAACCTATTCAAATTATTTCACTAGAATGCTATATGAACGAAAATTCTTAATACACATGTTGATTTCCTTTATGCCATTAGTTGTTTATAGAAAGAAGTGTTGACAGACCGACAAACAGACAAATCGTTTTTTCGATGTCAATTCCATATATTTTTTTTATTTCTTGCTAATAATTATACATGTATATTTTAACTAAGATACTGACATTGATTAACATGGTTTTTAAGCTTAATTTAGTTAAAACCAATTATATCCTTACCTATTAGGTCACCCCATTTCTCACATGGGGGCTGGGGGGTTGGACAGGGCTGCTTGTTGCCCGGAGGGAGTAGCCCCTGCTCCCTTTCCACAACTGCTAACTCTGAAAAAAATAATTACATCTATAAGACATAAACTTCTTTTGTAATGGCTTTAAAGAGGCCTACCTCATTGATAGCCAGTAAAAGGATGACAGTTGAATGTTCTTATAAAAAATGTGTAAATAATACACCATCTTGTACGTTATTTTTTATTGTTGTCTGAATTTTCAATACTGCTACAATGTACAAAGAGAGATAACTCTATTTCACAGTAGTGGTGAATAAAACAAAAAACAATGAGAAACATTCGAATAAGAAAAACTTTTCTATATTGATTTTTTTTAACTTTTTTTTATTTCTACAAAATTAACTGTCTTAAACATTTTTTTCAAAAATAAGAAAAAAATAATAGCCAATTTGAACTAAACATGTTTACCCCGCCCCATTTTTTATTTGACCTTTCACTTCAGACGAGGGTGATGACAACTTTTTTCTTTTCTCTACATCCCTCGTGACGTTGCTATTAAATTAAAAATGTACACAATATTTCGGTAAATAATTTACCTATTGTTGTTTTAATAGACTGCACATAAATTTTGTATTTTGTTGCAATCTTGTTCTAATAATCAGAAACTTAATTCTAGCACCATTATTATAAAGATAAAACTTACCATCTCTGCCTCCTTGGATACAGTGACCCATGAGGGTTACCTCATGGTCAGCCCTAACCCTCATGGGTCTGTCACAGACATTGCGGGTGGCGAAAGGGGGTGCTTCCACACAGCCCCCCCCCCCCCCTCGACATCTGTACATGCCCACTGCAACTCTGTGGCAGACGTTGCGAAAGGTCTTACAACTTGCATCTTCTTCTGATAAACATAAGGCTAAGCACAGACCGAAAAACACGCACGTTTTTAACTCCATTTTTGTTTTATTTGGGTTACAGAAAGTTGGGGGGAAAGAACGGGACTTATAAGGATAATGGTTTTTTATCTCCCATCCCTAATCGAAACATTTTTTAACCTTTTTTTATAACTTTTATCTAGAATACAACTTTGAATTATTCAGTAAATGCAGCTGAATAACACATATTGGTGCAAAATTTTGCTGACATCGAAAGAAAGGTCATGACACAGTCTGAGGAGGACATATTGTCCTTAGAATATTCATTGGACATAAATCTTAAGAATTTACCACAAGAAAGTAGAATTCATATTCTGTTTTAATCAGAAATGACAGAACGTGGTACTAAAGAATAAGTATAAGTAATTTCTATTGTAACATCAAATAAAAAAGTTATCAATTTATTACGAGCATTCCTGCTCCGTGTCACGATGAATAAGTTAAAAATTCTCATCAGCCTATATAAGAGCCAGACTTGTACGTACTTTAAGCCACGACAATGACGAACACTTGCAAGTAAGTAAATTCTTTTTATACAACACATTATTCAACATCTTACATTTTTTCTTTATCTTATATTTGTTCTAAACGCTAAACCATGCGGAATTTGGATTTAACGGCAAGACCTTTATTTTTTTTTCGTTTGTTTTCAGCTCCGAAGAACTGTTCAGCGAATGGTCAGGGGATGAGGTGGAGGAGGTGGAAATAAAGAGGTAGGATGTTTCTTTTTTTTTTTAACGTTAGCATTTTTATAAAATATAATGTATTTTGTTCTTTTTACACAAAATGAAATATTGTTTCATATATAAAAACATATTGTACAAATTTCTCTACAACATAAACAATGATGACAATTATTTTTAAAAGAGATAACATGCACTAGAACTCTTGTTTTTTTTTAACAATTTATGTTTAAACCTATTCATTGAAGTTTTTACTACACCTACAAGGTATACACTTCATTTTCCTTTTTTTAAAGACAAAAAAGATAGAACCCGTGACTGGCCATGGGTCGAGTGAGGCTTCGTAAGTTCAAACATATTTTTAAAAACTGATTATCTTAAAGATAAAGATATAAAGTACTTTAATTTCTTTTCCAGCATTATTTTTTTTCATTTTGTCACTTTTTTTGTTTTCTTCTTTTATTCCTCATTATTTCTCTATGTTCACTCTATTTATTTTACTAAAGACCTACATTTAATACGTCTATCATCAACAAAAAAAAATCGGTTAAAGACCAACATTCAATACATTTTTGAAAATAAAAATCAATGACATTGTTTGACATACTCTTTTTTTTATTTTTAGTCAAAATGCAAATTTTGCCACCGCCGTAGACCAGGAGGACCTCGCTGCTGCTGGGATAACAGATAAGGATCAGAGGAAGATGTAAGTAAAACATCTTTTATGCATCAATTGTTCAATTTCAACTAAACTATTTTTTAGATAGAATTTCATCTTTGTTAACACACCGATACGGATCAAAACATACATAAAACATACATGCAATAAACTTATACAACTCGACACTTTAAAACACAATGCAAGTCTGAAAGAAGTAGCCAACGTATCAACCTACGGGTTGTCGGATCGAAAAAAAAGTTAACGATACTGTGCAAACAAAAATGATAAATAAACATCTAGAATGGTGCACAACAACATCAAATATGATGTTAAAATGAAAAAAATAATAATTAAAGTCAAAAGACAATAATTCAAATCAAATTAGCGGATATTTCGCTGGACCGACCAGCATCATAAGCGCTTGTAATCTGATATGATATACATTTATACAGCAATTAAAGATGGAGTGCTTTAAATGAGCTATATCAAAACTATACTGAAGATGAGCGATCAATCTACAAAATATGTTATGCTGTCCAAAAAAAAATTACCAGTGAAATATTTTGTAATTTTTAGGATAAGGAAAATAATAAGAGGTATCTATCTTACAACATTGTTATTTCACAATTGCTCCGCCGTTCACATAAATATCGATAATGGTTTCAACATCTCACTATATTCTTAAAATGTTTCTGTTTTTGATTTTCAGGAATACAGTCCTGGAGCGGCAGATTATTGCTGGATGGGGGATACCTCCATCCAGATAAGAAAAATGGAGGAGGTCGAAGAGGACCTCCTCATAGTGGCTAAAAAGCTGAAAGACACCATCCCCTCTTTAAAGAGGTTGAAACCGTGCAAAATTAAATCGTAAAAATTGCGTTCATAGTGTGTGCTTCATACATCATCATCTTGTAATTATATCATTATTTTTAGTAAAAATAAATGGTTTTTTTTTAAATACAATGTATTCATTCTTTATAAAACAAGTAAGATACAACCTAGAAAAATAGCTGCCATATTGTTGGTATCTCTTTTTATTTTTTGCAGTTGAGTAGCATTCTTTGAAGAGAAAAAAGTGGTTTAGTATGTGAAGAAAAAAAACTTATTTAACCTTGTTTTTTTGAATAAAACCATGTTTTTGTTTAAAGATCTATACCATTAACCACTTTAAAAAAAGGGTAGTATAGTGGTAACCGCCATTCAGTTACCTCAGTATTGAGATCCTTTTTCTTTGTTTAATATCATCATGAATCTTTACATACATCTGCACGTATCAAAGTATTTACATATGAAAATATTTATCGCATCAACAGCATCATTATTTGTTTTAAAAAAGGTTTGTTGGGAGACTGGATATCTGTTATCTCACACAGAGAATATATATAGACGATATTGAGATGTGGAATAAGTGTACGCGACACAACAAACATAAACAAACAGCAATTCAAAAAATCACAACGGAAAACAGCAAGCAGTCTTCAACATGACCATATGTCATTGCTTACCGTCTTGCATTGGCCCAAGACTTATAATACAATACAAAAGTTTCAATTGGCCCAAGACTAATAATACAATACAAAAGTTTCAAAACCAATCCCTAAATCATCAACGAAAGACCCAATTCTTGAAAAAAGACAAAGACAATTTCATAGTTTAGTATAAGTGATCGAAAAAAAAACACACAGAGATAAGAGCTCGACATATTACTTACATCTTTATTGTTTTCTTGAAAGCTGATAATGAGATCAAGAACAAGGGTTTTTATACCCCTATCCTTAAAAAATAAGAAAATAAAAAATAAAGAAAGAATGTTTCCATGGGACACGGATGCCCCCGCTGGCCTCAAATAAAAAGTTGAAGTCCAACATGTCTGAAAGTCGCTTAGGACGATATTGAGATGTGGAATAAGTGTACGCGACACAACAAACATAAACAAACAGCAATTCAAAAAATCACAACGGAAAACAGCAAGCAGTCTTCAACATGACCATATGTCATTGCTTACCGTCTTGCATTGGCCCAAGACTTATAATACAATACAAAAGTTTCAATTGGCCCAAGACTAATAATACAATACAAAAGTTTCAAAACCAATCCCTAAATCATCAACGAAAGACCCAATTCTTGAAATAAGACAAAGACAATTTCATAGTTTAGTATAAGTGATCGAAAAAAAAACACACAGAGATAAGAGCTCGACATATTACTTACATCTTTATTGTTTTCTTGAAAGCTGATAATGAGATCAAGAACAAGGGTTTTTATACCCCTATCCTTAAAAAATAAGAAAATAAAAAATAAAGAAAGAATGTTTCCATGGGACACGGATGCCCCCGCTGGCCTCAAATAAAAAGTTGAAGTCCAACATGTCTGAAAGTCGCTTAGGACGCATAGTTTATCATTCTTAACCCTCCTACCAAGTTTCAAATCATTTCAATCATGTACGGTTTCTGAGAAAAGCTTGACGGAATTTTTCATGTCTATTTCGGTATCGATCCAGCCCCAAACAGGAAGTAGATGTCCGACAGGTCTTAAATTTGCTTGGGACATATAGTTTGTCATACTGAACCATCCTTCAAGTCATTTTCATTTACGGTTTCTGAGAAAGCTTGACGGAAATTCGTACGGACGGACATGAGTAAAACTTAATGCCCCCCAACATGTCGTCGCAGGGGCATAAAAATGTTTTTTATGCGAAGGTATAGGAATTTTAATGATTTCCTCTTTCCTTTGAACCCCGTTCTTTTTCCTTTTTTATTGGTTCCAAAAAGCCATTCTAATTTAGGAATATGACAGGTTAATGATTGATGATCCTTCACACCTGACAAAAGTTTGGGGATGAAACCCACATTATTAAAAACCTTTTAAGGAATTTCACGATTTTTATGATTGATGGCCCTTTTACATCTGTAACATGTTTGGGGTTGAAACCAACATTAAAAAGCTTTAGGGAATAAATTAGGGAATTTCTCCCATCAATAGGAGGTGTGGTTCAATTAGGGAATTTCCCATTGATGTGAGTGTTGTTTAATTAGGTCACTTCATGTCCATGGGTGTGTACGTCACTACCTGTCAATCTGTCACTTCGTTAATCAATCACTTTTGGTAATCATTCCATGGGGGTAGAGCGCCCCTTTACTACTTACAACATTCGTTGTGTCACTCGTTCCCGGACCAACAACGGAGACAGAGAGTTCAGTATGATTTTACTTGTATGACCTTCTAACATTGAACATTTCTTAATTTCCTTAAAGAACTTATTTGTTTCGAAATGTTTCACTCGAAGGATGGGCCCGAAGACTAGCATGCCCACTCTTAAATACTTCTTCAGTAAACGCAACAAGCTCGGCAAGACGTAGAACTTTCGGCAAACACTAGACTTTAAAAAACATTTCGCCTAGATTGGTCATCGCCTGATCTGGATATTTTTTTTTTCTACTCCGCTTCGCAGACCACACATAACTACGAGGACCCGTCTTAAACTACAGCCTTCCAAAACCGTTTCCTTCGATCCATCCGCGAATTCTCGTTTACCACAACCTGATTTGATAAGGATATCTTACTTTTAAATATAGATTCATTGCTGCTGCAATAACAATGTATTCACCGGTTCGTCATTCCGAATTCCCCCTCCTCGATCAATGGGTGAACTCGGTAAAAGAAAACTTGCAGTGGGATCATGTTATGTTCGTTTTTTCGATATTTACATTTTCTTTAACGTGCAATATTCTTCGCTATCTATCGCAACGAAAATCCTCAAACACGAACGTATATTTGGAAGTCTCAAATCCTAAAGTTTGTCGTACAATTCAATTGCTCAATCTTCTTGTCTGCCCAAAATCTCTCTTATTCAATTTCCCTGATAATATTAATGATTTAAGTGTAAGTGGTGCTCTCCGTCCACTTTTAAATGTTGAATGGTCTAGACTATCTGTCCTTAAAAAAATCACTAATGATACTATAGAACTTCTGTCAACCATTCCCATATCCCACTTCGATGCTAACATTTTACACAGACTTCTAAAGACTCCTTGTAGCCTGTCCCGTGCGGGGCCCGGGTGGCGAATAGGCCCGCAGCAGAGCCTAGCTTGTCGTAAGAGGCGACTAAGGGTCTTGGGATTCTGATGTCGGATCAGTGCTCAGCCCACAGAGCGACCAAGTGTGTACCCTAGGTGGCTGAATAGGGTAGCCCTCGTCCGCGGGGGTTGTCAGGTCTGTAATACGGAAACCCTGACCGCCGACCATAGTGGGCCAACGTGTTTGGAGAGAGCCACGCTTCATGCACGTAAAAGACCCCTTTGTGGACCGCCAAGTAGTGCACCACATAGGCTAAATTTTCCGCCCCTACCCACCTCTCCCCCTTTTCCTGTGGTTCTTCAAAATTTACCGGTCCTTTGTGTCCCACCCCATCCCCATATTTCATTTATCATCATCACCTCATGTTCATTTTATCATCCTTTTCATGTTCATCGCCTGTAAATAACCTATATAGCGTTGCACGGGCGTAAAACACCAACTCACTCACTCACTCCTTGTAGCCTATCACTTCACGTTGTTCATAATAACATGAAATACCCAATGCAGAACGTTTCACAAGAAAATCAAGTACCTCGTCCCTTTCCTTATTCTGTGTCTTGAATCCTTAAGGTACAAGTTATTCTCAAAATTTTATTTTTATTATTCAGGCAATTCAAACGTTACTACAATGAATTGATCAGAATATTAATTAATATTTTCTAAGATTCTAATATGCATCTATTTTATTATTTTCAGATGAATTTCACGGTTTCGTTTTCCGATTGAACCATCTCTTTTAAAACCATGGAAAAGCTGTTAAGTGTATACTTATTTTTCCAGCCCTTCTTTCGCTTAAGGGATGCGGAAGTGGACTTCTCGTTCTGCCACTAATATGATTTTTACATCCTTAATAACAGTTTTCTCTCTACAACAGCCCGCTTCCTATTGGCTTCCTATTGATAAAGATCTTTTGTCGAAACTATTTGGCATCCTACCTCAACATATCGGAGCATGATTTAACGTCATCTTTCCTAAATTCTATATTAATCAAATGACAATCCGAAACACCATTCCTATTTTATATTCATTAATTGCCGATAATTACGAAGGCACACCTGTATCTGTTCCATGGACATTCCGTTTCACGACTCAGAAATTCCGAATTTGCGCTCCTTATCCTATTCGAAATTTAAACCCAAAAAAAGAAAATCATTAAATCTTCGAAATTTTGCGATTGCACAACACGAGGCACATGATGACTATGTCTTTCCAGACTATTGCAACAGAGACTCCGGATTAGCTATTACCCGGAAAGATTTGGCTGCGGGCTATTTACTTTATGCCTTTATCCTATCTCCAAATGGATTGGCTGTTAACGACTAAATAAACTGAGTGAAACCTGCGACTAGAAATGAAATTCAGCAGGGTCTACCAACTGCAGTTACTTGTATTGCTTTTGGTGCATTTAATTCTTATCTGGAGATGGACAGTTCTTGCAACGTTCGATACGTTCAACCATGAATGGGTATGAGTTGGAGCCGTCAAATCAAATCTTTGTATATCAAAAACATTCATGGGAATATATACACGGGATAATTTGCCCAGCAACTCTATTAAGTACCCAAGTAGCTATATCGTTTAAACAGACAAAGCGACATTGGGTAGC
The DNA here is from genome assembly GCA_963971305.1 of Arcuatula senhousia. Lineage (NCBI taxonomy): Eukaryota > Metazoa > Mollusca > Bivalvia > Mytilida > Mytilidae > Arcuatula > Arcuatula senhousia. Next base: position 13,101,280 of record OZ020310.1, read on the forward strand.
AATAGTGTTGAAGAGTAGATCCTAACGGTGTATATTTTGACAGTTTAGGAAAACTCCCTGCATACTATGGAGAAGAAATGCAATGTTTTTTTTAACCAAAAACGTCAAAGAATTACTTGTCAGGTGCAATCCTCTCGACTTTGTGTCCCGAGGGGGGGTTACTACCATTGTAAATGGGTATATCTATGTGCCGCAAAACAGGGTCTGTTTTTCAAAGGTTACTAGTCATGAACAGGATCATGATTTTCAACCCTGAAAAGAACAGGCTTATAAATGACTTTAAAATGTCCATCATCGGTAATTCAACATACCATTTTTTTATTAGAACATTCAAGAGGGTATTGATGGGGTACCCTTCATAACGGATAACGGCTAAAAATATCGCAATATAACGCTAACGGTAGCCTAAATCAACGTAACGGTTAGCTTTGAAATGAAATAAAAATGTTTCCATCTATATTGATACTTCGAATACAGTATAGGTCAGTAGAATGCATAATTTTGAAGTGCTATAATAATAAAAACTAAGTACTCTGTTGTTTTCGTTATTTTGTCTTAGGTTCTCTCCTGTTGAATTGAACTTTTGTCGATTGAGTTTTACAGTGTGTTTTATATGTATGCTTTGTGCAAGCTTATCAATAGGGGGAAGGTTGGATCCAAAAAACTAGTTTAACCCCGCCACATTTTATATGTGCCTGTCCTAAGCCAGGATACTTTGCCAAAGCCTTAATTTGTTTGTCCTTGTCATTCTATGTTAAGAAATGGGTCTTTCGTTGATGATTTAGGGATTGGTTTTGGTACTTATGTATTGTATTATAAGTCTTGTGCCAATGCAAGACGGCAAGCAGTGACATCTGGTCATGTTGAACACTGCTTGTTGTTTTCCGTTGTGATTTTTATACGACCGCAAAAAATTTGCGGACGTATATTGGTATGATGCTGTCGTCGTCGTCGTCGTTGTCGTTGTCGTCGTCTTCGTTGTCGTCTGGCGACATTTGGTTTCCGTGCGATAACTTGAGTAAATATTGACCAATTGTTATGAAATTTTTATATGATGTTTGTAACCACTAGAGGAAGGTACCTATTGTATTTGGGGTTGGTGGCCCTTACCGTTTTGGAAAAAAGGACCAAAAGAGGCTAATACGGGTGTATTGACAAAACTGTTGAAGAATGTTAATTATTCATTTGATTTTGAAAATTCTTTTTTTATTGAATTCCTTATTAAATTCTGTCAACAAAATGTGTCAATGGTTTTGATGTACAGATGGGTCCAAACCTAACCTATATGCGCACCAGACTTATAAAGTGGACCAGAAGTCTGGTTCAGGTCTGCTTTTTTCTGGTCTGGTTTGGTTTTAGTGAACCTAGGTCTGCTTTTAAGTTCACTCCAAAAGCAAACTTTGCCCAAGGTCTGGTTCACTCTGACCTCAGGCAGACCAAACCTATAAAAACTGACCATTCCTTGAGTCGACCAGACTTAGAGCAGACAAAACTTAGGTCTGGTCCGATGAAGGTCTGGTCCACTCTTGGTTTACTATATATTAAAAGCAGACCAGACCAGACTTAGAGAAGACCAAACTTAGGTCTGGTCCGCTCTAGGTCTGGTCCACTCTTGGTTCACTATTAAAAGCAGACCAGACCAGACTTAGAGCAGACCAAACTTAGGTCTGGTCCGCTCTATGTCTGGTCCACTCTTGGTTCACTATTAAAAGCAGACCAGATCAGAGTTTTGACTGAACCAGACTTGTGGTGAGGTCTGGTCTGCTTTCCAACCAAACCAAACCAGAAAAGTGGACCTAGGTCTGCTTCGTGGATTGGTCAAGAGAATCAAACCAGACCAGAAAAGTGAACCACAGGTCCGCTCTAAGTTCACTTTAGTACAGGTTAGGTTTGGTCTCATCTGTATATTGAACCGTTTCATTGCTACAGGGGGCCAAAGACGGGCCACACCCAAAAAATCAACTTTTTTATTTGTGGTCCGATTTTCAAAATCTTTTTTTCATTGGAATCCTTGTGAAAATACCTGCCTGCATTTTTCAATCAGATTTGAAATATGTCTTACTGTTTTTGAGATATAAGGGGTCGAAGGGGCAAAAAGCGCCATTTTTAAAAGTTGGTCAAGGAAAATGGTTTTACACAAGAAATTTAGCTGTAGTGGGCCAGCCAATTGTTATGAAGTTTAGATATGATGATTATATAACTGAAGGAAGCTTTTCATTGCATTTTGTGGTCCAAACCTTTTTTTAAAAAATGGCCAAAAGGGGCTTAATCGTTTCAAAAATGTCAATGAATCTAGAAATATTTTTTTTTCTATTAAATGTTATTGTAGATATATATGTGTCAAATATGCATTTTAAAGTCCACCATAGGTTGCATGTGTAAAAAAAGCTTTGTAAGACCACCATGGGCTGCATGTGACCAAAGCAATAGACTATCCATATTGGGCCTCCTATGTACAGGGTTCAACTTGTTTCGGTCGCGTATCATGCTGCGCTCGGCGTAGCTTTTTATTTGAATTGCTCTTTGTGTTTGTTTGTTGTGTCGCATACACTTATTCCACATCTCAATATCGTCTACAATAAGAGACGGCATTACAGACCATTACAGAGTCTAAGCATTAGTCCAATGTGTCGCTTCATGAAGTACGTGAACTTCAGGATCATGAAACACAGAGTGCGAAGACCACGCAATACAGAAATAAATGTACGATCACACCAGAGAGTATTAAAAAACACATTGGATGTATGGTCTACATATATGAGGGGCGGGACAGGGGGCGGGAACCGGGAACCAGGGGGACGGGAACTGGGAGCTAGAGGGCAGGAACCGGAAGTCAATCGGGCAGGATATTTTTTTGTGTTCCAGAAACTGCACGAAAAGCATGCAAATCGATGTAAGATCATGTAAATAATTGATCTGAACGTGATCATTGATCAATATTGATAAGAAAAACGATAAAAAACGGCTATACAACGATCTTCATAAATACAGAGAGACATTTGGACAAGGTGTTTGACAAAGGAGTGTCCGGTCGGACACTACAAAATACAATGCTGGAACTCTACTGTCTGTAAGGGATACAATTTGGAGATGCAAAATTTTCAAAAATCACTATATCATAGAATTTTACAATACCACTTTGACCAAAGAGATATTTTGTCATCAACTTGTTTTTGTTTGCATCAGGGAGTGCATTTTGACGTCATATGACGTCACAATAGAAATTTGAGATTTTTTCCCGTACTTTTTTTACTATGGGAATTTCCCATTCAAATGTAAATAAATAGATTTTAAGAAAATGTATTTACGAATTTTTTAAAGTTGTTATATTTTTAATTAGGTCTTTTTGATACTCATAAGATTATGTAAATAAATAAAGGCTTAGGTTTTTGAGAAAAAATAAGTTTTGATTTTTTCATTCTCCAGACAACCCTTTAAAGACAGTACCTCTAAACCTCTACCAGCATGACAAGACTGAAGGAACTCTAAGCTTCGGGTCAAGCCAACAAGACCCTCAAAAGACACATGAAGAAAATGAAAACTCTGTGGACCTAGGAAGCCAGAGAACTGTCGTTGAAGAAGACTTGGTTTGCATATATAGCATTGGAACTACGCTCCTGGTCATTCTAGATCAAATGACAATGGCCGAGCAAATAGAAGAACTGGAAGATGAATTTGCAATTGGGCTTGAACCAGAAACCAGAAGTGGCAGAAGGCGTTCAGTTCCTAACAGATTTCGGGATTTTTATTACTATTAAAATGTCTGAATGTTGATCTAGATTGTTCTTATATTAGCCTGAAAAGTTCTGACAGTTTTCTCAGAATCGTAGCCTAAAACATTTGTATGCTGTCTCAGGTTGTAGTCCCATTCAGTGGGATTCGGTCATAGTCAGTAGGAAATCTACTTTGTTTTTTCATAACCATATGGAACCAAATCAATGGTAAAATTTTAGTAACACTTTTCTCAGAAATTATCATTTGTTAGGCTTATCTCCAGTAGGAGTTCCATAAGTTGTGAGCAATTTTCAGGTTTGTTGAACATCTACTGTCTGCTTAGTTCTGTTAAACGAGTTAGCTGTTTCCAACAGGTGGGACCCTAAAACTTGTTCTTGTTTTGTTTAGGTTTTTGTCTCGGTTGTGTTTAGTGGAGTTATAAATTCACATGTCCTTTGCCTTGTAGATCCTTTTGTGACCATGTCTCTGAAACCTGATTTTTTATCAAGGAGGGGGTCTTTCATTGACACTTTAGGATTTGGCTTGAATCATATGAATTTTCAATCCAGGGCAAATTGAAAAAACAGCGAGCAGCGACCGTTGGTCACATTGAAGGCGGCTGGCTGTTTTACGTTGCGGATTTTTTAAATGTATGGTCGTGTACACTTATTCCACATCTCATTATCTTGTAATACATTAGTTATCCTAGACAGGACCAGACTGACGATGCAGTCGTTTAAATTATGATCGCGGTACATTCACCTTATGGGCGTCAGTGGGATATTTTTGCGCGCTCACTAAGGCTCTTTATTGATGAATGATATAGGCATAGCCATTTGAAATGTTTCGATTTATGTCACTAAATCGTTAAGCTTTATTCTATTCATGAGTCACATAGAATTTCTATAATTTGTATGCAGAAATGTATATGTTTGTGAAGATTTACATGATTTAGGATCATTTAGGGCGAGAAGTTTTAATTTGGGGCGGGAACCGGGAGCTGTGGGGGCGGGAACCGGGAGTTGATGACCCCCCTGTCCGGCCCCTCAAATATTGTTATATTGAAACCCTATCTTCTAATGGATTAGCAAAAAATATGATAGGCATTATCCAATGACGGCCATTTTGAAAAATTTGAAACAATACGATTGTAGCCAATACCCTATAGAACAAGTGTGCAAAGTTTGGTTGAAATCAGTCCAGTAATTTAGGACAAGTTAACGTTTGTAAAAGTTTACAGACGACGACGACGGACACCAAGGGATTGCAATACCTCACATGGGCTTCGGCCAGGTGAGTTAAAATCACAACGAAAGAAATAATTGTTATGGGCAGACAGAAGAAATGTCAAGATGAAACAGTATAACCTCTTTTTTTCTATTCGTGGGTATATTAACATTAAGAAATTCTACACATCTAACCGCACCGCTGCCTTGATGGTTCTGCCTGATCTACTTATAAACATTTGTCCTTCTGATGTGTTTGTATCTTTATTACTGTCTGCAACCCATGCTTCGTCCGACTCGCTTTCGCTCTCATATTCGCTCTCCTGATCCTGATCCTGATCGATCTTTCTATCAATTGCGATCGTCCTCCTCGTTTGTAGTATCTGCCTCCAACATGCCCTGTTTTCCTATCCGCATTTTTTTTTCCATTGTGACGGTAAAAAATACAGCCAGCAATAACGTTTAACGCCTATTTTGTAGGCAAAATAACGCTAACGGTTGCTAAATTTAAGGTCATAACGAATCACACCACACGATAACGGAAAACGGTTAAAAATATCTCCATATAACGCTAACGGTAGCGAAAATAAGGCAAATAACGGCTATTGCTTAAGGGCATCAACACCCTCATTCAAATTCCAAATATGACTGTCATTGTTTTCCGCTAATATTAGTTAAATAGGGTAAAACGTACCTAACATCATTGCAATGGTATGAAAATGACTTCATTTGACTGCACAAAATCAGTGACAGGGTATGGTTTTGTATATTTTTGAAGTCACGAACAGGTCCAGGTTTGACAACCCCATCGGCACATAGGTATACAATATATATGAGAGTAACCCCCCCCGGGCTTTGTGTATATTTTGTTTTAACCTTTGTAATGATTTACGTATGTTTAGAATGTTCTTTAAATTGTATTGTAGTTCGTTGATACAGATGTTGATGTTAACGATCGCATTGTTACTTGTTTTGTAAATATATACTACGATTTGTGTTTATAAAATATGTATTAAAAAAGTGAGTGATTCAAGCAAGTAAGTTAATCTTTTACACACAATATATTTCACATCCTTAATCTTAAATTTCCCAAACGTTACCCTATGAAGCACTTACACATAGTATTTTTAAACTATTTTTTCCCCTTTGTCTTAGTTCAAAAGATTTAGTCTAAGAGAAAGCGTTTGAGAAATGGGATTTCGGCGAGGAATCTAATTCACCCAGGTATAGGATTTATTTAATCATATTTGCTGTTAATTTTTTTTTAATTTGATGAAGTGTATTCTTTTACGTGAAAAATATAGTCTTATAGATTAAAATGAAAATTTGTCTATGTGCAAAACAGATATCAACAATTGATCGACCCGACCTTTCACACAAAAACACCTGTTTTTTACAAATCATGTGCACATCCATTTAAGGTTCTGTCCGTTTAATCAGTACGTTTATATAATCACCTTTTTTTAGGACATGTGATATCCCGGAACAAGTGGGGACTCGTAAGTTTATATATATATATATACATTTTTATATATATAAGTATATAGATATATAAGTATATTGGCCAAACAGGAATGTCATTAAGGAAAAGAATGACAGTTCATAGACAACAGATCCGCGACCCCACAACAAGAAAGATCAAATAAAGCGAACATTTGGACAATTATAACCAAATACAGACCTGAACTTAATAAATCATAACTATTAATGCAGTTTATATAAAGAGTTTTTGTTAGTATTTTATATACAGAACATTATTACATTTAAGACGTCTTTATTAACGTTATGTTTAATATTGCTATTTTTAACATTGTATATTTTGACGTTTATTTATAGCGACGTTACCATGTTGCTACTTTCACTTCAATTATTATTTAACGTTACACTAGCGACGTTAGTGCATTTTTATATTCCTTGAATATCTGTATTCAGCAGTGAAACCGGTTGGAAGAAAATGAACTTTGTTTACTTTGAATTTTGTTACTGTGAATTTTACTATATAAATTAAGAAATGATCATGCATCTTTAACTTCTTTTTTGATATACATTTTTATATATCTATCAATAAATTTATAATGGTTGAACTTAATTTTTCTTACATTTTTAGATCTTATGATCCTTCGGATTTTTTCTATCTGTTATGGTTGCTGAGTTATAAGCCATTTTAAGTGATTTTACCTATGTTTTATTTCTAGTATATATCATTTCTGCAAAGTTTCAGTTAAATTCGTTCAGTGGTTTTAGAGAAGAAGATTTTTAGGCAGAGCCTTATAGCGTCATAAAGCTATCTGATTTTCGCGTTTTTTTCCGTCTAGACAGGGTAAATCGGTAAGCCAATATTCCTACCACAGGATCTATTCAACATTAATCGTGTATTTTCATTGTTTCAATGTATTTTGAATTGTATACAGATTGTCTATGATAAGAGGTATATCTTTATACACCAAAATAAATGCATCATAAATGTGCACTACATATCGTATATCAATACTCGTTAATATTTACTTAAGCATTGTTTACCTTTGACCTTTGATCAAGTGGGCGGAGCCTAATTACAGATTTCTTAACAAATGTGCAAGAATGCGGAGCAAACAAAGAAAATTGATGTGCTATGTTTCAAGTTTATGAATCAAAGATCATTCTTTATTTTAGTGCTTAGATTTAGCTCTGCCTTTTAACGCTTTAGAGCTTTGATTTAAATTGTTAACGGACGACGGGCGACGAAGGACGCATAGTGATGGCATAAGCTCACATGGCCTTTGGCTAGGCGAGTTAAAAACTTTAGGGAATTAATGCGGGAATTTCCCTCATCAATTAGAGGTGTGGTTCAATTAGGGAATTTCCCATTGATGTGGGTGTCGTTTAATTAGGTCACTTCCTGTCCATGGGTGTGTACGTCACTACCTGTCAATTTGTCACTTCCTGTCAATCACTTCAGGTAATCAATCCATGGAATTAGAGCGCCGCCCTACTACTTTTGAATATGTTGTATAACAATTTGTGTAAAATTTGCAAAGATCAAAATTTTGAGGAGCCATGTTACGGACAAACTTCGAATTTCGAATTTAATTTTTATTTTCCGTGTTTTAGCATCTCATTCCCCTGTGATTTTATACCCTTGAAATATTTCGAAAAACAAACTGTGCGATGCTATGAAAATGTGTACAACACCCCCAAAAGATACTATTTTTTACTGTTTTATATGTCATATTATTGTCTTATTGAATGAATACTGTAGGGTTGATCATTTGACTCTCATTTGTTTTATTTTTCTTTGAACTTTTCACTTACACCTGCGATTTTACTGATTTTCCTGCGAACCATTGTAACCTTTGTTTCTACGTTTATGATTGTGAACTTAATTATTTGAACTTTCCAGAATAAAGATTTTGATTCGATGTTGAATTCATTACGAAAGCCAACGAACATTAAAGATACAGATGGGTCCAAACCTAACCTGTACAAAAGTGAACCGGGGGCAAACATCTAGTTTTTCTGGTTTGGTTTGCTTGACCAAACAAATAGCAAACCACAGTTTACTCAAAACAAACCGTGGTTCGTTTTTCCTAGTTTGGTTTTGGTTTGAAAAGCAAACCAAACCAAACCAGGCGGCTGGTTTGGTTTGCTCTTTGGTTTGCTCTGACCAAACCAAACAAGGGTGCTGGTTTGGTTTGCTCTGAACAAACCAAACTAGGGCGCTTGTCTGGTTTACTCTTACCAAACCAATCTAAAATGATGGTTAATATCTAAATCATAATAAATTCTTCAAGTAAAACATATTTGTTTTACGAAAACAAATATTATAAAATGATGTCGGACGTCGTATTACTTCGATTCTTTGTATCATCTGCGAATGCTCATGCTTAGGCCGCTGGTTTGGTTTGCTCTAAAAATAGAAAACTTGGGTGCTGGTTTGGTTTACTCATAAAATACCAATCTAATATGATGATACATGTTTAAATCAGAATTTATAATTCGATTGAGACATTAAGTGAATAATATTTGTTCATGAAATGTAATACATGTGAAATAGTTCGGACATTCTTTCACATCGATAATATAATTCATCTGCGCATGCTCGCGGTTTGCTCAGAGCAAACCAAACCAAAATAGGGCACTGGTTTGGTTTGCTTTTTAAAGTTTGGTTCGCTCTGACCAAACCAAACCAAACCAAACCAGCCGTCTGGTTTACTTTTCAAGTAAACATTAAAGTAAACTTTGGTTTGCTAAAGCAAACCAAACAAAGTGAAAAGTGAACTTAGACCAAACTTCTGGTTTGCTTTTTTAGTTTGGTTTGCATACAGGTTAGGTTTGGACCCATCTGTATTTCACTCAAAAATCTATCTTTAACTCTTTGAATAAATTGAACTATAAAAAGCTTTATGTTATTCACCCCTTGGTTTACTCATACATCTTGGAAACTGTAATCAAACAAAATATCTCTAATCTTACCTGCCAAATTATATCTATATTTGTGATAAAGGATCGTAGAAAGTAACACAGCCATTCAGTTATCGTACAAATACCACAGATCTACGCTTATTAGTGTTAAATGATTGTAGAAAGTCACACAGCGATTTACCTATTTAGAATTTGGGACTGTACAAATAATAGCACTATTTCGGACTAATTTACGCTTAATGATCGTAGAAACAAACACAGCTATACATCTATTCAGACTTTTTGACCATACAAAATAGCACATTTCTACAATATTTACGTTTTATACACTTTGTAATGTTTGTAACAGATATAGCTTTGATAATACTTAACCTCAAACATGATAGTCATGCATAGTGTGCTTCCGCCCAGCGCTTACTTGTAAACAATATGTAGTCAGCCATGCTTGTGTATTAAATATATTCTCAATTGATTACTAGTATTATCTTTATGCCATCAATTATATAGACAAAAGCATATCATAACAACGTTTATCAAGTATGATAGAGCAGGGTAAGGCAGTTCAACACTTATTATTATATTTGATTAGTGTATTTTCTAGAAAAAAAAAAACATATATACAGTCTGAGTATCATACACAAAATGAAGAGTATTGCCTCAGGATGTACATATAAGGTAATAATTGTCATGTTTCTATAGAAAATGGACGTCAATTGTCACGTAAACCATATAATAAAATAATTTCTATAAATAATGGACAAACCATCCATCAGACATACAAATCCTCAACTTTCTACTGTTTAGCTACAATAAAATAACCTATAGTTTTAATTACTTTGTTTACAATGTATTTCTAATATTTGAGCAGTTAGATTGTAGCTGTTTATTTTTTGACTCATTAAAATGTCCAAACTTATGATCACGTGTTTTGTGCTAAATGACTGTCACAGTAGTTAATTCTGAAAGATGAAGCCATTCCATAACACTTTATTTTCGTTGTTTTGCTTAAAACAAAATATGTACATATGACATCGCAAATCATCTATTCAAAATACATCAGAGGCGCTATACCCCCCCCCCCCCCAAAAAAAAGGAAGAGATATACAGGTCATAGAATAAAAAATCTACATAAATCTGAACGAAACTAATTATTTGCCTTCTACAGTCTGCCATTAGACCATTTGGCATATTTCGAGTACTATGCAATCATCAGCACAATTTTAATCAAATCATTAGAAGGTCTTAAATCAAAGGCCTTGAACGAAACGTACTAAAACCAAAACGTTCGAGCAAGGGCACAAAATCAAGCGTCCAGCATTTGCTTTAAAAGGACGGTAGGCTGGTGTTTTTAACCTTTTTGAATATAACAATCGCCAATTTCAACGACAAAATGATTTATAAAGTTCATTTATGAAATCGTGTCAGACATTATCTTACAAACAGACAAGTGATTACACTCGGGTTCTTTTTATTATCAACGATAACAAAGGAGAGCCCAAAAGATACATTAGGTCATAAGAAGATAGGTATTTAAAATTTCGTCTCTTCCATTCAAAATCTGTGATGACATCTTATTACTGGTATCTCAACATCAATTAATCTTTATATTGTCTGCTAAATACGTTGCAAAATAAAGTAAAGCTGAATATTCCAACAAAGTTAAGGATTTCCTATATGATGGATAGGTACAAGTTTGACTGACAAGTAAAATGACATTTATTACATGGAAATCGTGACAACTTATGTATGTTGTAAAATCAGTTGATATAGAATAAGTCATTAAGAACTCACAATTTCCGAGCGTTACATTCACAATTGCTAAACACACCATCTTTCTTTCCTTGGACTGTACAGGGTCGATCTTTTTTTATGTTCAGTACTTTTAGTGGATGGCCATTCACCTTCCAATGTTTTGATTCAATGGCTGTAAAATTACCTGTTTTATTGTATTTTGCTCTAGTCGGCTCAAATTGTGTATGCTAAAGGTCAATAAGGTGTGCAATGAACTCGTTAGGGTTTAGTTGGATACACATTGACGGTCTATGACAAAATAGGTTCACAGCAACTCTGAGCCCATAAACATTAATCTACAAGCTTTATACCCTCTGCTGTAAAGTTATGAAATCACACAAACGATATCACAAAGCCTGGTCGTCAGACTGGTCTGACTAGAATTTAACAATAAGTTTTCTTTGTTTTTTTTTACCATGTTTAATTCAGATTTGTTTAAAACACGCACTGTACATGGTGGATATCTTCAGTGCTGGATGTAACTTCCTCTGTTTTGATTAAAATGCTGCTGAGAAGTGAATCCCTGCCTGTCCGGCCGTCCTCGAAGGTTTCCGATCAATAACTTGAGATTCATATGATATTTTACACAGCTATTTAGTACAATAAAATACAGGTCAACTTATATTTCCAGCTAGTCCGAGATTGCTCTGACGTCCTCGGCATTTTTCCAGCAAGCTGGTGCCACGGCAGAGCAATCTCGGACTAATTTCCAGCATGATCCAAAAAAAAATTTTCGAGATAGGCAACTTTGAAAAATCAAATATCACGAAATTTTGAGTTTTCGGCCGATAACGGTAAACGTCAAGGGATATGATATTTTGCACAGCTGTTTAGTACAATTAAATACCGGTCAAGATTAATTTTAATTGTATATATCTCAGATCGGATTATCTAAAGTACATGTTTTTTTTTTATAAATTTAAGTTGTTGGTTGTTGTGTATGTATGCTTGTTAAATGAACTCGTTAGGGTTTAGTTGGATACACATTGACGGTCTATAACAAAACAGTTTCACAGCAAGTCTGAGCCCATAAACATTAATATACAAGCTTTAACCCTCTGTGGTAAAGTTATGACATCACACGAACGATATCACAAAGGCTGGTCTTCAGAAATTACCAATAAGTTTTTTTTTTATTTTGACATGTTTAATTACGAATTGTTTAACCAATCAGCTTCGAGTTCTTTTCTTCCTCTAGTTTCTAGTAGTGATATACTTTAAAATATTAATTTAGTCTTGTTTAACATATCCCATTTTACAAATGGCTGATGTAAGAGTTATTTTAACATTTAAAGGCATTCGTTAAAATCCCGTGTTTTTGATATGGAAGGAGCTCTGACGTCCCACGGCACCAGCTTGCTGGAAAAATGCCGAGGACGTCAGAGCAATCTCGGACTAATTTCCAGCATGATCCAAAAAAATTTTTTCGAGATAGGCAACTTTGAAAAATCAAATATCACGAAATTTTGAGTTTTCGGCCGATAACGGTAAACGTCAAGGGATATGATATTTTGCACAGCTGTTTAGTACAATTAAATACCGGTCAAGATTAATTTTAATTGTATATATCTCAGATCGGATTATCTAAAGTACATGGTTTTTTTTTATAAATTTAAGTTGTTGGTTGTTGTGTATGTATGCTTGTTAACTGAACTCGTTAGGGTTTAGTTGGATACACATTGTCGGTCTATAACAGTTTCACAGCAAATCTGAGCCCATAAACATTAATCTACAAGCTTTAACCCTCATAAAAAGATAATGTAAAGTTATGACATCACACGAACGATATCACAAAGGCTGGTCTTCAGAATTTACCAATAAGTTTTTTTTTTATTTTGACATGCTTAATTACGAATTGTTTAACCAAGCAGCTTCGAGTTCTTTTCATTTAATACTTTTGGTTTTTGATCTTCCTCTGTTTTTGATATAAATACTGCTGAGAGGCGAATTCTTGACAAAATTAACCGTTTTTTATACCTGTTTTTGGTAATTGTATAACGAACCAATTGTGAACTTGTATCCAGTTCTGTCGTACAGTAAGAATATACAAACATAAGTAAACAGGTGTGTGATATTAAAAAGAAATAAATAAAGAATGTAATCAATTAAGTAAATTAATGAGGGAAAAGGATGAAAATAGCCAATTTTTACAGATTTGTATCAATGTGTCTAACCGTTAATTCTATCTTTCCATTTTAACAATCTAGCTACTAAATATTTCAGATGCCATTTCTTTGACATTTTTTTTAAGCTCTCATATATACATACTGTTCCAATTGGAAGTCCAAGCTTGAACTACTTGCTTGGGCAGGCATATTAACGGTGAACTTTTCCTCCTCATTACTATGTTGGTTGTCAAACATCTGGAAAAAAACTCCATCTGCTAGCGTGATGAAACTTAATAAAAAAATGAACAACGGAATTATAAAGGGGATACAGTTGATGATCTCGTAGACAAAAGAAAAAATATAGAATATAAAATAAAATATGTATTCACTATTATTTAAACGTTGTACTTATTATTTTGTGTTTTCTTAAATTCATACACTTTAAATGGAAAAAAAAGAGGAAAAATGCCTTCGATGATGAGTGTTCTGCAAACTTTGCACTAGAATTTATTTTGTGCAGTTTCAAGCTATTCATTCGGGAAATACCCAGTCATACTGGTATTCATGGGAATTCAGTCGTGGACAGGGTTGCGAAGGAAGCCCTTCGGAATCCAATATCCAAATGTTTTATTCCTTATTCGGACTGTAGAAATAAAATCAGAATATATGTTCAAAGTTTATGGGACGAGGTTTGGGCTGCCGCTGAGCACAACAAACTTCATGAGCTCAAGCCACAGCTTGGGGAGAGTCATGCCTCATTCCGATGCCGTCGAGACCAATTAGTCATCACTAGATGTCGCATAGGTCATTCTCGAGTCACTCATGGCTACTTGATGACACAAGAGAAGGAAGTTCCGATGTGCATCCCTTGTGACTCACGGTATTCTTTGAGGCATGTTCTCCTTGACTGTGTTGATCTTGCTCCTATTCGTATGAAGTATTTCAACTGTGCATCCATGCACGATTTGTTCAGCGGCATCCCAGCCGATGCCATTTTATCATTTTTAAAAGAAATTGGTCAGTAATCAAAATTATAATTCTTAAAATAAAATCACCATTTGTAAATTCTTTTGTTGCTATTATAATTAATATTTAGCTCGTTATTGTCAAGTTCTTTTTGCTATCGCTGTAAATGGTTTTATTTTTAGTGTGTTAATTTTAAATGATTATTTTATCTATTTATTTTCTAGTCATTCTATTTATTTTATCTACGGTCTTTTGACTTTGTTTTATATTAATGTGTTATTTACATATTTTTTTCAACTTGTTTATGTCCCGATGATGGCTGCAATATCGCGGACGGGACATTAAACAACTAACAATCAATCAATCATTCGGGAAATATTGTCTGTTAGATGTTTTGATACCTTGAGGAGGTCCTTCTCGATCTCCTCCATTTTCCTGATTTGTATGGAGGTACAGATGGGTACAACCCTAATCTGTACAAAAGTGAACCGGGAGCAAACATTAAGTTTATTTTCTTGTTTGGTTTGGTTTGGTCGACCAAACAAATAGCAAACCACAGTATACTCAAACCAAACCGTAGTTTGCCTTTTCAATAGAAGAAAATGAGATGTGGAATAAGTGTACGCGACACAACCTACATTATAAACGTATATTTTAAATATCCACAATGGAAAACAGCCAGCAGCCTTCAATGTGACCAGCGGTCGTTGCTCGCTGTTTTTCAATTGGCCCTTGGATTGAAAATAAAATGCATATGATTCAAGCCCATTCCCAAAGTGCAATGAAAGACCCTCTTTTTGACAAAAAACAATTAACACAAATTCGACTAAATACAAACACAAGCTTCGATAAAGATTCCTTGCCCAGGACAGGCACATTAAAATGTGACGGGGTTAAACTAGTTCCTTGGCGCCAACCCCTCCCCCCACTGATAATCAATAACACATCACAAACCAACACACAGTAAAAATCAAATCGATAGAAGTTCAATTCATTAAGAGAGTATCTGAGAGAAGCAGAGGTACCAATGGGGTATCCGAATGTCAAAACTCCGAAAGGGCAGAGACAAAACCAGTAAACACCAACAAGAACGGGACAAAAAGAGATAACATGTAAAACATGGAAACACAAAACAACTGAATATCAATCAACAACGCGAACTCCAGTCGAAACAAGAGTGAACTCAGGTGCTCCGGGAGAGTAAGCAGTTCCTGCTTGCTATAGCACACCCGTCGCGTTGCCAATAGTCCATTCAGCGTGTCAAATCCGGTAAAGGAAGACAAATCAACACCCTATGACAAACCAACATCTGCACTCATCTGAGAGATCGAAATCCCATATTTGTCTATAAGTGCATGATGTCTTCCGTAAAATTTCTTGAGTGAAGACAGCAATCGAGACAAAAGGACAATAAGTAATTAACGGGACGTAAACATACTCTCTTGAGAACACTCGAAGTTACTGACAGCTAGCTTAGAAGCATCCATCGACTGAAATAAAAAAATCAAGTATGTCGATTTTAAATCTGACACAACATGTCAAACAATTCATGATTTGATGATGCATCATCACACAAAACCGACACACTTGAATGCTGTAATGCTCAAAAATGACATAAGTATAAAAAGTATAAAAAAAGTATAAAGGCAATTAACATTTTAAAGTAAGTATCAAATTATCAATATTTTTACCAAAGAAGACTTAATTCAAAGATTTTACTAAAACATCCATTTCATAAGCTTTATTTAATAATGTTTTAAGCCAATTTTGCATTCCCAAAGGATTGTTTTTGAATTTATTTGCTTTATAAACAACATTACCGTAGGAATCTGGATGGGATATTCCCTTTACAATCAAAATTCGTTGTGTACAGTTAAATTTTCCAATAAGGTATATTTATGATAAAACTTAGTAAACGACTTCACTAATTTGTGGTAACGATATCTTTGTTTTAGTATTTTTTTGTAATACACCGGTTTTTATACCCCGCCACACGAAGTGGTAGGGAATTATGTTATACCCTCACTTTTTTTTCGGTGTTTGTCCGTCCGTCTGTCCGTCCCCCGAAGGTTTCCGACCAATAACTTGAAAACGCGTCAAAGGTTTTGAATGATATTTTGCACAGCTGTTTAGTACAATAAAATACAGGTCAAGATCGATTTCCAGCATGATCCAAAAAAATAGTTTACGAGATAGACCACTTTGAAAAATCATATTACATGAAATTTGGAGTTTCCGACCAATTACTTGAAAACGCGTTATGGGATTCAACTGATATTTTGTACAGCCATTGAGTACAATAAAATACAGGTCAAGTTAAATTTCCAGCATGATCCCAAAAACAGTTTTCGATATAGGCCACTTTGAAAACAAATTTTATGAACTTTTGATATTATAACGTGGCGGGGTATCATTTTATGTCCCATTACATGCCCTATTTTTATCCTTAAAATCAGACACACATTGCAGATCCGAACATATCTTACCAACTGTGAAATATATACTCCGTAAGACGGGGCAAGTGGTACTTCTCCCTCTAGAAAAGGAAAATTCACAATAGGAAATAAAAAGTCAACCCGTTTATAATATATTTTAGTGTGTAATTTTCCATTGATTATACTTAAATCTAGATCTAAAAATGGGCATTTATCACTGGCAAGGTTAGATTTATTCAAAGTTAATTCCTTGGGATAAATGTCCGTAATAAAATTAGAAAATGTGGGATTGTTTAGTGAAAGAATGTCGTCTAAATATCTGTATGTATAATTAAAAGTTTCAATGAGATGTTGTCTGTTGGGGTCTTTTTGAAGTTTGGCCATAAATTGGGATTCATAACAATACAAGAAAAGGTCAGTAATAAGTGGGACACAATTAGTTCCCATAGGGATACCAAGGACTTGGCGATAAATTGTTCTCTCAAAACGAATATATATGTTGTCCAAAAGATAGTTTAGACAAGTTTGGTTTGGTTTGAAAAGCAAACCAATTCAAACCAAACCAAACCAGACAACTTGTTACATTTGCTCTGACCAAACAAAACTTTGACACTGGTTTGGTTTGCTCTGACAAAACATCGCAGCGCTTTATACTTCTAAAGTATGCAGCTTAATTATTAAAATGGTTGACTGAAAAAGTCAGGACATTCTTGTCGAGCCACATTTTCCTCTCTCAGAGCAACGGTTTCCACTTTTCGTTTCTTTAAAGGTACATTCCTGTATTTGTCTTTCCCCAAAACACCTTTTGGTTTTGTTATATAATAGTATAACGGCTGTGCTTTAAAGTAAGAGGGTGGAGGTCCCCTTGCATCACCTACATGATATAGTTTGCTTTCATCAGTATTGCTTTCGGCCATCTCTGGTAAATTCTTAAAAAATATTAAAGATTTCCCCCGTCAATATAGTGAAACTGTCCTCGCTCGGTTTTATTATCAATTATTGCAAAATTTATCCGATCAATAGTAGTTTTAATCCCTTAATTACAATTTGATTTACTTTTGCCAAAAAAACTGAGATATTTTTTTGTCATTATACCTAACACGTGTTTCGTTTAATAAAAAAAAACAAAAAAAAACAAGCGCACTAATTATAAGTTTGAAATACAAATAAAAACTATACCTCCAATGTTGGTTTCATGGTTCTCATTTCTGAAATAATCCGTATTAACTCCACTGCATCATCGAGCCAAAAATAATTGTCGTCCAAAGTTAATCTATATTCACGGGGTAGAATGTCTAGGCAAAAAATGTTCCGGCATAGCAGTGTAAGAACGGAATGAATGGCAGAAAATACTTTTATCAAAGTTTTCGAAAGATTCTGTGCATATTTTAAATAATATATCGAAATCAAATTGCCAGTGCTCAGCATAGTGGTTTGTTATTGATATTAGGCCAAACCGTTTATTCAATTCAATTAATGGTTTTAGTGTGAAGCTGATTCAAAGGCCGCCCGTGTGTGAAAATTGATGCATATCGAGGCCTTTTTGGACAATATCTTCAAAAGGTGAGCATCGTTATGTTATTTTGTACCTGTAACATGTTTTATTCATTCAATATTTATATGCATAGTTTCTTTGGGCTTAATATAGAAAATTAATTAACTAATTGAGAAGATTTGGAACGGCACAAACATTGCTAAGAGAATTATGCATGGCTAATACATATTACGTTATATTCTCAATTTATTTGAAACTCCGAAACATCATAAAGGTTATAATAAAATTACCAAACTTGGAGTGTCCATGAGAAAAGACAAACAATGGAAGGCAGACTTTAAAAGCCAAAGAAAACTTCGAGGGAAGTCTTGATAATTTCTCCCTAGACAATACAACAAACCCCCAAAACTTTTGGAAAATAATGAAACTGCTTGTTAAAACAAATAAAACCTTAGGTAAAATTCCTCCTTTAATTAATATAATAGATCTAGAAAACCAAGGAAATGTTGTGTACTATGATACCGAAAAATGTGAATTGCTTAACTCATATGCGACAAAGGAACCTAGTAATGGGTTTTTGCCCGTCCAAATTTTGTTGACACAATCCCCAGCTGACACCGCAAAAGGGATTTTAATGAAATTTTGAAGGATTGTTTTCATGATATGTTATACCGGAGGGCCATTTTTATCGAATAAATTATAAAGGATTTTTTTTTACTTTATATCACCTTTATTCATTTTAGGTAATAGAATACCTTTCGTAGACACAACTCCCTCGAGATGGCTTAACCGAAATTTCCAACCGATGGTATATAACGTAATAATCAAGTCACATCTAATGGTGAAATATCATTAACCCCAAGCATTTAGTATATGAGTAATAGACCTTAACAAAGAGTGTTACAGACATACAGACAGACAGGGTTACCCATCAAGTTGTGAAATTTCATTAGCCCCACCCCAATATGTAGTATCCGGAATAACGGGATCATAATCAAGAGCTCAACCAACGTCCTTCATGCTTAAAATAAATATCACAGTGACCTCATTTCTAAGAGGTGGTGTAGCGCTACCAGATCCACATTTTTGTAGGTAAAGTACTAGAGATATGAACCTTATCCAAGACCTTAACCAAAGTCATTCATACTTGAAATAAATGTCACGGCGAACTAATTTCTTGCGGGTGGTGTAGCGCTACCTAACACATATCTAAAGCGGTGAAATTGAAATTTCACTGACCCCAAATTTTCAGAATTTGAGTAATGTTACTTAACCAAGAACTTAACCAAACTGTTACGGAAGTATGGACGTACGGAAAAATGAAAAACTATATATCCGATTCATGTACGTAGTCGGGCCATGCTAAGCCACTTTCGCAAGTACAGAAAAACAGAAGAAAAGTCAGTCCAATTCCCTCTGATAAGACGTTGCAAGGGTTGGGGGCGGGGTTGAAATAAAAAAAAAATTCTGTATAATTTTACTGTTGGCGTTTTTTTCATTGTGATTTTTTTCTAATTATCGCTTGTTATGTGATCTGAGTCGCGAACACTTATTCCACTTCTCATTATTTTCTATTGTACGGTGAGGTTTTAAAAGTATATGTTTGAAGGCTTGCATATGAGATAATTACTTATCTTTTTCATCTTTCGATTTTGTATCATAAATTAAACCTATATGGACTGGTTTTTATTTTAATTTGAAACTGTTCAATAAAGAACCTTTAGGCATCTACACGTACATAAATCAAAAATACACTGCGTGTTTTGTTAGTCTCTGCCATTTCAAATGTTCTTGTTCCTGTTTTAACCATGCAAGGATTGGCTTGTACTGTAATTATTTAATCATGGGGTATATCATTTTGTTGTTGAGCTGCTTTTTAGACAGTATTTGCATTGCCAAATCATTTCACATAAAATTGATAAAAAATAAACAAAAAGCAATTTCAATCCTTAAAACTAGACACCAATAGGTACATCTTGTGCATACTTTCAGTTAAGAAAAGCTACCATGAAGTAAAGAAATTTATAATTTTATCTTACCTTCTCCATTCTTAAGCGGATGTTTACATAATATCATTAAAAAAGTAATTTTCAAACAGAGGAAACCATTGTTGAGTAGCTCTATGGTGATTAGTATCGATGTGTTCGATGATGCCAACAGGGTGAAGAAATCCATTGCCGGGCTAAAAAAAAAATCTTTAATTTTATTTAAATTTAAAATTTCAAAAATTACATATTTGAAAAGTATCAACATAACAAAACCAAATGTGTAATGAAAAGCATGGTGGTAGTTAATTGTAAAAATTTCATTTCAAATTTCAAAATTACTCATTTGAAAAGTATTAACATAACAAAACCAAAATATGAAAAAAAGCATTTAAAAGAACCAAACCATTTTAAAAATGATTTGTTCACACATATGGTACTGTGCATATATGATTGTATTTTAAATATATATTTTCAGGAATTCCCATCACAGAGTTTGTTGGATTGTGTCCGAAAATGTATAGTTTGAAGTTCGGACCAAATTTGGAAAAGAAAACAGCTAAAGGAGTTAAAAAATCTGTGATAGAGAACATTTTGAAACATGAAAAATATAAAAATTGTCTCTTTCAAAATTTAGTATTTTTTAATGGTATGAAAATTATCACAAGTAGTAATAATGATTTTTTTTGTGAATCACTTAAAAAAAAGTTTTTGCAATTTTGACGATAAACGTTATTTTTTAAATTGCATTGAATCTTTAGCCTTCGGGCATTGTAATATTTGAATTATTTATATATTTGTAACTATTTATTTTAATAAAAATATTCTTCCTGTCTTCATCTATGTCTAAGAATTAATTCATTATTATTTTTCCCCAAAACAGAACTCTCTGATGGAAAATACCTAGAAATTATATATATTTAAAATAAAAAAAAACTAAAGCAAAACAATTAAAATTTTTGGAAAATTTCATCTAGTTCTTGCTCCGTAAGCTCCTCAAACTTCCCCTGTTTAGGGGGTGGTACTGTGCAGCTAGCAACAGTCGTAGTTGGTCTTTTGCTGCGGTAAGGTGGCGATGGGCCACGGCTTGCTACCTCTAAGGTCGACTGTTGCATGTTCTATAATATATTGATTTTATTTATTGATTTTTTAACATTAAAAGAAATATATTTTACATTTTTTTGATATTTTTTTAAATGTAATAAACTCAGTTTAAACGATAATTTAAAAAAGAAACATCACTTCTTTTATCTCGAAACCTCACGACGAAAGAATTGACTAGAATTGACACAAAAGCAAATAAAATTTAAAAAAAGGATAAAAGGATATAGTTTAAAAAATAGCATAAACAAAATGAAAAAGTAGACAATGAAACAAAGTGAAAAATAACCAGACACAAATAGAAAAAAATAGACTCAAAATAAAAAAAACAGAGTAAAAAAATAACAAAAAAAATCGGAGATACAATTATTTTTTAAAAAGATTATTTGATCCTGAATTCCTTTGTGTTAGTTTTCAAGCAAAAGTATGCTTCTTTGAAATCCACCCCACTCCCACCTTACAAGATAATCATGCAATGTTTTCCATTGATTAACAAAAATGTTTAAATCCACCCCCAACCTTAGAAAGAAGGTTAAAGGCACTATTGATAATTAAAAAAAAGTGATTGATTTGCGTGTTGCTGTAAAAATTTATTTTTGAAATACATTGAGCTAAAAAATGTTTTGAGTGGTTATTTATTTAATTTGAAAAATAAGTTAAAGACTTATTAAAACAAGGTTATCGATACCACAAATTAGTAAAATCTTTTTCTAAATTCTTCCACAAGTATCGATCTCTTATTGAAAAATTTAATTGTACACGTCACTTTCTTATAGTGAAAGGAATATCACATCCTGTATTTTATGGTAATGTTTTTTTATAAAGCTCTCAAATTTAAAAGCAATCCAATAGAAATGAAAAATTGGCTTCAAAATTTATTACGGAAAGGATATGAAATGAATATCTTGGTTAAATCTTTGAATTTAGTGTTTTTTGGCAGAAATATTGAAAACTTAATACTCGCTTTAAAACTTCCATAAACGTTTTTACTATTGTCATTTTTAAGCATTATAGCGATCAAGCGTGTCGGTTTTGTGTGATGACACTTCACTAAATCATTATTGCTTGAAGTGTTGTGTCGGATTTAAAATCGATACGTTTGATTTTTTTACATCAGTCGATTGATGATTCTCAGCTAGCTGTCAGTGACAGCGAGTGTTCTATAGAGAGTTCCTTTACCGTCCTTTTGTTTGTTCTTGTTTTTTGTCTTAGGTTCTCTCTAGTAGAATTGGACTTTGATCGATTTGATTTTTATTGTGTGTTTAGTTTTTGTGCTTTGTCTAGGAATATTGATAGGGGGAAGGTTGGGCCCAAAAAACTAGTTTAACCCCGCCACATATTACATGTGCCTGTCCTAAGCCAGGAATCCTTGACAAAGCTTTCGTTTGTACTTGTCTTTTTGATGTTTTCTGTTCCTTGTTTAAAAAGGGGGTCTATCTGTGACTATTTCAGGGCTGGATTTGAATTATATGCATCTTATTTAGACCATGGACCAATTGCATAACCGCGAGCAGTGCCAAATGGCCTCGTTGAAGGCTGCTGGCGGTTGTCCATTGTGGTTTTTCTAAATTGCCGTTTAATTGTGGGCTGTGTCGCGTACACTTATTCCACATCTCTTTATTTTCTATTTTTTACTTAAAAAAAATTATATCTCGGTCTTACCCTAAAAATATACATTTTGGCTTAACCTAAAAAAAAACAAAAAACTTTAAAATTGACTTGCATGACAGTTGCAAGTGAGGGAAACCATCTGGTTTGCTATCCGACCGAACACTAAAGCTTCATTCAGATCCAAATAAACAGAGGCTGCATGGTTTTCGCGCGAAGAAACAATTGACTTATTGTCATAAAGGGTTACTTTTAACGATCCCTTTCTATCTTGTGTTAAAACTGCGTTTTTGTGATCTCCAAATCGAAGGGAGTACTGTCTTCTGCCCTGTTTAACTTTATGCAAAAAAACGTAATTGGTATCCATGGTCCTTATAACTAAAACGGACGAACGTACTTGAAATAGTTTTAAGGTGCAAGGTAAAAAGTTATCAAAAATAAGAACTTTTATATGTACAATACCATTTGTGTCAATAAATCATAAAGCTTCATTTCCAACTAGAGCAATAGAAATGAAGATTAATTTTGGCGCAAGTTTTTAGACTCCCCGCCCCTAGTCTCGAGCCAAAAGCCAACGCAGTATGTTTTGGTAGTTTTGTTATTATCTTTATAGAATTAATGAAAACAGATTATGATTGTGGCAAAAAACATATCTGATCGTTTTTCACTATTTTACACTATTGGTATTAAGATAAAAATATAACATAAAAAATAATATAAAAATAAATAAACTAGCACAATTTCGGATTCTGTTGAAATTGCATTTCTATTTAATTATACATTGTACGTCATCACAAATTCCCGCCAAAATCACTGAAGCAAAAACAAAAATGGTGGACATCAAAATTATCGTATTGTTGATATTCTAGGTCTAGCATTAAGTATGCCTTTGCAGACAGTGTCTCAAGACACACAAGAAGCATGTAAAAAGAGCGGAAAAAACCTGGATTGTGCATATGCAGGTGCTGGCACCTATATATTTACAGAGGAGACGAGTGATAGATTCGTGACTCTGGATCGCTTTTTTAAACCTTCAAAGTTTATCTTAAAGGCAATACCACATCAACTGCAAGTGAAGAATGAAGATTTCGTATACATTTGCCACTTGACAGCTGCTATATCCACAATTGTGATTGTGGATTGAAAACCCTGTGTAAGTACTGCTGACATCAATCTTTTTGACTTTTTGCATATTAAAATACAGACTAAGTTCGAGTTCAATATTCATGTGATAAATTTGACTTGCGTTGTAAACACTTTTATACACCTAAAAATCTAATAAGTATACAACTTGAACAATGTAAATTCAGTTAAATGATTGTCTGTTATCTTATATCCAAAAGTGAAGTTGAATAGGTTCGACGTAACACCTGAAATGGGGATTCTGATTTGCTACTTGTCTTCCATCATGATTACCATTATTGTCTTGCACATATCAGCTTGCTTGAGCTATGCATACAATGCACATACACATGTATTTGTGTGGAACTACATAAATAATATCTTTTTCTTCCAGAAGGCCTTAAGCTTTGATGGAACAGTTACACAGATTCTCACCACAACATTGTCTACTCCTCCTAAGGTACACACTGTAATTTATATACATAGATATTTAATTTTAAAGTAAGTTAATGTAATATAAGGGTTTTATTAAAGGATGGGTTGCGATAAGACCCGTTTTTCAGCCCACCGCAAAAGTCGAAAATAAAATTAAGTAAATTCTTTCATAAAATGTCTGGTTCGAAAGATTAATATTTTTATTTTTTGAAAATAAACGTCTGTAGTTTAAAAGCTTTTTTATTTTTTAGTAAATGATGCTTGCAATGAACCACCACAAATGATTTTAACATTGAGCCTATGGGAAAGTGGTGCAAATGAGTGATATATATCCTTCCCGAAAGTATAGCCTTGCACGCGGAACCAGCTCCATATTTTATTCAAAAACTTGTTTTACTAAAATACATCTTTTGTAAAAGTTTCAAGCTAATTCCGCGTGCAAGACATACTGAAAATTTAAAAAGACTATAATTTTTGAGAGTGAGTGAGTTGGTGTTTAACGCCCGTGCAACGCTATATAGGTTATTTACAGGCGATGAACATGAAAAGGATGATACAATGAACATGAAATGATGATGATAAATGAAATATGGGGGTGGGATGGGACACAAAGGACCGGTAAATTTTGAAGAACCACAGGAAAAGGGGAGAGGTGGATAGGGGCGGAAAATTTAGCCTATGTGGTGCACTACTTGGCGGTCCACAAAGGGGTCTTTTGCGTGCATGAAGCGTGGCACTCTCCACACACGTTGGCCTACTATGGTCGGCGGTCAGGGTTTCCGTATTATAGACCTGACAACCCCCGCGGACGAGGGCCACCCTATTCAGCCACCTAGGGTACACACTTGGTCGCTCTGTGGGCGGAGCACTTACCCGACGTCAGAATCCCAAGACCCTTAGTCGCCTCTTACGACAAGCTAGGCTCTGCTGCGGGCCTATTCGCCACCCGGGCCCCGCATGGGACCTATAATTTTTGAACTTTTTGTCAGTAGTTACAAATTGTGCAAAATCTCTCCATTTTCCTCATTTTTCTCGAGATTAGCGTTCATTTCAAATTCAAAATTGTTCTTAATAGTGAAGTATATGTATGATGAACCTTTTATAGAATTGTTAACACTGGCTTCAACTATATAAGCACAAAATTTCACATTATTAAAGCCCTACCTTGACATTTCTTTTAAATCAAGATGAAATTTTCATTCAAAATAGGTCAATTTTGAACACGAATTTCCAAGCCGTGTTAATGCAGAATGATTTAAATTAAGTCTTTCACAATAGTACAATCATTTTGCTACAAAATAAGGTAAAAAGTAAGAGGCTATAAATACTTTTTTATTTTTCGCCTACACATGGGCCAAAATAGGGCCTTATTGCAACCCATCCTTATAGAAGTTTTAATTATTATAGTCATTTATTTTAGACAGTATATATTTACATACATGTATAATGTTCCTTTTACATGTACTTCTCTTCCAATGTTGTCATAATACTGAAATGTGTTACATTATAATTATTTATTTTATTTTATTATTTTTGAATTATATTTTTTAAGTCGATAGAATCCACCATGTCAACGACTTACATGTTTACACCCTCTACAATGGAAACAGTCTCAGTGGTATGATTATCTTTTTATTTAGTTTTTATTTTCCTCGTTCAAAACGTTTTGACCTACCAATGTTTTATTTCAAATGATGTGAGTGAGTGAGTGAGTTGGTGTTTTACGCCCGTGCAACGCTATATAGGTTATTTACAGGCGATGAACATGAAAAGCATGATAAATGAACATGAAATGATGATGATAAATGAAATATGGGGTGGGATGGGAAACAAAGGACCGGTAAATTTTGAAAAAACCACGGGAAAAAGGGAGAAGTGGGTAGGGGCGGAAAATTTAGCCTGTGTGGTGCACTACTTGGCGGTCCACAAAGGGGTCTTTTACGTGCATGAAGCGTGGCACTCTCCACACACGTTGACCCACTGTGGTCGGCGGTCAGGGTTTCCGTATTATAGACCTGACAACCCCCGCGGACGAGGGCCACCCTATTCAGCCACCTAGGGTACACACTTGGTCGCTCTATGGGCTGAGCACTGTCCCGATGTCAGAATCCCAAGACCCTTAGTCGCCACTTACGACAAGCTAGGCTCTGCTGCGGGCCTATTCGCCACCCGGGCCCCGCACGGGACAAATGCTACTGATGAGAGGTTACTCCTTAAAATATCGATATAGCAAAACCAATTTAACCGTTGATATCCAATTTGGTATTTGTATTTTTAAAATTTTAATAATAAGAAAAAAAAATTCCTTGAAAATATAAACAAGATCAAAAAAAGCTTTACAGCTACTGACATGTAAACATTTTCGACTGTTTATATAATTCATATTGATAGTCTTCTTATATTTTTCAGAATGCTACAAACAGCACCATCCACTTGTAACCATTGGCTATCATATTGAACAGTGGGTGATTCCTGTAGTTACTGTGTTGAGTGGTAAGCATCTATGATTATTTTCTCTTATTAAACCTGTTTCTTTGTCACACATACATGTAAAATAAATTAATAAGCAGAACCATACTGTTTGAAGGAGCAAGAAAATGTAAACTACATATACACACAGTTATCTTGACTTGGTATAGATGTTTAACAGTTTGTTACTATCTATCTTATTTATATCTCCATAATAAAATAGTTATAAAATATATGGTTTTTTTTTTATTTCAGTGATTCTCATTATTGCATTGGGAGTAATGCCTATAATATCCAATAAATAAACTGGCATTAACATTTCTTGTTGAAAGAATAGGACATAAATGACATTTAATGGAGTTTATTTTTCTTTCCTGTTTTTCAGTTTCTATTCTTTGCTTTTTCGGCATATCATTTATATGTTTGAAAAAAATAAACCAAGTCAACCTACAATACAATACAACCTAAATGAAAATGTAAGTGATCATAATGAAGACGATTCTAGTGATGATGAAGAGTATGAACTGTTTGAAATATCTCCCTCTGTTAATTATAAAATATAAAATTTGTTATAAAATATATTTTTCAGAGATGATTTTGAGCTTAAAGACTGTTTTAGGTCAACATCATACCCAAAATGGTCGTAGTCAAGAAGGTCAACTGAAAACAGTTAAGAATAAGATTGGTACAAAAAAGACCAGTGAAAAACATTTTAGAGAAAATTAAAAATGAAATTCAGGCCCAAAGAATGCTAAAAAGCAGGCAGATAAAGAACATTAAGAAAATCTTGGACAAACTTAAAACAACTTTTGTATTAGCCTGTTGAGGCATTAGTTGTCTTGAAAGAGGTAAACAGGAAAAACTGTCAGTATTTTGGATTTGGGGATATGTTGCTGAGGATTGCCCCTTTCTCCAGGAGTTCCCAAGAGGTCGAGAATATCCATAGATGTTAGGAAACCTGTCGAGTACTTAACACTCAAAAAGTACAGATTCTCATTTGCTCCAGGCCAGTTAACGGAAGAGCAGAACACTTTTCTGAAAGACTTAGACAATAGCATCCAGCCAGGGACATCGCGAGTTCACCAGGTTTGTTATTACGGTACTGCATTTTAACCATAACTCATAAACTGTGCATTTTCACAATTATTCTTAAATCAACTGTTTGACTTGCTTGGATATTGTTTACTACAATATAGCTACAATAATGTAGCTCCTTTGACATCTTTGGTTAGGCGGAGCTACAATGCGGCCCCATTCCTCGTAACGAGTCATAATAGCACTTCATATTCCCCGATCCGCCTTGGTTGCGTTGTTTAGAAAGGAAGTCGCGCGTGATTTTGCGATAGTTTCTGTGGGAGAGTCTAGTTAATGATCATTGTCTAAAAAACGCTTTGAATACGTTAATCCTCGGATTTTATCCAATCCTCGGTCTTTTCCCTGACCCCTGACTTGACTTCTTCACGTGTATTTAACTCAAGCCACTATACGTACATATACAGTAAACCTGACTGCAACGTAACTTCTGCATATAGTACTGTCATTATATAGCTGCTATGCTCATATCATTAAATTCATAGAATATAAAAATGGGACGTAGAATGACTTAAGCCACCCACACCAGCACAATGAAAAACAGCTAGCAGCCTCAACAAAGTTCACCGCAGCTGCTCGCTGTTTTGCTAGAGTATATTTCACCCAATATGCCAGGAGTCTTGTTGACACTTAATACCACACAGCTGCACCACTGCTTCAACATGTCCACTGAGTTAATGTCCCTTACTGTTAATGGGGGGTCCCCAGGAATCAGATAATCATTAAATATTTGGCTTGATAATCAAATAATCATTATGTTTTTTCCTTGGTAATCAATGAATATTTTTCCAAAGTAACCCAAAACATATTCATCAGAAACCAAGTAATCATAAAATAATGAACCATGTAATCAAGTAATCACCTTTAAAAAGCCCTGGTAATCATGTAATCGATATCCCCATGAGAAGACAATGAAGGTTGGTAGGACCTATTGCGGGAAAGCCCATTTATGTCAACGCGAATTCGGGAAAACCCTTAATGGGAACGGGATTTAGCCCTTTTCATTTTTTTGGGATGCGGGAATCACAAAATTATTTTCACGGGAATCCGGGATTTCGGGATCATACCCCCTACTACCCTCCCTCTCTTGTCATCTTAACTCCTCTGAAACTACTGAACCGATTTCAACGAAACTTGGTCTATGAGAAGGTGATCATATGTAGTTGTGCATATTACCAGGTAATTTTGATCCTCAAATTTTTGTAGGAGTTGTGGCCCTTTGCACTCAGAAATTTGTTGAAAATGTTCTCTTATCACCTTGTCAGTGCAACGCCCCTGAAACTACAGAACCGATTTCAACAATTATTGGTATGTAGGAAGGGTACAATATGTAGTTGTGCATATTACCAGGAAATTTTGATTCTCAAATTTCACTACACTTTAACAATATCTTCGTAATGGGGGAGACATTGTTTTTGTGTGCAAAATTAAACTTTTATTTATTTATTTATTTTATTTTTTGTATTAGGACCTGCTTAATATGTCTGAAATCCACGATGAAAATCCAGATCCAGATCCAACAGAAAGTGAACCAGACTTTAGACTGATACTAATAGTATTTTTTAGAGATTTAAAGTTTGTAAATGTAATACAAATGATGTCATGTCACAATTCAAATTCAAATTTATTTCCTTATCAATATTTTTTATATACATTTGTGTGTTTTTTTGGTTTTGTTTTGTTTGTTTTTTAATTAAAATCTTATTTTCTAGTTCCTACGCGACGCCGTAGGAAGATAGAAGGAAGAACCAAGGTATTTTTTAAAATATACACTAACAATATTTTATGGTTGCATGTTACTTTTAAAATGACATTATGATAAATATATCTGAATGATAAAAAAACAGAACATTAACTCAGAGATCGCGAAACTTAGAATTTTGTTGTCAGACATAGGTCCGTCAAAATGTAATCTTTGGTGGGACCTAATTTTTTTTTACTGGTCCTGTCTATTACGACTATCTAAAAAATTACTAAAATCTACCAGACATGGGTCCAGTAAGTATGTTTAAAATGCCGGACCTGCTTAAATTTTACCAGTCAGGTCTGACAGGTCCGACACATTTCGCGAACTCTGTTAACTTTGGGTCTTTGATTCTATTAATAATGCTATATTCACCAATATTCACACATGTATGTCAAACAATTATTCTTGTCTAATCTAAATCTCAAAAAAGATACATGAATTCTTATTTAAATTTTTATTAATTTTAAACAATGATAAAATATGCATGCATATCTTGTACATCATGTACATGTTACATTTGTTCAGGATCAGAGACAATTATACGTCATAACTCTTGATAACGCAATCTATTATATCCGATTACAAGCGACCAGCATTAGGCAAAGAAGGGTTGTGTGTTGTCACAAACGGGATAAGGTTTGTATATATATTTATATACATGCAATTTCTTGTACAGGTATTTTACATACATGATTAAAAACTATAAATGTTGTTATTTATTTGATTAATCTTTAATTTAGAGCAAACCAATTCCTGAATGGAAGAGAAAGGAAAATAATGCCAGGAACACTGTTAAAGGCATACCTCAAAAAGTTGGTATTGTTTGTTTAGACATGGTTCATGAATTTCTCATTGAATAATCAGTTAGATTTGAACTAGACTTATCAGCAGTATCATTTAGAAAATAGTTTGTAAAAAGAAAAGGATATGGTGTAAATGAACATGACATTATATCACAAATCTTATACAAAAAAAAATATAAACTGTGTGGCCATTTTAGAATTTTATTCTCATCAGAAGCACTAGAACCTAAAAGAATTGGCATATTTTACATGATTAACACACATATGATTTTTACTTGAAGTTACACAAAGATCTGTTTATTCACCCGTATCACAATACTGTTTTTACCAAATATTTATTTTATATGTATAAACTTTATTTTAAAAGTTACAAATACCAAAACGCGGGTATAAACGGTTAATTTGGATATGCTATATATCGATATTTCAAGGAGTAACCTCTCATCAGTAGCATTTAAACCAAAACATTGGAAGGTCAAATTCCAAAACAGTTGAAAACGAAAAGTACTCAAAACCAAAACGATCGAACAAGGAAGCCAAATCCAGCACCGAGGATATCGACCATGTGCATTACAAGGAAAGAAACCTGGTGTTTTCATAAATTTTAAATTTAACAATCGGAAATTTCAGCGACAATATATTAGAAATTTTATGGTAATTCGTGTCAGACAAGTCTGACTACCAGGCTTGTGATTACCCTCGGGGACCTCTGGTCCACCAGCAGCGGTTATCGCCCAGTGGTTTCAAAATTACAAATACCAAAACGCGGGTATAAACGGTTAATTTGGATATGCTATATATCGATATTTCAAGGAGTAACCTCTCATCAGTAGCATTTAAACCAAAACATTGGAAGGTCAAATTCCAAAACAGTTGAAAACGAAAAGTACTCAAAACCAAAACGATCGAACAAGGAAGCCAAATCCAGCACCGAGGATATCGACCATGTGCATTACAAGGAAAGAAACCTGGTGTTTTCATAAATTTTAAATTTAACAATCGGAAATTTCAGCGACAATATATTAGAAATTTTATGGTAATTCGTGTCAGACAAGTCTGACTACCAGGCTTGTGATTACCCTCGGGGACCTCTGGTCCACCAGCAGCGGTTATCGCCCAGTGGTTTCAAAATTACAAATACCAAAACGCGGGTATAAACGGTTAATTTGGATATGCTATATATCGATATTTCAAGGAGTAACCTCTCATCAGTAGCATTTAAACCAAAACATTGGAAGGTCAAATTCCAAAACAGTTGAAAACGAAAAGTACTCAAAACCAAAACGATCGAACAAGGAAGCCAAATCCAGCACCGAGGATATCGACCATGTGCATTACAAGGAAAGAAACCTGGTGTTTTCATAAATTTTGAATTTAACAATCGGAAATTTCAGCGACAATATATTAGAAATTTTATGGTAATTCGTGTCAGACAAGTCTGACTACCAGGCTTGTGATTACTCTCGGGGACCTCTGGTCCACCAGCAGCGGTTATCGCCCAGTGGTTTCAAAATTACAAATACCAAAACGCGGGTATAAACGGTTAATTTGGATATGCTATATATCGATATTTCAAGGAGTAACCTCTCATCGGTAGCATTTAAACCAAAACATTGGAAGGTCAAATTCCAAAACAGTTGAAAACGAAAAGTACTCAAAACCAAAACGATCGAACAAGGAAGCCAAATCCAGCACCGAGGATATCGACCATGTGCATTACAAGGAAAGAAACCTGGTGTTTTCATAAATTTTGAATTTAACAATCGGAAATTTCAGCGACAATATATTAGAAATTTTATGGTAATTCGTGTCAGACAAGTCTGACTACCAGGCTTGTGATTACCCTCGGGGACCTCTGGTCCACCAGCAGCGGTTATCGCCCAGTGGTTTCAAAATTACAAATACCAAAACGCGGGTATAAACGGTTAATTTGGATATAGATCATGAAACTATCTATGAACAAGGCATTCCCAAGAATGGGCTTTTTTATGTTGAAAATGGAGAGGTGAAGTATTTTGGTTAGTATTAATCATTTTTTCCATGAATTTCTTATATTGAATATATAATTCATATCAGTGGTGCCTTATTTGATTTATTAGGCATTTAATTCTTAGCACATCAATAGTTATTAAGAAGTAAACATTTGTTTATGATGTGTCCATTTGTTAAATTCTAAAATGAAAAAGATCCTTTTTGATTCTTAAAAAACTTATATCACATTAAAAACTTACAGTAGGTGTTGCTGCGTGAACAAGAATGCTAGATGTACATGTAGAGTTTGTTTGACTGATTGGTTAGGATACAGCAGGAAAACTAGGTGGTGCAAACTGTGAGGCAGAATAGGTTGTTGATGCTGATATTCCAGGCAAGGTGGTGAACTTTGAGTTGAAAGGAGAGGTACATGTGGATACCGTAAATGAAGGTGCTGTCATTTGTGAGGTGAACGTGTTTTGGTGGGAGGAATCTACTGCTCCTTCACTTAAAATGTTATCAAGCTTTGGTAGAGATTCATCAGAATCAGATGTTATTGTAAAATCCATACTTGTTAGAAGTGTACTCTATATGAAAAGTGAAAGATAAACATATCAATTTGTTCCTTTATAAACATTTTGAAATAAGAAAAAAATCTTGTTGGGCAAACTTCACTTGTATATTTCTGCCTTCTATATGAGATTTCTTTTCAAGTTCTAACGATGAGTTGTTGCAAAGTCTACCCGCAAGAAGCTCACAGTAACTCATAAAGAAGTATTGGGAACTCGTGTGAAATCCTCTGAACTTGTGAAAGTTTTGTAAGGATTTTTTTTCATGTCAATATTTTTACAAGTTAAAAAACGAGCCTGAATTGCTCACCTGACTTATATGCCTTTATTTGACTTTTAAAGGGGGAATAAGTTTAATAAGGTGTCATCAGACAACATTGATTAACTTAATGCATTAAAGTGTAAACTTCAATTAGTTGAACATTTTAGAAATTAAAATGACAACAAAGTTCCAGACAATCAAAAGCTTTTGAATATTTTTACAAGGCATAAACATTTATTTAAACATTTAGAGGACACTAACTCGTATATATGGGGTCAATAAAAAAATCCATCATACTGAATTATTGTAGGGCTTAACTAAGCAATATTGTAATTATAAGTTTTTTCTATAGCTTAAACGATTTGCAATACAAACAAGATATCATGGAGATGGTACCCATCTCTGTGGGCCCCGCTATAAAAACCTGGGCACCACAGGACACCATTCATTCAAAACTGAATTATTTAACCTCAAGACCACAGATCAAGACTGACGGTAGGGCAACCCAAGAGTGGAGCAAAATGAAACATTAACTTAATCTGTAACTCATCAAGGTAGACTTGCATACCAATAATCAGTTCAATACCTGCAAGCGTTAAAAAAGGTGCGGAAAACTGAAATTTTACTGATTTAATCTAAGTCCAAGGGCCATAACTCACGTACAAATCAACGGAGGGGAACGAAACGTAAACTTGATCTGTGACTCATCAAGGTAGACTTAAATAGAAAAAAGACAGTTCAATATCTTCAAGCGTTTCAAAAAATGCGCAAAACTATTTGTTTCGGACGGACGGACAGAGTGATCACAATAGGGCGTCCGTCACTTTGTGGCCCTGTTTGTTTTAGGGTTTTTTTTTTTGCAGACTCCCATAAAATTTATAAAAGGAAATAAACTGACTTTGATACCGCATTATTAATTCCAGAAATTCCCATAGTATAGTCACTATCAGGGCATCTACTGTTCATAGTGACAGATATACAACATGTGTGTAAGATTTTTAATATGCAATTGAATATATGGACTCAGTAGTGACTATTTTGTACTTTATAGATATAAAGGACACATGTAGTATATCTAGTTTTTCAAAATCAAAATGCAACACAAACAAGCATGAAGCTTTGAAACCTTTCAATTTTGGACTGTCATAATCTGGCCAATATTTTAACTGCAGAATGCTGGTAGCTTGTACTACATCTGATAATTCAAATCTGGCTTGCATTGCTTCACAAAACCCATCAATTAAGCTGTTTTTATAAGTCATTGTTGGGGTGGGACCTCTCAAAATCACACCTTCATATTTCCCATTGTTGAGAACTTCTTCCAAAGTCTCAGAATTATCCCTATTATAACAAATTGCACTTGTAAGGACATTCATGCTATGCATTTAACCGTTTAAATTTCAAAATTGTCTAAACCCTAAGGCTCTTCCTACCCCAGACATAGGTTGATCATCTTTGTAATAATTTGGTTCCCAGTTTGGTATTTTTGGTTTAATGTTATATGCTCTTCATAATCATATAGTGTTTGGCATTTTCAATATTTTTGGTAGAGCGCCTCTGATGAGTCTTGAATAGACGAAACGCGCGTCAGGCGTAGCAAAATTTATTGTCTGGAACTTTGTTGTCACTTGTATTGCTTACTTATGACTATTATATTACACATAATTTCAATAAATTTATAAGGAAAAAGAGAACAAAAGTTTTGCCAAAACACCATGGAAAAGGTACACATGTCATGAGGAAACCTGGGTTTTTGAATAACAACTGAACATTTTTCTTACTGAGCTTTCATGTCTCTCAGCATATCCATGGTAGAATCTATCCATATTGACCCATCTGCTATGGTGGACTCAGGTCTCTGTAACTTTAAGGACAATCTCATGAGTGGATCAAGAACTTCCTGCAAAAGTATTACAATTTTTTTCTACTATCTAGAGGACAATTACAAAATGCTGGTAAAATTAAGTCATGCCGTACCTAAGTAGAAGAAGGAGGAAAACTATGAAAACTGTCATTGACTGATTTGTTGGTGTTTTAACTCCCTATCAACACTATAAAGATTATCATTCATGATATTTGTAAAAAGCCATCAAGTACATAAACAAACCAATCTTAGAAACCATTTAAATAAATATGAAAATTAATACCTGGAGGAAAAGGCAGAAACAGACCAAGTCTTTTCGCAAAAGGATCTTCAGTAGTCCCTCTGCTTTGGCATTTGTGTGGCTTAGATTTGATAAATGGACGTCATAAGCTTTGAATGTTCTTAAAGTCCCTTTGATGCTCCTGCTTAGGTGGGGAAGCCATCTAGTTCCTGTTACTTTTCCAGGAACTATACCTTTTGTTTTAGTTATTGAAATACTTTCAAGTAACTGCTGCTTGTTTTTATGTGATTTTTTGTAGAAATAATATAATCCAACAAGAAGGGTCATCAGTTTATCATAAATTGTTCTTTTATAACACGTCACGGAAGGCCAACTCTAACCGATGAGCAAAGCAGTGGATATTTATAAGCTCCTTATTCACATTTTGTTGTAATAGTGTTACAAGAAAAGCAGGCGATGACCTTGAGGAAGACTGTTTTTTCTTTGACAAAGAAGTT
Organism: Arcuatula senhousia; assembly: GCA_963971305.1. Lineage (NCBI taxonomy): Eukaryota > Metazoa > Mollusca > Bivalvia > Mytilida > Mytilidae > Arcuatula > Arcuatula senhousia. The sequence goes on from OZ020310.1 coordinate 13,137,182, forward strand.
GAAGGAGAAGAGGGCTGAGGATTGGAAACTCTGCCAGGAGCTCCAAATCCGGCCCAAGATGAATTACATGGTGTATAAAACAATGTCTCATCGACCACTGAATCGTTGTTTGGACCTGCTGAGGACTTTCGTGGAGGGGGATGAGAATCATCCAACTCTTTCCATGGTTTCTTACAATATTTGACAAAGCCCTTTTGGGTTTCCAAAACAGTCGGCACCAAACATCCATCCATTGGTATTGCACGTACGGGGCTTAATTTCACCCTCCGGCCAGGTGTACATAGTTTGGTAACCAAAAGTCCTAGAGGGTTTAGCAGCCTCCGCGTACGACCTTGATGGTGTTGTATCATTTGAGATAGAGACTTGACGACGAGCTTCCTGATATGAAATATTTTTTTCAGCTTTAAGTTTTTGAATTTGTTTTTCATGTAAAAGAACGGGACATTGTTTGGATGAAGAAAGGTGGTCAGCGCTACAGTTAACACACTATGGATCGTTGGCACAGTTGAAATTCGAATGGCCTTCATGTGCACACTTTACACACCTTTCTTTTCCGTTGCATGTAGCCTTTCCATTGCCAAAACGTTGACATTTGAAACAACGAAGAGGATTTGGAACAAAGATGTCTACAGACACTCTAAAATAGCCTAGATTTAAATGACTTGGTGGAACAGCCCTATTGAAAGTAATTAGGTAAGTATTTAATTTAATAACTTTGTTGTCGTCTCTTTTAGTGAATCTTTTGACTTGGATGACACCTTGTGATTCAAGTTCAGAGCAGATCTCTTGCTCTGATAAATCAGCAAGGTTTCGATCTCTATCTCGAATGATACCCTGTGAACGATTCAGTGATCGATGAGCTTCAGCAGATACTGGTATTTCCAAAATAGATAAAATTGTTAATAAGTTTTTGGCTTGTTGTTGTTTATATAATTAGCACACTCGACTAGAAGGTTACCGGAGCGAAGCTTGGTGACCTTTGGAATATCAACTCCAGTAACGCTTTTGATTTTTGTCGCAATGACAAAGGGTGAACCTTTGTCAAAGGGCGAGTGGCATCTTTACTAGAAAGAACAATAAATTTTTGCCAGCTATCATTACTTGTATTTTGTCGCTTGAAAGAGGCTGATGTATCTTGATCTTCATTATCACTTAAAGAAATGTTTCTTTTTAAATTATCACATGAACTTGTTTTTTGTTTATTTGGGGTTCCCATGGTGAATGTAAATAACTTCACTGCCTTGCTCCCCGCCCGCCATGGAGCGCCAACAGGGGCGATGCTGTCGTACAACGGGTCTCCTGTTGAAAGTACCAGGGTTACAAGGACAGCATACTCGCACAGAGTATTCCTGAAAGAAGACAAGCATCGTGCCAGGGGTTACCCGGCGATACAACTCTCCGGAATCACATCCACACGATTGACCCATGAGCCACCGCCTTCTGCAAAGCATTAATGGAATCAGGTGAGTAATTTCTAATATCACAGAAAGAACGTTTGAAACATTATGAGATTACAGGGCTTGGCATGACCAGCCGATTGATCAGACCGAGTCAAATCTGACCGCCTGTCTAGGAGAAGTAAGGGACCAGCCCACATACGTGGACCAGGATCCCGTCCTCCCCCGACACAGGTCGCAACACACGGCAAACATGTTGACCCGTTTAGTCACTTCTTACGACAAGCTTTACGGGCGGCTGCGGAACTATTCTTTTCACACCCGGTTCCCGCACGGGGGTATCATGGATAAGGGTTAACATTAAAACATACAATTAGCGTTAAGGTTGGTATTAAAAAAATATATTGAGGGTTAAGGTTATTACAAAAACATACAATAAGGGTTAGGGTTAGAATGAATGATACAATTACTTTAAGTACAAGAACATACAATTAGGGTTAGGGTTAGTGAAAACACAATATAAGGGATAGGGGTTAGCATTAAAACATACAATTAGTGTTGATGTTGGTATTAAATGTATATTAAGGGTACAGGTTACTACACAAACATACAATTAGTGTTAGGGTTAGTGAAATGCAAAAGTAAGGTTATGGGATAACATAAAAACCATACAATTAGCCTTAAGGTTAATATTATAAAACTTATATAGGGTTAGGTTATTACAAAAATATACAATTAGGGTAAGGGTTAGCATTAATGAAACAGATGGTCCTGTCCACATCGGTGAAAGTACAACGTTATGTACGGCAGAGTCCCCAAGTAAGCCATAGTGATAGAAACCGGAGATTGGTTGCATCTCAAGAAAAACAAGCTGAGTGTGAAGCAGGTCCTAGCTATCTCCATCACCACTACCGTTCAATGGCGGCGATGTACAAGCAAATAGAAATCCCCTATTCCCGTTTTACGCCAGCAACAACAACTCAACTTTCTTGTCAGTGTTCAGCGCAGACCAGCTGAACCAAGAACCCCGCTAACGCCATCAATTAACCCTCCATTAACATTTCCATCCCCGTCCTGTAGCTGTATCAACTCCACCTGCCGAAGTTGTACCGACACCTGCACGTCGTCCGTTACCAATACATCTCTTCGCGGATATACCGGAAGAGTATCAACTCTCAGAGGCTCAACTTAGCCAAGCTGTGTGTACATCAAGTGTAAAGATTTTATTTACCGAGCTTTTTACAAAGGACAATTTACGTCAGGTCCTATCATATCATGGCGGCGGTAAACTGAATAACAGATCCCTCGACGAGCAGGAGAAGGCCATATGTTGGGACAATCGGATAGAGTGTTTGGTGTCAGAAATTTGTTTATAACAATTGATTCACCATTTTACATTAAGACGAAAATTTTCATCAGCATTAAGCATGCACACGAAATTTATCATCAACATTCATGCACGGGAAAATGTTCATCAACATTTAACACGCACACGAATATTTTTATCAAAATTAAATTTGATCTTGAAAATTGTCATCACTTTTTAAGATACACACGAACATTTTCATCCACTTAAATCTGCACACGAAAATTTTCATCACCATTTAGCATTTACACGAACATTTTCATCAACATTAAATACGTTGACAAAAAAATTCATCACCATTTAACATTTACACGGAAATCTTCATCAACATTAAATACGTTTACGAATGTTTTCATCACAATTAAATTTTCATCAACAAAATGTGATCACGTAAATTGTCGTCACCATTTCACATGCACACGAAATATTTTATCAACATTTAACATGTTTGACGAAAATTACACGAATATCTTTATCAGCATAAAATATGTTTACGAAAATTCAGAGTTCACTCTGGTTTCGACTAGAGTTCGCGTTGTTGATTGATATTCAGTTGTTTTGTGTTTCCATGTTTTACATGTTGTCTGTTTTTGTCCCGTTCTTGTTGGTGTTTGCTGGTTTTGTCTCTGCCCTTTCGGACTTTTGATATTCGGATACCCCATTGGTACCTCTGCTTCTTTATATACGTGTAAATGGTGTGATAAGAGATTCGAAAGCACTACTCCTCCACGAAGAAAACAGCCATTTCATTTGCGATGAAACGGCACACCACGAGACAAACAATACATAAACAAATGATCGAATGTCAACCTATCACCCACAGGTGTCGACACTTTTCAAGACGGACCGTACCCGCACCACCGTACATTTTACGTCAATCTGGACAAAAAACGTTTTCTAAAAATTTGGCGACAGAAACCACGTACAGAGTCACATTCACAAACGCATGGATAGGGTAAATCTACGTGATATTCAAAACATGTTTGAAGACGTGCTTAATAAGGCCAAGGGGAGCAGACCTCGGTCGTGTTATTATCAATCATTATATCGAACGATAATGAAACATAGAGCATGTTAGGAGCAAACATTTTTTTTATTTGAAAGTGACCCAAATGACAGTATGTCTGCGGCATCAGATTTTAAAAGGGTTAAAGAAGTGATCAAGTAGGTACCTTTTTATTATAACGATCCCTTTTTCAAGTACATGTGGAACGTAAATAGATGAAGCCCTCGTATTTTCTGATTTGGACCTCCCTTCGATGGCCTCGTATGTTTTAATATTAACAAACCGAAACCTTCTCTACAATCGTGTTTACCTAGTTCTTAACTAAGGATAATAACGATCATGATTCCAGCCAACATATCGAAGCTTTACTAAATGTATCCGTCGCATAACCTTCGGAAGGAACCGCCGCAATAGGACTTTTCGTAAATATGGTTTTTCCGAGTCGATACCTGGAATTATCTAAGACTTCAACATCGACCCATTCTCCGTCCGAAAGTTGAATGTGTTTGATACCTCCTTCGAATTTTGTTGGACGTTTGGTGATTTCGTTCGTTATCCGATCCGTGAGATAGGTCTCGTATTCTTCTTCGAGAAACAGTTGACGGTAGATTGCTTGACACGCAGAAGCGATAGTGACGTGATCGAATGGATCCAATGCCGGACGTTCCACGGTTTCCCCTTTATCGTTGGTTTTCGTCGTAGACGTGACCTCCATCATGAGCTCTCGGAATTTCATATAACCTTTTCGTAGAATGTCCACGTCGGATATGCAATATTCGCGAAGTTCTTTTTGAAAATCGAATACCTCCTTCCTTTTAGAGAGATGCCAGGTTTCAAACTCTTTTTGTTCTTTCGAAGACATGAACTCAATACCGTAAAAATGCGGATTCGGATAATCCCCAATGTAATGTCTGTTTTCTTGTTTGTTGAACAAATGTGGAAAGTATCCCTTTTTCAGTTCTATCAGATCGAAACAGGCCGGAATCTTCGATAATTTCATTTGAAGAAAATTGAGCGAATCGAGAAACGTCAGATCTAGTCCTGCTGCAATATGCATATACATGATTTTAGAACCTTGGTACAAAATTTTATCGGGACAAACTCCGTGCTTTTTTATCAAAGCATTGAGTATGGGATAAAGATCGTATCTTTTTGCGTTATGTGCAATAAGTACGGTATTTTTATAATGCCGAGACATGATGTGTGAGCAGAATTCGACGGCAATGTTGCCATCTGAAAAAAATCTTTGTCTATATCCGCAGCTTTCCGTACATGGTAGAACTGTTTGGTTTTTCTTGACCACATTACAAATGTTACATCGAGACCCACAGCATGTGCATTTCGACTCGCTAGTTAAATCCTCGTCCATACATTTGTCGCAAGATGACTGTAGGACTGCGAAAGGACAAGATATGATAAGAGCCCAATTTTGCCTCCCAATTTTGAAATTATTAAAATGAGCTAAAAGTGTGTGATGTATACTTTAAATTATTTTAACTTTACTATATCAGCATAATTTTGTTTAAAGTGATCCATTATGATGTTAAAATAGTTACCCAATGTGGCTTTAAAATCGTGATTTGATGAAAAACTGCAAAAAACCTGCTATTTTGAAGTGGTTTTCAGCAAATTTAACTATGAGCCACACAGAGTACCACTACAATAATTTATGTAGATAATCATTTCTAATATAGAAACAAACCACAAAAATTTCTTTTGTGGTACTCGGTGTGGCTCATGGTTAAATTTACCCAAAACTACTCAAAATTTGCATGATTTCAACACTTTTTCACAAAAATGTCATTTTCACATAATTTGATGACATCACTGTGAGGTAATAAACAAGATTTAGTTAAAATTAATGTTATTTTACTATACCTTGTTTATCTAAGAACTGATCTAGAATAATTCAACCTCAGTTCAATTATTTTTTTAAAAATGGTAAATTAGGGGGCCAAATTTAGCCCTTATCATATCTTGTCCTTTACTTTGTGTTCTTCCAAACCACACCACGATTCTCCATAGTGAACGCATTTTCTAAAGGTATTGCAACGCGAGTCTGTGGTACATTTGTCTTGACATGGTTCTGCGGGCATATATCCTTCTTCGCATTTCATGATTTCGTTCTGAGTACATTCGAAATCATAAAAAAAATATTTTCTTGGGGACGTTTTGAGAGGTTTGGAAGAAGTTCTCTGATAGCACCAGTGTTGACCCATTTGATATTCGAAACAATTAGTACATTTCTACTCACCGCAGACGTGTTCGCTTGGTTTTCTCTTTAATCTTTCTATGACTTTGACAGAGTTTACATTTATAATTCCGTTCACAAATGGAATACTCCATATCCCGACCTCTTTTATCTTTTTTGTCAGCGTGACGTTGATAACAACTATCGCTACGACATGTTCGAAAGCAGAATAAACAGCTCATTTGGTTGTCAAAAATGCATTCATTGCTACCGCATACATCACAGGATGTTGTGCATGCATGTTTTCCTTTATTTTTGTATGGCTTTAAACACGTCTCGCAGAAGTAGCCGTAATTAAAAAATCCATTAATGCTTCCGATCCCATCGAAATGCTCCTGGCCGTTTTCATTTTCTGACAAATATAGATAAATGATACCCCTATTTGCTGTCTTGTTCACTCGACAAAATTTGTTGCCTAAGCGTGCTGATACAACTAATATGTTGACGTTTAACAACTCTTCAAATGCTGAAATGTCATTTATGGTCAAGGGTCGGTCCGTAGGCATGTCGGCAGCTTCACAAAGGGTCTTTGACATTGTTTTTCTGTACTTACGATTGTTCGGAGATTTTATGTGCGAAAGATAGCTTTTTGTTATTACTCTGTGCTTCACCATTTTCATTGTAGCATTCATACTTGGAGGGTCATTCTTGGTAATGAATTTATATTCGTCCTGTGTCACGACATTACATAACTTGACGAAACATCGTCCGATAGCGGTGGCTAGACACATGCGATCGTCGTTTACTACTCTCAACATGGATCGTTTCAATGCAATGGAACTCTGTGGTCCATTTAATTTCGTAACGTGTACTCTGCCACTCCCATGGGGCACGGAAATGTTACCTATAACAGTTTCCATGGATTGGGACAGGCTGAAAGACTCGTCTCTGTTTAATACATTTTCGACGGCTGTCATTACTGTGTTTGTTTTTATGTTGCCCCATTTATCTCACGGAACGACGATGGGATGATTCAAATCGGGATGATTGATAATGACACGACCAAGGTCTTGCTTTCCTCCCCTGGCTGCGTTTAGCACGTCTTCGAACATGTGTTGAATGTCGTTAGTAATATCGCGAAGTTTTTGTCCATTCCATACGTCTGTGAATTTAACTTTATACGTGGTTTCTACTGCTAAATTTTTAGAAAATGTTTTTTGACCTGTCTGCCTTAATATGTACGGTGGTGATTTGGGAGGTTCGATCCCTGCACCGGTCTGTGAATGTGTTATGGTACGTATCGATCTATCATTACAGTTGTTATTTGGGTGTGTGACGATGTCTGATGACAGATTGTAGTTTTGAATATCATTAAGTATCAAATGAGCTTGTTCATGACTTTGTAATTCGTGTGTACTTCCCGATTGTCTTTCACACCATTTACATGTCAATAATGCCTTATATCAGTTAAGAACACGCTGATCATTTAGTATGTTATTGCGTATTGCCCATTCTATTAAATCTTCTGCATTTTTAAATTGATTTATAAAGTTGTTGATTCGCAAATTGACCAAAGGGTGCTCCAACATATGATCTTCTTGAGCCCATTCGATTAACTCATCGACGGTCTCGAAGTTGTTGACAATGTCTGTCAAAGAAGGATACCGATGTGTCATGATTCTTGTCTCTAAAGGTCTCTAGAGAGAGAGAGAGAGAGAAAGATTAAGTTTATATAGCATTCAAATGTAACGGATTTGCAATTAATGACAAAAGACACACATGTCATAGAGTATTCTCTTGACAACATTGAATGGTTATGGGATATGGATATCTTAATCCAAAGATTTTGTGATTTTTTTTTTCAAATGTATGTATTTGTAATCAATAACATTATTTTGTGACAGTATCCTCTTTATGTTGGATACCATGTTGTAACTACCACAATACCATATGTGCCTGGAATCCCTTTCATGTTTTGTTTGTGATGTTCTCCTTTCTTTTGTTTTTCGTTTTATGTCCAGAGAGGGTTCTTTCAATTGTGATGCTGGGATTGGTTTGAATCTTATACATTTAATTTTGTCATTGGACCAATAGCAAGATGGCTAGCAGCACCTGTGGGCTTTGTTGAAGACTGCTCGCTGTCTTTCGTTGTGGATTCTAAAATATTTGTTGTTTAGTTGGAGTTGTGTCACGTACATTTATTCCACATCTCATTATTTTCTACTCTAAAGATAGACATGTTCCCATATAGAATTGTATTGGAAACATTCCCCTTTATCTCTTATCGTATAAGCTGATGAAAAAAATGAAATCCGGTTCACTGTATTATTTTTTTTTTAAATGCACGCCATATATAATATACATACAGGTAAACTGTTTTATGTTTTTTATAGTTTTTTTTTTATGTATATATCAGTTTGAAATGTGAGAAATATAAAAAAAAATTATATAATATAATACAAAAAACTGTGATTGATAACAAAAGAGATTGTTTTGGTTTCCTCGTCCCCCTTTTTTATGACAGTAGTTGAACAATGCTGCATTGTTATCAGATATAGATACCACTTAAAACAAACTATGAATTTTGACCTATGTTGTTTTTTTTTATCTTTTATGGATACCATAGCCACCCATACGTTGTAAAAAAGAAACAAATCTGGTTTTATTATAATAACCCTTCCCTATACATAGATAAGTTAAATACATATCAATTTTTGATACAAAACAAATGTACAATAAATCCTTTCTATTCTAAGTTCATATTGATGGCACTCTCATTTGTTTATTTTCATCAAAAGCTTTTCTCTTCTTTCTGCAACAATGTTATTGAAGAGCATGTTTTCATGGAAATCCTCTTTTGTTGATTTTAATAGCTCTTATAAACTAGTTCATTTTGGTATGGGCATTGATTATTTTTTTGTTAATTACAGTTATTGTTCTTGTTAAATTTTGAATTTCTGCTTCCTCCAGGGATATCTTTCTTACCCTGCAAACAAAAAAAAATACATATTACAGTACGGTAGGTGATTTCGGCTCCTAGGAGCCTCTTGTTTTCGAATAAAATCAATTTACAAAGAGTGGTTTATTTTTTATAACAGCTCTAGCAACTGGCAATTGTCATACTTTTCTGTTGTGCATACCTATACGGAGGTTTAAAAGGTAAAGCCTTGATCTATGTCAAATAACATATGTGATTCAGCTTGAAATATTTCTTTAACTATACTTTTTCATCTATTTATTTACATAAATGACATAGTTGAAAATTCTTTAAAAAAACGGCAAAAAAAAGGAATGACTCCAATATCATTTCCAATCTCATCTTGAAAGCGAGCTACATGATTTAATTTTTAATAACAAAGTATAATTTGTTTTTCTATGGAATCATAATTTTTATAACATTCTTTTATTGCTGGTAAAACCCAGTTTACAAAATTATAAATTTCATAAAATTATATAACGCTATTTTTTCATAAAATACAATAAACTTACTTTACATGTATCATCTTAGGTCTCTCTGTCTCGTGAATCTTCGGGGGTCTCTCTGTTTCTTTCTCCGTCTCGTGTATCGTCGGGGGTCTTTCTGTTTCGTTCTCTGTCTCATAGGGGTCTTCATGTCTTTGTCGTTTACTAAGGGAAAAAAAGTTGTATATCCATATACTTAAAGAGTATGTGAATTTAAATGTAGTTTTTAAACATATTGTATTTGACTTATTTCTCCTTCCACGTATAATCAATCAATCAATATGTTTATTTTCCAATTAAAGGGCCCATTTAGAGCATACAGAAATGTGACAATAAAACAAGACAATATAACGTGATTGAATAGTACATATATAAAGATCTGGTGATTCCTGCAAGAATCAGCTGTGTTCATTTTATGATTGAGGAGAGAGAGTCAGTGTTCAAAGGGAGATAATACATATATTTATAAGTTATACTAACTTCGCCTTTCTCAGTTCCAGAGCGTATAGATTCACATGTTGATACATAAATTATATTAGAAGTTCTTACCGTGTTTTTTGAATATCTGTTGTGTCATGCATCGTTGTTTCCCTATAAAATAGTAATTGAATATCACTTTCATGACTTTGCAAACACATTTAAATATACAAGATTACAACAGTAGTCGTGTGCGCTATGTCATACAAAAAAGAGAAAAAAAAACATCCATAGTTACAATTACAAAATTGTAATTGGTAAGGGCATTTTCACTGTGCCAAATTTCACTGATCCTTATACTATCATGCTGTCACTCTAGGAATAGACAAAGAAGTACCATCTAGTCAATACCACGACTGGATTCACTCGCATTGGGCATGCAAACATATGCTGGCCATTGCTATGCATTTACCAGTATATGGAGTGACCTGGCAGAGCAATACAGAAACAATACCATGTTCATTTTAAACCAACTATGATTGAATGCAATTTGTTTCTCTTGAAAAATTAAAATTAAAACACAAACTCACTCACTCACTCGACATCTTTAGTAGAAACCTTAAATTTAATTCAAATTCTGCTGATGACAGTTACTTCACCTCATCTTCAAGTCAACATGATACAGTAGGCATTGGACAAAATAGACAGCCATTAAAACATTCCAACTTCCTAGGTCACAAATATTAGTGAACCGTACTCAAAACTAGAGGCTTACTAGCTACAATTATGTTGCACCTTCGACCAATCAAAGATGTCAAAGGAGCTACATTAAGGAGATGCTTGCAGTTGTATTTGGAATGGAAAAATTTGACAACTATACTTATGGAAGAAAAATACTAGTTGAGTCAGATCATAAGCCACTTGAGATTATTTGCAAGAAATCGTTGATGAGCGCACCAAAGAGGCTACAAAGAATGCTACTTCGCTTGCAGAAGTATGATTTTGAGATCATGTACAAAGCAGGTTCGGAAATGTACATGGCAGACACGTTGAGTAGAGCATACCTAACCACGAATTCCAGGTCAGAAATCGAGAAAGATTTGGAGCATGTAAATGTAATTAAACACTTACCAATCTCGACAGAGACGGTGGAAAATCTTATTCAAGCTACTAAAGAGGATGATGACATGCAAGAATTGAAAAGAACTATACAATTAGGATGGCCAGATAAGAAGGATCAAATCGATAATGCAATTCAGAAGTACTACCCTTTTAGGGAAGAACTAACATTTCAAAAAGGTTTAATTCTTAAGGGAGATAGAATTGTAATTCCGAAGAGAATGCGAAACGAGATGGTTAAACGAGCTCACTCAAGCCACATAGGAATTCAAGGATGTTTGAGGAGAGCAAGAGAATGTTTGTATTGGCCAAATATGAATGATGACATCCAGAGTTATTGCCAGTCATGCGAGAGCTGCAACACATATAATTCTGAACAACAAAAGGAAACACTTAGAAGTCACGAAATAACTTCCCGTCCATGGCAGAAGATCGCGTGCGATTTATTTGAATTTAACCAACAAGACTTTTTGTTGACTGTTGACTATTACTCAGACTATTTTGAAGTAGATCGTCTTAGTAATAAAAAAGGAAAAGAAGTGATCAAGAAGTTAAAGATACATTTTTCGAGGTATGGATTACCTGATGAACTATTCTCAGATAATGGACCACCGTTCAATAGTTCTGAATTCCAAGAGTTTTCGAAGAGTTATGAATTCAGACATACGACAAGCTCACCGGGATACCCCCAGTCAAATGGAAAGGTTGAGAACTCTGTTAAAACAGCAAAGAGACTCATGCGAAAGGCACAACGAGATGGGACCGATCCGTATCTAGCACTATTGGATTGGAGGAATACGCCAACAGAAGGTTTAGACAGCTCGCCAGCACAACGTATGTTCGGGAAAAGATGTAGAACCTTACTACCAACATCGGATAGACTGTTAAAACCAAAGTTACCGCAAAAAGTGGTTCGCAACAAAACAATCCAAAAGAAGAAACAGCAGAAATACTTTAACAGGAATGCGAAAGATAAATTTGAGTTGACACCTGGAGACGTAGTTCGTATAAAACCAAAGGAACATAACCGAGAATGGACTAAAGCGAAAGTTGAAAAACAAGTAAACATTCGATCATACAAAGTAGTCACTGAGGATGGTAGAGAGTTCCGAAGGAATAGAAAACATTTGAGACAAACACAGGAAACTATGAATGATGATACTGATCCGATTACAACTGAGGTGGAAAATCAAGAGACAAATAGTGACAATAAGCTAAATGAACAAAATGTTAAACCCACTACTCCAAGTGACAATGTTAGAAAATCAGAAAGAGTTCGAAGGAAACCAAAATATCTTCAGGATTACGTGTGCTAAAGAAACATCGAACTGTTAAAGTTGGGTGCCTTGTTTTATTTTTTTTTACCGTATATTCTAGAATAGTTAATCTAGTTAGGATCATTTAGTTTGACGTTATGATATGGACAATTAAGTAGTTAATCATATAATTTAGTTTTAGTAGTAGTTAAAAAAGTTTTTAAAGGCACATATCGCGTTTCATATAATTTTTTCTTTGTTAAATTTATATATTTCGATCTGAAATGTATTTTTTTTTTAAGTTAAAGTTTAAAGTTTTATCTTGAGAAAGGGGATGTAACGATATCCTCTACACCCTCAATGCACGTGTTGATATTCGTTATCTTTATCAGATCTATGTGTGCGTCTACAGTTGTAAACAAGTCTTGATTAGCTTAATACATATTGTGTCTATTTGTTGTTATACCTTCTTCGCCATACTTCTAAATCGTCTTGGATTAAATGTACTTTGACATAGTATCATAATATACATAAAAGACGATACAGTTAGCATATAAGATACATATAGGGTTAGAGCTAGTAAAATATTGTACAATTAGGATTAGTACAAAATTATACAGTTAGGGTTATTGTCGATGAAAACACAAAATAAGTGGTAGGGGTTAGTAAAAAAATACATTTATGATAAGGGTTAGTACAAAAACGTATATTTAGGGTTAGGGTTAGTGTATAACATATAATTAGGGTTAGGGTAAAACATATAATTAGGGTTAGGGGTAGTGTAAAACTCACAGTTAGGGTTAGCATATACAGATACATTTAGGGTAAGGGATAGTTCAAAATTATTCAATTAGGGTAAAGGTTTGTACAAACGTATAATAAGTGAGTGAGTGAGTGAGTTGGTGTTTTACGCCCGTGCAACGCTATGTAGGTTATTTACAGGCGATGAACATGAAAAGGGTGATAAAATGAACATGAAACGATGATGATAAATGAAATATGAGGGTGGGATGGGAAACAAAGGACCGGTAAATTTTGAAGAACCACAGGAAAAGGGGAGAAGTGGGTAGGGGCGGAAAATTTAGCCTAAGTGGTGCACTACTGGGCGGTCCACAAAGGGGTCTTTTACGTGCATGAAGCGTGGCACTCTCCACACACGTTGGCCCACTATGGTCGGCGGTCAGGGTTTCCGTATTATAGACCTGACAACCCCCGCGGACGAGGGCCACCCTATTCAGCCACCTAGGGTACACACTTGGTCGCTCTGTGGGCTGAGCACTGACCCGACGTCAGAATCCCAAGACCCTTAGTCGCCTCTTACGACAAGCTAGGCTCTGCTGCGGGCCTATTCGCCACCCGGGCCCCGCACGGGACCGTATAATTAGGGTAAGGATAAGTGTAAAACATGTTATTAGGGTTAGGGTTAGTATAAAACACACACTTTGGGTTAGGGGTTAGCATATAAAGATAATTTAGGGTTAGGATTAGTACTAAATAATACAATTAGGCTTATATCCGATGAAAACACATTATTAGTGGTAGGGGTTAGTACATAAAATAAATTTATGATAAGGGTTAGTACAAAAACGTATAATTAGCGTTAGGGTTAGTATAAAACACACAATTAGGGTTGGGGGTTAGCATATTAAGATACACTAAAGGTTAGGGTTACAAAATCATACAATTAGGTTTAGAGTCGATGAAAACACAAAATAAGGGGTAGGAGTTATTACGAAAAAGATACAGATCAGGTAATTGTTAGTACAAAAAACGTTCAATAAGGGTTTCGGTTAGGGCCTGTGAAATCAAAATCAAAGGCACAACAAAGACTTAGTTAAAAATAATGTGCATTGAAATCTGTGCCTGTCCAAAGCCAGGAATCTTTGACAAAGCTTTCGTTTGTACTTGTCTTTTTGATGTTTTCTGTTCCTGGTTTAAGAAGAGGGTCTATCTGTGACTATTTCAGGACTGGATTTGAATTATATGCATTTTATTTAGACCGTGGGCCAATTGCAGAATCGCGTGCAGTGCCAAATGGCCTCGTTGAAGGCTGCTGGTGGTTGTCCATTGTGGTTTTTCTAAATTGCCGTTTAATTATGGGTTGTGTCGCGTACACTTATTCCACATCTCATTAGTTTTCTATTAATATTTTTTTCAACTATGCATGCAGCTTTAGAAAAGTACTTTTGGGATTTATAGGCTTGATTTTTTTAAATTAAATCACCTTATTTTAATCCACAGGGAGACAAACTTCCCGCCATTTTGTATTTGCAGGCCGACAACTGTTGGCGAGAGAACAAGAATCGTTACATTTTAGCTTTTTGTGAACTGCTGGTACATCAGAGAATTTTGAATGAAGTAAGTGAGAATAACTTATTTCTGGACATCTTTGTTAGATGTTTTATTTCTATGCGCGCTAGAGTCGTCCGTCATTTTTAGTCTCCTAACATTTTTTTCCAAATCTTTTACCTAAGAAAATACGTATTAGTAATTCACTTCATGTTTTTTTAAGGTGGGAGGGCGTAGCCCGACGACTTAAATAAACTGAAGTGAATAACTGATTTATTCTCTAGCCAGTATCAGCATTGTTTAAAATTTTAGCTGTCACTCATCTTTAAGTGTTTGGTCTGACAGCAAAATAGAAATCATTGAATATGCATACTAGAGAATATGAACATTATTTTATAAAACTTGATATAATTGTTTCATGAAGTCTACACAAAGATTCGTTACACAAGACATGATCGCCATTGCTATAATAGAGCTGATCATGGTTAACCAGTGTTAGTGATGTTTTATTTGCCCTCTTTAATATAATAGAAAGATAAGTGGAATAAACCAAGGAGAATTAAAGACGAAGGTTTAAATTACATTGTACAACAGTGAAAATGTTTTAAAACGTTACAATAGTTTTATCTTAGCTTGTTTTTGTTTAACCTAAGTTGTAATTGTCTCTTGGATCAGGTCTGTTTTAACTGAAAATTTATTCAGCTATCCCCATTTATCAGATTAAGGATGCATATTCTCTAATTTTCATCCGATTTAACTACTTCCCAGCTAGTTGTGAAAACATATTTCTTCTCTCTTGTGAATTTTGAGATCACATTAATCGATTTGTCAATTTTACAGGAGGCGTGGTCATTGCAACCGGAAACTATAAGAAAAACATTCGCCAATAAATATAGTTCCTTTAGACAATATATTTAAGTTAACTTATGATATTTTCTTACACAATTGTTATTGTTATGTTATTCACCGGGAGGCGAAAATGGGATCTTTAGGTTTACAGTCAGATGCTTTACCTCTGAGTCAAGAAGTACTTACCTAGCTCAGTGATAAATGCTCGCTATTATACCTATAATTGTCCCGTGTATGTGGAGAGCAATACCCTATGCACGTTAAAGACCCCTTTGTAGAGTTCGATAAGAGTAGGCTCAATGGGGGCCGCTGCAAAGGCCACACTCGCAAACTGCTAGCTGGAGAGGGATTTACATAAGCATTAAGCTTGTTTCCCAATCCAGGATAAATAAATATGTTTAAACTAACTACGAAGGGGAGCAACCCTGTTACATGTGTTTGTGAATATCATGAATGTCATGAATTGCCTAAATTTTTAGATTACTTTAATTAAGGATGATTTTGTCGGATCCTATGGTTTTACCATAGCTCAGTGATAATTGCTCGCTATTATACCCATTACGAAGTGGGGCAACCAAGTTACATGTGTTTATGAATATCATGTTTATGAATTGGCTAAATGTTTAGATTACTTTAATTAAGGATGATCGCTAGTCCAGTTTTGGAGTTTTGTCGTTTTGTCGGAGCCTATGGTTTTTACCATCAAAATAAGGTTAAATTTTTTGCCCACTAGCCCCCTTAAATACACCACAAAGAGATTTATTAAATCCTATTCATTCTGTCGTGGGTTTAAACAGCAAAATATGACTAATGCTAATACTACGAGGAAGCCAGAGAAAATCTTTTCTCGCCAAAATTTTAACGTCAATTATTTTGAAAAGGAGGTCATTAACCTATAATTTTATTTTGCTTCTGACATCTAAAACATCAAATTTGAAATATTTATTTTCAAATATAGAAGCAACATCCTTAATTTTAAACTCTTGGTAAAGCGTAATATTGATAAAATAACTTTAACCAAAATGAATCTTGTTTTTATTTGGTTTTCCGGAAAATTAGATAAACAGCATCTTACATTATTGTCCCGTGCGGGGCCCGGGTGGCGAATAGGCCCGCAGCAGAGCCTAGCTTGTCGTAAGAGGCGACTAAGGGTCTTGGGATTCCGACGTCGGGTCGGTGCTCAGCCCACAGAGCGACCAAGTGTGTACCCTAGGTGGCTGAATAGGGTAGCCCTCGTCCGCGGGGGTTGTCAGGTCTATAATACGGAAACCCTGACCGCCGACCATAGTGGGCCAACGTGTGTGGAGAGTGCCACGCTTCATGCACGTAAAAGACCCCTTTGTGGACCGCCCAGTAGTGCACCACGTAGGCTAAATTTTCCGACCCTACCCACCTCTCCCCTTTTTCCTGTGGTTCTTCAAAACTTACCGGTCCTTTGTTTCCCACCCCATCCCCATATTTCATTTATCATCATCATTTCATGTTCATTTTATCATCCTTTTCATGTTCATCGCCTGTAAATAACCTATATAGCGTTGCACGGGCGTAAAACACCAACTCACTCACTCACTCACTCTTACATTATTTCTTGTGGTTACAGAATCTCGAGCTTAAAATTCCACAGTTGGCTATCTTGATTGAAAAATCTGATAATCCACTTAAAACAATCATGTAAGAAGCTTTATTTATTTGTTTTTTTTCTCATTCATTATACGAGAGAAGTATTTCAAATGTAACAGTATAAAGACATCAATGGGACATTCCAAAGTCCAAAAGAGCAATGACAAAACCAGCATACACAAAAACAGCACGTACAAACAGAGTACACAAAACAACTGTAAAGCAACTGACGCCGCAAACTCATGTCAAAACAGGAGGTAACTCGGGTGCCCCGGAAGAGTAAGCAGTTTCTGTCTTTTAACACACCCGTCAGTGTAATACAAATGACAACAAAGTTCCAGACAATAAATTTTGCTACGCCTGACGCGCGTTTCGTCTATTCAAGACTCATCAGAGGCGCTCTACCAAAAATATTGAAAATGCCAAACACTATGAATATGAAGAGCATAGAACAGTATAACCAAAAATACCGTGAGTGAGTGAGTGAGTTGGTGTTTTACGCCCGTGCAACGCTATATAGGTTATTTACAGGCGATGAACATGAAAAGGATGATAAAATGAACATGAAATGATGATGATAAATGAAATATGGGGATGGGGTGGGAAACAAAGGACCGGTAAATTTTGAAGAACCACAGGAAAAAGGGGAGAGGTGGGTAGGGTCGGAAAATTAAGCCTATGTGGTGCACTACTGGGCGGTCCACAAAGGGGTCTTTTACGTGCATGAAGCGTGGCACTCTCCACACACGTTGGCCCACTATGGTCGGCGGTCAGGGTTTCCGTATTATAGACCTGACAACCCCCGCGGACGAGGGCTACCCTATTCAGCCACCTAGGGTACACACTTGGTCGCTCTGTGGGCTGAGCACCGACCCGACGTCGGAATCCCAAGACCCTTAGTCGCCTCTTACGACAAGCTAGGCTCTGCTGCGGGCCTATTCGCCACCCGGGCCCCGCACGGGACCCAAAAATACCGAACTGGGGAACGAAATTATTACTAAGATATCCAACCTATGTTAGCTGAAGAAAAAGTTTGTTTTAACTGATAAACTGAACCATATAAGCGGGTCATTTTTTGCATTTAATACTTAAATTATATTATTTAGGTGCACCTTTCCTTCTTGCCGGTGGGTCATACCCATGAAGATGTTGACGCTGCCTTTAGTCGTATTGCTGAAAAACTAAGACGACAAGATGCTGAAACGATGCAAAGACTAAAATCAATGCTCCCGAACAACAGAGATAAAGAGGCATTATATGACATCAGGGCATGGCTTACTCCATATCTAAATAACATCCAAAAGCACACAGGGCCACTTCATTACAAATTTTCTCGCGACACAGTTTAAGGGCATGTCACAATGCAATATAAACAATTTCACAATAGTAATTGGAAGACCGAAACAATTGGCATGTTTAATAAACTATCAGAGAAAATATACAATTTACCAAAAGGGATACCTACAGTGCTGAATCCTCAGTTTGACAAAATAAATATTGACAAAATCAGATCAAGGCTTCCACATTGGCAGTGTCTATTTTCTGACCAGGTTGAACATTCAGAAAAATCATGGTGGACTAATTTCTTACAATTTTTAGACAAGATCAAGAACAACAACGCATTTCGACAAAGACATATAATATCAAAGGCAAAATGGTATCTTCACATGTTACCACGCCAAACAGAGAATAAAAGAAATCAAGATGCTGAGCAAGAAATTCCGCGAGAAATTCAAAGATTGGTAGACAATGAAAGACAGGAAAGTGAAGTAAGTAATCAATAGTATTTGTTATGTGAAGGTGCAAACAATTTGGATGTTCACGCAACATTACAATGCAATATTTATAGTTCCATACTTCCAATGAGAGATTACTCTTTAAAATAACCATATTAAAGATGAAAGAATATGGAATATGTACCAGAGAACACACGATCCACATATTGATATCACTTTTGTAAATGTTCAAGAGCAAACGTTCAATGCGTGTGAAGCGCTTTTCTTGATTAACCTTCATCAGACACGCTATATGGAACCAGTAAGATATTTATAAGATTTAATAAAACAAAATAACAAAGCCAAAATATATTACAACACTGACTTCAAGAGGTAAATTTATAAACCGTATTAGAAAAAGGGCCTAAAAAATGTGTGTTGATGGTCACCCGACCTTACCTACAATTTTATGCCTACCCTAAAGTGTTTTTGCCCATTTTACAACAAGCACCGTTAAAGCCAAAAAGATACCTCAATACTTCAATGTTAAAAATATCACGTTCCTCGCACGTTAAAGAACCCTGCTGCAGGTCTCGGTAAGAGTAGGACCCGTAGGATCCCCATGCAGGAACCTAAATTTCCCGTCCCTACCCATCACTCCTTTTTCAAGTGGCAGTCAAAACTCTCCTACCCGATTGGCCTTGTGTCCCCATTTCCTCCACTTCATCATCATTTCATGTTCATCTCCCGGATATAGCCGAAATCGTGCTGCTTTGGAGTAAAGCAATTACTAACTTACTAACTAACTAACTGAAGTTAATTATCAATTATTTAAATGCAATTGGTTCCTTCCTAATGGGTCAAAGGTTTTCAAATAAGCTGATCATTTTCCCTACACAGCATAATCCAACACATTGAATGTGGCAGTAGAGTATTAAAATTTGTCCTACTGAGTTAAGGTTGGACTTACAAGACAGATTTAACAACAGTAGCTCATAGAGGACCAGTTCTGTTTATCCCCCCAAATTCTAGTTTGTGGGTGTGGGAGTATAGAAGAAACCGCAAAAACTTACAAAATACATTAAATTATGAAGGTATTTAAAATCAATAGTTTCATTCCTGTGGAATATAATAATAAAGTAAATAAGGAAATGGAGCAGTCGCCCACGACAGCAAATCCCCTCGCACATTATCGATATATTAGTCGAAGAGCAACATAAGTCTTTAAAGAGGAAAAAACAAATATTACCAAAATGTGAATAATTGTAAAATTAGGTATGCTGTTGGTCACTAACCACGATATATCTACTGACCAAATATCACACCTCAACCACTTATGGCTGCTGAGATATGAACCTCAACTGGAACTTAAACCTGAATCGTTAAAGCAAAAAATGTTGGTCAAGGTGATCTAATTTCAGCATGGATATTGGTTGCTACCCAAGATGTATCCACTAAATATCATCCCCCTACCACTTAATAAATTGGTATATTACCGTCTCCTCTTCC
This sequence comes from Arcuatula senhousia, assembly GCA_963971305.1. Taxonomy (NCBI): domain Eukaryota; kingdom Metazoa; phylum Mollusca; class Bivalvia; order Mytilida; family Mytilidae; genus Arcuatula; species Arcuatula senhousia. Next base: position 13,157,378 of record OZ020310.1, read on the forward strand.
TCAATTTGTTTGGTTCTTAGTAGAAACATGTCCTCGGGGTATTGAGTCCTCCATGACTCCACCACTGTAGTAATAACAGCCTGTAAAAGAAAATCAATAAATGTTATCACAGAAGTGCTGTGTCTCGCCTTGGGGTCCCCCGGTGCATCTACATACCAAATATAAATTGCCTGGATTAAGTAGTTCATATTCAACAGACCCAAGAAAAAACGGTTTCAATTGTGGACGTCGCCGGAATCGGCATACCTATGTCTCGCTTTCCACGACTTTCGTCTCATTAGGTGGTGAAATAAAGAAAAAATAAAGAAAGAATGTGTCCATGGGACACGGATGCCCCGCACATACCTTACATAAATTTATATTCAGGTCTTTCATTAGGAAAAATGACAAGCTCTTCAAATTGGATTCTGATCATGATGTACCATCTTGGTAATGAGAGTCAAGTGGAAATTTCATAGACATTGATAATATTCCTAACACTTCTATTCTATTTTGAAAAGTTCAAATTTTGTTGTATAATAAGAAGCAGAGGTACCAATGGGGTATCCGAATGTCAAAAGTCCGAAAGGGAAGGGCAGAGACTAAACCAGTAAACACAAACAAGAACGGGACAAAAACAGACAACACGTAAAACATGGAAACACAAAACAACTGAATATCAATCAACAACGCGAACTCCAGTCGAAACAAGAGTGAACTCAGGTGCTCCGGAAGAGTAAGCAGTTCCTGCTTGCTATAGCACACCCGTCGCGTTGCCAATAGTCCATTCAGCGTGTCAAATCCAGTAAAGGAAGACAAAACAACACACTATGACAAACCAACATCTGCACTCATCTGAGAGATCGAAATCCCATATTTGTCTATAAGTGCATGATGTCTTCCGTAAAATTTCTTGAGTGAAGAAAGCAACCGAGGAGCAACATAACCCTGTGTGAGCAATTTTTGCGTCAGACGTGTCGCTCTGCTAAGGAAATCGATGTAAGTCCCGCACGCTCTGGAGTAACGAATCAATTGAGATACGTAAACTTCATAAGCTGGAGCTGACGGAATATTGCTACACAAGAAGGGGAAGTTGACGATTGGAAAGTTGAAGTCATCACGTTTGTCATAGAGCCTTGTTGAAAGTCTTCCTTGAGAGTCAATTTCGAGATGTAGATCTAAATATGAAGCAGACTTCCTAGAATCCGTTGTGTCCTTTATCTCAAGCTCCTGTGGATATATGAGATGGAGAAAGTCACCAAATCGAGAATTGTTTAGTGAAAGGACATCATCATTATAACGGAACGTGAGGTTGAAAGAGAGAGCTAGTCTACGGTCTTTTTTGTCTAGAAGAGATTGCAAGAAGTCTGCTTCATATGAATGAAGAAACAAATCAGCAAGCAAAGGTGCACAATTAGTGCCCATTGGAATCCCTATTGTTTGCTGAAAAACATGTCCACCAAACTGAACAAATATGTTGTCAATAAGAAAGTTGAGCATGTCGATTATTTGGTCTTCTGTAAATTTGTTCTTTTTCTTGGACTCATTGATGACAAAGTAAGTCTTGGTATAATCGACTACACGAAATTTGTACCTGCGTTTTCCATTCTTTTTTAAAAAGCTGCGTTTAATCAGCTGTGCCAATCGCGATTTCAGTTGTTCATGTGGAATAGAAGTGTAAAGTGTGGAGAAATCGAATGTTTTGATGCTGTTACAAGATGAAACTGAATTAGAGTTAAGAATCTCCATCAATTCTTTCGAATTCTTCAGGATCCACATTTGATTGACACCATTTCTAGAATAACAACAATCGTAATATTTCTGGAGGCCGGATTTTACTGCCGTAAGTATTGAAGTCAACAAAACTGAAAGAGGTTTAGTTGTACATTTGGATGACCCTGCAATGAAGCGCTGTTTGTATGGATTTTTATGTAATTTGGGAATCCAATACAGGGATGGAATGTCATCATTACTGCCACCAACAGAAAGGCCGAAGGAGGAAATGACAGATTTGTGATTGTCAATGATTTCCTCCTTAGACAGTGTTGTAGCCGTGTATGTGGTGCTGTTGCTGGTACAACCAACCCCCAATTCAGCTGTCAAACAGTCTATATAGTGTTTTTTGCACACAAAAATGATGTTATTTGGTGCTTTGTCTGCAGGTACAACAACATATTTGTCATGTAAGGTGGACAATGTTTTGGCAACATCAGCGTTGCTGAAAATGGATGTTGCCTTAGTGCTCATTGAGCCTTTCAAAGAATTGATTCTTTTCAAAACCAATGACCTCACAGCTTTTACCCATTCTGACAAAACGTCACATTCTTTCTCCTGTTCTTTTTTGGCCCATTTTCTGGCATAGTCCTCAACTGAATCCATAATTGTTTTGAAATTATAGCTCCAGTTGATTCGTCTTGGCTCACGATATTTAGGTCCTTTAGCCAAAACATCGCGAAGTAAGTCATTTTCCACGATGTTGAGGTCACCAGTGATAACGTGGCCAGAGGGACCATATTTGAATGGGGACTTTTCACAGGTACAGTCTGGAGGTTTTGCTTTGAGGTCATTGATTTGGAAATCCCGCAACACTTGTTTATAGTTGAAAACCTTAGGTGCAATGGTGGAAGTGTAGGAATAAGAGATAATGGGAATGCTTTTATCTTTGAAGTAAGGAGGAATATGTTCCGTAACAGATTTTTGGTGTAAAATATTTCCTAAATTAATAGCATCTAACCCCTTGTTTAAAAATGGAAGTGAAAGAAAGGAACGATTGTCTTTACTGTTTTTGTGTGGAACTCCAACAGGTTTGAATAAGCGGTTGTAACCGATATCAAGAACGATAGCAGTGAGTCTATAAATGTTAGACTGAGGGTCAGTGACCGGATTTTCTAGACATTCCTTGTACAAAGTATTGAGTTTAGAAAGGGGAATAGAATACAGTTTAGTTCGAATGTGATGAATCCCTAGTGGTTTTTGGACAAACGGAAGCAATCCACTAATTGATACATCGCAAAGCTTTGGTGCGTTGTATTTTCGATGTCCATGACTGTGTTTCCGTCTCTCCGTTTTTTCAAAGAGATTCATCACATTAACATCACTGCATCTAGGGCTAGATAAATTTCCTACACTTCCAATGTTGTCGTTGCAGCCATAAGGTAGTGCGGTTCCCAGTCGTCGAATCCAGAATTCTTCTCTCTCTTTACGGAAAGGTGTACTTAAAATAAACTCAGCATTAAGGTACCTGATCAACATTGGTATTCCTAAGGGGGTCGCCCCGATAGTCCGACACATCTATAGTCCGACACCCCGTTAGTCCGACGCCCCAATAGTCCGACACCCCGATAGTCCGACACTCAAAGTTTCATACAAATTGTATTTATATAACTACAATTGTACCATATATTTCATTTATTTCAAGCTATCCATTTATCAAACAATTTATAAACGGACAAGTGAGAGGAAATGAATAAATCTTGTCTCCAGGTACATAAAATAAGAAATGAATTATCAAAATAGAAAATGCCTTATCTTGTTTTTTTAATGTGTATGTTTTCGTTTCTTTCACATTCTCATGCAAACATGTATTTGTGTATGCTTAGTTTTCAATATCAACTTCTAAATCCATTTAATAAAAAATGTATAATTAAACCATGCCGAAGGTTAACCTGATTTAGGACGGACACACGAACCCCGGGGGGGGGGGGGGATTACTCTACTATATATTGCATACCTATGTGCCGATGAGGTTGTCAAACCTGGACCTGTTCGTGACTTCAAAAACATACAAAACCATACCCTGTCACAGATATTGTACAGTCAAATGAAGTCATTTTCATACAATTTCAATGATGTTAAGTACGTTTTAACCTTATTAACTAATATTTGGGAGGAAAATTACAATTATTTTTGGAATTTTACTGTTTACTATGAAAATGGTATGCTGAATTACCGATGACAGACTTGTTGAAGTTATTAATAAACCTGTTCTTTACAGGGTTGAAAATTATGACCCTGTTCATGACTAGATACCTGTGAAAAACAGACCCTGTTTTGCGCCACATAGGTATGACACCTTACAATAGGAGTAACCCCCCGGGACACGAACAGACCAGAACACTATAAAGCCAGGACTGATTTCGTAGTTGAAATTGTGGAATAGATCTTTGAGAATAACATATCTCAGGAACGTTTCATTTTTGGCGGGATTTCAAGGAGTGAAAAATCCGGGTTATAAAATGGTGAATGTCGGGCGGATGGGCAGGCGGTGTGCGGGGAGGGGAGACATATTTGTAACAGTTTTCTCAGCAAATACTAATCACAGCCACTTGATATTTGGTATACAGCATCAGGATGGGGTCCCGTAACGTGAAATTCTATTAACGGTCTGTCGCTCACCTACTTCCTGTTAAACGAAATCCGGCCAATTTTGACTTTGACAGATTTTTACAATTTTATCGTAACTTTAAACATGGATCTAGCCGAACACAATTTGCATCTTTCTTTGACATATCTTGAAGTACAAATTTAGACCTTTTTTAAATTCAATTTTCTGGTAATAAATAAACGGAATAGATTTTAAATTCTTTTTTCTATTTAAAGATACAGATAACCAAAGATTAAAATCTTTAACAAAAACTTTTAAAATTGCAAAGGCAGAAGGTTAAATTACAAAAAAAAAATAATTCCTTAATTCTTTTATTATGACAACTACATTTTATGTCATTTTGTGACTTTTTCTATAATATTGGTACCTAGCTATACGTATCTTATTTAAAATAAAGTTTTTTTACAGTTTGCTCATGAGGCCGAATACGGTAGTTCTTTATTAGTTTATATAGATGGATTCTGCTTTTCTCAGATTTGAATCCTATTATTGGTCTACTTGTTTGTATTAACAAGATACATAGGTTTCTTCATTTTCATTTGATAATTCAAGTACACAATGAAAGTGGACGAGATAATATTCAACCTCCTCAGGGATAACAGCATCCCATTTAACCTTTGCCACCTTTCGCATCTTGCAATGCCGAATATAGAAGATAAGATAAACCACCCCTAATTACATCTTAATTGGACTAAACCTTAGACATGAGGGTACTAGGAGATTGAAATCAACTGCGTAAAACATATAGTGTGTCGACAGTCGCGCAAAACAATCATGCCGGTCATAGTTCCTGGTAATCGTGGAGGGAAGGTCTTAGTAAACGACGGATACCGTTATCAAAAGAACAGGACTAGAAATAATGCAATCTACTGGAGATGTTGGAGAGCAGAATGCAGAGCACCATTGCATACCAACATCTTCAATATGAACGATGAAAATCCTAATATTGTGGTCTTAAATGTAAGCATTGCTAACATTTTATTCAAATAAAATAGGTCTGAAAGAATTCAATAAAGTTTTCCCTTTCCGAAGTACAATGTTAGAAATACAAATAGATTGTGTCAAGTTAATTATAAAACGATATGGAAAATATTGACTCTAATTTATTTAACATTTAACTATATGTAACTAATCTTGCTTAACTGATGGAACTTCAGTGTTGTATAAAACACAACGACGTATCATTTTGAATCCTCTCATCCCTCACATGAAAAGTTGAGAAGTTGTTATAGTTTGATATAGAGATAGATGTGTGCGCCAGTCCTTCTGTTACACCTTAGGTTCGGCTACTCCGCCAAAACCTCCGAGTGCATTTAATGAAACTTTTTTGATTGTTTTTTTTTATCTTTGGCAAGCAGCCACCACTGTTCGCGTTGAATTTCCATTGTTGTTTTTACAATTACCGTTATACATACATATGTAGGTTGTGTCTCTAACACTTATTCCACGTCTTATTGCAATCTATATAAAGATTTTAAATGTTCACCTTTAATTTTGACCTGTGGCTTACAGTTTTTCCAGTTTTAGAAGAGTTCCTAATAAACATCTTGGTTTCTTTTATAAAGTGGTATATGGTTTTAGTTGGGACATTTTGCTTTCTATCTCACCTGACCAGAAGGCTCATGTGAGCTATTGCCGTCACTTGGCGTCCGTCATCCGGCGTCCGTCCGTCCGTTAGTTTTTTTCAAGCGTTAACTCCTCTGACACCATAGGTCCAATTGCAACCAAACTTTGTACAGTTGTTAAATGCCATATGGCATATGTGCTTCAAAACTATCGTTTGGATATTTGATTCGTTAAAAAACATGGCCGCCATGGCTAAAAATAGAACATAGGGGTAAATTGCAGTTCTTTGCTAATAACTCATAAATGGTTACAGATACCAAAATTAAACAAGAGTCAAAAGTGATCAGCATATTAAGATTTACCTGTCCTGACATTTTGAAAAAGATCCGACTGCTGATGTGGAAGTTATTGCCCTTTTTTGTAATTTTTGCCAAATTTTGCACTTATTTAGCCCTGGCTATATCTTGAAAACTAAACAAAAATTTAAATTACATATGGTTAACCAAAATAATATCTACAAAAATATGTGTATCTATGTAGTTCAGATTGTTGTTGCTCAATATAATTTTTGCTACTTCAAATTTGCTGAAAGTTATCGCCCTTGTACAGATATACGTGAATCTTCATATCTCAGAAGTTGCAATATTGTAAAAGTTTTCATACCTCTGTTTCAAAGAAGGGGTGTACTGTTTTCGAATTTAAAGAGTATCTCGGAACAAGCAGGAATTGCTTACCCTTTAAGGATACATGAGGGCAATTATGTTTTAAAGGTGTTCGCGTTGCTACTTGAAGGTTGTGTTTTTGCTCGCATTGAATTTAGGACCTGACTGCAACTCATTCCTATCCAATAAGGTAAAGCTGGAAAAAAAGTCTTGTTTTCATCAAACCTGAGTTTTGAGAAATACTATTTACTTTTGTTCAGGTGGGAAACCATTTTCATCAAGCAGACAACCAGATCATCGATGAAGCAACCGTTCGTAATAGGATGGTTGTAGCAGTTGCTGCGGACCCAAGTAAGACATGTAGACAAGTGTACGATGATGTTGCCGTTACTGTGGACCAAGAAAATGTTCCAGCATTTTCAGCCGTGAAGACCATTCTTGAACGACAAAGATCAAAACACATACCACAAATTCCTCAAACAATTGACGATGTTGTTATTCAGGGCCAGTGGAGAAGAACAAGAGACGGGGAACGCTTTTGCAGTTAAGTAGATAATAATTGGGGTATTGCAATTTTTACAACTTTAAATTCCTTGAGATGTCTGGGTCAATGTGCCGACTTTTACCTAGATGGTACATTTAGGACGTGCCCTCATCCATACCGGCAATTTTTTACAATCCACGGTCTATATCAAGATAGGGTCATACCTTTTGTTTTTGTCCTGATGACTGGCAAGGAAATAGGGCAATACCGAGCAGTATTTTCACATATTAAGCGAAAGTACTTAAGACTGACAAACAATCAACTGTTGCCAAATAAAATTGTGTCTGACTTTGAAATAGCCATGATGAATGCCACAGAAACAGAGTTTCCGCAGTCTGACATTTGTGGATGCTTATTCCATTTGTGTCAGAGTATTTGGCGACGAGTACAGCGTCTTGGACTGAGAAGACCATACGAGCGGAATCAAAACTTGCGTACCTGTGTAAGAAAAGTAATGGCTTTGGCATATCTGCCTGTTCTACTTGTTCGGGCAAACTTTGTCCAGCTTTGTCGAGAAAATGTAACAAGACTGTTGTGTAGACGCTATCCAGCCCTTCGTGATTTGCTGGCCTATTTTAGAGGCACTTACCTGGATGGTCAATTTCCCGTTAGAATGTGGAATGTGTACCAAAGAACTATGGACAACAGAACAAATAACCACATAGAATGTAAGTATCAAAATTAAACACCCCCTTAATATATTAAGTCCAGAGGTTAACAAGGAAAATGTATACATACACCTAAACCTTAAGATATATAAAAAGTTCGGAGTTATACGAATTAAGCGTACAAATTAGATTTTAATTTTTTTATTTATGAATATAGATGTTTAGGTAGACATCACTGGTGGTTAAGCTTGTAATTTCTTCCATGATATGGCAATGCCCCCCTACCCCCCCCCCCCCAAAAAAAAATAAATAAAAATACATTGTACAGGTATAAAAATGGGTAATTTGTTAAGCATATTTCATCAGACGCATTTGAATCATAAAAATCGAAAGGTCAAAAACCAAAAACATTGAACGAAAAGTACTTAAAACCAAAAAAGTTCGAATAGAAAATCCAAATCCGGCACCGAGGATACCGACAATTTGTAGTACATGAAAAGACACTTGGTGTTGGTTTGAAACAATTTTGAATTTAACATTCGCGGTTATTTCAACGACAAAAACATATCAAAGGTTGATTATTGGTAAATTTGTGTCGGACAACTCCGGTTCGACGACCAGGCTTGGGGACTTAAAGTTAAAATGGAACAAAAACGCATAAATAAAAAAAAATAATCAGAAATATAACAATTTTTACAACAGCTGTTAAATCACAGATGGAAAGATTAAAAACTGTTTTAAGATGATCCAATAGATATAGTTCTATAGTTATTTTATTTTCTTTTTTAATTCAGAGGTTTCGAAATTAATATTTCATTTTTTTCTATGTATGTATTGTTGTTGTGTTGGTTTCTTTACTGGCTATTCTCCTCTGTCGCAGCATTCAATCGCCGATGGAATACGGATGTTGGTAGACGGTACCCAAATCTCTGGTTCTTCTTGAACAAATTGAGAAAAAAGGAGATGAAAACTAGATTAGCCATCAATCAAGCCAACAACGGCCGTGCACCTCCGACAAGGAAAAGGAAGTACAGAGATCTCGAGAGAAGAGTAAAGAGGTTGAGAAGGAGTTACAGAAGGGGACTGAGGAACCTAACGCAGTACTGGAATGCTATGACGCATGTTGTTGCAACTTTCCATTAACTTCCATAAACGTTGATTCAACGCAGCTTCAACCAATGATTAGGGACTAGTCTTGAGTTTCCAAAGTTTAGAGATCTCAATCACAATAAAATGTTTTGCATTGAGTATTTTTTTCTCTCTTTTAACTCTTGACTTAACAACCGGCCAATCATGTAACAGAAAATAAAGGTAATAATAAAATAACCGAACTATGCCATAATAAAATATGATGTCTGTATATTTGAAAAAAAAAGAATCATTTAAATATAGCTAATCAACAAAAATAATGACAGGATGACAACCTCTTTAATTAAGTTATGAAAATATATGCGACGGACTTTTATGAATTTAATATGCGAATTTTAAATAGAACTAACTAACTACTGTATGTTCATCATAAAATAGTTTTTTTAAGTTGCCAGTGCAAAGTGATAATTGTATTTCTCCCTCGTCCTAGATGCTATGCAATGATTGTAAAAAGCTTATGAGCGGCTTCTGATGTGCATTTTGTTTTTCCCAGGAAAAAATCAGAGGCTACAGTAAACTAGATAATTAAACAGAAATTTTAGATGTAGAGCTCCAACTTTACATGTATATGAAAGAATCTTCATAATAAACCAATGGCAATTTGAGGTCCTGTTTTATACCCTGCCAAGAAGAAGTGGGGGTATACTGATTTACTTCCGTCCGTCCGTTCGCAACATAAGTGTTTTCGGCAATTATAAATTCCTGTGGCTTGATACTCGGTTTATGGCTCTATTATGGGGACTTAGATCGCGAGTACCGAAAAAGGTCTGTCGGATATCAATTTCCTGTAAACTGAATTAGTCAATTTTCAATATAACCTGTCAGGTGTTTTCTAGGCATCTGCTCATCACAGGGACAAGATATTTAGTATATAACCTGTATGAGGTCCATAAGATACCTCTATCCTGTTTAACGAATTAGTAAATTTGGGGTTAGTTGGGATATACTAAGTTAGCAGTCACTGTGGACCAAAGATTCCGTGTCATTTGTTTGTTTGTTTGTTTTTTAATGGATTGGGGGGGGGGGGGGTAATTATCTGGAAATCTTACCTTAAATTGTCGTCTGTGGCAAAAAAAGTTATATTTTTCGGGGCTGCCCCATTCCTAAGTCTGAGGAGAGCCAATGCCATTTGTTATTTTAATATCTTTAACCGATGGCCAGAATCTTTTTATTTAATCTTGATGGTACAGCTTCTCCTGTAGCTACAATAATGTAGCTCCTTTGACATCTTTGATTGGGCGGAGCTACAATGCAGTCCCATTACTCGTAATGGAGCAAATTAAATTTCTTTCCCCAACTCTAAGAATGCTTCAAGATGGTTCGAAATAACAAATAATACTCTGAATGATATGTGGTCATTAATAAATATGGTTAAAAGCGATAGGTAAATACTATTTTGTTAGAAAACCCACATTTTTTCAATATTCTGATCCTGAGCTTTATTATAAAGTTCAGGATCGAGAGACTTCAAAAACTGATAGTTTCACGAATATCTTTTAAATTCCGCTAAATGTAGGTAAATTTTAACTACACTTGTCATTAAAATACTATCAGCAATATTTTAGTACCAAATCTGACATCTATTGGAATGAATTGCGCCCGGTGTGGTTGCTCCATTACGAGTAATGGGGCCGCATTGTAGCTCCGCCGATGAAAACATGTCAAAGGACACCTCCAATAGAAGCTCCATATGGAATGTGTTAGAAACTTGATGTTGACTTACCGTAGTGATTATGTAATTCTTTAATTCGGCATCAATGGGTTGAACAAGTGATGCATCCTGAAATACAAATAAATAATTCAATGGTATTGAAGAGGCTTCAAATTATTTTTGTATTTTATTATGATAATAACGTAATGTAATATAAGTGATGTTATAGCGCGGAGCTACAAAGCGGTCCCATAGCTCGTAACGGAGCAACGCCGAAAGCGAAATCACACCGGGCGCATTTCATTCTATTAGACATCAAATTTGGTTAGACCTATTACATTAGCTACAATAATGTAGCTCCTTTGACATCTTTGATTAGGCGGAGCTACAATTCTGTCCCATTCCTTATAACGGAGCAACCACACCGGGCGCAATTCAATCCATTAGACGTCAAATTAGGTATTAAAATATCGCTTATAGTATTTTAATGAGGAATTCAGTTTAAATTTTCCGACTTTCAGCGCAGTTTGCTAGATTTTAGACATAGGTTGAATATCTTAGTAATAATTTGATTTGGTTCCCCAGTTTGGTAGTTTTGGTTATACTGTTCTATGCTCTTCAGTGAGTGAGTGAGTTGGTGTTTTACGCCCGTGCAACGCTATATAGGTTATTTACAGGCGATGAACATGAAATGATGATGACAAATGAAATATGGGGATGGGGTGGGAAACAAAGGACCGGTAAATTTTGAAGAACCACAGGAAAAAGGGGAGAGGTGGGTAGGGGCGGAAAATTTAGCCTATGTGGTGCACTACTGGGCGGTCCACAAAGGGGTCTTTTACGTGCATGAAGCGTGGCACTCTCCACACACGTTGGCCCACTATGGTCGGCGGTCAGGGTTTCCGTATTATAGACCTGACAACCCCCGCGGACGAGGGCTACCCTATTCAGCCACCTAGGGTACACACTTGGTCGCTCTGTGATCTGAGCACCGACCCGACGTCGGAATCCCAAGACCCTTAGTCGCCTCTTACGACAAGCTAGGCTCTGCTGCGGGCCTATTCGCCACCCGGGCCCCGCACGGGACCTATGCTCTTCATATTCATAGTGTTTGGCATTTTCAATATTTTTGGTAGAGCGCCTCTGATGAGTCTTGAATAGACGAAACGCGCGTCAGGCGTAGCAAAATTTATTGTCTGGAACTTTGTTGTCATTTGTATTTCGAACACACGTGAAGGTTAGCACTGCTGGTGGAGTTTAAATTCCCCGAGGTTAGCCCGCTCCGGCACCAACACTTTTGAGTTGGAGAATACATCAAAGCTTTAAATTATCCGTCTAAATTTCAAAATTGTCTAAACCCTAAGGCTCTTCCTACTCCAGACATAGGTTGAATATCTTAGTAATAATTTGGTTCCCCAGTTTGGTAGTTTTGGTTATACTGTTCTATGCTCTTCATATTCATACATTGTTTGGCATTTTCAATATTTTTGGTAGAGCGCCTCTGATGAGTCTTGAATAGACGAAACGCGCGTCAGGCGTAGCTAAATTTATTGTCTGGAACTTTGTTGTCATTTGTATTACTAAAAATATCAATTTTTGAAGGATCTTGCTCCTGAACTTTTTAATGAAGGTCTGCTGCAGGTCTCGGTAAGAGTAGGACCCGTAGGATCCCCATGCAGGAGGCTAAATTTCCCGTCCCTACCCATCACTCCTTTTTACAGTGGCAGTCAAAACGCTCCTACCCGATTGGCCTTGTGTCCCCATTTCCTCCACTTCATCATCGTTTCATGTTCATTGTATCACCACTTTCATCTTCATCTCCCGGATATAGCCGAAATCGCGCTGCTTGGGAGTAAAGCAATAACTAACTAACTACATAACTCTTCATTGAGTCAAAGTTGTGGGATGAATCCTTATATGAGTTATTTTCCCTTAATTGTCGAAATTGACCATTTTCTCATCATTTTCATGTTCAATGCTTTTAAATAACCCAAATAGCGTTTCCATGGATTCCATTTGAATCGTACAGATAATTCTGTATTCTGTCTTGAAGATTATCATTGTGATTGTTCTTATCCTTTAATTGCTTTTCATATTGGTACTTCAGGTAAGAAATTCGAATATCATGTTCCTTAACCATCTTCAAAACTTCTCACACTCAACAAATAAACCTATTTTCTCCTCACTTTTTGTCCTATTCTATTTCTTTTATTTGATAATCTTCCTTCTGTGCAGGTAACTCAGTTTTGTGATCCTTTGTCGATGTTAGTATTCCAATACCTGAATAACCAAATATTTTTCTAAGAGCTGTTGCTTAATGATTAAGATAAACGACGGGTATTTGTAGCTTTTTCCACAAATTTCACAGACGAACCATACAAATCTTCACGGGCATGATATATACTGACATTCATTGTCCGTTTTGCAACTAAAATAGAAGACACGGTACAATCCATCATGCTAAAGCTGCATACTATTAGTACTTTTATAATCTTGTAAACCGGACATATATGCATATACTCACTTTTAGGCATTAGTATTTTAGAATTTTAAATATTTTTTAACATCCTGTCAAGGGTAGTGAGGGCAACTCTTCGCTTGACATATCCAAATAGTTAGGGACTCCACTGTAGTCAAGGGTCAGTGTGGGCAACTCTTCGCTTGACATATCACCCAAATAGTTAGGTACACCACTGTAGTCAAGGGTCAGTGAAGGCAGTTCTTCGCTTTACCATTTCATCCAAAAATTAGGAACACTATTTTTCTATGGTAAGAGTTAGTTCAAAAACATACTATTTGGGTTAGGGTTAGTGTTAAACATACAATTAGGGTCAGGGTTGGTGTAAAACTCACAATTAGGGTCATGGGTTAGCATAACAACATTATTAGTGGAAAGGTTGTTATAAAAATATTTATTTAAGGTTATGGTTAATACAAACACCATCAATAAGGGTAAGGGTTAGTAAACAAACTACAATAAGGGAAAGATTATATTATAAAAATATTAAATAAGGGTTAGGACCAACATTAAACGATACAATTAGGGTTAGTACAAAAACATACAATTGAGGTTAGGGTTAGTGTAAAACATACATTTAAGGGGAGGCGTTAGTATAAAACACACATCCACATGCCAAATATCAAAGGATAAAAAGTTATGACCAGAACACACTTTGAATGTAAAATAAGCATTAATTTTACATTGAGGTCAAAGGACAAGGTCATTTGAAGGTTTTTTTATACGTAACACATTGTCTCATGGTGATACATCCACATGCCAAATATCAAAGCTTTATGTCAAAGAACAAAAAAGTTATGGCCCGGAACACTTTCGATGTACAATTAGCATTAATTTGCCCTTGAGGTCAAAGGTCAAGGTCATATGAAGGTCATTCTGGTACGCGATATATCGTCTCATGGTGATACATCCACATGCCAAATATCAAAGCCCTATCTCAAAAGATAAAAAAGTTATGGCACGGACACGCTTTGTATGAGAAGAAGAAGAACTGACACAAAAACAATATGTCTTCCCCTTCTGGGAAGGGGAGACATAATGACAAGAACGAATCAGTCATACCGGAGAATTGGTGGATCACAATGGTCCTGACTTGGTACAGGCATTTCAAACGAAATGGTGGGTTAAACCAGGTTTTATGGCGCCAAACCTCCCTCTTCCATTGCGATCTTAGGATCCGGTAATGACCATAGAACACAACATAGTTGTGAGACACAATAGGGATATTGAGGTGATCATCTCAGTACAGCAGACCAGTCTAACACTAATTAAAACAATTAACTATCATATCTTGTAAGTCAATTTTGATCTTTTCTACTAGTGGCTGATAACGAAGAAAGATTTTTTTAGGGATCGTATGAGACGTATTTTCTTATAGCCCTGCTCCAAAAGTCGGTCACGAAGAAATCGGTGTCTGATAAAAAAACAATCTGTGAAATGTGTGCAAGCTCTGTCTGGCATATCGAATAAGTTGTGAAATATAAACACCGTATGCAGGAGAAGTAGGTATATTGCTATGAAGATTAGGAAAATTAATAATTTGAAAATAAAATAGTCTCGTTTATCGTAAATTTTTGTACTGAGATGACTACCTGGGTCAAATTCGAGGTGCAAATCCAAGAAAGACGTAAAGCAATTTGATTCGGTGATCTCATTTTCTGGAGGATATATTGAAGGAATCCATCTATCAAATGAAGTGTTATTGACAGAAAGGACATCATCAATATATCTGAATGTAAGATTAAATGACCTTGCCTCTTTCATCTTCTTGTTCTTTACGAGTCCCTGAAGAAATTCCGTCTCGTAAGAGTATAAAAACAAATCGGCAAGGAGAGGAGCACAGTTTGTGCCCATTGGAATGCCGATTTGTTGTTGAAAAATCTCTCCTCCGAAGGTGACAAATATGTTGATGTAATGAGCATTTAGACTGGAAAAAAGTTTCCAATTCAACCAAAGTTAAAACATGTGTATGACGGTGCAATCGACTTTCTATCCTGTGACGTACCTCAATTTATTAGAAATTGTTCTTTTCCGCGAAAAAAAGAATCCTTCAGAGAATGAAAGGAGTAATAATAATTGTACAATCGTCCATTCATGTGGAAAATTAGATGAACATCGGTCCTAATCGGTAAGAAAATAAACAGTTGTCTAGGAGCCTACAGTACATGTGTTCATGGCGGTTCATACCTGAGTTCCGGCAAACACACAGTCGATCATGACAAACCATCATCAGATTGCAATATTGACTCTGATCAAATAAGTATTATTATTAAGAAAAATTGAAATATCGATTTATAACATATCCTAAATAACCGTTTATACCCGCGTTTTTGGTATTTGTAATTATAATACACGTATTAAGGTCAAAATATATATTTAATTGAATTTCCAATTTGGTTAAAATTTTAACAATGATTAAACTTGTATCTATGTTAAAAAATATGCGATAAATTATTTTAAGAACATAAGTAACATGTTGCATATAAAGGTGTAAATGTGTTCCAGATACAATGTCAATGTCAAATGAAAGTCATCCTCATGACAGGAACGTGTATCAAAGGATAAAAAACTTGTGACCCAGACAAGCGAACAATTAAGCTTCGTAATGAATGGAAGAAACTCCTCCCTTTTTAGATGGGGGTAAACTAAATAGAAATTTGACATAATGTCAAGAGTAGCTTTCTTTTAAAACTGAAAGAAACAAAATCTGTCATACAAAGGTAGAATGGGTATAGGCACAGTATGTTAAGCTCGTACATAGCTGTGAGACAGGGATTTATACATTTTTGTACTTGTTGATTTTTTTTCCTTATTTTAGGATTTAAAGACAGAAAAAGTTAAACTAAAAAAGAGAAATATAAATTGAAGGAAAGTCTTAAAATTGCACAAAAGCAAATTGAGGTATGTTTTGGCATAAGTAATAAATAAATTCATAATACTTGACGAAACAACTTCTGTGAACAATAAGTTATCCCTTCCTTAGACAGCTCAAGCTAAGGTCAAAGTTGTCAGATGATCCCTTAGAGGGTGAATGGGCCTTGTAACATTCACAGCTCACAATATAATGATTTCCTTTTAATTTGCCGTCTGGCATGGTTTATGGCCTGTGTAATTCCTTAGGAACTGGAACATGATGTTGGTTCTTTATGCACCATCCATGAACGAAATTTATAATGCAATTAAATTACCAAAAATAGAATAAAATAAAATAATTAGAAACAGAATCAACTAAGCAAAATACATACATATGACAGCTAGAAGCCAGCCCTTTTAAAGAATTGCAATAATGCCAAACCAAGTTTAACTATTGTCTATAATTTATCTGGTTTGGGGTTATCTAATTCTAACTTGATTCATGTTTATATGCATGTTATGTCCATAGTAATACACTTAATATTAATACAGGGTAGCTAATTGACGTCATTTTTATTCCAATTATACCAGTAATGGCTCTTTTCTGTACTCTAAAGACTATAATATTAATGTATTGCTAGTAACATAATACAATACCAAAACGGGTAAAAAAATACTAATATTTTCTTTGTTTATTAATAAATATACTCAGTTATTTTTTAACAAAACAAGTTAAGGGCAGATCTTCTTCAAAAGTTCAGGACAGCTAGATCTTGAGGTGCTGATAACCATTAACCTAGACAGAATTTTAATATATGTTACCGTTTTTAGCTCAAGGGTCATGTGAGCTATTGCCATCACTTGGCGTCCGTGGTCCGTTAACTTTTTCAATCGTTAACTCCTCTGACACAGTAAGTTCAATTGCATAAATCTACATGTAAAGCTAATGAATGATGAAAATAAAATCACTGTAAAAACAAAGTTTGGGAAATTGTATAGTTCCGGGAGCGCCGTTTGCGGAAAATCCTGGATCAACTTCTTAAATGGCAAAGGGAAATGGAAAACAACCCTGACTTCTAACTTTTAATAGACTGATGACTTAAGTGCCATTCTCTGTAAGAATCAGGCAATAGGTGAATCATGATTAAAAAAACACACGAGTTTGACTTCAAAATACTGTTCAAAATGCTTAAAAAGTAACAAAAAATGCATTACCACTTTTTTTAAAAGTCAGTAATTTGAGATATATTTTGGTTGAAATGCATATAAAATTTTGAATCTAAGGGAGATAACTCTGTCAAGTCACACTAAATTCCTATCATTTTAACAGAATTTTTTTCTCCATCCTTGTTTGTTTCCTCATTAGAAGGCTATTTTGAATGACAATTTATTGTCAAAACCGTGTGTTTTTAAAATCATGATTCAAAGTTTTTAAATTTTGCCTGATTCTTACAGAGATTATGGACTTTTGTATGGACATTTAAATCATCTTTGAAAAAAAAAAATGTATATTTTAATTCAAGTGAGGACATTTGATTTTTTTAAGAAGGGGGAATGTGACGAAATGGGTTTTCAAAATGTGAGTGAGTTGGAACAATGTGTTTGAGCTTAATTCCATTCAAATGTGTTGATAACTTTCCATATATATCGTAAAATTTCCGTTCATGTATGATATTTTACTTCTACATTGATCCTGATTTTTATAAGTGTTATTCTTGCTAAAACAATATCATTTTTGTGAAGAACTGGAATTTTACAAAACAGATATACTGTATAGTTAGTTAGTTAGTTATTGCTTTACTCCCAAGCAGCACGATTTCGGCTATATCGGGAAGATAACATATGAAAGTGGTGACACAATGAACATAAAATGAAGTGGAGGAAATGGGGACAAAAGGCCAATCGGATAGGGGAGTTTTGACTGCCACTGGAAAAAGGAGTGATGGGTAGGGACGGGGAATTTTGCCTCCTGCATGGGGATCCTACGGGTCCTACTCTTACCGAGACCTGCAGCAGGGTTCTTTCACGGGCGAGGAAAGTGACATTTTTCCCCAACACGGTGCAGCACTATGGTTTGTGGTCAGGTTTTCAGCATTATCGCCTGATGACCCCGCATCTCTCGATGTCAGGGCTTCCCCATTCAACCACCTGGGGCACACATCCCAGTCGCTTGTGGGCAAAACGGCCTGACCCGATGTCAGGTTTCTGAGCGCTCTTTAGTGGACTTTTACCGACAAGCTTGACGCTGCTGCGGGCCTATTCGCCACCCGGAACCCGCACGGGTGATATACTGTATAAGAAAATGAATCATATTGGTTTGCTATTAAACAATTTGTATTGCAGGGAGACATACAAAGACATATATCGAAACGAAAGGAAGATGGCATGAGCACCCAGAGTTGAAGAGGTGAGGGAGGGCATTTCCGTCCTGCAATGTATAAAAAGGTGAACTTTCGGTTTTTAAATTCTTTAAAAAAGATGAAAGAAGCAAAGGTGTACCAAAGGGGTTATCAGTATCATAAAACCGTCAAGGCAAAGACAAAACCGGTAGACAAAAAAGCATCACAACAAAACAAACCACATAACAACATAAAACACACACACACATAACAACAAAACCGCATTCAGCAACGCGAACTCGAGTCGAAACGAGAGTGAACTCAGGTGCTCCGGAAGAGTAAGCAGCCTGGACCTGACCCTACCGCTGAAATATACTGCCCTAAACCCACTAGACCATGGAAAACCACACCCTTAAAATTTCCATTGGAAAGGACCTTATCTTATGATGAGCACTGCTTGGACCCTCGACTTTTCTTCGCTGGGGCTCCATCGACATATATGGACCACCCGTTGGCCTCAACCATGAGAGACCATCTGAACTGGTGAAGACAAACCAAGGCTGCTCGGTACCAGAGGCGGCTTTTACCAGTTGGTACCTCTATTCTCATCCGAGAGGAGAGGTATTACCTTCCAAATGGATCCCTACATGAAGATTAGATATACCTGGATATTCAGGAACAGAAATAGGTTTTATTATTATTTTTTAATAAGTGTTAGGTAGGTTTCTGCAAGGTAGGTGTTCCTCTTTTTTTTTTAGTTCGGGACGAACTCTTCCCTGGTTGGGGGGGGGGGGGGGGGTATTGTCACGAGTTAGGGGTTAGGCTTTAGGTTTATATTATTGATTATTTCTAGTTGACAGTAAACACTTTTGCTCATTTGTTGTTTTATACTAAACCTAACCCTAATTATATACGTTTTTGAACTAACCCTATTCATAAATGTATTCTTTGTACTAACCCCTATCACTTATTTTGTGTTTTCATCGACCCTAACCCTAATTGTATGATATTGTACTAACCCTAAGTGTATCTTTATATGCTTACCCTTAACCCTAGCTGTGTGTTTATACTAACCCTAACCCTAATTTTATGTTTTACACCAACCCCTACCCTAATTGTATGTTTTTGTACTAAGCCTTACCATTAATGTATCTTTTTGGTCCAACCACTACCCCTAACTTTGGGTTTCACAGATCCTAACCGTAACCCTAATTCTACGTTTTTGTTCTGACCTTTACCTGGAGTCCCGTGCGGGACCCAGATGGCGAATAGGCCCGCAGCAGAGCCTAGCTTGTCGTAAAAGGCGACTAAGGGTCTTGGGATTCTGACGTTGGGTCAGTGTTCAGCCCACAGAGCGACAAAGTGTGTACCCTAGGTGGCTGAATAGGGTGGCCCTCGTCCGCGGGGGTTGTCAGGTCTATAATACAGAAACCCTGACAGTCGACCATAGTGGGCCAACGTGTGTGGAGAGTGCCACGCTTCATGCACGTAAAAGACCCCTTTGTGGACCGCCAAATAGTGCACCACATAGGCAAAATTTTCCGCCCCCTACCCACCTCTCCCCTTTTCCTGTGGTTCTTCAAAATTTACCGGTCCCTTGTTTCCCATCCCCATATTTCATTTATCCTCATCATTTCATTTTCATTTGATCATCCTTTTCATGTTCATCGCCTGTAAACAACCTATATAGCGTTGCACGGGCGTAAAACACCAACTCACTCACCTTTACCTGGAATGTTTCTCTTTCTACTAACCCCTACCCCTTATTTTGTGTTTTACATTTTTCAACAAGTTGGAATCTTCTCGACCAACATGCATTTACTATAACTCAAGACTTTACACCGTTTTCTCAGATCTTTCTTTTTTACTTTTTGAAAATTTGCTTATGTTAAAATGTCATCTATCTCTACGGTGTTTCAGGATTTTCTGTTAGGTCTTACATAATTTACCTAACAAGGGTCCCCTGTCAAAAGTCTCCCTCTAATGCCTAGTATCGGCAAAGAATTCTTTAAGATTTTTGTTTCTTTTATAAGCTATTATGGGTATTTTCGTGAATATTTTCTTGCATTTTGCATCAGCTTGAATTGTATTCCAGTGCATTCTTAGGGCTCTCCCCAATCCTTTAACTGTTGGATTATATTTAGTAACAAGTGTTAGAGGTATTTCACCTTTCTTAACTCTATTAGACAGAGTCTGAAGTCTAGTAGTTCTATTCAGAGTTTCTCGTATACAGTTTTCAGTGGTTGTTTTATTGTATCCTCTATCAGTTAATCTGCTTTCTAGATTTATTAAATGATTCATAAGATTTTGTTCACAGCTATTGTTTCTCAAATATCTCAAAGTTTCACCTGTTGTAATACCCTTAAACGTACTACTTGGGTGACAGCTAGAGGGTTGCAGATACTGATAGGTTTCTGTGTTTTTATACGACCGCAAAATTTTTGCGGTCGTATAATGTTATGGCGATGTCGTCTGTGGACATTTGGTTTCCGTGCGATAACTTGAGTAAATATTGACCGATTGATATGAAATTTGGAAATGAAGTTTGTAACCACTAAAGGAAGGTTGGTATTGTATTTGGGGTTTGTGGCCCCTACTGTTTTAGCAAAAAGGGCCAAAAGGGGCTAAATCGGATATATTGACAAAACTGTTGTAGAATGTTTATTATTCATTCAATTTTGAAAATTCTTTTTTTATTGAATTCATCATTAAATTCTGTCAACTAAATGTGTCAACGGTTACAATATATATTACACCGTTTTATTGCTATAGGGGGTCAAAAAGGGGCCACACCCAAAAAATGACTTTTTTATTTGTGGTCCGATTTTCAAATCTTTTTTTCATTAGAATCCTTATAAAAATCCCTGCCTGTGTTTATCAATCAGATTTGAAATATCTCTAACCGTTTGTGAGAAATTAGGGGTTGAAGGGGCCAAAAACGCCATTTTTCAAAGTCTGTTTAGGCATATAGTTATATACTAAAAATAAAGTTGTAGCTGGCCAGCCAATTGTTATGAAGTTTTAATATGATGATTATATCCAGTAAAGGAATGTTGGTATTGAATTTGGGGTTTGTGGCCCCTGCTGTTTTAGAAAAAAAGGTCAAAAGGGGCTAAAATGGGTGTATTGACAAAACTGTTATAGAATGTTTATTATTCATTCAATTTTGAAAATTCTTTTTTTATTGAGTTCATCATTAAATTCTGTCAACTAAATGTGTCACTGGTTTTGATAAAAATTGCACCGTTACATTGCTATAGGGGGTCAAAAAAGGGGCCACACCCTAAAAATCGACTTTTTTATTTGTGGTCCGATTTTCAAAATCTTTTTTCTTTTGAATCCTTGCAAAAATCCCTGCCTGTGTTTTTCAATCAGATTTGCAATATCATTGACCATTTATGAGAAATTAGGGGTCAAAGGGGCAAAAAACACCATTTTTTAAAGTTTGTCAAGGTAAATAGTCTTATACTAAAAATTAAGTTGAAGTGGGCCAGCCAATTGTTATGAAGTTTTAATACACTAAATAAATGTTGGTATTGAATTTGGGGTTTGTGGCCCCTGTTGTTTTATAAAAAAGGGTCAAAAGGGGCTAAAACGGGTTTATTGACAAAACTGATGTAGAATGTTTATTATTCATTAAATTTAAAAAAAAAAAAACATTTTGGTCCAATTTTCAAAATCTTTTTTCATTGGATTCCTTATGAAAATGAGGTTTAACTTGTACAAAATATTTTAATTGAAAATGTTCTTATAATACTAATGCTTTTGACTATAATAAAGGTTAAGAAACCAAATTAAAACCATATTATCTAAAGAAAATAAATAATTAAACATCTAAATTACAGATCAAAGATGATCAATATCAAATGTCAAAGACGAAAGGACATAAAAAAAAAACCAATGACATATTAAGGAAACTGAATCTGTTGAAGATTCATAATGATCCTGTTTTGGTACAGACATTTCAAAAGGAATGGGTGTTGATTTAAAGCGGATTTTATAGCACAAAACCATCCTCTTCCATGGCAAAAAATGACAACAAAGTTCCAGACAGTTAATTTTGCTCCGCCAGACACGCATTTCGTTTATTCAAGACTCATCAGAGGTGCTATACCCAAAATATTGAAAAGCCAAACACTATATGGGCCCAACTTGTACAGGGTTCAACAAGTTGCGGTCGTATCATGCTGTGCTCGGCGAAGCTTTTTATTCAAATCTATTATTCTTTTCTTTTTCAAAGCAATATTCACAAAAGTTGGACATAGGAAAACTATAAATCAACCAAAAAGTATATGTGGAAATTGAAAATACGTAGTTCCCACTGGGATTGAAACGAGGTTCCTCATTCCTAGTCTACCTTTATATCCACTAGACCACGAAACCGATGCAAATCTTCTGTTAAAAATGTACATAAAGAATATTGAAGGGGCCAAATAGGAATACTCTATATTATATAGTATGAAAATGTTTTATTTGATTCTAAATGCACAAAATGTATTTTAATGTTTGTATATATATTTTATATACCATATTACATTCGGTGTGTCAGTAAGATCACCCCCTCCGCGTGCTCATGTAACAACTGTTACTGAGAAGTTCTGATTGTTAAATTAAAACTGATTTTAGTAACTCTTTTGACAAATAAATTTAATTGAAAAAAGTATTTTCTGGAAGTAATATACTTGGTATCCAGACATTGTACATTTGTAAATTACTTTATGGAGCAGACATCTTGCAATCTATTTTAGACAAAAAATAGTACAATAGGTCTCTCTTTCATGTATTTTGTTTTATTCATTTTAGTTCAATCGACATATTACAAGTCAGGAAAAGTTAAATGCAAAAGAAAAGAAAAAAGTACCAAAAAACACTACAATAAGTGACCCAGACATCGATGTGGTTGCTGACAGTGACGGGGACATAGGTGACATTGACATGGTTAGGTCACCTTGTGTAGTTTACACTGGGTTGGTCGACGCTGACATGGTTGGGTTCCCTGGGGCTGATAGTGATTGATAACGAAGAAAGAATTTTTTTATGGATGGCATGAGACGTATTTTCTTATAGCCCTGCTCCAAAAGTCGGTCACGAAGAAATCGGTGTCTGATAAAAAAATCTGTGAAATGTGTGCAAGCCTTGGCATACCGAATAAGATGTGAAATGTTAACACCGTATGCAAGGGAAGTAGGTATATTGCTCTGTAGATTAGGAAAATTAATAATTTGAAAATTAAAATCGTCTCTTTTGTCGTACTGAGATGACCACCTAGGTCAAATTAAAAAACGTGAAGCAATTTGATTCGGTGGTCTCTTTAATCTCCAATTTTAGAGGATATATCGAAGGAATCCATCTACCAAATAAAGTGTTATTGACAGAAAGGACATCATCAATATATCTAAATGTAAGATTAAATGTTAGTTAGTTAGTTAGTTAGTTATTGCTTTACTCCCAAGCAGCGCGATTTCGGCTATATCCGGGAGATGAACATGAAAGTGGTGATACAATGAACATGAAATGTTGATGAAGTGGAGGAAATGGGGACACAAGGCCAATCGGGTAGGAGAGTTTTGACTGCCCCTGGAAAAAGGAGTGATGGGTAGGGACGGGAAATTTTGCCTCCTGCATGGGGATCCTACGGGTCCTACTCTTACCGAGACCTGCAGCAGGGTTCTTTAACGTGCGAGGAACGTGACATTTTTCACAACACGGTGCACCAATATGGTTTGCGGTCAGGTTTTCCGCATTATCGCCTGACGACCCCGCATCTCTCGATGTCAGGGCTGCCCCATTCAACCTCCTGGGGCACACATCCCAGTCGCTTTGTGGGCAAAGCGGCCTAACCCCGATGTCAGGTTTCAGAGCGCTTTTTGGTGGACTTTTACCGACAAGCTTAGCGCTGCTGCGGGCCTATTCGCCTCCCGGGCCCCGCACGGGACTAAGATTAAATGACCTTGCCTCTTTCATCTTCTTGTTTTTTACGAGTCCCTTAATAAATTCAGTCTCATAAGAGTATAATAAAAAGCTTCGCTGAGCGCAGCATGATACGACCGCAACATGTTGAACCCTGTACGTTTTAGGCCCAATATGGATAGTCAATTGCTCTGGACATATGCAGCCCATGGTGGACTGCCAAAGGTTTTTGACACATGCAGCTTTTGGTGGACTTTCTAAATTCACATTTTAAAAGGAATTATTTTTTTTCCAAAGGAGATCAAATCAGACCACAAATAAATAAGTTTCGATTTTGGCCCCTAATTTCATAACAGGGGAAAAGGGGGGGTCTCAAAAATTAATTCTCAATTTTGTATCCACTATTTGACAAGAACAAACATGCAAAAAAAATTTCAAAATCGGACCACAAGTAAAAAAAATTCCATTTTGGTCCCTTTTGGCCCCTCATTAGATAATAAGGGGGAAAAGATGGGGGTAGCAAAAATAAATTCTCAATTTTGCATCCGCTATTTGACAAGAACAAACATGCAAAAAAAAATTTCAAAATCGGTCCACTAATAAAAATGTTTCGATTTTGGCCCCTTTTAGGGCCGTAACCCCTATAAGGGGTCATCTGACAACTTCGACCCTATGGAGACTTTTGTAGAGCTAAATGAGCTGAACAATAAAGCAAGCAACAGCTTTTTGCTATCTGCAATAGTTTTATACTAGAGGGCAAAAACATGAAAATATGCTATTTTTCACCTTTAAGGGGCCGTAACCCCTATAATGGGTCATCTGACAACTTCGACCCTATGGAGACTTTTGTAGAGCTAAATTAGCTAAACAATTAAGCAAGCAACAGCTTTTTGCTATCTGCAATAGTTTTCATACTATAGGGCAAAAACATGAAAAAATGCTATTTTTCACCTTTAAGGGGCCGTAACCCCTATAAGGGGTCATCTGACAACTTCGACCAAATGGAGACTTTTGTAGAACTTTTGATCCTGAAGCAGTAGGGTGGCAGCAGATTTCATTTATCTCTTATACTTTTTGAATTACAAGCCAAAAACAGTAGTCTGACCCCCTGGTCTATTTTTAGCCACAGCGGCCATGTTTTTTGACGAATCAGAACTTGAAACACATCTATAGTGCATGACACCCTATTGATCAATCATACCAAGTTTCATTGAATTATGTTCAGTAGTTTCAGAGGAAAAGTTTTTTGAAAAAAGTTATTGTTAGAACAAACTAAAAGTTGCAATTTGGCCCCTTTTGGCCCTTAATTTCTAAACGAAAAAAGGGGGGACTCCCAAAATCAATCCCATCCATCCTTTAATGGTAAGAAATATCATTGTCAAATTTCATTGGATTTGGATGACTAGAACTAAAGTTATCGTGTATACACTAAAGTTAACAGACGACGACGACGACAACAACGACGACAGCATCATACCATTATACATCCGCAAATTTTTTGCGGTCGTATAAAAACAAATCGGCGAGGAGAGGAGCACAGTTTGTGCCCATTGGAATGCCGATTTGTTGTTAAAAAATCTCTCCTCCGAAAGTGACAAATATGTTGTCAATGAGGAAATCAAGGATACTGCAAACTTGTTCCAGTGTGTAACAAATTTTATCCTTGAAAGATGTTTTGGAAATGAATGTAGAGTTATAACCTTAAATAACAAAATTCCTAGAATTTGTAAAGGCTTATTCGAGAAGTTTTTTTCAGGAGACATTTTAGTTTTTCGTGTGGTGTTTTTGTTTGTAAAGCTCAGAGTTGTTATATTTAATTCTCTCCATCGTTCTTGTAGTTTCAAACGATTGGAGGAATTCAGTTTAATACCGTCTTCTAGGTCATGTGTGCATAGCTTTTCGTCAGAATCTTTTCTGGTGTGAGTGTGAGTTTGTGTTTAACGCCCATGCAACGCTATATAGGTTATTTACAGGCGATGAACATGAAAAGGATGATAAAATGAACATGAAATAATGATGATAAATGAAATATGGGGATGAGGTGTGGAAACAGGGGACTGGTAATATTTGAAGAACCACAGGAAAAGGGGAGAGGTGGGTAAGGGCAGAAAATTAAGCCTATGTGATGCACTATTTGGCGGTCCATAAAGGGGTCTTTTACGTGCATGAAGCGTGGCACTCTTCACACACGTTGACCCACTATGGTCGGCGGTCAGGGTTTCCGTATTATAGACCTGACAACCCCCCCCCCCCCCCCCCCCCCCGGACGAGGACTACCCTATTCAACCACCTAGGGTACACACTTGGTCGCTCTGTGGGCTGTGCACTGACCCGACGTCAGAATCCCAAGACCCTTAGTCGCCTCTTACGACAAGCTAGGCTCTGCTGCGGGCCTATTCGCCATCCGGCCCCGCACGGGACGAATCTTTTCTGGACATTGCATCAGCGTTTTTATGTTTTAGACCAGGACGAATTACAATTTCGAAATCATACTGGGCCAAGGATTCTATCCAACGACCCAGTTGTCCCTGGGGGTCCTTTTAGTTGTAAAGCCTTTTCAAAGCTGCATGGTCTGTCCTTAATTTGAAATTCTGTATGAGCAAATAATGACCCAGATGCTCAGGAAGAGTAAGCAGTTCCTTCTTGTTATAGTGCGTCTTTCGTGTAGCTGATTTCCAATTCAGTCCACAACATTAATCCAAGAAAACCGTTTAATACTTCAAGTTGGAAGCGTGTGCACAATTTAGACAAACCTTTATGCAATTTGGCAAAATTTTGTTAAACCTTGTTTAGTTCCGACTGAGAGCCCAAGATAAAAAGCGCGGGAAAAAGAGTTGGCTATCAAAAGAAAATTCGACGACGAAGATAAAAGTAAGAGAAAAATATGTGAATCATATCATTTTATTTAAGAATAAGAATCCTGGCATGGCAGATGCTGTCTCCTTATTTGCTTAATATGGTCCCGGATTATTTTCCTTAGATTCGCCAATTCTATTGAGTACTTAGATGATGCCTACAAAATAAACATTATATACATGTTATTGATTTGCTATCTTGTTGGGCATTCATTAATTTAATATACAATTATAGGAAGGTATAACAATGAAAATAAAGTGGGGGGTAGTCAATAGATAAGTATTATAAATAAATGAAATATAAGTAAAAAATATAACAATAGGGATAGTTTCGCCGTGACAAAATTAATAAATGGTTATGGTATTCAACCAGACGAATAATGATCTCTTTGTGTGTATATGCATGATAGGCAACTTGTCATATATCATTTATAAAGTCTTAGAGACTTTATAAATGATATATACAAGGCAGTTTTCGTAATTTCCTTACTTAAACCATATTTTTTTTCTCAGGAAAATAAAAAGTAAGTCATTTAAAATGGCTTTCGTTCCATCAATGACCTTTTGGTTTCATCCATGCCATCGACGCCATTTCTTTTTGAGTTTGTGTACCCCAAAAGAGACTTGGTACAAAGTTCCTCTTCCGAGAATAACTGTAGCAGCACAAGTTTGATAGCATCTTTAATGCTGCTACAGTTGTTGACTAGTTCTTCTAGTTTGATAGCATCTTTAATGCTGCTACAGTTATTGACTAGTTCTTCTAGTTTGATAGCATCTTTAATGCTGCTACAGTTATTGACTAGTTCTTCTAGTTTAACCGTTCATACCCGCGTTTTGGTATTTGTTATTTTGAAACCACTGGGCGATAACCGCTGCTGGTGGACCAGAGGTCCCCGAGGGTAATCACAAGCCTGGTAGTCAGACTTTAATGCTGCTACAGTTATTGACTAGTTCTTCTAGTTTAACCGTTCATACCCGCGTTTTGGTATTTGTTATTTTGAAACCACTGGGCGATAGCCGCTGCTGGTGGACCAGAGGTCCCCGAGGATAATCACAAGCCTGGTAGTCAGACTTTAATGCTGCTACAGTTATTGACTAGTTATTCTAGTTTAACCGTTCATACCCGCGTTTTGGTATTTGTTATTTTGAAACCACTGGGCGATAACCGCTGCTGGTGGACCAGAGGTCCCCGAGGGTAATCACAAGCCTGGTAGTCAGACTTGTCGGACACGATTTACCATAAAATTTCGAATATTTTTGTCGCTGAAATTTCCGTTTTTAAATTCAAAATTGTTCAAAACACCAGGTTTCTTTCCTTGTAATGCACATGGTCGATATCCTTGGTGCAGGATTTGGCTTCCTTGTTCGAACGTTTTGGTTTTGAGTACTTTTCGTTTTCAAGAGTTTCGGAATTTGACCTTCCAATGTTTTGATTTAAATGCTACTGATGAGAGGTTTCTCCTTGAAATATCGATATATAGCATATCCAAATTAACCGTTCATACCCGCGTTTTGGTATTTGTTATTTTGAAACCACTGGGCGATAACCGCTGCTGGTGGACCAGAGGTCCCCGAGGGTAATCACAAGCCTGGTAGTCAGACTTGTCTGACACGATTTACCATAAAATTTCTCATATTTTTGTCGCTGAAATTTCCGTTTTTAAATTCAAAATTGTTCAAAACACCAGGTTTCTTTCCTTGTAATGCACATGGTCGATATCCTCGGTGCTGGATTTGGCTTCCTTGTTCGAACGTTTTGGTTTTGAGTACTTTTCGTTTTCAAGAGTTTCGGAATTTGACCTTCCAATGTTTTGATTTAAATGCTACTGATGAGAGGTTACTCCTTGAAATATCGACAAATAGCATATCCAAATTAACTGTTCATACCCGCGTTTTGGTATTTGTTATTTTGATAGCATCCTTAATGCTGCTACAGTTATTAACTAGTTATTCTAGTTTGATAGCATCCTGAATGCTTCTACAGTTATTGACTAGTTCTTCTAGTTTGATAGCATCTTTAATGCTGCTAGTTATTGACTAGTTCTTCTAGTTTGATAGCATCTTTTATGCTGCTAGTTATTGACTAGACCTTCTAGTTTGATAGCATCCTTAATGTTGCTACAGTTATTGACTAGTTATTCTAGTTTGATAGGTCCCGTGCGGGGCCCGGGTGGCGAATAGGCCCGCAGCAGAGCCTAGCTTGTCGTAAGAGGCGACTAAGGGTCTTGGGATTCTGATGTCGGGTCAGTGCTCAGCCCACAGAGCGACCAAGTGTGTACCCTAGGTGGCTGAATAGGGTGGCCCTCGTCCGCGGGGGTTGTCAGGTCTATAATACGGAAACCCTGACCGCCGACCATAGTGGGCCAACGTGTTTGGAGAGTGCCACGCTTCATGCACGTAAAAGACCCCTTTGTGGACCGCCAAGTAGTGCACCACATAGGCTAAATTTTCCGCCCCTACCCACCTCTCCCCTTTTTTCTGTGGTTCTTCCAAATTTACCGGTCCTTTGTGTCCCACCCCATCCCCATATTTCATTTATCATCATCATCTCATGTTCATTTTATCATCCTTTTCATGTTCATCGCCTGTAAATAACCTATATAGCGTTGCACGGGCGTAAAACACCAACTCACTCACTCACTCTAGTTTGATAGCATCTTTAATGCTGCTAGTTATTGACTAGTTCTTCTAGTTTGATAGCATCCTTAATGCTGCTACAGTTATTGACTAGTTCTTCTAGTTTGATAGCATCTTTTATGCTGCTAGTTATTGACTAGTTCTTCTAGTTTGTTAACATCCTTAATGCTGCTACAGTTATTGACTAGTTCTTCTAGTTTGATAGCATCTTTAATGCTGCTACAGTTATTGACTAGTTCTTCTAGTTTGATAGCATCCTTAATGCTGCTACAGTTATTGACTAGTTCTTCTAGTTTGGTAGCATCCTTAATGCTGCTACAGTTATTGACTAGTTCTTCTATTTCCCTCTTCTAAATAAAACAATTAAGTATTAGGTTGTGTTATTGTCATGACTTATAATACTGATATTTAATTTGGATGGATTGGTGAAAAAAATTTTGATTTTAAATGATTTGTTTTATATAATAAGTTGACTCTTCAATCCTTTAGTTTTAGATTTTTTTCCTTGTAATACACATGGTCAGATATTCAATCTTCCTTTTTATACCCCGCCACACGAAGTGGCTGGGTATTATGTTTTTTCGGTGTCTGTCCGCCCGTCCGTCCCCCGAAGGTTTTCGGCCAATAATTTGTCAAAGGATTTGAATGATATTTTGCAAAGCTGTTTAGTACAATAAAATACAAATCAAGTTCGATTTCCAGCATGATTCAAAAAATAGTTTTCGAGATAAGCCACTTTGATAAATCAAATTTCATGAGATTTTGAGTTTCCGAACTTTTGATACGATAACGTGGCGGGGTATCGTATCATTTAATGTCCAATTACATGCCCTATTTTTAAAACGTTTTGGTTTTCGGTACTTTTCATTTTCAATATGATTCATTGGGTTTGACCTTCCAATGTTAAACTCAAATGCTACAAATGAGAGGTTACTCTTTGACAATTTGGACAATTCGATATATTGCACATCCAAATTGATCGTTTATACTTGATGTGGTATTTCTATTTTTAAGATTCTACAAATAGTTTTAATAGTGGAACTATATATCGCTGTTGGCGGCTTTAAAACACATACCCTCTAGTTGTTCCTTGTTGAAGGCAAGTAATTTCTTCATCCATCTGTGTGTGTTTTTATTTTTTAAGGTTGCAACTCCTTAATAATTTTAGGTATTATAAAATAATTTTGTATAACGTTTATTGTAAACATATTAAATTTCAGTTTCAATATACTTTCTTAAATTTAATGTAGAATTGTATATTCTTGCATGTACTTTTTTTCGCGTTACTTCATTGACTGTTAAAAAGATTATGTTTACAGAATTTCAATTTGCCAAATATTTAAACTAAAACAGTTTTCCCATTATATTCTCTTCCTCTTTCTGTTCTTAAATGTCTTCAGTTGTAAACTGGAGAGATATCTGTAATAAGATAAATATGATAAGTCATACACATTCCCAATTATTCGTTTTAATTTATGTTACCAAGAGCTGATTGTTATTTAAGAAATTATATAATGTTTGAAATGTTACTATAAGCACTGACCGTGGTAGCTACAATTATGTAGCTCCTTTGACATATTTTCATCGGCGGAGCTACAATGCGGCCCCATTGCTCGTAATGGAGCAACATAAGGTATTAAGTAAATACCAGGTTTGATGTAGTGAAATATTCATTACCCTGCTTTGCTGTTGTAATTAAAAATTAGGTAGTTTGCATTACCTTAGCATTTTATTATTGATATAAGCATTCATTAATGATGTAAGCGGCAGCCAATGGCGCAATTTTTGCATTTGTTGGCCAAAGCAGCACCACAATGTCTAGAAAAAGTGGTCGAAAGACTGCAGGCAATCGCATGGAAAGCATAATCTCTTCTATAAAGGGTCCGTCTTACGAAACACATGACTTTTTAGATACCGAAGACCCGGCTATGGGAGGAATGGAGGAAAGCAACCGATCGTTCTCGCTACCGCGTTGTGAAACGGGGGATAAACAGACTCACGCTAAGTAACTTACAAGACAAATATTCAACCCTACAATATGAACTCGAACGGTTGCATTTAGATCACACCGTCCATCAGAAACAGACGAGGCCAAAAAGTGACAATCAGCGACAACCTCGTGAAACGGATTTGAACTTGCACAACGCACAGCCCTCCATCCCTCGAGGTAAGAAAGCTAGAAAAATAATAGACTATGTGTGGCCCAACCCTCTAGACTTTCTTGAGACTAGACATTCATTAGACTTAGGGAATGGTAATCAAATTTATACAGCTGACCCAACCAAGAAGTTAACACTAGGCCAAGTGACAATTGAGCAATATGGTTTTGCCAGTATTGAAATCCTTAACGACATGCAACGTTGTGGTGATATCTCAGATGCAGAAGTTCCCAATTATCTTTGTTATGTACAATCAATATTTCGTTAAGCTGGAAACAACATCTGGGCAAGTGTCCTGCTTTTTGACATGGAGTACCGTGAACGACAAGCTCACGAAAACTTTAATTGGGGTACTTTTATTCCAAATTTGCAAGAATTTCATTTAGTTCAAAAACCAGACAGTGCAACAGCTAAAGCTATCAGAGAGATACAACAATTAGCGCAACAGCCAAACTCAACAAAAGATCAGATATCTTCGAGCTCCAAGAATTTCACAAAGAGGGGAAATTCATTTATAAAACTTAATAAAAACCCATTGATATTCGAAGAATGGATAGAAAGCGATATCATATTTATAAATGACATTATTGATGAAACCGGCGCAATATCGGAAAATATTATTTTAAATAAATTGAAAAGAAAGAACAATTGGATCGCGGAAATAAGTATCATCAAAAAAGCGATACCAAATTTATGGACACGCGAATTAAAATCAGAGCAATCAAGAAAAACAAAAGTCAAAACAAAACTTAGTAAGATAAAGTTGAATAAAAAATATCTGGAGATCGAAGCTATTACAAACAAAGAAATTTATGAAACATTAATAAAAGATAAAACAGAACTTAATCTTGGTATTACAAAATGGAAACGTATTTTTGAGATAGAAATGAGATACGAAAACTTCTTTAAGTTTATACATTATTATATATGCACAAATAAAATAACAATGTTTAAATGGAAATTAATTAGTTCCATCTTACCAAATCAAGAAAAATTGTTTATCTGGCATCGAGCAAACACATCATTATGCCATTATTGCAAGTGCATAGACAATTATGAACACTTTTTTATTACTTGCTCGCTCCTTAAGCCCTTTTGGGCAAAGTTGGGTCAAGTCTTAAAGAAAGTAGGCTTTGAACAAAAAATCCAACTCCAGCATTTAGTTATCGGATATAAGATCGAATATATCGAGTACTGGGACTTAAATGTCTTTCTTACTTTTATTGGATATGCTATATATTTAGCTTTTTATAAGTCAGAACTCAGAACAAAACAAGTAAATATTCACTCTATATTTGAGAGAGAACTCGGTTACTTTCTAAAATTTTCTATAAATAAAAATGTATTGACAGGAAAACTTTTAAAACTGTTTACACAACTTTAGTATATCAATCACTTCTAAAACATTTCAAATGTCATCTTAAAATTGCCAGAGCATCCACACTAATCTTAAATTATTTAAATCACTTACCAATAATGAACAATTATAATCCAAACTGTATTTAAAAGGTATAATAGAAAACACGTGCTATCATCACAAAAGCGAAAGTAGAATTAAATTTAGCCTAAGTTACTGAGTCATATTGTAGAACAGTTAATAAATGTTGTAAATTACTATTGAATGAATTTATTGTATTTGACTAACATTTTTGAATGTATAATTTTGTCTTGTGAAACCCTTTCACAATGACATTAACATTACAGGGTACTTCATGAATGATGGAAGCAGCTGAGAGTATGGAACTAGTACATATTCTCTGTGTTGGGTCTCATCATCACAATATAACGATTTTACATCTTTTACAACACGCTTTTCCAAAATCAAAGTCCATGCGAACAGCTTCATTATCTGTTCATTATTTTATATTGATGAAAACGAAGAGAGATGTTTTGCAAATAAATACCTTATGTCGCCAGATATTTCCCGGCAAAATTAATTATTTTATGGATGCTTACCGAAAAGCCGTCTCTAAAAAGTATGGATATTTGGTAGTGGATATAAGCCCTCACAGCGATGACAAATATCAGTTACGTACAAACATTCTACCAGGACAGGACCCCATCATTTTTGTACCTGAAAATGAAGCAATATCTAATTTTAGCTAATTACCTTATCAATGTTTCTCAACGAAAAAAGTCATTTCTACATTCTCTAAGAGTCAACTACAAGCTCTGACAGAAATCGTGTTTAATGTCATGCAAGGAGTTTGTCCCATATCAGATGAAGATAAAAGTAAACTGCAAAGACACAAAGGTGTCATACGAAAGTTGTTCGTTCCAAGGTTGACATTAAAGAAAAAACGAGAACGGTTAAAGGATATAAGTAAAGTTTTGCCTATATTTCTTAAA
The DNA here is from genome assembly GCA_963971305.1 of Arcuatula senhousia. Lineage (NCBI taxonomy): Eukaryota > Metazoa > Mollusca > Bivalvia > Mytilida > Mytilidae > Arcuatula > Arcuatula senhousia. The sequence continues at coordinate 13,191,541 of OZ020310.1, forward strand.
GCATACATAAAACATGTCACGTGAAATGGTTCTCCTACCAAAATACAAATATGACAAGCTAGTTGAACAGAGTCGTCACGGCAAACTTGAAATTAACAATCAGCAAACGATTCCAGAAACAGTTGATTCTTCGGAAGAAAAAATCATTGATAAAATAAAGAAAACAAATAACGACTCTAAAACGGATTGGATTCTCCAGACGATGATAAATAACCTTACCTGACCATGACACCATCCGTGTTTCTAAAACGAAAAAGGTCATTGAATAAAAAGTCAACAAACGAAAGAGTAAAAAGATCGTTGAATAAAAAGCCAGCAAACGAAAGTGCAAAAAGGTCAAAAGAGAAAGTGGAATGGTTGGCATTTAAACTATGAAAGGAATGTGTCTGGATAACTTTTTAAACAAGGGTTTTCTTCAAGACAACCATCACTTTCTCTGCAACTCACCATGGCAGAGGACTTTCTTAATTTTTAGCTCACCTGGACCGAAGGTCCATGTGAGCTATTACCATCACTTGGCGTCCGTCGTCGTCGTCTGTCGTCGTCTGTCGTCGTCGTCGTCTGTTAACAATTTTTCAAAAATCTTCTCCTCTGAAACTACCAAACAGAATTTAATGAAACTTGGTATGAATGATCCTTAGGGTGTCCTGCACCAAACTTGTGTTTTGATTTTTAATCCGTTAAAAAACATGGCCGCCGTTACTAAAAATAGACTAGGGGGGTCAGACTACTGTTTTTGGCTTATAAATCAAAAAGTATAAGAGATAGAGGAAATCTGAGGCACGCTACTGATTCAGCATCAAAAGCTCTACAAAAGTCTCTATTTGGTCAAAGTTGTCAGATGACCCCTTATAGGGGTTACGGCCCCTTAAAGGTGAAAAATAGCATTTTTTCATGTTTTTGGCCTACAGAATGAAAACTATTGCAGATAGAGATTAGCTGTTGCTTGCTTAAATGTTCAGCTCATTTAACTCTACAACAGTCTCCATAGGGTCGAAGTTGTCAGATGACCCCTTATAGGGGTTACAGCCCCTTAAAGGTGAAAAATAGCCATTTTTCATGTTTTTGGCCTACAGAATGAAAACTATTGCAGATAGAGATTAGCTGTTGCTTGCTTAAATGTTTAGCTCATTTAGCTCTACGAAAGTCTCCATAGGATCGAAGTTGTCAGATAACCCCTTATAGGGGTTACAGCCCCTGAAAAATGGCATTTTTTCATGTTTTTGGCCTACAGAATGAAAACTATTGCACATAGAGATTAGCTGTTGCTTGCTTAAATGTTCAGCTCATTGAGCTCTACAAAATTCTCCATAGGGTCGAAGTTGTCAGATGACCCCTTATAGGGGTTACGGCCCCTGAAAAATAGCGATTTTTCATGTTTTTGTCCTACAGAATGAAAACTATTGCAGATAGAGATTAGCTGTTGCTTGCTTAAATGTTCAGCTCATTTAGCTCTACAAAATTTTCCATAGGGTCGAAGTTGTCAGATGACCCCTTATAGGGGTTACAACCCCTTAAAGGTGAAAAATAGCCATTTTTCATGTTTTTGGCCTACAGAATGAAAACTATTGCAGATAAAGATTAGCTGTTGCTTGCTTAAATGTTTAGCTCATTTAGCTCTACGAAAGTCTCCATAGGATGGAAGTTGTCAGATAACCCCTTATAGGGGTTACGGCCCCTGAAAAATGGCATTTTTTCATGTTTTTGGCCTACAGAATGAAAACTATTGCACAAAGAGATTAGCTGTTGCTTGCTTAAATGTTCAACTCATTGAGCTCTACAAAATTCTCCATAGGGTCGAAGTTGTCAGATGACCCCTTATAGGGGTTACGGCCCCTGAAAAATAGCGATTTTTCATGTTTTTGTCCTACAGAATGAAAACTATTGCAGATAGAGATAAGCTGTTGCTTGCTTAAATGTTCAGCTCATTTAGCTCTACAAAATTTGCCATAGAGTCGAAGTTGTCAGATGACTCCTTACAGGGGTTACGGCCCCTGAAAAATAGCGATTTTTCATGTTTTTGTCCTACAGAATGAAAACTATTGCAGATAGAGATTAGCTGTTGCTTGCTTAAATGTTCAGCTCATTTAGCTTTACAAAATTCTCCATAGGGTTGAAGTTGTCAGATGACCTCTTATAGGGGTTATGGCCCCTGAAAAATAGCCATTTTTCATGTTTTTGGCCTACAGAATGAAAACTATTGCAGATAGAGATTAGCTGTTGCTTGCTTAAATGTTCAGCTCATTTAGCTCTACAAAAGTCTTCATAGGGTCGAAGTTGTCAGATGACTCCTTATAGGGGTTATAGGTGAAAAATGGTGTTTTTGGCCTATAGAATGAAAACTATTGCAGGTAGAGAAAAGCTGTTGCTTGCTTAAATGTTCAGCTCATTTAGCTCTACAAAAGTATAGGGTCAACATCAAGACCAGGTGAGCGATTCAGGCTCCTGGGAGCCTCTTGTTTACAAAAACGTTTTCCTGGAGGAAGTGATCGGTTAAAACAGCTTTATGAGAACTTTAGGTCAACTGAAGATGAGTTCAGTGATTGTGATGAACGGGAATTAGTAAAGGCTGCTGACGACGTTGAAAAAAGGTACAATAGAAAAAGGTCAAAGACTGAAGAATCGCGAAAAACTGACGAAGTTGTGACTAAAAACTCAAAATTTCAATATCAATTTAAATATCAATTTATGAGTAGTTCACTGGAAACACTTGTTGACAATTTAGCTGCAGAAGGCTTACGACATTTTCATCAATTTCGAAAAGCGTTCCCTTCCAGAGAAATCGCAAATTTATTGCTGCGAAAAAATGTCTACTGCTATGACTACGTTGACAATGAAAGCAAGTTCGAAGATCACGTTTTACCACCCAAAGAAGCCTTTTATAATCGACTCTCGGGAGACCCTATTTCTGAGGAAGACTACAACCATGCCGAAAGGGTTTGGAACCAGATGGACATTCAAAATTTAGGTCAATTCCACGATTTATATGTGAAAACTGATGTTTTACTCTTAGCCGATATTTTTGAACGATTTAGAGACATTTCAATGGAAAATTATGGTTTGGATCCATGTCATTTTTATACGGCACCAGGGATGGCATGGCAAGCTGCTCTTAAAAAGAGTGGAATCGCACTTGAACTAATCACGGACCCCCTGATGTATAATATGTTCGAACTCGGAACTAGGGGAGGCATTTCTGTCATCACTAAAAATATGCCAAAGCCAATAATAAATACATCAAAGATTTCGATAGTTCGAAACCAACATCCCCCCCGTGCGGGAACCGGGTGTGAAAAGAATAGTTCCGCAGCCGCCCGTAAAGCTTGTCGTAAGAAGCGACTAAACGGGTCAACATGTTTGCCGTGTGTTGCGACCTGTGTCGGGGGAGGACGGGATCCTGGTCCACGTATGTGGGCTTTGGCCCTTACTTCTCCTAGACAGGCGGTCAGATTTGGCTCGGTCTGATCAATCGGCTGGTCACGCCAAGCCCTGTAAAGCACCATCTCATAATGTTTCAAACGTTCTTTCTGTGATATTTGAAATAACTCACCTGATTCCATTAATGCTTTGCAGAAGGCGGTGGCTCATGGGTCAATCGTGTGGATGTTATTCCGGAGAGTTGTATCGCCGGGTAACCCCTGGCACGATGCTTGTCTTCTTTAAGGAATACTCTGTGCGAGTATGCTGTCCTTGTAACCCTGGTGCTTTCAACAGGAGACCCGTTGTGCGACAGCACCGCCCATGTTGGCGCTCCATGGCGGGCGGGGAGCAAGGCAGTGAATTTATTTACATTCACCATGGGAACCCCAAATTAACAAAAAACAACTAGTTCATGTGATAATTTAAAAAGAAACATTTCTTTAAGTGATAATGAAGATCAAGATACATCAGCCTCTTTCAAGCGACAAAATACAAGTAATGATAGCTGGCCAAAATTTATTGTTCTTTCTAGTAAAGATGCCACTCGCCCTTTGACAAAGGTTTCACCCTTTGTCATTGCGAAAAAAATCAAAAGCGTTACCGGAGTTGATATTCCAAAGGTCACCAAGCTTCGCTCCGGTAACCTTCTAGTCGAGTGTGCTAAACAACAACAAGCCAAAAACATATTAACAATTTCATCTATTTTGGAAATACCAGTATCTGCTGAAGCTCATCGATCACTGAATCGTTCACAGGGTATCATTCGAGATAGAGATCGAAACCTTGCTGATTTATCAGAGCAAGAGATCTGCTCTGAACTTGAATCACAAGGTGTCATCCAAGTCAAAAGATTCACTAAAAGAGACGACAACAAAGTTATTAAATTAAATACTTACCTGATTACTTTCAATACAGCTGTTCCACCAAGTCATTTAAATCTAGGCTATTTTAGAGTGTCTGTAGACATCTTTGTTCCAAATCCTCTTCGCTGTTTCAAATGTCAACGTTTTGGCCATGGAAAGGCTACATGCAACGGAAAAGAAAGGTGTGTAAAGTGTGCACAGGAAGGCCATTCGGATTTCAACTGTGCCAACGATCCAAAATGTGTTAACTAGCGCTGACCACCTTTCTTCATCCAAACAATGTCCCGTTCTTTTACATGAAAAACAAATTCAAAAACTTAAAGCTGAAAAAAATATTTCATATCAGGAAGCTCGTCGTCAAGTCTCTATCTCGAGTGATACAACACCATCAAGGTCGTACGCGGAGGCTGCTAAACCCTCTAGGACATTTGGTTACCAAACTATGTACACCTGGCCGGAGGGTGAAATTAAGCCCCGTACGTGCAATACCAATGGATGGATGTTTGGTGCCGACTGTTTTGATAAGGAAACCCAAAAGGGCTTTGTCAAATACTGTAAGAAACCATGGAAAGAGTTGGATGATTCTCATCCCCCTCCACGAAAGTCCTCAGCAGGTCCAAACAACGATTCAGTGGTCGATGAGACATTGTTTTATACACCACGTAAGTCATCTTGGGCCGGATTTGGAGCTCCTGCCCGAGTTTCCAATCCTCAGCCCTCTTCTTCAACTTCTGCATCAAAGAAAAAACAGTCTTCCTCAAGGTCATCGTCTGCTTCTCAAACTTCAAATAGACAGCAGCGATCCTCAGAGCCGGATAGACGACAGAACTCATCACAACAGACGTCACCATTAAAATCTCGATCCAAGAAAGCCGAACGAAATGCAATTTTTATGCATAATCGTTTTGGCTCTCTTGCTGACGACATGGAGTCGGATATGGATCTTTCGGAAACACCGATTGAGCGTTCACAGAGCCAGTCTCCACACAGACGTAGGCGATCTCTCGGTAGACTTTTCGATCCTAATCAGACTCCATAATGAGTACCATCATTCAATGGAATTGCCGAGGCCTCAAGGCCAATTTTCTTGAATTACACCTTTTAGTGCAGTCATTAGATCCAACTGTCTTTTGTCTTCAGGAAACTCACCTCAAGGAAACCGACACGATTTCCTTGAAGGGCTTCTCTATGTATAGCAAATTTTCTAATACAGAGCGAGCTACCGGCGGATCTTCCATCTTAGTAAAGGATCGCATTCTCCATAGTTCGATTCCTTTAACTACCGATCTGCAAGCAGTTGCCGTGAGAGTTTCATTACATCAAACCATAACTCTATGTTCAGTTTATATACCACCAAATGATAATTTAACTTTAGCGCAACTTCAAAATTTAACAGATCAGCTTCCTGCTCCATACATGCTAATTGGGGACTTCAATGCCCACAATCCATTATGGGGCAGTGTTGCTTTAAATGATAAGGGTAAAAAGATTGAGGATTTTTTATCCAAAGAATCTCTTTGCATTTTTAATGATGGTTCGTCTACATTTTTACATTCTGGCAATGGAACCTATTCATCAATTGATCTCTCAATTTGTGATCCTTCTCTTTTATTAGACTTCTCGTGGCAAGTCCATGACGATCTCTGTGGAAGTGATCACTTTCCTATAATTTTGAAAGATCTCTTTGGTGAACCTGAACAAAGAATTCCTCGCTATAAGTTAGAGAAGGCCGATTGGCAACGATTTTCTATACTTTGTTCGGAAAAATTAAGACCAGAACTTTTTGTTTATGACCAAGAACCGATAACAACATTTAATCAAACTCTTATCTCTATAGCGGATGAAACCATTCCTAAGACCTCGGCAACTCCTAAAAAACTGAATAAACCTTGGTTCACAGACGAGTGTGACAAGGCTATCGACGATAGAAATAAAGCTCAAAAACGATTTGGCAAACAACAAACGAAAGAAAATTTAAGTAATTTTAGAATTTTTCGGGCAAAGGCTAGACGAACTTGTCGACAATCCAGAAGAACATCCTGGAGAAATTTGAAAGTTAATTTGTTGTAATAATATTTAGCTTATTTTTGTTAAGTTCTTTGTTTTCCTATTGCTTTAAATGGTTTTATTGTTTTAGTGTGTTATTTTTTAATGATTATTTTACCTATTTATTTTCCTGGCATACTTTTTGTTTTATCTACGGTCTTTTGACTTTGTTTTATATTAACATGTTATTAACATAATTTATATCAACTTGTTTATGTCCCGATGATGGCTGCAATATCGACGGGACATAAAGCAACCAACAATCAATCAATCAATCAAGGCTATCGACGATAGAAATAAAGCTCAAAAACGATTTGGCAAACAACAAACGAAAGAAAATTTAAGTAATTTTAGAATTTTTCGGGCAAAGGCTAGACGAACTTGTCGACAATCCAGAAGAACATCCTGGAGAAATTTTGTATCTGGTTTAACTTCACGAACTCCCATGAATAAAATTTGGAATTTCATACAAAAACTCAAAGGTAAAAACTCAAAATCCTCAGTTAAACATCTGAACGTTGGCAATTCCACTTTAACATCTGAAAAGGACATTGCCAACAAACTAGCTGAAACTTTTGCTAAACATTCATCTTCATCAAATTACAAACCTGACTTTCAAAAATTTAAACGAACAGCTGAAAAAACTAAAATGAACTTCAACTCTGACAATTCTGAGAGCTACAATTCTCCTTTCTCTTTAGATGAACTAAAGACTTCCTTAAGTAAAGCCCATGACACTGCATGTGGCCCTGATAGCATCCATTATCAACTTTTAAAACATCTCCCTGAAATATCGATGAAGACTCTTCTTGATTTAATGAATGATATATGGATAAACGGAAAATTGCCTGAAATATGGAAGCTTGCCACTGTTGTTCCTATCCCTAAGCCGGGGAAGGATCACACAGATGCTTCCAACTATCGTCCGATAGCCTTGACAAGCTGCGTCTGTAAGACTCTAGAACGCATGATCAACGATCGGCTTGTTTGGTTCCTCGAGTCCAATGGACTCATCTCGAATATCCAGTGTGGATTCCGCCAAGGCAGGAGCACGCTCGATCATTTGGTCCGTTTTGGGTCTTTTCTTCGAAACGCCTTCGCGAAGAACGAACATGTGGTGTCTATCTTTTTCGACCTCGAAAAAGCTTATGACACCACATGGAAGTATGGTATTTTAAAAGACATTTGTGATATGGGGTTGAAAGGCAGGTTATCAACATTCTTGGCCGACTTCCTTTCTGACAGACACTTCAATGTTAAAGTCAATAAAACCTTTTCTGAAGAGTATGACCAGGAAATGGGTGTTCCCCAGGGTAGCATCCTTTCTGTCACTCTCTTTAGTATAAAAATAAATAGCATTGCCAAAGTCCTTCAAGACAATATTGAAGGTTCTTTATATGTTGATGACTTTTTAATATGCTACAGTGCAAAAAACATGAATACCATTGAAAGGCAGTTACAGCTGTGCCTCAAAAGGATCGAAAAATGGGCCTCTGAAAATGGTTTCAAATTTTCAGAGAGCAAAACTGTTGCTATGCATTTTTGTAAGAAACGAAAACTACATCCCGATCCAGATCTCTTTTTATATGGCAAAAAAATTAAAATAGTTGAAGAATCAAAATTTCTTGGCGTTCTTTTTGATAGAAAGCTTACCTTTCTTCCCCATATCAAAATGTTGAAATCAAGATGCCTTAAGGCTCTTGACATTCTTAAAGTTGTCTCCAGTACCGACTGGGGAGCTGATAAATCAATTCTTTTAAATTTGTATAGATCTATTGTTAGATCAAAAATAGATTACGGTTCAATTATTTATGGGTCTGCGAAAAAGTCTTACTTACAAATTTTAGACGCTGTCCATCATCAGGGATTGCGACTCTGCCTCGGTGCATACAGGACCTCTCCCATTGAGAGCCTTTATGCGGAGGCAAATGAGCCATCTCTGAAACACCGCAGAATTAAGCTTGGTCTACAATATTCTACCAAGCTTAAAGCTTTTCCTGACAACCCTGGCCACGATTGTATTTTTAAACCACCTCTCAAAAGTATTTATGAAAAACACGAAAACAAAACTCCTCCTTTTGGTATTCGTATTGCTTCACATCTGTCAAATCTGAAGATTGATTTAGAAACTATAAAACATGTGAAGCCTTTAAGAGTTCCACCCTGGGAACTCTCCAAACCTAAATTTATTTTTGATCTCCGCAAACATAAAAAGTCTGAAACAAATCATCTCCTTATACAACAAGATTATTGTGAAATTAAATCTAAATATCCGGGTTTCTTGACAGTTTATACAGATGGCTCTAAAGATGGTGATAGCGTTGCTGCTGCAGCTGTCTCGGGGGATAGCACTTCTACGCAACGTCTCCCATCTACTGCTTCCATTTTTACAGCTGAAGCGAGAGCCATTATTTTAGCGCTCAAATTGATTGATGCTTCTGAGCACGCTCAATTCTTTATCTGTTCCGATTCTCTTTCTTGTCTTTTGGCAATTCAGAACTGCAAATTAAAAAATCCATTAATTTCTAAAATTGTTTATATGGTTCATCAATTGATCAGAGGTGGTTTAGAATTGATTTTCGTCCCGTGCGGGGCCCGGGTGGCGAATAGGCCCGCAGCAGAGCCTAGCTTGTCGTAAGAGGCGACTAAGGGTCTTGGGATTCTGACGTCGGGTCAGTGCTCAGCCCACAGAGCGACCAAGTGTGTACCCTAGGTGGCTGAATAGGGTGGCCCTCGTCCGCGGGGGTTGTCAGGTCTATAATACGGAAACCCTGACCGCCGACCATAGTGGGCCAACGTGTGTGGAGAGTGCCACGCTTCATGCACGTAAAAGACCCCTTTGTGGACCGCCAAGTAGTGCACCACATAGGCTAAATTTTCTGCCCCTACCCACCTCTCCCCTTTTCCTGTGGTTCTTCAAAATTAACCGGTCCTTTGTGTCCCACACCACCCCATATTTCATTTATCATCATCATTTCATGTTCATTTTATCACCAATTTCATGTTCATCGCCATGAAATAACCTATATAGCGTTGCACGGGCGTAAAACACCAACTCACTCACTCACTCACAGAATTGATTTTCCTATGGGTACCCAGTCACACTGGTATTCATGGAAATTCAGTTGTGGACAGTGTTGCGAAGGAAGCCCTTCGCAAACCAGTTTCCAAATGTTTTATTCCTTACTCGGATTGTAGAAATACAATCCGACTATATGTTCAGAGCTTGTGGGATGAGGTTTGGGCTGCCGCTAAGCACAACAAACTTCATGAGCTTAAACCACAGCTTGGGGAAAGTCATGCTTCATTTCGATGCCGACGAGACCAGGTGGTCATCACTAGATGTCGTATAGGACATTCTAGAGTCACTCATGGCCACCTGATGACACAAGAGAAGGAGGCCCCAATGTGCATTCCTTGTGACTCGCGGTATTCTTTGAAGCATGTTTTCCTCGACTGTGTTGATGTTGCTCCAATAAGAATGAAGTATTTCACTTGTGCAACAATGCACGATTTGTTCAGCGGTATCCCAACCGATTCCATTTTATCGTTTTTTAAGGAAACTGGTTTATATTCAAAATTGTAGTTCATTTAAGTAACCTTTTGTTAGTATTGTGTTGTTTTACGTTATTTATTTATCTATGTCATCATAATTTGTTTCAATATTGTAGTTTGTTCTTTATCACTAGTTTTATGTTTTAATGTAGCCTTTTTAGTTGGTGTTTTTTATCTAGTCATACCTTTTTGTTTTATCGACGGTCTTTTGACTTTGTTTTATACTGAATTTTTAGTTATGTATCACAACCTGTTTATGTCCCGATTATGGCTGAAATATCGCCGACGGGACATTAAGCAAACAACAATCAACAATCAATCGAAACCAACATCCCACATACTGTATACAGACTGTGGGAATTTATATGGAGCTGCTATGAAACAGCCTCTACCCACTGGCATGTTTAGATGGTTGACGGAAGAAGAAGTTATTAGATTTGATGTAACAAAGCCAAAGCACACTGATACGGGGTATCTCTTGGAAGTAGACCTCGACTATCCCCCCCGAGCTGCACGATCATCATAGCTGCTACCCGTTAGCACCCTCTAGCAAAAAGGTGAAACAAGAGGAGCTTTCACCTTACAGTCGACATCTCTGGAACGATTTGAATGGAGACAACATGGTTCGAACCTCCACGGAAAAGCTTGTTCCCACTCTTGAAAACAAGGAACACTACATTTTACACTACAGAAATTTTCAACTCTACCTAGATTTAGGGTTAAAAGTCACCAAAGTTCATAGAATCCTGGAATTCCATCAGTCGACATGGTTAGGCTCTTACATCGACTTTAATTCCAACAAGAGGAAGCAGGCTAGGAACGACTTTGAGAAGGATTTCTACAAACTGATGAATAATGCTGTTTTCGGTTAGTTATTCTGAATCACCCTTAAAATGCTAGTAGGACCATAATGTTTAAATTTCATCAGAGCCTTTCCTTTTATCTCATTAACATTAAGCCTCAAACTGTTTCCAATTGATAAAACTATGTAACGTGTTTGAAATGTACCAAATCAGAACCTTTTCAATATAAAAAATAAACAAAGTTCCAGACAAAGCATTTTACCTCACCTGACGCGCGTTTCAAGACTCACCACAGGCGCCCTACCCAAAATATTGAAAAAGCCAACACCTTAATATTTGTTATATAATAATGCACAATTTTATAGGAAAAACAATGGAGCAGGTTAGAAAACACAGAAACGTGACACTGGCGACAGACGAGAGGAAGCTTTTGAAATATACCAACAAACCTTCCTTCGACCATTTTCAAATTTTCAACGAGAATCTAGTGGGTGTGGAAAACAAGAAGGTTAATTTGCTCCTGAACAAACCCATCTATGTTGGACAAGCCATCTTAGACCTCTCCAAAGTTCTGATGTATCAGTTCCACTACAAAGTCATGAAACCCTTCTATGGAGAAAACCTGAATCTTCTTTTTACAGACACAGGTAATTATTATTTTTCATTCTATGATATTCAAAGTTCTTAAAGATTGTTGGGAAAGTGACGGTACACATTCCATTAGGTTTATTTCCATTTCAGACAGCCTTTGCTATGAAATCCTAACAGAGGACGTGTACCAAGACTTAGAACACCTCAAGGACCATTTCGACTTTGCTGATTATCCACCTACACACCCCTTACACTCTAACAAGTACAAGAAAGTCCCCGGGAAATTTAAAGACGAACTCAGTGGTAGGTATACTTATATTTTTGCCTTCAAAAATTTCTCATTATTTTCACAACAGGTTAAAGCTTGCATTGTAAAGCATTTTACATTATTATCAATACATTTTTGGAGAAAAAAAATCACATTATTTTCAAACCATTTCTGAAACATTTTACATTATTTTCAATACATCTTTTAAGAAAATTACTTTTTTCCACAACATTTTAAAAAAAATCACATTATTTTCAAACCATTGTTGAAACATTTTACATTATTTTCGATACATCTTTTAAAAAATTTACTTTTTTCCACAACATTATTTTTAAAAAAATCACATTATTTTCAAAACATTCTTGAAACATTTTACATTATTTTCGATACATCTTTTAAAAAATTTACTTTTTTCCACAACATTATTAAAAAATCACTAGTAAAATCCGGAGATTTAGTACCATTCCGGTCAGAGTTCGTGTTTAGTTTTTAACTTTCGCTTCCTCTCATTACTAGTAAACACAAGATTGCTACGCGTAGCCATGTGTCCCCCGCCGCCGCATAATAGTTGTGTGGTATGTCAATTCAAGCAATATATTCTCTGAGAAATGATAGAAATAGGTTGTCAAAATATGGGATGATCACCTATTAAAAGTACCCTATCAGTGTGTAAAGTTTCAGCAACATCCATTCAGTAGTATCCAAGGAATTGCACCCACAAAAACGATTGACAAAGTCCCATTTTTCGGACTGAAAAATCAAAAATTTGTAAATAACTCGAAAACCGTAAATATCGCTTCAATTTTTTTTTGTATTATAGAGTATTATAGAGTACCTTTTGTTCTATCAGCCTACAAAATTTCAGACCCCTGTGCACCTAGGTAACCGAGATATTGGATGTCCTATATTTTGACCTTTCTTCCCTGTTTCCATGGAAACGGCGGCCATTTTGAAAAATTCAAATACGGGATGATGAAGAATATTTTTTTATTCAATTGAAGTATTTACCGTTTATAAAGATATTACTGTTTTCATAATCCCACAAACGCTTTTGCATAAGTCTATGGGTCAGCAAACCAGTTTGACTCACTAACTGGTAAAGTCACGTGATAATTTTGTCTAACTGAGGGATTTATTCCGGAAAAGCAATGAACTCGAAAATGACGTATTTTTCATGATAATGTCAAAATTCAGGTGAAATAAATAGAATCATATTATGGTCATTAAATGTTCAGTTGAATTTTGTTTAAATCTTAATATACTCCTCTCCCAGGCCTAGGCTAGGCTTAGTTTTGTTTATATTACTTTTCTTTTGCCTTATTGATATGCTCTTCATTTTATAATCTAATTTGAGAAGAGCGTCTCTGATGAGTCGTGTAATTTATATGTTTTGTTGCCTTGAACTTTGTCACTGTTATTTTGCTTTGCTGGTTTGCCTTGTCTTGAATCTCTCATTGTTTACATTTACACTGTCATAATAATTTGTATTTCATTTTTATCTGAAATTGGTAGGGTCCCCAATCAGAGCACATTATCTGGTCATAGGTTTATCAGGTAAGACATACCATCCTTTTCAGCATTTGTTGAATTCTGTGACATAATTTTATCTTTAACCAACTTTACAAGTTCAGCCTTCCTTGAGCTAGATGCAAATTTTATCCCCCTTTCTTTCAGCAGAGTCTTCAGAATAGTTACTGTGAAAAAAAAACCACTAAAATGTTTAAGCACTTTTATCTTGACCAAAAAAAAACCAACTTAAAGATCATACACATGTATACATATTGCAGTCTCTAATAGTTTAAATGACACTAAAATAAAACCAAACATGTTTAAAATCATTTATGACTTCACTTTGAGGACATTTTTAAATGAATGGTTTTTATTATTACATAAAGGTTGATATCTAGTAATAACCAATAAACTAAACAAATAAAATAATTTCATAATAAGCCTACTATTGTGATTTTTGTATGTTCATATTCTGATGTGTTTAAAGTTTCAAGATTCTATCATACTTCCTTCATTGGAAAAGTAACTAAAGCATATTGAGACAGATAGAAAAAAAAACCCTATATGCATGCCCTCTTCTTTGGATAGAAGGGGGGAGGGGGGAGGCATAGAAATGAAATGTAAATTTTCAGTTTACATATGTATAATATCACTCTTTGTTATCATAATATCATAAATATTTAGACAGCTATTTGTACCTGTCATCTTTTCTGGCGGACCTTTCTTTTTTTCATCTTTCTTTCTCTCAATATCTTCACGTTTCTTTCTTTCTTCAAGCTCATCCTGTTTCAGTAACTGATTTAGAACTAGAAAAGAAAAATATGTTTGTTTTTACTATTATACACCTATGAAACACATTAAATGTGCTGTGATCATTAACATGAATGCAATCCACATTATTCTTATAAAAAATTCTAATAATTATCTTGGTTTTTTTGTGTTGATATAAGCATAAGAATTGCCTAAAAACCAAGTTGAACATTTTTTAGTTAAAACTGAAATGAAATGGTGGTCATTTCTTGTTTAATGGGAAGGGTTTTATTGTGTCATAAGGTCTGGGCAGTGATAGAAATTAAAATTAAATTAAAATATTTTACACAGAAACTAGTATAAATTTTCATAATTTCTTATAGCCAGAGCCAAATTCTTATAACTACGGGCTACAGGTCTACAGCTAATTTCGAACTCTGTCTGGGGGGGTGTCAGGGGGTCCTCTTCCCCCGTTCCCTGCCCCCTTCACCCCTGCTCCTGCCCCCTCAACCCCTGCTTCCCGCCCCTCCACCCCCGCTAACCGCCCTAGCTTCCACCCCGCCCCCTCAGGTCTACAGTGTTTCATATACATTTTAACCTTTTTTAAAACATTTAAAAAAAAAAGAAATTGTATATACATGTGATACAATAATACTGAAACACAGGCACATTAGAGTAGAGTTGAATAGAGGGAATATATTTTTTTTTCTGAAACAAGTGCCTGTGCACTGAACTATATTTCAAGGAAACATTTCATGGTAAAATTAAAAAGTTGATTGCAATCATCATGACACCACTAAGCCGACAGATTATTAACTCTTTACCGTTCCTATGACCCGAATTCGGGTCATAAGCGTTTTTTCAGGGGTCGCAAAACTTTGAAGTCATATGCAACTATCAACACCTGGTTGAAATAATAAGTGTTATATATGACAATAAAGCTGATTTCCTCTAGTTTACAAAAATATAAATTTTATTTTGTAAATATATAATAATCAATGATTTATTTTATAAAAACTAAAGTATGTAGACCGTTAAAAAATGACGTAATTTTTTTCAACTTTAAAAAATCGGTGTCCGAGACAAAATCATCAGCAGTATGATTATTTCGTCATCTAGAGAAAAAAGAAATTTATGTCTAAAAAGGTAGCAAAATTCTCTATCTAAATGTGTTGGAATTTTATATTCTAACCGATCTCATAAAATACTGTAAACAATTGTTTTTCACTTTCGATTTCAGTCGCGGAAGTAAATCGCGTTTTTTTCTAATGATTTTACTTGACGACAAATAACTTTTTTCTTGAATTGAAATAGGAAAAAGTATATCGAACAAAATTTTGAGGAAAAAAATAGCTTTCATTTGATATAAACTGCATAATTTTAGCTTATGTAATAAACTTCCAGCGATCGTTTAAAGTTGGCGATATTTCGAGTCAAAGTCAATATTTAGGACGTTGCGGTAGCGTTGTCTAAAATGTGGACGTGAAAAACAAAACGTGGAAAAATGGACATCGCGTTTTCAGCCTCTGGTGCCGTTTTGTGAGTGTTATAGCATAGGAAACGAATATATTGTATTTTACCCCTTTTATTAGAATTACGAATTTCAATTTAATAACTTTTGAAATGATTTTTTTTTCTATTTTTAAATTTTAATGTCTTACACAAAATAACAAAATTTCTTCTATATTTATTGTTTGCTTTTCCTATCTATTCCTGGCTATGTTGTTCTGAAGGAAAGGAAATTTAAACTCTAAAATGACGGAAGGATAAATAAATAAAATATGAATCTAATATGCTATCAGTAAACAGTTACACGCGTGGCTATCCGTGTGCTATTAATTCAAACATATATGTGTATATTTTTTTATTATTTTGCATTCTCGCAGGGTTTTACCGCTATCGTTTACCGCTATTGTTAACCACTTGAAATCTGAAGACAATCCGAAAGATAACGGTGAAAGAGTTTTTACAAAGAAAAGGATAATACATAGAAGAAGTTTATAGACAACAGGTTAGAATTAAACTGTTGTCTTCCGGGGTTGTCTTCCATTTCCCCTATTGTCCTTTTTATAGGATTTTGCACATGTAAAACTTTCTCAAGTCACTGTGGAAACAATAGCCGGTATTATCATTGTCCTGCTTCTTCTTCCAATTTGCTTTGTCTTTTGGGAAGGGGATATAGTCAGAGTAAATTATAAAAGATCACAATGTACATGGTTCACATGTTTATAAGGTTTGAACTTTTTTTTCAAGGTTTAATTAACATTTTATTATCTGTTTGACCAGAGGTTTCTGAAAAGTTTAATTCACAAAACTGTGACGGACGAAGCGGGGGAAGAAAATCATAACTATTGATAACAAATGTAAAATTTAATACAATGTTATAAATGTATATTTACAGTCCAATTGGGTCACAGATATAATAATATACTATAATAGTGATGGTTAACATATATATTATTTGGATTTACTTCAAGTCTGAATTTTATGAAATAGTTTATACTTTCACAATATGGAATAGACTAAATAACTGCGAACAGAAGAGGTTCAAACAAAAAGTTGAAGACCGAAGGTACTTTTATTATTCATTGATCCAATCTGCAGGCTTATATATATCCCATAATGATTCGTTCAAATCTTTTTTTGAAATTGTTATTTAAACGTAGGAAAGAAAAGTACGTTAGGGACAATGGTCTGTTTGTGCTTTAGTTTGCTTCTCAAAGTTGTGTCAAAATTTAATAAAAATGAAACTTTGTACACTCTTATACGATATGAGATGAAATTGACAATAGTGAGAAAATAGTTTTAACATACGCATGAATATGAGGGGCAGCGTTGTTTGAAAGAAAAAGACTATTCAGAGGGATTTCTAACCCTGTGTTAAATCATTGAATAACAAAGATAAGAATATCTGGAGGATCTATACACGTACAGTTTTGTGTTGTTAATGTGTCTATCCCAAAAGTATTAACTTGTTCTTGTTCTAGCACTTAATCATAATAAATGGGGGAATAACAGTCAAAACAGCAGAGGGGTGTGCTACAGCAACATGATACTAGAAGCATGCATGCACATAGTATGTTTATGCCCCATCTACGAAAGAAGAGGGGCATATAGTGTTCGGGTCCGTTCGTCCGTCATTAATCCCAATATTTCCAAATTCCCATTTACTAACAAATGCCACATTAATCATATTGGTATGGTAGGTGTACCTAGTCATGTTTATCACAATGCATGCCTCGGATGCTGGATGTGACCTGTATTTTCTGCATGAATGACCACTTACAGAAGAATGGTTAAAGTCTATTTCCACTAACTGACAAATGCCACATCAATCATATTGGTATGGTAGGTGCACCAAGTGATGCTAAGCACAATGAATACTTCAGATGCTGGATGTGACTTATATTTTCCGCATGAATGACCACTTACAGAAGTAGGGATAAAGTCTATTCCTACTTACTGACATGTGCCACATCAACTATATTGGTATGGTAGCTGCACCTACTAATGCTTAGCACAATGTATGCTACAGAAGCTGGCTGTGACCTATATTTTCCGCATGAATGACCCCCTATAGAAGAATGGTTAAAGTCCATTTCGTCTTACTGGTAAGTGCCATAGAAACCATTTTGTTATGGTAGGTGCACCTAGTGATTGCGGAAAAAAATAAATGTTGCAAGGTGGGGCATTATGTCTTTTGGACATATTCTTATTTCTTATTTCCTTATTTCAGGCGATTTTACTGCCAAATTCTGCAAACCAAAGTAATGTAATATCACATATATGGCAAATAGTCATGCATAAACAAATTATGAATTTATGAATTTATTAAAAAAAATAAAAGGATTGTTCGGGTGTCATTCACTCATGATCTGACTGCAAATACGTATTTTGTTAACACAATCAGACAGACAGTATTATTTTAACGCTCTGTTTCTGTCACACCTGCCAAGAAGCACAGTGATGTTAATGAATTATTCTGAATATGCAATGTTAAATTTACCTTCTTATGTAGCAACATTTCGTTCGCTCTAGCTTTACCTTCCTGTGTAGCACATGTAGCATATTTTTTTTACGCTCCGGCTTATGAAGTTTACAAATCGCAACTGCATGATTCGTTCATATTCCAGAGCTTATGGAACAAACATCTGCCACACTTGTCACACAAATTGATAACACAGGGTTATGTTACTCCTCGTTTGTTGTCTTAACTTAAACAGTTTATGGCAGACATCATGCGCTTTTTGGATTCTACCTCTCTCAGAGCACAGATGTTAAGCTTGCCATGTTGAATTAAAACAATCTGAAATTGCTTACCCTTCCTGACACGCGAGTTTACTCCTCTTACGACCTGAGTTCACGTTGTTGGTTGACTTTCGCTTGTTTTATGGTTTTTTGTGTGTTTCTATGTGCTGTTTTCGTTTGTTTTAACTGGGATGTCTCTGCCGTTTCGAACTCAAGAAATTCGAATGCCCCATTAATACCTCTCTGATTTTTAGAACAGTGACATATTATGACCAATACCGACGCCTCACACACTAGACACAAACACATTATAGATATCATTGTAACAATATACATATATTGCCCAAACATTTTAAGTATTGTCAATGTCAAAGTGCTTTTGTGTCTCCTGTTTTTTTTTGTGTAGTTTGTTCCTTTATTTGTTTTGCTTTTCGTTTATTAGTGTAAGTAAGCGGCAACTAAGCGTCTCTGGATTTGACGTAAATGCCCAGCCCACAGAATAACCGAGGTGTGTATCCTAGTTGGCTGTTGCTGCAGAGGGCATCATCAGCATCAGGTCCTAATATAGAAAGCCTTAACGCTGACCCTAGTTGACCAACGCGTGTGGAGAGTGTCGAGTTGCTTCCACATAAAAACATCTCTTTGTGAGCTGCCAAGCATTGCACCTCGTAGACTCAATTTTCCGCCACTTATACTCATCTCTCCCGCTTTCCAGTGGTCTACTGTTTCTTTGCTTCCCATTCCTACCCAATATTTCTCATCATCATCGTTGCTTTGACGTAAAACTCGCCGATTCACATAATCACCCAGGTGTACATATGGTAACAAAATCATTTTCAGGTTAATGATATCGTGTTTTAAGAAATTCTAACGTATATGCAGTGCCATTTCAGTATGGTACACTTTTTTACGCAAAACATCGTGCACTTTAAATCATTACTAACGTAAAGGTTAAAATTCATATGACCTTGGGGATAAATAATCAAGGTTAGATGTTGTAGACATTGACCAATACCTTATCATGTCAACAATATACATACCATAAAACTTATTTAGGCTTTTTGAAAAATTAAATATCAAAATATTTGGAAAAGTAACGTTAATTTCAAATTTTGGTTAAATCAACAGAGTTATTTTGCTCCGTTACCATAGCAACCATGGTTGCTAAGGCTGCTTTTTGTTGTATATTTATCACAACAACTAAACATTTTTATAATAACGCATTTATAAGGTCGCAATGGCACAACTTCCAAAAAATATTCAGGTTTATAGCATTTTTTTCATATTTTTTGGAGATTACAGTGGTTGCCTAGCAACCGATTAAAAGCTATTATCCTTGACAATTTTACCAAACTTTGTTTGAAAAGTAAACTTAAGAATATATGCTACCTAAATAAAAACTAATCTGACTCTATTTCAACATTTATCTTTATATTATCTGCAATTGAAAATGGACAACCATTAATTTTGGGCATAAATATCATTAAAATATGTACTTATTGATGGTTGCCATGGTAACCAACATGTTCAATTTTTCAACATTGACCTAAATTATGAAACAATATTATCACCCAAGACCAATAAGGTATAACATGTTGGTATTTTCTTGGTATTTGATTGTATGCAAGTATAAAAAAGAAAGACACCATTTTGAAGCAATATTTTCTATAAAAATACCCAAACGGTAAAGAGTTAATCCAGATTTAAAAAAACATGTGTACCTACAATGTCCCGGGCAATGTACATGAAGATTTGAAGAAGTACCTGAGAACCTGATCAAGATGAGGTAAGTCTGTGATAAATTTTTGCACGGATATAATCGGAATTTGTTTTGTAACTACAAAAACCAAGGGACTTAATTCTGTGTTTGATATTTTTTGACATGCAAAGTTACAAAAAATGTATTAAGTTGACAACTGTACTAAAAAGATATACAAGAAAAATGAAAAGTTTACCTTCTGTAAGTTCTTTCACGCAGTTGGCACTCAAGGTATACTGCTGGCCTTTCCATTCGCCTTCAACATTGGTCACATAATCTTTTGCATGGATCCAAACAAATGACTCCAGTAATATAAAACTTTGTGCAAGACCATTTTTAGTATCCCCAAGAGGTTTAAAAATTTGGAGGGACATTTCAACATCTTCTGATTTTGCTTTAGTCCAGTTGAAAATGGGAAGAGCGCTTTTGCCACGAGTTGGTGTTCTTATTATTCGTTTTACAATGCCAAAAGTATATTCTCCTTTATTCCAAGATGCAACATAAGAATTGAGTAGCACAGCTGATGAAGATTGATGCTTTGTAATGAATTTGTCAAAAACTACATAGTTACTGTAAAAACGAGTTAATCTAGCCTGCTTAGGCATATAAAATTTTCCTTGTTCCCATGCAATAAAATGATTTATATGATACCATCTATCACGGAAAAAGACATAATTACTCTTTTTTGTTGTATTCATGTTTCCTTGAATAGTGGCCATTTCAGATTGACAGTCTTTCGACAACATTTTTCTCTTTTTTGCAGGGTTAACATGTACAGAGGGCATTTTTAGACCTAAATCATCTTCACTACAGAAAGATTCCTGAGAGGACCTCATTGCTGAATAACATGAAGTGCTTGTAATGCAAGATACAGTTTCATTTTGGCTTGACAAAGGGATACATGTAGCTTCCTGAAGATTAACATCAGCAGCCATGTCTTGTAAATCAGCTGAATGCAGAGTTTGTTGATCATTTACTAAAGTAGTAAGTATAATTTCTTGTGAAGTCAAACTCTCAAGCTCATCATTATGTAACTGTTTCAACTCATCAGGTTCATTCAGATCTATTTCATGCAACTTTGGGTCTACTGTGGCAAGATTTTCTGCCATCCTTAAAATTTGGTTTGTATCCAACTTTAAAATGTTTGAGTAAATCAGTCTATGATGCATACCAACATATTTCACTAGATTACATGCGATTTCATCTGCTTTATTCATTTCAGACTCAATTATAGTATCTACCAAAGTATTCCAAATTTCAAAATTGTCTAAACCCTAAGGTTCTTCCTACCCCAGACATAGGTTGAATATCTTAGTAATAATTTGGTTCCCCAGTTTGGTATTTTTGGTTAAACTGTTCTATGCTCTTCATATTCATACCATGTTTGGCATTTTCAATATTTTTGGTAGAGCGCCTCTGATGAGTCTTGAATAGACGAAACGCGTGTCAGGCGTAACAAAATTTATTGTCTGGAACTTTGTTGTCATTTGTATTTCGAACACACGTGAAGGTTAGCACTGCTGGTGGAGTTTAAATTCCCCGAGGTTAGCCCGCTCCGGCACCAACACTTTTGAGTTGGAGAATACATCAAAGCTTTGAATTATCCGTCTAAATTTCAAAATTGTCTAAACCCTAAGGTTCTTCCTACCCCAGACATAGGTTGAATATCTTAGTAATAATTTGGTTCCCCAGTTTGGTATTTTTGGTTAAACTGTTCTATGCTCTTCATATTCATACCATGTTTGGCATTTTCAATATTTTTGGTAGAGCGCCTCTGATGAGTCTTGAATAGACGAAACGCGCGTCAGGCGTAACAAAATTTATTGTCTGGAACTTTGTTGTCATTTGTATTTCATCATCAGATACTAAGAAATGACTTCCACGATTATGGCTACATCTAGTTTTTAAGTGGGGGTCTCTCTCATCCTCAGAAATTTTTTGTAGCCTTTTACAAATGTCAAGAAATTCAGAAGGACAAAAATTATTTTTTGTTCTCACAAAACATCTAGCCTTACTAAAAACTTCTTCACAAGCGTTGGAACCCCAAGTCCATGGTTCATATGGTTGTGTTATGTGATTTTTGAAGTGATATTTTGTTAATAAAATCATTGAGTGGCCTGCAATCAGTAGGTCATTGAAAGTTTGATCAGATATAAAATGCTTGTCTAATTTATATCCAGATATTTGTGTCCAAACCTTCCACATCCTTATGAACTGAACTAAAGTCCAAGCATATCTTATTCGTTTATGTATCCGCAATGTTTTATCAAAGTACATTTTGTACAACATTGTACCAAGCTTTAGAAATGATGCTGTTCCAATATACTTTTGTGTGTTGCAATCATTCAGACATTCCTGTACTTTAGGATCAAATAACCTGACAGCAGCATTGACATTTTGTTTGTCACTGACCTTAATGTCTGTTTTCCATAATCCTAAATTGTGTTTATAATTGTCATCATCTGCAATTTCCATCAAATGTTCTAGCTGTATTAGGTGTTGTCCAAAAATTAAAAGGCGCCTTACATTATGTAATTGGTTTCGCCACTTTTTTATAAGATGACGTGGATCTGGAAAAGGACATTCATTTTTATGAAAAGTTCTGTCTGATGGCAGGTTGAACAAAAAGTCATCCCGATGAATGCAAATGCTACAAGGTGTTTCTTCAGCCTTTAGAAATTTATTAAGGTAATATGCCCTTACTTTGGAATCGCCATCAGCACCTAGTCCATGTATATTAATGTCAAAGTCTCTGGCCCAATTTACTGCATTTTCTACCCATCTTTTGACTGTAATTTGACTTTCTCCTTTAATTACAGGTGGGGCAGACAAAATAAAATATGGAATGTCACTTCTTAAAGGATTTAGAATAAAAACATATGACTGCTGAGCAATTGTAAGATCTTTGTCTTTGAATATTTGAATTATATCATTAGCAGAAGTGATTTCAATTTTATGCTCTGTAGCAAAACCAATAAGTATGTTTCCTTTTGCTCGAACCAAAGGGAGTATTGGAGTAGCATCAATTGCTAGAGTAAAGACAATATCTTTTAAACTGACATCAGAAGGCAATATCTTTTGATAAAATGATGCGGCATATGAAAAACACTCTTGTTGGAAAATGTTACCTACTTCATTCGTTTGTCTAGCTTTAATGTATATTGTTGATAAGTGAGGTCCACCAAAATTTTTACTGATAAGTTCAACAGCTCTTGGTCCTCCATAATTTAAAAGCAGACTGAATATATTTAATGTTGTTTCACTCCAAGTTGGTTTGCGTTTTCCAATATTGCTTATGATATCCTTTAGAAATATAGAAATAAAGTCATCTCTTTCCATGAGGATGGACATTACTGTAGCAAAGTCTCAGGCTGACCGTCTAAATCTGAGGACAGGGAGCATTCCAACTTTTTCATTATTTCGTTTTCTGTATTTGATATTCTTATTGCATTTTCCATTTCAGTAATCTTAGAGTAGCTTTTATATTGCAACATGACAAAGTTTTTAGCAATGTCTAAAATTTCTTGGTTATGCAATTCAGTTTTCTCTAAATCCATGTAAATTTTAGAGGCAAAATGAACAAAATTTGAAAAAAATACAGTTGGTAGTTGATTCAAGTAATCAATTTTTGATAACATATCTCTTGGTAAAAAGAAGCTGATAACCCATCCAAAGTAGAAGTAATATAGTCTACCAATTGTTGATTTTGTTGACCTTCAGATGCATAAAAAATTCTCTCTTCATTTAAAATATATAAGCTGTTGTGATTTCGTAAGGCACAGTTTCTGCTCTGTTGATAACTTGTCACTCTCTTTTTTTAAAATATTGCTTGCTATCAGTTTTGGAATTGTGATGTCAGAACGAATGGTTGCTGTTGATGATTTTCTTGTCTCGATGGCTCCAGTGTTTGATGGATTATCCAATTTTGCTTTATCCAGTGTTGCATTTCTTTTCTTTGATTTAAAAAACTGGTGCAAGTCTGTTGATTGAATAGTGGACACTATTTTCATTGATGTATCACTTGTTTTATCCAATGTCCATTTTGCCTTTGATTTGTGTGACTCGCTTGTTATATGCCTGACTAAATTGCTGTATTGACACGATGATTCAAACCGTATTGAAACTGCACAAGGATTGCAATAAATATTTTCATTTTTCAATTGAATATCATTTTTCTTTCCATACTTTTCTATTGCTTCAAATAACTTTTCAGTTTTTCCAGCAAAAATGATTCTGAACAATAAAAAATAAAACCATAGATATGCCATCTTCCATTAAGTTACCCAGGATGTGAGAATGAAAATACAGTCAGAAGTGTAACATGTCAGATTATGGTGTTACATAACCTTTGGCCAAGAAGATTTTATCTATGGTGGATTAACATAATCATGATAATTGATTCATCACTTCAGAAATGAAAAGAAACTTAATAGGTGTAAATTTTACATGTGTTATACCAGATCATACCAGGGGTTATACTGCCTGTAAAAACCTTCAAGAATTCATGTGGACATTCAGTTAAAGATGTTAATTAGAAAATTTTACATGCATACATTTGTAAAATATTTTTAACATGTTTAAAGGCTTTCTACTTCCAAATTCAACAAAGATTCAAATACAAAATATATATAATCTAAATATTTATATTTTTATAAAATGCTTTAATAGTGGAATTATAATTTTAATTTTAAAACACATTTAGATTTAAAATGAACCATGCAGTTCAAAAATATTATGCAATGACATGGTATATCTACATTTTGTACATTATGACAAATTGCAGAACATACATATGAATAACATACAAAGTAATAAATAACATACAAAGTAATATCTTAGTATCTCACCCCAAATTAACTTTCCCATGTAAAGGTTTTTATTTCAGTATCTTCATGAGCTTTTAGGACAATGCTATTAAACTAGGACCACCATTGAAGTACATTGCTTCCATGCTAGGACTGATAAGGGTCTTCTAATGTCTGTTCAATTCTATAAAAGACTTAATTGACGTGCAGGTTCAAATCAGTTCATTAATGTGGATGTTGACAAGTTTAAAATTATTTTAAATATATGAAAATTGTTTAAATATTAAGATTTTCATAGTGATAAGTAAAGTTTGAAAAATCACATTGAATATTTTCAGCATTTTTGCATGTGAAGAGATGTAGTTCACTAATTTATTGCAAGTTTACATGTGATGGGAGTATGAGGAATGTTTTGGTGTCTTAAGTTACTTGTTTTTCTTTGGATTTTTTATGATATACATATTTTGCCATTTAAATTCCTTATCTTATAAAAATATTTTTTTTTATATAGATACTTGGTTTTCTTCTTTTTAATTTTGCTAGCTATATCATATTTGTTCTCATTTTCTCAAAATAATCAAAATCTTTCTCTGTAATGTGGGCAGCTCATTTTTTATTACATTTTTTTTTCAATTGTATTAAAAGCCAATTATATCTGATTTTCATTTTTATTTTAGCTGAAGTATTTCAATAATTATAATCAAATAAAACTATAAAGAGATTATGTAAGACTGAAAGATTCTATTAAAAGTCTTTCAGCAATAAGCAATCAGCAATAACTGCCAAGTTTAGGGAGGTTGTTTTTCAAACCACTGTGTTTCAAACTTTTACAAAAGTAAAGATGTACATTGTAAGCTTTATTAATAAATCACACACTCATAAAACCTAAATACCTTATTGGTCTTTTTTATGTATAAAATACGAATAGCTCTTGTACAAGTAAAACATCTCTAGATAATAGTTTACCCATAGATATTTTATCAGATGATAAATAATCCTTCATTCTGTAACTAATTAAGCAATTTCCATTATTCGGTCTAACGTCGACTCAAAAGTTAATATTTATTCTAGAAGAACCTTTGTTTCATTTCAAGTGAACATATATGTTATATCTCACAGAGAAGAACCGTGGGCGTGTTTCTATGACAATATTTGAAAAATTATTATCGGAAAAGTGCTTGGACGTTGTTATGACGTCGTCTATTTTGTGGAAGTGACGTTAAATGTCAACAAGCACCTGTTTTTAATAAAAAGTCAGTTGTTACGTCTCTACTTTAAAGATGATGACCTAGTTGACGGAGCTATAAATTAATTTTAATAATATGGGGAACAATTTTAATATTCTTTTATTGACGATGTAGCCGTAAAATCGTTAGACCTTGCTGAATATTCCGACCCAGTGTTGACTTGTGATGATATGCCATGCCACTTTGGACCACTACGAATATCTGAAAAATATAAACAGATTAGTTTTGTGTAACATTGTTTTATTTTCATGAGAAATATGATGTATAAAATTGTATCTTTACCATTACTTTGACAATAAAGAAGAAAACTCGTGCCAATTTCTCAGATTTTATACATATGTGTTATTTCCTTACTTTTGAAATGCTTTTGCACACACATAAGTTTTAGGTCATTATTGCTCATATCTTAGGTCTTTTGCTGGTAGTGCCAAAAGTTATAATTCAGCATAACTAATTACTGTCAGTTAGTAAAAATTAAGGGCAGTAATAAACTTTATCATTTAAAAACAATTAGTGTAAACATATTTTATTAATAATTTGTTTAACATTTTACATTCAAAGCAACAAGACAGTTAAAATAAATATACAAATTAATAAAAGGATTCGGAAACAAGACTTTGAGTCTTATATTAATCCGTCTCCTTAGACAAGAATACAATAACTGTTTGTACAAATTCAGCAGGCATCAAGGGCAATGTTACACAATAAAAGTATACAATTCAATGGTATGTGCGTGATTGTGCGGAAGGAGGATAATTTTTCATTATTCTCAGAAAGGGTGAGGTTTGTTGGGAATAAGGTGGAAGGTGATTGTGATTGAAGAGGTTAGACAATCCTGCATCATTGGAGGTTTTATTTTACATTTAGTTTTTATTCGTAATCAAACCGTTTACTTTGTAAGATATATTGTTGTACGGATTTAAATATATGAATATTTTGTTCGTCTGTCAAAGTCTCTGAACCGAATAAAAGTATGTTACATGATAGTTGAATCGGTGGAATTTGAAGAGAAAGAATGTGACTCTCTCTGTGTGCTTGAAACCTTGGACAATGTAAAAGATAGTGGGAAGCTGTTTCAGAACTGTTTCCACAAATACAAGCTGGAGATGGTATTAGATTCTTATCATAAAGGTCTTTATTTAAAATGCTGCACTTAAGACGAAGTCTTGCGTGTAGTATCTGTCCTTTACGATTGCCACAATAATAATATTTCGGTTTAGTTACAATGTTGCTTATTCGAGATTTAAATATATTTAGGGATGGAGATAATTTAACATTAGTGGGTAAAAGGTTCCATGCTCGTATGGTAGATGGCAGAAAGTAATTTGAGTAAAGACTTGTTCTCGTATGGACTAATTGTAACGCATCAGCGTTGCGAGTAGGATAATTGTGAATCTGATTTTGCCTGCTTGGAACTAGTACATTTAGGTATGGTGGGGTTATGTTGTTTATCATTTTATATAGTTGAACTAATTTGTGACTTTCACGACGATCACTTAGTTTTTGCCAACCAGTTTCTATATACAGATTATTTATTGATGATAGTCTTGTTGCACCTGTAACAATTCTAGCGGCTTCTATTTGCACATTTTCCACTTTGTGCTTCAGAATTGCAATTGGAGTGTCCCAGATTATATCTGCATATTCTAAAATAGGGCGTATGAATATTAAGTAGAGTTTTTCCAGGGTTCGTCTGTCGAGAATGAATTTTAATTTCCGGAGAATGTTAAGTCGGTTGTAAGCTTTTGTGACAATCATATCAATATGCTTACTCCATCCACCATCATCGGATATTATAAGACCAAGATGTTTGTGCTGAGAAACCTTTGAGATTACAGTATCATTTAAAATTAAGTCCGGATGAGCTGGTTTGCTACTTTTTCTTGAGATTGTCATTGTTTCAGTTTTTTTAGAATTGAAGGTAACAAGCCATTGTTCAGACCATTCATGAATTTTTTGTAGATCTTGGTTTAACTTATGGGCAGTATCATTTGGGTTGTCAACTATCATATAAAGACTAGTGTCGTCAGCAAATAACTTTATAATTGAGTTAATGTCACTAACTATATCATTAATAAATAAAATAAATAAAAGAGGACCTAAGATTGAACCTTGAGGAACCCCTGCTCTTATAGTTTTCCAGCTTGAGCAACTATTGTTTATGACAACTCTTTGTTTTCGTCCGCTTAAGTAGTCTCTGAACCAGTCTAGTAGGCCGTTTGAGACTCCTATTGATCTTAACTTAAATATTAATCCGCGATGCCAAACTTTATCGAAGGCCTTACTTACATCACAGAATATTACACGAACTTCTTTTCCTTGATCAAGCGCTCTACCAAATTCATTAGTAATGCTTAACAATTGGTTTATAGTAGAATCGCCTTTGGTAAATCCGGATTGATTGTTTGTAACTATGTTATGACTCTTCATGTAGTTGTGAAGATGTTTAAAGACACAACGTTCCATTACTTTCCCGAGAGAACTTATAAGGGATATTGGTCGGTAATTTTTTACTTCGTTTTGCGATCCCGATTTAAAGACAGGAGTGACATTGGCTTGCTTCCAAGATTTTGGGAAGGTACACGAGTTTAAGGACATGTTAAATAGTTTGCAAAGTGGGGTTTTTAATATAGTTGATCTTTGAGAATTTTTGGGCTTATGCCATCAGGACCGACCGCTTTACTCGTATCGAGTGATAGTAGGACGTCCTCGACTTCGCTTTCCTGCAACTGGAGGTACTGCATGCTAAAATTGGGCAAATTAAAATGGTTAGGCAAACTTTTATTGGCATCATTAACTTGACATTGTTCATTAAAGTATTCGTTGAAAAGTTCAGCTTTGGTTTTGTCATCTTCAACCATATCGTTGTCTGTCCGTAAAGGGGGAAGGTTAGATTTAGTTGAGTTTCCTAAGAGCGATTTTACTAATCTCCACCAACTACTTGAGTTGATTTCGTCGCTATTGATTTTATCTTTAACGTTACTATAGTAGTCGTCTTTGGCATTTTTGACAACAAGGGTACATTTGTTTCTTATTTTACGATACTTTTCCCAGTTAAGGGGACTATCTAACTTCTTAGCCTTTCTACGGAGTCTATCTTTCTTACGAATTAGTTGTTTTTATTTTGCTAGTAATCCAGGGAGGTTCATTCTTGTGAATACGGACGATTCTATTTGGTATGACTTAAAAACAATTAAAAGGTTAAGATAGGATGTGGGACCCCTCATACATTCTGATTTTCTACACATGCATGACATTTACATACAGTCATGTACAGTTAATAAAATCTCATTTAATGGTATAAAATCCTTCTCATTACTGCTAAGATAACCAAGTAATACACATGATAATACATGTAAATAATATGAAATATGTTCATGTACAGATATAAGGCCAAAAATTATGAATAAATTAATATAATATAATATAATACCTTGAAATATTGGGACAAAAATGTTTTATTTCATCTTATTTACATTTTATACTTATGTCTTACATATATATTTCTTTTGGATTACATTGCATTGTTAATTCATGAGCTTTATCCAATAAACTGATTGATTGATAATATTATAGTGGAATTGCTGCAACCGAATTGAAAGACTATTGTTGATTAAATTATTATTATTATTACATCATTGAAGGCTGACATATATTTTTAAAACATTTAATTGCAAAATATTAATTTAAATGTGGATTTTTTGTGAATTGTGTCTACATTGTATGTTTAATATGTGCGTTTTAGCAAGTAAAGTATAAATATTTTTTTTCTTTCAGACAAAGAGACATATAAAGCTACAAGTTGATAAAAGTCATCATCATCTGCAATTTCAAGATATGGATAAATGCTGACTGTGCATATATAATTCTCACTGAAAGAAACCTGTGTGGATATATCTAGCATCAAAATAGTTTTTACCTTTACAGAGAGCTTTATCCTTCCAACTAAGGAGTTAAAAGTCTTTAGAAATTATGGAAATTAGTTTTGAGCAGCTACAAAATATATAAACATCCTAGGATGATGTGAAAAAGATTGAGTAAAAATCTTGAATTAATATGTTGTGTAAAAGAATGAGTTCAATGGTGAATTAAATATCAAGTGAAATATTAAAAAAAAATGTGATATAAGAACTTTTTTGTTTGTTACTCTATATATTTTCTATTGTTGATGGATCCACTCAGCATCATATCTTCATAATAAAAAGCTACGCCGAGCGCAGCATGATACGACCGCAACAAGATGAATCCTGTACAATGGAGGCCCAATATGGATAGTCTATTGCTTTGGTCACATGCAGCCCATGGTGGACTTACAAAGCCTTTTTTACACATGCATCCTGTAGTGGACTTTAAAATGCATATTTGACATATATATATTTACAATAACATTTAATAGAAAAAAAATCTTATTTCTAAATTCGTTGACATTTTTGACACAATTTAGCCCCTTTTGGCCTTTTTTTAAAAAAAAAGATAAGGACCACAAACCCCAAATGCAATAAAAAGCTTCCTTCAGTGTATATAATCCTCATATTCAAACTTCATAACAATTGGCTGGCCCACTACAGCTAAATTTCTTGTGTAAAACCATTTGCCTTGACCAACTTTTAAAAATGGCGTTTTTTGCCCCTTTGACCCCTAATTTCTCAAAAACCGTAAGAGATATTGCAAATCTGTCTGATAAATGCAGGCAGGGATTTTCACAAGGATTCCAATGAAAAATAGATTTTGAAAATCGGACCACAAATAAAAAAGTCATTTTTTTGGGTGTGGCCCCTTTTTGACCCCCTGTAGCAATGTAACGGTTCAATATACATCAAAACCATTGACACATTTTGTTGACAGAATTTAATGAGGAATTCAATAAAAAAGGAATTATCAAAATCTATTGAATAATAAACATTCTACAACAGTTTTGTCAATACACCCGTTTTAGCCCCTTTTGGCCCTTTTTTCCAAAACGGTAAGGGCCACCAACCCCAAATACAATAGGAACCTTCCTTTAGTGGTTACAAACATTATATCAAAATTTCATAACAATTGGTCAATATTTACTTAAGTTATCGCACGGAAACCAAATGTCGCCAGACGACGACGACGACGACGACGACATCGCCATAACATTATACGATCGCAAAAATGTTGCGGTCGTATAAAAATCAAGGCAAACAGAACAGAACATTTCATTAATGAAGAAAGTCCTGTCTTGACCCATATTGGACATACAAGTATAATAGTTGACTACAGACAAACAAAGAAAATGAAAACACATGCAAGTGTTAATGCAAAATACCATGTGTAATAGCCAAGCGCATGAAAGAATAAAATCACATAGTTTCAATTTATTTGCGAAATGAAGTCTATTAAAATGATAAAAGACTAATAAAAGTTGAAAGCTGTTAATGCTCCATATTTTTTTTTATTTAATAAGATTGTATGGCATGCATATTAACTCAATTCATTGTAACAAAGCATGCTATAAATCCTTTCAATATCTTATTCCTCAGCTGTTATCAACCTTTCATAAAACTATACACTCAGAAAAAAAAACATGTACAATGTAAATATTCCATTTTTGTAATGTTTATTTACCACCTTTTAAATTGGCACATCATTTTCATGACTGTGAGCATAAAAAATCATGTTATGTTTTCCTCAGCAAACAAAAAGCAGTTTTTTTCGGGATTTTTTTTTACAAAGAAAATAGAAGTTCTTATCAGAATCTTGAATGATTCACCACTATTCAGACCTAGAATTAACATACATGTACTGCCACTGTATACCAAAATTTTGTCTTTTTCTTTTGGTTTATATATCAGACAAATCCGTACATTTTTTAGTCACACGGCATATCATTATTGCATAGTTTTATTAGCAATAAATATATTTAACAATACCAATTTTTTGAGCTATGCCTTTAACAGTGTTCCTGGCATTATTTTCCTCTCTCTTCCATTCAGGAATTGGTTTTCTCTAAATTGGAGATAAATTAAATAAATAAAAACATTTATAGTTTTTACCCTGTATCATGTATGTAGTAAAATACTTGTACAAGAGATTGCATGTATATAAATATATATACAAACCTTATCCCGTTTGTGACAACACACAACCCTTCTTTGCCTAATGCTGGTCGCTTGTAATCTGATATAAAAGATTGCTTAATCAAGAGATATGACGCATAATTGTCTCTGATCCTAAACAAATGTAACATGTACATGATGTACAAGATATGCATGCATATTCTATCATTGTTTAAAATTAATAAAAATTATATGTATATTTTTTGAGATTCAGATTGGACAAGAAAAATTGTTGGACATACATTTGTGAATATCGGTGAATATAGCAATATCAATAGAATCAAAGAACCCAAAGTTAATGTTCTGTTTTTATCGTTCAGATATATCTATCATAATGTCATTTTAAAAGTAACATGCAACCATAAAATATTGTGAGTGTATATTTTAAAAATACCTTGGTTCTTCCTTCAATTTACGTACGGCGTCGCTTAGGAACTAAAAACAAGATTTTAATTAAAAAAACCTTAAAAAAACAAAAACAAAACCACACCAATGTATATAGGAAATATTGATTAGGAAATGAAAATATTTGAATTTGAATTGTGACATGACATCATTTGTATTAAATTTACAAACTTTAAATCTCTAAAAAATACTATTAGTCGCAGTCTATTACCTGGTCCACTTTCTGTTGGATCTGGATCTGGGTTTTCATCATGGATTTCAGACATATTAAGCAGGTCTAAATACAAAAAATAAAAATAAATAAATAAAAGTTTGTTTTTGCACACAAAAGAAGATATTGTTAAAGTGTAGTGAAATTTGAGAATCAAAATTTCCTGGTAATATGCACAACTACATATTGTACCTTTCCTACATACCAAGTATTGTTGAAATCGGTTCAGTAGTTTCAGAGGAGTTGCACTGACAAGGTGATAAGAGATCATTTTCAGCAAATTTCTAAGTGCAAAGGGCAATAACTCCCACAAAAATTTGAGGATCAAAATTACCTGGTAATATGCACAACAACATATGATGTCCATCCAGTTCTTGAGATGCTAAAAAAACCTTACCATTGCTATTATAATATGTATTGAAAATTGTCAAAGTCACTCAACTGGAAAATCAAGGTCAATAGATGGGGACACAGCTTTGCTGAGCAACTACTAGGGCATAAGCATACCAAGTTTCATCAACCTAGAACCTTTAGTTCTTGAGATATGAGGTGCTCATAAAACCTTACCAAAAAATTAACACCGCCCCGCCGCCGGTAAAGTAACACCTATGTGCCGCTCTGCTTTTCAGGTGAGACAAAAAATCATGTGATTAAATGTAACGTTATTTGTGAAGTAACGTGACATTATTTCACTTGAAAACTTTTTTTAAAATTACTGAAAAAGAGACTATTCTATACTTTCTGTTTCAATATTATCTACATCTAGTCTTGTATCATACCGGCCCTACCTAGCTTGTTTAATACTGACCTAGATATAGACAGTATCGAAATGAAAAGTACATGATATTCTATATTTAGGAAGCAAGTTTCCATTATAAAGTACCAGTTTAAAATGAACTATATTATGAAAAACTATAATACAAACCATAGGCTTCTCTGAAATATTGTTGAAGTGTTCTTTCATATGCTTCCATTATGTCCACTACATCTTCGTATTTGGCTTCATTCTTATGCTGGATAGGCAGCTCAAAACAAATGATTTTTCAGACATTGATGAAAGGTGCTGAACTTCGATGATGTGAGGTGGTACGATCCCTTTCATCCATTTAAACGTTTCCATAGTACTTAATACTCTAGCAATCTAAATAAAGACATGAATAATAATTGTTGTTTTTTTTTGGAAAATTAAAATATTTCACATTCAATTACAAATCATGAAATTAGGCCTGGCAAATATTTCTATTATATGGTTAATATATTTAAAGCAAAATCTCAAAATAATTTTAATAACCTTTGTAATAGTTCATTTGCATTAATAGTGCTTCCCTTTGCATGTCATATGATCATATAAAAGTTACAGCAAATGGGTTTAGAATATATTGAAGGTGGTTCAGGGATCCATATAATCAAATTACATCCACCGGATTTCCTAAAACAGTCATTTATTTTTTAAATATTGAGTGTGACAGACATTTGAGCAAAGGACATGGTACGATAAGGGACATATTTGGATCGTTTTAATATCCTGCTTTCCATCAATGTTAGATGATATTCTTAAAAAATATATTAGAACAAGTTTTTACATACACTTGAACTTCAAAATAGCACAGGAAATCTTTTTCATAACAATTTTGTATTTTTAGTCATACAGGGGGCCAAATATGGGCCTAACTGTACCTTGTCCGTAATTTTAACATGACAAATCTAAAAGATATTACATGTAATACAAATAATAAAATCATGACTTGAGGCCTTTAGCAAATTCATGCATGCAAAAAGAAAATAAACAAGTCTATCTCTTTATGTCTATAAAAATCAAAGTAAAGCAAAAAAGAAAACTTTATGAAATTGCTTAAGCTGGCCATCAAATTATATTTGGCAGTAGATTATATATGAAAAAGTGCCATCTAGCATCTTTAAACAGACACTGTGAGCAGAAAACATATTTTGGTGGGGTTTTTTTTCCGCAAAAGACAAGTTTGTGTCATCAAAATGAATATAGATGCATAATTCAACAAATATTACCAAATAACAATATGCTGTCTTTAATTTGTCCAGTTCAATGTCTGAGGCCTTTAAAATACTGCTATTCAGTATTTCAGGAAGTACTTGAGCTTTTCTGTCCATGTCCTGTTTTGATAAACGCACAGATATGGCATTGGTGGCAAACAAATGCAGATCAAGATTCCTTTAATCCACACTCTAAACAAATTGTGAAAATAAAATTGTATTTAGACTGCAACTTACCATATTAAACTTTTTTAATAACCAAACTCTAGATGTTTCTCTAAATTCTTTACTGATTGAACTACACTTCATTCATTCATTCATGGCAATGCAAATAGTGTGCTTAAATTCTTTCCGGCATGAGTTTGCAGTTCATTCCTTATTCACCATGAGTAAGATAAAAGACAGAATGCAAATTGTTTTTTTTTAAGCTTTTATTCTTTGTGTCAATTGGTTTTGTAATGCATTGCTTTTTCTGCATTCCAACATTTGTGCAATATAATTCTTTTTAAGGATCATTTGAGTATTTTACAAACTTAAAAAGATCTATACAAAATAAAAACAAAAGTTAATATCATTAGAAACCTGTACAGTTCTTTTGATGTATATGTCCAAATTATCCTCGGTTATCTTCTGCAGAGGATTTCTTTTCAGGTATTCAATGAGAGCCTTCTGATTGATATTAGCTGCTTCTTCTAAAATCCGTGCCTTTGATGATGTTGACAAAGAAATTCCAACCTTGTTAAGACGTGTGAAAACCTGAAATAAACAAAAATATGTCCAAAAGACCTAACACCCCATCTTACAGGCTCTATTATTTAATAATTTTTGTATCATCATTTCCTGCTTCAGTCACATATGAAGTTGATCAGACTAAAATAAGTAAACTATTAAACAGTGTTTGTTTATTCATGTCCTTATGTACATGTGTATTAAGTTTTATGATAATACAATTCTTTCTTTATGGTATTTTACATTTTTTTCTGTCTATGTGGAGCCTAAACAACACATTAATTCAATTGCTTGAGCAGCATCTACATATTTTTTTTCACCAAGTTTGATAGTATTTTGTATGTGTACACTTGATCTGTTTTGCCAAGACATTTTCTTTGCATTTTTCAGTTTACCCAAATATAGCCATAATAGCCCCATTAACATGCACAAATTATACATAATTTCTAAACGCCTCAATAAAATTTCACCAAACTTACACCGTGCAGAGCTTATATGTATTCTGGAGGTCAAGGTCAAAATCCACAGGTAGGGGGAAATTTGATTAAATAGCATATGCGTAAATTTACAAATTAGTATTTTCATCTGGCCCTGATCACAGTATGTATTTGCTTTTACATCCAGTATTTGCACACATGTGTAAAATTACACACATACGTAAAAATACATACATATGTAAAACTGTGCAAGTAAATGTGGCTAAATATAAACCATGAATACCCTGTCAAATGGCCTCCGTGTGCAAGGTAATTTCATTATTAGTTTTATTAAATCTACTCTGACACAATGAATTAATTGGTTTTATGGAAGGTTATTTAGGGGCAATGCATGCTTCTCTTCTTTTTTTTTACATTTTCTACATTTCAGTAATGTAAATTGTAAGAAACAGTTTATAGAGGAAATCAGTCTTTGAAAAGCATTTATCTCAGG
The DNA here is from genome assembly GCA_963971305.1 of Arcuatula senhousia. Classification (NCBI taxonomy): domain Eukaryota; kingdom Metazoa; phylum Mollusca; class Bivalvia; order Mytilida; family Mytilidae; genus Arcuatula; species Arcuatula senhousia. The sequence goes on from OZ020310.1 coordinate 13,227,773, forward strand.
ATTTCTTGTAAAGAGCACCAGAGAATAAATCACAGCTACTATGGATTTTTTGTTGTCCTTCATGCCAATAGCCTCGAACAAAAGTTCATAAAAAAAATGGGGTCCTGTAAATAAAGTGTATAAGAGATATTTTAATACGCAAACAAGATAATGTTTATGACTTGAGGTGTAGTATAAAACATGTGTGGTGTCTAGCTTACAGTTAAACTCTTGTCTGTCTTAAAGGTTTGTGGTTCTTCAGATAATAAATAAGCCCAAAAAATGTATCTTATGCAACATGTATTCAGAAATATAAAATGAAATTGATCAAACAAATTACTTCCTATTTCAAATGTTCTATATTAAAATATTGATTTTATTAGCCGAGTTGCAACGAAGTTGAACTCGGCTATTGTGATGATGATGGCGGGCGGCTGGGCGGGCGGGCGGGCGGGCGTGCGGGCGGGCGTCAACATTTGGTTTCCGGACCATAACTCAAAAAGTTGTGAACCGATTTTGATGAAACTTTGGGATATTGTTACATACCATGAGAGGAGGAACCCTATTGATTTTGGGGTAAATCCGTTGAAGGTCAAGGTCACAGCCACAGGAAAACTTTAGAAAATTTCTTGAATTAGTGGTTTCCGGACCATAACTCAAAAACTTTTCAACCGATTTTATTGAAAATTTGGGATATTGTTACATACCATAAGAGGAGGAACCCTATCGATTTTGGGGTAAATCCGTTCAAGGTCAAGGTCACAGTGACAGAAAAGGGTTAGAAATTTCTTGAATTAGTGGTTTCCAGACCATAACTCAAAAAGTTTTCAACTGATTTAGATGAAACTTTAGGATATTGTTACATACCATAAGAGGAGGAACCCTATTGATTTTGGGGTAAATCCGTTCAAGGTCAAGGTCACAGCCACAGAAAAACTTTAGAAAATTTCTTGAATTAGTGGTTTCCGGACCATAACTCAAAAACTTTTCAACCGATTTTATTGAAAATTTGGGATATTGTTACATACCATAAGAGGAGGAACCCTATCGATTTTGGGGTAAATTCGTTCAAGGTCAAGGTCACAGTGACAGAAAAGGGTTAGAAAATTTCTTGAATTAGTGGTTTCCAGACCATAACTCAAAAAGTTTTCAACTGATTTTAATGAAACTTTAGGATATTGTTAAATACCATAAGAGGAGGAACCCTAATGATTTTGGGGTATATCTGTTCAAGGTCAAGGTCACAGCGACAGAAAAACATTTGAAATTTACTTTAAAAAGCACTTTCTGGTCAATTACTCAAAAAGTTGTCAACAGATTTTAATGAAACTTTGTAATGTTTTAACCAATTATAAGAGGAGAAACCCTATTGATTTTGGGGTAATTTCGTTCAAGGATCAAGGGCAGAGCAGCAGAAAAACATGGTTAAAGTTTTGGCATAATCATGATAATGTTGCAAACTACATTGTATATGGACGGTTGAATTCACAAAATTTTTCATGTGAGATTGAAAGGGGTTACTATTTATGGACAGTTGAATTTGCAAAAAAATTTATGCAAGATTGGAAGAGATTACTACTATCTGTTAACTATGAAGATTATAAGAGATGATGAAGTTGTTCCAATTTATATGGTAAGTCAATACTTTCATCTTTCTTAATTATCTAGTTTTGCTTTAGTAACATCTTTTGTACATGTATATCATTATTTGTATTTGCATGATGTACTATTAGTTTTCATAAATCACATGGCAATATTTCAAAGCAAATGTTTTTTATGCATTTTTAACCCCACAAAAAAGAAAATGAATATATTTGGTTCTATATTACAGTAATTCAAAAACATTTGGTTTGAAGAGGGTTTCAATACATTTCTTTAGTTGAGTAGTCAATTATTATCATCATTATATTTAATAACTTAAATAGCATATTTGAAGCAAAAAATCTTAATATGATTATCTTTTTTATTTGTTTCAAATTTTGTTTATATAATTGGAAGACGAGAAAAATAGCTTGTATCGAACCCCTTGCATGGCCCGCTTCCTCGTAGTATTGCCGGACATTTCACACTCAGTCATTGGTATGCTTCTCACTGGTGTATAACAACTTGGTCTAAAAATGTGTGCTTCCAGTTACCTCACCTGTATCTATTTCTACAAGGCAAACTGACCATTTTAAAATCTATATGGAAGGAAAAACACATATTTTTTTCTGGCTGTTTACCACCGGTGCTTATCATTAATTCATAATGTACGCATATGCTGCACAATTTATAATCCACATCTTCATATGATATTTAGTTATGCATCCTAATCAATCTCTCCAACTTTTTGCAAGACATATGTATATAATGCATATATAACACAATGCTACTAAATGTTGTAATATTCTCCCTTTAGACCTTCATACTTCTGCATGCTAACATATTGAGTTTGAAATGACTAAAGGGCCATGTTAGTATGCCCAGTGGCATGGCATCAGCTGCAGTGGCTGGGAAATTAAGTGTTAAAGTACTGATATTAGTGGATTTCAATTTTCGTGTATGTAAATTTTACTAAAGTTATTTCTGTAAGTTCTTTGAATTTGTGGTTAACAAAACGCAATGATACAAGTAATGAAATAAAATTTGTCTTTCAATTGAATTGTCTGGCTGTCCTATTGAAGAAAAGAATGAAAATTGCTTCCCCACGAAAATTGAAGACACTATCACAAGGGGGATGGAGTTGCGGCCCAGAAATGTTTTACCCACCCCATTCATATATATGCCTTCTAAAAAAGGAATTGCATCTACATGACCAATATATATATATATATATATATAAAGAGTCTAAAGGAAGCTACCAACCAGTCAACTTATTGAGTATCGGATCGACAAAACAATTGACGATGCAACATAAACAAAATAATATAAAAGTCTAAAGGATTATGCAACGATACAATAATGATGTTATAAATTATAAAGACAGATATTTCGACCAACAGATGGCCTTCATCAGTGTCAAAAATACACAACTTTACACTTTGAAAGATAAATGTAAACTGAGCTGTTAAATGGTGTCGTAAAAACAACTCACTACGATAAAGTTTGTTTATTATCGTCACTTGCGTATTTAAAACTCATTAATGAAATACGTCATCAATGTAGATCTTGAACTTTATCTGACAACAGAGGATTACAGACAGACTAAAAAGATGATTGATTGATTGATTGATTTAATGTTTTTTGTTTATTCCTTTCGGATGAAATGTGCAGAGTTCTTTTATCCAGAAGCTTTCCCTAGCCTCTCGTTCAGAGTCTCTCCAATCACAGTTATGTTCGATAATAAGTATTTTCATACTATCGAAATCATTGAGGCTGTGATCGGGTAACCTGAAGTGTTGGCTAACAGGCAGAAATACTTTTTTGGTCAAGTCACTTCGGTGTCCATTCAGTCGTTTGTGGAAAGGCTGTTTCGACTCCCCCACATATTGCAAGCCACAAACCGAGCATTCAAGAATGTAAATTACATTAGAGCTCTTACAGTTGACAGTAGAGAAGATTTTAAACTGTTTGTTTGTGACTTTGCTTGCAAATGTGGACGAGGACTGCATATGTTTACAACATTTACAGCGTTTGTCACCACACGACCGATTGGAACCCACAGAAGTGTAAGGTTTGGATATCTCTGCCCGTACCAACAAGTTACGGAGACTATTGGGTTGTTTGAATGCAACAACGGGAGGCTCTGGAAAGACTCTGGATAGTTTGGGATTTTTCTCAATGGATTTCCAGTGCTCACGAATGGTACTGAATGTGCTCTTGAGAGATGGGTGGAAAGTGAGCACACAAGGGGTACGTTTGTTTTTCTTTTTCTTTTTATATTGTAGTATGGCACTCCTCGGTATATCTTGTGCTTTCTTAAAACTGGCCTTGATGTTCTTATTTTTGTAACCCCTTCACCCCGTGCGGGGCCCGGGTGGCGAATAGGCCCGCAGCAGAGCCTAGCTTGTCGTAAGAGGCGACTAAGGGTCTTGGGATTCTGACGTCGGGTCAGTGCTCAGCCCACAGAGCGACCAAGTGTGTACCCTAGGTGGCAGAATAGGGTGGCCCTCGTCCGCGGGGGTTGTCAGGTCTATAATACGGAAACCCTGACCGCCGACCATAGTGGGCCAACGTGTGTGGAGAGTGCCACGCTTCATGCACGTAAAAGACCCCTTTGTGGACCGCCCAGTAGTGCACCACATAGGCTAAATTTTCCGCCCCTACCCACCTCTCCCCTTTTCCTGTGGTTCTTCAAAATTTACCGGTCCTTTGTGTCCCACCCCATTCCCATATTTCATTTATCATCATCATTTCATGTTCATTTTATCATCCTTTTCATGTTCATCGCCTGTAAATAACCTATATAGCGTTGCACGGGCGTAAAACACCAACTCACTCACTCACTCAATTGTAACCCCTTCTTTTCAAATGATTGTGTAGTTTGAGACTAGGTAAACTACACAATCATTTGAAAAGAAGGGGTTACAAAAATAAGAACATCAAGGCCAGTTTTAAGAAAGCACAAGATATACCGAGGAGTGCCCTACTACAATATAAAAAGAAAAAGAAAAACAAACGTACCCCTTGTGTGCTCACTTTCCACCCATCTCTCAAGAGCACATTCAGTACCATTCGTGAGCACTGGAAATCCATTGAGAAAAATCCCAAACTATCCAGAGTCTTTCCAGAGCCTCCCGTTGTTGCATTCAAACAACCCAATAGTCTCCGTAACTTGTTGGTACGGGCAGAGATATCCAAACCTTACACTTCTGTGGGTTCCAATCGGTCGTGTGGTGACAAACGCTGTAAATGTTGTAAACATATGCAGTCCTCGTCCACATTTGCAAGCAAAGTCACAAACAAACAGTTTAAAATCTTCTCTACTGTCAACTGTAAGAGCTCTAATGTAATTTACATTCTTGAATGCTCGGTTTGTGGCTTGCAATATGTGGGGGAGTCGAAACAGCCTTTCCACAAACGACTGAATGGACACCGAAGTGACTTGACCAAAAAAGTATTTCTGCCTGTTAGCCAACACTTCAGGTTACCCGATCACAGCCTCAATGATTTCGATAGTATGAAAATACTTATTATCGAACATAACTGTGATTGGAGAGACTCTGAACGAGAGGCTAGGGAAAGCTTCTGGATAAAAGAACTCTGCACATTTCATCCGAAAGGAATAAACAAAAAACATTAAATCAATCAATCAATCAATCAATCATCTTTTTAGTCTGTCTGTAATCCTCTGTTGTCAGATAAAGTTCAAGATCTACATTGATGACGTATTTCATTAATGAGTTTTAAATATGCAAGTGACGATAATAAACAAACTTTATCGTAGTGAGTTGTTTTTACGACACCATTTAACAGCTCAGTTTACATTTATCTTTCAAAGTGTAAAGTTGTGTATTTTTGACACTGATGAAGGCCATCTGTTGGTCGAAATATCTGTCTTTATAATTTATAACATCATTATTGTATCGTTGCATAATCCTTTAGACTTTTATATATATATATATATACATTTTTATATACCCGTATATATATTTGAAAAGTACACCTTATCATATATGAAATTTCCACCACTTTCACATATTGCGCACCTGGAAAGGTAGACCTTTTTGGGCCGCACATACACCCACCATGCACTTTCACAGTATTAGTCCAGATAACAAGCATATCCTCATCCTCGGAAACCCAGGGGTTCTTCATTTGCATACTCATTCATCACCCCTGGGTCCATTCGTATCAATTCCATCGTTTTAGACAGCTTTACAAATTTTCCTATCAAGCATTCTGATTGGACACATATTTTTGCGTTCTTTTCCCCTGATCTTGAACTTAACTACGTTGTAATAAAAAACAATATAAATCGTCCCTTAACAACATTGTTAAGCGACCAATCAGAAGGCTCGACTCAGAACTGTGATAAACGAAGGAATTGATACGTATGGACCCAGGGGTGATGAATGAGTATGCAAATGAAGAACCTCTGGGTTTCCGAGGATGGCATATCCTGAAAATACAATCAAATACTTTTTTCAGATAAGTAATATGGATTCGATCAAGAGACATTTATTAACTCTGCAAGAAACCTCACTGCAACTGACAGGCCTGGCATTCAAAATTACAAGAGAAAAGACATTATCAGAGGAAAGACTAAAGAAAATGACAGATTTGACAGATGTCATAGATGTGAAAATTAAAGATATAACCATGGAGTTATCTTCTATTGAAGAAAGTCAGAACAATGTGAAATGCCAAAATGAAGGGTTAAAGAAAGCCATAGCTACACAAAAAAGGAAAGCTGCAGAAGCCATCCTGGAAGCAGATATGGTTAAAGATCAAAATAAAAAGTTGAAAGAAGAAATGGTTGATAAAAGAAAACTACAAGAAGAGATTTCTACTCTTAGACAGGAACTTTCAAATACTCAGGAGGTGCTGGATGTTCTGAGTTTCCAGGAAGATTTCCCAGAATCTCAGACATCCACACCTGTAAAAGAGCAACAAAAAGAAGCTCAGAAATCCACAACCGTGCAAGAGACACAGGAAGAGGAAAACTAGAGACAATATTCTGAACTTTGTAATATCGATGAACAATGATGAGAGACATTCAATTATATTGAGTTGTAATAGGAGAGACAGTCATTTAATTATATTGAGTTGTCATACAAGAGACATATGATTATATTAGAGGAGAGACATTTAATTTTTTAATTATATTGAGTTGTCATATAAGAGACATATAATTATATTACAGGACAGACATTTAATTTTATGATGTTGATATAGGAAACATTTAATTATATTTAGTCGTTCTATTAGCATGATTAGACATATAAATAATATTACTGTCACTACATGTTAAATTTTTATTTGAAAATAATTTTTTTTTTTTTTTAGTTCTGACGATTGAAGATGCCAAAAACAAAGTTAAAATCCCCACAAACCAAAAGAAAGGAAGATAGGGAAAGAAAAAGACTCACCCAAACAGTAAGTGTTAAAGGACAAGATATGATAAGTGCTAAAGGATGAGTGGCAATAAGACCCATTATTGGCCCAAGATTTACCAAGAAATTAAAACTGAGCATACAGATGCCTTTTGTTGATGAAACATGGATAAATTGTTAGACTTAAAGAAAATGATAGGCTTGTGCCATATCAGTTAAGCTGTCATGCCAATCAGTTTACTCAAAAAACTATATATTAAAGAATTTGTCCTAATTTCATTGATTTTTGCTGATTTTCACACACTTTTTGGTCTGAAAGAAGGTGGGAGCATCAAAACAACAGCTTCATACTTGGCGATATTTTCACAGCTGTTAAGTACAATAAAATGAAGGTCAAGTACAATTTTCAGGGTGATTCTAAAAATACAATACATGTACCACTATATAAATTTCCAAATTTTGACTGCTGTAATGTTACTAAAAACAACTTTTTTAAATTCAGGTCACTGAAGATGATGCATTACATGCTGCATCCCAACAAACACCAAGACCACAGACTTCAAACTCTATGGTAAATGTATATCTTACTTAATACTCGAAGCAAATTCCTACCATTTAAAGTCCATCTATCCACCCCTGAATTTTTCCAGATGATAACTTGAAAACGTGTCAAGGAATTTGAATGATATTTTGCACAACTGTTAAGTACAATAAAATGAAGGTCAAGTTCAATTTAAAATTTTTGATATTTTGACTGCTGTAATTTACTAATAAAACTTTTTTAAATTCAGGTCACTGAAGATGATGGATTACATGCTGCATCCCAACAAACACCAAGACCACAGACTTCAACCTCTATGGTACATGTATATTCTAGTTAAAACATTATACACCAGAAAAATTGCAAATATACACTCAAAGCAAATTCTTACCGTGAATATTTTTTCTGTAAGATCATAAAGCCTGCATTTTACTGCACAACTGACAAATTACATGTAAGAACAATAACAAAGTTTAAAAAGGGGGTCTATCTGTGACTATTTCAGGACTGGATTTGAATTATATGCATCTTATTTAGACCATGGACCAATTGCAGAACCGCGAGCAGTGCCAAATGGCCTCGTTGAAGGCTGCTGGCGGTTGTCCATTGTGGTTTTTCTAAATTGCCGTTTAATTGTGGGCTGTGTCGCATACACTTATTCCACATCTCTTTATTTTCACCTACAAATACTTCATAAAACATGGCAAATACATTGGTTTATTTGAATATCTTTTTGTACACAAAATGATAAGTTCTTCTTTATAATCTTAAAGTTTATACAATCATTTAAAACTGTTTTGATTCTTTGCTTGTAAAAGTCACAAACAAAGTTCTAATTGTATCTATATATTTTTATTTTCATTTTTGTAGGAGATATCCATATATGACACCAGCAGGAACACACTTCCACCACTAAATACACTTGGGATTTCCACATCTTCGTTGATGCATAATGGTGAACTTTCAATAGTGATATTGGACTATGCATCTGCTGTTCTATCGAAGCAATTCAATATAACAAATGGACTAATTCCACCATCTACAATTCAATATCAGCATATACGAGGAGCAAGATTACCAGACCATCAACAAGTACGACCTGGAGTTGAGGCTGTACAAATACACTATACAAATGCTCACTATGTCACCTCACATCAGAATCCTGTGACAGGTACAATAACTGTGTATGACTCACTTTATAATCCAAACCGTGTCAAAAGCATGGAAAGACAATTGCGAAGTGTTTATGCATCACTTAGAAGAAAAAGAATATCTGACATTCAATACATTATACCTCAATCACAGCATGCAACATCTGATTGTGGTGCTTTTGCCATAGCAAATGCCTATCTACTTCTTTCTAGTATTCAGCCACAATCCATTAATTTACAACAACCACTACTAAGGATGCATATACTGAGATCATTGACAGCACAGTTTTTTTCTTCCTTTTCCAAGTTACACTTCACGTGCTGAATACCATAAACAATATAAGAAAAAACAACGTGAAAATGCCTCTTTCACATCTAATGAGAATTTCATCAGAAATAAGTCACGCAGATTGAACCGTCAAGATGAAGACTACAAATCTGAAGAAAATACAAAAAGGAACAACACACGAGGATTAAAACGTCAAGATGAAGTCTTCAAATCGGACGAAAATACAAAAAGGAATAAGACACTTGGTTTGAAGCGTCAGGATCCAAAATACAAAGCTGATGAAAATGCAAAAAGAAATAAGACACGAGGATTAAAACGTCAAGATGAAGTCTTCCAATCGGACGAAAATGCAAAAAGGAATAAGACACGAGGATTAAAACGTCAAGATGAAGTCTTCAAATCTGATGAAAATACAAAAAGGAATAGGACACGAGGATTAAAACGTCAAGATGAAGTCTTCAAATCTGATGAAAATACAAAAAGGAATAGGACACGAGGATTAAAACGTCAAGATGAAGTCTTCAAAGCTGATGAAAATACAAAAAGGAATAAGACACGAGGATTAAAACGTGAAGATGAAGTCTTCAAATCTGACGAAAATACGAAGAACAGTAAGAGACGAGGAAACAAGCGCAAAAACTTAGATTTCAGAACAAATGAAAACTGCCAACGAAACAAAAGTCGCAAAAAATTGAGAAGAGATCCTTTATATAAAACAGTTGAAAATCAGAAAAGGAGAAAGAAAAGAAAAGAGAGCAATCTAATTTCCAAATTGAAAAATAAATTCAGATTATCTACTAACAGACGCAATATAACCTTTACACTACCAATCATTCAACAGTTAATGTATGACCTATGCAAGAAAGGTGATGAATATATTTGTACTTCTTGTAACCAAACCTTCTATCAGCATAGTGTTTATCTAGTTTCAAAGGACACATACTTGAAACATAATGTGCCAGAAGAAATAATTTTTAATTGTCTTACAGGAAAATTAAGTGCATGTTCCTCAGAATGGATTTGCAAGACTTGTCACAAATATTTACTGCTAAAAAAAATTCCACCTATGTCTAAATATAATGGATTTTACTTTCCTGAATATCCACCAATTATTCAGACATTAAACCCTACTCCTACTGAGGAAAGATGTTGTAGTCTGAGAATTCCATTTATGCAAATTAAAGAGTTAGGAATAGGAAAGCAATATGGAATTTTTGGAAATACAGTCAATGTGCCTATGAATCCAGCTGAAGTTGTTTCAGCATTACCAAGACGTCTAAATGAGACTGCAACTATTCAGCTTCAATTTATGAGGAAAACTTGCTACAAAAGACCATACATTCATGAGACAATACGACCAAAGGTTATATTTGATATCACAAAACATTTCATTCAGACTAGTGATCTCTACAAGGAAGAAAAAGTTCAATTAAATGAGGATTGGTTGGCAGATTTTCATAATGATGAAGAGGTTAACTTTATTACATCAGATACTGTATCTGAACTACAATCTAAGGATAGTGAAAATGCACCAGTTCAGGAACAACCATCAACAACCAACGATCCATTCGAACTCAGTTCCCAACAATCTCACATGCAAGAACTACCACAAGAAGGACTTTCTCAAAGTGACAATACACAAGATCAACAACAAAAATTGAAATCAAATTCTGATTCCAACGTTCAGAAACAACCGATCAATGTTAGAGACTGATACAAATTCTGAAGATGACTGGGAAGAAATACCAGAAGAAGAACGTGCTGCTGGAAACTGTGATACATTGTTAAATCATAATGACTTCTCTGACGATGGGAAACATGCATTAAAACTTGCACCTGGAGAAGCATCTCATCCTGTCAGTCTGTTCTTCGATGAACATGCAGAAGAAAAATCATTTCCAATATTATACTGTGGGCAAAAAAAGCCTGAGCATCCCATAAAAGTTACTTATGCTACTGAATGCAAAGCCCACATTCGAAATGCAGATAGAAGATTTTCTACTTCAACTCCGAATATCTTCTTTAAATTAAAAAAACTTCAAACACAGCAAGTACAAAATTCCATTACAGTTGCATTGAGAAAACGTAAAGAATCTAAAATATATACAGCACAAGAGATTTTAGATGATGATAATGTGAACCTAATGATTTCAAAGAATGAAGGCTTTAAAATTTTGCGTTCTTTGAGATCCAGCCCAGCATATTTTCAAGAAAAGCAAAAGGATCTTTTTGCAATGATACGAACACTTGGTATTCCTACCTTTTTTGCCACATTCTCAGCAGCCGAGACAAAATGGACTGATCTACTGTCATTGCTATATAAAAAAGTGCATGGACCGGAACCTTCTGAAAAACAACTTTCTGAACTCACATTCATGGAAAAATGCTCTTTGATTCAAAAAGATCCAGTAACATGTGCAAGACATTTCCACTTCAGAACACACTTCTTCTTCAACAATATTCTTGGTACTTCTTTGTCTCCGCTAGGAACTTTAAAAGACTACTACTACCGTGTAGAATTTCAGAACAGGGGATCACCTCATTTACACTGCCTCTTCTGGATTGAAAATGCGCCAGTTTATGAACTATCGGAGGAGGAAGAAGTCATTGCTTTCATTGATAAGTATATAACATGTTCAAGGACTACAAATACGGAAGCAGATGACTTGTCGTATTTGCAAACCCACAAACATACCATAAGTTGCAGACCAAAACAACGTAAAGAGTGTCGATTCGGATTTCCTATCCCACCTCTAAGGAAAACTCTTATTCTGAATCCCTTACCGAAAGATATTACTAAGTCTGAAATCGCTCAACACAAAAGTAATTTCAACACCATTAAGAAAATCTTAAATGATAAGACTGTAGATCTAAACGGTTTGACATTTGACGAGTTTCTGCAAAAATGTCAGTTAGATGAGGAAACTTACATAATGGCATTACGCTCATCAATTTCCAGGAATCAAGTTTTTTTGAAAAGGGAACCATCACAGGTTAGAGTTAATGGCTACAATCCAGGTGTATGGCAAGCTAACACTGATCTACAGTTTATTTTGGATCCTTGGGCAGTCTGTGTATACATTGCCTCATATCTTATGAAATCTCAGAGAGGTATTAGTAAATTGTTGCAAAAAGCATCAGATGAAGCAAAAAGAGGAAATATGTCTGTACGGCAACAATTGAAATTCGTAGGAAATAAATTTCTCAATCATTGTGAAATAAGTGCACAGGAATCCATATATCTCCTCCTCCAAATGCCTCTCACACAAAGCAGTCGTAGTGTCATGTTCGTAAACACTTCAGAACCTGAGAATAGGACTCGCATTCTTAAACCAGCACACATTCTGAGATCACTCCCGAAAGACAGTACTGACATATTATGTGATGGAATTCTTCAACACTATGCACAGCGACCAAATGTCTTATAACACTTAACACTTGCAGAATTTTCATCACAGTATGACATACGTTCCTACAAACATCCACCAGATGTAGAAGTCATTGATAATACCGACAACACTGTTGAAGATGTTCAACCAGGAACACAAATACCATTATCAAATGGTGATAAATATTTGATCAAAAAACATCAGGAAAAAATCTTGAGAACTGTAAGATTCAATATAAAAAAAGATGACGAAAACTATTATAGAGAGCAACTTTTATTGTATCATCCCTGGAATTCAGAGAAGGAAATTAAAGGAACATCACAAACTTTCAAAGAAGAATTCTTAAAACATCAGACATCAATACTAAACATAAGACAATCGTTTGACAAAATTGGAAGTGAACTTGAAGAGATTATGGAAACTGTAAATGAAGAATTAGTTGAGGAAGCAATGGATCAGATTGCTCCTAATGACCGTCAAGAAGAGGAAGATGCTAATGCAAATACAGAGTTTTCATCTGACTTTCCTGATTTAATAATGCCGGAAAACCTCCAGGAAAATGATGCATTTGCATTCACAGAAAGTGGTGGATCATCTAACACACAGACAGTCATACCTAATAGGTTGTCAGATCAAGAGTACTACAACCTCATGCAATCACTTAACATTCAACAACAGATGTTTGTGCAACATGTCACATTCTTAGTAAAAACAAACAAGCTTCCATTCCATATATTTTTATCTGGTGGTGCGGGTGTCGGGAAATCACACACAATTAAAGCCATTTTCCAATCTTTGGTCAAATTTTATAACTCTATTCCTGGAAATAACCCAGATCATGAAAAGATATTCATTGCTGCTCCAACTGGTCGAGCAGCATACAATGTCCATGGAAACACTGTTCATTCTCTGTTTGGAATACCACCCAATAAGTCTCTAAAAAAGTACCAGAAATTGTCTTACAGTAAACTTAACACACTAAGGATGATTTTGTCTGAAATGGTGTTGTTGATAATCGACGAAGTATCGATGGTTGGCTCAAACATGCTTAACTTCTTAGATCAACGACTACAGGAAATCTTTGATTCAAGCGAATCTTTTGGAAATGTATCTGTGCTTTTTGTTGGTGATTTATTCCAACTACGTCCAGTTGGAGATAAGTGGATATTTTACGTCCCAGAAAATCCCTATGGTAATCTAGCATCTTCTTTCTGGACAGACCATGTGCAAATGTTTGAATTGACTCGTATCATGCGACAGAAAAATGTTGATTATGCACAAATGTTAAACCGAATAAGGGAGGCAAAACATACGCAAGATGATATCCAACAACTGCAAGCAAGAATAGTGAAGGACATTCATATACAGCCAACTTACCCTCACCTTTTCACTCAAAACAAATTAGTTGATCAGTATAACCAAACTATATTAGGAACATTGAATACACCAACGATAATTTCCACAGCTAAAGATAGTGTGCAAGGGCAGGTTACAAAATCCAGACGATCTCAACTTTTACAAGAAGTCAAGGAATACCCATCCCAGTTAGCACAAAATTTAGTTTATTCTCTGATGTTGAAAGTTAGTGCTCAATACATGATTATACACAATGTTGATACTTCAGATGGTCTTACAAATGGAGTTCCATGTGTTTTAAAATCCTTCGAGTGTCATCCATCTGGAGAACCTTATCTTCTTTGGGTGCAATTTGAGGACAAAAAAATAGGAGAAAAACTTAAAGGTAAACTGCAACACCTTTATCTCAGTGGCATAAATAGAAATTGGGTTCCCATCTTGAAAATAACCAAACAGTTTGACATAAAACATGAAAGTGCTTCAGTATCTCGAGAACAATTTCCTGTAAAACCATGCTTTGGTATGACAATACACAAATCTCAAGGTGCAACAATACCTGGCGTTGTCATCTCGTTTAAACACTGTTTTGCACCACACACAGTGTATGTGGCAGTTAGTAGGTCAACAGACATCAATGATGTTTACATATTGGATTTCAAAGAATCACAGATAAAGGTAGATGAAGATGTTGTTAAAGAAATGAATAGACTTAGACAAAACCCATTATTACAGTTGCCTCTTCCACCAATTCATGATGATTCTTCTTTTATAGTTATGTTGAACAATAGCCGAAGCCTACATGACCACATTCTAAGTTTAAAAGCATGTAGTGTACTCAGTAGTGCTCAAGTGTTAGTCATTCAAGAAACATTTTTGAAAGATGGAGATGCAGATTCTGATTATGAAATTAATGACTTAAGCATTTGTCATAGAATTGACAAATCTACTACTGGTAATAGACGTCACGGTGGATCTGCTATTTTGAAACAGTCTAATATAAACTACACAAGAATTTGTTCTTCCAAGACAAATGCCATTGAAATGCTATTTGGAAAAATGCAGTCATTTTCAATACTGTCGGTATACAAACCTCCAAGGGTGCATATCAATTTACTTATTGATCAACTGCAAGGACTTGCCAATGTCTATCCACCTCATCTTTTTGAAAAATTTGTGTTAATTGGAGACATTAACCTTGATATACTTACGCCCTCACAAGAATTTAACCTTTTCAAAAACTTTGTTGAGAATACTTTCGGGCTACACCCTGCCATCAATCAAGAGACAACAAACTATCATTCCTGTTTGGATCATATTTATTCAAATTTTTGTATTCGCAACTGTGGAGTTCAAGAAGCATATTGGTCAGATCACAAGATTGTTTGGGCAGATTTGCAATTATAGATTATAGATTTGAAAAATACAGTAGTGTGAGTTTTTTAATTATCATGTTTATTCCATCCTCGGAAACCCAGGGGTTCTTCATTTGCATACTCATTCATCACCCCTGGGTCCATACGTATCAATTCCTTCGTTTTACACAGTTCTGAGTCGAGCCTTCTGATTGGTCCCTTAACAATGTTGTTAAGGGACGATTTATATTGTTTTTTATTACAACTTAGTAAAGTTCAAGATCAGGGGAAAAGAACGCACAAATATGTGTCCAATCAGAATGCTTGATAGGAAAATTTGTAAAGCTGTCTAAAACGATGGAATTGATACGAATGGACCCAGGGGTGATGAATGAGTGTGCGAATGAAGAACCCCTGGGTTTCCGAGGATGATATATTGTATGGTTTGCTTATTCTGTTTTTCTTATTATGACCCTGCATCAAAGATGTGACACCTTATAGTTTTCACTTTGCCTGTCTCTCTGTACAAAACTCAAAAACTACATCAAGAACATATCTGAAATTTTACACAATAGTTCCATACTGTTTAGAGGATTCACATATTCATATTTTCTGCAACTTTGAAAATTTGATGATAAAGCTTACATTTTTCCTGCTGAAAACATTCCTCAATTTGTCTCCATTTTACATGTAATGCCTATAATAATAAATTATGCTAATTCTTAAAATGAAGACAAGGAAAGTTTTGGATAATAAAATACGGCAACTCGGCTTTTGCACCCATGTGCATATTGATTTTATTTCATAATGTCATATAATTTACCATCCTCGGAAACCCAGGGGTTCTTCATTTGCATACTCATTCATCACCCCTGGGTCCATTCGTATCAATTCCATCGTTTTAGACAGCTTTACAAATTTTCCTATCAAGCATTCTGATTGGACACATATTTTTGCGTTCTTTTCCCCTGATCTTGAACTTAACTTCGTTGTAATAAAAAACAATATAAATCGTCCCTTAACAACATTGTTAAGCGACCAATCAGAAGGCTCGACTCAGAACTGTGTAAAACGAAGGAATTGATACGTATGGACACAGGGGTGATGAATGAGTATGCAAATGAAGAACCCCTGGGTTTCCGAGGATGATAATTTACTAAACTATTCTATTTTCATTCTAATTTTAACATGTATGGCTGTGCTTCAATGTCACAAAGCTGTGTAGTGACATTGGCATACCAGTTCTATAGTTAAATCAAAGCGCTAAAGCGTTAAAAGGCAGAGCTAAATATTAGCATTAAAATAAAGAACGATCTGTGTTTCATCACCTTGAAACATAGCACATCAGTTTTGTTTGTTTCCTCCGCACACTTACACATTTGTTAAGAAATCTGTAATTAAGCTCCGCCCACTTGATCAAAGGTCAACGAGTATTGATACACGATATGTAGTGCACATTTATATCGCATTTATGTTGGGGTATAAATATGTACCTCTTATTTCAGACAATCCGTATAACATTTAAAATACAATAAACGATTAATGTTCTGTAATAGATCCTCTGGTAGCAATATTGACTGACCGATTTACCCAGTTTAGACGAAATAAAACACGAAAATCAGATAGCTATATGACTCTAACCATCCTCGGAAACCCAGAGGTTCTTCATTTGCATACTCATTCATCACCCCTGGGTCCATACGTATCAATTCCTTCGTTTATCACAGTTCTGAGTCGAGCCTTCTGATTGGTCGCTTAACAATGTTGTTAAGGGACGATTTATATTGTTTTTTATTACAACGTAGTTAAGTTCAAGATCAGGGGAAAAGAACGCAAAAATATGTGTCCAATCAGAATGCTTGATAGGAAAATTTGTAAAGCTGTCTTAAAACGATGGAATTGATACGAATGGACCCAGGGGTGATGAATGAGTATGCAAATGAAGAACCCCTGGGTTTCCGAGGATGGACTCTAACAGGCTCTGCCTAAACATGATGTGGCATTTTTAAAAAGAACTATTGATTTGAGGGTATAATGTTCATGAAGTCTGATTAAGATAGAGCCCATGAACTCATAAAAGCTACAACAAACCTTTTTGCCTTTATATACCTTATTGAGAGCTATTATGAGCCCAGGGGCTGTATTTTAAACAGACTTGTATAATATTATTTTTCATCTGTTTGAACAATACTTATTCATTTTTGAAATTAACTTCTCTAATAAAAGAACTTATAGTGTGGATATCATTAAACTTTTTTTACCTAGTATTATAAATTTCATACCTTTGTTGCATTTCAGCAATGATATTTTCTATCAATTGATGCCCCTTCTCAGCTAAATCCTTCATTTTCTTGCCAGCCAAAAGAATGCTCTCTTCACCAATTATCTTGCTACTGACACTTGTCACCTCCTTTCCAATCCTTTTCACACATACGACCATTTCATAGGACATAACTATTAAAAAGTATAAATATTATAAATGTTATCAATTTTTGTTGTTCTCATAGAGTTCCAATATAATTTAAACAATTAATAGGAAGTTTGCAAAAAAATCTGTTTACCCATTCTATTGGACTTTCTAAGGCACTTGGCAAAAATGTTCTCTTTAACATTTAAAGGAAATATTTACAAGAAAACTCATGAATCCGCTACAAGTTGATCTACTCGGAAATGTTATATAAAAATGTTACGAATCCGCTAAAAAATTATCAACCTGGAAATGTTAAAAAAAATAATGTTATGAACCCGAAAAAATTGATCAAACCGGATATATGACAAAATAATGTTATGAACTTGATGAAAGTTGAACAACCCGGAAATATTATTAAATAATGTTCATGAACCCGATAAAAATTGATAAACCAGTTTATATTTCAAAATAATGTTATGAATCCGCTAAAAGTTGATCAACTCGGAAATATTTAATAAAAATGTTATGAATCCGCTAAAATTTATCAACCTGGAAATGTTAAAAAATAATGTTATGAACCCTCAAAAAGTTGATGAACCCGGAAATAAGTGTAAAGACTATCACCTTATTAAAATCTCTAATGGATATCGAGTAACTCTAATTACGCAATATACAAATTAATATGTCTTGACCTTATCCGGTCAGAAATGCTCTCTGCCAAAGTTTACTTAATTTTCTAAATTACAATACTAAAAGTCAGGTACGCCACAAGGTTAAAAGGTAAAATCGAATTATAAATACACAAAAACATATCACTTAAAGTCAAATATAAAACGATAGAGGGGCCCGAGTACTTTCGGTCAAAAGACTTTCTTCAGCGAAATAAAAACTGGGAGAAAAAGAGAGAAACACCCGCACAATACAAAGGCAAGGACAAGACTGTCTTGTCTCAAGTTTGTATTTGTTTGTCAAAAAAAAAACGACAGTGTTAATGACAGTCTTGTCCTTGTCTTTTTCAAATTTTTGATCCAAGCTGCTGCTAAATCATCTGATTGATGAACACCATCTATTAACTTTGAATAAAAATATCTAACATTTGTACGAGATATTCTATGGACATATGAATGTAAAAATGGTGTTATTAGATGTGTCTTTTTGTTTTGGTCTAAAATGAAATGGTTTATAACTTGTATAGTGTCATTTAAAAATTCTTGCATTTGTTCATATCGATTTCTGAAGTATAATTGACACGTTTTTCTTTGTTTTAGACGAAGCATGTTCCAAGTTTGTAAATGCATCGTTGTAACAGGTACAAAAATAACAATAGTTTATAGATTCTAACATGGTTTTAATAGTTTGAATTTTCCCTTGAATGTCTGATATTTTCTCTTTAATTTCTTCTTTACAGGTGGGAAAGGTATTCTCTTCAAAATTTTGACTATAAACTTGATGGCGATCACAGATGTCTGGGATACCAGCCATTAAATACACATCGAACAAAAAAAAGACTACCTCAAGAGGTAGTCTTAAAAAAGATCGATGTTCTTTGAATCGATTCAATTATAGATCGATCTTTATTTTCACAAGTGTAAACGGGGTCTAAGATAAACATGACAATTTATTCATGTACCTTACCCATTTCTGCATGAATTTGCATGAACATTCTGATTTTTTTAACAGAGTTACTGTCAAAGATCATATTTAAAGAAATGGAGGAGGTTAGAAAATGAGGTAGAGCAATTTGTACAGAATACAAGCTGTAGTGATGAGGAAGTGCAAGAAGCAATCATGGAGGTTGAAGGTTCTCCATACTCCTCTTCAAATGAATTACAAGCAATGCCTTTAGAGCATGATAACAACTAGAATGAACCAGGTGATATGCCAGATTTTTATTTAGACAGCAGTACTGATGAAGAGACCTTCAACTCTGATAATGATGTAGATGTGAATGATGATACGCTTTGTCAAGATATAGCATCTTGGGCTACTAAACATACAAATACACGGGGTGCTGTGAATGATTTGTTAGATATTTTTCGCAAACATGGTCATAGGGTGCCGAAAGATTCAAGAATTTGACTTAAAATTCCTCGCCACATTGAAACCACTGAAAAATGTGGTGGTAGTTACTTTTATGTAGGAATAGAAAGTGGAATATACAAAGTGATTTCAGGCAATTTTAATCATTTTCTTGGAGAAAACCAGCCAAGGGAAATAGCATTAACATTTAACATTGATGGAGTTCCACTCTTTAAGTCATCTAACACTACATTTTGGCCTATTTTGTGTTCTGTCAACAATTTTGAGCCATTCATTGTTGCATTATTTTCCGGAAACAAGAAGCCTAATTCTCTAAATGATTACTTATCTGAATTCCTTGCTGAATTGAAAAATTTAATAGAAAATAGACTAACTTATGATGAGAGGGTCCAGTTTGCTGTTAGGGTAAAGGCATTTGTATGTGACGCCCCAGCTAGTTCATTTTTTGAAATGTACTATTGCACACAACAGTTATTTCAGTTGTGAAAGATGTACCATCAAAGGTACTTGGAATGGAAGAGTAGTATTCAATATAACAGACAGTCAAAATCTATCACCACCACGTACAGAAGAAAAGTTCAATCATTTTGAATACAAAAATCATCAGACGTCATTGTCCCCATTAGTTGATGCTGGCTTGTCTTGCATCAAGTCCTTTCCACTTGACTTTATGCACTTGATCTGTTTAGGAGTTGTAAAAAGAATTATTTTGTTTTTGAAACAGGGCCCAAGAGATTGCAAGCTTTCACAACAACAGTTGAATGTAATATCTGAACGACTTTTAAATTTTCATGGAAAAATGCCTAGAGAATTTGTTAGACAACCCCGTTCCATTGCAGAATATGATAAATGGAAGGCTTCTGAATTCAGACAATTTGTTTTGTACTCTGGTCCAATTGTTTTGAAAGGTATTGTAACAAGTAGGCTGTACAACAACTTCCTCTCTTAAACTGTTGCTGTATCTATTTATTTAGACTCTGTACAGGAAACTCGATCAGCATATTGTGAGTATGCAAAGCAACTCATGTTGTATTTTGTTCAGACTTCCACAGAAATGTATGGTGATACAGTGAAAACTGTCCAAACCGAATTCACATCAAACCGTTAGTTAGTTAGTTAGTTATTGCTTTACTCCAAAGCTGCTCGATTTCGGCTATATCCGGGAGATGAACATGAAAGTGGTGATTCAATGAACATGAAATACAAATGACAACAAAGTTCCAGACAATAAATTTTGCTACGCCTGACGCGCGTTTCGTCTATTCAAGACTCATCAGAGGCGCTCTACCAAAAATATTGAAAATGCCAAACACTGTATGAATATGAAGAGCATAGAACAGTATAACCAAAAATACCAAACTGGGGAACCAAATTATTACTAAGATATTCAACCTATGTCTGGGGTAGGAAGAACCTTAGGGTTTAGACAATTTTGAAATTTAGGCGGATAATTTAAAGCTTTGATGTATTCTCCAACTCAAAAGTGTTGGTGCCGGAGCGGGCTAACCTCGGGGAATTTAAACTCCACCAGCAGTGCTAACCTTCACGTGGGTTTGAAATACAAATGACAACAAAGTTCCAGACAATAAATTTTGCTACGCCTGACGCGCGTTTCGTCTATTCAAGACTCATCAGAGGCGCTCTACCAAAAATATTGAAAATGCCAAACACTGTATGAATATGAAGAGCATAGAACAGTATAACCAAAAATACCAAACTGGGGAACCAAATTATTACTAAGATATTCAACCTATGTCTGGGGTAGGAAGAACCTTAGGGTTTAGACAATTTTGAAATTTAGACGGATAATTTAAAGCTTTGATGTATTCTCCAACTCAAAAGTGTTGGTGCCGGAGCGATGATGATGAAGTGGAGGAAACGGGGACACAAGGCCAATCGGGTAGGAGAGTTTAGACTGCCACTGGAAAAAGGAGTGATGGGTAGAGACGGGAAATTTAGCCTCCTGCATGGGGATCCTACGGGTCCTACTCTTACCGAGACCTGCAGCAGGGTTCTTTAACGTGCGAGGAACGTGGCATTTTTCCCAACACGGTGCACCACTGGTTTGCGGTCAGGTTTTCCGCATTATCGCCTGACGACCCCGCATCTCTCGATGTCAGGGCTGCCCCATTCAACCACCTGGGGCACACATCCCAGTCGCTTTGTGCGCAAAGCGGCCTGACCCCGATGTCAGGTTTCTGAGCGCTCTTTAGTGGACTTTTACCGACAAGCTTAGCGCTGCTGCGGGCCTATTCGCCTCCCGGGCCCCGCACGGGATGCTCAAGTTGTTAAAAGACTTCATGAGATAGAAAAGACAGAAACAAGAAAAACTCATCCTCGGAAACCCAGGGGTTCTTCATTCGCACACTCATTCATCACCCCTGGGTCCATTCGTATCAATTCCATCGTTTTAGACAGCTTTACAAATTTTCCTATCAAGCATTCTGATTGGACACATATTTGTGCGTTCTTTTCCCCTGATCTTGAACTTTACTAAGTTGTAATAAAAAACAATATAAATCGTCCCTTAACAACATTGTTAAGGGACCAATCAGAAGGCTCGACTCAGAACTGTGTAAAACGAAGGAATTGATACGTATGGACCCAGGGGTGATGAATGAGTATGCAAATGAAGAACCCCTGGGTTTCCGAGGATGGAAAAACTATGACTCAAAAAACATTCTTTGTTTCAACAAAGAAAAAAGATGGATGCTTCCTGTTGAAAAATCACAGTATTGCATTTGTTAAAGAAAGATGCCCAGGTCGAAAATATGTGTGTGATGTGGTCAGGCAAAGATATCTGTATAATTTTTTTCTAGAACCATGCGATTCAAAGCCAATCAACATAACTATTGCAAGAGACATAAGGAGACACACAAATCAAGTCCAGTTAGAGCACAATGATTTTCAGCGAAAAGTCGTGTGCTTACCATATCAAGGAGGGCATGTTCTAATGCCTATGTTGCATGGAATTGAGAAACGTAAGTTATTAACAAAAATAATAATACGTTCTGCATCATAGATAGCAAATGCATGTATGTTTTAAGAGTGCAGTTTGCCTTGCTTCTGTTTTGTTATTTTAAATTAACAGCTTGAATTTGTTAATTTAGTCATTGTTAAATTTCCTGTGATTAATTGCGTCAAAGGTTTGATATGTATCCAAATTGTACAATCTACTAGTTATTTTCCCCGACACATTGAACAGGTGAATGCAAAAATTTTAAATGTGAGGGCATGCAATTGATTAAAATTTTCTAGGACCTCTTGTTTCCTACAGTGTCTAACTAACTTTTCCTGTCAAACACGAGGGTGTATGCCCTGCAATAAGGTTCAAAATTAGCTTTTGCCTACATGTACATGTTTTAAAAAAAAAATATCAGTTTTATTGGATTTCAGTTTGCATAGGATTTATATTGTCAACAGAACATAATACACATGTAATTAATATACCTGTTAATGGGTTATTTACAATTTGATTAAATTGTGGAAGCTTTCTGATGACTAAAATAACCCAGTTTACAGTTACTCGTTTTGAAGTTATATAATCACTCATTTGTATACTTTATATTTTCAGACTGACAAGTGGTGTAAAGCAGTGTGGATAGAGAGAGGAAAAGAAGTAGAGGGTGTTATTCCATCAAACTGGGTCACTGAAGATTGTATTTTCTGGCCAAACAATATTAATGCGCAAAAGGCACATGATGAGCGGCGTCCACCAAAAGACAACTGGTTTAAGTTTAAACTGGTAAAGGCCAAGTGTTTATCAGGTAACTAAAATTGTTCAGTGTTTCTATTAGGTTGCCCACAATAGTCCTTTTTAGAAACTCTTTTCTGGACGTGCGGATCCGGAACATCTTGTAACTATTACTACAGGTTTTCGACTTCCTGGTAGGCCTGGCCATTGAAAATTGAAATTAACCAAAATCGTCAACTTGTAAAAAAATATTTCAAATATGCCTCCCAAAGTTTTAAACTAACGTTAACATCTAAGACTTCACTTTTTATCAGTTGATTTGAATCAGGGAGTTGAAATTACGCCAAAAAAGGATAGGGATAAATTGATGTTTTCCTTAGCTCAAATTTGTTCACATCATGTGGCCGACCCAATAAAGGAAACTAATCTTGCAAAATGAAAATAAAATAAGCAGAGGCACCAAAGGGGCATTCGAGTGTCAAAAGTCCGAAAAGGCAACGACAAAACCGGTAAACATGAACAAGAACAGCACAAGGAAACACAAAACATAAAAACAACCGAACAGAAATCAACAACGCGAACTCAAGTCGTAACAAAAGTGAACTCGGGTGCTCCGGAAGAGTAAGCGGTTCCTGCCTGCTATAGCACACCCGCCGCGCTGCCAACTTCCAATTCAGTGTGTCAAATCCGGTAAAGGAAGACAAAACAAAACCCTATGACAAACCGACATCTGCACTCATCTGCGAGATAGAAATCCCATATTTATCTATGAGTACATGGTGTCTACCGTAAAATTTCTTGAGTGAAGACAGCAACCGAGGAGCAACATAACCCTGTGTTAGCAATTTCTGTGTCAAACGTGACGCTCGAAATCTGAATTCCAGATGACTTTTTAAAAAGGGCTATAGGACTTAATTCATGTTCAAGGTTTTTTCTCTTTATATTATTTATTAAAGAAAAAAAGTGGCATATTTTAAGTGGTAGATTTTGTCCATATTTTCCCGTGAGGTCTGGTGGACCAGCACATTTTTAGAAACTGAGATATAAGTATTCTTTTATGTGTATTTTTTATTCTAAAAGGGAACTCGGGACACCACTGCTGAAGAAATCGAAGAAGAAAACGAGGACAAAGAAAAAAGAAAGGCCAAGAAAAAAAAATGATGATTTTGTAACAGGTACTTTAATGTTGTTAATTGATGATTTTAAAGAAACATACCATTATTTTCACTGCCAAAGATTGCAATTATAAAGTAGCTTTCTATAAACATGATAAATAAATCCATAAAAATTTAGTTTAGTACAAAAAGCTCTATTCTTGGAGGGGACTAAATTTTTTTCTAGAACAGCCACATTCCTTGTAAATATTTTAGGACTTATAAATTTGTCATGACTATACTAAAACAAAGCTGTAATTAAAATTCCATTTTTATTTGGTAATACATTGTACCATAGTATTAACTATTTGTTAATAGAATATACAGATAGTTCAGAACTTAATAAGACGGGACATTAAGCAAACAACAATCAATCAATCAGAACTTAATAATTGGAAAACATTTTTTATTCTCCATCTACAAAAAAAAGCTATGATAGCTGTGGTGAGGGGTGTATCCGTCAGAGTATAGACTGTAGCTGGTTTTAATTTGTGGGGTTGATGGCCCTTGTCTCCCTTGTGATCTGACTTTTGATGATTTATAAATGTCAAAATTAAACTATTAAACTATGTACACCTGGCCGGAGGGTGAAATTAAGCCCCGTACGTGCAATACCAATGGATGGATGTTTGGTGCCGATTGTTTTGATAAGGAAACCCAAAAAGGCTTTGTCAAATACTGTAAGAAACCATGGAAAGAGTTGGATGATTCTCATCCCCCTCCACGAAAGTCCTCAGCAGGTCCAAACAACGATTCAGTGGTCGATCAGACACTGTTTTATACACCACGTAAGTCATCTTGGGCCGGATTTGGAGCTCCTGCCAGAGTTTCCAATCCTCAGCCCTCTTCTTCAACTTCTTCGTCAAAGAAAAAAACAGTCTTCCTCAAGGTCGTCGTCTGCTTCTCAAACTTCAAACAGACAGCAGCGATCCTTACAGTCGGATAGACGACAGAATTCGTCACAGCAGACGTCACCATTAAAATCTCGATCCAAGAAGGCCGAACGAAATGCAATTTTTATGCATAATCGTTTTGGCTCTCTTGCTGACGACATGGACCGTTCACAGAGCCAGTCTCCACACAGACGTAGGCGATCACTCGGTAGACTTTCTGATCCTATACAGACTCCAAAATGAGTACCATTATTCAATGGAATTGCCGAGGCCTTAAGGCCAACTTTCTTGAATTACATCTCTTAGTGCAGTCTTTTAATCCAACTGTCTTTTGTCTTCAGGAAACACACCTCAAGGAAACGGACACGATTTCCTTGAAGGGTTTTTCTGTTATATTTTCTAACACAGAGCGAGCTTCTGGCGGATCCTCCATCTTAGTTAAGGATCGTATTCTCCATAGTTCGATTCCTTTAACTACCGATCTGCAAGCAGTTGCCGTCAGAGTTTCATTACATCAAACAATAACTTTATGTTCAGTTTATATACCACCTAATGATAACTTAACTTTAGCACAACTTCAAAATTTAACGGATCAGCTTCCTGCTCCATACATGTTAGTTGGGGACTTCAATGCCCACAACCCATTATGGGGCAGTGCCAATTTGAATGATAAGGGTAAAAAGATAGAAGATTTTTTTATCAAAAGAATCTCTTTGTATCTTTAATGATGGTTCTTCTACATTTTTACATTCTGGAAATGGAACATACTCATCAATTGATCTCTCGATTTGTGATCCTTCTCTTTTAACAGATTTCTCATGGCAAGTCCATGATGATCTCTGTGGAAGTGATCACTTTCCTATTATATTGAAAGATCTTTTTGGTGAACCTGAACAAAGAATTCCTCGCTATAAGTTAGAGAAAGCCAATTGGCAAAAAATTTCAATACTTTGTTCGGAAAAATTAAAACCAGAAATTTTTTATCAGGACCAAGAACCAATAACAACTTTTAACCAAACTCTTATCTCTATAGCGAATGAAACCATTCCCAAGACCTCGGCATCTCCTAAAAAAACTCAATAAACCTTGGTTCACAGACGAGTGTGACAAGGCTATCGACGATAGAAATAAAGCTCAAAAACAATTTTGCAAACAACAAACGAAAAAGAATTTGAGTAATTTTATAATTTTTCGGGCAAAGGCTAGACGAACTTGTCGACAATCCAGAAGAACATCCTGGAGAAATTTTGTATCTGGTTTAACTTCACGAACTCCCATGAATAAAATTTGGAATTTCATACAAAAACTCAAAGGTAAAAACTCTAAATCCTCAGTTAAACATCTAAACGTTGGCAATTCCACTTTAACATCTGAAAAGGACATTGCCAACAAACTAGCTGAAACTTTTGCTAAACATTCATCTTCATCAAATTACAAACCTGACTTCCAAAAATTTACACGAACAGCGGAAAAAAATAAATTGAACTTTAACTCCGACAATTCGGAAAGCTACAATTCCCCATTCTCTTTAGATGAACTTAAAATTTCCTTAAGTAAAGCCAATGATACTGCATGTGGCCCTGATAGCATCCACTATCAACTTTTAAAACATCTTCCTGATATAGCGATGAAGACTCTTCTAAATTTAATGAATGATGTATGGATAAATGGACAATTGCCCGAAATATGGAAGCTTGCCACTATTGTTCCTATCCCTAAGCCGGGGAAGGATCACACAGATGCTTCCAACTATCGCCGTCCCGTGCGGGGCCCGGGAGGCGAATAGGCCCGCAGCAGCGCTAAGCTTGTCGGTAAAAGTCCACTAAAGAGCGCTCAGAAACCTGACATCGGGGTCAGGCCGCTTTGCCCACAAAGCGACTGGGATGTGTGCCCCAGGTGGTTGAATGGGGCAGCCCTGACATCGACAGATGCGGGGTCGTCAGGCGATAATGCGGAAAACCTGACCGCAAACCATAGGGGTGCACCGTGTTGGGAAAAATGTCACGTTCCTCGCACGTTAAAGAACCCTGCTGCAGGTCTCGGTAAGAGTAGGACCCGTAGGATCCCCATGCAGGAGGCAAAATTTCCCGTCCCTACCCATCACTCCTTTTTCCAGTGGCAGTCAAAACTCTCCTACCCGATTGGCCTTGTGTCCCCATTTCCTCCACTTCATCATCATTTCATCTTCATTGTATCACCACTTTCATGTTCATCTCCCGGATATAGCCGAAATCGCGCTGCTTGGGAGTAAAACAATAACTAACTAACTAACCAACTATCGTCCGATAGCCTTGACAAGCTGTGTCTGTAAGACTTTAGAACGCATGATCAACGATCGGCTCGTTTGGTTCCTCGAGTCCAATGGACTCATTTCGAATATCCAGTGTGGATTTCAACAAGGTAGGAGCACGCTTGATCATTTGGTTCGTTTTGAGTCTTTTCTTCGAAATGCATTTGCAAAGAACGAACATGTGGTGTCTATCTTTTTCGACCTCGAAAAAGCTTATGACACCACATGGAAGTATGGTATTTAAAAGACATTTCTGATATGGGGTTGAAAGGAAGGTTACCAACTTCCTTGGCCGACTTCTTTCTGACAGACACTTTAATGTTAAAGTAAATAAAACTTTTTCTGAAGAGTTTGACCAAGAAATGGGTGTACCTCAGGGTAGCATTCTTTCTAACTAAATTATTAGATATTTTATGAAAGGATATACAGTATTAAAATGAACATGAGAACATTAACACATATGTAAACTCCAACTGCAATGAAATTTTATTTGCTGTATGGCCATTTCAAATTTTTATTCTAGACACCATCAGCTTGCCAACAAACCATGCAATGTGCATAATCTTAAAACACAAATGCGATTGTTTGTTTTAAAAGTTCTAGATTAATTTGACATAATGTATTAAAATATTTGTTACAATCTTGGAGTTAATCCATAAGGCAAGTCATTGTTTTTCTAGCATCTGCATCCAGTGTGCACTTGATGGTTGTTATGAATTTTAATGGTTTTCATAGCTCTTAGTTGGATGGAAATCCATTAACTTCTGTTTTGTCAAATGTTTGAAAATATTTTCAGTTTAAAAATCCCTTCAATTTCATTTATACATGTATGGTGTGGAATAAGATATTTTGGTATAAGCTTGATAATTCCATATAGGTACTATATGGTATGTATCTAGAATATTTGTGGTTTTTGAATTACACATCAACTAATGCAGACAATTTACAATGGATTTTCACACATTTCTACTTGTTTTCATTTTTTTATCTCTGAAAGTAGATGGACATAAATATATGTTTGGGGTTTATATGCTCTTTTTCCCAAATCAGGTTTACCTTATAGTTGGAGTCACTTTTCCATAAAGGAACATGATAACAGCATTTAACTTTATACATACACATTTTAACAAATGCATCAGGATTAGAACAATCTATCTCTTATGTCCTTTCTCAATTTTTTTGGTGGTTTGATCTTGGAATTAAGGAGGTGTTTATTGTTAAACTTTGATTTACTCATAGTTTTAAGTTAATTTACTTTTCCATGAATGAATATTATGTCATTATTATGAAACTTTATATACAAATATGCAATTTGTATCTCAACTTTAAAATTGAGTGATTGCTAAAAAGACATGTTGGAAAGCAGCCAGGGCATATATGCTTTTTTAAAGGGGCTGCTCCATATTTAACTATCTTTATCAAAGTACCATGATTGTCATTTTTTTTAAAGATTTTTAATCACAAATTCATAATGGGCAACATCAAAACATTCAAACAAATAATGCATTTCAAAATTCACTTCACCATGTTTATACATACATGCATGTTGTTTGGTGTTTTATATTCAAATTTTAGCAACCAGTTATAAATTCACAGAGGTCTAGCCATCAACATGCTGAATACTACATTTGTATAAATATGTAGCTCATAATATTAAAGGATTATAAAAGGAAGATGCTTGAAAATAGAAAATGTACTCCATGTGAATCTGGTGCAATAGAAGATGATACACTCAGTCTGTAAGCATTTCTTGGTAACTTGTTATAACCATAAACAATGAAGAAAATTGTACATGGGAAAGGAAACATTATATTCTAGATATGACAGAAAAAAAGAATATTTGACTCCATCAACACTAATGCAGGTTCCTTTATTTGAAGTCATCAAACATTTTGTCAAAATAGAGGACATGTGGACTTTTGTTGTCGTGTCTTCTTTAAAGCATATACCTATATGTTTGTCAAAATCTTATGTGTTAATCTATATACTCTAAACAAACTACAAATATACCACTTCTATCGGAACTAGGGAGATTCCCATTGTATTGGGACATTATAGTCCAAATGTTTATGTACTGGCATCGGTTGGAAAACCAGCCATCTGGGCTAATGCAATCTGCATACAACGAATATAAGAATAACACTAATTTGAGAGAGAACTCTTGGTATTCATATATTATATTTCTGAGTGAAAGGTTATGTATAAATTTATCAATATACGTTATAGCAAAAACAAGTTAAGAATTTTGTTAAAGAAGAGAATAAAAGAAAATTTTCTAGACATCTGGAACGAAATCAAAAACCGGTCTGCTAAGGATGAAGGTAAATTAAGCACATATTTTACATTTAAGTTAAATTTTGATTTTGAAAATTATCTAAATAAAAAAAATGGAGAAATGCGGCAAACATTGTCAAAATTCCGTATAAGTGATCACTCACTCAGAATTGAAACAGGGCGCCATGTTTTGCGGGTCTGAAAGAAAATAGAAAAAAATGTGTTTCTTTAATATTTTTATATTATAAAAATGATTTTTAATTTAAAAACCTACCTGTACCGTAATTCGACGCTTGCGTTAAAGTAAATTCATGTAACAAAATATATGTTTAATATGTCAAATTTATATATTATTTAAGTTTACGGTTTATAAAATAACTTCGTAGCAAGCTTATCTCAGTCACATGATCCATTTTTTCTAAATAGTACAGTCTTTTATCACTAGTTTTCAAATTGAAACTTTTGAAACAGACATTTATTAAAAATTTCTATAAAACTTTAGAAATAACTTGATATTTTCTTATAAACATGAATTTAATTATTACTTTTTATAATATTTAAAAATATATATTACTTTACTGTCCTTTACTCATTTGTGTGCGACATTCATTCCGTATTTTTTTTAGTTGTGTATTAACTCACCCCCCCACCTAAATTGAATTTTATTGACTCACAGTTGCACCCCCCTTCCTTTTGAAGACCAACAAGTCGTCGTTTTAATTCAACTCAGACAAAATCTGACAGAAATAAGTCGACACCTGGTACATGAACTTAACTTTCTAAAACACATCGCCGATTATATTTACACTCCTTTGCAAAATCCTGTGTACGGGCCTGGACAGACATTAATTAGAAATAATATATGTAGACCGGGGTATATAGATTAGTTTATCAAAGGAAGGACAAAGACTGAACAATAATCATTTCAACGTTGACTTGTACAGTGAAAATATTACTTTGACATTACACATACTGTTACGGCAGCTTTTGTACGTATTTGTTTCTATCAACCTCACAAATATGTAATAAAATACAGAAAACCCTTAACAATACAATTTTCGTTTCAATACAAATACGTTTTTATTGTTTTTATAACACATCTATGTGTTAACCTTTCATTCCGGAAGACTTAAACGTTGTATTACGGAATGTTTTCCGTTTTTGTTTCCACTTTAGACGTCATTAACGTCACCCTTGCGCTTGAATAACGGAGAAATTTAAGAAAAATGTCAAGGGGCGTGGGAAAATTGAAAATGCCAGCGGGTTCCCAAGGACCGATCTCTTAGACTCTTATATCACCACAATCCTCGAATAATTCCCTACTAGAAAACTGCTATCCAAAGTTTTATAGGGTAAGACAGGTTTAAAAAATCATGCGTTGAAGTCAGAAATTGAGGAATTTTCATTTAATTTCGACAATAAAAATTAAATTAAAGTACGAAAATGTTGTTTTCATAACTTTGGATAGCAGTTTTCTGAAAGTTTATATTACGACGAATCCAGAAAAACCTGTTTTATCGAAATCTGTGGCCGGGAACCCGCTGGCATTTTGGGTTGAATATAAAAAAATCGGTATCCTCAAGAATAGCGTATCATGTGACTACTTTCACTTTCATTTTAAAACGTAAGTCAAGATCCATTGTTATGATGTATTCCATCGTACTAAATAAACAAGTATGTTATTGGAAGTATATATGCTTACTTTATTAAAGTTTTTAAAATGCACTGATTTTCATCACTTTTTATGAAAAACTGCCTTAACATCCCTGCGTAGTACAAAGAGATATAGTTCAGGTGAAAGATAGTTCAAAACGTGCAATTAGGGTTAGGGTTAGTGTAAAACATATAATTTGGGTAATTTGGGTTAGGTTAAGTATTAAACACACAATTGGGGTTAGGGTTAGCATATAAAGATATTTTTAGTGTTAGGGTTAGTACAAAATTAACAATTAGGTTTATAGTCGATAAAAACACAATAAGTGGTAGGGGTTAGTACAAAAACGTACAATTAGGGTTATGGTTCGTGTAAAACGTATTTAGGGTTAGGGTTAGTATGAAACACACAATTAGGGTTAGGGGTTAGCATACTAAGATACACTAAGGGTTAGGGTTAGGGTCGATGAAAACACAAAATAAGGGGTAGGGGTTAGTACAAAGAGATATAGTTCAGGTGAAAGATAGTTCAAAACGTGCAATTAGGGTTAGGGTTAGTGTAAAACATATAATTTGGGTAATTTGGGTTAGGTTAAGTATAAATCACACAATTGGGGTTAGGGTTAGCATATAAAGATATTTGTAGTGTTAGGGTTAGTACAAAATTATACAATAAGGTTTATAGTCAATAAAAACTCAAAATAAGTGATAGGGGTTAGTACAAAAACGTATAATTAGGGTTATGGTTCGTGTAAAACATATTTAGGGGTAGGGTTAGTATGAAACACAGAATTAGGGTTAGGAGTTAGCATACTAAGATACACTTAGGGTTAGGGTTAGGGTTAGGGTCGATGCAACACAAAATAAGGGGTAGGGGTTAGTACAAAGAGATACAGTTCAGGTGAAAGATAGTTTAAAACGTAAAATTAGGGTTAGGGTTAGTGTAAAACATATAATTTGGGTAAGGTTTAGTATAAAACACACAATTAGGGTAAGGGTTAGCATATAAAGATACTTTTAGTGTTAGGGGTAGTACAAAATTATACAATTAGGGTAATAGTCGATGAAAACACAAAATAAGTGGTAGGGGTTATTACAAAAACGTATAATTAGGGTTATGGTTCGTGTAAAACATATATTTAGGGTTAGGGTTAGTATGAAACACACAATTAGGGTTAGGGGTTAGCATACTAAGATACACTTAGGGTTAGGGTTATTACAATTAAAACAATTAGGGTTAGGGTCGATGAAAACACAATATAAGGGGTAGGGGTTAGTACAAAGAGATACATTTCAAGTGAAAGATAGTTCAAAACGTAAAATTAGGGTTAGAGTTAGTGTAAAACATATAATTTGGATAATTTGGGTAATGTTTAGTATAAAACTCACAATTAGGGTTAGGGTTAGCGTATAAAGATACTTTTAATGTTAGGGGTAGTACAAAATTATACAATTAGGGTTATAGTCGATGAAAACACAAAATAAGTGGTAGGGGTTAGTACAAAACGTATAATTAAGGTTAGGGTAAGTGTAAAACATATATTTAGGGTTAGGGTTAGTATGAAACACACAATTAGGGTTAGGGGTTAGCATACTAAGATCCACTTAGGGTTAGGGTTAGTACAAAATCATACAAAAAGGGTTAGGGTCGATGAAAACACAAAATAAGGGGTAGGGGTTAGTACAAAGAAATATAGTTCAGGTGAAAGATAGTTCAAAACGTGCAATTAGGGTTAGTGTAAAACATATAATTTGGGTAAGGTTTTGTATAAAACACACAATTAGGGTTAGGGTTAGCATATAAAGATACTTTTAGTGTAAGGGGTAGTACAAAATTATACAATTAGGGTTATAGTCGATGAAAACACAAAATAAGTGGTAGGGGTTAGTACAAAAACGTATAAATAGGGTTAGGGTTAGTGTAAAACATATATTTAGGGTTAAGGTTAGTATGAAACACACAATTAGGGTTAGGGCTTAGCATACTAAGATCCACTTAGGGTTAGGGTTAGTACAAAATCATACAATAAGGGTTAGGATCGATGAAAACACAAAATAAGGGGTAGGGGTTAGTACAAAAGATATAGTTCAGGTGAAAGATAGTTCAAAACGTGCAATTAGGGTTAGGGTTAGTGTAAAACATATGATTTGGGTAATTTGGGTTAGGTTAAGTATAAAACACACAATTCAATTGGGGTTAGGGTCAGCGTATAAAGATACTTTAAGTGT
This sequence comes from Arcuatula senhousia, assembly GCA_963971305.1. NCBI lineage: Eukaryota > Metazoa > Mollusca > Bivalvia > Mytilida > Mytilidae > Arcuatula > Arcuatula senhousia. The sequence continues at coordinate 13,261,441 of OZ020310.1, forward strand.
TAGGGGTAGTACAAAATTATACAATTAGGGTAATAGTCGATGAAAACACAAAATAAGTGGTAGGGGTTAGTACAAAAACGTATAATTAGGGTTAGGGTTAGTGTAAAACATATATTTAGGGTTAGGGTTAGTATGAAACGCACAATTAGGGTTAGGGGTTAGCATACTAAGATTCACTTAGGGTTAGGGTCGATGAAAACACAAAATAAGGGGTAGGGGTTAGTACAAAGAGATACAGTTCAGGTGAAAGATAGTTTAAAACGTAAAATTAGGGTTAGGGTTAGTGTAAAACATATAATTTTGGTAAGGTTTAGTATAAAACACACAATTAGGATTAGGGTTAGCATATAAAGATACTTTTAGTGTAAAGGCTAGTACAAAATTATACAATTAGGGTTATAGTCGATGGAAACACATAATAAGTCGTAGGGGTACAAAAACGTATAATTAGGGTTAGGGTAAGTGTAAAACATATAATATGGGTAATTTGGGTTAGGTTTAGTATAAAACACACAGTAAGGAATAGGGTTAGCATATAAAGATACTTTTAGTGTTAGGGTTAGTACAAAATCATACAATTAGGGTTAGGGTCGATGAAAGCACATAATAAGGGGTAGGGGTTAGTACAAAGAGATACAGTTCAGGTGAAAAATAGTTCAGAACGTAAAATTAGGGTTAGGGTTAGTGTAAAACATTATTTTGATTATGTTTAGTATAAAACACACAATTAGGGTTAGGGTTAGCATATCAAGATACTTTTAGTGTTAGGGGTAGTACGAAATTATACAATTAGGGTTATGGTCGATGAAAACACAAAATAAGTGGTAGGGGTTAGTACAAAAACGTATAATTAGGGTTAGGGTTAGTGTAAAACATATATTTAGGGTTTGGGTTAGTATGAAACACACAATTAGGGTTAGGGGTTAGCATACGAAGATCCACTTAGGGTTAGGGTTAGTACAAAATCATACAATTAGGGTTAGGGTCGATGAAAACACAAAATAAGGGGTAGGGGTTAGTACAAAGAAATATAGTTCAGGTGAAAGATCGTTCAAAACGTGCAATTAGGGTTAGCGTTAGTGTAAAACATATAATTTGGGTAATTTGGGTAAGGTTTATTATAAAACACACAATTAGGGTTAGGGTTAGCATATAAAGATACTTTTAGTGTAAGGGGTAGTACAAAATTATACAATTAGGGTTATAGTCGATGAAAACACAAAATAAGTGGTAAGGGTTAGTACAAAAACGTTTAATTAGGGTTAGGGTTAGTGTAAAACATATATTTAGGGTTAAGGTTAGTATGAAACACACAATTAGGGTTAGGGCTTAGCATACTAAGATCCACTTAGGGTTAGGGTTAGTACAAAATCATACAATAAGGGTTAGGATCGATGAAAACACAAAATAAGGGGTAGGGGTTAGTACAAAAGATATAGTTCAGGTGAAAGATAGTTCAAAACGTGCAATTAGGGTTAGGGTTAGTATAAAACATATGATTTGGGTAATTTGGGTTAGGTTAAGTATAAAACACACAATTCAATTGGGGTTAGGGTCAGCGTGTAAAGATACTTTTAGTGTTAGGGGTAGTACAAAATTATACAATTAGGGTTATAGTCGATGAAAACACAAAATAAGTGGTAGGGGTTAGTACAAAAACGTATAATTAGGGTTAGGGTTAGTGTAAAACATATATTTAGGGTTAGGGTTAGTATGAAACGCACAATTAGGGTTAGGGGTTAGCATACTAAGATTCACTTAGGGTTAGGGTTAGGGTCGATGAAAACACAAAATAAGGGGTAGGGGTTAGTACAAAGAGATACAGTTCAGGTGAAAGATAGTTTAATACGTAAAATTAGGGTTAGGGTTAGTGTAAAACATATAATTTTGGTAAGGTTTAGTATAAAACACACAATTAGGATTAGGGTTAGCATATAAAGATACTTTTAGTGTAAAGGCTAGTACAAAATTATACATGTAGGGTTATAGTCGATGGAAACACATAATAAGTGGTAGGGGTACAAAAACGTATAATTAGGGTTAGGGTAAGTGTAAAACATATAATATGGGTAATTTGGGTTAGGTTTAGTATAAAACACACAGTAAGGAATAGGGTTAGCATATAAAGATACTTTTAGTGTTTGGGTTAGTACAAAATCATACAAATAGGGTTAGGGTCGATGAAAGCACATAATAAGGGGTAGGGGTTAGTACAAAGAGATACAGTTCAGGTGAAAAATAGTTCAGAACGTAAAATTAGGGTTAGGGTTAGTGTAAAACATATAATTTTGATAAGGTTTAGTATAAAACACACAATTAGGGTTAGGGTTAGCATATCAAGATACTTTTAGTGTTAGGGGTAGTACGAAATTATACAATTAGGGTTATGGTCGATGAAAACACAAAATAAGTGGTAGGGGTTAGTACAAAAACGTATAATTAGGGTTAGGGTTAGTGTAAAACATATATTTAGGGTTTGGGTTAGTATGAAACACACAATTAGGGTTAGGGGTTAGCATACGAAGATCCACTTAGGGTTAGGGTTAGTACAAAATCGTACAATTAGGGTTAGGGTCGATCAAAACACAAAATAAGGGGTAGGCGTTAGTACAAAGAAATATAGTTCAGGTTAAAGATAGTTCAAAACGTGCAATTAGGGTTAGCGTTAGTGTAAAACATATAATTTGGGTAATTTGGGTAAGGTTTATTATAAAACACAAAATAAGTGGTAGGGGTTAGTACAAAAACGTATAATTAGGGTTAGGGTTAGTGTAAAACATATATTTAGGGTTAAGGTTAGTATGAAACACACAATTAGGGTTAGGGCTTAGCATACTAAGATCCACTTAGGGTTAGGGTTAGTACAAAATCATACAATAAGGGTTAGGATCGATGAAAACACAAAATAAGGGGTAGGGGTTAGTACAAAAGATATAGTTCAGGTGAAAGATAGTTCAAAACGTGCAATTAGGGTTAGGGTTAGTGTAAAACATATGATTTGGGTAATTTGGGTTAGGTTAAGTATAAAACACACAATTCAATTGGGGTTAGGGTCAGCGTATAAAGATACTTTTAGTGTTAGGGGTAGTACAAAATTATACAATTAGGGTTATAGTCGATGAAAACACAAAATAAGTGGTAGGGGTTAGTACAAAAACGTATAATTAGGGTTAGGGTTAGTGTAAAACATATATTTAGGGTTAGGGTTAGTATGAAACGCACAATTAGGGTTAGGGGTTAGCATACTAAGATTCACTTAGGGTTAGGGTTAGGGTCTATGAAAACACAAAATAAGGGATAGGGGTTAGTACAAAGAGATACAGTTCAGGTGAAAGATAGTTCAAAACGTAAAATTAGGGTTAGGGTTAGTGTAAAACATATAATTTTGGTAAGAGTTAGTATAAAACACACAATTAGGATTAGGGTTAGCATATAAAGATACTTTTTGTGTAAAGGCTAGTACAAAATTATACAATTAGGGTTATAGTCGATGGAAACACATAATAAGTGGTAGGGGTACAAAAACGTATAATTAGGGTTAGGGTAAGTGTAAAACATATAATATGGGTAATTTGGGTTAGGTTTAGTATAAAACACACAGTAAGGAATAGGGTTAGCATATAAAGATACTTTTAGTGTTAGGGTTAGTACAAAATCATACAATTAGGGTTAGGGTCGATGAAAGCACATAATAAGGGGTAGGGGTTAGTACAAAGAGATACAGTTCAGGTGAAAAATAGTTCAGAACGTAAAATTAGGGTTAGGGTTAGTGTAAAACATATAATTTTGATAAGGTTTAGTATAAAACACACAATTTGGGTTAGGGTTAGCATATCAAGATACTTTTAGTGTTAGGGGTAGTACGAAATTATACAATTAGGGTTATGGTCGATGAAAACACAAAATAAGTGGTAGGGGTTAGTACAAAAACGTATAATTAGGGTTAGGGTTAGTGTAAAACATATATTTAGGGTTTGGGTTAGTATGAAACACACAATTAGGGTTAGGGGTTAGCATACGAAGATCCACTTAGGGTTAGGGTTAGTACAAAATCATACAATTAGGGTTAGGGTCGATGAAAACACAAAATAAGGGGTAGGGGTTAGTACAAAGAAATATAGTTCAGGTTAAAGATAGTTCAAAACGTGCAATTAGGGTTAGCGTTAGTGTAAAACATATAATTTGGGTAATTTGGGTAAGGTTTATTATAAAACACACAATTAGGGTTAGGGTTAGCATATAAAGATACTTTTAGTGTAAGGGGTAGTACAAAATTATACAATTAGGATTATAGTCGATAAAAACACAAAATAAGTGGTAGGGGTTAGTACAAAAACGTATAATTAGGGTTAGGGTTAGTGTAAAACATATATTTAGGGTTAAGGTTAGTATGAAACACACAATTAGGGTTAGGGCTTAGCATACTAAGATCCACTTAGGGTTAGGGTTAGTACAAAATCATACAATAAGGGTTAGGATCGATGAAAACACAAAATAAGGGGTAGGGGTTAGTACAAAAGATATAGTTCAGGTGAAAGATAGTTCAAAACGTGCAATTAGGGTTAGGGTTAGTGTAAAACATATGATTTGGGTAATTTGGGTTAGGTTAAGTATAAAACACACAATTCAATTGGGGTTAGGGTCAGCGTATAAAGATACTTTTAGTGTTAGGGGTAGTACAAAATTATACAATTAGGGTTATAGTCGATGAAAACACAAAATAAGTGGTAGGGGTTAGTACAAAAACGTATAATTAGGGTTAGGGTTAGTGTAAAACATATATTTAGGGTTAGGGTTAGTATGAAACGCACAATTAGGGTTAGGGGTTAGCATACTAAGATTCACTTAGGGTTAGGGTTAGGGTCGATGAAAACACAAAATAAGGGGTAGGGGTTAGTACAAAGAGATACAGTTCAGGTGAAAAATAGTTCAGAACGTAAAATTAGGGTTAGGGTTAGTGTAAAACATATAATTTTGGTAAGGTTTAGTATAAAACACACAATTAGGATTAGGGTTAGCATATAAAGATACTTTTTGTGTAAAGGCTAGTACAAAATTATACAATTAGGGTTATAGTCGATGAAAGCACATAATAAGGGGTAGGGGTTAGTACAAAGAGATACAGTTCAGGTGAAAAATAGTTCAGAACGTAAAATTAGGGTTAGGGTTAGTGTAAAACATATAATTTTGATAAGGTTTAGTATAAAACACACAATTTGGGTTAGGGTTAGCATATCAAGATACTTTTAGTGTTAGGGGTAGTACGAAATTATACAATTAGGGTTATGGTCGATGAAAACACAAAATAAGTGGTAGGGGTTAGTACAAAAACGTATAATTAGGGTTAGGGTTAGTGTAAAACATATATTTAGGGTTTGGGTTAGTATGAAACACACAATTAGGGTTAGGGGTTAGCATACGAAGATCCACTTAGGGTTAGGGTTAGTACAAAATCATACAATTAGGGTTAGGGTCGATGAAAACACAAAATAAGGGGTAGGGGTTAGTACAAAGAAATATAGTTCAGGTTAAAGATAGTTCAAAACGTGCAATTAGGGTTAGCGTTAGTGTAAAACATATAATTTGGGTAATTTGGGTAAGGTTTATTATAAAACACACAATTAGGGTTAGGGTTAGCATATAAAGATACTTTTAGTGTAAGGGGTAGTACAAAATTATACAATTAGGGTTATAGTCGATGAAAACACAAAATAAGTGGTAGGGGTTAGTACAAAAACGTATAATTAGGGTTAGGGTTAGTGTAAAACATATATTTAGGGTTAAGGTTAGTATGAAACACACAATTAGGGTTAGGGCTTAGCATACTAAGATCCACTTAGGGTTAGGGTTAGTACAAAATCATACAATAAGGGTTAGGATCGATGAAAACACAAAATAAGGGGTAGGGGTTAGTACAAAAGATATAGTTCAGGTGAAAGATAGTTCAAAACGTGCAATTAGGGTTAGGGTTAGTGTAAAACATATGATTTGGGTAATTTGGGTTAGGTTAAGTATAAAACACACAATTCAATTGGGGTTAGGGTCAGCGTATAAAGATACTTTTAGTGTTAGGGGTAGTACAAAATTATGCAATTAGGGTTATAGTCGATGAAAACACAAAATAAGTGGTAGGGGTTAGTACAAAAACGTATAATTAGGGTTAGGGTTAGTGTAAAACATATATTTAGGGTTAGGGTTAGTATGAAACGCACAATTAGGGTTAGGGGTTAGCATACTAAGATTCACTTAGGGTTAGGGTTAGGGTCGATGAAAACACAAAATAAGGGGTAGGGGTTAGTACAAAGAGATACAGTTCAGGTGAAAAATAGTTCAGAACGTAAAATTAGGGTTAGGGTTAGTGTAAAACATATAATTTTGGTAAGGTTTAGTATAAAACACACAATTAGGATTAGGGTTAGCATATAAAGATACTTTTTGTGTAAAGGCTAGTACAAAATTATACAATTAGGGTTATAGTCGATGAAAGCACATAATAAGGGGTAGGGGTTAGTACAAAGAGATACAGTTCAGGTGAAAAATGATTCAGAACGTAAAATTAGGGTTAGGGTTAGTGTAAAACATATAATTTTGGTAAGGTTTAGTATAAAACACACACTTTGGGTTAGGGTTAGCATATCAAGATACTTTTAGTGTTAGGGGTAGTACGAAATTATACAATTAGGGTTATGGTCGATGAAAACACAAAATAAGTGGTAGGGGTTAGTACAAAAACGTATAATTAGGGTTAGTGTTAGTGTAAAACATATATTTAGGGTTTGGGTTAGTATGAAACACACAATTAGGGTAAGGGGTTAGCATACGAAGATCCACTTAGGGTTAGGGTTAGTACAAAATCATACAATTAGGGTTAGGGTCGATGAAAACACAAAATAAGGGGTAGGGGTTAGTACAAAGAAATATAGTTCAGGTTAAAGATAGTTCAAAACGTGCAATTAGGGTTAGCGTTAGTGTAAAACATATAATTTGGGTAATTTGGGTAAGGTTTATTATAAAACACACAATTAGGGTTAGGGTTAGCATATAAAGATACTTTTAGTGTTAGGGGTAGTACAAAATTATACAATTAGGGTTATAGTCGATGAAAACACAAAATAAGTGGTAGGGGTTAGTACAAAAACGTATAATTAGGGTTAGGGTTAGTGTAAAACATATATTTAGGGTTAGGGTTAGTATGAAACGCACAATTAGGGTTAGGGGTTAGCATACTAAGATTCACTTAGGGTTAGGGTTAGGGTCGATGAAAACACAAAATAAGGGGTAGGGGTTAGTACAAAGAGATACAGTTCAGGTGAAAGATAGTTCAAAACGTAAAATTAGGGTTAGGGTTAGTGTAAAACATATAATTTTGGTAAGGTTTAGTATAAAACACACAATTAGGATTAGGGTTAGCATATAAAGATACTTTTAGTGTTAGGGGTAGTACGAAATTATACAATTAGGGTTATGGTCGATGAAAACACAAAATATGTGGTAGGGGTTAGTACAAAAACGTATAATTAGGGTTAGGGTTAGTGTAAAACATATATTTAGGGTTAAGGTTAGTATGAAACACACAATTAGGGTTAGGGTTTAGCATACTAAGATCCACTTAGGGTTAGGGTTAGTACAAAATCATACAATAAGGGTTAGGATCGATGAAAACACAAAATAAGGGGTAGGGGTTAGTACAAAAGATATAGTTCAGGTGAAAGATAGTTCAAAACGTGCAATTAGGGTTAGGGTTAGTGTAAAACATATGATTTGGGTAATTTGGGTTAGGTTAAGTATAAAACACACAATTCAATTGGGGTTAGGGTCAGCGTATAAAGATACTTTTAGTGTTAGGGGTAGTACAAAATTATAAAATTAGGGTTATAGTCGATGAAAACACAAAATAAGTGGTAGGGGTTAGTACAAAAACGTATAATTAGGGTTAGGGTTAGTGTAAAACATATATTTAGGGTTAGGGTTAGTATGAAACGCACAATTAGGGTTAGGGGTTAGCATACTAAGATTCACTTAGGGTTAGGGTTAGGGTCGATGAAAACACAAAATAAGGGGTAGGGGTTAGTTCAAAGAGATACAGTTCAGGTGAAAGCTAGTTTAAAACGTAAAGTTAGGGTTAGGGTTAGTGTAAAACATATAATTTTGGTAAGGTTTAGTATAAAACACACAATTAGGATTAGGGTTAGCATATAAAGATACTTTTAGTGTAAAGGCTAGTACAAAATTATACAATTAGGGTTATAGTCGATGGAAACACATAATAAGTGGTAGGGGTACAAAAACGTATAATTAGGGTTAAGGTAAGTGTAAAACATATAATATGGGTAATTTGGGTTAGGTTTAGTATAAAACACACAGTAAGGAATAGGGTTAGCATATAAAGATACTTTTAGTGTTAGGGTTAGTACAAAATCATACAATTAGGTTTAGGGTCGATGAAAGCACATAATAAGGGGTAGGGGTTAGTACAAAGAGATACAGTTCAGGTGAAAAATAGTTCAGAACGTAAAATTAGGGTTAGGGTTAGTGTAAAACATATAATTTTGATAAGGTTTAGTATAAAACACACAATTAGGGTTAGGGTTAGCATATCAAGATACTTTTAGTGTTAGGGGTAGTACGAAATTATACAATTAGGGTTATGGTCGATGAAAACACAAAATAAGTGGTAGGGGTCAGTACAAAAACGTATAATTAGGGTTAGGGTTAGTGTAAAACATATATTTAGGGTTTGGGTTAGTATGAAACACACAATTAGGGTTAGGGGTTAGCATACGAAGATCCACTTAGGGTTAGGGTTAGTACAAAATCATACAATTAGGGTTAGGGTCGATGAAAACACAAAATAAGGGGTAGGGGTTAGTACAAAGAAATATAGTTCAGGTGAAAGATATTTCAAAACGTGCAATTAGGGTTAGCGTTAGTGTAAAACATATAATTTGGGTAATTTGGGTAAGGTTTATTATAAAACACACAATTAGGGTTAGGGTTAGCATATAAAGATACTTTTAGTGTAAGGGGTAGTACAAAATTATACAATTAGGGTTATAGTCGATGAAAACACAAAATAAGTGGTAGGGGTTAGTACAAAAACGTATAATTAGGGTAAGGGTTAGTGTAAAACATATATTTAGGGTTAAGGTTAGTATCAAACACACAATTAGGGTTAGTGGTTAGCATACTAAGATCCACCTAGGGTTAGGGTTAGTACAAAATCATACAATTAGGATAAGGGTCGATGAAAGCACATAATAAGGGGTAGGGGTTAGTACAAAGAGATACAGTTCAGGTGAAAAATAGTTCGGAACGTAAAATTAGGGTTAGGGTTAGTGTAAAACATATAATTTGGGTAATTTGGGTAAGGTTTAGTATAAAACACACCATTGGGGTTAGGGTTAGCATATAAAGATACTTTTAGTGTAAGGGGTAGTACAAAATTATACAATTAGGGTTATAGTCGATGAAAACACAAAATAAGTGGTAGGGTTTAGTACAAAAACGTATAATTAGGGTTAGGGTTAGTGTAAAACATATAAGTAGGGTTAGGGTTAGTATGAAACACACAATTAGGGTTAGGGTTAGCATACTAAGATACACTTAGGGTTAGGGTTAGTACAAAATCATACAATAAGGGTTAGGGTCGATGAAAACACAAAATAAGGAGTAGGGGTTAGTACAAAGAGATATAGTTCAGGTGAAAGATAGTTCAAAACGTGCAATTAGGTTAGCGTTAGTGTAAAACATATAATTTGGGTAATTTGGGTTAGGTTAAATATAAAACACACAATTGGGGTTAGGGTTAGCATATAAAGATATTTTAGTGTTAGGGTTAGTACAAAATTATACAATTAGGTTTATAGTCGATAAAAACACAAAATAAGTGGTAGGGGTTAGAACAAAAACGTATAATTAGGGTTATAGTTCGTGTCAAACATATAGTTAGGGTTCGGGTTAGTATGAAACACACAATTAGGGTTAGGGGTTTGCCTACTAAGATCCACTTAGGGTTAGGGTTAGTACAAATCATACAATTAGGGTTAGGGTCGATGAAAACACAAAATAAGGGGGAGTGGTTAGTACAAAGAGATACAGTTCAGGTGAAAGATAGTTCAAAACGTAAAATTAGGGTTAGGGCTAGTGTAAAACATATAATTTGGGTAATTTGGGTAAGGTTTAGTATAAAACACACAATTAGGGTTAGGGTTAGCATATAAAGATACTTTTAGTGTAAGGTGTAGTACAAAATTATACAATTAGGGTTATAGTCGATGAAAACACAAAATAAGTGGTAGGGGTTAGTACAACAACGTATAATTAGGGTAAGGGTTAGTGTAAAACATATATTTAGGGTTGGGGTTAGTATGAAACACACAAATAGGGTTAGGGGTTAGCATACTAAGATCCACTTAGGGTTAGGGTTAGTACAAAATCATACAATTAGGGTTATAATTGATGATAACACAAAATAAGTGGTAGGGGTTAATACAAAAACGTATAATTAGGGTTAGGGTAAGTGTAAAACATATATTTAGGGTTAGGGTAAGTATGAAACACACAATTAGGGTTAGGGGTTAGCATACTAAGATCCACTTAGGGTTAGGGTAAGTACAAAATCATACAATTAGGGTTAGGGTCGATGAAAACACAAAATAAGGGGGAGGGGTTAGTACAAAGAGATACAGTTCAGGTGAAAAATAGTTCGGAACGTAAAATTAGGGTTAGGGTTAGTGTAAAACATATAATTTGGGTAATTTGGGTAAGGTTTAGTATAAAACACACCATTGGGGTTAGGGTTAGCATATAAAGATACTTTTAGTGTAAGGGGTAGTACAAAATTATACAATTAGGGTTATAGTCGATGAAAACACAAAATAAGTGGTAGGGGTTAGTACAACAACGTATAATTAGGGTAAGGGTTAGTGTAAAACATATATTTAGGGTTGGGGTTAGTATGAAACACACAATTAGGGTTAGGGGTTAGCATACTAAGATCCACTTAGGGTTAGGGTTAGTACAAAATCATACAATTAGGGTTAGGGTCGATGAAAACACAAAATAAGGGGTAGGGGTTAGTACAAAGAGATATAGTTCAGGTGAAAGATAGTTCAAAACGTGCAATTAGGTTAGCGTTAGTGTAAAACATATAATTTGGGTAATTTGGGTTAGGTTAAATATAAAACACACAATTGGGGTTAGGGTTAGCATATAAAGATATTTTTAGTGTTAGGGTTAGTACAAAATTATACAATTAGGTTTATAGTCGATAAAAACACAAAATAAGTGGTAGGGGTTAGAACAAAAACATATAATTAGGGTTATGGTTCGTGTCAAACATATATTTAGGGTTTAGGTTAGTATGAAACACAAAATTAGGATTAGGGGTTTGCATACTAAGATCCACTTAGGGTTAGGGTTAGAGCAAAATCATACAATAAGGGTTAGGGTCGATGAAAACACAAAATAAGGGGGAGGTGTAAGTACAAAGAGATACAGTTCAGGTGAAAGATAGTTCAAAACGTAAAATTAGGGTTAGGGCTAGTGTAAAACATATAATTTGGGTAATTTGGGTAAGGTTTAGTATAAAACACACAATTAGGGTTAGGGTTAGCATATAAAGATACTTTTAGTGTAAGGTGTAGTACAAAATTATACAATTAGGGTTATAGTCGATGAAAACACAAAATAAGTGGTAGGGGTTAGTACAACAACGTATAATTAGGGTAAGGGTTAGTGTAAAACATATATTTAGGGTTGGGGTTAGTATGAAACACACAAATAGGGTTAGGGGTTAGCATACTAAGATCCACTTAGGGTTAGGGTTAGTACAAAATCATACAATTAGGGTTATAATTGATGATAACACAAAATAAGTGGTAGGGGTTAATACAAAAACGTATAATTAGGGTTAGGGTAAGTGTAAAACATATATTTAGGGTTAGGGTAAGTATGAAACACACAATTAGGGTTAGGGGTTAGCATACTAAGATCCACTTAGGGTTAGGGTAAGTACAAAATCATACAATTAGGGTTAGGGTCGATGAAAACACAAAATAAGGGGGAGGGGTTAGTACAAAGAGATACAGTTCAGGTGAAAAATAGTTCGGAACGTAAAATTAGGGTTAGGGTTAGTGTAAAACATATAATTTGGGTAATTTGGGTAAGGTTTAGTATAAAACACACCATTGGGGTTAGGGTTAGCATATAAAGATACTTTTAGTGTAAGGGGTAGTACAAAATTATACAATTAGGGTTATAGTCGATGAAAACACAAAATAAGTGGTAGGGGTTAGTACAACAACGTATAATTAGGGTAAGGGTTAGTGTAAAACATATATTTAGGGTTGGGGTTAGTATGAAACACACAATTAGGGTTAGGGGTTAGCATACTAAGATCCACTTAGGGTTAGGGTTAGTACAAAATCATACAATTAGGGTTAGGGTCGATGAAAACACAAAATAAGGGGTAGGGGTTAGTACAAAGAGATATAGTTCAGGTGAAAGATAGTTCAAAACGTGCAATTAGGTTAGCGTTAGGGTAAAACTTATAATTTGGGTAATTTGGGTTAGGTTAAATATAAAACACACAATTGGGGTAAGGGTTAGCATATAAAGATATTTTTAGTGTTAGGGTTAGTACAAAATTATACAATTAGGTTTATAGTCGATAAAAACACAAAATAAGTGGTAGGGGTTAGAACAAAAACATATAATTAGGGTTATGGTTCGTGTCAAACATATATTTAGGGTTTGGGTTAGTATGAAACACAAAATTAGGATTAGGGGTTTGCATACTAAGATCCACTTAGGGTTAGGGTTAGAGCAAAATCATACAATAAGGGTTAGGGTCGATGAAAACACAAAATAAGGGGGAGGTGTAAGTACAAAGAGATACAGTTCAGGTGAAAGATAGTTCAAAACGTAAAATTAGGGTTAGGGCTAGTGTAAAACATATAATTTGGGTAATTTGGGTAAGGTTTAGTATAAAACACACAATTAGGGTTAGGGTTAGCATATAAAGATACTTTTAGTGTAAGGGGTAGTACAAAATTTACAATTAGGGTTATAATTGATGAAAACACAAAATAAGTGGTAGGGGTTAATACAAAAACGTATAATTAGGGTTAGGGTTAGTGTTAAACATATATTTAGGGTTAGGGTAAGTATGAAACACACAATTAGGGTTAGGGGTTAGCATACTAAGATCCACTTAGGGTTAGGGTAAGTACAAAATCATACAATTAGGGTTAGGGTCGATGAAAACACAAAATAAGAGGTAGTGGTTCGTACAAAGAGATATAGTTCAGGTGAAAGATAGTTCAAAAAGTAAAACTAGGGTTAGGGTAAGTGTAAAACATATAATTTGAGTAATTTGGGTAAGGTTTAGTATAAAACACACAATTAGGGTTAGGGTTAGCATATAAAGATACTTTTAGTGTAAGGTGTAGTACAAAATTATACAATTAGGGTTATAGTCGATGAAAACACAAAATAAGTGGTAGGGGTTAGTACAACAACGTATAATTAGGGTAAGGGTTAGTGTAAAACATATATCTAGGGTTGGGGTTAGTATGAAACACACAATTAGGGTTAGGGGTTAGCATACTAAGATCCACTTAGGGTTAGGGTTAGTACAAAATCATACAATTAGGGTTAGGGTCGATGAAAACACAAAATAAGGGGTAGGGGTTAGTACAAAGAGATATAGTTCAGGTGAAAGATAGTTCAAAACGTGCAATTAGGTTAGCGTTAGTGTAAAACATATAATTTGGGTAATTTGGGTTAGCTTAAATATAAAACACACAATTGGGGTTAGGGTTAGCATATAAAGATATTTTTAGTGTTAGGGTTAGTACAAAATTATACAATTTGGTTTATAGTCGATAAAAACACAAAATAAGTGGTAGGGGTTAGAACAAAAACATATAATTAGGGTTATGGTTCGTGTCAAACATATATTTAGGGTTTGGGTTAGTATGAAACACACAATTAGGATTAGGGGTTTGCATACTAAGATCCACTTAGGGTTAGGGTTAGAACAAAATCATACAATAAGGGTTAGGGTCGATGAAAACACAAAATAAGGGGGAGGTGTTAGTCCAAGAGATACAGTTCAGGTGAAAGATAGTTCAAAACGTAAAATTAGGGTTAGGGCTAGTGTAAAACATATAATTTGGGTAATTTGGGTAAGGTTTAGTATAAAACACACAATTAGGGTTAGGGTTAGCATATAAAGTTACTTTTAGTGTAAGGGGTAGTACAAAATATACAATTAGGCTTATAATTGATGAAAACACAAAATAAGTGGTAGGGGTTAATACAAAAACGTATAATTAGGGTTAGGGTTAGTGTAAAACATATATTTAGGGTTAGGGTAAGTATGAAACACACAATTAGGGTTAGGGGTTAGCATACTAAGATCCACTTAGGATTAGGGTAAGTACAAAATCATACAATTAGGGTTAGGGTCGATGAAAACACAAAAAAAGGGGTAGGGGTTAGTACAAAGAGATATAGTTCAGGAGAAAGATAGTTCAAAAAGTAAAACTAGGGTTAGGGTAAGTGTAAAACATATAATTTGAGTAATTTGGGTAAGGTTTAGTATAAAACACACAATTAGGGTTAGGGTTAGCATATACAGATACTTTTAGTGTAAGGTGTAGTACAAAATTATACAATTAGGGTTATAGTCGATGAAAACACAAAATAAGTGGTAGGGGTTAGTACAACAACGTATAATTAGGGTAAGAGTTAGTGTAAAACATATATTTAGGGTTGGGGTTAGTATGAAACACACAATTAGGGTAAGGGTTAGCATACTAAGATCCACTTAGGGTTAAGGTTAGTACAAAATCATACAATTAGGGTTAGGGTCGATGAAAACACAAAAAAAGGGGTAGGGGTTAGTACAAAGAGATATAGTTCAGGAGAAAGATAGTTCAAAACGTGCAATTAGGTTAGCGTTAGTGTAAAACATATAATTTGGGTAATTTGGGTTAGGTTAAATATAAAACACACAATTGGGGTTAGGGTAAGCATATAAAGATATTTTTAGTGTTAGGGTTACTACAAAATTATACAATTAGGTTTATAGTCGATAAAAACACAAAATAAGTGGTAGGGGTTAGAACAAAAACGTATAATTAGGGTTATGGTTCGTGTCAAACATATATTTAGGGTTTGGGTTAGTATGAAACACACAATTAGGGTTAGGGGTTTGCATACTAAGATCCACTTAGGGTTAGGGTTAGAACAAAATCATACAATAAGGGTTAGGGTCGATGAAAACACAAAATAAGGGGGAGGTGTAAGTACAAAGAGATACAGTTCAGGTGAAAGATAGTTCAAAACGTAAAATTAGGGTTAGGGTTAGTGTAAAACATATAATTTGGGTAATTTGGGTAAGGTTAAATATAAAACACACAATTGGGGTTAGGGTTAGCATATAAAGATATTTTTAGTGTTAGGGTTAGTACAAAATTATACAATTAGGTTTATAGTCGATAAAAACACAAAAAAAGTGGTAGGGGTTAGAACAAAAACATATAATTAGGGTTATGGTTCGTGTCAAACATATATTTAGGGTTTGGGTTAGTATGAAACACACAATTAGGGTTAGGGGTTTGCATACTAAGATCCACTTAGGGTTAGGGTTAGAACAAAATCATACAATAAGGGTTAGGGTCGATGAAAACACAAAATAAGGGGGAGGTGTAAGTACAAAGAGATACAGTTCAGGTGAAAGATAGTTCAAAACGTTAAATTAGGGTTAGGGTTAGTGTAAAACATATAATTTGGGTAATTTGGGTAAGGTTAAATATAAAACACACAATTGGGGTTAGGGTTAGCATATAAAGATATTTTTAGTGTTAGGGTTAGTACAAAATTATACAATTAGGTTTATAGTCGATAAAAACACAAAATAAGTGGTAGGGGTTAGAACAAAAACATATAATTAGGGTTATGGTTCGTGTCAAACATATATTTAGGGTTTGGGTTAGTATGAAACACACAATTAGGGTTAGGGGTTTGCATACTAAGATCCACTTAGGGTTAGGGTTAGAACAAAATCATACAATAAGGGTTAGGGTCGATGAAAACACAAAATAAGGGGGAGGTGTAAGTACAAAGAGATACAGTTCAGGTGAAAGATAGTTCAAAACGTAAAATTAGGGTTAGGGTTAGTGTAAAACATATAATTTGGGTAATTTGGGTAAGGTTAAATATAAAACACACAATTGGGGTTAGGGTTAGCATATAAAGATATTTTTAGTGTTAGGGTTAGTACAAAATTATACAATTAGGTTTATAGTCGATAAAAACACAAAATAAGTGGTAGGGGTTAGAACAAAAACATATAATTAGGGTAATGGTTCGTGTCAAACATATATTTAGGGTTTGGGTTAGTATGAAACACACAATTAGGGTTAGGGGTTTGCATACTAAGATCCACTTAGGGTTAGGGTTAGAACAAAATCATACAATAAGGGTTAGGGTCGATGAAAACACGAAATAAGGGGGAGGGGTTAGTACAAAGAGATACAGTTCAGGTTAAAGATAGTTCAAAACGTAAAATTAGGGTTAGGGTTAGTGTAAAACATATAATTTGGGTAATTTGGGTAAGGTTTAGTATAAAACACACAATTAGGGTTAGGGTTAGCATATAAAGATACTTTTAGTGTAAGGGGTTGTACAAAATTATACAATTAGGGTTATAGTCGATGAAAACACAAAATAAGTGGTAGGGGTTAGTACAAAAACCTATAATCAGGGTTAGGGTTAGTGTAAAACATATATTTAGGGTTTGGGTTAGTATGAAACACACAATTAGGGTTAGGGGTTTGCATACTAAGATCCACTTAGGGTTAGGGTTAGAACAAAATCATACAATTAGGATAAGGGGCGATGAAAGCACATAATAAGGGGTAGGGGTTAGTACAAAGTGATACAGTTCAGGTGAAAAATAGTTCGGAACGTAAAATTAGGGTTAGGGTTATTGTAAAACATATAATTTGGGTAATTTGGGTAAGGTTTAGTAAAAACACACCATTGGGGTTAGGGTTAGCATATAAAGATACTTTTAGTGTAAGGGGTAGTACAAAATTATACAATTAGGGTTATAGTCGATGAAAACACAAAATAAGTGGTAGGGGTTAGTACAAAAACGTATAATTAGGGTTAGGGTTATTGTAAAACATATAATTAGGGTTAGGGTTAGTATGAAACACACAATTAGGGTTAGGGGTTAGCATACTAAGATACACTTAGGGTTAGGGTTAGTACAAAATCATACAATAGGGTTAGGGTCGATGAAAACACACAATAAGGGGTAGGGGTTAGTACAAAGAGATATAGTTCAGGTGAAAGATAGTTCAAAACGTGCAATTAGGTTAGCGTTAGTGTAAAACATATAATTTGGGTAATTTGGGTTAGGTTAAATATAAAACACACAATTGGGGTTAGGGTTAGCATATAAAGATATTTTAGTGTTAGGGTTAGTACAAAATTATACAATTAGGTTTATAGTCGATAAAAACACAAAATAAGTGGTAGGGGTTAGAACAAAAACGTATAATTAGGTTTATAGTTCGTGTCAAACATATAGTTAGGGTTCGGGTTAGTATGAAACACACAATTAGGGTTGCGGGTTTGCATACTAAGATCCACTTAGGGTTAGGGTTAGTACAAATCATACAATTAGGGTTAGGGTCGATGAAAACACAAAATAAGGGGGAGGGGTTAGTACAAAAAGATACAGTTCAGGTGAAAGATAGTTCAAAACGTTTAATTAGGGTTAGGGCTAGTGTAAAACATATAATTTGAGTAATTTGGGTAAGGTTTAGTATAAAACACACAATTAGGGTTAGGGTTAGCATATAAAGATACTTTTAGTGTAAGGTGTAGTACAAAATTATACAATTAGGGTTATAGTCGATGAAAACACAAAATAAGTGGTAGGGGTTAGTACAACAACGTATAATTAGGGTAAGGGTTAGTGTAAAACATATATTTAGGGTTGGGGTTAGTATGAAACACACAATTAGGGTTAGGGGTTAGCATACTAAGATCCACTTAGGGTTAGGGTTAGTACAAAATCATACAATTAGGGTTAGGGTCGATGAAAACACAAAATAAGGGGTAGGGGTTAGTACAAAGAGATATAGTTCAGGTGAAAGATAGTTCAATACGTGCAATTAGGTTAGCGTTAGTGTAAAACATATAATTTGGGTAATTTGGGTTAGGTTAAATATAAAACACACAATTGGGGTTAGGGTTAGCATATAAAGATATTTTTAGTGTTAGGGTTAGTACAAAATTATACATTTAGGTTTATAGTCGATAAAAACACAAAATAAGTGGTAGGGGTTAGAACAAAAACATATAATTAGGGTTATGGTTCGTGTCAAACATATATTTAGGGTTTGGGTTAGTATGAAACACACAATTAGGGTTAGGGGTTTGCATACTAAGATCCACTTAGGGTTAGGGTTAGAACAAAATCATACAATAAGGGTTAGGGTCGATGAAAACACAAAATAAGGGGTAGGGGTTAGTACAAAGAGATACAGTTCAGGTGAAAGATAGTTCAAAACGTAAAATTAGGGTTAGGGTTAGTGTAAAACATATAATTTGGGTAATTTGGGTAAGGTTTAGTATGAAACACACAATTGGGGTTAGGGTTAGCATATAAAGATATTTTTAGTGTTAGGGTTAGTACAAAATTATACAATTAGGTTTATAGTCGATAAAAACACAAAATAAGTGGTAGGGGTTAGAACAAAACCTATAATTAGGGTTATGGTTCGTGTCAAACATATATTTAGGGTTTGGGTTAGTATGAAACACACAATTAGGGTTAGGGGTTTGCATACTAAGATCCACTTAGGGTTAGGGTTAGAACAAAATCATACAATAAGGGTTAGGATCGATGAAAACACAAAACAAGGGGGAGGGGTTAGTACAAAGACATACAGTTCAGGTGAAAGATAGTTCAAAACGTAAAATTAGGGTTAGGGTTAGTGTAAAACATATAATTTGGGTAATTTGGGTAAGGTTTAGTATAAAACACACAATTAGGGTTAGGGTTAGCATATAAAGATACTTTTAGTGTAAGGGGTAGTACAAAATTTTACAATTAGGGTTATAGTCGATGAAAACACAAAATAAGTGGTAGGGGTTAATACAAAAACGTATAATTAGGGTTAGGGTTAGTGTAAAACATATATTTAGGGTTCGGGTTAGTATGAAACACACAATTAGGGTTAGGGGTTAGCATACTAAGATCCACTTAGGGTTAGGGTTAGTACAAAATTATACAATAAGGGTTAGGATCGATGAAAACACAAAATAAGGGGTAGGGGTTCGTACAAAGAGATATAATTCAGGTGAAAGATAGTTCAAAACGTGCAATTAGGTTAGCGTTAGTGTAAAACATATAATTTGGGTAATTTGGGTTAGGTTAAATATAAAACACACAATTGGGGTTAGGGTTAGCATATAAAGATATTTTTAGTGTTAGGGTTAGTACAAAATTATACAATTAGGTTTATAGTCGATAAAAACACAAAATAAGTGGTAGGGGTTAGAACAAAAACATATAATTAGGGTTATGGTTCGTGTCAAACATATATTTAGGGTTTGGGTTAGTATGAAACACACAATTAGGGTTAGGGGTTTGCATACTAAGATCCACTTAGGGTTAGGGTTAGAACAAAATCATACAATAAGGGTTAGGGTCGATGAAAACACAAAATAAGGGGGAGGTGTTAGTACAAAGAGATACAGTTCAGGTGAAAGATAGTTCAAAACGTAAAATTAGGGTTAGGGTTAGTGTAAAACATATAATTTGGGTAATTTGGGTAAGGTTTAGTATAAAACACACAATTGGGGTTAGGGTTAGCATATAAAGATATTTTTAGTGTTAGGGTTAGTACAAAATTATACAATTAGGTTTATAGTCGATAAAAACACAAAATAAGTGGTAGGGGTTAGAACATAAACATATAATTAGGGTTATGGTTCGTGTCAAACATATATTTAGGGTTTGGGTTAGTATGAAACACACAATTAGGGTTAGGGGTTTGCATACTAAGATCCACTTAGGGTTAGGGTTAGAACAAAATCATACAATAAGGGTTAGGGTCGATGAAAACACAAAATAAGAGGTAGTGGTTCGTACAAAGAGATATAGTTCAGGTGAAAGATAGTTCAAAAAGTAAAACTAGGGTTAGGGTAAGTGTAAAACATATAATTTGAGTAATTTGGGTAAGGTTTAGTATAAAACACACAATTAGGGTTAGGGTTAGCATATAAAGATACTTTTAGTGTAAGGTGTAGTACAAAATTATACAATTAGGGTTATAGTCGATGAAAACACAAAATAAGTGGTAGGGGTTAGTACAACAACGTATAATTAGGGTAAGGGTTAGTGTAAAACATATATTTAGGGTTGGGGTTAGTATGAAACACACAATTAGGGTTAGGGGTTAGCATACTAAGATCCACTTAGGGTTAGGGTTAGTACAAAATCATACAATTAGGGTTAGGGTCGATGAAAACACAAAATAAGGGGTAGGGGTTAGTACAAAGAGATATAGTTCAGGTGAAAGATACTGTGAAAGTATTATTATTCGTGGGGTACCAATTTTCGTGGTCTTCGTGGGTCAGGCAAACCACGAAATTAAGTTCCCATCGAACTGTGTATTACACATTGCTTTTAATAGAGATTGTTCTAAAACCACCAATTCAAAAATCCACGAATAAGGAGTTTACTTCCAATCCACGAAAATTGATACCTACGAATTTAAGTACTTTCACAGTAGTTCAATACGTGCAATTAGGGTTAGGGTTAGTGTAAAACATATAATTTGGGTAATTTGGGTAAGGTTTAGTATAAAACACACAATTGGGGTTAGGGTTAGCATATAAAGATATTTTTAGTGTTAGGGTTAGTACAAAATTATACAATTAGGTTTATAGTCGATAAAAACACAAAATAAGTGGTAGGGGTTAGAACAAAACCTATTATTAGGGTTATGGTTCGTGTCAAACATATATTTAGGGTTTGGGTTAGTATGAAACACACAATTAGGGTTAGGGGTTTGCATACTAAGATCCACTTAGGGTTAGGGTTAGAACAAAATCATACAATAAGGGTTAGGATCGATGAAAACACAAAATAAGGGGGAGGGGTTAGTACAAAGACATACAGTTCAGGTGAAAGATAGTTCAAAACGTAAAATTAGGGTTAGGGTTAGTGTAAAACATATAATTTGGGTAATTTGGGTAAGGTTTAGTATAAAACTAACAATTAGGGTTAGGGTTAGCATATAAAGATACTTTTAGTGTAAGGGGTAGTACAAAATTTTACAATTAGGGTTATAGTCGATGAAAACACAAAATAAGTGGTAGGGGTTAATACAAAAACGTATAATTAGGGTTAGGGTTAGTGTAAAACATATATTTAGGGTTCGGGTTAGTATGAAACACACAATTAGGGTTAGGGGTTAGCATACTAAGATCCACTTAGGCTTAGGGTTAGTACAAAATCATACAATAAGGGTTAGGGTCGATGAAAACACAAAATAAGGGGGGAGGTGTTAGTACAAAGAGATACAGTTCAGGTGAAAGATAGTTCAAAACGTAAAATTAGGGTTAGGGTTAGTGTAAAACATATAATTTGGGTAATTTGGGTAAGGTTTAGTATAAAACACACAATTGGGGTTAGGGTTAGCATATAAAGATATTTTTAGTGTTAGGGTTAGTACAAAATTATACAATTAGGTTTATAGTCGATAAAAACACAAAATAAGTGGTAGGGGTTAGAACAAAACCTATTATTAGGGTTAGGGTTAGTGTAAAACATATATTAAGGGTTCGGGTTAGTATGAAACACACAATTAGGGTTAGGGGTTAGCATACTAAGATCCACTTAGGGTTAGGGTTAGTACAAAATCATACAATAAGGGTTAGGGTCGATGAAAACACAAAATAAGGGGGAGGTGTTAGTACAAAGAGATACAGTTCAGGTGAAAGATAGTTCAAAACGTAAAATTAGGGTTAGGGTTAGTGTAAAACATATAATTTGGGTAATTTGGGTAAGGTTTAGTATAAAACACACAATTGGGGTTAGGGTTAGCATATAAAGATATTTTTAGTGTTAGGGTTAGTACAAAATTATACAATTAGGTTTATAGTCGATAAAAACACAAAATAAGTGGTAGGGGTTAGAACATAAACATATAATTAGGGTTATGGTTCGTGTCAAACATATATTTAGGGTTTGGGTTAGTATGAAACACACAATTAGGGTTAAGGGTTTGCATACTAAGATCCACTTAGGGTTAGGGTTAGAACAAAATCATACAATAAGGGTTAGGGTCGATGAAAACACAAAATAAGGGGGAGGGGTTAGTACAAAGAGATACAGTTCAGGTGAAAGATAGTTCAAAACGTAAAATTAGGGTTAGGGTTAGTGTAAAACATATAATTTGGGTAATTTGGGTAAGGTTTAGTATAAAACACACAATAAGGGTTAGGATTAGCATATAAAGATACTTTTAGTGTAAAGGGTAGTACAAAATTATACAATTAGGGTTATAGTCGATGAAAACACAAAATAAGTGGTAGGGGTTAGTACAAAAACGTATAATTAGGGTTAGGGTTAGTGTAAAACATATAATTAGGGTTAGGGTTAGTATGAAACACACAATTAGGGTTAGGGGTTAGCATACTAAGATACACTTAGGGTTAGGGTTAGTACAAAATCATACAATAAGGGTTAGGGTCGATGAAAACACACAATAAGGGGTAGGGGTTAGTACAAAGAGATATAGTTCAGGTGAAAGATAGTTCAAAACATGCAATTAGGTTAGCGTTAGTGTAAAACATATAATTTGGGTAATTTGGGTTAGGTTAAATATAAAACACACAATTGGGGTTAGGGTTAGCATATAAAGATATTTTAGTGTTAGGGTTAGTACAAAATTATACAATTAGGTTTATAGTCGATAAAAACACAAAATAAGTGGTAGGGGTTAGAACAAAAACGTATAATTAGGGTTATAGTTCGTGTCAAACATATAGTAAGGGTTCGGGTTAATATGAAACACACAATTAGGGTTAGGGGTTTGCATACTAAGATCCACTTAGGGTTAGGGTTAGTACAAATCATACAATTAGGGTTAGGGTCGATGAAAACACAAAATAAGGGGGAGGGGTTAGTACAAAGAGATACAGTTCAGGTGAAAGATAGTTCAAAACGTAAAATTAGGGTTAGGGTTAGTGTAAAACATATAATTTGGGTAATTTGGGTAAGGTTTAGTATAAAACACACAATTAGGGTTAGGATTAGCATATAAAGATACTTTTAGTGTAAGGGGTAGTACAAAATTATACAATTAGGGTTATAGTCGATGAAAACACAAAATAAGTGGTAGGGGTTAGTACAAAAACGTATAATTAGGGTTAGGGTTAGTGTAAAACATATAATTAGGGTTAGGGTTAGTATGAAACACACAATTAGGGTTAGGGGTTAGCATACTAAGATACACTTAGGGTTAGGGTTAGTACAAAATCATACAATAAGGGTTAGGGTCGATGAAAACACACAATAAGGGGTAGGGGTTAGTACAAAGAGATATAGTTCAGGTGAAAGATAGTTCAAAACGTGCAATTAGGTTAGCTCCCTAAAATCCATAAATTGGGAAACCCTGGTAGACCCATAGTCTCTGCATGTAGTTGTCCGACTGAAAACATTTCCAGTTTTCTCCATAATGTTTTCATGCCAATAGTGGAGAACTTGCCCACCTATGTTAAGGACACTACTCATGCTCTTAATATCCTAGAGTTCTTTGAACCTGAAAATCCGAATGACTTTAGATTGTTCTCCATGGATGTTACTGCTCTCTACACTAGTATTCCGAACAACGATGCCATGATCGCTTTAAAACATTTTTTGGACAGAAGACCCAATCCCTATGTGAAAACGGATGTCATCTTGAGATTAGCAGAACTTGTTCTCAATCTCAACACTTTTCAGTTTAATGGAGAGTTTTATTCTCAGTCTGGCGGTGTTGCCATGGGCACTAAGATGGGTCCTAGTTTCGCCTGTCTGTTTGTTGGGTATTTGGAAGAGAAAATGTTTTCTGAATACGTTGGTCCTGTTCCTGACCTATACAAACGATACATAGATGATGTTTTCGGTGTATCCTCTGATAGTGAAGATGATTTGAACTCGTTCATCAGCTTTGTCTCTTCCTATCATCCTGCCATTCAGTACACCTTTACAATCTCACAAGAGAAACTATCCTTCCTTGACTTGGAATGTAGCATTCTTAACGGCAAAATAGAAACGTCTGTGTTCTATAAACCCACTGATGCACACTGCTACCTGAACTACCAATCTTGTCATCCCCAGAGCTGCAAAAATGCCATTCCTAGGTCTCAATTTCTGAGACTTAAACGTATTTGCAGCAATGAGGATGATTTTAAAGTTCAAAGCAGCACTATGAAATCATTCTTTGTCAAAAGGGGATATCCTAACAACATCTTGGATAAAGCTATCGACTCAGTTTCCCGGGTGACACGATCCAAGGCTTTGGAGCCCAGGTCAAGACGCAAGAATGACCGTATACCTTTGGTACTTACATACCACCCTCATAACATCGTTATACGGAACATTCTGTTGCGCAATTTCAAGTCCATCGTCTTGAAGGACGAACACATGTCGACAGTGTTCGACTCGCCACCCCTGACTGCTTTTCGCAAATGTAAGAGTTTGAGGCAACATCTTGTCTCCAGCTCATTTGACAAATCCAAGAGACGTCCTCGCTCTGACTTTTCAGGCACCAGGGGTTGTGGTCGATCAATCTGTGTCACATGTCCTTTTACCTGGGAGACTGAAGAGATAGTTGGCCCCTCCAACACCTTCAAGTTGAAGAACGGTTACACCTGCATCTCCGAAAATGTCATTTACGCCATCCGCTGTGCCAAGTGCCTTAAAATTTACGTAGGAGAAACTTGTCGTCGACTGGGTGACAGATTTGCTGAACACAGGAGAAGTGTTCTCAAATGCGACGATTGCCCAGTCGGCCAGCACTTTTCATTGCCAAACCATGGCGTCAAGGATATGCAGGTGACCGTTCTCCTTGAAACATGCACCGGCGAAAAACAAAGACAGTTTCTTGAGCAAAGAATAATCAACTTTTTAGGCACTTTTCAACCCTTTGGTATGAATGTAAAAAGACAGACCTTTTCTTAATATTTATAAATTAGTCATCAAGTTCAGGATCAAAATACCACATGATGTTCTTCGAGTCAATTTTATGTCATTCTGTCCTCGTCAGTCGATGTGTGAACATCCTTTTACTTTTTAGCCCCTGAAGAAGGACTTTATGTCCGAAAATTTGGGCATTCTTGTTTTATTTGTTTTAAAGGTTTTATTGCTTTGTATTTCTTATTTAGTTTTTACCTTTTAAATGTGGCTTCACCATCCATTTATTTATCTATTTTATTTATACACAAGCCACAGTGCAACATACTTTATTTATTTCAATTAGGTTAGCGTTAGTGTAAAACATATAATTTGGGTAATTTGGGTTAGGTTAAATATAAAACACACAATTGGGGTTAGGGTTAGCATATAAAGATATTTTAGTGTTAGGGTTAGTACAAAATTATACAATTAGGTTTATAGTCGATAAAAACACAAAATAAGTGGTAGGGGTTAGAACAAAAACGTATAATTAGGGTTATAGTTCGTGTCAAACATATAGTAAGGGTTCGGGTTAGTATGAAACACACAATTAGGGTTGGGGGTTTGCATACTAAGATCCACTTAGGGTTAGGGTTAGTACAAATCATACAATTAGGGTTAGGGTCGATGAAAACACACAATAAGGGGGAGGGGTTAGTACAAAGAAATACAGTTCAGGTGAAAGATAGTTCAAAACGTAATATTAGGGTTAGGGCTAGTGTAAAACATATAATTTGGGTAATTTGGGTAAGGTTTAGTATAAAACACACAATTAGGGTTAGGGTTAGCATATAAAGATACTTTTAGTGTAAGGGGTAGTACAAAATATACAATTAGGGTTATAATTGATGAAAACACAAAATAAGTGGTAGGGGTTAATACAAAAACGTATAATTAGGGTTAGGGTTAGTGTAAAACATATATTTAGGGTTTGGGTTAGTATGAAACACATAATTAGGGTTAGGGGTTAGCATACTAAGATACACTTAGGGTTAGGGTTAGTACAAAATCATACAATAAGGGTTAGGGTCGATGAAAACACACAATAAGGGGTAGGGGTTAGTACAAAGAGATATAGTTCAGGTGAAAGATAGTTCAAAAAGTGAAACTAGGGTAAGGGTTAGTGTAAAACATATATGTAGGGTTGGGGTTAGTATGAAACACACAATAGGGTTAGGGGTTAGCATACTAAGATCCACTTAGGGTTAGGGTTAGTACAAAGTCATACAATTAGGGTTAGGGTCGATAAAAACACAAAATAAGGGGTAGGGGTTAGTACAAAGAGGTATAGTTCAGGTAAAAGATAGTTCAAAACGTGCAATTAGGTTAGCGTTAGTGTAAAACATATAATTTGGGTAATTAGGGTTAGGTTAAATATAAAACACACACTTGGGGTTAGGGTTAGCATATAAAGATATTTTTAGTGTTAGGGTTAGTACAAAATTATACAATTAGGTTTATAGTCGATAAAAACACAAAATAAGTGGTAGGGGTTAGAACAAAAACATATAATTAGGGTTATGGTTCGTGTCAAACATATATTGAGGGTTTGGGTTAGTATGAAACACACAATTAGGGTTAGGGGTTTGCATACTAAGATCCACTTAGGGTTAGGGTTAGAACAAAATCATACAATAAGGGTTAGGGTCGATGAAAACACAAAATAAGGGGGAGGTGTTAGTACAAAGAGATACAGTTCAGGTGAAAGATAGTTCAAAACGTAAAATTAGGGTTAGGGTTAGTGTAAAACATATAATTTGGGTAATTTGGGTAAGGTTTAGTATAAAACACACAACTGGGGTTAGGGTTAGCATATAAAGATATGTTTAGTGTTAGGGTTAGTACAAAATAATACAATTAGGTTTATAGTCGATAAAAACACAAAATAAGTTGTAGGGGTTAGAACAAAAACATATAATTAGGGTTATGGTTCGTGTCAAACATATGTTTAGGGTTTGGGTTAGTATGAAACACACAATTAGGGTTAGGGGTTTGCATACTAAGATCCACTTAGGGTTAGGGTTAGAACAAAATCATACAATAAGGGTTAGGGTCGATGAAAACACAATTAAGGGGGAGGGGTTAGTACAAAGAGATACAGTTCAGGTGAAAGATAGTTCAAAACGTAAAATTAGGGTTAGGGTTAGTGTAAAACATATAATTTGGGTAATTTGGGTATGGTTTAGTATAAAACACACAATTGGGGTTAGGGTTAGCATATAAATATACTTTTAGTGTAAGGGGTAGTAAAAAATTATACAATTAGGGTTATAGTTGATGAAAACACAAAATAAGTGGTAGGGGTTAGTACAAAGAGAAACAGTTCAGGTGAAAGATAGTTCAAAACGTGCAATTAGGGTTAGCGTTAGTGTAAAACATATAATTTGGGTAATTTGGGTTAGGTTAAATATAAAACACACAATTGGGGTTAGGGTTAGCATATAAAGATATTTTTAGTGTTAGGGTTAGTACAAAATTATACAATTAGGTTTAGAGTCGATAAAAACACAAAATAAGTGGTAGGGGTTAGTACAAAAACGTATAATTAGGGTTATGGTTGTGTCAAACATATATTTAGGGTTTGGGTTAGTATGAAACACACAATTAGGGTTAGGGGTTAGCATACTAAGATACACTTAGGGTTAGGGTTAGTACAAAATCATACAATTAGGGTTAGGGTCGATGAAAACACAAAATAAGGGGTAGGGGTTAGTACAAAGAGATACAGTTCAGGTGAAAGATAGTTCAAAACGTAAAATTAGGGTTAGGGTTAGTGTTAAAAATATAATTTGAGTAATTTGGGTAAGGTTTAATATAAGACACACAATTAGGGTTAGGGTTAGCATATAAAGATACTTTTAGTGTAAGGTGTAGTACAAAATTATACAATTAGGGTTATAGTCGATGAAAACACAAAATAAGTGGTAGGGGTAAATACAAAAACGTATAATTAGGGTGAGGGTTAGTGTAAAACATATATTTAGGGTTAGGGTTAGTATGAAACACACAACTAGGGTAAAGGGTTAGCATACTAAGATCCACTTAGGGTTAGGGTTAGTACAAAATCATACAATTAGGGTTAGGGTCGATGAAAACAAAAAATACGGGGTAGGGGTTAGTACAAAGAGATACAGTTCAGGTGAAAAATAGTTCAAAACGTAAAATTAGGGTAAGGGATAGTGTAAAACATATAATTTGGGTAATTTGGGTAAGGTTTAGTATAAAACACACCATTGGGGTTAGGGTTAGCATATAAAGATACTGTTAGTGTAAGGGGTAGTACAAAATTATACAATTAGGGTTATAGTCGATGAAAACACAAAATAAGTGGTAGGGGTTAGTACAAAAACGTATAATTAGGGTTAGGGTAAGTGTAAAACATATAATTAGGGTTAGGGTTAGTATGAAACACACAATTAGGGTTAGGGGTTAGCATACTAAGATACACTTAGGGTTAGGGTTAGTACAAAATCATACAATAAGGATTAGGGTCGATGAAAACACAAAATAAGGGGTAGGGGTTAGTACAAAGAAATATAGTTCAGGTGAAAGATAGTTCAAAACGTGCAATTAGGTTAGCGTTAGTGTAAAACATATAATTTTGGTAATTTGGGTTAGGTTTAAAATAAAACAGCCAATTGGGGTTAGGGTTAGCATATAAAGATACTTTTAGTGTAAGGGGTAGTACAAAATTATACAATTAGGGTTATAGTCGATGAAAACACAAAATAAGTGGTAGGGGTTAGTACAAAAACGTTTAATTAGGGTTATAGTTCGTATCAAACATATAGTTAGGGTTCGGGTTAGTATGAAACACACAATTAGGGTTAGGGGTTTGCAAATTAAAATCCACTTAGGGTTAGGGTTAGTACAAATCATACAATTAGGGTTAGGGTCGATGAAAACACAAAATAAGGGGGAGGGGTTAGTATAAAGTGATACAGTTCAGGTGAAAGATAGTTCAAAACGTAAAATTAGGGTTAGGGCTAGTGTAAAACATATAATTTGGGTAATTTGGGTAAGGTTTAGTATAAAACACACAATTAGGGTTAGGGTTAGCATATAAAGATACTTTTAGTGTAAGGTGTAGTACAAAATTATACAATTAGGGTTATAATTGATGAAAACACAAAATAAGTGGTAGGGGTTAATACAAAAACGTATAATTAGGGTAAGGGTTAGTGTAAGACATATATTTAGGGTTGGGGTTAGTATGAAACACACAATTAGGGTTAGGGGTTAGCATACTAAGATCCACTTAGGGTATGGGTTAGTACAAAATCATACAATTAGGGTTAGGGTCGATGAAAGCACATAATAAGGGGTAGGGGTTAGTACAAAGAGATACAGTTCAGGTGAAAAATAGTTCAAAACGTAAAATTAGGGTTAGGGTTAGTGTAAAACATATAATTTTGATAAGGTTTAGTATAAAACACACAATTAGGGTTAGGGTTAGCATATCAAGATACTTTTAGTGTTAGGGGTAGTACGAAATTATACAATTAGGGTTATGGTCGATGAAAACACAAAATAAGTGGTAGGGGTTAGTACAAAAACGTATTATTAGGGTTAGGGTTAGTGTAAAACATATATTTAGGGTTTGGGTTAGTATGAAACACACAATTAGGGTTATGGGTTAGCATACGAAGATCCACTTAGGGTTAGGGTTAGTACAAAATCATACAATTAGGGTTAGGGTCGATGAAAGCACATAATAAGGGGTAGGGGTTAGTACAAAGAGATACAGTTCAGGTGAAAAATAGTTCAAAACGTAAAATTAGGGTTAGGGTTAGTGTAAAACATATAATTTTGATAAGGTTTAGTATAAAACACACAATTAGGGTTAGGGTTAGCATATCAAGATACTTTTAGTGTTAGGGGTAGTACGAAATTATACAATTAGGGTTATGGTCGATGAAAACACAAAATAAGTGGTAGGGGTTAGTACAAAAACGTATAATTAGGGTTAGGGTTAGTGTAAAACATATATTTAGGGTTTGGGTTAGTATGAAACACACAATTAGGGTTATGGGTTAGCATACGGAGATCCACTTAGGGTTAGGGTTAGTACAAAATCATACAATTAGGGTTAGGATCGATGAAAACACAAAATAAGGGGTAGGGGTTAGTACAAAGAAATATAGTTCAGGTGAAAGATAGTTCAAAACGTAAAATTAGGGTAAGGGTTAGTGTAAAACATATAATTTGGGTAATTTGGGTAAGGTTTAGTATAAAACACACCATTGGGGTTAGGGTTAGCATATAAAGATACTGTTAGTGTAAGGGGTAGTACAAAATTATACAATTAGGGTTATAGTCGATGAAAACACAAAATAAGTGGTAGGGGTTAGTACAAAAACGTATAATTAGGGTTAGGGTAAGTGTAAAACATATAATTAGGGTTAGGGTTAGTATGAAACACACAATTAGGGTTAGGGGTTAGCATACTAAGATACACTTAGGGTTAGGGTTAGTACAAAATCATACAATAAGGATTAGGGTCGATGAAAACACAAAATAAGGGGTAGGGGTTAGTACAAAAACGTTTAATTAGGGTTATAGTTCGTATCAAACATATAGTTAGGGTTCTGGTTAGTATGAAACACACAATTAGGGTTAGGGGTTTGCAAATTAAAATCCACTTAGGGTTAGGGTTAGTACAAATCATACAATTAGGGTTAGGGTCGATGAAAACACAAAATAAGTGGTAGGGGTTAGTACAAAAACGTTTAATTAGGGTTATAGTTCGTATCAAACATATAGTTAGGGTTCGGGTTAGTATGAAACACACAATTAGGGTTAGGGGTTTGCAAATTAAAATCCACTTAGGGTTAGGGTTAGTACAAATCATACAATTAGGGTTAGGGTCGATGAAAACACAAAATAAGGGGGAGGGGTTAGTATAAAGTGATACAGTTCAGGTGAAAGATAGTTCAAAACGTAAAATTAGGGTTAGGGCTAGTGTAAAACATATAATTTGGGTAATTTGGGTAAGGTTTAGTATAAAACACACAATTAGGGTTAGGGTTAGCATATAAAGATACTTTTAGTTTAAGGGGTAGTTCAAAATATACAATTAGGGTTATAATTGATGAAAACACAAAATAAGTGGTAGGGGTTAATACAAAAACGTATAATTAGGGTTAGGGTTAGTGTAAAACATATATTTAGGGTTAGGGTAAGTATGAAACACACAATTAGGGTTAGGGGTTAGCATACTAAGATCCACTTAGGGTTAGGGTAAGTACAAAATCATACAATTAGGGTTAGGGGCGATGAAAACACAAAATAAGAGGTAGTGGTTCGTACAAAGAGATATAGTTAAGGTGAAAGATAGTTCAAAAAGTAAAACTAGGGTTAGGGTAAGTGTAATACATATGATTTGAGTAATTTGGGTAAGGTTTAGTATAAAACACACAATTAGGGTTAGGGTTAGCATATAAAGATACTTTTAGTGTAAGGTGTAGTACAAAATTATACAATTAGGGTTATAGTCGATGAAAACACAAAATAAGTGGTAGGGGTTAGTACAAAAACGTATAATTAGGGTAAGGGTTAGTGTAAGACATATATTTAGGGTTGGGGTTAGTATGAAACACACAATTAGGGTTAGGGGTTAGCATACTAAGATCCACTTAGGGTATGGGTTAGTACAAAATCATACAATTAGGGTTAGGGTCGATGAAAGCACATAATAAGGGGTAGGGGTTAGTACAAAGAGATACAGTTCAGGTGAAAAATAGTTCAAAACGTAAAATTAGGGTTAGGGTTAGTGTAAAACATATAATTTTGATAAGGTTTAGTATAAAACACACAATTAGGGTTAGGGTTAGCATATCAAGATACTTTTAGTGTTAGGGGTAGTACGAAATTATACAATTAGGGTTATGGTCGATGAAAACACAAAATAAGTGGTAGGGGTTAGTACAAAAACGTATTATTAGGGTTAGGGTTAGTGTAAAACATATATTTAGGGTTTGGGTTAGTATGAAACACACAATTAGGGTTATGGGTTAGCATACGAAGATCCACTTAGGGTTAGGGTTAGTACAAAATCATACAATTAGGGTTAGGGTCGATGAAAGCACATAATAAGGGGTAGGGGTTAGTACAAAGAGATACAGTTCAGGTGAAAAATAGTTCAAAACGTAAAATTAGGGTTAGGATTAGTGTAAAACATATAATTTTGATAAGGTTTAGTATAAAACACACAATTAGGGTTAGGGTTAGCATATCAAGATACTTTTAGTGTTAGGGGTAGTACGAAATTATACAATTAGGGTTATGGTCGATGAAAACACAAAATAAGTGGTAGGGGTTAGTACAAAAACGTATAATTAGGGTTAGGGTTAGTGTAAAACATATATTTAGGGTTTGGGTTAGTATGAAACACACAATTAGGGTTATGGGTTAGCATACGGAGATCCACTTAGGGTTAGGGTTAGTACAAAATCATACAATTAGGGTTAGGATCGATGAAAACACAAAATAAGGGGTAGGGGTTAGTACAAAGAAATATAGTTCAGGTGAAAGATAGTTCAAAACGTAAAATTAGGGTAAGGGTTAGTGTAAAACATATAATTTGGGTAATTTGGGTAAGGTTTAGTATAAAACACACCATTGGGGTTAGGGTTAGCATATAAAGATACTGTTAGTGTAAGGGGTAGTACAAAATTATACAATTAGGGTTATAGTCGATGAAAACACAAAATAAGTGGTAGGGGTTAGTACAAAAACGTATAATTAGGGTTAGGGTAAGTGTAAAACATATAATTAGGGTTAGGGTTAGTATGAAACACACAATTAGGGTTAGGGGTTAGCATACTAAGATACACTTAGGGTTAGGGTTAGTACAAAATCATACAATAAGGATTAGGGTCGATGAAAACACAAAATAAGGGGTAGGGGTTAGTACAAAAACGTTTAATTAGGGTTATAGTTCGTATCAAACATATAGTTAGGGTTCTGGTTAGTATGAAACACACAATTAGGGTTAGGGGTTTGCAAATTAAAATCCACTTAGGGTTAGGGTTAGTACAAATCATACAATTAGGGTTAGGGTCGATGAAAACACAAAATAAGTGGTAGGGGTTAGTACAAAAACGTTTAATTAGGGTTATAGTTCGTATCAAACATATAGTTAGGGTTCGGGTTAGTATGAAACACACAATTAGGGTTAGGGGTTTGCAAATTAAAATCCACTTAGGGTTAGGGTTAGTACAAATCATACAATTAGGGTTAGGGTCGATGAAAACACAAAATAAGGGGGAGGGGTTAGTATAAAGTGATACAGTTCAGGTGAAAGATAGTTCAAAACGTAAAATTAGGGTTAGGGCTAGTGTAAAACATATAATTTGGGTAATTTGGGTAAGGTTTAGTATAAAACACACAATTAGGGTTAGGGTTAGCATATAAAGATACTTTTAGTTTAAGGGGTAGTTCAAAATATACAATTAGGGTTATAATTGATGAAAACACAAAATAAGTGGTAGGGGTTAATACAAAAACGTATAATTAGGGTTAGGGTTAGTGTAAAACATATATTTAGGGTTAGGGTAAGTATGAAACACACAATTAGGGTTAGGGGTTAGCATACTAAGATCCACTTAGGGTTAGGGTAAGTACAAAATCATACAATTAGGGTTAGGGGCGATGAAAACACAAAATAAGAGGTAGTGGTTCGTACAAAGAGATATAGTTAAGGTGAAAGATAGTTCAAAAAGTAAAACTAGGGTTAGGGTAAGTGTAATACATATGATTTGAGTAATTTGGGTAAGGTTTAGTATAAAACACACAATTAGGGTTAGGGTTAGCATATAAAGATACTTTTAGTGTAAGGTGTAGTACAAAATTATACAATTAGGGTTATAGTCGATGAAAACACAAAATAAGTGGTAGGGGTTAGTACAAAAACGTATAATTAGGGTAAGGGTTAGTGTAAGACATATATTTAGGGTTGGGGTTAGTATGAAACACACAATTAGGGTTAGGGGTTAGCATACTAAGATCCACTTAGGGTATGGGTTAGTACAAAATCATACAATTAGGGTTAGGGTCGATGAAAGCACATAATAAGGGGTAGGGGTTAGTACAAAGAGATACAGTTCAGGTGAAAAATAGTTCAAAACGTAAAATTAGGGTTAGGGTTAGTGTAAAACATATAATTTTGATAAGGTTTAGTATAAAACACACAATTAGGGTTAGGGTTAGCATATCAAGATACTTTTAGTGTTAGGGGTAGTACGAAATTATACAATTAGGGTTATGGTCGATGAAAACACAAAATAAGTGGTAGGGGTTAGTACAAAAACGTATTATTAGGGTTAGGGTTAGTGTAAAACATATATTTAGGGTTTGGGTTAGTATGAAACACACAATTAGGGTTATGGGTTAGCATACGAAGATCCACTTAGGGTTAGGGTTAGTACAAAATCATACAATTAGGGTTAGGGTCGATGAAAGCACATAATAAGGGGTAGGGGTTAGTACAAAGAGATACAGTTCAGGTGAAAAATAGTTCAAAACGTAAAATTAGGGTTAGGGTTAGTGTAAAACATATAATTTTGATAAGGTTTAGTATAAAACACACAATTAGGGTTAGGGTTAGCATATCAAGATACTTTTAGTGTTAGGGGTAGTACGAAATTATACAATTAGGGTTATGGTCGATGAAAACACAAAATAAGTGGTAGGGGTTAGTACAAAAACGTATAATTAGGGTTAGGGTTAGTGTAAAACATATATTTAGGGTTTGGGTTAGTATGAAACACACAATTAGGGTTATGGGTTAGCATACGGAGATCCACTTAGGGTTAGGGTTAGTACAAAATCATACAATTAGGGTTAGGATCGATGAAAACACAAAATAAGGGGTAGGGGTTAGTACAAAGAAATATAGTTCAGGTGAAAGATAGTTCAAAACGTAAAATTAGGGTAAGGGTTAGTGTAAAACATATAATTTGGGTAATTTGGGTAAGGTTTAGTATAAAACACACCATTGGGGTTAGGGTTAGCATATAAAGATACTGTTAGTGTAAGGGGTAGTACAAAATTATACAATTAGGGTTATAGTCGATGAAAACACAAAATAAGTGGTAGGGGTTAGTACAAAAACGTATAATTAGGGTTAGGGTAAGTGTAAAACATATAATTAGGGTTAGGGTTAGTATGAAACACACAATTAGGGTTAGGGGTTAGCATACTAAGATACACTTAGGGTTAGGGTTAGTACAAAATCATACAATAAGGATTAGGGTCGATGAAAACACAAAATAAGGGGTAGGGGTTAGTACAAAGAAATATAGTTCAGGTGAAAGATAGTTCAAAACGTGCAATTAGGTTAGCGTTAGTGTAAAACATATAATTTTGGTAATTTGGGTTAGGTTTAAAATAAAACAGCCAATTGGGGTTAGGGTTAGCATATAAAGATACTTTTAGTGTAAGGGGTAGTACAAAATTATACAATTAGGGTTATAGTCGATGAAAACACAAAATAAGTGGTAGGGGTTAGTACAAAAACGTATAATTAGGGTTATAGTTCGTATCAAACATATAGTTAGGGTTCGGGTTAGTATGAAACACACAATTAGGGTTAGGGGTTTGCAAATTAAAATCCACTTAGGGTTAGGGTTAGTACAAATCATACAATTAGGGTTAGGGTCGATGAAAACACAAAATAAGGGGGAGGGGTTAGTATAAAGTGATACAGTTCAGGTGAAAGATAGTTCAAAACGTAAAATTGGGGTTAGGGCTAGTGTAAAACATATAATTTGGGTAATTTGGGTAAGGTTTAGTATAAAACACACAATTAGGGTTAGGGTTAGCATATAAAGATACTTTTAGTTTAAGGGGTAGTTCAAAATATACAATTAGGGTTATAATTGATGAAAACACAAAATAAGTGGTAGGGGTTAATACAAAAACGTATAATTAGGGTTAGGGTTAGTGTTAAACATATATTTAGGGTTAGGGTAAGTATGAAACACACAATTAGGGTTAGGGGTTAGCATACTAAGATCCACTTAGGGTTAGGGTAAGTACAAAATCATACAATTAGGGTTAGGGGCGATGAAAACACAAAATAAAAGGTAGTGGTTCGTACAAAGAGATATAGTTAAGGTGAAAGATAGTTCAAAAAGTAAAACTAGGGTTAGGGTAAGTGTAAAACATATGATTTGAGTAATTTGGGTAAGGTTTAGTATAAAACACACAATTAGGGTTAGGGTTAGCATATAAAGATACTTTTAGTGTAAGGTGTAGTACAAAATTATACAATTAGGGTTATAGTCGATGAAAACACAAAATAAGTGGTAGGGGTTAGTACAAAAACGTATAATTAGGGTAAGGGTTAGTGTAAGACATATATTTAGGGTTGGGGTTAGTATGAAACACACAATTAGGGTTAGGGGTTAGCATACTAAGATCCACTTAGGGTATGGGTTAGTACAAAATCATACAATTAGGGTTAGGGTCGATGAAAGCACATAATAAGGGGTAGGGGTTAGTACAAAGAGATACAGTTCAGGTGAAAAATAGTTCAAAACGTAAAATTAGGGTTAGGGTTAGTGTAAAACATATAATTTTGATAAGGTTTAGTATAAAACACACATTTAGGGTTAGGGTTAGCATATCAAGATACTTTTAGTGTTAGGGGTAGTACGAAATTATACAATTAGGGTTATGGTCGATGAAAACACAAAATAAGTGGTAGGGGTTAGTACAAAAACGTATAATTAGGGTTAGGGTTAGTGTAAAACATATATTTAGGGTTTGGGTTAGTATGAAACACACAATTAGGGTTAGGGGTTAGCATACGAAGATCCACTTAGGGTTAGGGTTAGTACAAAATCATACAATTAGGGTTAGGGTCGATGAAAGCACATAATAAGGGGTAGGGGTTAGTACAAAGAGATACAGTTCAGGTGAAAAATAGTTCAAAACGTAAAATTAGGGTTAGGGTTAGTGTAAAACATATAATTTTGATAAGGTTTAGTATAAAACACACAATTAGGGTTAGGGTTAGCATATCAAGATACTTTTAGTGTTAGGGGTAGTTCGGAATTATACAATTAGGGTTATGGTCGATGAAAACACAAAATAAGTGGTAGGGGTTAGTACAAAAACGTATAATTAGGGTTAGGGCTAGTGTAAAACATATATTTAGGGTTTGGGTTAGTATGAAACACACAATTAGGGTTATGGGTTAGCATACGAAGATCCACTTAGGGTTAGGGTTAGTACAAAATCATACAATTAGGGTTAGGATCGATGAAAACACAAAATAAGGGGTAGGGGTTAGTACAAAGAAATATAGTTCAGGTGAAAGATAGTTCAAAACGTGCAATTAGGGTTAGCGTTAGTGTAAAACATATAATTTGGGTAATTTGGGTAAGGTTTATTATAAAACACACAATTAGGGTTAGGGTTAGCATATAAAGATACTTTTAGTGTAAGGGGTAGTACAAAATTATACAATTAGGGTTATAGTCGATGAAAACACAAAATAAGTGGTAGGGGTTAATACAAAAACGTATAATTAGGGTTAGGGTTAGTGTAAAACATATATTTAGGGTTAGGGTTAGTATGAAACACACAATTAGGGTTAGGGGTTAGCATACTAAGATCCACCTAGGGTTAGGGTTAGTACAAAATCATACAATTAGGATAAGGGTCGATGAAAGCACATACTAAGGGGTAGGGGTTAGTACAAAGAGATACAGTTCAGGTGAAAAATAGTTCGGAACGTAAAATTAGGGTTAGGGTTAGTGTAAAACATATAATTTCGGTAAGATGGGTAAGGTTTAGTATAAAACACACCATTGGGGTTAGGGTTAGCATATAAAGATACTTTTAATGTAAGGGGTAGTACAAAATTATACAATTAGGGTTATAGTCGATGAAAACACAAAATAAGTGGTAGGGGTTAGTACAAAAACGTTTAATTAGGGTTAGGGTTAGTGTAAAACATATAATTAGGGTAATTTGGGTAAGGTTTAGTATAAAACACACAATTGGGGTTAGGGTTAGCATATAAAGATATTTTTAGTGTTAGGGTTAGTACAAAATTATACAATTAGGTTAATAGTCGATACAAACACAAAATAAGTGGTAGGGGTTAGAACAAAAACATATAATTAGGGTTATGGTTCGTGTCAAACATATATTTAGGGTTTGGGTTAGCATGAAACACACAATTAGGGTTAGGGGTTTGCATACTAAGATCCACTTAGGGTTAGGGTTAGAACAAAATCATACAATAAGGGTTAGGGTCGATGAAAACACAAAATAAGGGGGAGGGGTTAGTACAAAGAGATACAGTTCAGGTGAAAGATAGTTCAAAACGTAAAATTAGGGTTAGGGTTAGTGTAAAACATATAATTTGGGTAATTTGGGTAAGGTTTAGTATAAAACACACAATTAGGGTTAGGGTTAGCATATAAAGATACTTTTAGTGTTAGGGGTAGTACAAAATTATACAATTAGGGTTATAGTCGATGAAAACACAAAATAAGTGGTAGGGGTTAGTACAAAAACCTATAATTAGGGTTAGGGTTAGTGTAAAACATATATTTAGGGTTAGGGTTAGTATGAAACACACAATTAGGGTTAGGGGCTAGCATACTAAGATCCACCTAGGGTTAGGGTTAGTACAAAATCATACAATTAGGATAAGGGGCGATGAAAGCACATAATAAGGGGTAGGGGTTAGTACAAAGAGATACAGTTCAGGTGAAAAATAGTTCGGAACGTAAAATTAGGGTTAGGGTTAGTGTAAAACATATAATTTGGGTAATTTGGGTAAGGTTTAGTATAAAACACACCATTGGGGTTAAGGTTAGCATATAAAGATACTTTTAGTGTAAGGGGTAGTACAAAATTATACAATTAGGGTTATAGTCGATGAAAACACAAAATAAGTGGTAGGGGTTAGTACAAAAACGTATAATTAGGGTTAGGGTTAGTGTAAAACATATAATTAGGGTTAGGGTTAGTATGAAACACACAATTAGGGTTAGGGGTTTGCATACTAAGATCCACTTAGGGTAAGGGTTAGAACAAAATCATATAATAAGGGTTAGGGTCGATGCAAACACAAAATAAGAGGTAGTGGTTCGTACAAAGAGATATAGTTCAGGTGAAAGATAGTTCAAAAAGTAAAACTAGGGTTAGGGTAAGTGTAAAACATATAATTTGAGTAATTTGGGTAAGGTTTAGTATAAAACACACAATTAGGGTTAGGGTTAGCATATAAAGATACTTTTAGTGTAAGGTGTAGTACAAAATTATACAATTAGGGTTATAGTCGATGAAAACACAAAATAAGTGGTAGGGGTTAGTACAACAACGTATAATTAGGGTAAGGGTTAGTGTAAAACATATATTTAGGGTTTGGGTTAGTATGAAACACACATTTAGGGTAAGGGGTTAGCATACTAAGATACACTTAGGGTTAGGGTTAGTACAAAATCATACAATTAGGGTTAGGGTCGATGAAAACACAAAATAAGGGGTAGGGGTTAGTACAAAGGGATATAGTTCAGGTGAAAGATAGTTCAAAACGTGCAATTAGGTTAGCGTTAGTGTAAAACATATAATTTGGGTAATTTGGGTTAGGTTAAATATAAAACACACAATTGGGGTTAGGGTTAGCATATAAAGATATTTTTAGTGTTAGGGTTAGTACAAAATTATACAATTAGGTTTATAGTCGATAAAAACACAAAATAAGTGGTAGGGGTTAGAACAAAAACATATAATTAGGGTTATGGTTCGTGTCAAACATATATTTAGGGTTTGGGTTAGTATGAAACACACAATTAGGGTTAGGGGTTTGCATACTAAGATCCACTTACGGTTAGGGTTAGAACAAAATCATACAATTAGGGTTAGGGTCGATGAAAACACAAAATAAGGGGTAGGGGTTAGTACAAAGAGATACAGTTCAGATGAAAGATAGTTCAAAACGTAAAATTAGGGTTAGGGTTAGTGTAAAACATATAATTTGGATAATTTGGGTAAGGTTTAGTATAAAACACACAATTGGGGTTAGGGTTAGCATATAAAGATATTTTTAGTGTTAGGGTTAGTACAAAATTATACAATTAGGTTTATAGTCGATAAAAACACAAAATAAGTGGTAGGGGTTAGAACAAAACCTATAATTAGGGTTATGGTTCGTGTCAAACATATATTTAGGGTTTGGGTTAGTATGAAACACACAATTAGGGTTAGGGGTTTGCATACTAAGATCCACTTAGGGTTAGGGTTAGAACAAAATCATACAATAAGGGTTAGGGTCGATGAAAACACAAAATAAGGGGGAGGGGTTAGTACAAAGAGATACAGTTCAGGTGAAAGATAGTTCAAAACGTAAATACAAATGACAACAAAGTTCCAGACAATAAATTTTGCTACGCCTGACGCACGTTTCGTCTATTCAAGACTCATCAGAGGCGCTCTACCAAAAATATTGAAAATGCCAAACACTGTATGAATATTAAGAGCATAGAACAGTATAACAAAAAATACCAAACTGGGGAACCAAATTATTACTAAGATATTCAACCTATGTCTGGGGTAGGAAGAACCTTAGGGTTTAGACAATTTTGAAATTTAGACGGATAATTTAAAGCTTTGATGTATTCTCCAACTCAAAAGTGTTGGTGCCGGAGCGGGCTAACCTCGGGGAATTTAAACTCCACCAGCAGTGCTAACCTTCACGTGTGTTCGAAATACAAATGACAACAAAGTTCCAGACAATAAATTTTGCTACGCCTGACGCGCGTTTCGTCTATTCAAGACTCATCAGAGGCGCTCTACCAAAAATACTGAAAATGCCAAACACTGTATGAATATGAAGAGCATAGAACAGTATAACCAAAAATACCAAACTGGGGAACCAAATTATTACAAAGATATTCAACCTATGTCTGGGGTAGGAAGAACCTTAGGGTTTAGACAATTTTGAAATTTAGACGGATAATTTAAAGCTTTGATGTATTCTCCAACTCAAAAGTGTT
This sequence comes from Arcuatula senhousia, assembly GCA_963971305.1. NCBI lineage: Eukaryota > Metazoa > Mollusca > Bivalvia > Mytilida > Mytilidae > Arcuatula > Arcuatula senhousia. The sequence goes on from OZ020310.1 coordinate 13,302,718, forward strand.
GGTGCCGGAGCGGGCTAAATTAGGGTTAGGGTTAGTGTAAAACATATAATTTGGGTAATTTGGGTAAGGTTTAGTATAAAACACACAATTAGGGTTAGGGTTAGCAAATAAAGATACTTTTAGTGTAAGGGGTAGTACAAAATTTTACAATTAGGGTTATAGTCGATGAAAACACAAAATAAGTGGTAGGGGTTAATACAAAAACGTATAATTAGGGTTAGGGTTAGTGTAAAACATGTATTTAGGGTTCGGGTTAGTATGAAACACACAATTATGGTTAGGGTTAGCATACTAAGATCCACTTAGGGTTAGGGTTAGTACAAAATTATACAATAAGGGTTAGGGTCGATGAAAACACAAAATAAAGGGTAGGGGTTCGTACAAAGAGATATAATTCAGGTGAAAGATAGTTCAAAACGTGCAATTAGGTTAGCGTTAGTGTAAAACATATAATTTGGGTAATTTGGGTTAGGTTAAATATAAAACACATAATTTGGGTTAGGGTTAGCATATAAAGATATTGTTAGTGTTAGGGTTAGTACAAAATTATGCAATTAGGTTTATAGTCGATAAAAACACAAAATAAGTGGTAGGGGTTAGAACAAAAACATATAATTAGGGTTATGGTTCGTGTCAAACATATATTTAGGGTTTGGGTTAGTATGAAACACACAATTAGGGTAAGGGGTTTGCATACTAAGATCCACTTAGGGTTAGGGTTAGAACAAAATCATACAATAGGGATTAGGGTCGATGAAAACACAAAATAAGGGGGAGGGGTTAGTACAAAGAGATACAGTTCAGGTGAAAGATAGTTCAAAACGTAAAATTAGGGTAAGGGCAAGTGTAAAACATAGAATTTGGGTAATTTGGGTAAGGTTTAGTATAAAACACACAATTAGGGTTAGGGTTAGCATATAAAGATATTTTTAGTGTTAGGGTTAGTACAAAATTATACAATTAGGTTTATAGTCGATAAAAACACAAAATAAGTGGTAGGGGTTAGAACAAAACCTATAATTAGGGTTATGGTTCGTGTCAAACATATATTTAGGGTTTGGGTTAGTATGAAACACACAATTAGGGTTAGGGGTTTGCATACTAAGATCCACTTAGGGTTAGGGTTAGAACAAAATCATACAATAAGGGTTAGGGTCGATGAAAACACAAAATAAGGGGGAGGGGTTAGTACAAAGAGATACAGTTCAGGTGAAAGATAGTTCAAAACGTAAATACAAATGACAACAAAGTTCCAGACAATAAATTTTGCTACGCCTGACGCACGTTTCGTCTATTCAAGACTCATCAGAGGCGCTCTACCAAAAATATTGAAAATGCCAAACACTGTATGAATATCAAGAGCATAGAACAGTATAACAAAAAATACCAAACTGGGGAACCAAATTATTACTAAGATATTCAACCTATGTCTGGGGTAGGAAGAACCTTAGGGTTTAGACAATTTTGAAATTTAGACGGATAATTTAAAGCTTTGATGTATTCTCCAACTCAAAAGTGTTGGTGCCGGAGCGGGCTAACCTCGGGGAATTTAAACTCCACCAGCAGTGCTAACCTTCACGTGTGTTCGAAATACAAATGACAACAAAGTTCCAGACAATAAATTTTGCTACGCCTGACGCGCGTTTCGTCTATTCAAGACTCATCAGAGGCGCTCTACCAAAAATACTGAAAATGCCAAACACTGTATGAATATGAAGAGCATAGAACAGTATAACCAAAAATACCAAACTGGGGAACCAAATTATTACAAAGATATTCAACCTATGTCTGGGGTAGGAAGAACCTTAGGGTTTAGACAATTTTGAAATTTAGACGGATAATTTAAAGCTTTGATGTATTCTCCAACTCAAAAGTGTTGGTGCCGGAGCGGGCTAAATTAGGGTTAGGGTTAGTGTAAAACATATAATTTGGGTAATTTGGGTAAGGTTTAGTATAAAACACACAATTAGGGTTAGGGTTAGCAAATAAAGATACTTTTAGTGTAAGGGGTAGTACAAAATTTTACAATTAGGGTTATAGTCGATGAAAACACAAAATAAGTGGTAGGGGTTAATACAAAAACGTATAATTAGGGTTAGGGTTAGTGTAAAACATGTATTTAGGGTTCGGGTTAGTATGAAACACACAATTATGGTTAGGGTTAGCATACTAAGATCCACTTAGGGTTAGGGTTAGTACAAAATTATACAATAAGGGTTAGGGTCGATGAAAACACAAAATAAAGGGTAGGGGTTCGTACAAAGAGATATAATTCAGGTGAAAGATAGTTCAAAACGTGCAATTAGGTTAGCGTTAGTGTAAAACATATAATTTGGGTAATTTGGGTTAGGTTAAATATAAAACACATAATTTGGGTTAGGGTTAGCATATAAAGATATTGTTAGTGTTAGGGTTAGTACAAAATTATACAATTAGGTTTATAGTCGATAAAAACACAAAATAAGTGGTAGGGGTTAGAACAAAAACATATAATTAGGGTTATGGTTCGTGTCAAACATATATTTAGGGTTTGGGTTAGTATGAAACACACAATTAGGGTAAGGGGTTTGCATACTAAGATCCACTTAGGGTTAGGGTTAGAACAAAATCATACAATAAGGATTAGGGTCGATGAAAACACAAAATAAGGGGGAGGGGTTAGTACAAAGAGATACAGTTCAGGTGAAAGATAGTTCAAAACGTAAAATTAGGGTAAGGGCAAGTGTAAAACATAGAATTTGGGTAATTTGGGTAAGGTTTAGTATAAAACACACAATTAGGGTTAGGGTTAGCATATAAAGATACTTTTAGTGTAAGGGGTAGTACAAAATTATACAATTAGGGTTGTAGTAGATGAAAACACAAAATAAGTGGTAGGGGTTAATACAAAAACGTATAATTAGGGTTAGGGTTAGTGTAAAACATATATTTAGGGTTCGGGTTAGTATGAAACACACAATTAGGGTTAGGGGTAAGCATACTTAGATCCACTTAGGGTTAGGGTTAGTACAAAATCATACAATAAGGGTTAGGGTCGATGAAAACACAAAATAAGGGGTAGGGGTTCGTACAAACAGATATAATTCAGGTGAAAGATAGTTCAAAACGTGCAATTAGGTTAGCGTTAGTGTAAAACATATAATTTGGGTAATTTGGGTTAGGTTAAATATAAAACACACACTTGGGGTTAGGGTTAGCATATAAAGATATTTTTAGTGCAAGGGGTAGTACAAAATATACAATTAGGGTTATAATTGATGAAAACACAAAATAAGTGGTAGGGGTTAATACAAAAACGTATAATTAGGGTTAGGGTTAGTGTTAAACATATATTTAGGGTTAGGGTAAGTATGAAACACACAATTAGGGTTAGGGGTTAGCATACTAAGATCCACTTAGGGTTAGGGTAAGTACATAATCATACAATTAGGGTTAGGGACGATGAAAACACAAAATAAGAGGTAGTGGTTCGTACAAAGAGATATAGTTCAGGTGAAAGATAGTTCAAAAAGTAAAACTAGGGTAAGGGTTAGTGTAAAACATATATTTAGGGTTGGGGTTAGTATGAAACACACAATTAGGGTTAGGGGTTAGCATACTAAGATCCACTTAGGGTTAGGGTTAGTACAAAATCATACAATTAGGGTTAGGGTCGATAAAAACACAAAATAAGGGGTAGGGGTTAGTACAAAGAGGTATAGTTCAGGTGAAAGATAGTTCAAAACGTGCAATTAGGTTAGCGTTAGTGTAAAACATATAATTTGGGTAATTTGGGTAAGGTTTAGTACAAAACACACCATTGGGGTTAGGGTTAGCATATAAAGATACTTTTAGTGTAAGGGGTAGTACAAAATTATACAATTAGGGTTATAGTCGATGAAAACACAAAATAAGTGGTAGGGGTTAGTACAAAAACCTATAATTAGGGTTAGTGTAAGTGTAAAACATATAATTAGGGTTAGGGTAAGTATGAAACACACAATTAGGGTTAGGGGTTAGCATACTAAGATACACTTAGGGTTAGGGTTAGTACAAAATCATACAATAAGGGTTAGGGTCGATGAAAACACAAAATAAGGGGTAGGGGTTAGTACAAAGAGTTATAGTTCAGGTGAAAGATAGTTCAAAACGTGCAATTAGGTTAGCGTTAGTGTAAAACATATAATTTGGGTAATTTGGGTTAGGTTAAATATAAAACACACAATTATGGTTAGGGTTAGCATATAAAGATATTTTTAGTGTTAGGGTTAGTACAAAATTATACAATTAGGTTTATAGTCGATAAAAACACAAAATAAGTGGTAGGGGTTAGAACAAAAACATATAATTAGGGTTATGGTTCGTGTCAAACATATGTTTAGGGTTTGGGTTAGTATGAAACACACAATTAGGGTTAGGGGTTTGCATACTAAGATCCACTTAGGGTAGGGTTAGAACAAAATCATACAGTAAGGGTTAGGGTCGATGAAAACACAAAATAAGGCGGAGGGGTTAGTACAAAGAGATACAGTTCAAGTGAAAGATAGTTCAAAACGTAAAATAAGGGTTAGGGTTCGTGTAAAACATATAATTTGGGTAATTTGGGTAAAGTTTAGTATAAAACACACAATTAGGGTTAGGGTTAGCATATAAAGATACTTTTAGTGTAAGGGGTAGTACAAAATTATACAATTAGGGTTGTAGTAGATGAAAACACAAAATAAGTGGTAGGGGTTAATACAAAAACGTATAATTAGGGTTAGGGTTAGTGTAAAACATATATTTAGGGTTCGGGTTAGTATGAAACACACAATTAGGGTTAGGGGTAAGCATACTTAGATCCACTTAGGGTTAGGGTTAGTACAAAATCATACAATAAGGGTTAGGGTCGATGAAAACACAAAATAAGGGGTAGGGGTTCGTACAAACAGATATAATTCAGGTGAAAGATAGTTCAAAACGTGCAATTAGGTTAGCGTTAGTGTAAAACATATAATTTGGGTAATTTGGGTTAGGTTAAATATAAAACACACACTTGGGGTTAGGGTTAGCATATAAAGATATTTTTAGTGTAAGGGTTAGTACAAAATTATACAATTAGGTTTAGAGTCGATAAAAACACAAAATAAGTGGTAGGGGTTAGTACAAAAACGTATAATTAGGGTTATGGTTGTGTCAAACATATATTTAGGGTTCGGGTTAGTATGAAACACACAATTAGGGTTAGGGGTTAGCATACTAAGATACACTTAGGGTTAGGGTTAGTACAAAATCATACAATTAGGGTTAGGGTCGATGAAAACACAAAATAAGGGGTAGGGGTTAGTACAAAGAGATACAGTTCAGGTGAAAGATAGTTCAAAACGTAAAATTAGGGTTAGGGTTAGTGTTAAAAATATAATTTGAGTAATTTGGGTAAGGTTTAATATAAAACACACAATTAGGGTTAGGGTTAGCATATAAAGATACTTTTAGTGTAAGGTGTAGTACAAAATTATACAATTAGGGTTATAGTCGATGAAAACACAAAATAAGTGGTAGGGGTAAATACAAAAACGTATAATTAGGGTGAGGGTTAGTGTAAAACATATATTCAGGGTTAGGGTTAGTATGAAACACACAACTAGGGTAAAGGGTTAGCATACTAAGATCCACTTAGGGTTAGGGTTAGTACAAAATCATACAATTAGGGTTAGGGTCGATGAAACAAAAAATAAGGGGTAAGGGTTAGTACAAAGAGATACAGTTCAGGTGAAAAATAGTTCAAAACGTAAAATTAGGGTAAGGGTTAGTGTAAAACATATAATTTGGGTAATTTGGGTAAGGTTTAGTATAAAACACACCATTGGGGTTAGGGTTAGCATATAAAGATACTTTTAGTGTAAGGGGTAGTACAAAATTATACAATTAGGGTTATAGTCGATGAAAACACAAAATAAGTGGTAGGGGTTAGTACAAAAACCTATAATTAGGGTTAGGGTAAGTGTAAAACATATAATTAGGGTTAGGGTAAGTATGAAACACACAATTAGGGTTAGGGGTTAGCATACTAAGATACACTTAGGGTTAGGGTTAGTACAAAATCATACAATAAGGGTTAGGGTCGATGAAAACACAAAATAAGGGGAAGGGGTTAGTACAAAGAGTTATAGTTCAGGTGAAAGATAGTTCAAAACGTGCAATTAAGTTAGCGTTAGTGTAAAACATATAATTTTGGTAATTTGGGTTAGGTTTAAAATAAAACACACAATTGGGGTTAGGGTTAGCATATAAAGATACTTTTAGTGTAAGGGGTACTACAAAATTATACAATTAGGGTTATAGTCGATGAAAACACAAAATAAGTGGTAGGGGTTAGTACAAAAACGTATAATTAGGGTTATAGTTCGTATCAAAGATATAGTTAGGGTTCGGGTTAGTATGAAACACACAATTAGGGTTAGGGGTTTGCATACTAAGATCCACTTAGGGTTAGGGTTAGTACAAATCATACAATTAGGGTTAGGGTCGATGAAAACACAAAATAAGGGGGAGGGGTTAGTATAAAGAGATACAGTTCAGGTGAAATATAGTTCAAAACGTAAAATTAGGGTTAGGGCTAGTGTAAAACATATAATTTGGGTAATTTGGGTAAGGTTTAGTATAAAACACACAATTAGGGTTAGGGTTAGCATATAAAGATACTTTTAGTTTAAGGGGTAGTACAAAATATACAATTAGGGTTATAATTGATGAAAACACAAAATAAGTGGTAGGGGTTAATACAAAAACGTATAATTAGGGTTAGGGTTAGTGTAAAACATATATTTAGGGTTAGGGTAAGTATGAAACACACAATTAGGGTTAGGGGTTAGCATACTAAGATCCACTTAGGGTTAGGGTAAGTACAAAATCATACAATTAGGGTTAGCGTTAGTGTAAAACATATAATTTGGGTAATTTGGGTTAGGTTAAATATAAAACACACAATTGGGGTAAGGGTTAGCATATAAAGATATTTTTAGTGATAGGGTTAGTACAAAATTATACAATTAGGTTTATAGTCGATAAAAACACAAAATAAGTGGTAGGGGTTAGAACAAAAACATATAATTAGGGTTATGGTTCGTGTCAAACATATATTTAGGGTTTGGGTTAGTATGAAACACACAATTAGGGTTAGGGGTTTGCATACTAAGATCCACTTAGGGTTAGGGTTAGAACAAAATCATACAATAAGGGTTAGGGTCGATGAAAACACAAAATAAAGGGGAGGTGTTAGTACAAAGAGATACAGTTCAGGTGAAAGATAGTTCAAAACGTAAAATTAGGGTTAGGGTTAGTGTAAAACATATAATTTGGGTAATTTGGGTTAGGTTAAATATAAAACATACAATTGGGGTAAGGGTTAGCATATAAAGATATTTTTAGTGTTAGGGTTAGTACAAAATTATACATTTAGGTTTAGAGTCGATAAAAACACAAAATAAGTGGTAGGGGTTAGTACAAAAACGTATAATTAGGGTTATGGTTGTGTCAAACATATATTTAGGGTTCGGGTTAGTATGAAACACACAATTAGGGTTAGGGGTTAGCATACTAAGATCCACTTAGGGTTAGGGTTAGTACAAAATCATACAATTAGGGTTAGGGTCGATGAAAACACAAAATAAGGGGTAGGGGTTAGTACAAAGTGATATAGTTCAGGTGAAAGATAGTTCAAAACGTGCAATTAGGTTAGCGTTAGTGTAAAACATATAATTTGGGTAATTTGGGTTAGGTTAAATATAAAACACACAATTGGGGTTAGGGTTAGCATATCAAGATATTTTTAGTGATAGGGTTAGTACAAAATTATACAATTAGGTTTATAGTCGATAAAAACACAAAATAAGTGGTAGGGGTTAGAACAAAAACATATAATTAGGGTTATGGTTCGTGTCAAACATATATTTAGGGTTTGGGTTAGTATGAAACACACAATTAGGGTTAGGGGTTTGCATACTAAGATCCACTTAGGGTTAGGGTTAGAACAAAATCATACAATAAGGGTTAGGGTCGATGAAAACACAAAATAAAGGGGAGGTGTTAGTACAAAGAGATACAGTTCAGGTGAAAGATAGTTCAAAACGTAAAATTAGGGTTAGGGTTAGTGTAAAACATATAATTTGGGTAATTTGGGTTAGGTTAAATATAAAACATACAATTGGGGTTAGGGTTAGCATATAAAGATATTTTTAGTGTTAGGGTTAGTACAAAATTATACATTTAGGTTTAGAGTCGATAAAAACACAAAATAAGTGGTAGGGGTTAGTACAAAAACGTATAATTAGGGTTATGGTTGTGTCAAACATATATTTAGGGTTCGGGTTAGTATGAAACACACAATTAGGGTTAGGGGTTAGCATACTAAGATCCACTTAGGGTTAGGGTAAGTACAAAATCATACAATTAGGGTTAGGGTCGATGAAAACACAAAATAAAGGGGAGGTGTTAGTACAAAGAGATACAGTTCAGGTGAAAGATAGTTCAAAACGTAAAATTAGGGTTAGGGTTAGTGTAAAACATATAATTTGGGTAATTTGGGTAAGGTTTAGTATAAAACACACAATTAGGGTTAGGGTAGCATATAAAGATACTTTTAGTGTAAGGGGTAGTACAAAATTATACAATTAGGGTTATAGTCGATGAAAACACAAAATAAGTGGTAGGGGTTAATACAAAAACGTATAATTATGGTTAGGGTTAATGTAAAACATATATTTAGGGTTCGGGTTAGTATGAAACACACAATTAGGGTTAGGGGTTAGCATACTAAGATCCACTTAGGTTAAGGGTTAGTACAAAATCATACAATTAGGGTTAATGTCGATGAAAACACAAAATAAAGGGTAGGGGTTCGTACAAAGACATATAGTTCAAGTGAAAGATAGTTCAAAACGTGCAATTAGGGTTAGGGTTAGTGTAAAAAATATAATTTGGGTAATTTGGGTTAGGTCAAGTATAAAACACACAATTGGGGTTAGGTTTAGCATATAAAGATATTTTAGTGTTAGGGTTAGTACAAAATTATACAATTAGGTTTATAGTCGATAAAAACACAAAATAAGTGGTAGGGGTTAGAACAAAAACATATAATTAGGGTTATGGTTCGTGTCAAACATATATTTAGGGTTTGGGTTAGTTTGAAACACACAATTAGGGTTAGGGGTTTGCATACTAAGATCCACTTAGGGTTAGGGTTAAAACAAAATCATACAATAAGGGTTAGGGTCGATGAAAACACAAAATAAAGGGAAGGTGTTAGTACAAAGAGATACAGTTCAGGTGAAAGATAGTTCAAAACGTAAAATTAGGGTAAGGGTTAGTGTAAAACATATAATTTGGGTAATTTGGGTAAGGTTTAGTATAAAACACACAATTAGGGTTAGGGTTAGCATATAAAGATACTTTTAGTGTAAGGGGTAGTACAAAATTATACAATTAGGGTTATAGTCGATGAAAACACAAAATAAGTGGTAGGGGTTAATACAAAAACGTATAATTAGGGTTAGGGTTAGTGTAAAACATATATTTAGGGTTCGGGTTAGTATGAAACACACAATTAGGGTTAGGGGTTAGCATACTAAGATCCACTTAGGGTTAGGGTTAGTACAAAATCATACAATTAGGGTTAATGTCGATGAAAACACAAAATACGGGGTAGGGGTTCGTACAAAGACATATAGTTCAAGTGAAAGATAGTTCAAAACGTGCAATTAGGGTTAGGGTTAGTCTAAAAAATATAATTTGGGTAATTTGGGTTAGGTCAAGTATAAAACACACAATTGGGGTTGGGTTTAGCATATAAAGATATTTTAGTGTTAGGGTTAGTACAAAATTATACAATTAGGTTGTTAGTCGATAAAAACACAAAATAAATGTTAGGGGTTAGTAAAAAACGTATAATTAGGGTTATGGTTCGTGTAAAACATATATTTAGGGTTAGGGTTAGTATGAAACACACAATTAGGGTTCGGGTTTAGCATACTAAGATACACTTATGGTTAGGGTTAGTACAAATTCATACAATTAAGGTAAGGGTCGATGAAAACACAAAATAAGGGGTAGGGGTTAGTACAAAAAGATATAGTTCAGGTGAAAGATAGTTCAAAACGTGCAATTAGGTAAGCGTTAGTGTAAAACATATAATTTGGGTAATTTGGGTTAGGTTAAATATAAAACACACAATTGGGGTTAGGGTTAGCATATAAAGATATTTTTAGTGATAGGGTTAGTACAAAATTATACAATTAGGTTTATAGTCGATAAAAACACAAAATAAGTGGTAGGGGTTAGAACAAAAACATATAATTAGGGTTATGGTTCGTGTCAAACATATATTTAGGGTTTGGGTTAGTATGAAACACACAATTAGGGTTAGGGGTTTGCATACTAAGATCCACTTAGGGTTAGGGTTAGAACAAAATCATACAATAAGGGTTAGGGTCGATGAAAACACAAAATAAAGGGGAGGTGTTAGTACAAAGAGATATAGTTCAGGTGAAAGATAGTTCAAAACGTAAAATTAGGGTTAGGGTTAGTGTAAAACATATAATTTGGGTAATTTGGGTAAGGTTTAGTATAAAACACACAATTAGGGTTAGGGTTAGCATATAAAGATACTTTTAGTGTAAGGGGTAGTACAAAATTATACAATTAGGGTTATAGTCGATGAAAACACAAAATAAGTGGTAGGGGTTAATACAAAAACGTATAATTAGGGTTAGGGTTAGTGTAAAACATATATTTAGGGTTCGGGTTAGTATGAAACACACAATAAGGGTTAGGGGTTAGCATACTAAGATCCACTTAGGGTTAGGGTTAGTACAAAATCATACAATTAGGGTTAATGTCGATGAAAACACAAAATACGGGGTAGGGGTTCGTACAAAGACATATAGTTCAAGTGAAAGATAGTTCAAAACGTGCAATTAGGGTTAGGGTTAGTCTAAAAAATATAATTTGGGTAATTTGGGTTAGGTCAAGTATAAAACACACAATTGGGGTTAGGGTTAGCATATAAAGATATTTTAGTGTTAGGGTTAGTACAAAATTATACAATTAGGTTTATAGACGATAAAAACACAAAATAAATGTTAGGGGTTAGTAAAAAAACGTATAATTAGGGTTATGGTTCGTGTAAAACATATATTTGGGGTTAGGGTTAGTATGAAACACACAATTAGGGTTCGGGTTTAGCATACTAAGATACACTTATGGTTAGGGTTAGTACAAATTCATACAATTAAGGTTAGGGTCGATGAAAACACAAAATAAGGGGTAGGGGTTAGTACAAAAAGATATAGTTCAGGTGAAAGATAGTTCAAAACGTGCAATGAGGTTAGCGTTAGTGTAAAACATATAATTTGGGTAATTTGGGTTAGGTTAAATATAAAACACACAATTGGGGTTAGGGTTAGCATATAAAGATATTTTTAGTGTTAGGGTTAGTACAAAATTATACAATTAGGTTTATAGTCGATAAAAACACAAAATAAGTGGTAGGGGTTAGAACAAAAACATATAATTAGGGTTATGGTTCGTGTCAAACATATATTTAGGGTTTGGGTTAGTATGAAACACACAATTAGGGTTAGGGGTTAGCATACTAAGATCCACTTAGGGTTAGGGTGAGTACAAAATCATACAATTAGGGTTAGGGTCGATGAAAACACAAAATAAGGGGTAGGGGTTCGTACAAAGACATATAGTTCAAGTGAAAGATAGTTCAAAACGTGCAATTAGGGTTAGGGTTAGTCTAAAAAATATAATTTGGGTAATTTGGGTTAGGTCAAGTATAAAACACACAATTGGGGTTAGGGTTAGCATATAAAGATATTTTAGTGTTAGGGTTAGTACAAAATTATACAATTAGGTTTATAGTCGATAAAAACACAAAATAAATGTTAGGGGTTAGTAAAAAAACGTATAATTAGGGTTATGGTTCGTGTAAAACATATATTTGGGGTTAGGGTTAGTATGAAACACACAATTAGGGTTCGGGTTTAGCATACTAAGATACACTTATGGTTAGGGTTAGTACAAATTCATACAATTAAGGTTAGGGTCGATGAAAACACAAAATAAGGGGTAGGGGTTAGTACAAAAAGATATAGTTCAGGTGAAAGATAGTTCAAAACGTGCAATGAGGTTAGCGTTAGTGTAAAACATATAATTTGGGTAATTTGGGTTAGGTTAAATATAAAACACACAATTGGGGTTAGGGTTAGCATATAAAGATATTTTTAGTGTTAGGGTTAGTACAAAATTATACAATTAGGTTTATAGTCGATAAAAACACAAAATAAGTGGTAGGGGTTAGAACAAAAACATATAATTAGGGTTATGGTTCGTGTCAAACATATATTTAGGGTTTGGGTTAGTATGAAACACACAATTAGGGTTAGGGGTTAGCATACTAAGATCCACTTAGGGTTAGGGTGAGTACAAAATCATACAATTAGGGTTAGGGTCGATGAAAACACAAAATAAGGGGTAGGGGTTAGTACAAAGAGATACAGTTCAGGTGAAAAATAGTTCAAAACGTAAAATTAAGGTTAGGGTTAGTGTAAAACATATAATTTGAGTAATTTGGGTAAGGTTTAGTATAAATCACACAATAAAGGTTAGGGTTAGCATATAAAGATACTTTTAGTGTAAGGTGTAGTACAAAATTATACAATAAGGGTTATAGTCGATGAAAACACAAAATAAGTGGTAGGGGTTAGTACAAAAACCTACAATTAGGGTTAGGGTCGATGAAAACACAAAATAAGTGGTAGGGGTTAATACAAAAACGTATAATTAGGGTTAGGGTTAGTGTAAAACATATATTTAGGGTTCGGGTTAGTATGAAACACACAATTAGGGTTAGGGGTTAGCATACTAAGATCCACTTAGGGTTAGGGTTAGTACAAAATCATACAATTAGGGTTAATGTCGATGAAAACACAAAATAAGGGGTAGGGGTTCGTACAAAGACATATAGTTCAAGTGAAAGATAGTTCAAAACGTGCAATTAGGGTTAGGGTTAGTGTAAAAAATATAATTTGGGTAATTTGGGTTAGGTCAAGTATAAAACACACAATTGGGGTTAGGGTTAGCATATAAAGATATTTAAGTGTTAGGGTTAGTACAAAATTATACAATTAGGTTTATAGTCGATAAAAACACAAAATAAATGTTAGGGGTTAGTAAAAAAACGTATAATTAGGGTTATGGTTCGTGTAAAACATATATTTGGGGTTAGGGTTAGTATGAAACACACAATTAGGGTTCGGGTTTAGCATACTAAGATACACTTATGGTTAGGGTTAGTACAAATTCATACAATTAAGGTTAGGGTCGATGAAAACACAAAATAAGGGGTAGGGGTTAGTACAAAAAGATATAGTTCAGGTGAAAGATAGTTCAAAACGTGAAATTAGGTTAGCGTTAGTGTAAAACATATAATTTGGGTAATTTGGGTTAGGTTAAATATAAAACACACAATTGGGGTTAGGGTTAGCATATAAAGATATTTTTAGTGTTAGGGTTAGTACAAAATTATACAATTAGGTTTATAGTCGATAAGAACACAAAATAAATGTTAGGGGTTAGTAAAAAAACGTATAATTAGGGTTATGGTTCGTGTAAAACATATATTTAGGGTTAGGGTTAGTATGAAACACACAATTAGGGTTCGGGTATAGCATACTAAGATACACTTATGGTTAATGTTAGTACAAATTCATACAATTAAGGTTAGGGTCGATGAAAACACAAAATAAGGGGTAGGGGTTAGTACAAAAAGATATAGTTCAGGTGAAAGATAGTTCAAAACGTGCAATTAGGTTAGCGTTAGTGAAAAACATATAATTTGGGTAATTTGGGTTAGGTTAAATATAAAACACACAATTGGGGTTAGGGTTAGCATATAAAGATATTTTTAGTGTTAGGGTTAGTACAAAATTATACAATTAGGTTTATAGTCGATAAAAACACAAAATAAGTGGTAGGGGTTAGAACAAAAACATATAATTAGGGTTATGGTTCGTGTCAAACATATATTTAGGGTTTGGGTTAGTATGAAACACACAATTAGGGTTAGGGGTTAGCATACTAAGATCCACTTAGGGTTAGGGTGAGTACAAAATCATACAATTAGGGTTAGGGTCGATGAAAACACAAAATAAGGGGTAGGGGTTAGTACAAAGAGATACAGTTCAGGTGAAAAATAGTTCAAAACGTAAAATTAGGGTTAGGGTTAGTGTAAAACATATAATTTGAGTAATTTGGGTAAGGTTTAGTATAAATAACACAATAAAGGTTAGGGTTAGCATATAAAGATACTTTTAGTGTAAGGTGTAGTACAAAATTATACAATAAGGGTTATAGTCGATGAAAACACAAAATAAGTGGTAGGGGTTAGTACAAAAACCTACAATTAGGGTTAGTGTCGATGAAAACACAAAAAAAGGGGTAGGGGTTAGTACAAAGAGAAACAGTTCAGGTGAAAGATAGTTCAAAACGTGCAATTAGGGTTAGCGTTAGTGTAAAACATATAATTTGGGTAATTTGGGTTCGGTTAAATATAAAACACACAATTGGGGTTAGGGTTAGCATATAAAGATATTTTTAGTTTTAGGGTTAGTACAAAATTATACAATTAGGTTTATAGTCGATAAAACACAAAATATGTGGTAGGGGTTAGTACAAAAACGTATAATTAGGGTTATGGTTCGTGTCAAACATATATTTAGGGTTCGGGTTAGTATGAAACACACAATTAGGGTTAGGGGTAAGCATACTAAGATACACTTAGGGTTAAAGTTAGTACAAAATCATACAATTAGGGTTAGGGTCGATGAACACACAAAATAAGGGGTAGGGGTTAGTACAAAGAGATACAGTGTTCAGGTGAAAGATAGTTCAAAACGTAAAATAAGGGTTAGGGTTAGTGTAAAACATATAATTTGAGTAATTTGGGTAAGGTTTAGTATAAAACACACAATTAGGGTTAGGGTTAGCATATAAAGATACTTTTAGTGTAAGGTGTAGTACAAAATTATACAATTAGGGTTATAGTCGATGAAAACACAAAATAAGTGGTAGGGGTTAATACAAAAACGTATAATTAGGGTTAGGGTGAGTGTAAAACATATATTTAGGGTTCGGGTTAGTATGAAACACACAATTAGGGTTAGGGGTTAGCATACTAAGATCCACTTAGGGTTAGGGTTAGTACAAAATCATACAATTAGGGTTAATGTCGATGAAAACACAAAATAAGGGGTAGGGGTTCGTACAAAGACATATAGTTCAAGTGAAAGATAGTTCAAAACGTGCAATTAGGGTTAGGGTTAGTGTAAAAAATATAATTTGGGTAATTTGGGTTAGGTCAAGTATAAAACACACAATTGGGGTTAGGGTTAGCATATAAAGATATTTTAGTGTTAGGGTTAGTACAAAGTTATACAATTAGGTTTATAGTCGATAAAAACACAATATAAATGTTAGGGGTTAGTAAAAAAACGTATAATTAGGGTTATGGTTCGTGTAAAACATATATTTGGGGTTAGGGTTAGTATGAAACACACAATTAGGGTTCGGGTTTAGCATACTAAGATACACTTATGGTTAGGGTTAGTACAAATTCATACAATTAAGGTTAGGGTCGATGAAAACACAAAATAAGGGATAGGGGTAAGTACAAAAAGATATAGTTCAGGTGAAAGATAGTTCAAAACGTGCAATTAGGTTAGCGTTAGTGTAAAACATATAATTTGGGTAATTTGGGTTAGGTTAAATATAAAACACACAATTGGGGTTAGGGTTAGCATATAAAGATATTTTTAGTGTTAGGGTTAGTACAAAATTATACAATTAGGTTTATAGTCGATAAAAACACAAAATAAATGTTAGGGGTTAGAACAAAAACATATAATTAGGGTTATGGTTCGTGTCAAACATATATTTAGGGTTTGGGTTAGTATGAAACACACAATTAGGGTTAGGGGTTAGCATACTAAGATCCACTTAGGGTTAGGGTGAGTACAAAATCATACAATTAGGGTTAGGGTCGATGAAAACACAAAATAAGGGGTAGGGGTTAGTACAAAGAGATACAGTTCAGGTGAAAAATAGTTCAAAACGTAAAATTAGGGTTAGGGTTAGTGTAAAACATATAATTTGAGTAATTTGGGTAAGGTTTAGTATAAATCACACAATAAAGGTTAGGGTTAGCATATAAAGATACTTTTAGTGTAAGGTGTAGTACAAAATTATACAATTAGGGTTATAGTCGATGAAAACACAAAATAAGTGGTAGGGGTTAGTACAAAAACCTACAATTAGGGTTAGGGTCGATGAAAACACAAAAAAAGGGGTAGGGGTTAGTACAAAGAGAAACAGTTCAGGTGAAAGATAGTTCAAAACGTGCAATTAGGGTTAGCGTTAGTGTAAAACATATAATTTGGGTAATTTGGGTTCGGTTAAATATAAAACACACAATTGGGGTTAGGGTTAGCATATAAAGATATTTTTAGTTTTAAGGGTTAGTACAAAATTATACAATTAGGTTTATAGTCGATAAAACACAAAATAAGTGGTAGGGGTTAGTACAAAAACGTATAATTAGGGTTATGGTTCGTGTCAAACATATATTTAGGGTTCGGGTTAGTATGAAACACACAATTAGGGTTAGGGGTAAGCATACTAAGATACACTTAGGGTTAAAGTTAGTACAAAATCATACAATTAGGGTAGGGGTTAGTACAAAGAGATACAGTTCAGGTGAAAGATAGTTCAAAACGTAAAATAAGGGTTAGGGTTAGTGTAAAACATATAATTTGAGTAATTTGGGTAAGGTTTAGTATAAAACACACAATTAGGGTTAGGGTTAGCATATAAAGATACTTTTAGTGTAAGGTGTAGTACAAAATTATACAATTAGGGTTATAGTCGATGAAAACACAAAATAAGTGGTAGGGGCTAGTACAAAAACGTATAATTAGGGTTAGGGTTAGTGTAAAACATATATTTAGGGTTAGGGTAAGTATGAAACACACAATTAGGGTATGGGTTAGCATACTAAGATCCACTCAGGGTTAGGGTTTGTACAAAATCATACAATTAGGGTTAGGGTCGATGAAAACACAAAATAAGGGATAGGGGTTAGTACAAAGAGATACAGTTCAGGTGAAAAATAGTTCAGAACGTAAAATTAGTGTTAGGGTTAGTGTAAAACATATAATTCGAGTAATTTGGGTAAGGTTTGGTATAAAACACACAATTGGGGTTAGATCCACTCAGGGTTAGGATTTGTACAAAATCATACAATTAGGGTTAGGGTCGATGAAAACACAAAATAAGGGGTAGGGGTTAGTACAGAGATACAGTTCAGGTGAAAAATAGTTCAGAACGTAAAATTAGGGTTAGGGTTAGTGTGAAACATATAATTCGGGTAATTTGGGTAAGGTTTAGTATAAAACACACAATTGGGGTTAGAGTTAGCATATAAAGATACTTTTAGTGTAAGGGGTAGTACAAAATTATACAATTAGGGTTATAGTCGATGAAAACACAAAATAAGTGGTAGGGGTTAGTACAAAAACGTATAATTAGGGTTAGAGTAGGGGTTAGTACAAAGAGATATAGTTCAGGTGAAAGATAGTTCAAAACGTGCAATTATGTTAGCGTTAGTGTAAAACATATAATTTGTGTAATTTGGGTTAGGTTAAATATAAAACACACAATTGGGGATAGGGTTAGCATATAAAGATATTTTTAGTGTTAGGATTAGTACAAAATTATACAATTAGGTTTATAGTCGATAAAAACACAAAATAAGTGGTAGGGGTTAGTACAAAAACGTATAATTAGGGTTAGAGTAGGGGTTAGTACAAAGGGATATAGTTCAGGTGAAAGATAGTTCAAAACGTGCAATTATGTTAGCGTTAGTGTAAAACATATAATTTGTGTAATTTGGGTTAGGTTAAATATAAAACACACAATTAGGGTTAGGGTTAGCATATAAAGATATTTTTAGTGTTAGGGTTAGTACAAAATTATACAATTAGGTTTATAGTCGATAAAAACACAAAATAAGTGGTAGGGGTTAGAACAAAAACGTATAATTAGGGTTAGGGTTAGTGTAAAACATGGTTCGTGTCAAACATATATTTAGGGTTCGGGTTAGTATGAAACACACAATTAGGGTTAGGGGTAAGCATACTAAGATACACTTAGGGTTAAAGTTAGTACAAAATCATACAATTAGGGTTAGGGTCGATGAACACACAAAATAAGGGGTAGGGGTAAGTACAAAGAGATACAGTGTTCAGGTGAAAGATAGTTCAAAACGTAAAATAAGGGTTAGGGTTAGTGTAAAACATATAATTTGAGTAATTTGGGTAAGGTTTAGTATAAAACACACAATTAGGGTTAGGGTTAGCATATAAAGATACTTTTAGTGTAAGGTGTAGTACAAAATTATACAATTAGGGTTATAGTCGATGAAAACACAAAATAAGTGGTAGGGGCTAGTACAAAAACGTATAATTAGGGTTAGGGTTAGTGTAAAACATATATTTAGGGTTAGGGTAAGTATGAAACACACAATTAGGGTATGGGTTAGCATACTAAGATCCACTCAGGGTTAGGGTTTGTACAAAATCATACAATTAGGGTTAGGGTCGATGAAAACACAAAATAAGGGGTAGGGGTTAGTACAAAGAGATACAGTTCAGGTGAAAAATAGTTCAAAACGTGCAATTAGGGTTAGCGTTAGTGTAAAACATATAATTTGGGTAATTTGGGTTCGGTTAAATATAAAACACACAATTGGGGTTAGGGTTAGCATATAAAGATATTTTTAGTTTTAGGGTTAGTACAAAATTATACAATTAGGTTTATAGTCGATAAAAACACAAAATAAGTGGTAGGGGTTAGTACAAAAACGTATAATTAGGGTTATGGTTCGTGTCAAACATATAATTAGGGTTCGGGTTAGTATGAAACACACAATTAGGGTTAGGGGTAAGCATACTAAGATACACTAAGGGTTAAAGTTAGTACAAAATCATACAATTAGGGTTAGGGTCGATGAACACACAAAATAAGGGGTAGGGGTTAGTACAAAGAGATACAGTGTTCAGGTGAAAGATAGTTCAAAACGTAAAATAAGGGTTAGGGTTAGTGTAAAACATATAATTTGAGTAATTTGGGTAAGGTTTAGTATAAAACACACAATTAGGGTTAGGGTTAGCATATAAAGATACTTTTAGTGTAAGGGGTAGTACAAAATTATACAATTAGGGTTATAGTCGATGAAAACACAAAATCAGTGGTAGGGGTTAATACAAAAACGTATAATTAGGGTTAGGGTTAGTGTAAAACATATATTTAGGGTTAGGGTTAGTATGAAACACACAATTAGGGTTAGGGGTTAGCATACTAAGATCCACTTAGGGTTAGGGTTAGTACAAAATCATACAATTAGGGTTAATGTCGATGAAAACACAAAATAAGGGGTAGGGGTTCGTACAAAGACATATAGTTCAAGTGAAAGATAGTTCAAAACGTGCAATTAGGGTTAGGGTTAGTGTAAAAAATATAATTTGGGTAATTTGGGTTAGGTAAAGTATAAAACACACAATTGGGGTTAGGGTTAGCATATAAAGATATTTTAGTGTTAGGGTTAGTACAAAATTATACAATTAGGTTTATAGTCGATAAAAACACAAAATAAATGTTAGGGGTTAGTAAAAAAAACGTATAATTAGGGTTATGGTTCGTGTAAAACATATATTTGGGGTTAGGGTTAGTATGAAACACACAATTAGGGTTCGGGTTTAGCATACTAAGATACACTTATGGTTAGGGTTAGTACAAATTCATACAATTAAGGTTAGGGTCGATGAAAACACAAAATAAGGGGTAGGGGTTAGTACAAAAAGATATAGTTCAGGTGAAAGATAGTTCAAAACGTGCAATTAGGTTAGCGTTAGTGTAAAACATATAATTTGGGTAATTTGGGTTAGGTTAAATATAAAACACACAATTGGGGTTAGGGTTAGCATATAAAGATATTTTTAGTGTTAGGGTTAGTACAAAATTATACAATTAGGTTTATAGTCGATAAAAACACAAAATAAGTGGTAGGGGTTAGAACAAAAACATATAATTAGGGTTATGGTTCGTGTCAAACATATATTTAGGGTTTGGGTTAGTATGAAACACACAATTAGGGTTAGGGGTTAGCATACTAAGATCCACTTAGTGTTAGGGTGAGTACAAAATCATACAATTAGGGTTAGGGTCGATGAAAACACAAAATAAGGGGTAGGGGTTAGTACAAAGAGATACAGTTCAGATGAAAAATAGTTCAAAACGTAAAATTAGGGTTAGGGTTAGTGTAAAACATAAAATTTGAGTAATTTGGGTAAGGTTTAGTATAAAACACACAATAAAGGTTAGGGTTAGCATATAAAGATACTTTTAGTGTAAGGTGTAGTACAAAATTATACAATTAGGGTTATAGTCGATGAAAACACAAAATAAGTGGTAGGGGTTAGTACAAAAACCTACAATTAGGGTTAGGGTCGATGAAAACACAAAAAAAGGGGTAGGGGTTAGTACAAAGAGAAACAGTTCAGGTGAAAGATAGTTCAAAACGTGCAATTAGGGTTAGCGTTAGTGTAAAACATATAATTTGGGTAATTTGGGTTCGGTTAAATATAAAACACACAATTGGGGTTAGGGTTAGCATATAAAGATATTTTTAGTTTTAGGGTTAGTACAAAATTATACAATTAGGTTTATAGTCGATAAAACACAAAATAAGTGGTAGGGGTTAGTACAAAAAAGTATAATTAGGGTTATGGTTCGTGTCAAACATATATTTAGGGTTCGGGTTAGTATGAAACACACAATTAGGGTTAGGGGTAAGCATACTAAGATACACTTAGGGTTAAAGTTAGTACAAAATCATACAATTAGGGTTAGGGTCGATGAACACACAAAATAAGGGGTAGGGGTTAGTACAAAGAGATACAGTGTTCAGGTGAAAGATAGTTCAAAACGTAAAATAAGGGTTAGGGTTAGTGTAAAACATATAATTTGAGTAATTTGGGTAAGGTTTAGTATAAAACACACAATTAGGGTTAGGGTTAGCATATAAAGATACTTTTAGTGTAAGGTGTAGTACAAAATTATACAATTAGGGTTATAGTCGATGAAAACACAAAATAAGTGGTAGGGGCTAGTACAAAAACGTATAATTAGGGTTAGGGTTAGTGTAAAACATATATTTAGGGTTAGGGTAAGTATGAAACACACAATTAGGGTATGGGTTAGCATACTAAGATCCACTCAGGGTTAGGGTTTGTACAAAATCATACAATTAGGGTTAGGGTCGATGAAAACACAAAATAAGGGATAGGGGTTAGTACAAAGAGATACAGTTCAGGTGAAAAATAGTTCAGAACGTAAAATTAGTGTTAGGGTTAGTGTAAAACATATAATTCGAGTAATTTGGGTAAGGTTTGGTATAAAACACACAATTGGGGTTAGATCCACTCAGGGTTAGGGTTTGTACAAAATCATACAATTAGGGTTAGGGTCGATGAAAACACAAAATAAGGGGTAGGGGTTAGTACAGAGATACAGTTCAGGTGAAAAATAGTTCAGAACGTAAAATTAGGGTTAGGGTTAGTGTGAAACATATAATTCGGGTAATTTGGGTAAGGTTTAGTATAAAACACACAATTGGGGTTAGAGTTAGCATATAAAGATACTTTTAGTGTAAGGGGTAGTACAAAATTATACAATTAGGGTTATAGTCGATGAAAACACAAAATAAGTGGTAGGGGTTAGTACAAAAACGTATAATTAGGGTTAGAGTAGGGGTTAGTACAAAGAGATATAGTTCAGGTGAAAGATAGTTCAAAACGTGCAATTATGTTAGCGTTAGTGTAAAACATATAATTTGTGTAATTTGGGTTAGGTTAAATATAAAACACACAATTGGGGTTCGGGTTAGCATATAAAGATATTTTTAGTGTTAGGATTAGTACAAAATTATACAATTAGGTTTATAGTCGATAAAAACACAAAATAAGTGGTAGGGGTTAGTACAAAAACGTATAATTAGGGTTAGAGTAGGGGTTAGTACAAAGAGATATAGTTCAGGTGAAAGATAGTTCAAAACGTGCAATTATGTAAGCGTTAGTGTAAAACATATAATTTGTGTAATTTGGGTTAGGTTAAATATAAAACACACAATTGGGGTTAGAGTTAGCATATAAAGATACTTTTAGTGTAAGGGGTAGTACAAAATTATACAATTAGGGTTATAGTCGATGAAAACACAAAATAAGTGGTAGGGGCTAGTACAAAAACGTATAATTAGGGTTAGGGTTAGTGTAAAACATATATTTAGGGTTAGGGTAAGTATGAAACACACAATTAGGGTATGGGTTAGCATACTAAGATCCACTCAGGGTTAGGGTTTGTACAAAATCATACAATTAGGGTTAGGGTCGATGAAAACACAAAATAAGGGGTAGGGGTTAGTACAAAGAGATACAGTTCAGGTGAAAAATAGTTCAAAACGTGCAATTAGGGTTAGCGTTAGTGTAAAACATATAATTTGGGTAATTTGGGTTCGGTTAAATATAAAACACACAATTGGGGTTAGGGTTAGCATATAAAGATATTTTTAGTTTTAGGGTTAGTACAAAATTATACAATTAGGTTTATAGTCGATAAAAACACAAAATAAGTGGTAGGGGTTAGTACAAAAACGTATAATTAGGGTTATGGTTCGTGTCAAACATATAATTAGGGTTCGGGTTAGTATGAAACACACAATTAGGGTTAGGGGTAAGCATACTAAGATACACTTAGGGTTAAAGTTAGTACAAAATCATACAATTAGGGTTAGGGTCGATGAACACACAAAATAAGGGGTAGGGGTTAGTACAAAGAGATACAGTGTTCAGGTGAAAGATAGTTCAAAACGTAAAATAAGGGTTAGGGTTAGTGTAAAACATATAATTTGAGTAATTTGGGTAAGGTTTAGTATAAAACACACAATTAAGGTTAGGGTTAGCATATAAAGATACTTTTAGTGTAAGGTGTAGTACAAAATTATACAATTAGGGTTATAGTCGATGAAAACACAAAAAATGTGGTAGGGGTTAATACAAAAACGTATAATTAGGGTTAGGGTTAGTGTAAAACATATATTTAGGGTTCGGGTTAGTATGAAACACACATTTAGGGTTAGGGGTTAGCATACTAAGATCCACTTAGGGTTAGGGTTAGTACAAAATCATACAATTAGGGTTAATGTCGATGAAAACACAAAATAAGGGGTAGGGGTTCGTACAAAGACATATAGTTCAAGTGAAAGATAGTTCAAAACGTGCAATTAGGGTTAGGGTTAGTGTAAAAAATATAATTTGGGTAATTTGGGTTAGGTAAAGTATAAAACACACAATTGGGGTTAGGGTTAGCATATAAAGATATTTTAGTGTTAGGGTTAGTACAAAATTATACAATTAGGTTTATAGTCGATAAAAACACAAAATAAATGTTAGGGGTTAGTAAAAAAACGTATAATTAGGGTTATGGTTCGTGTAAAACATATATTTGGGGTTAGGGTTAGTATGAAACACACAATTAGGGTTCGGGTTTAGCATACTAAGATACACTTTTGGTTAGGGTTAGTACAAATTCATACAATTAAGGTTAGGGTCGATGAAAACACAAAAAAAGGGGTAGGGGTTAGTACAAAGAGAAACAGTTCAGGTGAAAGATAGTTCAAAACGTGCAATTAGGTTAGCGTTAGTGTAAAACATATAATTTGGGTAATTTGGGTTAGGTTAAATATAAAACACACAATTGGGGTTAGGGTTAGCATATAAAGATATTTTTAGTGTTAGGGTTAGTACAAAATTATACAATTAGGTTTATAGTCGATAAAAACACAAAATAAATGTTAGGGGTTAGTAAAAAAACGTATAATTAGGGTTATGGTTCGTGTCAAACATATATTTAGGGTTCGGGTTAGTATGAAACACACAATTAGGGTTAGGGGTAAGCATACTAAGATACACTTAGGGTTAAAGTTAGTACAAAATCATACAATTAGGGTTAGGGTCGATGAACACACAAAATAAGGGGTAGGGGTTAGTACAAAAAGATATAGTTCAGGTGAAAGATAGTTCAAAACGTGCAATTAGGTTAGCGTTAGTGTAAAACATATAATTTGGGTAATTTGGGTTAGGTTAAATATAAAACACACAATTGGGGTTAGGGTTAGCATATAAAGATATTTTTAGTGTTAGGGTTAGTACAAAATTATACAATTAGGTTTATAGTCGATAAAAACACAAAATAAGTGGTAGGGGCTAGTACAAAAACGTATAATTAGGGTTAGGGTTAGTGTAAAACATATATTTAGGGTTAGGGTAAGTATGAAACACACAATTAGGGTATGGGTTAGCATACTAAGATCCAATCAGGGTTAGGGTTTGTACAAAATCATACAATTAGGGTTAGGGTCGATGAAAAAACAAAATAAGGGATAGGGGTTAGTACAAAGAGATACAGTTCAGGTGAAAAATAGTTCAGAACGTAAAATTAGTGTAAGGGTAGTGTAAAACATATAATTCGAGTAATTTGGGTAAGGTTTGGTATAAAACACACAATTGGGGTTAGATCCACTCAGGGTTAGGGTTTGTACAAAATCATACAATTAGGGTTAGGGTCGATGAAAACACAAAAGAAGGGGTAGGGGTTAGTACAGCGATACAGTTCAGGTGAAAAATAGTTCAGAACGTAAAATTAGGGTTAGGGTTAGTGTGAAACATATAATTCGGGTAATTTGGGTAAGGTTTAGTATAAAACACACAATTGGGGTTAGAGTTAGCATATAAAGATACTTTTAGTGTAAGGGGTAGTACAAAATTATACAATTAGGGTTATAGTCGATGAAAACACAAAATAAGTGGTAGGGGTTAGTACAAAAACGTATAATTAGGGTTAGAGTAGGGGTTAGTACAAAGAGATATAGTTCAGGTGAAAGATAGTTCAAAACGTGCAATTATGTTAGCGTTAGTGTAAAACATATAATTTGTGTAATTTGGGTTAGGTTAAATATAAAACACACAATTGGGGTTAGGGTTAGCATATAAAGATATTTTTAGTGTTAGGGTTAGTACAAAATTATACAATTAGGTTTATAGTCGATAAAAACACAAAATAAGTGGTAGGGGTTAGAACAAAAACGTATAATTAGGGTTAGGGTTAGTGTAAAACATGGTTCGTGTCAAACATATATTTAGGGTTCGGGTTAGTATGAAACACACAATTAGGGTTAGGGGTAAGCATACTAAGATACACTTATGGTTAAAGTTAGTACAAAATCATACAATTAGGGTTAGGGTCGATGAACACACAAAATAAGGGGTAGGGGTAAGTACAAAGAGATACAGTGTTCAGGTGAAAGATAGTTCAAAACGTAAAATAAGGGTTAGGGTTAGTGTAAAACATATAATTTGAGTAATTTGGGTAAGGTTTAGTATAAAACACACAATTAGGGTTAGGGTTAGCATATAAAGATACTTTTAGTGTAAGGTGTAGTACAAAATTATACAATTAGGGTTATAGTCGATGAAAACACAAAATAAGTGGTAGGGGTTAGTACAAAAACGTATAATTAGGGTTAGGGTTAGTGTAAAACATATATTTAGGGTTAGGGTAAGTATGAAACACACAATTAGGGTATGGGTTAGCATACTAAGATCCACTCAGGGTTAGGGTTTGTACAAATCATACAATTAGGGTTAGGGTCGATGAAAACACAAAATAAGGGGTAGGGGTTAGTACAAAGAGATACAGTTCAGGTGAAAAATAGTTCAAAACGTGCAATTAGGGTTAGCGTTAGTGTAAAACATATAATTTGGGTAATTTGGGTTCGGTTAAATATAAAACACACAATTGGGGTTAGGGTTAGCATATAAAGATATTTTTAGTTTTAGGGTTAGTACAAAATTATACAATTAGGTTTATAGTCGATAAAAACACAAAATAAGTGGTAGGGGTTAGTACAAAAACGTATAATTAGGGTTATGGTTCGTGTCAAACATATATTTAGGGTTCGGGTTAGTATGAAACACACAATTAGGGTTAGGGGTAAGCATACTAAGATACACTTAGGGTTAAAGTTAGTACAAAATCATACAATTAGGGTTAGGGTCGATGAACACACAAAATAAGGGGTAGGGGTTAGTACAAAGAGATACAGTGTTCAGGTGAAAGATAGTTCAAAACGTAAAATAAGGGTTAAGGTTAGTGTAAAACATATAATTTGAGTAATTTGGGTAAGGTTTAGTATAAAACACACAATTAGGGTTAGGGTTAGCATATAAAGATACTTTTAGTGTAAGGTGTAGTACAAAATTATACAATTAGGGTTATAGTCGATGAAAACACAAAATCAGTGGTAGGGGTTAATACAAAAACGTATAATTAGGGTTAGGGTTAGTGTAAAACATATATTTAGGGTTCGTGTTAGTATGAAACACACAATTAGGGTTAGGGGTTAGCATACTAAGATCCACTTAGGGTTAGGGTTAGTACAAAATCATACAATTAGGGTTAATGTCGATGAAAACACAAAATAAGGGGTAGGGGTTCGTACAAAGACATATAGTTCAAGTGAAAGATAGTTCAAAACGTGCAATTAGGGTTAGGGTTAGTGTAAAAAATATAATTTGGGTAATTTGGGTTAGGTAAAGTATAAAACACACAATTGGGGTTAGGGTTAGCATATAAAGATATTTTTAGTGTTAGGGTTAGTACAAAATTATACAATTAGGTTTATAGTCGATAAAAACACAAAATAAGTGGTAGGGGTTAGAACAAAAACGTATAATTAGGGTTAGGGTTAGTGTAAAACATGGTTCGTGTCAAACATATATTTAGGGTTCGGGTTAGTATGAAACACACAATTAGGGTTAGGGGTAAGCATACTAAGATACACTTATGGTTAAAGTTAGTACAAAATCATACAATTAGGGTTAGGGTCGATGAACACACAAAATAAGGGGTAGGGGTAAGTACAAAGAGATACAGTGTTCAGGTGAAAGATAGTTCAAAACGTAAAATAAGGGTTAGGGTTAGTGTAAAACATATAATTTGAGTAATTTGGGTAAGGTTTAGTATAAAACACACAATTAGGGTTAGGGTTAGCATATAAAGATACTTTTAGTGTAAGGTGTAGTACAAAATTATACAATTAGGGTTATAGTCGATGAAAACACAAAATAAGTGGTAGGGGTTAGTACAAAAACGTATAATTAGGGTTAGGGTTAGTGTAAAACATATATTTAGGGTTAGGGTAAGTATGAAACACACAATTAGGGTATGGGTTAGCATACTAAGATCCACTCAGGGTTAGGGTTTGTACAAATCATACAATTAGGGTTAGGGTCGATGAAAACACAAAATAAGGGGTAGGGGTTAGTACAAAGAGATACAGTTCAGGTGAAAAATAGTTCAAAACGTGCAATTAGGGTTAGCGTTAGTGTAAAACATATAATTTGGGTAATTTGGGTTCGGTTAAATATAAAACACACAATTGGGGTTAGGGTTAGCATATAAAGATATTTTTAGTTTTAGGGTTAGTACAAAATTATACAATTAGGTTTATAGTCGATAAAAACACAAAATAAGTGGTAGGGGTTAGTACAAAAACGTATAATTAGGGTTATGGTTCGTGTCAAACATATATTTAGGGTTCGGGTTAGTATGAAACACACAATTAGGGTTAGGGGTAAGCATACTAAGATACACTTAGGGTTAAAGTTAGTACAAAATCATACAATTAGGGTTAGGGTCGATGAACACAAAAAATAAGGGGTAGGGGTTAGTACAAAGAGATACAGTGTTCAGGTGAAAGATAGTTCAAAACGTAAAATAAGGGTTAAGGTTAGTGTAAAACATATAATTTGAGTAATTTGGGTAAGGTTTAGTATAAAACACAATTAGGGTTAGGGTTAGCATATAAAGATACTTTTAGTGTAAGGTGTAGTACAAAATTATACAATTAGGGTTATAGTCGATGAAAACACAAAATAAGTGGTAGGGGCTAGTAGAAAAACGTATAATTAGGGTTAGGGTTAGTGTAAAACATATATTTAGGGTTAGGGTTAGTATGAAACACACAATTAGGGTATGGGTTAGCATACTAAGATCCACTCAGGGTTAGGGTTTGTACAAAATCATACAATTAGGGTTAAGGTCGATGAAAACACAAAATAAGGGGTAGGGGTTAGTACAAAGAGATACAGTTCAGGTGAAAAATATTTCAGAACGTAAAATTAGTGTTAGGGTTAGTGTAAAACATATAATTCGAGTAATTTGGGTAAGGTTTAGTATAAAACACACAATTGGGGTTAGATCCACTCAGGGTTAGGGTTTGTACAAAATCATACAATAAGGGTTAGGGTCGATGAAAACACAAAATAAGGGGTAGGGGTTAGTACAGAGATACAGTTCAGGTGAAAAATAGTTCAGAACGTAAAATTAGGGTTAGGGTTAGTGTGAAACATATAATTCGGGTAATTTGGGTAAGGTTTAGTATAAAACACACAATTGGGGTTAGAGTTAGCATACAAAAATACTTTAAGTGTAAGGGGTAGTACAAAATTATACAATTAGGGTTATAGTCGATGAAAACACAAAATAAGTGGTAGGGGTTAGTACAAAAACGTATAATTAGGGTTAGGGTAGGGGTTAGTACAAAGAGATAGTCAGGTGAAAGATAGTTCAAACGTGCAATTATGTTAGCGTTAGTGTAAAACATATAATTTGTGTAATTTGGGTTAGGTTAAATATAAAACACACAATTGGGGTTAGGGTTAGCATATAAAGATATTTTTAGTGTTAGGGTTAGTACAAAATTATACAATTAGGTTTATAGTCGATAAAAACACAAAATAAGTGGTAGGGGTTAGAACAAAAACGTATAATTAGGGTTAGGGTTAGTGTAAAACATATATTTAGGGTTCGGGTTAGTATGAAACACACAATTAGGGTTAGGGGTTTGCATACTAAGATCCACTTAAAGTTAGGGTAAGTATAAATCATACAATAAGGGTTAGGGTCGATGAAAACACAAAATAAGTGGGAGGGGTTAGTACAAAGAGATACAGTTCAGGTGAAAGATAGTTCAAAACGTAAAATTAGGGTTAGGGTTAGTGTAAAACATATAATTTGGGTAATTTGGGTAAGGTTTAGTATAAAACACACAATAAAGGTTAGGGTTAGCATATAAAGATACTTTTAGTGTAAGGTGTAGTACAAAATTATACAATTAGGGTTATAGTCGATGAAAACACACAATAAGTGGTAGGGGTTAGTACAAAAACCTATAATTAGGGTTAGGGTTAGTGTAAAACATATATTTAGGGTAAGGGTTAGTATGAAACACACAATTAGGGTTAGGGGTTAGCATACTAAGATCCACTTAGGGTTAGGGTTAGTACAAAATCATACAATTAGGGTTAGGGTCGATGAAAACACAAAATAAGGGGTAGGGGTTAGTACAAAGAGAAACAGTTCAGGTGAAAGATAGTTCAAAACGTGCAATTAGGGTTAGGGTTAGTGTAAAACATATACTTTGGGTAATTTGGGTTAGGTTAAGTATAAAACACACAATTGGGGTTAGGGTTAGCATATAAAGATGTTTTAGTGTTAGGGTTAGTACAAAATTATACAATTAGGTTTATAGTCGATAAAAACACAAAATAAGTGGTAGGGGTTAGTACAAAAACGTATAATTAGGGTTATGGTTCGTGTCAAACATATATTTAGGTTTCGGGTTAGTATGAAACACACAATTAGGGTTAGGGGTAAGCATACTAAGATACACTTAGGGTTAAAGTTAGTACAAAATCATACAATTAGGGTTAGGGTCGATGAACACACAAAATAAGGGGTAGGGGTTAGTACAAAGAGATACAGTGTTCAGGTGAAAGATAGTTCAAAACGTAAAATAAGGGTTAGGGTTAGTGTAAAACATATAATTTGAGTAATTTGGGTAAGGTTTAGTATAAAACACACAATTAGGGTTAGGGTTAGCATATAAAGATACTTTTAGTGTAAGGTGTAGTACAAAATTATACAATTAGGGTTATAGTCGATGAAAACACAAAATAAGTGGTAGGGGCTAGTACAAAAACGTATAATTAGGGTTAGGGTTAGTGTAAAGCATATATTTAGGGTTAGGGTAAGTATGAAACACACAATTAGGGTATGGGTTAGCATACTAAGATCCACTCAGTGTTAGGGTTTGTACAAAATCATACAATTAGGGTTAGGGTCGATGAAAACACAAAATAAGGGATAGGGGTTAGTACAAAGAGATACAGTTCAGGTGAAAAATAGTTCAGAACGTAAAATTAGTGTAAGGGTTAGTGTAAAACATATAATTCGAGTAATTTGGGTAAGGTTTAGTATAAAACACACAATTGGGGTTAGATCCACTCAGGGTTAGGGTTTGTACAAAATCATACAATTAGGGTTAGGGTCGATGAAAACACAAAATAAGGGGTAGGGGTAAGTACAGAGATACAGTTCAGGTGAAAAATAGTTCAGAACGTAAAATTAGGGTTAGGGTTAGTGTGAAACATATAATTCGGGTAATTTGGGTAAGGTTTAGTATAAAACACACAATTGGGGTTAGAGTTAGCATATAAAGATACTTTTAATGTAAGGGGTAGTACAAAATTATACAATTAGGGTTATAGTTTCAATATTTTTGGTAGAGCGCCTCTGATGAGTCTTGAATAGACGAAACGCGCATCAGGCGTAGTAAAATTTATTGTCTGGAACTTTGTTGTCATTTGTATTTCGATGAAAACACAAAATAAGTGGTAGGGGTTAGTACAAAAACGTATAATTAGGGTTAGGGTAGGGGTTAGTACAAAGAGATATAGTTCAGGTGAAAGATAGTTCAAAACGTGCAATTATGTTAGCCTTAGTGTAAAACATATAATTTGTGTAATTTGGGTTAGGTTAAATATAAAACACACAATTGGGGTAAGGTTAGCATATAAAGATATTTTTAGTGTTAGGGTTAGTACAAAATTATACAATTAGGTTTATAGTCGATAAAAACACAAAATAAGTGGTAGGGGTTAGAACAAAAACGTCTAATTAGGGTTAGGGTTAGTGTAAAACATATATTTAGGGTTCGGGTTAGTATGAAACACACAATTAGGGTTAGGGGTTTGCATACTAAGATCCACTTAGGGTTAGGGTAAGTACAAATCATACAATAAGGGTTAGGGTCGATGAAAACACAAAATAAGGGGGAGGGGTTAGTACAAAGAGATACAGTTCAGGTGAAAGATAGTTCAAAACGTAAAATTAGGGTTAGGGTTAGTGTAAAACATATAACATAGGTAATTTGGGTAATTTGGGTAAGGTTTAGTATAAAACACACAATAAGGGTTAGGGTTAGCATATAAAGATACTTTTAGTGTAAGGGGTAGTACAAAATTATACAATTAGGGTTATAGTCGATGAAAACACAAAATAAGTGGTAGGGGCTAGTACAAAAACGTATAATTAGGGTTAGGGTTAGTGTAAAACATATATTTAGGGTTAGGGTAAGTATGAAACACATAATTAGGGTATGGGTTAGCATACTAAGATCCATTCAGGGTTAGGGTTTGTACAAAATCATACAATTAGGGTTAGGGTCGATGAAAACACAAAATAAGGGGTAGGGGTTAGTACAAAGAGATACAGTTCAGGTGAAAAATAGTTCAGAACGTAAAATTAGGGTTAGGGTTAGTGTAAAACATATAATTCGGGTAATTTGGGTAAGGTTTAGTATAAAACACACAATTGGGGTTAGGGTTAGCATATAAAGATATTTTTAGTGTAAGGTGTAGTACAAAATTATACAATTAGGGTTATAGTCGATGAAAACACAAAATAAGTGGTAGGGGCTAGTACAAAAACGTATAATTAGGGTTAGGGTTAGTGTAAAACATATATTTAGGGTTTGGGTTAGTATGAAACACACAATTAGGGTTAGGGGTTTGCATACTAAGATCCACTTAAAGTTTGGGTAAGTACAAATCATACAATAAGGGTTAGGGTCGATGAAAACACAAAATAAGGGGTAGGGGTTAGTACAAAGAGATACAGTTCAGGTGAAAAATAGTTCAGAACGTAAAATTAGGGTTAGGGTTAGTGTAAAACATATAATTCGGGTAATTTGGGTAAGGTTTAGTATAAAACACACAATTGGGGTTAGATCCACTCAGGGTTAGGGTTTGTACAAAATCATACAATTAGGGTTAGGGTCGATGAAAACACAAAATAAGGGGTAGGGGTTAGTACAAAGAGATACAGTTCAGGTGAAAAATAGTTCAGAATGTAAAATTAGGGTTAGGGTTAGTGTAAAACATATAATTCGGGTAATTTGGGTAAGGTTTAGTATAAAACACACAATTGGGGTTAGAGTTAGCATATAAAGATACTTTTAGTGTAAGGGGTAGTACAAAATTATACAATTAGGGTTATAGTCAATGAAAACACAAAATAAGTGGTAGGGGTTAGTACAAAAACGAATAATTAGGGTTAGGGTAGGGGTTAGTATAAAGAGATATAGTTCAGGTGAAAGATAGTTCAAAACGTGCAATTAGGGTTAGCGTTAGTGTAAAACATATAATTTGGGTAATTTGGGTTCGGTTAAATATAAAACACACAATTGGGGTTAGGGTTAGCATATAAAGATATTTTTAGTGTTAGGGTTAGTACAAAATTATACAATTAGGTTTATAGTCGATAAAAACACAAAATAAGTGGTAGGGGTTAGTACAAAAACGTATAATTAGGGTTATGGTTCGTGTCAAACATATATTTAGGGTTCGGGTTAGTATGAAACACACAATTAGGGTTAGGGGTAAGCATACTAAGATACACTTAGGGTTAAAGTTAGTACAAAATCATACAATTACGGTTAGGGTCGATGAAAACACAAAATAAGGGGTAGGGGTTAGTACAAAGAGATACAGTGTTCAGGTGAAAGATATTTCAAAACGTAAAAGAAGGGTTAGGGTTAGTGTAAAACATATATTTTGAGTAATTTGGGTAAGGATTAGTATAAAACACACAATTAGGGTTAGGGATAGCATATAAAGATACTTTTAGTGTAAGGTGTAGTACAAAATTATACAATTAGGGTTATAGTCGATGAAAACACAAAATAAGTGGTAGGGGCTAGTACCAAAACGTATAATTAGGGTTAGGGTTAGTGTAAAACATATATTTAGGGTTAGGGTAAGTATGAAACACATAATTAGGGTATGGGTTAGCATACTAAGATCCATTCAGGGTTAGGGTTTGTACAAAATCATACAATTAGGGTTAGGGTCGATGAAAACACAAAATAAGGGGTAGGGGTTAGTACAAAGAGATACAGTTTAGGTGAAAAATAGTTCAGAACGTAAAATTAGGGTTAGGGTTAGTGTAAAACATATAATTCGGGTAATTTGGGTAAGGTTTAGTATAAAACACACAATTGGAGTTAGAGTTAGCATATAAAGATACTTTTAGTGCAAGGGGTAGTACAAAATTATACAATTAGGGTTATAGTCAATAAAAACACAAAATAAGTGGTAGGGGTTAGAACAAAAACGTATAATTAGGGTTATGGTTCGTGTCCAACATATATTTAGGGTTCGGGTTAGTATGAAACACACAATTAGGGTAAGGGGTTTGCATACTAAGATCCACTTAGAGTTAGGGTAAGTACAAATCATACAATAAGGGTTACGGTCGATGAAAACACAAAATAAGGGGGAGGGGTTAGTACAAAGAGATACAGTTCAGGTGAAAGATAGTTCAAAACGTAAAATTAGGGTTAGGGTTAGTGTAAAACATATAATTTGGGTAATTTGGGTAAGGTTTAGTATAAAACACACAATTAGGGTTAGGGTTAGCATATAAAGATACTTTTAGTGTAAGGGGTAGTACAAAATTATACAATTAGGGTTATAGTTGATGAAAACACAAAATAAGTGGTAGGGGATAATACAAAAACGTATAAATAGGGTTAGGGTTAGTGTAAAACATATATTTAGGGTTAGGGTTAGTATGAAACACACAATTAGGGTTAGGGGTTAGCATACTAAGATCCACTTAGGGTTAGGGTTAGTACAAAATCATACAATTAGGGTTAGGGTCGATGAAAACACAAAATAAGGGGTAGGGGTTCGTACAAAGAGATATAGTTCAGGGGAAAGATAGTTCAAAACGTGCAATTAGGGTTAGGGTTAGTGTAAAACATATAATTTGGGTAATTTGGGTAAGGTTTAGTATAAAACACACAATTAGGGTTAGGGTTAGCATATAAAGATACTTTTAGTGTAAGGGGTAGTACAAAATTATACAATTAGGGTTATAGTTGATGAAAACACAAAATAAGTGGTAGGGGATAATACAAAAACGTATAATTAGGGTTAGGGTTAGTGTAAAACATATATTTAGGGTTAGGGTTAGTATGAAACACACAATTAGGGTTAGGGGTTAGCATACTAAGATCCACTTAGGGTTAGGGTTAGTACAAAATCATACAATTAGGGTTAGGGTCGATGAAAACACAAAATAAGGGGTAGGGGTTCGTACAAAGAGATATAGTTCAGGTGAAAGATAGTTCAAAACGTGCAATTAGGGTTAGGGTTAGTGTAAAACATATAATTTGGGTAATTTGGGTTAGGTTAAGTATAAAACACACAAGTGGGGTAAGGGTTAGCATATAAAGATATTTTAGTGTTAGGGTTAGTACAAAATTATACAATTAAGTTTATATTCGATAAAAACACAAAATAAGTGGTAGGAGTTATAAACAAAAACGTATAATTAGGGTTATGGTTCGTGTAAAACATATATTTAGGGTTAGGGTTAGTATGAAACACACAATTAGGGTTAGGAGTTAGCATACTAAGATACACTTATGTTTAGGGTTAGTACAAATTGTACAATTAGGGTTAGGGTCGATGAAAACACAAAATAAGGGGTAGGGGTTAGTACAAAGAGATACAGTTCAGAGGAAAGATAGTTCAAAACGTGCAATTAGGGTTAGGGTTAGTGTCAAACATATAATTTGGATAATTTGGGTTAGGTTAAGTATGAAACGCACATTTAGTATTAGGGTTAGCATATAAAGATACTTTTAGTGTAAAGGTTAGTACAAAATTATACAATTTGGGTTATAGTCGATGGAAACACATAATAAGTGGTAGGGGTTAGTACAAAAACGTAAAATTAGGGTTAGGGTTAGTGTCAAACATATAATTTGGGTAATTTGGGTTAGGTTTAGTATAAAACACACAGTAAGGAATAGGGTTAGCATATTAAGATACTTTTAGTGTAAGGGTTAGTACAAAATCATACAATTAGGGTTAGGGTCGATGAAAGCACATAATAAGGGGTAGGGGTTAGTACAAAGAGATACAGTTCAGAACGTAAAATTAGGGTTAGGGTTAGTGTAAAACATATAATTTGGGTAATTTGGGTAAGGTTTAGTATAAAACACACAATTAGGGTTAGGGTTAGCATATAAAGATACTTTTAGTGTTAGGGATAGTACAAAATTATACAATTAGGGTTATAGTCGATGAAAACACAAAATAAGTGGTAAAGGTTAGTACAAAAACGTATAATTAGGGTTAGGGTTAGTGTAAAACATATATTTAGGGTTAGGGTTAGTATGAAACACACAATTAGGGTTAGGGGTTAGCTAATATACACTTAGGGTTAGGGTAAGTACAAAATCATACAATTAGAGTTAGGGTCGATGAAAACACAAAATAAGGGGTAGGGGTTAGTACAAAGAGATACAGTTCAGGTGAAAGATAGTTCAAAACGTGCAATTAGGGTTAGGGTTAGTGTAAAAAATATAATTTGGGTAATTTGGGTTAGGTCAAGTATAAAACACACAATTGGGGTTAGGGTTAGCATATAAAGATATTTTAGTGTTAGGTTTAGTACAAAATTATACAATTAGGTTTATAGTCGATAAAAACACAAAATAAATGGTAGGGTTTAGTAAAAAAACGTATAATTAGGGTTATGGTTCATGTAAAACATATATTTAGGGTTAGGGTTAGTATGAAACACACAATTAGGATTCGGAGTTAGCATACTAAGATACACTTATGGTTAGGGCTAGTACAAATTCATACAATTAGGGTTAGGGACGATGAAAACACAAAATAAGGGGTAGGGGTCAGTACAAAGAGATACAGTTCAGGTGAAAGATATTTCAAAACGTGCAATTAGGGTTAGGGTTAGTGTCAAACATATAATTTGGATAATTTGGGTTAGGTTAAGTATAAAACACACAATTAGGATTAGGGTTAGCATATAAAGATACTTTTAGTGTTGAGGTTAGTACAAAATTATACAATTAGGGTTATAGTCGATGAAAACACATAATAAGTGGTAGGGATAGTACAAAAACGTATAATTAGGGTTAGGGTTAGTGTCAAACATATAATTTGGATAATTTGGGTTAGGTTTAGTATAAAACACACAGTAAGGAATAGGGTTAGCATATAAAGATACTTTTAGTGTTAGGGTTAGTACGAAATCATACAATTAGGGTTATAGTCGATGAAAACACAAAATAAGTGGTAGGGGTTAGTACAAAAACGTATACTTAGGGTTAGGTTTAGTGTAGAACATATAATTAGGGTTAGGGTTAGTATGAAACACACAATTAGGGTTAGGGGTTAGCATACTAAGATCCACTTAGGGTTAGGGTTAGTGTCAATGAAAACACAAAATAAGGGGTAGGGATTAGTACAAAGAGATATAGTTCAGGTGAAAGATATTTCAAAACGTGCAATTAGGGTAAGGGTTAGTGTCAAACATATAATTTGGATAATTTGGGTTAGGTTAAGTATAAAACACACAATTAGGATTAGGGTTAGCATATAAAGATACTTTTAGTGTTGAGGTTAGTACAAAATTATACAATTAGGGTTATAGTCGATGAAAACACATAATAAGTGGTAGGGATAGTACAAAAACGTATAATTAGGGTTAGGGTTAGTGTCAAACATATAATTTGGATAATTTGGGTAAGGTTTAGTATAAAACACACAGTAAGGAATAGGGTTAGCATATAAAGATACTTTTAGTGTTAGGGTTAGTACGAAATCATACAATTAGGGTTATAGTCGATGAAAACACAAAATAAGTGGTAGGGGTTAGTACAAAAACGTATACTTAGGGTTAGGTTTAGTGTAGAACATATAATTAGGGTTAGGGTTAGTATGAAACACACAATTAGGGTTAGGGGTTAGCATACTAAGATCCACTTAGGGTAAGGGTTAGTGTCAATGAAAACACAAAATAAGGGGTAGGGATTAGTACAAAGAGATATAGTTCAAGTGAAAGATAGTTCAAAACGTGCAATTAGGTTAGCGTTAGTGTAAAACATATAATTTGGGTAATTTGGGTTAGGTTAAATATAAAACACAGAATTTGGGTTAGGGTTAGCATATAAAGATATTTTTAGTGTAAGGGTTAGTACAAAATTATACAATTAGGTTTATAGTCGATAAAAACACAAAATAAGTGGTAGGGGTTAGAACAAAAACGTATAATTAGGGTTAGGGATCGTGTCAAACATATATTTAGGGTTCGGGTTAGTATGAAACACACAATTAGGGTTAGGGGTTTGCATACTAAGATCCACTTAGGGTTAGAGTTAGTACAAAATCATACATCTAGGGTTGGGGTCGATGAAAACACAAAATAAGGGGTAGGGGTTCGTACAAAGAGATATAGTTCAGGTGAAAGATAGTTTAAAACGTGCAATTAGGGTTAGGGTTAGTGTCAAACATATAATTTGGGTAATTTGGGTTAGGTTAAGTATAAAACACACAATCGGGGTTAGGGTTAGCATATAAAGATATTTTAATGTTCGGGTTAGTACAAAATTATACAATTAAGTTTATATTCGATAAAAATACAAAATAGGTGGTAGGGGTTATTAACAAAAACGTATAATTAGGGTTATGGTTCGTGTAAAACATATACTTAGGGTTAGAGTTAGTATGAAACACACAATTAGGAGTTAGCATACTAAGATACACTTATGGTTAGGGTAAGTACAAATTCATACAATTAAGGTTAGGGTCGATGAAAACACAAAATAAGGGGTAGGGATTAGTACAAAGAGATACAGTTCAGGTGAAAGATATTTCAAAACGTGCAATTAGGGTTAGGGTTAGTGTCAAACATATAATTTGGATAATTGGGGTTAGGTTAAGTATAAAACACACAATTGGGGTTAGGGTTAGCATATAAAGATATTTTTAGTGTTAGGAATACAAATGACAACAAAGTTCCAGACAACAAATTTTGCTACGTACAAAATTATTTAATTAGGTTTATAGTCGATAAAAACACAAAATAAGTGGTTAGGGGTTAGAACAAAAACGTATAATTAGGGTTATGGTTCGTGTCAAACATATATTTAGGGTTCGGGTTAGTATGAAACACACTATTAGGGTAAGGGGTTTGCATACTAAGATCCACTTAGGGTTAGGGTTAGTACAAATCATCCAATAAGGGTTAGGGTCGATGAAAACACAAAATAAGGGGGAAGGGTTAGTACAAAGAGATTTAGTTCAGGTGAAAGATAGTTCAAAACGTAACATTAGGGTTAGGGTTAGTGTAAAACATATAATTTTGGGTAATTTGGGTAAGGTTTAGTATAAAACACACAATTAGGGTTAGGGTTAGCATATAAAGATACTTTTAGTGTAAGGGGTAGTACAAAATTATACAATTAGGGTTATAGTCGATGAAAACACAAAATAAGTGATAGGGGTTAATACAAAAACGTATAATTAGGGTTAGGGTTAGTGTAAAACATATATTAAGGGTTAGGACTAGTATAAAACACACAATTAGGTTAGGGGTTAGCATACTAAGATCCAGTTAGGGTTAGTACAAAATCATACAATTTGGGTTAGGGTCGATGAAAACACAAAATAAGGGGTAGGGGTTAGTACAAAGAGATACAGTTCAGGTGAAAAATAGTTCAAAACGTGAAATTAGGGTTAGGGTTCGTGTAAAACATATTATTTGGGTAATTTGGGTTAGGTTAAGTATAAAACACACAATCGGGGTTAGGGTTAGCATATAAAGATATTTTAATGTTCGGGTTAGTACAAAATTATACAATTAAGTTTATATTCGATAAAAATACAAAATAGGTGGTAGGGGTTATTAACAAAAACGTATAATTAGGGTTATGGTTCGTGTAAAACATATACTTAGGGTTAGAGTTAGTATGAAACACACAATTAGGAGTTAGCATACTAAGATACACTTATGGTTAGGGTAAGTACAAATTCATACAATTAAGGTTAGGGTCGATGAAAACACAAAATAAGGGGTAGGGATTAGTACAAAGAGATACAGTTCAGGTGAAAGATATTTCAAAACGTGCAATTAGGGTTAGGGTTAGTGTCAAACATATAATTTGGATAATTGGGGTTAGGTTAAGTATAAAACACACAATTGGGGTTAGGGTTAGCATATAAAGATATTTTTAGTGTTAGGAATACAAATGACAACAAAGTTCCAGACAACAAATTTTGCTACGTACAAAATTATTTAATTAGGTTTATAGTCGATAAAAACACAAAATAAGTGGTTAGGGGTTAGAACAAAAACGTATAATTAGGGTTATGGTTCGTGTCAAACATATATTTAGGGTTCGGGTTAGTATGAAACACACTATTAGGGTAAGGGGTTTGCATACTAAGATCCACTTAGGGTTAGGGTTAGTACAAATCATCCAATAAGGGTTAGGGTCGATGAAAACACAAAATAAGGGGGAAGGGTTAGTACAAAGAGATTTAGTTCAGGTGAAAGATAGTTCAAAACGTAACATTAGGGTTAGGGTTAGTGTAAAACATATAATTTTGGGTAATTTGGGTAAGGTTTAGTATAAAACACACAATTAGGGTTAGGGTTAGCATATAAAGATACTTTTAGTGTAAGGGGTAGTACAAAATTATACAATTAGGGTTATAGTCGATGAAAACACAAAATAAGTGATAGGGGTTAATACAAAAACGTATAATTAGGGTTAGGGTTAGTGTAAAACATATATTAAGGGTTAGGACTAGTATAAAACACACAATTAGGTTAGGGGTTAGCATACTAAGATCCAGTTAGGGTTAGTACAAAATCATACAATTTGGGTTAGGGTCGATGAAAACACAAAATAAGGGGTAGGGGTTAGTACAAAGAGATACAGTTCAGGTGAAAAATAGTTCAAAACGTGAAATTAGGGTTAGGGTTCGTGTAAAACATATTATTTGGGTAATTTGGGTTAGGTTAAGTATAAAACACACAATTGGGGTTAGGGTTAGCATATAAAGATATTTTAGTGTCAGGGTTAGTACAAATTTATACAATTAAGTTTATATTCGATAAAAACAAAAAATAAGTGGTAGGGGTTATTAACAAAAACGTATAATTAGGGTTAGGGTTAGTGTGAAACATATATTTAGGGTTAGGACTAGTATAAAACACACAATTAGGTTAGGGGTTAGCATACTAAGATCCAGTTAGGGTTAGTACAAAATCATACAATTAGGGTTAGGGTCGATGAAAACACAAAATAAGGGGTAGGGGTTAGTACAAAGAAATACAGTTCAGGTGAAAGATAGTTCAAAACGTAAAATTAGGGTTAGGGTTAGTGTAAAACATATAACATGGGTAATTTGGGTAAGTTTTAGTATAAAACACACAATTAGGGTTAGGGTTAGCATATAAAAATACTTTTAGGGTTAGGGTTAGCATATAAAAATACTTTTAGTGTAAGGGGTAGTACAAAATTATACAATTAGGGTTATAGTCGATGAAAACACAAAATAAGTGATAGGGGTTAATTCAAAAACGTATAATTAGGGTTAGGGTTAGTGTAAAACATATATTTAGGGTTAGGACTAATATAAAACACACAATTAGGTTAGTGGTTAGCATACTAAGATCCAGTTAGGGTTAGGATTAGTACAAAATCATACAATTAGGGTTAGGGTCGATGAAAACACAAAATAAGGGGTAGGGGTTAGTACAAAGAGATATAGTTCAAGTGAAAGATAGTTCAAAACGTGCAATTAGGTTAGCGTTAGTGTAAAACATATAATTTGGGTAATTTGGGTTAGGTTAAAAATAAAACACACAATTGGAGTTAGGGTTAGCATATAAAGATATGTTTAGTGTTAGGGTTAGTACAAAATTATACAATTAGGTTTATAGTCGATAAAAACACAAAATAAGTGGTAGGGGTTAGAACAAAAACGTATCATTAGGGTTATGGTTTGTGTCAAACATATATTTAGGGTTCGGGTTAGTATGAAACACACAATTAGGGTTAGGGGTTTGCATACTAAGATCCACTTAGGGTTAGGGTTAGTACAAATCATACAATAAGGGTTAGGGTCGATGAAAACACAAAATAAGGGGGAGGGGTTAGTACAAAAAGATACAGTTCAGGTGAAAGATAGTTCAAAACGTAAAATTAGGGTAAGGGTTAGTGTTAAACATATAACATAAGTAATTTAGGT
This sequence comes from Arcuatula senhousia, assembly GCA_963971305.1. Lineage (NCBI taxonomy): Eukaryota > Metazoa > Mollusca > Bivalvia > Mytilida > Mytilidae > Arcuatula > Arcuatula senhousia. Next base: position 13,344,387 of record OZ020310.1, read on the forward strand.
AATTTTTAGTATAAAACACACAATTAGGGTAAGGGTTAGCATATAAAGATACTTTTAGGGTTAGGGTTAGCATATAAAGATACTTTTAGTGTAAGGGGTATTACAAAATTATACAATTAGGGTTATAGTCGATGAAAACACAAAATAAGTGATAGGGGTTAATACAAAAACGTATAATTAGGGTTAGGGTTAGTGTAAAACATATATTTAGGGTTAGGACTAGTATAAAACACACAATTAGGTTAGGGGTTAGCATACTAAGATCCAGTTAGGGTTAGTACAAAATCATACAATTAGGGTTAGGGTCGATGAAAACACAAAATAAGGGGTAGGGGTTAGTACAAAGAGATACAGTTCAGGTGAAAAATAGTTCAAAACGTAAAATTAGGGTTAGGGTTAGTGTAAAACATATAATTTGGGGAATTTGGGTAAGATTTAGTATAAAACACACAATTAGATTTAGGGTTAGCATATTTGATTTTGAAAAAAAAGTTTCAGGAACGAATTGAAACTAAAGTCTACGTGCATTTAAAATTTCAAGTCTTTTGGTCCGGTAGTTTTCTCAAAAACGCTCGGACAAAAACATTGGAATAATAATAATAAGAAGAAGAAACGTAGAATAACAACATGTCACATCCACGATGTGGAGTGACATAATAATAAGAAACGCAACAAAAACAATAAGTCTCCAAACTTCGTTTGGGAGACTTAAAAATACTTTTAGTGTTAGGGGTAGTACAAAATTATACAATTAGGGTTATAGTCGATGAAAACACAAAATAAGTGGTAGGGGTTAATACAAAAACGTATAATTAGGGTTAGGGTTAGTGTAAAACATATATTTAGGGTTAGGGTTAGTATGAAACACACAATTAGGTAAGGGGTTAGCATACTAAGATCCACTTAGGGTTAGGATTAGTACAAAATCATACAATTAGGTTAGGGTCGATGAAAACACAAAATAAGGGGTAGGGGTTAGTACAAAGAGATATAGTTCAAGTGAAAGATAGTTCAAAACAAGCAATTAGGTTAGCGTTAGTGTAAAACATATAATTTGGGTAATTTGGGTTAGGTTAAAAATAAAACACACAATTGGAGTTAGGGTTAGCATATAAAGATATTTTAAGTGTTAGGGTTAGTACAAAATTATACAATTAGGTTTATAGTCGATAAAAACACAAAATTAGTGGTAGGGGTTAGAACAAAAACGTATAATTAGGGTTATGGTTTGTGTCAAACATATATTTAGGGTTCGGGTTAGTATGAAACACACAATAAGGGTTAGGGGTTTGGATACTAAGATCCACTTAGGGTTAGGGTTAGTACAAATCATACAATAAGGGTTAGGGTCGATGAAAACACAAAATAAGGGGGAGGGGTTAGTACAAAGAGATACAGTTCAGGTGAAAGATAGCTCAAAACGTAAAATTAGGGTTAGGGTTAGTGTAAAACATATAATTTGGGTAATTTGGGTAAGATTTAGTATATAACACACAATTAGATTTAGGGTTAGCATAAAAAGATACTTTTAGGGTTAGGGTTAGCATATAAAGATACTTTTAGTGTAAGGGGTAGTACAAAAGTATACAATTAGGGTTATAGTCGATGAAAACACAAAATAAGTGGTAGGGGTTAATACAAAAACGTATAATTAGAGTTAGGGTTAGTGTAAAACATATATTTAGGGTTAGGGTTAGTATGAAACACACAATTAGGGTTAGGGGTTAGCATACTAAGATACACTTAGGGTAAGGGTTAGTACAAAATCATACAATTAGGGTTAGGGTCGATGAAAACACAAAATAAGGGGTAGGGGTTAGTACAAAGAGATATAAGTCAGGTGAAAGATAGTTCAAAACGTAAAATTAGGGTTAGGGTCAGTGTAAAACATATAATTTGGGTAATTTGGGTAAGGTTTAGTATAAAACACACAATTAGTGTTAGGGTTAGCATATAACAAGTAATAAGTGTAACAGCGAAACTGTTACTAAGTCTCCCAAACGAAGTTTCCCAATTGACTCCCATGTAATAATCTCAGACTCCCCTATGATTACAAATGCTTTCTCTTAAAATAAGTAGTAATAAAATATATGGTTATAGGGTGGGGATCTCAATGGCTTTAAAGATATTAAGGATTTTGTAATTTGAGGGGGTGGGGCATGACCCCCTGGGACCCCTCTATGGCAACAAATAATTTGTCTTATCATAAGAAGAAATAATATATATGGTTATAGGGTGGGGATCTCAATGATTCTCAAGATATTAAGGATTTTGTAATTTGAGGGGGGCGGGGCATGACCCCATGGGACCCCCTATGGTACCAAATGATTCGTCTAATCATAAGGAATAATAATATATATGGTTATAGGGTGGGGATCTCAATAGTTTTCAAGATATTAAGGATTTTGTAATTTGAGGGGGCGGGGCATGACCCCATGGACCCCCCTATGGTACCAAATGATTCGTCTAATCATAAGGAGTAATAATATATATGGTTATAGGGTGGGGATCTCAATGATTTTCAAGATATTAAGGATTTTGTAATTTGAGGGGGGCGGGGCATGACCCCCTGGGACCCCCCTATGGTACCAAATGATTCGTCGTATCATAAGGAGTAATAATATATGTGGTTATAGGGTGGGGATCTCAATAATTTTAAAGATATTAAGGATTTTGTAATTTGAGGGGGCGGGGCATGACCCCCTGGGACCCCCCTATGGTACCAAATGATTCGTCTTATCATAAGGATTAATAATATATATGGTTATAAAGTAGTTATTTGAACTGTTTTCGACATATTAAAAAAATATCATTTTTTGGGGTATTTGAGGGGGCGTGGCACAGCCCCTGGGGGGTCCCCATACTTGAATTTCAGGGAGAAGCCACATCTTATAGGGTTCTACCACTGTGCCAAATTTGAAATAAATCGGTCAAGTATAAAGTACAAAAGGGCCCCGGACAAAGTTGGCGGCGCGAGAAAGAAGAAGAAGAATAATAATAATAACTAGATTTAAATGCCATTTCAAGAAATAGCAGATGTCACTCCACTTTGTGTGTAAAGTTTATTAAGTACATGTAATAAGCTCTTTGAATTACTAAATGTCATCATGACCTTTACCTTTGTTCAAGCAAAATTTTCCATGAGTCATCATTATGATGAATGGTTTATAAATAGAAATTACTGCATGCTGACAGAAAATCAATACAAACTTGTCATGTTAATAGTTTTATAAGCTCTTCAATGAATTACATAATGTCATCATGACCTTTACTTTTGTTCTAACAAAATGGTCCATGAGTCATCCTAATGATATGTTTATAAATAGATATGATGCTATCTTGACAGAAAATCAATACTAACTTGGCATTTTGCCAGTCAATGTTAAACCTATGGGGAAACAGAGAAATCTTTAATTTGCGATAATTTGAAAATGCCTGCTTCGATCAACTAAAAAAAAAAAATTGATAAAAATTTAAATTATAGTCTAAGTCTACTATAAATTTTGAAACATTTAATCAAGTGGTTTTCTCAAAAAGCTTTGGACAAAACTCATTATTTACCTGTAGCAGACGACGCATGTTAACTGAGAAAATCAATACCAACTTGGCTTTCTGCCAGCCAATGTTAAACCTATGGGAATTTTAAAATTTTAAAATCAATATAATTTAAAAATGGCTGCTTTGATTTTGAAAAAAAAGTTTCAGGAACGAAATGAAACTAAAGTCTACGTGCATTTAAAATTTCAAGTCTTTTGGTCCGGTAGTTTTCTCAAAAACGCTCGGACAAAAACATTGGAATAATAATAATAAGAAGAAGAAACGTAGAATAACAACATGTCACATCCACGATGTGGAGTGACATAATAATAAGAAACGCAACAAAAACAATAAGTCTCCAAACTTCGTTTGGGAGACTTAAAAATACTTTTAGTGTTAGGGGTAGTACAAAATTATACAATTAGGGTTATAGTCGATGAAAACACAAAATAAGTGGTAGGGGTTAATACAAAAACGTATAATTAGTGTTAGGGTTAGTGTAAAACATATATTTAGGGTTAGGGTTAGTATGAAACACACAATTAGACTAAGAAACACTTAGGGTTAGGGTTAGTACAAAATCATACAATTAGGATTAGGATCGATGAAAACACAAAATAAGGGGTAGCGTGCGGGACTTACATCGATTTCCTTAGCAGAGCGACACGTCTGACGCAAAAATTGCTCACACAGGGTTATGTTGCTCCTCGGTTGCTGTCTTCACTCAAGAAATTTTACGGAAGACATCATGCACTTATAGACAAATATGGGATTTCGATCTCTCAGATAAGTGCAGATGTAAGTTTGTCATAGGGTGTTGTTTTGTCTTCCTTTACTGGATTTGACACTCTGAATGGACTATTGGCAACGCGACGGGTGTGCTATAGCAAGCAGGAACTGCTTACTCTTCCGGAGCACCTGAGTTCACTCTTGTTTCGACTGGAGTTCGCGTTTTTGATTGATATTCAGTTGTTTTGTGTTTCCATGTTTTACGTGTTGTCTGTTTTTGTCCCGTTCTTGTTCGTGTTTACTGGTTTAGTCTCTGCCCTTTCGGACTTTTGACATTCGGATACCCCATTGGTACCTCTGCTTCTTACAAAGAAATATAGTTCAAGTGAAAGATAGTTCAAAACATGCAATTAGGTTAGCGTTAGTGTAAAACATATAATTTGGGTAATTTGGGTTAGTTTAAAAATAAAACACACAATTGGAGTTAGGGTTAGCATATAAAGATATTTTTAGTGTTAGGGTTAGTACAAAATTATACAATTAGGTTTATAGTCGATAAAAACACAAAATAAGTGGTAGGGGTTAGAACAAAAACGTATAATAAGGGTTATGGTTCGTGTCAAACATATATTTAGGGTTAGGGTTAGTATGAAACACACAATTAGGGTTAGGGGTTAGCATACTAAGATACACTTAGGGTAAGGGTTAGTACAAAATCATACAATTAGGGTTAGGGTCGATGAAAACACAAAATAAGGGGTAGGGGTTCGTACAAAGAGATATAGTTCAGGTGAAAGATAGTTAAAAACGTAAAATTAGGGTTAGGGTTAGTGTAAAACATATAATTTGGGTAATTTGGGTAAGGTTTAGTATAAAACACACAATTAGGGTTAGGGTTAGCATATAAAAATACTTTTAGTAGGGTTATAGTCGATGAAAACACAAAATAAGTGGTAGGGGTTAGAACAAAAACGCATAATTAGGGTTATGGTTCGTGTCAAACATATATTTAGGGTTCGGGTTAGTATGAAACAGACAATTAGGGTTAGGGGTTTGCATACTAAGATCCACTTAGGGTTAGGGTTAGTACAAATCATACAATAAGGGTTAGGGTCGATGAAAACACAAAATAAGGGGGAGGGGTTAGTACAAAGAGATACAGTTCAGGTGAAAGATAGTTCAGAACGTAAAATTAGGGTTAGGGTTAGTGTAAAACATATAATTTGGGTAATTTAGGTAAGGTTTAGTATAAAACACACAATTAGTGAGTGAGTTGGTGTTTTACGCCCGCGCAACGCTATATAGGTTATTTACAGGCGATGAACATGAAAAGGGTGATAAAATGAACATGAAATGATGATGATAAATGAAATATGAGGGGTGGGATGGGAAACAAAGGAACGGTAAATTTTGAAGAACCACAGGAAAAGGTGAGAAGTGGGTAGGGGCGGAAAATTTAGCCTATGTGGTGCACTACTGGGCGGTCCACAAAGGGGTCTTTTACGTGCATGAAGCGTGGCACTCTCCACACACGTTGGCCCACTATGGTCGGCGGTCAGGGTTTCCGTATTATAGACCTGACAACCCCCGCGGACGAGGGCCACCCTATTCAGCCACCTATGGTACACACGTGGTCGCTCTGTGGGCTGAGCACTGACCCGCGTCAGAATCCCAAGACCCTTAGTCGCCTCTTACGACAAGCTAGGCTCTGCTGCGGGCCTATTCGCCACCCGGGCCCCGCACGGGTATAAAACACACAATTAGGGTTAGGGTTAGCATATAAAGATACTTTTAGTGTAAGGGGTAGTACAAAATTATACAATTAGGGTTATAGTCGATGAAAACACAAAATAAGTGATAGGGCTTAATACAATAACGTATAATTAGGGTTAGGGTTAGTGTAAAACATATATTTAGGGTTAGGGTTAGTATGAAACACACAATTAGGGTTAGGGGTTAGCATACTAAGATCCAGTTAGGGTTAGTACAAAATCATACAATTAGGGTTAGGGTCGATAAAACAAAGAATAAGGGGTAGGGGTTAGTACAAAGAGATATAGTTCAGGTGAAAAATAGTTCAAAACGTAAAATTAGGGTTAGGGTTAGTGTAAAACATATAATTTGGGTAATATGGGTTAGGTTAAGTATAAAACACAAAATTGGGGTTAGGGTTAGCATATAAAGATATTTTAGTGTTAGGGTTAGTACAAAATTATACAATTAAGTTTATATTCGATAAAAACAAAAAATAAGTGGTGGGGTTTATTAACAAAAACGTATAATTAGGGTTATGGTTCGTGTAAAACATATATTTAGAGTTAGGGTTAGTATGAAACACACAATTAGGGTTAGGAGTTAGCATACTAAGATACACTTATGGTTAGGGTTAGTACAAATTCATACAATTAGGGTTAGGGTCGATGAAAACACAAAATAAGGGGTAGGGGTTAGTACAAAGAGATACAGTTCAGGTGAAAGATATTTCAAAACGTGCAATTAGGGTTAGGGTTAGTGTCAAACATATAATTTGGATAATTTGGGTAAGGTTAAGTATAAAACACACAATCAGGATTAGGGTTAGCATATAAAGATACTTTTAGTGTAAAGGTTAGTACAAAATTATACAATTAGGGTTATAGACGATGGAAACACATAATAAGTGGTAGGGGTTAGTACAAAAACGTTTAATTAGGGTTAGGGTAAATGTAAAACATATAATATGGGTAATTTGGGTTAGGTTTAGTATAAAACACACAGTAAGGAATAGGGTTAGCATATTAAGATCGTTTTAGTGTTAGGGTTAGTACAAAATCATACAATTAGGGTTAGGGTCGATGAAAGCATATAATAAGGGGTAGGGGTTAGTACAAAGAGATACAGTTCAGGTGAAATATAGTTCAAAACGTAAAATTAGGGTTAGGGTTAGTGTAAAACATATAATTTGGGTAATTTGGGTAAGGTTTAGTAAAAAACACACAATTAGGGTTAGGGTTAGCATATAAAGATAATTTTAGTGTTAGGGGTAGTACAAAATTATACAATTAGGGTTATAGTCGATGAAAACACAAAATAACTGGTAGGGGTTAGTACAAAAACGTATAATAAGGGTTAGGGTTAGTGTAAAACATATATTTAGGGTTAGGGTTAGTATGAGACACACAATTAGGGTTAAGGGTTAGTATGAGACACACAATTAGGGTTAAGGGTTAGCATACTAAGATACACTTAGGGTAAGGGTTAGTACAAAATCATAAAATTAGGGTTAGGGTCGATGAAAACACAAAATAAGGGGTAGGGGTTAGTACAAAGAGATATAGTTCAGGTGAAAGATAGTTCAAAACGTGCAATTAAGTTAGCGTTAGTGTAAAACATATAATTTGGGTAATTTGGGTTAGGTTTATTAAAAAACACACAATTGGGGTTAGGGTTAGCATATAAAGATATTTTTAGTGTAAGGGTTAGTACAAAATTATACAATTAGGTTTATAGTCGATAAAAACACAAAATAAGTGGTAGGGGTTAGAACAAAAACGTATAAGTAGGGTTATGGTTCGTGTCAAACATATATTTAGGGTTCGGGTTAGTATGAAACACACAATTAGGGTTAGGGGTTTGCATACTAAGATCCACTTAGGGTTAGGGTAAGTACAAATCATACAATAAGGGTTAGGGTCGATGAAAACACAAAATAAGGGGGAGGGGTTAGTACAAAGAGATACAGTTCAGGTGAAAGATAGTTCAAAACGTAAAATTAGGGTTAGGGTTAGTGTAAAACATATAATTTGGGTAATTTGGGTAAGGTTTAGTATATAACACACAATAAGGGTTAGGGTTAGCATATAAAGATACTTTTAGTGTAAGGTGTAGTACAAAATTATACAATTAGGGTTATAGTCGATGAAAACACAAAATAAGTGGTAGGGGTTAGTACAAAAACGTATAATTAGGGTTAGGGTTAGTGTAAAACATATATTTAGGGTTAGGGTTAGTATGAAACACACAATTAGGGTTAGGGGTTAGCATACTAAGATCCAGTTAGGGTTAGTACAAAATCATACAATTAGGGTTAGGGTCGATAAAACAAAGAATAAGGGGTAGGGGTTAGTACAAAGAGATATAGTTCAGGTGAAAAATAGTTCAAAACGTAAAATTAGGGTTAGGGTTAGTGTAAAACATATAATTTGGGTAATTTGGGTTAGGTTAAGTATAAAACACAAAATTGGGGTTAGGGTTAGCATATAAAGATATTTTAGTGTTAGGGTTAGTACAAAATTATACAATTAAGTTTATATTCGATAAAAACAAAAAATAAGTGGTAGGGTTTATTAACAAAAACGTATAATTAGGGTTATGGTTCGTGTAAAACATATATTTAGAGTTAGGGTTAGTATGAAACACACAATTAGGGTTAGGAGTTAGCATACTAAGATACACTTATGGTTAGGGTTAGTACAAATTCATACAATTAGGGTTAGGGTCGATGAAAACACAAAATAAGGGGTAGGGGTTAGTACAAAGAGATACAGTTCAGGTGAAAGATATTTCAAAACGTGCAATTAGGGTTAGGGTTAGTGTCAAACATATAATTTGGATAATTTGGGTTAGGTTTAGTATAAAACACACAGTAAGGAATAGGGTTAGCATATTAAGATACTTTTAGTGTTAGGGTTAGTACAAAATCATACAATTAGGGTTAGGGTCGATGAAAGCATATAATAAGGGGTAGGGGTTAGTACAAAGAGATACAGTTCAGGTGAAATATAGTTCAATACGTAAAATTAGGGTTAGGGTTAGTGTAAAACATATAATTTGGGTAATTTGGGTAAGGTTTAGTAAAAAACACACAATTAGGGTTAGGGTTAGCATATAAAGATAATTTTAGTGTTAGGGGTAGTACAAAATTATACAATTAGGGTTATAGTCGATGAAAACACAAAATAACTGGTAGGGGTTAGTACAAAAACGTATAATAAGGGTTAGGGTTAGTGTAAAACATATATTTAGGGTTAGGGTTAGTATGAGACACACAATTAGGGTTAAGGGTTAGCATACTAAGATACACTTAGGGTAAGGGTTAGTACAAAATCATAAAATTAGGGTTAGGGTCGATGAAAACACAAAATAAGGGGTAGGGGTTAGTACAAAGAGATATAGTTCAGGTGAAAGATAGTTCAAAACGTGCAATTAAGTTAGCGTTAGTGTAAAACATATAATTTGGGTAATTTGGGTTAGGTTTATTAAAAAACACACAATTGGGGTTAGGGTTAGCATATAAAGATATTTTTAGTGTAAGGGTTAGTACAAAATTATACAATTAGGTTTATAGTCGATAAAAACACAAAATAAGTGGTAGGGGTTAGAACAAAAACGTATAATTAGGGTTATGGTTCGTGTCAAACATATATTTAGGGTTCGGGTTAGTATGAAACACACAATTAGGGTTAGGGGTTTGCATACTAAGATCCACTTAGGGTTAGGGTAAGTACAAATCATACAATAAGGGTTAGGGTCGATGAAAACACAAAATAAGGGGGAGGGGTTAGTACAAAGAGATACAGTTCAGGTGAAAGATAGTTCAAAACGTAAAATTAGGGTTAGGGTTAGTGTAAAACATATAATTTGGGTAATTTGGGTAAGGTTTAGTATATAACACACAATAAGGGTTAGGGTTAGCATATAAAGATACTTTTAGTGTAAGGTGTAGTACAAAATTATACAATTAGGGTTATAGTCGATGAAAACACAAAATAAGTGGTAGGGGTTAGTACAAAAACGTATAATTAGGGTAAGGGTTAGTGTAAAAACATATATTTAGGGTTAGGGTTAGTATGAAACACACAATAAGGGTTAGGGGTTAGCATACTAAGATCCACTTAGGGTTAGGGTTAGTACAAAATCATACAATTAGGGTAAGGGTTAGTGTAAAACATATATTTAGGGTTAGGGTTAGTATGAAACACACAATTAGGGTTAGGGGTTTGCATACTAAGATACACTTAGGGTTAGGGTTAGTACAAATCATACAATAAGGGTTAGGGTCGATGAAAACACAAAATAAGGGGGGGGTTAGTACAAAGAGATACAGTTCAGGTGAAAGATAGTTCAAAACGTAAAATTAGGGTTAGGGTTAGTGTAAAACATATAATTTGGGTAATTTGGGTAAGATTTAGTATAAAACACACAATTAGGGTTGGGGTTAGCATATAAAGATACTTTTAGGGTTAGGGTTAGCATATAAAGATACTTTTAGTGTCAGGGGTAGTACAAAATTATACAATTAGGGTTAGGATCGATGAAAACACATTCTTAAGATAAGGGTTAGTACAAAAAGATAGAGTTCAGGTATAGGTTAGTACAAAAACGTACAATTAGGATAAGGGTTAGTGTAAAACATATAATTTTGGTTAGGGTTAGTGTAAAACATTCAATTAGGGTTAGGGTTAGTATAAAACACACAGTTAGGGTTAGGGGTTAGCATATAAAGATACATTTAAAGTTAGGGTAAATAAAAAAATATACAATTAGGGTTAGTCGATGAAAACACAAAATAAATGGTAGGGGTTAGTACAAAAAAATACATTTATGCTAACGGTTAGTACAAAAACGTAAATTTAGGGTAGGGTTAAGGTAAAACATATAATTAGGGTTAGGGTTAGTATAAAACACACAGTTAAGTTTAGGGATTAGCATATTAAGATACACTTAGGGTTAGGGTTAGTACAAAATTATACAATTAGGGTTATAGTCGATGAAAACACAAAATAAATGGTAGGGGTAAGTACCAAAAAAATACATTTATGATAAGGGTTAGTACAAAAACTTATAATTAGGGTTATAGTTAGTGTAAAATATATATTCAGGGTAAGGGTTAGTATAAAACACACAATAAGGGTTAGGGGTTAGCATATTTAGATACACTTAGGGTTAGGGTTAGTACAAAATTATACAATTAGGGTTATGGTCGATGAAAACACAAACTAAACGGTAGGGGTTAGTAAAAAGAGATACAGTTCAGGTAAAGGATAGTACAAAAACGTACAATTAGGATTAGTGTTAGTGTAAAACATATAAATATGGTTAGGGCTAGTGTTAAACATTCAATTAGGGTTAGGGTTAGTATTAAACACACAGTTAGAGTTAGGGGTTAGCATAAAAAGATACATTTAGGGTAAGGGTTAAAACAAAATTATACATTTTGGGTTAAAGTCGATCGAAACACAAAATAAATGGTAGGGGCTAATACAAAACAAATAAATTTATGATAGGGGTTAGTACAAAAACGTAAAATTAGGGTTAGGGTTAGTGTAAAAGATATAATTAGGGTTAGGGTTAGTATAAAACTCACAATAAGGGTTAAGGGTTAGCATATAAAGATACAGATAGGGTAAGGGTTTGTACAAAATTATACAATTAGGGATATGGTCGATGAAAACACAAAATAAATGGTAGGGGTTAGTATAAAAAAGTATAATGAAGGTTATGGATAGTGTAAAACATATAATTAGTGTTAGTTTGAGTATAAAACACACAGTTAGGGTAAGGTTATCATATACAAATACATTTAGGGTTAGGGTTGGTTCAAAATCAGACAATTAGGGTTAGGATCGATGAAAACACAAACTTAAGGGTAAGGGTTAGAACAAAAGATAGAGTTCAGGTATAGGATAGTAAAAAAACGTACAATTAGGATTAGGGTTAGTGTAAAAAAATAATTACGTTAAGGGTTAGTGTTAAACTATCAATTAGGTTTAGGGTTAGTATAAAACACACAGTTAGGGTTAGCGATTAGCATATTAAGATACATTTAGGGTTACGGTTGGTACAAAATCAGACAATAAGGGTTAGGTTCGATGAAAACACAAACGAAAGGGTAGGGATAAGTACAAAAAAGTCATTTGTGATAAGGGTTTGTACAAAAAGGTATAATTATGGTTTGGGTTAGTGTAATACATATTATTAGTATAAGGGTTTGTAAAGAACACAAAATTAGGGTTAGGGGTTAGCATATTAAGATACACTTAGGGATAGGGTTGGTTCAAAATCAGACAATTAGGGTTAGGGTCGATGAGAAAACAAACTAAAGGGAAGGGGTTAGTACAAAGAGATACAGTTCAGGTGAGGATTGTATGAAAACGAACAATTAGGGTTAGGGTTAGTGTAAAACATATAATTAGGGTTAGGGTTAGTGTAAAACATTTAATTAGGATTAGGGTTAGTTTAAAACACACAGTGAGGGTAAGAGATTAGCATATTAAGATACATTTAGGGTTAGGGTTAGTACAAAATTATACAATTAAGGTCAGGGTTGGTACAAAAACATATAATAAGGATTAGGGTTAGTGTAAAACATATAATTAGGGTTAGGGTTAGTATAATACACAGTTAGGGTTAGGGGTTAGCATATAAAGATACAATTAGGGTTAGGGTTAGTACATTATTATACAATTGGCGTTATAGTCGATGAAAACACAAAATAAGTTGTAGGGGTTAGTACAAAAAATACATTTATGATAAGGGTTAGTACAAAATCGTACAATTAGGTTAGGGTTGAGGTAAATCATATAATTTGGGTTAGGGTTAGTATAAAACACACAATTAGGGTTAGGGGTTAGCATATTTAGATACACTTAGGAATAGGGTTTCAAAATCATTTAATTGGGGTTAGGGTCGGTGAAACCACAAAATAAAGTGTAGGGGTTAGTACAAAGAGATACAGTTCAGGTAAATGATAATACAAAAAAGTACAATTAGTGTTACGGTTAGTGTAAAACATATAATTAGGGTTAGGGTTAGTGTAAAAAATTCAATTAGGGATAGGGTAAGTATAAAACACAAAGTGAGGGTTAGGGGTTATCATATCAAGACACATTTAGGGTAAGGGTTAGGGTTAGAACAAAATTATATGTTTAGGGTTATAGTCGATAAAAACACAAAATATATGGTAGGGGTTAGTAAAAAAATACATTTACGATAAGGGTTAGTACAAAAACGTATAATTAGGGTTAGGGTTAGTGTAAAATATATCATTAGGGTTACGGTTAGTATAAAACACACAAAAAGGGTATGCGGTTAGCATATAAAGATACACTAAGGGTTAGGGTTAGTACAAAATTATACAATAAGGGTTATGGTCGATGAAAATACAAATAAATGTTAGGGGTTAGTACAAAATAAATACATTTATGTTAAGGGTTAGTTCAAAAACATTCAATTAGGGTTAGGGTTAGTGTAAAAGATGTAATAAGGGTTAGGGTTAGTATGGAACACAAAATTAGGGTTAAGGGTTAGAATATTAAGATACACTTAGGGTAAGGGTTGGTTCAAAATCAGACAATTAGGGTTAGGATCGATGAAAACACAAACTAAAGGGAAGGGGTTGGTACAAAGAGATACAGTTCAGGTAAAGGATAGTACAAAAACGTACAAATAGGATTAGGGTAGGTGTAAAACATTCAATTAGGGTTAGGGTTAGTACAAAACACACATTTAGGGTTAGGGGTTAGCATAAAAAGATACATTTAGGGTTAGGGTTCGAACAAAATTAAACATTTTGGGTTAAAGTCGATTAATACACAAAATCATTGGTAGGGTTAAGTACAAAAAATATATTAATGATAAGGGTTAGTACAAAAACGTATAATTAGGGTTAGGGTTAGTGTAAAAGATATAATTAGAGTAAGGGTTAGTATAAAACACACAATAAGGGTTAGGGGTAAGCATATAAAGACACACTTAGGGTTAGGGCTAGTACAAAATTATACAATTAGGTTTATGGTCGATGAAAACACAAAATAATTGGTAGTGGTTAGTACAAAAACATATTATTAGTGTTAGGGTTAGTATAAAACACAAAATTAGGGTTAGGGGTTAGCATATTAAGATACACATAGGTTAAGGATAAGTACAAAATTATACAATAAGGGTTATGGTCGATGAAAACACAAAATAAATGGTAGGGGTTAGTACAAAAAAAATACATTTATGATAAGGGTTAGTTCGAAAACATTCAATTAGGGTTAAGGGTTAGCATATTAAGATACACTTAGGTCTGTACAAAATCAGACAATTAGGGTAAGGATCGATGAAAACATAAACCAAAGGGTAGGTGTTAGTACAAAGAGATACAGTGCAGGTAAAGGATAGTACAAAAACGTACAATTAGGGAAAGGGTTAGTGTAAAAGATATGATTAGGGTAAGGGTTAGTATAAAACACACAATAAGGGTTAGGGGTTAGCATATAAAGATACATTTAGGGTTAGGGTTAGTACAAAATTATACAATTAGGGTTATAGTCGATAAAAACACAAAATATATGGTTTGGGTTAGTAAAAAAAAATACATGTATGATAAGAGTTAGTAAAAAACGTATAATTAGGGTTAGGGTTGGTGTAAAACATATTGTTAGGGTTAAGGTTAGTATAAAACAAACAATTAGGGTTCGGGGTTAGCCTATTAAGATACATTTAGGGTAAGGGTTACAAAACCATACAATTGGGGCTAGGGTCGATGAAAACACAAAATAAAGTTTAGTGGTTAGTACAAAGAGATATATTCAGGTAAATGTTTGTTCAAAAACGTACAACTAGGGTTACGATTAGGGTCTTTGAAAGCACAGAGTAAGGGTAAGTACAAAAAAATACAATTGGAGTAAGGGTGAGTGTAATTGGGGTTAGGGTTAGCAAATAAAGATACATTTAGGAAGTATTAAACACCAGTTAGGGTTAGGGTTAGTACAAAATTATACAATTAGGGTTAAAGCCGATGAAAACACAAAATAAGTGGTAGGGGATAATAGAAAAAATACATTTGTGATAAAGGTTAGTACAAAAACGTATAATTAGGGTTTGGGTTAGTGTAAACATATTTTTAGTGTTAGGGTTAGTATAAAACACAAAATTAGGGTTAGGGGTAAGCATATCAAGGTACACTTAATTTAGGTTTAGTACAAAATCATACAATTAGGGTTATGGTCGATGAAAACGCACAATTAGGGTAAGGGTTAGTGTAAAACATATTAATAGGGTTAAGGTTAGTATAAAACACACAATAAGGGTTAGGGGCTGGGCATATAAAGATACAATTAGGGTAAGGCTTAGTACAAAAACGCATAATTAGGGTAAGGGTTAGTGTAAAACATATTATTAGGGTTAGTATAAAACACTATTAGGGTTAGGGGTTAGCATATAAGATAAATTTAGGGTTAGGGGTAGTACAAAATTATACAATTAGGGTTATAGTCGAGGAAAACACAAAATTAGTGGTAGGGGTTAGTACAAAAAATGCATTTATGATAAGGTTTAGTACTAAAAAGTAATATAAGGGTTAGGGTTAGTGTAAAACATATAATTAGTATTAGGGTTAGTGTAAAACACATAATTAGGGTTGGGGGTTAGCATATAAAAATACATGTAGAGTTAGGGTTAGTTCAAAATTATTCAATTAGGGTTTAGGTTAGTACAAAAATGTATAATTAGGGTTAGAATAAGTGTAAAACATATTATTAGGGTTAGGGTTAGAATAAAACACACAATTAGGGTTATGGGTTAGCACATAAGATACATTTACGGTTAGGGTTAGTTCAAAATTATTCAATTAGGGTAAAGGTTAGTACAAAAACGTATAATTAGGGTTAGGTTTGTGTAAAACTTTTATTAGGGTAAGGGTTAGTATAAAACACACAATTAGTGTTAGGGGTTAGCATATAAAGATAAATGTAGAGTTAGGGTTAGTTCAAAATTATTCAATTAGGGTTATAGTCGATGTAAACAATAAATTAGTAGTAGGGGTTAGTACAAAAAATACATTTATGATAAGGGTTAGTACAAAAACGTATAATTAGGGTTAGGGTTAGTGTGAAACATATAATAAGGGTTAGGGTTAGTATAAAACATACAGTTAGGGTTAGCATATAAAGATACATTTAGGGATAAGGTTAGTACAAAATTATACAATTAGGAAAAGGGTTATTACAAAAACGCATAATTAGGGTTAGGGTAAGTGTAAAACATATTATTACGGTTAGGGTTAGTGTAAAACACAATTAGGGTTAGGGATTAGCATATAAGATACATTTATGGTTAGGGTTAGTACACAATTATACAATTAGGGTTATAGTCGATGAAAACACAAAATTAATGGCATGGGTTAGTACAAAAAATACATTTATGATAAGGGTTTGTACAAAAATGTATAATTAGGGTCAGGGTTGGTGTAAAACATTTAATTAGGGTAAGGGTTGCTATAAAACACACAGTTATGGATAGGGGTTAGCATATAAAGATAGATTTATGGTTAGGGTTAGTACAAAATTATACTATTAGGGGAAGGGTTAGTACAAAAACGCACAATAAGGGTAAGTGTTAGTGTAAAACATATTAATAGGGTTAAGGTTAGTGTAAAACACAATATAAGGGTTGGGGGCTGGGCATATAAAGATCAATTAGGGTAAGGCTTAGTACAAAAACGCATAATTAGGGTAAGGGTTAGTGTAAAACATATTATTAGGGTTAGTATAAAACACACAATTAGGGTTAGGGGTTGGCATATAAGATAAATTCAGGGTTAGGGGTAGTACAAAATTATACAATTAGGGTTATAATCGATGAAAACACAAAATTAGTGGTAGGGGTTAGTACAAAAAATGCATTTATGATAAGGTTTAGTACTAAAACGTAAAATTAGGGTTAGGGTAAGTGTAAAACATATAATTAGTATTAGGGTTAGTGTAAAACACATAGTTAGGGTTAGGGGTTAGCATATAAAAATACATGTAGAGTTAGGGTTAGTTCAAAATTATTTAATTAGGGTTTAGGTTAGTACAAAAATGTATAATTAGGGTTAGAATAAGTGTAAAACATATTATTAGGGTTAGGGTTAGAATAAAACACACAATTAGGGGTATGGGTTAGCACATTAGATACATTTACGGTTAGGGTTAGTTCAAAATTATTCAATTAGGGTAAAGGTTAGTACAAAAACGTATAATTAGGGTTAGGTTAGTGTAAAACTTTTATTAGGGTTAAGGTTAGTATAAAACACACAATTAGGGTTAGGGGTTAGCATATAAAGATAAATGAAGAGTTAAGGTTATTTCAAAATTATTCAATTAGGGTTATAGTCGATGAAAACAATAAGTTAGTAGTACGGGTTAGTACAAAAAATACATTTATGATAAGGGTTAGTACAAAAACATATAATTAGGGTTAGGGTTAGTATAAAACACACAGTTAGGGTTAGCATATAAAGATACATTTAGGGTTAGGGTTAGTACAAAATTATACAATTAGGAAAAGGGTTAGTACAATAACGCATAATTAGGGTTAGGGTTAGTGTAAAACATATTATTACGGTAAGGGTTAGTATAAAACACAATTAGGGTTAAGGTTAGCATATAAGATACATTTAGGGTTATGGGTAGTACAAAATTATACAATTTGGGTTATAGTCGATGAAAACACAAAATTAGTGGTAGGGGTTAGTACAAAAAATGCATTTATGATGAGGGTTAGTACCAAAACGTATAATTAGGGTTAGGGTTAGTGTAAAACATATAATTAGTATAAGGGTTAGTGTAAAACACATAGTTAGGGTTAGGGGTTAAGATATAAAAATACATGTAGAGTTTGGGTTAGTTCAAAATTATTCAATTAGGGTTTAGGTTAGTACAAAAATGTATAATTAGGGTAAGAATAAGTGTAAAACATATTATTAGGGTTAGGGTTAGAATAAAACACACAATTAGGGTTATGGGTTAGCACATAAGATACATTTACGGTTAGGGTTAGTTCAAAATTATTCAATTAGGGTAAAGGTTAGTACAAAAACGTATAATGAGGGTTAGGTTAGTGTAAAACTTTTATTAGGGTTAGGGTAAGTATAAAACACACAATTAGGGTTGAGGGTTAGCATATAAAGTTAAGTGTAGAGTTAGGGTTAGTTCAAAATTATTCAATTAGGGTTATAGTCGATGAAAACAATAAATTAGTAGTAGGGGTTAGTACAAAAAAAATACATTTATGATAAGGGTTAGTACAAAAACGTATAATTAGGGTTAGGGTTAGTGTGAAACATATAATTAGGGTTAGGGTTAGTATAAAACACACAGTTAGGGTTAGCATATAAAGATACATTTAGGGTTAGGGTTAGTACAAAATTATACAATTAGGAAAGGGTTAGTACAAAAACGCATTATTAGGGTTAGGGTTATTGTAAAACATATTATTACGGTTAGGGCTAGTATATAACACAATTAGGGTTAGGGATTAGCATATAAGATACATTTATGGTAAGGGTTAGTACACAATTATACAATTAGGGTTATAGTCGATGAAAACACAAAATTAATGGTAGGGGTTAGTACAAAAAATACATTTATGATAAGGGTTAGTACAAAAACGTATAATTAGGGTTAGGGTTAGTGTAAAACATTTAATTAGGGTAAGGGTTACTATAAAACACACAGTTAGGGATAGGGGTTAGCTTATAAAGATAGATTTATGGTTAGGGTTAGTACAAAATTATACAATTAGGAAAGGGTTAGTACAAAAACGCACAATAAGGGTAAGGGTTAGTGTAAAACATATTAATAGGGTTAAGGTTAGTATAAAACACAGGGGGCCGAGTGGTCTAAGGAGCTGGTTTAAATACCACACTATTGATCACTAGCCGATCACCTCTGAGCCGGTGTTCGAGTCCCGTTTGTATTTAACAAAAAAGGGACTTCCCCAGCTGTATGTGATTAGGTTTGTCAGTTACCTGCCCAAGGTCGGTGGTTTCCTCCGGGTACTCCGGTTTCCTCCGTCATTAAACACTGGCCGCCCTACATGGCCCAGGTGCGTCGATAAAGGGCGTTAAACACCAACACACACACACACACACAGTATAAAACAGACAATAAGGGTTAGGGGCTGGGCATATAAAGATACAATTAGGGTAAGGCTTAGTACAAAAACGCATAATTAGGGTACGGGTTAGTGTAAAACATATTATTAGGGTTAGTATAAAACACACAATTAGGGGTAGGGGTTAGCATATAAGATAAATTTAGGGTTAGGGGTAGTACAAAAGTATCAATTAGGGTTATAGTCGATGAAAACACAAAATTAGTGGTAGGGGTTAGTACAAAAAATGCATTTATGATAAGGTTTAGTACTAAAACGTAAAATTAGGGTTAGGGTTAGTGTAAAACATATAATTAGTATTAGGGTTAGTGTAAAACACATAGTTAGGGTTAGGGGTTAGCATATAAAAATACATGTAGAGTTAGGGTTAGTTCAAAATTATTCAATTAGGGTTTAGGTTAGTACAAAAATGTATAATTAGGGTTAGAATAAGTGTAAAACATATTATTAGGGTTAGGGTTAGAATAAAACACACAATTAGGGATATGGGTTAGCACATAAGATACAATTACGGTTAGGGTTAGTTCAAAATTATTCAATTAGGGTAAAGGTTAGTACAAAAACCTATAATTAGGTTTAGGTTAGTGTAAAACTTTTATTAGGGTTAGGGTTAGTATAAAACACACAATTAGGGTTAGGGGTTAGCATATAAAGATAAATGTAGAGTAAGGGTTATTTCAAAATTATTCAATTAGGATTATAGTCGATGAAAACAATAAGTTAGTAGTAGGGGTTAGTACAAAAAATACATTTATGATAAGGGCTAGTACAAAAACGTATAATTAGGGTTAGGGTTAGTGTGAAACATATAATTAGGGTTAGGGTTAGTATAAAACACACAGTTAGGGTTAGCATATAAAGATACATTTAGGGTTAGTACAAAATTATACAATTAGGAAAAGGGTTAGTACAATAACGCATAATTAGGGTTAGGGTTAGTGTAAAACATATTATTACGGTTAGGGTTAGTATAAAACACAATTAGGGTTAGGGATTAGCATATAAGATACATTTAGGGTTATGGGTAGTACAAAATTATACAATTAGGGTTATAGTCGATGAAAACACAAAATTAGTAGTAGGGGTTAGTACAAAAAATGCATTTATGATGAGGGTTAGTACCAAAACGTATAATTAGGGTTAGGGTTAGTGTAAAACATATAATTAGTATAAGGGTTAGTGTAAAACACAAAGTTAGGGTTAGGGGTTAGCATATAAAAATACATGTAGAGTTAGGGTTAGTTCAAAATTATTCAATTAGGGCTTAGGTTAGTACAAAAATGTATAATTAGGGTAAGAATAAGTGTAAAACATATTATTAGGGTTAGGGTTAGAATAAAACACACAATTAGGGTTATGGGTTAGCACATAAGATACATTTACGGTTAGGGTTAGTTCAAAATTATTCAATTAGGGTAAAGGTTAGTACAAAAACGTATAATGAGGGTTAGGTTAGTGTAAAACTTTTATTAGGGTTAAGGTAAGTATAAAACACACAATTAGGGTTAGGGGTTAGCATATAAAAATAAGTGTAGAGTTAGGGTTAGTTCAAAATTATTCAATTAGGGTTATAGTCGATGATAACGATAAATTAGTAGTAGGGGTTAGTACAAAAAATACATTTATGATAAGGGTTAGTACAAAAACGTATAATTAGGGTTAGGGTTAGTGTGAAACATATAATTGGGGTTAGGGTTAGTATAAAACACACAGTTAGGGTTAGCATATAAAGATACATTTAGGGTTAGGGTTAGTACAAAATTATACAATTAGGAAAGGGTTAGTAAAAAAACGCATAATTAGGGTTAGGGTTATTGTAAAACATATTATTACGGTTAGGGCTAGTATAAAACACAATTAGGGTTAGGGATAAGCATATAAGATACATTTATGGTAAGGGTTAGTACACAATTATACAATTAGGGTTATAGTCGATGAAAACACAAAATTAATGGTAGGGGTTAGTACAAAAAATACATTTATGATAAGGGTTAGTACGAAAACGTATAATTAAGGTCAGGGTTAGTGTCAAACACACAGTTAGGGTAAGGGGATAGCATTTAAAGATACATTCAGGGTTAGGGTTGGTACACAATCATACAATTAGGGTTAGGGTCGATAAAAACACAATGTAAGAGTAGGGGTTAGTAAAAAGAGATACAGTTCAGGTAAAGGATAGTACAAAAACGTTCAATTAGGGTTAGGGTTAGTGTAAAACATATAATTAGGGTTAGGGGTTAGTATAAAACACACAGTTAGGGTTAGCATATAAAGATACATTTAGGGTTAGGGTTAGTACAAAATTATACAATTAGGTAAGGGTTAGTACAAAAACGCATAATTAGGGTTAGGGTTAGTGTAAAACATATTATTACGGTTAGGGTTAGTATAAAACACAATTAGGGTTAGGGATTAGCATATAAGATACATTTATGGTTGGGGTTAGTACACAATTATACAATTAGGGTTATAGTCGATGAAAACACAAAATTAATGGTAGGGTCTAGTACAAAAAATACATATTGTGATAAGGGTTAGTACAAAAACGTATAATTAGGGTTAGGGTTAGTGTAAAACATTTAATAAGGGAAGGGTTACTATAAAACACACAGTTAGGGATAGTGGTTAGCTTATAAAGATGGATTTATGGTTAGGGTTAGTACAAAATTATACTATTAGGAAAGGGTTAGTACAAAAACGCACAATAAGGGTAAGGGTTAGTGTAAAACATATTAATAGGGTTAAGGTTAGTATAAAACACACAATAAGGGTTAGGGGCTGGGCATATAGAATACATTTAGGGTTAGGGTTAGTACAAAATTATACAATTAGGGTTATAGTCGATAAAAACACAAAATTAGTGGTAGGGGTTAGAACAAAAAATACATTTATGATAAGGGTCAGTACAAAAACGTATAATTAGGGTTAGTGTTAGTGTAAAACATATAATTAGGGTTAGGGTTAGTATAAAACACACAGTTAGGGTTGGGATTAGCATATAAAGATACATTTACGGTTAGGGTAAGTACAAAATTATACAATTAGGGTTATAGTTGATGAAAACACAAAATTATTGGTAGGGGTTAGTACAAAAAATACATTTATGATAAGGGTTAGTACGAAAACGTATAATTAGGGTCAGGGTTAGTGTGAAACACACAGTTAGGGTTTGGGGATAGCATTTAAAGATACATTCAGGGTTAAGGTTGTTACACAATCATACAATTAGGGTTAGGGTCGATAAAAACACAATATAAGAGTAGGGGTTAGTAAAAAGAGATACAGTTCAGGTAAAGGATAGTACAAAAACGTTCAATTAGGGTTAGGGTTAGTGTAAAACATATAATGAGGGTTACGGGTTAATATAAAACATACAATTAGGGTTATGGGTTAGCATATAAATATACAATTAGGGGAAGGGTAAGTACAAAATTATAGAATTAGTTTTATGGTCGATGAAAACACTAATTTAAGGTTAGGGGTTAGTACAAAAGATACATTTATCGTAAGGGCAAGTATAAAAACATACAATTAGGGTTAGGGTAAGTGTAAAACACATAATTAGGGTTAAGGTTATTAAAAAACACACAATTAGTGTTAGGGGTTAGCATATTAAGATACACTTAGGGTTAGGGATAGTACAAAATCATACAAATAGGGTTAGGGTCGATAAAAACACAATATAAGAGTAGGGGTTAGTACAAAGAGGTTCCCTTACCCTTACCCTATTGTATATTTTTGAAATAACCCTAACCCTAAATATATTCTTAATACCAACCTTAACGCTAATTATAAAAGCTAACCCTAACCCTAATTTTGTGTTTTCACTTTCACTCGCCCTAATTGTATGTTTTTTGTATATTCCCTAACCATAAAAAGATATTTTTATACCAACCTCAATACTCATACTATGTTTTTATGCTAACCCCTATCCCTAGTAGTGTGTTTTACACCTCTCGTTACCCTAATTGCATGTTTTTGTACTTATCCTAGCCATAAATGTATCTTTTCATACTATACCCTAATCCTAACGGTTGGTTTTACACTAACCCTAGCATTAGAAATATTTAAATAGTATGTTTTTTATGATAACCCCAAACCCTAATTTTTCGTTTTCACTAACCCTAACCCTAATTGTATGTTTTTGTAATTACCTTTACCCTAAATATATATTGCTTTACCAACCTCAACACAAATTGTATGTTTTTATGCTAACCTTATATTGTAACTTCACTAACCTAACCCTAATTGCATGCTCTTGTACGAAAAGTAATTGTATCATTAAGGCTAACCCTAACCTAACCCTAATTGTATGCTTTGTTATAACTCTAACCTTTAATATGTTTTGATAACAACCCTAACGCTAATTGTATGTTTTTTAGGCTAACCCCTAGACCTAATTTTTCGCTTTCACTAACCCTAACCCTAATTTTTCTTTTTTACTCACCCTAATCCTAAAAATGTGTTTTTGTTATAACCCTAACCCTAAATATATTTTGATACCAACCCTAATGCTTATTGTATGCCTTTTTTATGCTAACTCCTAACCCTAATTTTTCGCTTTCACTAACCCTAACCCTAATTGCATGATCTTGTACGAAAAGTATTTGTATCATTAGGGCTAAACCTAACCTAACCCTAATGGTATGTATTTGTTGTAACCCTTACCCGTAATATATTTTAATACCAACCCTAACGCTCATTGTATAATTTTAATGCTCACCCCAAACCCTAATTTTTTGCTTTCACTAACCCTAACCCTAATTATACGTTTTTGTTATAACCTAGCCCTAAAAATATTTTGATACCAACCCTAACGCTTATTGTATCCTTTTTCATGCTAACCCCTAAACCTATTTTTTCGCTTTCACAAACCCGAACCCAAAATTATATTTTTTTTTATAACCTTAACTCTTAATATATTTTGATACCAACCCTAACGCTTATTGTATGCTTTTTTATGTTTACCCCTTACCATAATTTTCGATTTCACTAACCCTAACCCTAATTATATGTTTTTGTTATAGCCCTTACCCTTAATAAATTTTGATACCAACACTAACGCTTTTTGTATGCTTTTTTTATGCTAACACCTTACCCTAATTTTTCGTTTTCAATAACTCTAACCCTAATTTTGCGTTTTCACTAACCCTAACCCTAATTGTATGTTTTTGTTATAACCTAACCCTAAATATATTTTGATACCAACCCAAACACTTATTGTATACTTTTTACCTGCGTCGCCAAAGGCGAAAGCAGGTCTAGGAGTCGGGTCACTCCCCTTTTGGGGTTATTTTATAGTTTCGTTTAGAAATTAGGGGCCAAAAAGGGGCCAAATAAGTGACTTTATAATTTTTTTCCACAATAACTTTTGTTCTGGTTGACCAAATGCTATGAAACTATACAGTAATTTTACTTATCATTAAAGAAATGGTTGGGCTGATTTTGGGTGTCCCCTCTTTTTTCGTTTAGAAATTAGGGGCCCAAAAGGGGCCAAATAAGTGACTTTATAATTTTTTTCAACAATAACTTTTGTTCTGGTTGACCAAATGCTATGAAACTATACAGTAATGTTACTTACCATAAAAGGAAGGGTTGGGCTGATTTTGGGTGTCCCCTCTTTTTTCATTTAGAAATTAGAGGCCCAAAAGGGGCAAAAAAGCGACTTTTAACTTTTTGTCCACAATAACTTTTGTTCTGGTTGACCAAATGCTATGAAACTTTACAGTAGTGTTACTTACCATGAAAGGAAGGGTTGGGCTGATTTTGGGTGTCTCCTCTTTTTTCATTTAGAAATTAGGGGCCCTAATGGGACAAAAAAAGCGACTTTTTTTATTTGTTTCCACAATAACTTTTGTTCTGGTTGACCAAATGCTAAGAAACTTTGCAGTAATGTTACTTACCATAAAAGGAAGGGTTGGACTGATTTTGGGTGTCTCCTCTTTTTTCATTTAGAAATAAGAGACCCAAAGGGGGCCAAAAAAGCGACTTTTTAATTTTTTTCCACAATAGCTTTTGTTCTGGTTGACCAAATGCTATGAAACTTAAGAGTAATGTTACTTACCATTAAAGAGAGAATTGGGCTGATTTTGGGTGTCCCCTAATTTTTCGTTTAGAAACTAAGGGCCCTAAAGGAGCCAAAAAGGCAACTTTTTTATTTGTTTCCACAACAACTTGTTTTGGTTGACCATGCTATGAAACTTAATAGTAGTGTTACTCGCCATAAATTAAAGGGTGGGAAATATTTTGGGTGTCCCCTCTCTTTTGGTTTAGGAACGAGGGGCACAAAAGGGGCAAAAATTTGACATGTTGATTTATGGTCCGATTTAATTTTTTTTTACAAGTTAATTTTTGTCATATATTGGATACAAAATGTGTTTAGCAATTAGGGGACCAAAAGGGGAAAAAAATTGAAACTATTTTTTTTGTCTATTTTTACAATATTGGGTGGCATGTGACAAATATGCTTTATAAGTTCACCATAGGCTGCAAGTGTCAAAATATTTTGACTATCGATATTGGGCCTAGAACATACAGGGTTCAACGTTTTGCCGTGCGACGCAGGGCCAGACATCGATTGGTCTTGTTTATGCTAACACCTAACCCTATTTTTTTCGCTTTCACAAACCCTTACCCTAATTATATGTTTTGTTATAACCCTAACCCTAGATATATTTTGATACCACCCCTAACGCTTAATGTATGCTTTTTTTATGCATACCCCTAACCCTAATTTTTCGCTTTGACTAACCCTAACTCTAATTAAATGTTTTTGTTATAACCCTAACCCTAGATATATTTTGATACCACCCCTAACGCTTATTGTATGCTTTTTCTATGCTAACCCCTAACCCTAATTTTGCGCTTTCACTAACCCTAACCCTAATTTTTCGTTTTCACTAACTCTAATCCTAAAAATGTGTTTTTGTTATAACCCTAACCCTGAATATATTTTGATACCAACCCTAACGCTTATTTTATGCTTTTTTATGCTAACACCTAGCCCTAATTTTTCGCTTTCACTAACCCCAACCCTAATTTCATGTTCCTGTACGAAAAGTATTTGTATCATTAGGGCTAAACCTAACCTAACCCTAACTCTATCTATTTGTTATAACCCTAACCCTAAATATATTATGATACGAACCCTAACGTTAATTGTATAATTCTAATGCTAAGCCCTAACCCTAATTTTTCGTTTTCACTAACCCTAACCCTAATTATATGTATTTTTATAACCCTAACCCTAAATATTTTTTGATACGAACCCTAGCGCTAATTGTATAATTTTAATGCTAACCCCTAACCCTAATTTTTCGCCTTCACTAACCCCTACCCTAATTGCATGTTCCTGTACGAAAAGTAATTGTATCATTAAGGCTAACCCTAATGGAATGTTTTTGTCATTAATCTATCCCTAAATATATTTTGATACCAACCCTAACGCTAATTGTATGATTTTTATGCTAACCCCTAACCCAAAGTTTTCATTTACACTGACCCTAACCCCAATTATATGTTTTTGTTATAACCTTACCCTAAAAATATTTTGATACCAACTCTAACCCTTATTGTATACTTTTTTATGCTAATCCCTAACCCTAATTTCACAAACCCTAACCCAGATTATATTTTTTTGTTATAACCCTAACCCTAGATATATTTTGATACCATCCCTAACGCTTATTGTATGCTTTTTTTATGTATACTCCTAACCCTAATTTTTCGCTTTCACTAACCCTAACCCTAATTATATGTTTTTGTTATAACCCTAGCACTAAATATATTTTGATACCAACCCTAACGCTAATTGTATGCTTTTTTTTAATGCTTACTCCTAACCCTAATAGTTCGCTTTTACTAACCCTAACCCTTATTATATGTTTTTGTTATAACCCTTACCCTAAATATATTTTGATACCAACCCTAACGCTTATTGTTTGTTTTTTTCTTATATGCTGAAACCTAACCCTAATTTTTCGCTTTCACTAACCCTAACCCTAGTTATATGTTTTTGTTATAAACTTAACCCTAAATATATTTTGATACAAGCCCTAACGCTAATTGTATATTTTTATGCTATTCCTTTACCTTAATTTTTCGATTTCACTTACCCTTACCCTAATTGCATGTTCTTGTACGAAAAGTAATTGTATCATGAAGGCTAACCCTTACCTTACCTTAATTGTATGTATTTGTTATAACCCTTACCCTAAATATATTTTGATACTAACTCTTACGCTAACTGTATCTTTTTTATGCTAACCCCTAACCCGATTTTTTTTCGCTTTCACTAACCGTTACCCTAATTTTTCGTTTTCACTAAACCTAACCCTAATTTTGCGTTTTCCCTAACTCTAACACTAATTTTATGTTTTTAAACCCTTACATTATTGTATATTTTTGAAATTACCCTAACCCTGTATATATTCTTAATACAAACCTTAACGCTAATTATAAAAGCTAACCCTAACACTAATTTTGTGTTTTCCCTTTCCCTCGCCCTAATTTTATTTTTTTTTGTATATTCCCTAACCCTAAATGTATTTATTAATATCAACCTTAACGCTAATTTTACCCTAAATTTGCGTTTTCACTTACCCTCGCCCTTATTGTATTTTTTTTGTATATTCCCTAACCATAAAAAGATATTTCTATACCAACCTCAATACTAATTCTATGTTTTTATGCTAACCCCTATCTCTAGTAGTGTGTTTTACACCTCTCGTTACCCTAATTGCATGTTTTTGTACTTATCCTTGCCATTAATGTATCCTTTTATACGATACCCTAATCCTTACGGTTGGTTTTACACTAACCCCAACCCTAACTGTATGTTTTGTAATAACCCTAGCACTAAAGATATTTAAATATCAATCTTAACACTAATTGTATGTTTTTTATGATACCCCCAACCCCTAATTTTTCGTTTTCACTAACCCTTACCCTAATTGTATGTTTTGTAATAACCTTTACCCTAAATATATATTGCTTTACCAACCTCAACACAAATTGAATGTTTTTATGCTTACCTCTATACCTTATATTGTGGCTTCACTAACCCTAACCCTTATTGCATGTTCTTGTACGAAAAGTAATTGTATCATTAAGGCTAACCCTAACCTAGCCTTAATTGTATGCTTTTGTTATAACCCTAACCCTTAATATGTTTTGATAACAACCCTAACGCTAATTGTATATTTTTAGGCTAACCCTTGACCTAACTTTTCGCTTTCACTAACCCTAACCTCACTTACCCTTATCCAAATAATGTGTTTTTGTTATAACCCTAACCCTAAAAATATTTTGATACCAACCCTAACGCTTATTGTATGCTTTTTTATACTAACCCCTAACCCTTATTTTTCGCTTTCACTAACCCTAACTCTAATTGCATGTTTTTGTACGAAAAGTCTTTGAATCATTAAGGCTAACCCTTACCTAACCCGAATTGTATGTATTTGTTATATCTCTTACCCTAAATATATTTTGACACCAACCCTAACGCTAATTGTATAATTTTAATGCTAACCCCCTAACCCTTATTTTTCGCTTCACTAACCCTCGCCCAAATTATATGCTTTTTTATAACCCTAACCCTAAATATATTTTGAAACCAACTCTAACGCTTATTGTATGCTTTTCTATGCTAACCCCTTACCCTAGTTTTTCGATTTCACTAACCCTGACCCTGTTTATATGTTTTTGTTATAACCCTAACCCTAAATATATTTTGATACCAACCTTAACGCTTATTGTATACTTTTTTATGCTAACCCCTAACCCTTATTTTTCGCTTTCACAAACCCTAACCCAAATTATATTTTATTGTTATAACCCTAATCCTTAATATATTTTGATACCAACCCTAACGCTTATTGTATGCTTTTTTATGTTTACCCCTTACCCTAATTTTTCGATTTCACTAACCCTAACCCTAATTATATGTTTTATACAACCCTAACCCTAAATAAATTTTGATACCAACCCTAACGCTTATTGTATGCTTTTTTATGCTAACCCATAACCCTAATTCTTCGTTTTCACTCACCCTAACCCATATTGCATGTTCTTGTACGAAAAGTAATTGTATCATTAGGGCTAACCCTAACCGAACCCTAATCGTATGCTTTTGTTTGTTTACCCTAACCCTTAATATGTTCTGATAACAACCCTAACGCTAATTGTATGTTTTTTAGGCTAACCCTTGACCTAATTTTTCGTTTTCACTTACCCTTATCCTAATAATGTGTTTTTGTTATAACCCTAACCCATAATATATTTTGATACCAACCCTAACGCTTATTGTATGCTTTTTTATGCTAACCCATAACCATAATTCTTCGTTTTCACTCACCCTAACCCATAGTGCATGTTCTTGCACGAAAGTAATTGTATCATTAAGGCTAACCCTAACCTAACCATAATTGTATGTTTTGTTATAACCCTAACCCTAAATGTATTTTATACCAACCCTAACGCTTATTGTATGTTTTTTTATGCTTACCCCTAACCCTAATTTTTTGCTTTTACAAACCCTAACCTAATTTTTCGTTTAGCACAAACCCTATCTCTAATTATATGTTTTTGTTATAACCTAAACCTAAATATATTTTGATACCAACCCTTACTCTTATTGTATGCTTTTTTATGCCCCCCCCTAGCCCTTGTTTTTCGATTTTACTAACCCTAACCCTAATTATATGTTTTTGGTATAACCCTAACCCAAAATATATTTTGATACCAACCCTAACGCTTATTGTATGCTTTTTTATGCTAACCTCTAATCCTAATATTTCGTTTTCACTAACCCTAACCCTAATTATATGTTTTTGTTTTAACCCTGACCCTAAATATATTTTGATACCTACACTAACGCTTATTGGATGCTTTTTTATGCTAGCCCATATTGTTGTACGAATGGCAATTGTATCATTAAGGCTAACACTTACCTAACCCTAATTGTATGTTTTTGTTATAACCCTAACCCTAAATATATTTTGATACCAACCTAACGCTTATTGTATGTTTTTTTATGCTAACCCCTCACCCTAATTTTTCGATTTCACTAACCCTAATCCTAATTTTTCGTTTTCACTAACCCTAACCCTTATTATATATTTTTGTTATAACCTAACCCTAAATATATTTTGATACCAACCCTAACGCTTCTTCTATGCTTTTTTATGTTTACCCTTTACCCTAATTTTTCGATTTCACTAACCCTAACCCTAATTATATGTTTTTTTACAACCCTAACCCTAAATAAATTTTGATACCAACCCCTAACGCTTATTGTATGCTTTTTTATGCTAACCCCTTACCCTAATTCTTCGTTTTCACTCACCCTAACCCATATTGCACGTGTTTGTACGAAAAGTAATTGTATCATTAGGGCTAACCCTAACCGAACCCTAATTGTATGCTTTTGTTTGTTTACCCTAACCCTTAATATGTTCTGATAACAACCCTAACGCTAATTGTATGTTTTTTAGGCTAACCCTTGACCTAATTTTTCGCTTTCACTAACCCTAACCCTAATTTTTCGTTTTCACTTACCCTTATCCTAATAATGTGTTTTTGTTATAACCCTTACCCTAAATATATTTTGATACCAACCCTAACGCTTATTGTATGCTTTTTTATGCTAACCCATAACCCTAATTCTTCGTTTTCACTCACCCTAACCCATATTGCATGTTCTTGCACGAAAAGTAATTGTATCATTAAGGCTAACCCTAACCTAACCATAATTGTATGTTTTGTTATAACCCTAACCCTAAATGTATTTGATACCAACCCTAACGCTTATTGTATGTTTTTTTATGCTAACCCCTAACCCTAATTTTTTGCTTTTACAAACCCTAACCTAATTTTTCGTTTAGCACAAACCCTATCTCTAATTATATGTTTTTGTTATAACCTAAACCTTAATATATTTTGATACCAACCCTTACTCTTATTGTATGCTTTTTTATGCCCCCCCCCTTAGCCCTTGTTTTTCGATTTTACTAACCCTAACCCTAATTATATGTTTTTGGTATAACCCTAACCCAAAATATATTTTGATACTAACCCTAACGCTTATTGTATGCTTTTTTATGCTAACCTCTAATCCTAATATTTCGTTTTCACTAACCCTAACCCTAATTATATGTTTTTGTTTTAACCCTGACCCTAAATATACTTTGATACCTACACTAACGCTTATTGGATGCTTTTTTATGCTAGCCCATATTGTTGTACGAATGGCAATTGTATCATTAAGGCTAACACTAACCTAACCCTAATTGTATGTTTTTGTTATAACCCTAACCCTAAATATAGTTTGATACCAACCTAACGCTTATTGTATGTTTTTTTTTATGCTAACCCCTCACCCTAAGTTTTCGATTTCACTAACCCTAATCCTAACTTTTCGTTTTCACTAACCCTAACCCTTATTATATATTTTTGTTATAACGTAACCCTAAATATATTTTGATACCAACCCTAACGCTTCTTCTATGCTTTTTTATGTTTACCCCTTACCCTAATTTTTCGATTTCACTAACCCTAACCCTAATTATGTGTTTTTGTTATAACCCTAACCCTAAATATATTTTGATACCAATCCTAACGCTTATTGTATGCTTTTTTAATGTTAACCCCTAACCCTAATTCTTCGTTTTCACTAACCCTAACCGTAATTTTTCTTTTTTACTCACCCTAATCCTAAAAATGTGTTTTTGTTATAACCCTAACCCTAAATATATTTTGATACCAACCCTAACGCTTATTGTATGCTTTTTTTATGCTAACCCCTAACCCTAATTTTTTGCTTTCACTAACCCTAACCCTAATTGCATGTTCTTGTACGAAAAGTATTTGTATCATTAGGGTTAAACCTAACCTAACCCTAATGGTATGTATTTGTTGTAACCCTAAACCTAAATATATTTTGATACCAACCCCAACGCTAATTGTATAATTTTAATGCTAACCCCTTAAGCTTATTTTTCGCTTTCACTAACCCTAACCCTACTTATACGTTTTTGTTATAACCTAACCCTAAAAATATTTTGATACCAAACCTAATGCTTATTGTATCCTTTTTCATGCTAACCCCTAAACCTAAATTTTCGCTTTTACAAACCCTAACCCAAATTATATTCTTTTATAACCCTAACTCTTAGTATATTTTGATACCAACCCTAACACTTATTTTATGCTTTTTTATGTTTACCCCTTACCATATTTTTTTGATTTCACTAACCCTAACCCTAATTATATGTTTTTGTTATAACCCTAACCCTAAATATATTTTGATACCAACCCTAACGCTTATTGTATGCTTTTTTTATGATAACCCCAAACCCTAATTTTTCGTTTTCACTAACCCTAACCCTAATTGTTTGTTTTTGTAATAACCTTTACCCTAAATATATATTGCTTTACCAACCTCAACACAAATTGTATGTTTTTATGCTAACCTCTATACCTTATATTGTGAGTTCACTAACCCTAACCCTAATTGCAAGCTCTTGTACAAAAAGTAATTGTATCATTAAGGCTGACCCTAACCTAACCCTAATTGTATGCTTTGTTATAACTCTTACCCTTTATATGTTTTGATAACAACCCTAACCCTAATTGTATGTTTTTTAGGCTAACCCCTAGAACTATTTTTTCGCTTTCACTAACCCTAACCCTAATTATATGTTTTTGTTATAACCCTAACCCTAAATATATTTTGATACCAACCCTAACGCTTATTGTATGCTTTTTTAATGTTAACCCCTAACCCTAACCGCTTTCACCAACCCTAATTCTTCGTTTTCACTAACCCTAACCGTAATTTTTCTTTTTTAATCACCCTTATCCTAAAAATGTGTTTTTGTTATAACCCTAACCCTAAATATATTTTGATACCAACCCTAACGCTTATTGTATGCTTTTTTTATGCTAACCCCTAACCATAATTTTTCGCTTTCACTAACCCTAACCCTAATTGCATGCTCTTGTACGAAAAGTATTTGTATCATTAGGGTTAAACCTAACCTAACCCTAATGGTATGTATTTGTTGTAACTCTAACCCTAAATATATTTTGATACCAACCCTAACGCTAATTGTATAATTTTAATGCTTACCCCTAAAGCTAATTTTTCGCTTTCACTAACCCTAACCGTAATTTTTCTTTTTTACTCACCCTAATCCTAAAAATGTGTTTTTGTTATAACCCTAACCCTAAATATATTTTTATACCAACCCTAACGCTTATTGTATGCTTTTTTTATGCTAACCCCTAACCCTAATTTTTCGCTTTCACTAACCCTAACCCTAATTGCATGTTCTATTACGAAAAGTATTTGTATCATTAGGGTTAAACCTAACCTAACCCTAATGGTATGTATTTGTTGTAACCCTAACCCTAAATATATTTTGATACTAACCCTAACGCTAATTGAATTGTTAACCCCTTAAGCTAATTTTTCGCTTTCACTAACCCTAACCCTAATTATACGTTTTTGTTATAACCTAACCCTAAAAATATTTTGATACCAACCCTAACCCTATTGTATCCTTTTTCATGCTAACCCCTAAACCTAATTTTTCGCTTTTACAAACCCTAACCCAAATTATATTTTTTTATAACCCTAACTCTTAGTATATTTTGATACCAACCCTAACACTTATTTATGCTTTTTTATGTTTACCCCTTACCATAATTTTTCGATTTCACTAACCCTAACCCTAATAATATGTTTTTGTTATAACCCTAACCCTAAATATATTTTGATACCAACCCTAACGCTTATTGTATGCTTTTTTATGATAACCCCAAACCCTATTTTTTTCGTTTTCACTAACCCTAACCCTAATTGTTTGTTTTTGTAATAACCTTTACCCTAAATATATATTGCTTTACCAACCTCAACACAAATTGTATGTTTTTATGCTAACCTCTATACCTTATATTGTGAGTTCACTAACCCTAACCCTAATTGCAAGCTCTTGGACGAAAAGTAATTGTATCATTAAGGCTGACCCTAACCTAACCCTAATTGTATGCTTTGTTATAACTCTAACCCTTTATATGTTTTGATAACAACCCTAACCCTAATTGTATGTTTTTTAGGCTAACCCCTAGACCTAATTTTTCGCTTTCACTAACCCTAACCCTAATTATATGTTTTTGTTATAACCCTAACCCTAAATATATTTTGATATCAACCCTAACGCTTATTGTATGCTTTTTTAATGTTAACCCCTAACCCTAACCGCTTTCACCAACCCTAATTCTTCGTTTTCACTAACCCTAACCGTAATTTTTTTTTTTACTCACCCTTATCCTAAAAATGTGTTTTTGTTATAACCCTAACCCTAAATATATTTTGATACAAACCCTAACGCTTATTGTATGCTTTTTTTATGCTAACCCCTAACCATAATTTTTCGCTTTCACTAACCATAACCCTAATTGCATGTTCTTGTACGAAAAGTATTTGTATCATTAGGGTTAAACCTAACCTTACCCTAATGGTATGTATTTGTTGTAACCCTAACCCTAAATATATTTTGATACCAACCCTAACGCTAATTGTATAATTTTAATGCTTACCCCTAAAGCTAATTTTTCGCTTTCACTAACCCTAACCCTAATTATACGTTTTTGTTATAACCCTAAATATATTTTGATACAATTTTAAAAATGTGTTTTTGTAATAACCCTAACCCTAAATATATTTTGATACCAACCCTAACGCTTATTGTATGCTTTTTTATGCTAACCCCTAACCCTAATTTTTCGCTTTCACTAACCCTAACCCTAATTGCATGTTCTTGTACGAAAAGTATTTGTATAATTAGGGTTAAACCTAACCTAACCCTAATGGTATGTATTTGATGTAACCCTAACCCTAAATATATTTTGATACCAACCCTAACGCTAATTGTATAATTTTAATGCTAACCCCTAAAGCTAATTTTTCGCTTTCACTAGCCCTAACCCTAATTATACGTTTTTGTTATAACCTAACCCTAAAAACATTTTGACACCAACCCTAACGCTTATTGTATCCTTTTTCATGCTAACCCCTAAACCTAATTTTTCGCTTTTACAAACCCTAACCCAAATTATATTTTTTTATAACCCTAACCCTAAATATATTTTGATACAAACCCTAACGCTTATTGTATGCTTTTTTTATGCTAACCCCTAACCATAATTTTTCGCTTTCACTAACCATAACCCTAATTGCATGTTCTTGTACGAAAAGTATTTGTATCATTAGGGTTAAACCTAACCTTACCCTAATGGTATGTATTTGTTGTAACCCTAACCCTAAATATATTTTGATACCAACCCTAACGCTAATTGTATAATTTTAATGCTTACCCCTAAAGCTAATTTTTCGCTTTCACTAACCCTAACCCTAATTATACGTTTTTGTTATAACCCTAAATATATTTTGATACAATTTTAAAAATGTGTTTTTGTAATAACCCTAACCCTAAATATATTTTGATACCAACCCTAACGCTTATTGTATGCTTTTTTATGCTAACCCCTAACCATAATTTTTCGCTTTCACTAACCATAACCCTAATTGCATGTTCTTGTACGAAAAGTATTTGTATCATTAGGGTTAAACCTAACCTTACCCTAATGGTATGTATTTGTTGTAACCCTAACCCTAAATATATTTTGATACCAACCCTAACGCTAATTGTATAATTTTAATGCTTACCCCTAAAGCTAATTTTTCGCTTTCACTAACCCTAACCCTAATTATACGTTTTTGTTATAACCCTAAATATATTTTGATACAATTTTAAAAATGTGTTTTTGTAATAACCCTAACCCTAAATATATTTTGATACCAACCCTAACGCTTATTGTATGCTTTTTTTATGCTTACCCCTAACCATAATTTTTCGCTTTCACTAACCCTAACCCTAATTGCATGCTCTTGTACGAAAAGTATTTGTATCATTAGGGTTAAACCTAACCTAACCCTAATGGTATGTATTTGTTGTAACTCTAACCCTAAATATATTTTGATACCAACCCTAACGCTAATTGTATAATTTTAATGCTTACCCCTAAAGCTAATTTTTCGCTTTCACTAACCCTAACCGTAATTTTTCTTTTTTACTCACCCTAATCCTAAACATATGTTTTTGTTATAACCCTAACCCTAAATATATTTTGATACCAACCCTAACGCTTATTGTATGCTTTTTTTATGCTAACCCCTAACCCTAATTTTTGCTTTCACTAACCCTAACCCTAATTACATGTTCTTGTACGAAAAGTATTTGTATCATTAGGGTTAAACCTAACCTAACCCTAATGGTATGTATTTGTTGTAACCCTAACCCTTAATATATTTTGATACCAACCCTAACGCTAATTGTAATGTTAACCCCTTAAGCTAATTTTTCGCTTTCACTAACCCTAACCCTAATTATACGTTTTTGTTATAACCTAACCCTAAAAATATTTTGATACCAACCCTAACCCTATTGTATCCTTTTTCATGCTAACCCCTAAACCTAATTTTTCGCTTTTACAAACCCTAACCCAAATTATATTTTTTTATAACCCTAACTCTTAGTATATTTTGATACCAACCCTAACACTTATTTATGCTTTTTTATGTTTACCCCTTACCATAATTTTTCGATTTCACTAACCCTAACCCTAATAATATGTTTTTGTTATAACCCTAACCCTAAATATATTTTGATACCAACCCTAACGCTTATTGTATGCTTTTTTTATGATAACCCCAAACCCTAATTTTTTCGTTTTCACTAACCCTAACCCTAATTGTTTGTTTTTGTAATAATCTTTACCCTAAATATATATTGCTTTACCAACCTCAACACAAATTGTATGTTTTTATGCTAACCTCTATACCTTATATTGTGAGTTCACTAACCCTAACCCTAATTGCAAGCTCTTGTACGAAAAGTAATTGTATCATTAAGGCTGACCCTAACCTAACCCTAATTGTATGCTTTGTTATAACTCTAACCCTTTATATGTTTTGATAACAACCCTAACCCTAATTGTATGTTTTTTAGGCTAACCCCTAGACCTAATTTTTCGCTTTCACTAACCCTAACCCTAATTATATGTTTTTGTTATAACCCTAACCCTAAATATATTTTGATATCAACCCTAACGCTTATTGTATGCTTTTTTAATGTTAACCCCTAACCCTAACCGCTTTCACCAACCCTAATTCTTCGTTTTCACTAACCCTAACCGTAATTTTTCTTTTTTACTCACCCTTATCCTAAAAATGTGTTTTTGTTATAACCCTAACCCTAAATATATTTTGATACCAACCCTAACGCTTATTGTATGCTTTTTTTATGCTAACCCCTAACCATAATTTTTCGCTTTCACTAACCCTAACCCTAATTGCATGTTCTTGTACGAAAAGTATTTGTATCATTAGGGTTAAACCTAACCTAACCCTAATGGTATGTATTTGTTGTAACCCTAACCCTAAATATATTTTGATACCAACCCTAACGCTAATTGTATAATTTTAATGCTTACCCCTAAAGCTAATTTTTCGCTTTCACTAACCCTAACCCTAATTTTGCGTTTTCACTAACCCTAACCCTAAATATATGTTTTTGTTTTAGCCCTTACCCTTAATAAATTTAGATACCAACACTAACGCTTTTTGTATGCTTTTTAATGCTAACCCCTTACCCTAATTTTTCGTTTTCACTAACCCTAACCCTAATTTTGCGTTTTCACTAACCCTAACCCTAATTGTATTTTTTTGTTATAACCTAACCCTAAATATATTTATATACCAACCGTAACACTTATTGTATAATTTTTACCTGCGTCGCCGAAGGCGAAAGCAGGTCTAGGAGTTGGGTGACTCCATCCGTCCGTCCGTCTGTCTGTCCGTCCGTCCCGCTATGAGGTGCCTGTCTTGTGTAATCTGAATCTCAAAAACCAAACACTAGATCTTTCTGAAATTTTACACAGTGATTACAGATATATTGAAGATGTGCACCTCCCCTTTTGGGGTCATTTTATAGTTTCGCTTAGAAATTAGGGGCACAAAAGGGGCCAAATAAGTTACTTTTTTATTTGTTTCCATAATAACTTTTGTTCTGGTTGACCAAATGCTATGAAACTATACAGTTATGTTACTTACCATAAAAGGAAGGGTTGGGCTTATTTTGGGTGTCCCCTCTTTTTTCGTTTAGAAACTAGGGGCCCAAAAGGGGCCAAAAAAAACGACTTTTAACTTTTGTCCACAATGACTTTTGTTCTGGTTGACCAAATGCTATGAAACTTTACAGTAATGTTACTTTCCATAAAAGGAAGGGTTGTTCTGATTTTGGGTGTCTCCTTTTTTCGTTCAGAAATTAGGGGGTCCTAAAGGGACCAAAAAGTGACTTTTTTATTTGTTTCCACAATAACTTTTGTTCTGGTTGACCAAATGCTAAGAAACTTTGCAGTAATGTTACTTACCATAAAAGGAAGGGTTTTGGCTGATTTTGGGTGTCTCCTCTTTTTTCATTTAGAAATTCGAGACCCAAAGGGGGCCAAAAAAGCGACTTTTAATTTTTTCCACAATAACTTTTGTTTTGGTTGACCAAATGCTATGAAACTTTACAGTAATGTTACTTACCATTAAAGAGAGGGTTGGGCTGATTTTGGGTGTCCCCTAATTTTTCGTTCAGAAACTAAGGGTCCTAAAGGGGCCAAAAAAGCAACTTTTTATTTGTTTTCACAACTTGTTTTGGTTGACCATGCTATGAAAATTTAATAGTAGTGTTACTCGCCATAAATTAAAGGGTGGGGATTATTTTGGGTGTCCCCTCTCTTTTGGTTTAGGGACGAGGGGCACAAAAGGGGCAAAAATTTGACAGGTTTGATTTATGGTCTGATTTTTTTTTTTTTTTACAAGTTAATTTTTGTCATATATTGGATACAAAATTTGTTTAGCAATTAGGGAACCAAAAGGGAAAAAAATAGAAACGAAAAGTATTTGTATCATTAGGGCTAAACCTAACCTAACCCTAACTGTATGTATTTGTTATAACCCTAACCCTAAATATATTTTGATACGAACCTTAACGCTAATTGTATAATTTTAATGCTAACCCCTAGCCCTAATTTTTCGTTTTCACTAACCCTAACCCTAATTATATGTATTTTTATAACCCTAAAACACCCTGGACAAATGCGGCCCATGGTGGACTGACAAAGGTTTTTGACACATGCTTCTCTGATTGACTTTCGACCCAGGGGGTAAAAATATAAATTTTGAATGTTGTATTCTACTCTTTAAAAGAATAATGTGTGGGGAAAAAATTAAAAATCGAACCACAATTTTTTAAAAATCATTATTACAGCCCAAAAAATGTATTCTTAAATTTAGAATCGCTACCTGACAAGAATAAATTTGAAAACAAAAATTTCAAAATCGGACCACAAATAAAAAAGCCCCATTTGGCCCCTAATTATGTAATAGGGGGTAAAAGGGGGGGGGCGCAAAAATTTATTCTTAATTTTGTATTCGCTATTTGACTAGAACAAACATGCAAAAAAAAATATCAAAATCGGACAAGAATTAAAAAAGTTTCGATTTTGGCCCCTTTTTACGTAACAGGTGAAAAAGGGTTGGGGTCGCAAAAATAAATTCTCAAATTTGGATTCGCTACTTGACAAAAATAAACTTGCAAAAAAAATTCAAAATCGGACCACAAATAAAAAAGTTTCGATTTTGGCCCCATTTGGCCCCTAATTATGTAATAGGGGAAATTAGGGGGGGGTCGCAAAAATTAATCACTAAGATCTGTAAAAGAAAACGAAATGCAGATGCCGTCCTAAAAATATACAGAGTAAGTGGAAAAAAGTTAAAGATAAAGATTTTGGACAATAACGAGAAGTCAAAACTGCTCAAGGATATCAAAGAAATATCAAAGCCCCTTTATGATTTTTGGAATGATATAGAATTGCTTATGCATACTGGAAACTTCTACTTTCCTCCAGTTTGCAGCTATGTTCATCCAACAAAGAAGTTAAAAATATACGAACAGAAATTTATAAAGAAATTGAAGTCCGACAAAATCCAAACCTATAGATTTATTCCAATTTTTTATGACATTATTGAAGTTGAATCAGTGTCAGACATTCTAAAACTATTTTTGAATGAGATGTGGGCTATTGCTATAGACCCCTTTGTAGACTCACTGGAAGACATTGAAACTGAAGAAGAAATATCGGCAGATAAATGTCATTCTTTCCATCTCTTCCCAATAGAAGGAATAAAGGAATGTATGAGCGAGACAAAAAGACCACAAATAACAATAAAGACAGACAAGATTGTTCAAAGACATATCGTGGTCACCCAAGTCTTCTTCCTGGGATATTTACTATATTTTGTCCACATGGTAATATAAGTGTTGTCTGGATTGTAAATGTTATGGGTTGTTTAAAAAAAAAAGACGCATAAGTGTGACATTGGTACTCAAAATTAAAGCTATTGTTTTGCAATGGGTTTTGGTTTTTTTTACAAAAAAAAATTGGTTAAATTTTACAATTCTATCATTGAGCTTTGAAAGGAATCAGAAACAAAAAAGTGTGAAACATCTTGTAGCGATATTTCTTCAAAATTTTCAATAAAAAGGCATTATTTCTCCAAGATTCCTCCAATGCAACCCTGATAGAAAAGCATGTTAGCCTTCTTAGTCTTCACCAGCCATCTCAGATAACAATACCTGCTACTACATACTTCCAAAAACAGCATCATGACCCCACATCAGAAACTAATCCTTTTCATGGACGTCCCAGACCATCTCTGTATCAGCATGACTGACCTGTTGGTATTGCTAAATAGTCCGACTGTCAAGGCCACTTAGCCACTAAGATTCTGTGAAATTTATTTCCTGGACTATTTACATCAGACAACATTCGTCTCCAATACAGTTACTACGGTGGTAGAAAACTTAATGAGATCGAATGAAAGAATATTATGGTGAGGTATATCCTGTTTTTCTATCCTCAGCTCTCAGTTTCAAGGGCCTGGCAAGACGCAATCGTACCTAGAGTCAACGAGCATTTAAGAAAGTCCGTTAAAGCACCTACTTTGACATCACTATGAACAATACTTTGTGAATAATGTTGTTAATACTTTAAATTAGGACTAGTATATTACTATGAACAGTACATGTAGGTAAATGATAACTTTTATTTATTTTTTTTTCTCAAAAATTTATTTCAAATACATACTAATCGACGCTTGAATATTTTCATTCAGTGAGTGAGTTGGTGTTTTACGCCCGTGCAACGCTATATAGGTTATTTACAGGCGATGAACATGAACAGGATGATATCAATGTTGTATATGACCATCATAATATTGAGAAAAAATATGTTGCAAAGTATCCTTCAATTTAACATCGAATTTGTATGAATTCTTGCGAAACTCCATTAACCTACCTGTGTTTACATTGATGGCTGTAAATCAACAAGGGTTTAAAGAGTTGCCATCAGATTTCAGATGATCAGGGGCAAACATTCCATGGTTGGGCTACAGAACATTATAAAAGAAGAATATCTTCAAAACAAAGAAGACTTTTTAAAACGTTTCAACAGAATAAAGTAAGGAGTGTGTATTGTGATTTGACCACCGCAAAGGCTAAATGGCTGGGTATTGACCACAACATCATTCACAAGCTGGACAAGGAGTTAGTTTTGTTTAGTTTGGAGAGTGCTTTCCATGCATTTATTTCAAATCGGAGGAATGCAAACAAAAGTTGCAATTGATCAAGAAAAGACTCCCAATCAAAAGGACACCATCAACGAATTGAAAACATTACAGAAGTCGGTGCCTAAGTGTAAAAACAAACAATTTTTTTAATGGCTAGAAAGAAAAGAAATACAAAATAGCTTTTAAAACTTAAAAAAAACACGATCGGAAATAAGACTTAACCAAGAAAACCTACGGCAACCCCATTTAACAAACACAAAACAAAATGAACATCGTGTGATATTTTATGATTTCAATGGAAGAGGGAGGTTTGGCGCGCAATAAAACCTGGTTTAACCCACCATTTTATTTGCAATGCATGAACCGAGTAAAAACCTTGGCGATCTTAGAATTTTCCGGTATGTCTTCAATGTTTTGTCTTTTCTCTTGATACCAGACCCTCTCAGAAAATATAAAAGCCCCTTCAATTTCGTCTTTGCATTCCAACATTGGCAAAAAAAAAATGTTATACCACGGCCATTCCAATATATAAAACTGACCGAAAATGGATTGAGCTGTTTCCTAGGCGATGGAAATTATAGAATCGTTGTCGACACAAAACTATTAATGTTTGGATCAAAATATTTAAATGATAATGAAAATGAAAACTTTTTTCAATTGTACAAAATTATATTATTAAATCCAAAAGATTTAATTAGACATTATGCCTACAGCTTATCACTTGCATTTCATCAAACTTACATTCATCTTTTACTCATATTTTTTGCTATTGCATTGTATTATCATATGTTGTTATCTTTTATCGCTCATCATCTATTGAAACTTCTTTCCTTTTTATTTCTTGTCCCGTGCGGGGCACAGGTGGCGAATAGGCCCGCAGCAGAGCCTAGCTTACCTTAAGAGGCGACTAAGGGTCTTGGGATTCTGACGTCGGGTGAGTGCTCAGCCCACAGAGCGACCAAGTGTGAACCATAGGTGGCTGAATAGGGTGGCCCTCGTCCGCGGGGGTTGTCAGGTCTATTATACGGAAACCCTGACCGCCAACCATAGTGGGCCAACGTGTGTGGAGAGTGCCACGCTTCATGCACGTAAAAGACCCCTTTGTGGACCGCCAAGTAGTGCACCACATAGGCTAAATTATTCGCCTCTACCCACCTCTCCCCTTTTTATCATCCTTTTCATGCTCATCGCCTGCAAATAACCTAAATAACCAACAGTAGCAGGTGGTTGAGATACAAATGACAACAAACTTCCAGACAATAAATTTTGCTACGCCTGACGCGCGTTTCGTCTATTCAAGACTCATCAGAGGCGCTCTACCAAAAATATTGAAAATGCCAAACACTGTATGAATATGAAGAGTAACCAAAAATACCAAACTGGGGAACCAAATTATTTCTAAGATATTCAACCTATATCTGGGATAGGAAGAACCTTAGGGTTCATCCTGTGGCAGAGGGTCCGTCCGTATCATGCTGCGCTCGGCAAAGCTTTTTATTTTCAATGTTCAGCTGCAATAGGCGAGACATCTCTGTTTACAGTTTATTTTTCTGAATCAAAGTATTAATTAGACTTGTGCCACATGTTTCGAAAAAGTGTAACAAGGTCTAATTTTTAGCTCACTACAACCAAATGCCCATATTTAATGAAAGGATATGGAGTAAATGAACAGAGACTACAACACAAATGTTAATTCCAAAAAAATTATTTTTTATGAACTGTTTTGGCCCTTTTGGTAATTTATTCCTCATCAGCAGCACTAATACTCAAAACAAAACTACGATGAAAGGACACTTATCTTTAGGTTTAAGTTTTTTCAGACTTCCTTGAAAGGAAAAAAAACCATTTAACGTCTTCTCTAAATACATTGTAGTAGATAAATGAATAGATGAGGAAAAATTGTATGCGACACAACCTACATAACCTACAGCAAAATTAAAAT
The DNA here is from genome assembly GCA_963971305.1 of Arcuatula senhousia. Lineage (NCBI taxonomy): Eukaryota > Metazoa > Mollusca > Bivalvia > Mytilida > Mytilidae > Arcuatula > Arcuatula senhousia. Next base: position 13,388,240 of record OZ020310.1, read on the forward strand.
CAACAATGATCCTAGATATAGAATTATATAATGTGTATGATTTAAAACCCGTCCTAAAATTTAAAACAAAGACCACTTTTTGACTTTGACAAGTATCAACTAGCACAGAGTCCACCTGTATAAACATATGCTTCTATAGAGATTCCTGGCTTAGGACAGGCTCGTATGAAATACAGTGGGGTTCAACTAATTTATTGGGCCCAACCTTACCTCTGTTGGTAAGATCAAAGCACAGAAATAACACACAATAAAAATCAAATTAATAGAAGTTCAATTTTAACAAGAAAGAACCTGAGACGACAACAAGAAAAAATGGGACATAAAGGAGCTCTCTTGAGAAAGCCTCTAGCAGATTAGAACGGAATTATCAATAATTTCATTCTGTCACACTTAGTATTTACTCACGACTCAGCTACTATTATATCTATGTTGCCGATATTTAGTAACAAGCTTTATAAGACATGGGGCATTGTGGGATACATTTGTAGGTCCTTTAGCCATCTACTTCCTGTTTACCTAAAAACTTGGCAATTATGTTGCTGATAAATAATCTAACTATGGACAAGATGTGTTGTATATTAAAATTTCCATCACTGTTTGCACTTTGGGTATACTGTTTTATTTGTGTTCATCAGAGCTTTTTGGATACCGGTACTGGTTAATTAATATGGTAGTTGTGAAAGTAGGGTATTACAAATGAGCATAGGCTCACATATTTCTTGTTGGGTATGTACCCAACAATTATATTGCAGTTCATTGATTATTGGGTGTGTACCCAACAATTATACGGACAGTTCATTGATTATTGGGTATGTACCCAACAATAATATGGACAGTCCATTGATTATTGGGTTTGTACCCAACAACTATATGGACTATCCATTGATTATTGGGTTATTCTCTCAGATGAGTGCAGATGTTGGTTTGTCATAGGGTGTTGATTTGTCTTCCTTTACCGGATTTGACACGCTGAATGGACTATTGGCAACGCGACGGGTGTGCTATAGCAAGCAGGAACTGCTTACTCTTCCGGAGCACCTGAGTTCACTCTTGTTTCGACTGGAGTTCGCGATGTTGATTGATATTCAGTTGTTTTGTGTTTCCATGTTTTACATGTTGTCTGTGTTTGTACTGTTCTTGTTGGTGTTTACTGGTTTTGTCTCTGCTCTTTCGGACTTTTGACATTCGGATACCCCATTGCCTCTGCTTCTTTTGTACCCAACAACTATATGGACTGTCCATTGATTATTGGGTTTGTACCAAAAATCTATTTAGACGGTATTTCTTGTTGGGTATGTACCCAAAAATTATATCGACAGTTCATTGATTATTGGGTTTGAACCCAACACCTATTTGGACAGTCCATTGATTATTGGGTTTGTACCCAACAACTATATGGACAATCCATTGATTATTGGCTTTGTACCCAACAATTATATGGACAGTTCATTGATTATTGGGTGTGTACCCAACAATTAAATGGACAGTCCATTGATTATTGGGTTTGAACCCAACACCTATTTGGAGAGTCCATTGATTATTGAGTTTGTACCCAACACCTATATGGACAATCCATTGATTATTGGGTTTGTACCCAACAATTATATGGACAGTTCATTGATTATTGGGTTTGTACTCAACGACTATATGGACAGTCCATTGATTTTTGGGTTTGTACCCAACAACTATATGGACAGTCCATTGATTATTGGGTATGTACCCAACAACTATATGGACTGTCTATTGATTATTGGGTTTGTACCCAACAACTATGTGGACAGTCCATTGATTATTGGGTTTGTACCCAACAACTATATGAACAGTTCATTGATTATTGGGTTTGTACCCAACAACTATATGGACTGTCCATTGATTATTGGGTTTGTACCAAAAATCTATTTAGACGGTACATAGCGTTTGATACAATATTTACAAATTATCATTTTTAATCATTTCTATTTGACCTTGAAAGCTGGAGTGCAGTTCAGCAATTAGTCAAAATAAATGTATTTGAAAATTTAAAATGTTATTTAATGTATAACCATTTCAATATTTATAAATAAACAATTTGATAGTGTATGATAAAATTTTGACATTTTCATCATCAAGTCTATTTTCATCAATTCAAATGCAAATGGTTTGCAATCTAAACCAGCAAATATATGAAAGAAAACAATAAGCATCAGTAACATTTAAATATAGTTAACTATATACCTACCAGCATTAATTCTAAAGAAAATATCACAATCATGCAAAATTCAAGTTTTATAAAACGAGAGATTTTTTTAACCTAAGTAATTTTAAGGAAGTACCCAAAAAATGTGTCTAGACTAGCAAACCCAATAAGAAATTGAAAATAACTACCCAATATATGCCCAAATGTGTGAACATTTTTTTCCTACCCAATAAGCAAATCCAATAGGTTATTGACAAAAATGACCCAATATATGCCCAAATGTGTGTCCGTCCGTCACTTTTTTTTGTGGGTGCAACTAATCGGACACTACTGAACCGATGTTGCTGAAACTTTACACACTGATAGGGTACAATTAGTAGATGATCATCCCACATTTGAAATTTTCAAAATGGCCGCCGTTTCCATGGAAACAGAAGAAAGGTCAAAATATAGGACATTCAATATCTCGGTTACCTAGGTGCACAGGGTTCTGAAATTTTGTAGGCTGATAGAGCAAAAGGTACTCTATAATATTACGAAAAAAAATTTTGAAGCGGTATTTACGGTTTTCGAGTTATTTACGAATTTGTGATTTTTCAGGTAGAAAAATGGGACTTTGTCAAATGTTTATGTGGGTGCAACTCCTCGGACACTACTGAACCGATGTTGCTGAAATTTTACACACTGATAGGGTACTGTTAGTAGATGATCATCCCATATTTGAAATTTTAAAAATGGCCGCCGTTTCCATGGAAACAGGGAAGAAAGGTCAAAATGTAGGACATCCAATATCTCAGTTACCTAGGTGCACAGGGTTCTGATATTTTGTAGGCTGATAGAGCAAAAGGTTCTCTATAATAACACGAAACAAAATTTTGAAGCGGTATTTACGGTTTTCGAGTTATTTACGAATTTGTGATTTTTCAGGTAGAAAAATGGGACTTTGTCAAATGTTTTTGTGGGTGCAACTCCTTGGATACTACTGAATGGATGTTGCTGAAACTTTACACACTGATAGGGTACTATTAGTAGGTGATCATCCCATATTTGAAATTTTCAAAATGGCCACCGTTTTCATGGAAACGGGGAAGAAAGGTTAAAATGTAGGACATCCAATATCTCGGTTACCAAGGTGCACAGGGTTCTGAAATTTTGTAGGCTGATAGAACAAAAGGTACTCTATAATAATACGAAAACAAATTTGGAAACAATATTTACAGTTTTCGAGTTATTTACGAATTTGTGATTTTCCGGTCCAAAAAATGGGACTTTGTCATATCAAACATTTTTGTGGGTGCAACTCCTGAAAAGCATGTTGCTGAAACTTAACACACTGATAGGGTACTGTAATAGGTGATCATCCCATATTTTGACAACCTATTTCTATCGTTTCTCATAGAATATATTACCACACAACTTTTATGCGGCGGCGGGTGACACATGGCTACGCGTAGCAATCTTGTTTTTTTTTATGGCCATTTTCTTTTTATGAAAATGTAACTATAATGCGTCAATTTATTTTAAAGTAAAACAATGTAAAAAGTGTTTATTTCTCTTTTTCTGAAGAAAAGTCAACAAGACTTCGATGTGACATCGATGTGAATGATGCATTTTTGTGAGTAATAGCCTGCATTTTTGGGCTTTACATAGTCATTTCTTTTGAATACAGCATTGCTATATTCTAATTGTTGTTGAGGTAAATTCAATGCCTCTTTCAGATGTTTCACTAAAGCTGGAATGCCAGTGTAGGTATTCAGATGATTATGATCATAGAACATTTGGTCAGAGGGGTGGAAATATTTTAGAACTTTTATCCTTGTGAATCTTGAAGCTGCGTTTGTGATGACTGAATTGGCTTCGGTTATACACTTTAAGTTCATATCCTTGCGCTTCATAAGTGGAAGGATGTATATCTCTGCATAAAACACAGAACAAAACATACATGTACATTGTACATCCGTGTATACTCAGTAAATGAGTAATATAATCACACGATTTTAATGTTTGATTCTATCAACAACGTGTACATAATTTACAAAAATGTAAGATGATTAAAAATGAATCAGATTGCTACTCAGAAATTCACTACAGTTCAAATGGGTAAGAAATGTGAATCAGGCTGTTCGTACATGTAAGCACTCCTCTTTTAAAAGATCATTGCATAATTATATTAATAACATTATATTGAATGCTGTTGTTTTGCCAGCTGATCGGTTCATTGTTATATTACAAGCTGTATATAATTACTCTAATTTTTTAACGTTTTTTTTTGTACATATCCATGTAAACAGTACATCTCGTTAATTAAGTTTATTATTATTCAAAACACATATGATATAGATTTTCATTTATTTCTATGTATTTTTTTAATTGTAGCTGTTTGGATGGTATCAAAACTAACAGTGCAGATATCCTTATTTCTGTTGACGAGGGAAAATGGTATGAACAGAGGGTGAAACAGGTTTTGGCAACAAAAAGGGGAAAGTCCACTCTAAGAGCCATACCGATATTACCAACAACAGGATGGCAGAAATTTCCATTTGGTTCCATTCCAAAGCTTTTGTTATGGCAAGATATATGATTGAGCATATTATCCAAACTGCGCATGTTAGCTTCGTTTCAAGCCAAGCAAACTCTGATAGCGAAGAAGATGACAATCTTACCGACTTTAATACATCAAATCCGATGTTGAAAGGTCGTCAGTACTTTATGAGAGGTCATGTCAAAAACATGGTTAATATTTCGAAAGATGACAGCTATTTTGTTAAGTCAACTGTGCAGGCATCATATACTTAACAAAAACAATATCATGTGACTGTAACACTGGAGTCCCCTTCAGGAAAAGTTTTAGATGCAAGTTGCGACTGAAAGGCTTCAGCAATGGGAAGGTGCAACCATATTGCAGCATTATTATATGCACTTGAGGACTATATCCTTCAGTTTGGTTACTATGCTGCTGATGCCTGCACAAGTAAATTATGAACTTGGAATGTTGGACGAAAATCCAAACGACAACCACAACCATGTCAAGTCATTTTGAAAGATCCCAAAAGCACATTAAAAATTGTTATTGCCACCAGTGCTTTGGAAATGGGGATTGACATTAAAAAAAATTAAAACGTGGTTTTAAACGGATGCCCATCAACAATTGTGAATCTTGTCCAAGTTAGTTAGTTGCTATGTCCGGGACATGAAGGTGGTGATACAATGAACATGAAATGATGATGAAGTGGACGAAGTGTGACACAAGGCCAATCGGTTAGGAGAGTTTTGACTGCCACTGGAAAAAGGAGTGATGTAGGGATGGGAAATTTAGCCTCCTGCATGGGGATCCTACGGGTCCTACTCTTACCGAGACCTGCAGCAGGGTTAGAACGTGACATTTTTCCCAACACGGAGTCCCGTGCGGGGACCGGGAGGCGATTAGGCCTGCAGCAGATACATGTAGGCATTCACTACACATGCATGTATTTACCTACAAAGTCTTTCAGAAGGTTTTTAATATTTAACTGCTTTAGGGAAAAGATCACATCTATCACAGCATAGGTCATGACAATGATTCTCACATTCTATGCTGTGCAGTCTGTCAGTGGGGTCACTTAATGCATGCTTGATGAAAGTGAGTGCTGCATTTGTCCTGTCGTTGAATATGAGCTCTGTAAAGAAAGCATAGTATACTTTGATGCACTCTTATGTTGCCAACAACAAAAAATCTTTCCATCTACGCATTGTGATGTTGCCTTCAGGTTTTTTTTTCAATACTGTACATTAGTATTAGGTGCTTTGTTAAAATCATTTGGATTTGGTTTTTTGATAAAAATTGTAGTTTGCCACACTTTATAATGTTTTTTGACGAGTTTCTGAATGCTTACCAAAAATCTGTCTTCAAATAACATCTGGAAGCTAAAAGGCTATCCCTTATCTCTTTTACCAAGTTTAATCTATCTGGCTGTGTGAGGTATGGTTTCAGATTTTCCAAAACACAAAACAAAGAATCAAAGCCAATTCCATCATCTGCTGCTATATTTTCCAGTCCTTTTAGATTTGTCTGTTCGGAAGCTGGGCAATATTTAAAATTCTGAAGACCGTAGCCCTGGAAATGGGTTGAAAATTTGTTTCCTCCCAGGTTTAAAAATGAAAGTCAGCCAACATTTACAATGGAGATGTAGTTTTTAGTTTTGGAGACCTTACAACGGGTGACAAAATCAGATTCACTAAGAAGGAAATGTTTATACTACTTGATAATGCAGAGTTATGCAAAAAAGATGTTGAAAGAGATAGGCTAGTTTTCCTTCCAAAATTTTAAAACTCATTAGTAAAACTTTTAAAATTGATCATATGCCAAAAAGTTAGTTTGTCTTCTATTTCTTGTTCCTCTCCTTAAAGGTTCAGAGGGTTGATTTTCAATGATTTGATTTGTTACAGTTTCCTGTCTTTTCTCAAAGAATGATTTTATGATAATGTTATCAAGTTGAATTACAAAATTACAAAATTTCGAATCTCTACTGGTATACCAAGATACTGCATCAAAAAAGTGAAAACTACTGGTATCAGATCTGAAACAATAATCAGTGAAACTGTTACTAAGTCTCCCAAACGAAGTTTCCCAATTGACTCCCATGTAATAATCTCAGACTCCCCTATGGTTACAAATGCTTTCTCTTAAAATAAGTAGTAATAAAATATATGGTTATAGGGTGGGGATCTCATGGCTTTAAAGATATTAAGGATTTTGTAATTTTAGGGGTTGGGGCATGACCCCCTGGTACCCCTCTATGGCAACAAATAATTTGTCTTATCATAAGAAGAAATAATATATATGGTTCCGGATGGCGAATATTTCCAAATAATGGAATGAATCCGCTAAAATGTTTATCAGTCCCGTGCGGGGCCCGGGTGGCTAATAGACCCGCAGCAGAGCCTAGCTTGTTGTAAGAGGCGACTAAGGGTCTTGGGTTTCTGACGTCTGGTCAGTGCTCAGCTCATAGAGGGACCAAATGTGTACCCTAGGTGGCTGAATAGGGTGGCCCTCGTCCGCGGGGGTTGTCAGGTCTATAATACGGAAACCCTGACCGTTGACCATAGTGGACAAACGTGTGTGGAGAGTGCCACGCTTCATGCACTTAAAAGACCCCTTTGTGGACCGCCAAGTTGTGCACCACATAGGCTAAATTTTCCGCCCCTACCCACTTCTCCCCTTTTACTGTGGTTCTTTAAAATTTACCGGTCCTTTGTTTCCCACCCCACCCCATGTTTCATTTATCATCATCATTTCATATTCATTGTATCATCCTTTTCATGTTCATCGCCTGTAAATAAGTAAGGGCTCGTTAGATTAGTATCAATTAAATGAAAATCCAGTCCCGTGCGAATAGGCCCGCAGCAGAGCCTAGCTACAATAATGTAGCTCCTTTGACATCTTTGATTAGGCGGAGCTACAATGCGGTCCCATTACTCGTAACGGAGCAACGCCGAAAGCGAAATCAATTCATTAGACGTCAAATTTGGCATTAAAATATCGCTTATAATATTTATATGACATATTAAGTTTAAATTTTCCGACATTATACGCAGTTTAAAAGATTTTACTAAAAATATCAATTTTTGAAGGATCTTGATCCTGAACTTTACAATGAAGTTCAGGATCAGAAATTTGAAAATGTTTGATTTCTAACAAATTAATATTAATCTATGACTCATGGTCAAAATTTTTATTAACTCAATGTTAATCAGAGTATTATTGGTATTTTCGAACCATTTTAAAGCTTTGGTTGAGTAAGAGAAAGATTCGATTTGCTCCATTACGAGTTATGGGACCGCATTGTAGCTCCGCCTAATCAAAGATGTCAAAGGAGCTACATTATTGTTGCTACACCTGGTGTAGACAGATGGGTATTTATAGTCGCGACTAGGGGAAAGCCCCTCTGCGTCGACTATTAGACTCGCTATGTGCCATGGGTCGACCAGCCCATGACACACCACCGCCAGTGTTAGCTGCTCCAGAGTATCCTTTGGAGATACGGATCCCATATATTTTTTTTTACATTGATCTTGAACTTCATGAAGTTCAGATCTTTTATTTCATTAATTAACAAGTAATTAAACACTCTTTAGTCAAAGCGGTGAAGAAGAATTCTTTACAATTGGAATCTCTAAACACCTCTCGCCAAACTGAATAGTTTTAGACCATGAAAATCTAAGTATTAAACAATGATCCAAAACCATAATGTCTTCTCTTTTTAAGCATTTAGACAGTCTGACTGATAATAATCAGGTCCCACCAAATTCGACTTACGACACCACATAAGATAAAAAGAAAAGAAGAAAAAGACACCAAAACGTATAACTATTACGCTCATCAAAATTTAAATGATTTTAATATTTTACTAAATATTGGGAGTGATAGGAAGAGCTGCCTTTACTGTATGTGGATTTACTCATTTCAACCCTTTAATTATGTTCCCCAAACGAAGTGTGGGAACATATTGTTTTTACTCCGTTTCTTATTATTCTTATTCTTCTTCTTCTTCTTCTTCTTCTTCTTCCGCACTCTAAAAAACGCTTGTCCGGGTATAGCCGAAGAGATGTGAAGACTGAGCTTTATGATACTTTCCACAGCGATAGGGCACATATCAGAGGTGTGCACAACGTTTTCGGAATTTTCAAAATGGCCATCGTTTCCGAGTAAACAGCGAAAGTTCATTATATAGGACATTGCTATATCTCGGTAACCTAGGTGGTCAGGACCTTGAAACTCGGTAGGATTATAGAGCTTGATGAGTACTACAAAAATATCAAAAAAAAATTTGAAGCGATATTTACGGTTTTTCCGCAAAATGCGAAAATGTGAAATTTCAAAATCCAAGATGGCCGCCAAAATTTAAAAGTGCTTGGATTTTGATAAAAATTAATATTCTGGTAGATTTTGATGTTGTGAGTAATGCTCCACATTAGAGGTGTTCATAAGGACTTCGAATTTTTTTAAATGGCCGCGTTTTTTTTAATAAAAAGCAAAAGTTCATTATATAGGACATTGCTATATCTCGGTAACCTAGATGGTCAGGACCTTGAAATTCGGTAGGATTATAGAGCTTGATGAGTACTACAAAAATATCAAAAAAAAATTTGAAGCGATATTTACGGTTTTTCCACAAAATGCGAAAATGTGAAATTTCAAAATCCAAGATGGCCGCCAAAATTTAAAAGTGCTTGGATTTTGATAAAAATTAATATTCTGGTAGATTTTGGTGTTGCCAGTTATGCTCCACATCAGAGGTGTCCATTAGGACTTCGAAATTTTTTTAAATGGCCACTTTTTCTTAATAAATAGCAAAAGTTCATTATATAGGACATTGTCATATCTCAGTAACACATGTGATGAGCACCTTGAAAATTGGTGGTATTATAGAGCTTGATAAGTACTACAAAAATATTTAAAAAGTTCTAAAGAGATATTTACAGTTTTTCCGTCAAATGCAAAAACGTGAAATTTCTAAATCCAAGATGGACGCCAAAATTTAATTATCCTAGATGGTATGTTTAAACACATCATTGACAATGCCATGAAGATTATTCATATATATTCTATATTTTTATATCATTTGCACATTCTATAAAACTGAAAAAAGGCAGTATTTTTGCTGCTTTAAGGTACATCTTGTTCGTTTGGGGAACATCTGTGACGGCTGCCGTCACAATCAATACTCGTTAATAATTTAAAATAGAAACATTCAAAATGAGTAAAAGGTAAATAAAGGGACTATTCTTTTTACACCCGGTTCCCGCACGGGGGCGTCCCTAATGTTAACTCCAATTACAGCTCTCTCACTAACAGTATGACATAATCTTTGCAATGCCGTATTTAAATCCATCTGTAAATAAAAAATAAAATTTCACATACACTTAAAAATTTAAATCCATCCTAACTAAATTTGCAAAATTACACTTAAGTAACTCATACTTTTAAACCTATAATTGAAAGAATAAAATATCGCCGATCAGAAACTGTTTCAAGATATTAAATCCAAACTCCGCGTACATTAAAATACATGAATAAATATATCAAATATGTAAAAATACCCACATAAATGCATTAATATAAAACTTGATTCCGCCTCCTTTCTCTAAATAAACCACTTACAAACAACTCTTAAAACTAAATGCCATTCCATATCAATTAACATCCTACCCCCTTTTAACTCGACAATCTCCAGTAACATTTTACGGAGAATACCGAATGATCCATTTCCGCTTGTCGATAAATATAGACTTCTAAAAATCCCAGAAGAATATAACCACCGATACAACCTATAATTCTACCCAGGACCACAAATTACCGCAACCACTTAACAGTTATAAACACAAATAAAACTCCTTATTCTTCATATAACTGATTATGAAAACAAGCCTTAGAAACTCGATTATCCCAACCAAATGTTGTTACCCGGAAGTTTATTGAAACAACTTTTTGCAATCATCAGAGAATACCACTCCATGTAAAACTTGTCACTGAACTTATTATACCTGAAATCATATCTAGGCCTGTATTTTAAGCCAGAAATCGTGTTTATAGTGTCAAAGCGATTCTAATCGATTTAAGGAATAATCATCCTCGGAAACCCAGGGGTTCTTCCCTCGCTTACTCATTCATCACCCCTGGGACACTTGGTATGAAGTTGTTCGTTTCGAGTTCAGGATTTGATCTTGAACTTGATATTATTTCTATATACAAACAAGTTAAAATCGCATTTGAAAAATCTAAAGCGACCAATCAGGAAGCTCGTTACAAAACTATCAAAAACGAAGTATTTCATGCGTAATGTCCCAGGGGTGATGAATGAGTAAGCGAGAGAAGAACCCCTGGGTTTCCGAGGATGAGGAATAATGTAATTTAAAGTTATTAATTGAACAAAATAAACTTGCTTTAATTACAATCATTCAAACAATATACATAGAGTGACATCCTTACATTTCTCAAATTTATCACATTAAAAGGAAATCACAAAATTCCAGAACCCAAAGTTTTGATTGTGATAATCAAGTTTCCCAGGCATGAAAAAGTCAAAGGACTAGGGCCACGAACCCCCATATTTGGCCCTGTTAATACTCAAATATCAAAATTAGTTTGTTTTACACCAAAATTTGTGTTTGTATAGCTGGATGTCTGTGTTAAAAGAGAAGATTTGATCATGGTGTATAAATGAATTTTCAAGTACCCTAACTCTTCAAAAATAGTCTAAATCAGTGATTTTTCACTTTTTGGCCAAAGTGACTTGTTTTTCAGTCACAACTTTGTGATTTTCTATGTGACGCCACCCCGCGCCCATCGAAATTTTTGTTGAAATATGAAGAAAATAATGTATTTATAAAATTGAAGCAAAAATATTTATGAACGAAGTGTGGCGCCCATGTCATTTTCACCAAAAACCAGATGGAAAATAGTGAAATTTAGCTGAAATTAGCATATTTTAAATCTTAGCGTCACTTTATGACATCATTACAACGTCACAAGTACAGAAAACTTTAAATTTGATTTTGTTTTGTAACAAGTAGTCATTCTAGACTACTTGGCCACAAAAAATCTTATCAAACAAATGAATTTTAAAAAAATGGCCCGATTTAGGGCCAAATATGAGGGTTCGTGGCTTTTGTCCTTTTCATGCTGCATTTATACATACAGATGTACGTAACTACATTTAAAGTCCAGGAGGAATTTATAAATTTTGCATTAAATTTAAGATGTAACACATATCTTTTTTGTCAATTCATATTGTGTTAATTTTACTATTTCACTTTTCAAAAAAATACAAAATCAAAATAAAAATGTTATGCCTGCATATTAACTAAAAAATTAGTTTGTTAGTTATTGCTTTACTCCCAAGCAGCGCGATTTCGGCTATATCCGGGAGATGAACATGAAAGTGGTGATACAATGAACATGTAAAGATGATGAAGTGGAGGAAATGGGGACACAAGGCCAATCGGGTAGGAAAGGTTTGACTGCCACTGGAAAAAGGAGTGATGGGTAGGGACGGGAAATTTGGCCACCTGCATGGGGATTCTACGGGTCCTACTCTTACCGAGACCTGCATCAGGGTTCTTTAACGTGCGAGGAACGTGACATTTTTCCCAACACGGTGCACCACTATGGTTTGCGGTCAGGTTTTCCGCATTATCGCCTGACGACCCCGCATCTCTTGATGTCAGGGCTGCCCCATTCAACCACCTAGGGCACACATCCCAGTCGCTTTGTGGGCAAAGCGGCCTGACCCCGATGTCAGATTTCTAAGCGCTCTTTAGTGGACTTTTACCGGCAAGCTTAGCGCTGCTGCGGGCCTATTCGCCTCCCGGGCCCCGCACCGGATTATTAGCTAAAAATAACTATACAATATGTGTAAACAAACATAAATTTAAACCATAATTTTTCCTACTAAATTTAATAACTTGAAAAATTTCTAACTTTACTTCATACCAAAAACTCAAAAAAAATTAATAACACAACCAAACCATAATTTTACAAGTTTCATATTTTGCTTACTCAAACCTCATTTACACCTAAGACTATCAAGATTTCACATCTGTAAAACACACTTAAACTGAAAAATATTTACTTTAATCTAAGAAACCCTTAAAACCCATAACAACCATATAAAATAATATTCTATTTACCTCTTTAATTCAACTTCCACCTCTTAAGCTCTATCAACAATTCATGTATAGCCCAAACTTTCATCTCAATTTATACTTACAGATAAAAATAGAATATTTGTAATCACAGTACCAATTACTATTTATTGTGAAATATCTTCTATGAACTATATTCCAATACCTATCATTAACCTTTGACCTTTTTCAATGACCAATAACACAATGCCTTAACTTGTGAAACATTGAAACAATTTTACAAGAATACCATTATTTTTGCTTCATTGAAAAATAACTTATAGTTTTTTTTTACTCTAAAATTCATAAACAACCCTTTCATTTAACCAATTGCTAAAAAATATTTTGTGCAATCTATACCATAAAATCATTACAAAAATCTGTCAAAAAAATTGCTGAATATCATTTACCACATGAACAACAACCTTGAACTCAAATCCCATGTTATATAACCTCACCCTGCTACTTAATACCAAACATCAAGTTGCTGCAATAAATACTTCCTGAGAAACAATAACAAAAAAGTTCTTCCCCACAGGGCACCTCACAACATTCTTCACTTTATAACCTATATTTTTCAAACTTAAAGTCTGACCAAAGTTTATCCCCATCCCTACTTGTAACACAACTAACAAAATGCTAACAAAATGCTATTGCCATATACATCTATTTACCACCCAATAAACCTTCACTACTTTACAACACTTATTTAACATTCTTTTCAAAAAGACAATTAAATGAACATAATTTCACCTAACTATAACCATTTCAACTTTCTAACAAACACAACAACTTTCTATTTATTCTGCTGTCTTCTTTTTTCAGAAATGAAACAACATCAAGAGAAGAAAACAAAGACATGAAACTGGCCATACAGAAAAAAATATCAACCAATTTAACATCCAATGACATCCCGAAACAAAATTCAAATAACTCTTTTTAAAAATATTTCTTTCATCATATGTCAATAATTTTAATTAGTTAGTTAGTTATTGCTTTACTCCCAAGCAGCGCGATTTCGGCTATACCCGGGAGATGAACATGAAAGTGGCGATACAATGAACATGAAATGATGACGAAATGGAGAAAATGGGGACACAAGGCCAATCGGGTAGGAGAGTTTTGACTGCCACTGGAAAAAGGAGTGATGGGTAGGGACGGGAAATTTTGCCTCCTGCATGGGGATCCTACGGGTCCTTCTCTTACCGAGACCTGCATCAGGGTTCTTTAACGTACGAGGAACGTGACATTTTTTCCCAACACGGTGCACCACTATGGTTTGCGGTCAGGTTTTTCGCATTATCGCCTGACGACCCCGCATCTCTCGATGTCAGGGCTGCCCCATTCAACCACCTGGGGCACACATCCCAGTCGCTTTCAATAATTTTAAAAAGATATTTATATAACTTTGTCATAAATCCGTCCATCAAATCAAATCTTTCTATACAGATATTTCTTTTATTTTAGATAATGCTTAATATAATTGTTTTTAAAAAGTTGCCATCATTTTTATATTTAAAACCGTTTAAAACCAGTCTTGTTATTAATAGAGACTTTGAAGTAATTTTGTAATACATGATTGTCCATTTGAATTTTCTTAATACAGTTTAAGTTATTATTAAACTACTGATATTTATCTCATATTAGTGCTATCCATCATCACTTTTTTATTCTCATTTCTTTGGATTACTCCATCTATAACTCTTAATCCCACCTTTCAATAAAACGAGTCGGTTCTCCCTGCATTTATTCCTTCAAGCATTTTCTGTACAAAGGGAAATAACTCTAACTATCTTCTAATTCTTGAAATTTTTAAAACAATTAATTAAAATTCCAAATCTATATTCCATATTTCTCAATAATTTAAAAATATATAAACATGTCACATTCCCTTTAACATGTTTTAACAATCACAATTTTCTATGTATATATATCTATTATGACATAATTTAATGCTCAATGTACTTATATTTTATCATTGTTATATCTTCATATTTTTTCTTATTTTGTAATTCTTGTCATATTTTAATCTTTGTATATATAAAGCACAACCCAAACTTTACACTTTTATATATAAATAAGACATTCCAACATAATTTTCCACATCCCATTGTTTTTTTTTATATAATATACATTCTAACAATTATATAAAAAGGGAGATAATTATATCTATTATTACTTTTTTTTTAAAACATTCAATTCAAACAAATCATCTCAATTTAATCTTGAAAAAACTACATGATGTATCTCCTCTTTTGCAAAACATTACATATTGCTATTATTATATTATACTTGTTTTACATTAGATCTGTTAAGAACATTTTCGATGAAATACATGCGCATGGAGATGTATTAATGTGGTCATATGATGCTGTTTTACATGTAACTGTTGAATAGACTATAAATACATTTGTACCCCATGAATAATAAAAGGATGATAATGAGCTGTAAAGTTTATAACCTTTACAAAATGTACCTGAATGATGAAAATGTTAATGCATGATTAGTAGTGACAATAATAAATTAATGATACATTGTAATAATACTTTATTTGCACAAACACATCAATTGCATAGTTTTGGCCAAATATAATATGTATAAAGATACATGTATTCAAGACAATTCTTTTATTTATGCATGTAATATTTTTAGTTTGATTTCACGGAGAGAAAAAAATGGGTTATAAAAAAACAATAACTAGTTCCACCTCGCTACATTCAATATGTGCCTTTTCAAATTAAGCCAGGAATCTCCGTCAAAAATTATGTTTGTACTGGTCCTCTATGTGTAAGATGTTTTATTGTCCAGAAGGTTTTTTGTCTCGCCTGCGACGAATGTCGCAAAAAGCGAGACTTAGGTATGGTGATTCCGGCGAAGGTGGCGGCGGCGTCCACAATTGGTTAAAGTTTTTGCTTAAGTCTGTTTTGTGTGAACTAGTTATGTAACATCATTGATATTTGGTATGCAGTTGCATCAGCATCAGTACAGATCAGTTTTAAAAGAATTTCACCTGTATGCTCCTGCAGTCACGGTCTACTGACTTTGAAATTTTACGCTGATTTGGCCGAGGTTAACATTTTTTCTTACGTCTGGCCGAGGTTAACATTTTTTCTTACGTCTGTTTAACATGAAGCAGTTATGGTACATCATTGATATTGGGTATGCACTTACATTAGCATCAGTGCAGATTAATTTCAAAAGTATTTTATCTGTATGATCATGCAGTCACAGTCTACTGACTTTGAGATTTTACACTTTTTAACTTTTTACTTATTTCATGAGTGTTTTATATAAAGCAGTTAAGGTTCACCATTTATATTTGGTATGCAGCTGCTTAAGCATCAGTTATGATCAGTTTAAGGAGGATTTTTACTTCATTTCATACTGTGGACAGTTGCGACAGGCGAGACATGACTCTGTGTTAACAGTTTATTTTTAATTGGCTTGAAATCATATGTATTATATTTTTGTCCCCCGCCACAACGCAAAAAAGAGGGATCTAATAATGCTCTATGCCCATCTGTGCGTGCGTCTGTCACACATTTTTTAGCGCAACTCCTCGGAGTCCACTCAATTGATTTTAATGAAATTTTGTATGATTGTTTTTCATGATATTTAGTTGATCATATCACACTGCCATTTTGGTTCAACAAATTTTATAGGAGTTTTGGGACTTTATCGGCTTGTTCATTTTAGGTCATAAAGGAACACTAGGTGAGGCAACACGAAAACACGTGCTTCAAAAACGCTGAAAACGAAGCACGAGTTATAAAAGTCGCCAAACACGAAGCACGAGAAAATTGAATTTAGATAATCGAAAACACGAAATCACGTGCCTCAAAAAGGAAGAAAACAAAGCACGGGTAATAAAATTCTAAAAACACGAAACACGGGACAAAAGTACAGACAAAAACGGAGCACGTACAACCTCCCCAAAACGAAAACACGAGAAATAAGAATCAAAATCACGAAAACACGTAAAATAAAAACATCGAAAACGTAGCACGAAACAACCTTTTACCTCCCTCTTAAAAGAGACTACGATACACAAGTCCTACAATATTACTAGAAACAGTTGGGTTCGTGCTCAAATGTTCTAATTTCTCAGAATGTCTTGATCAAACAAATTTTATCAAGACCAAAGGTCACTGTTGGTCGTCTTGCATTGACCCCAGACTTATGATAAATTACAAAAGATTAAATTCAAACCCCTTAATAATTTATGAAAGACCCAATTCGAGGCATAGAACAGAGAACATGAAGTGACAAGGACAAACAAAAGCTTTATAAGAATGGATAAGCATGAAAAAGAAGTGACTATAAAAACCCTCTTTCACGGGTTCTTGTTCGGGTATCCTTTTTGAAATTTAAAAATTATTTAATTCCTACCTCTTGCAATTCAACATCTCATCAATTCTACCATTTTGCTTCCCTATGTGAACTAAATTCAGTAGGCTTGGTTTTGATAGCCCGGGTAAGAATGTTCTAATTGCAGTGATATGCCCTTGGGCAGCATTTGGTGTCAAAACTGCTCCCCTGGCCCGATCTTTAATTGAATCACTAAAATTCATAAATGTGTCAATATATAAGATGTTTTTGAACTTGAGATCTAGACAAAACTGTTATCATTTGAGAAGTTTAAAAGTCAATGACCACACCTCTGATCCCCTGACAGATGAGACCTTTGTTGAAATGTTCTTGAAGATTTTATAACATGTTGAATGTGATTTTAGTAACCAGTTGTCACAGTGTTTGTGTTTTGTTTTCACATTTTCGCTTTGTATATAATAAATTCTCAAAACAGCCCTGAAACTTTAGTTGTAGAGACTACAAGTTACAATGGACAAAGTAGAAAGATTGTTGCATCACACTTTGAAATTTTTGTTTGGCAGAATGATTTTAAAAGTTCTCCCCGAATAAGAACATTCATTTTCAATGAAAATAGCCCAAGGAAAAAAAGGTACACGGAGCGAAATGATAGGTACACGGTACACGCTAAAAAGGGAACGTTGAATGATTCAGGGAGTGTATATGTATAGAAGACTTGATGCTAGGTCTGAGGGACAACAGATCCGCCTTAAGTTTAAATAAAGCTTTATTTGCTTTATTATAAAGGTCATGTTTAGTCTCGGTAAAGGAGCCCGAGGCAGAAAATAAAATCCCAAGATATTTATACTTCCTTATATTTTCTATTGAACAGCCTCTAAAAGTAAATAAAGGTAATAACAAAACTACCGAACTTGAATGATCAATCTCATAGTCCAGAGAAAATGACAAAAAACGAATCAGTCACACCGGAGAACCGGTGGATCGCAATGGTCCTGACTTGGTACAGGCATTTCAAACGAAATGGTGGGTTTAATTGATCATTAATAAGTTTGCCTTGTTTATTGAAAACAAGAATTTTAGTTTTTGTTGTAATGACTTCAATACACCAATCATCACAAACATTTTCTAATATATTTAAACTTTTTTTGGAGACCAGAGGCTGATTTTGACATCAGTACAACATCATCAGCATATAGAAAGCAGTTAATTTTATTGTTATTAAGATAAACACTATCTGATGACCGGTCAAGATATCTGGGAAGATTATTAATAAAAAAATTAAAGAGGTTAGGCTGAGAACATCACCTTGAGGATTTCAAATACTAGAGGGAAATGTTTCTGT
Organism: Arcuatula senhousia; assembly: GCA_963971305.1. NCBI lineage: Eukaryota > Metazoa > Mollusca > Bivalvia > Mytilida > Mytilidae > Arcuatula > Arcuatula senhousia. The sequence continues at coordinate 13,406,749 of OZ020310.1, forward strand.
TAATTCTTTTCAAACCTTAACAGAGAGCAGTGACTTGGAATACATATTCTTTAATAAGTTATAAAAGAGACCACCTATGCCATTTTGTAACATTTTAATGTATATTGCATCATGAAGTACTGTGTCAAATGCCTTTCTGAAATCAACAAAGCATGCATACAGTTTTTATGCCCCGCATATGTTGGGGGGGCATATAGTTTTTCGGTCCGTCCGTTCGTCCGTCCGTCCGTCCCACTTTAGTTTTCCGCACTTTTTTTCGACATCCTTGCATATATTCAAAAGATTTTTGGTATGTGAGTCTTCCATGATGAGTTACAGGTCAAGTTCGAGTTTCGTTGCGGTCCACTGATTTTGACCTAAATTACGGCCCTTGAACTTAGCAAATTTTGTAAAAATAAGTTTTCCGCACTTTTTTCCACATCCTTGCATATATTCAAAAGATTGTTGGTATGCGAGTCTACCATGATGAGTTACAGGTCAAGTTCGAGTTTCGTTCCGGTCCACTGATTTTGACCTAAATTACGGCCCTTGAACTTAGCAAATTTTGTAAAAAAAAAGTTTTCCGCACTTTTTTTCCACATCCTTGCATATATTCAAAAGATTTTAGGTATGTGAGTCTACCATGATGAGTTACAGGTCAAGTTCGAGTTTCGTTCCGGTCCACTGATTTTGACCCAAATTAGGGCCCTTGGACTTAGCAAAGGCCTTGCCTTTTTGGTAAATCCAATTTGCCAAAGGTGAAATTAGTTTTAAACGATTTTCAAGAAAATTGTCAAGTCTTCTAATAAAGATTGAGTTGAATAGATTTCCTACACAACCAGTTATAGCTATACCCCTGTAGTTTTCAGGATTGTTGCGGTCACCAGATTTAATCAAAGTGCACAGCACTGCTAGGGTTAGGTTGCTGCTCTACAGCTTAAAATAAGCTGAAATGTGTTTTCCCTTTCAACACCACACTTCATATTGATATGCATGTACTTTTCCAACCTAGTTTATCAAAGTTAAGATCAATGTCAAATTATTTACCCTAAATACAGCCATGGTTTGCTATCTTTTTAAAAAAAAAACCTCTTGAACGGATGAAAAGTCAACTCAATGCTCTGAAAATTTGCAGAGTTCAATATGCTGTGGTTGTAGCATCTTGTATATCTTGTGAATTAAAAAGCAGGACTGCTATTTAAAGTGCATTGGTATACAAATATATAAGGCAAAAAAGTATGTGTGCTACTGGTTTAATATAGATCTGAATAAAAAAACTTTGCCAACAGCATGATGATATGACAGCAACATGTTTCTTTATTTATTTTCATTTTCTATTTTTTGTTAGTTTTTATAATTCAATAATTTTAATCAGAAATGCATGTACAAAAATTTACCTGTTACAATTTCCGGAACAGCCTAGGCAACTAATTCTGAGCTTCTAAATCGCATTACCTGAGGGATTTTTATACGAAAAAAAAACTCACTACATATTTAAAATTGTACCGTGTTTACCAACACAATTTCTAACAAGATTGCTACGCGTAGCCATGTGTCCCCCGCCGCCGCAAAAAAAGTTGTGTGGTATGTCAATTCAAGCAATATATTCTCTGAGAAACGGTAGAAATAGGTTGTCAAAATATGGGATGATCACCAATTAACAGTACCCTATCAGTGTGTAAAGTTTCAGCAACATCCGTTCAGTAGTATCCGAGGAGTTGCACCCACAAAAATGTTTGATATGACAAAGTCCCATTTTTTGGACCAGAAAAATCACAAATTCGTAAATAACTCGAAAACTGTAAATATTGTTTCAAATTTGTTTTCGTATTATTAGAGAGTACCTTCTGCTCTATCAGCCTTCAAAATTTCAGAACCCTGTGCACCTAGGTAACCGAGATATTGGATGTCCTATATTTTGACCTTTCTTCCCTGTTTCCATGTAAACGGAGGCCATTTTGAAAATTTCAAATATAGGATGATCATCTACTAACAGTTTCCTATCAGTGTGTAAAGTTTCAGCAACATCGGTTCAGTAGTGTCCGAGGAGTTGCACCCACAAAAATGTTTGACAAAGTCCCATTTTTCGGACTGAAAAATCACAAATTCGTAAATAACTCGAAAACCGTAAATATCGCTTCAATTTTTTTTTTCGTATTATTATAGAGTACCTTTTGCTCTATCAGCCTACAAAATTTCAGAACCCTGTGCACCTAGGTAACCGAGATATTGAATGTCCTATATTTTGACCTTTCTTCTGTTTCTATGAAAACGTCAGCCATTTTGAAAATTTCAAATATGGGATGATCATCTACTAATTGTACCCTATCAGTGTGTAAAGTTTCAGCAACATCCTTTCAGTAGTTTCCGAGGAGTTGCACCCCCAAAAAACGTGACGGACGGACAGACGGAGACCATTACTAAGTCCCTCCGACGCGTTGCGGCGGGGGACAATAAATTTTAATGATGACTTAATTCTTACACCAGCAGTACTTCAAATTTGAACACAACATGTTGAACCCTGTCCGTTGCCCAATGTTGATAGTCGCTCTGAACACATGCAGCTGATGATTGGACATGATTGCATTTACAAAGGCATTATTTTAGGACCACATTTTCATAAACAAGGGGTTGCACTAAGTCGTGCTAATCCTACCACCACTCGAACATTAGAAAACGGGAAGATGAGCATCTGACCTGGAAAGGCGAGGCACGGTACATTTCACCATGCTTAAGCTTTGTACCAAATTAAAAATCAATCCCTTCATTGGAAGCTGAGAATTCTGTTACGAATCTTTTTTTTTTATTTTGACCCTTAAAAAAATACAAGTCAGCTCTGAGAACCAGAATGGATCACATACTGACATAGAAACTAAGATTGTATGATCCTGTCATGCTAAAGCTGTCTACAAAATTTGAAATCAATCCCTTCGGTAGAAGCCAAGATATTGTACCAGATGGACGGACAGACGATCAAGGTGATTGCAATATAGCCCTCTCTCTTACGAGTGGGGGTATTAAAATTCAATAGATTTTTACACACAACCCTAAAAATTACGTGTAAAACTTCCCTCTATTTTCAAAATGCAATTAACAATTTAATCTCTAATATTTATGCTAAAATTATTGTATAACATGATAAGAAAATGACTGTTTAGCCCTGCCCCACACTACCACTCACAGGTGCCAGTAAAGTGAAAGTAGAACTGGAATGCAAAGTTGATCTATGTACATGTATATAAATGTGAACCATATGGACAGGAGATACAATTTGATAAATGTAATCAAAACAATTTAATCGTTTGAGTATTAACATTATCCATTTATGAACACCTGCAAGAGTGTTTATAATTAATTTAACGTAAACAATCATTTATTCAATCTGTTAAATATTTGTTTTCTACTTATAAATAGAGTTTCTTTATCTATAGAAATAAACATTTGGTACATATTTGGCCCACATCGGCACATGTAAATGTTTACATTTTATTGATCACGTGGAAAATTCTTAATGCCGATGTGACACATTCTAGCTTTAAGAATAACATTTAACGTAAACAATCATTTATTCAATCTGTTAAATATTTGTTTTCTCATCTATGAATAGAATTTCTTTAAATTATTCCTACACAAATAAACATTTGGGATCACTCAGAAAGATAAACTTGGCCCACATCGGCACATGTAAATGTTTACATTCTATTGGTCACGTGGAAAATTATTAATGCCGATATGACACATTCTACTTCTAGCTTCAAAAATAACATGACAACTTTTAAAAACATGTTAAATGTACATCAGTCAATAAGGATTTTCTGACCAGTAGAAATTATTTCTTAACAGGATGATTTTCGCAAGTAAATCCAAGAATAAATATTTCATGCATCTATGAATCATATTGTTTGCATTTTATTGATCACCTGAAAAATTAATCCGCCGATGTGGTGCCAATTTCAAAGGCTAGCATGACAACTTTTTTAACATGTTAAATGTATACAAGTCTTGTAGCCAAACTCATATTTATTATAGAAAAGTAAATCGGATTGCTCTGATTGAATTCCCAAGTAAAACAACTATAGTACAACAACAACAAATAGTAGGACTATTTTACCGCGGAATGTTTATTTTGCTATATGTTAAGTCCCATTGGTGATTCGGCTCAATTGTTAGCTCTAAAATTGAGCAAAAAACCTGCTTTTCTACCCTTGTCTGGACTTCAATCATAGATAAGCTTGCATATTTGCCAACAAAAACATATTTTGAAAAACTTTTGGTCCAACCTTTTCCACAAAACACAGGATTTACAAAGTTTCCTTCATAGTCTAACCAAACGACCGGCGACATAAGGGTTTTGGTTGCTTCGCAACCTAACCCTAAAAATAGGGCTAAGATAATCGGAAGACCAGTTATTTGGGTAAAAGCCAGATAAAAGTATAGAGTTGAACAACTTTTTAATACTAGGATGTAAATGAGTTTGTCCAGATTTTTAGATATAATTATTTATCAATAGCAAACCACCAGATTTGTTATTTTTATACGACCGCAAAAAATTTGCGGACGTATTATGGTATGATGCTGTCGTCGTCGTCGTCGTTGTCTGTTAACTTTTTAGTGTTTCCACAATAACTTTAGTTCCAGTTATCCGATTGCTATGAAATTTGACAGTGATGTTCCTTACCATAAAAGGATGCATGGGATTGATTTTGGGGGTCCCCCCTTTTTTGTTTCGAAATAAGGGGCCCAAAAGGGGAAAAAAATTCAAATATTTTACTTGTTTCCACCATAACTTTGGTCCTAGTTGGCCTATTGCTGTGAAATTTGTCAAGAATGTTTCTTACAATAAAAGAATGAACCTGATGAATTTTTGCGCCCCCCTTTTTCTCCGTTGTGTAATTAGGGGCCAAAAGGGGCCAAAATAAAAACTTTTTTATTTGTGGTCCGATTTTGAAATTTTTTTTTACATGTTTGTTCTTGTCAAATAGCGGATACAAAATTAAGAATTAATTTTTGCGACCCCCCCTTTTTCCCCCTATTATGAATTAGGGGCCAAACGGGGCCAAAATCGAAACTTTTTTATTTGTGGTCCGATTTTGAAATTTTTTTTTGCAAGTTTATTTTTGTCAAGTAGCGAATCCAAATTTGAGAATTTATTTTTGCGACCCCCACCCCTTTTTCACCTGTTACGTAATAAGGGGCCAAAAGGGGCCGAAATTGAAACTTTTTTATTTCTGGTCCGATTTTGAAATTTTTTTTTGCATGTTTGTTCTTGCCAAATAGCGGATACAAAATTAAGAATTAATTTTTGCGACCCCCCCCTTTTTTTCCCTTATTACGTAATTAGGGGCCAAATGGGGCCGAAATTGAAACTTTTTATTTCTGGTCCGATTTTGAAAATTTTTTTTGCATGTTTGTGTCAAATAACGAATACAAAATTAGGAATTAAATTAATTTTTGCAACCCCCCCTTTTTCCCCCCTTTTACGTAATTAGGGGCCAAATGGGGCTTTTTTATTTGTGGTCCGATTTTGAAATTTTTTTTTGCAAATTGTTTCTTGTCAGGTAGCGATTCTAAATTGAAGAATAAATTTTTTGGGGTGTAATCATAATTTAAAAAAAATTCTGGTTCGATTTTTAATTTTTTCCCCAAACATTATTCTTTTAAAGAGTAGAATACAACATTCAAAATTTATATTTTTAGCCCCTGGGTTGAAAGTCCATCAGAGAAGCATGTGTCAAAAACCTTTGTCAGTCCACCATGGGCTGCATGTGTCCAGAACAATAGACTATCCATATTAGGCCTAAAACGTACAGGGTTCAACATGTTGCGGTCGTATCATGCTGCGCTCGGCGAAGCTTTTTATTTAGATTTGTGATACCTGTTAAAATTTCAGAATCCGTAATAGAAAAGTCTACACCCGTAAAGGACTTGTAATGTTTTATTATCTATAAGTGATGCTTTAATTTCATGGACTCTTTTCACATATTTTTTCTGGTATTTTATTTAAACCAAAATGTTTTTTTTTTAAATCAGATGGTGCAACAGGTAAATTAACATAATTTTTATATTTGAGGGAATTTATTAATGACCAATAAGCCTTAGGATTATTGGATTCAAGCTTGTCTAACTGTTTTAAGATGTTACTAGTATAGTTTTTAGCTTTGTATTTTCTAGTCTTATAATAAATTCTGTAAAGTCTGAAGCAGCTATTTTTAAGTTCCAGATTGAAAGGGTTTGAGACATTAGACTTGCCTTGTATCTAAGCTACTTCACATAATTTTTGCATGTAAACAAACTTTAGTCAGTCTTTTTTGGAAAATTTTAATAGGGTTCAGTTTATAGATATTGATGCCCGTGAGTTAATTCTTAATGAGGCAGAGGCTTCTTACTTAATGAATGTTAACAAAGCCTTGATTGGTAGAATATTGTTAGACAATGTGAGTGAATAAAGGTAATAACAAAACTACCGAACTTGAATGATCAATCTCATAGTCCAGAGAAAATGACAAAAACGAATCAGTCATACCGGAGAATTGGTGGATCGCAATGGTCCTGATTGGTACAGGCATTTCAAACGAAATGGTGGGTTAAACCAGGTTTTATGGCGCCAAACCTCCCTCTTCCATTGCGATATTCAAGTCCATAATATATATAGTTACATAGAATAGTGTGACACTGTAAAATTTGCTTAACCCATAATATATAGTTACGTAAAATAGTGTTACATTGTAAAATTTTCTTGGAATTAAGTTTATGAGTCGAACAGAATAAGACATGTTAGATATGAAAATACAGAAGCTTTTGTCGGGAACTTTGTTGTAAATTTTATTTGAGAAACACAAAACCAGAAGAATCAAAGATCGCAATGGTCCTGACAATGTACAGGCACTTCCAATGAAGTTGTGAGTTGGTGTTTTACGCCCGTGCAACGCTATATAGGTTATTTACAGGCGATGAACATGAAAAGGATGATACAATGAACATGAAATGATGATGATAAATGAAATATTGGATGGGGTGGGAAACACAGGGACGGTAAATTTTGAAGAAGCACAGGAAACGGGGGAGAGGTGGGTAGGGGCGGAAAATTTAGCCAATGTGGTGCACTACTTGGCGGTCCACAAAGGGGTCTTTTACGTGCATGAAGCGTGGCACTCTCCAAACACGTTGGCCCACTATGGTCGGCGGTCTGGGTTTCCGTATTATAGACCTGACAACCCCTGCGGACGCAGGCCACCCTATTCAGCCACCTAGGGTACACACTTGGTCGCTCTGTGGGCTGAACACTGACTCGACGTCAGAACCCCAAGACCCTTAGTCGCCTTTTACGACAAGCTAGGCTCTGCTGCAGGCCTATTCGCCACCCGGGCCCCGCACGGGACCGTTAGACAAAGAAGAATTTGAATGGCTTACAACCCTGATTCCTAAACATATTCCACATAGGTACTTTATATAGTTTTTACTCGGAAGTCTTCGGCTTCCGAGTCTTGTCGGAGAAAAGATGAAATGGAAGAAGCGCGGCAAACTGTTACAACTCGTTGTCACGTCGCTAACTCTCGTAGAAATAAAATATAGGACCAGACGAGAAAAAGCGATTGCTTTGTAAGGTCGTAAGCGGCAAACATGGCGTTTAACAATCTATCTGAGACTGATACCAAAAAATATCGACATAACAACTATAGAAACTGAATTCAAACCAGACGATCTCGGTTTGTATGCATGCCCAGGAGTCTCGACAGAGGGAAATAGTGATTTTGTTATTGAAAAACTCGCTCCCAAATTATGATCTCGCATGGTTCTGTGATGTATCAAGGCTTGCGGAAGTAAAAGTTGACGTGACAAGTAAGTCTTGCATTTATGTTATTTTAAAGAGTTTTGTTTAATTTACGATTACATACATTAACATCTTGTACATGTATATTGATTGTATCACCATGTTGTCTATTGTATTTTACGTGTAATCTATCAACATGATCAATTATGTTCTTTTCTTCAATCAATTATATATGTTCTTTTCCTCTACATGTACAACAAATTATAGATATGTTACTACAGGTCAATGCTGAACTCTGTGTACATGTATTTATTATAGAATGTAAAACACTGCCACCTGTTTAGTAAAAATATATTAGAGTCTAATTTATTTTAAATCAAAAATTGCTTACACAAGGTTATGTTGCTGCTTGGTTGTTGTCTTCACTCAAGAGTGCAGACATATCGAAAAATTTTAAAAGCGGACATTCGGTCCGGTGAATCTGAAAATTGTGTCTGACCCAAGCATTTTTTTTGTCTGCAATTTCATAGGCGGATCCAGTCAGTGGGCCCCCTCTTTAAAGAATCTCTGGATCCGCCTCTGAATTTACTAATATACTGTGTCCCACCCCATCCCCATATTTCATTCATCATCATCATTTCATGTTCATTTTATCATCCTTTTCATGTTCATCGCCTGTAAATAACCTATATAGCGTTGCACGGGCGTAAAACACCAACTCACTCACTCACCCATATACTCCGTTCTCATTATATCATGGGTTCTGTGTTATCGTGGTATTTACTTTCATTTCAAAACCAAATATTCAACTGTGACGTCACTGTTTCTACGTAGCTACGTACCATGATATAACGAGATACCAGGATAGTTCATACAAAATTACGGTCTGATCAGCCAGTAATTCTGTCAGACACACCAAATCTTGCAGGACTGAACAGATTTTGCAGGACAGGTCCTGAGGTTCTGTACAGCTGTCATCATGTACAATATTTCGATATGTTTGCCCTCATAGAATAAAAAGCTACGCCGAGCACAGCATGATACGACCGATACAAGTTGAACCCTGTACACTGGAGGCCCAATATGGATAGTCTATTGCTTTGATCACATGAAGCCCATGGTGGACTTACAAAGCTTTTTGACAGTGCATACATCCTGTGGTGGACTTTCAAATGCATTTTGACACATATACATGTATATTGACATCAAAATCTCATACAAAAAGCCTTATTTATATACATATATCAATTTACATTTTTTTGCCCTTTGACCTCTAATTTAAAAAAAAAAACTGTAAGAAATATTGTTAATCAGATTGCAAAAAAGGGCAGGGATTTTCATAAGGTATCCAATGAAAAAATATTTTGAAATCGGACCAATTATAAAAAAAATAATTTTTATGGGCATGGCCTACTCTTTGGCACATCCCTATTCACCATTTTATGGAAAGCTACCCCCCTCCTGAAGACCTTTTAGATTTTTAATGACAATGTACATGTGTATATGTCTTTCAAGACATTTTGTAAAGGTTAGCGAAGTACCCAAAGCTCCCAGACTGTTAAGCCATCATAATTGTGGCAGATGTCACTTGTTCTGGTATTTTTTTGGTAATAAATAGAAACTAATGAGATAATGAGATGTGTACGCGACGTAGCCCACAACCAAGCGGTAATTCAGAAGAACCACAATGGATAACCGCCAGCAGCCTTTATCGAAGCCAGTAGGCGCTGCATGTATTTTGAACGTAATAAGAAATGGCTACCAGATCTGCAATCAATAATTAAGTGAATAAAAAATATTTTAAATGAAAAAATGTCTTATCAATGCATGTTATGTATATATGTTACCTTACACTGATTTTTAATGTAGGTGAAGACACATATGATGCAACCGAAGGACCCATATCCAAACTTCTTCAACAAAAGTACCTCACTTATGGGCCTAAATCTTTTATTGAGAAATGTTGGCGGGAATGGGGGACAGGCAAGCGATTACAGAAGACCTGTTTGGTCTGCTCAGATGGGCTGCAACCACTGTTACAAGTTTTGTGAAAATTCTTGGAGCAAAAGTCACCATGAAACAAATGACTTTCCACTAAAAACACTGGTTGTTCACACAAAACCTCATGTACTGTTTTTTTTTTTGTGTGTCTGATTCGCATACAGATCGAGAGATATTGCCCAGTCGTTTGGTTGCACTAGATTTATCACTTTTTGCATTGTGTCCATTTTGAAGTGAATTTTCTTTAACTGACTGTTTAGGGGTTTTAAAGTTGTCACCATTCGTAATTTCTAGGGTAAAGGGAATAAGTAAAGGTACTGTAAAAACCTGTTATTGCTTGGGGAATTTTCTCTATTACTAGGTTATTTTTTTTCGAGCAAAGTATTTATTTCTCCAATGAAAATATCTAAATTTTCTTTTGAAACATGAGTTTGTCTGCCCCAGTTCAAAAAGGTTTCTCCCAAAATTCCAACTTGTACCCCTCTTCTATAATTGAGAGTACCCATTTGTCGGTTGTTATTTTCTTCCAATTCTGAAAAATTAGTGACAACCGACCCCCAACAGTAGTTTATGGACAAAACATTAGAGGACTTACTTCTGAGTCAGATGATCCGTTTCTTAGGAATCCGTGGAACCCAAGGGTCCCCAGGAACTTTTTCCTGCTGGTCTGCCTTCAATCCTTATACCGTATAGCGGGTTATTTTAGCGGGTGTAAAATTTGGCGGTTTGTTGCTCAAAATGTATGGCAAAAATTTTGGTGGTTTTTATTTTGTATGAAAAAGGGTCTTGGGACTCTGACGTCGGGTCAGTGCTCAGCCCACAGAGCGACCAAGTGTGTACCCTAGGTGGCTGAATAGGGTAGCCCTCGTCCGCGGGGGTTGTCAGGTCTATAATACGGAAACCCTGACCGCCGACCATAGTGGGCCAACGTGTGTGGAGAATGCCACGCTTCATGCACGTAAAAGACCCCTTTGTGGACCGCCAAGTAGTGCACCACATAGGCTTAATTTTCCGCCCCTACCCACTTCTCCCCTTTTCCTGTGGTTCTTCAAAATTTACCGTCCCTGTGTTTCCCACCCCATCCCATATTTCATATATCATCATCATTTCATGTTCATTGTATCATCCTTTTCATGTTCATCGCCTGTAAATAACCTATATAGCGTTGCACGGGCGTTAAACACCAACTCACTCTCTCACTACCCATCTTTTGATCTAGACCTTGATTTTTCGGTTGATTGACTTTGATTATTGTTATTGCATATATTGGCTATGTTTAAGTTCTATAACACCTTTTGATGTTAGAAACTGATCTGAAAAAAATCCTTATAATTGCAAAGTATAGTGGAAGTAAGAAAGAATTATTGTTGTTTCTGATGATGCCGGCAGGCGAGATAAACTTTATACATGTTATATCTTGTTATCTTGGTTTTTGTTACCACACCTGCTAGTGAAACAAATGTCCAGTGGAAGGGTAAGTATTAATCAATCGCTTCACAAATTTGTTATTAAATTTGTTGATGATGGATCTACAGGATGGATCTGTAAGCCTTTGCAGCGACTATTAGAAATTTTAACTGTTATAGACTCGCTATGTGCCATGGGTCGTTAACTTCAACATGGTTTTTATTTTTCTATCAAGCTGCAATTTTTAAAGATAAAACATTTTTTTGCATATAATTTTATAGTAAATTTACCAATATAACCTATTATATAAAATATTTTAAATATATAGCATAATTAATGGAAAAGTTTTGTGGGATTTTTTTGTAATTGTCAGAAAACAGGGGAAATAATTTCCATCATTCTAAAAACGGTGGCTTATTCCGGAACGATGACGGGTTTTCCGGATTAATTAATTATGTTAATTAGAAAATTGCAAACATTTTTTTTTTAGGTTTTTTAATAAGTTTTCTCTTAAAATTGACAATTTTTTTTACCATAAAGAACAACATGGGTTTCATCGTCAATTTAATTGCATTTCTGACTGCGAGGTATTTAAGGTCTGTGCTCCCGTGCGGGGCCCGGGTGGCGAATAGGCCCGCAGCAGAGCCTAGCTTGTCGTAAGAGGCGACTAAGGGTCTTGGGATTCTGACGTCGGGTCAGTGCTCAGCCCACAGAGCGACCAAGTGTGTACCCTAGGTGGCTGAATAGGGTAGCCCTCGTCCGCGGGGGTTGTCAGGTCTATAATACGAAAACCCTGACCGCCGACCATAGTGGGCCAACGTGTGTGAAGAGTGCCACGCTTCATGCACGTAAAAGACCCCTTTGTGGACCGCCAAGTAGTGCACCACATAGGCTAAATTTTCCGCCCCTACCCACCTCTCCCCTTTTCCTGTGGTTCTTCAAAATTTACCGGTCCTTTGTGTCCCATCCCACCCCCATATTTCATTTATCATCATCATTTCATGTTCATTGTATCATCCTTTTCATGTTGATCGCCTGTAAATAACCAATATAGCGTTGCACGGGCGTAAAACACCAACTCACTCACTCACTCATTAAGGTCTGTGATAACGACCTTTTTCTATTGGAAGTGGGTGAGCACTAATTCTCAATTTAGCTAGATTTTTGTATAATGATTTTGAGATGATGATGATGATGATTCTCATGGAAAAGGTGAAAATTTCAATTAGTTTCACCTTTTCCATGAAAAACATGGCATTGCCATGGTTTTAATGAAAATTTCATCATTTCCATGAAAAACATGGCAATGACATGGTTTCCATGAAAATTTCACCTTTTCCATGAAAAATTAATGCTCGAGGATTCCAGCCTAATATGGTAAAATCTGCGTAAATAACAAACCTTATATGGGATGCATGTTTTGAAATTTACTTTCAAAAGTATTATGTATCAGAATTCCTAGATGTTCATTGAAAAGTTAAAATGGCTGTGGTTTATCTACTTGCGCGGAGTTGTTGTCCCTTAAACAATCTTATTTCCTATCTACTGAAATGTTTAACCACACCAATGGTCACTATTAAAGATATAAAAAAGATAAGACATTTCAGAAATTAATAACATTGTAATAACATGTAATAAACAGAATGATAACAATGGAATTTTCTGAAAGTGTTGAGTTTCTGTCACTATTGTAAACTTCATTCACTAGTGGAAATGTCTTTCTCCTTGGTTGATTTCAACGTCTTGATAACTCTGCTAGGCCTCAGCAGATGAGTGATAACTTGCCGTACTAATACCATCTGCAAGCTAGGCCATTTGTCCTACCTGAAACAATATGCGAAATATTTTGAATTTGTTATTAAGTTTTTAATTTGTAATAATATTTGTTTACTGAACACAATTATGTTTTTGATGCTGTTTTCTTTCAGTATGATGTCTCTTCTTGTACATGTATTAGATAATAAAAGGATAAATGATTAGATGAAGAGGTCTCATAGCGGGCTGAATCGCACACCTAGTACATATGTATCAACAGAATGTAATTTCAATGGCCATCTTAAAATTTTTAACAATGAATATTGCAATCATGTTTGGCACCAGATAAATACAAATTTTCCTCGAAATCAGTAGACATTGAAAAATCAGCTTATTACAGCGACCATCTTGGTGGCCATTTTCAATTTATCAAAAATTAACAAGTCACCTTTTTTCAAACTCAACCCCCAACGTCTTGCTAAAACATTTATATTTTTTAAATAAAACTTACTTTTGATGACCTCCAGTTTTTCTTGATTCTCCAAAGCAGGTCTATTTCCCTGTCCTGTCATGGATCTGTCTTCGTACTCGTCTGTGGTGAACATAGATCAGAACAACATTTGGTCCCCTTCTTATAGCAGGACTCTTTCTGGAGTTTCTGCTGAAGTTGTTCCTAAAAAGGATAAGTCAATTATAATGGATGAAACCACACTTCATGCATTTTGATTTAAATAATAGTAGAGATGTACGTCGTGCATGAGCGAAATATTTTCCAGATAGTAATTGGTTCATATCAGGAGAATATTTGCATATACCTTCATTATTACAACCCTAATACTATTATTATTACATGTTATCTTTACAAAATAATCATGATGACTTGGTGCTTATAGTGATATTTAATATCAACCATTGCAAAGTTCGCCTCGTCACTTCTTTGAGGCGAACTAAACAATGAAAGTGATAAGACCTTGATAAATTAACTTTGACATTTATTTTGAAAATTGATAGGAACACCCTTTTATCAGGTAAAACGACAACCAAATATCACTTATCTTACCAGACTCATTATTTGATATACAGGCCCCTGAAGGGGACATAGCAGAAGAAATATTGAAAGAAAAAAGACATACAGTGGCAATCTATTCTGTCATAGCTTTTCCTACACTCATAATTACAGTACCCCAACCATTTACTGATGCTATTAAAGATGGTGATAATCTTATGTAATTAATAATACGATTCGTTGAAATTGCAGTGATGTTTTTTAGTTTAATTTGTAATGCGATTTAATAATCTTTAAATGTTATGTAAACTTACGTTTTTTATTGATTATTTTCTCAACATTTAACACGCTCGGAGACACTTTTTACATATAAATATAAATATTGAAATGTATGCGTTAATTTGAAATGAAATAAGACACGTGAATTTTTGTAAATGCCCAAATTAACATACCTGTTGGTGTTTATTCTCTATGTGTTTCCTTAGGGCAGATCTTCTGGAGTAGGACTTTGCGCAGGTGTCACAGGTAAACCGCTGCTCGTCATGTTGGTTCTGATGATGGCAGCTCCTGGCGGACCTACTGCCAGACACCTTGTGACACTGTGGACAACTGTAGGACTGAAAAATAAATATTGAATGGGAATACATAAAATTTGAAAATAGAACCAAGTAGGCTTTAAGAGAGATGATGTCAACACAACTTTTGTGCAACAGTATGAACTTAATATTGCGTGTGTTTTTGAGAAATTGAATGAAATACTTAGTCTCTTCGACGTCTGATATTTATTTATTTTTATTTTAGTACCTGTGATTTTTGAAAAGGTGCGCTGTCATCTTCGGTTTAAGAAATAAACACTACTTACCTTGGGCTCTCTCTCTCCTTCTGGAAGGATACCCTGAAGAAAAAAGAAATAATAATGTAAAATTGAAGTTTCTCTACATTAACATGAGTGTCGAAAATGTAATAAATTTAATATATTATATCCATGTCATGGAGATATTAATGCTAAAACAGGTTCAGGAGAAATGATACAAAACCGTAACTGTTGTAATAACGTTATGAATTAATAAGTAAATCAGGAAACGTTGATGAGAACAAGTCAAGTGTAGTTGTGGCATTGACATTCATTTAGCTGTCTGCCATTTGTAGATGATGTCATCGTTTTCTTTTAAAGTTGTATAACTACTAACGGTTTCGCCATTTAAGGTGTGTGATAATACCTGATGCTTCTTTTAAATGTGCTGGTCCAAGTTTTCTTTCCTTGTGTACTCTTTGTCACACCCTCTGCACTAGAACTTTATCTGTTGATGAGTGGATCTCACAATCCCGTGCGGGGTCCGGGAGGCGAATAGGCCCGCAGCAGCGCTAAGCTTGTCGGTAAAAGTCCACTAAAGAGCGCTCAGAAACCTGACATCCCATCCCCATATTTCATCTATCATCATCATCATTTCATGTTCATTTTATCATCCTTTTCATGTTCATCGCCTGTAAATAACCTATTTAGCGTTGCACGGGCGTAAAACACCAACTCACTCACTCACTCTCCCGGATATAGCCGAAATCGTGCTGCTTGGGAGTAAAGCAATAACTAACTAACTAACTAACAATATTTGCCAGAGGCCGAGGTAAACTGTTTGTCGCTGTGACGACAAGGAAACATCTGAAGAAAAAGAGTAGTATGCATTTCATAAAAAAATTGTTTGTTAATTATGCATATTTTTCCCGTAAAAATTGTGCCGTGCGGGGCCCGGGAGGCGAATAGGCCCGCAGCAGATCCAGTTTGTCGTAAGAGGCGACTAAGGGTCTTGGGATTCTGATGTCGGGTCAGTGTTCGGTCCACAGAGCGACCAAGTGTGTACCCTAGATGGCTGAACAGGGAAGCCCTCGTCCGCTGGGGTTGTCAGGTCGATAATACGGAAACCCTGACCGCCGACCATAGTGGGCCAACGTGTTTGTAGAGTGCCACGCTTCATGCACGTAAAAGACCCCTTTGTGGACCGCGAAGTAGTGCACCACATAGGCTAAATTTTCCGCTCCTACTCACCTCTCCCCTTTTTCCTGTGGTTCTTCAAAATTTACCGGTCCTTTGTGTCCCACCCCATCCCCATATTTCATTTATCATCATCATCTCATGTTCATTTTATCATCCTTTTCATGTTCATCGCCTGTAAATAACCTGTATAGCGTTGCACGGGCGTAAAACACCAACTCACTCACCCGTAAAAATTATTTAAGATGTTTTTTTTTGTATGTATACATGATGTATACAGTCCTAATAAATAAAATATTCAGAGACAACTCTGGGCCAGAGATTATGTGCCTGTCGTCGTTGGAATCCACTCAAACTGCAGCTAGGTGCACTCCCAAATCTGCTACTTCTAATATGGATAACACAATTGTATTTAAGAGAAAGAATTTGGGATTTTATCCCACATGATCCACATATTCACCATGTATATGATTATAAAGCAAAATTAATTAAAATTGGAGGACTTTGACACTGTTTGCAGCGTACAGCAAAGCTTTCACAGTTTAAAGGCAAACTTTTTTAGGAATGTCTTTTTTGCATGATTGAAATTCTGTTTATTTCTTCCATTAAATATGTTAAAAACCATAGTCCTTTATGGTTCATATTTCAACTTTTTCACTGTTAGCATTTTTAATTTGATTTTCATCCTCATTTCCACGTATATTTTGATACAAACCTACCCCACTTGTATTTTTCCATGTTTCATGCCTTGTAGTCTTTTATTAGTGTATAGTTTCATTTATTTAATATTTTATGTTTACTGCCCCCGACTGAGCTGACCGAGAATGTCAAGATGGGGCCTCCAGCTACGAGGGGGCTCTCATATGCCCTCTTAAGAGATTCTGGGAACAATTACCAGCGACCGGCGACCCCAATTGCAGTAAGGACCTCACTACAACCATTAAAAATTAACCAAACAACTTCAAATGCCAACTTCAAAAGGCAACATGAAGAAGAGACCACCAAAAATGCTAAGTATTTTAAATTTGAAGCGAGTAGAATAGCACCAGAAGCTACATGTTCTAACCAATAGTGTGTATCTGAGCCAATTTCTCCAGGACCATCGGATAGTCTTCAACAAGTTTACTTTGACTTTTTGCTAGATAACTATAGGATAAGCGCAAGAGACTTTTTTACAAAAATCTTGATAGTAAATGTCATATAGTTATATTAAGCTTAGTACTATTTGGGAAGACGGTAGTTTGTTAGGTACTAGTAACTCTTGGACGGGAGCTCAGTCTGTAATGAGTAAGTACTAATAATCAGTTCAATTTGATAGAATAATCTGTTAAAGGGGGATAACTCTATTGTGGATGATCGAACTCCATCGCTGATATTCAGAGTGTGTCTTTGGTAGTTTCGAACCATCTTGGAGCTTTATTTAAGTTTGAGAAAGAAATTCGATTTGCTCCATTTCGAGTAATGGGACCGCATTGTAGATCCGCCCAATCAAAAGATGCCATAGGTGCTTCATTATTGTAGCTAACCCGACTTCAGAATCCAAAGACCCTGAATCGCCTCTTACGAGAAGCTAGGCTCTGCTGCGGGCCTATTCAACACCCGGGCTCCGCATGGGACTACAGGAAAAGAAGACAACAAATGAAAATATATACAAGAAACTAACCTGCTGCTACCATATCTAACATATGTTTTCCATTGAGTACGATGATTCTACTTCATTTCAGAAATTGTTGCCGTGGTTTATTTAAGTATCGCTACACTTCTACAATTGTTTAAAGACTCCTACAACAACCAATTTCGCACCTATCCCAACCCCTTGCAAAACTCGACCTTTTCAACAACTTTATATACCACACCTTTTAGACCAGACTCAACCTATTCAACAACGATATATTTCACACCAACCTATTCAACAACCAGAAACCCAAACCAACTTCAACCAATCAGAGAAAACTGTGTGGTCGATTCTTTGGATGGCTCCTCGATACTGGACTTATCTACTTCAATTGAGTGCAATTAATTGAAGGTAATAACAAAACTACCGAACTTGAATGATCAATCTCATAGTCCAGGGAAAATGACAAAAACGAATCAGTCATACCGGAGAATTGGTGGATCGCAATGGTCCTGACTTGGTACAGGCATTTCAAACGAAATGGTGGGTTAAACCAGGTTTTATGGCGCCAATCGAGAGGAGATCGCATATCCAAATATTGCCCCACCCCCCCCCCCCCCCCGTGCGGGTTCCGGTTGGCTAATAAGCCCGCAGCAGCGCTTAGCTTGTCGGTAAAAGTAAAGAGCGCTCAGTAACCTGACATCTGGTCTGTCCGCATTGCCCAAAAAGCGACTGGGATGTGTGCCCGAGGTGGTTTAATGGGGCAGCCCTGACATTGAGAAATGCGAGGTCGTCAGGTGATAATGCGGAAAACCTGACCGCAAACCATAGCGGTGCACCGCTATTTACTATTCACGTTCAGTTTTTCTTATCTTCAAAAGTCTCGCATATGAAATTATAAATCACATTTTGAAATTATAAATCACCTTTTGAAATTATAAATCACCAATTTTGAGAACAATTTATAAACAATCATTAAGCGCTTCAATATGATAACGGCTGTTCAATTAATTCAACCTACTAAAATAAACCATACTGGTCAATATACCATTCAATATGGACTGACCCATGTAACCAATTACACTTGCATATCATACATTGTACAAAGAAAGATAACTCTAAAGTAAAAATGGTCATACAATTATCTATATACATAAATGTAGATTTCTTATACAGATAATTTTAATAATCGTGAGAAAAATTTCATTAGAATAACGAAAAGAAACCAATTATTAATTGATAAATTGTGTATCGCTTACTAATCTATGTTACCTATTTTCTACGGAAAACTCCACGCTTGTTTATTAAATTCGCACTTGAGTTAGATAAATCCCGTTATTCACTCAGTGAAAATCTAGAAGTTAATATAACTCGGAAATCACGATATCTCATCTATATTTATATAATAACATATCTTTCGCTTAAAATTTTTAAACAAAATTTCATTTTCAGCAATTAAGATGAAAGACAAAAGTCTTTTAGTTCATTTCTACTCCCTGGGGTAACTTACAATATTTGTTGATAAATATAAATTAACCTTACAATGTTAATAATTAAATAAATATTAAAAGGCTGTCCATGTAAATATCAGGTAAAAGCCTACAGAATCTGGCACTTGAAGAATTTTATCCAAGCACATTTATTGTTTTAATGCATTGTTGGGCTCATATGTAAAATGTATATATCACCAGGGTTCGTTTGAAAGCAACAAGGATGACTTGAAATTCAGCCTTTAAGTTAATATAGAAAGCAACCATCTGTTGGAACGCTCCTTTGTAGGGGAAAACACTGGAGGTCGCAACGGAAACTTTTGTCGTTTACTCGTGTGTTTTTGTGTGCGTCTTAGGTGCCGTTGGATCTCAGGAAGGGAAGCTTATAAAAGAAAACAGACAACTGGTTCGAGTCAGCCAAATCTAGTAGTTTATTATAAGAATACTATCAAACAAAATATAAATCAAAGAACAAATTAACAAAGTTAACATTACAATAAATTAAAGAAAAACTTACTATTTTAACACTAAATGTGCATATATTGCACTCTCTAACATAACTCCCCCTTTTAAAGACAATCAAGTCCCTTTGATTGCAGTTCAAAGTTTTGAAGAAAAGTAAGAAGAGAATATAAATTCCATAATAAAAGATAGAAAAGCTGTTGACTATGAAATCATAAAAATATCTCCATAATAGTAATCAACAACAAGAAAAAAACATCATACATTGCAGTATAAATACAAATATGATTATAATAACCATTTCGATATCATTGATTTTTTTATTCATTTGCGCATTAATATCCAAATGCACATTCAAATTGTGAGACTTTACCTGGATAAGAACAAATTTTAGTTGTGCGTATAGTAGGGTCATGGCCTGGCTACGACCACGTGATTCAAGTGACATTTCATCAAGGTATGACAGACGATTCAAGGTGTCAATTAACCAATAGAATAACTGTATTTTAATTACCGGTATATGCACGGAAAATGTAATTATATGAAAATATTACTCTAAAAAGTCCACTTAATGCCAATACTTTCATACCACTAAGCATAAAAGGTAGTAAGTAAGTAAATTTATTTAAAATGTGATCGAGTTCTACAGGCAATAGGATCACTATAATAATCATTACTAACGCTGGAGCATTCTTCTGTTGTATCATGATTATGGTCAGTGGAAATAGATACAACAGTCTCTTTATCAAATTCCTGATCAGAAATTTCTTCTGGGTTGTCATGATCATGTTCAGTGGGAATAGATACAAGTCTCTTTATCAGATACCTGATCAGAAATGCCTTCTATGTTATCATGATCATGGTGAGTGGAAATAGATACAACAGTCTATTATCAAATTCCAGATAAGAAATTTCTTATGTGTTATCATGATCATGTTCAGTGCAAATATTACAACAGTCTCTTTATTAGTTTCCTCATCAGAAATCTGTTCTGTGTTATCATGATCATGGTCAGTGGGAATAGATACAACAGTCTTTTTATCAAATCCTGATCAGAAATCCATTCTATTTTATCATGATCATGTTCAGTGGGAATAGATACAACAGTCTCTTTATCAAATTCCTGATCAGAAATCCATTCTATTTTATCATGATCATGTTCAGTGGGAATAGATACAACAGTCTCTTTATCAGATTCCTGATCAGAAATCTCTTCTGTGTTATCATGATCATGGTCAGTAGGAATAGATACAACAAACTCTTTATCAAATTCCTGATCAGAAATCCATTCTATTTTATCATGATCATGTTCAGTGGGATAGATACAATAGTCTCTTTATCAAATTCCTGATTAGAAATCTTTTCTGTGTTATCATGATCATGTTCAGTGGGAATAGATACAACAGTCTCTTTATCAAATTCCTGATCAGAAATCCATTCTATTTAAGTTTTTGATTACAGCCCCTTTCGGCCCCTAATTACAAAACAAGTGAAAAAAGGGATGGTCGCAAAAATTAATTCTCAAATTGGGATTTGCTAACTGACAAGAATAAACTTGCAATAAAAAAATTTCAAAATCGGACCTTAAATAAAAAAAGTTTCGATTTTGGCCCCATTTGGCCCCTAATTACGTTATAGGGGGAAAAAGGGGGGTCGCAAAAATTAATTCTTAATTTTGTATCCGCTATTTGACAAGAACAAACATGCAAAAAAAAAAATTCAAAATCGGACCACAAATAAAAAAGTTTTCATTTGGGCCCCTTTTGGCCCCTAAAAACACAACATAGCAAAAGGGGGGGGGCAAAAATTCATCAGGTTCATTCTTTTATTGTAAGAAACATTTTTGTCAAATTTCACAACAATAGGCCAACAAGGACCAAAGTAATGATGGAAACAAGTAAAATATTTGAATTTTTTGCCCCTTTTGGGCCCCTAATTTCGAAACAAAAAAAGGGGGCCCCTAAAATCAATCCCATTCATCCTTGTATGGTAAGGAACATCACTGTCAAATTTCATAGCAATCGGATAACTAGAACTAAAGTTATTGTGGAAACAAATAAAAAAGTAGTATTTTTTGCCCTTTTTGGCCCCTAATTTCTATACGAAAAATGGGGGGACCCCCAAAATCAATCCCATACATCCTTTTATTGTAAGGAACATCATTGTCAAGTTTCATAGCAATCGGATAACTGGAACTAAAGTTATTGTGGAAACACTAAAAAGTCAACAGACACCGACGACGACGACGACAACGACAGCATCATACCATAATACGTCCGCAAATTTTTTTGCGGTCGTATAAAAATCAAAACTTTGTTTTTAATTTACAAACTACACAAGTTTTAATATCGACACAGAACACTGGATATTGCGGAATTAATGCTGGATGCTTACTTTTGATTGCGAGACATCTGGTCCTTCCTATCACTGTAAGCTCTCGTAAAAGATGACGATAGAGAGCGGTTTGGATACTGAGAGTAACGCGGTTGGTGGAATCCCTTTATTGAGTGCTGAAAGTTGCGATTCTGATGCTCCCTTGCATTGCTTCTAGGATTTATCTTATCAACGTTACTATTGATCTTGGAAGAGTGTGTTCTTCAGGTAAATACACGGATACCAGTGTTGATCTTCAGCTTAGTTGCATCGTGATATAAGCAATAATTCACGCGTCCATTTGAGATAAAATTATTGTTATGACAAATCTTGATGTTGGGATTTCCCTCATACGCATTAATTACTCTATCATTAAGTTCACGAACTGATATTAAGCTGTTCGTATTTGGAAAGAATTACTAGGGAGTTAACTACCTTTTCAGTTTTTCCTAAAGCCTTCTCCACTAACTTTGTGTTTTTGATATATGCACTTTGACCAGTTTCATTTGATCTTTTTGATTTTTTATTCCAACATTATAATCATGGTATTTATCGAGGAGTGCTCATAAAGCTGGTCATCTGCCTGTTCTATAGTGTATGTGACAAATTTTCTACCATTTTTGCCAGATCCTTCTAAAAGTTTATTCACAAAGTGGCATATTGAATCATGCATGGACTCCAAGGCTTTGGCTAGTCTTTGTTTTGTATTTTTTTTTGCACAACAACTGTAAGATTTTTTTGTATTTTTTTCACATTTTGGCTAGCATGTTACTGATGAGTCTTTTAAAGAAATTATCACCAAATATTTTATTATTTCTTTAAATGTATAATGAAATAAATAAAAATATATTCTAAATTGTATTTTATCATCATTCATAACATTACACATTAACAAACGTTTATAAGCAAAACAAATAAATAAGTTAATTAAATGTTCATTTCACACATTTCATTTAAGTTCATGTTCCAGCCAACACCACGGAGGAACTGTGCAATGGTCTTGTTACCAGTTGACAAGTCACTACAGAGGTTGGCAAGTCTCTGCTGTAGCTGAACATAGCGCTGCTGGCAACGTTTCACGGGTGGATTACCAATGGCATCTTGTTGAATTAGATTTCGGACAGTTGCTTCCTCTCTCTGACACCATTCTATCACTCTCCAGATGGATGAATGGGCATAACCAATTAGGTTGAAAAACTTGTTGTTCAACCCCTCGCAGACGTTGTTGGTTCTTGGTTCACCGTCGACTGTGGCTTGGTGTACATTCCAGACAGCAGGTGGAAACATGGGCGGAATACGGTGCATCACCATACGGAGACCCTGGCCTGGTACGATGGCACGGCGGTGGCTGCCACTGACATAGGTGGTGTCGAAGTAGTCTATTAGCTCAGCTGCTTCAGGTGGGTCTTCAGGTCAAAGAGTTCTCAGCAAGTGAATACCATTTTGCAGATCGTCAATGGGGACCATTAATCGTTCCACAAAAAAGTTTGAAGTCTTCACTCTGCTTGTACAGTGGAACCAAACCAAGATTCTGGATCTTTCTCAAAGTTGCCTGGGTCAATGATAGAAGCACCCCTGGTGGTCAATATTCGCCACCCGGGCCCTGCACGGGACGTTTAATGGATTATGATATCACAGAGATACATTTACTGAATATATAGGACCATGGAAAAATTTTGGTTTTATAATGATAGTTTAATAAAATATAAAGTGCATATATGAATGAGTAGATGCTGATAAACTGATTATCACATATGGCATTACATGCTGTATTGAGCTGTTTAGGTGAAAAAATAGTACTAAATATTCTTCAGTAAACCAAATTTTATTTTACAAAACCACCTTACTAAATACTGTAAACAGCGATACTTTCGTGCAGTCGTTATTTCGTGGATCTTCAACTTGATCTGTGCTCGCACAGTTTTGAATTCACATACCTTTTCTAATTTCCATTTACTTTAATGTTATAGAAACATATTTGCACAGTTTAAATTGTGCTGCCACTGTCAATGCGAAATTTAAACATAATCGGTTTTCGCATTTTGATGTGATTTATTATTGTTTTATGTTATTTTCATGTGCATTTATGTCTCTTTGGTTGCAAAATATGTTTTGGCAAGTATTCATCATGATCTGCGATCTATTCTTTTCATAGGCAAATTTTGTATTTCATATAATTAAATGCATTAAAAATTTTCATAAGTAATAAATAATGGTTAAATATACCTTCTGTGTCATTGTTGGTCCTGACAGACTGCCTGAAGACACACCACTCTTCCACTGAGTACACAGGGTTCTGGATCCAGGTCTTCTGGACGTACCGCATAAGTCGCTGGATATGTGGATTGTTGCATTCTTGTTGCAGCTCTTGGTAAGCTAATGGGATGTGGGCTGCTGGTAGGTATGGCAAGGAGAGTAGCTTTCTGGCGAAGATGTGTACTGCTTTGTCAGATTCGTATGCTGTCTTTAGACCCAGCTTTGCTAAACGACGCATGACGGCTTGGCTCCAGTGGAACGAACATCCATTGATTGTGCAGTCTGGATAAAGGGAACGGAGAGAACCCCATACTCCTAAAATAAGAAGTAAGAAAGCATGTTGTATATTTAAGTTAAGACAGAAAATAAATGTTGTTCAACTCTAAATATTAAGTGCTTGTTTGTTTTCCTACGTTTTTTTTCTTAAGACGCAGTAGAAGACTATAATGTAATGTTTACTCTTATATGAACGCAAAATTGCTAAAATTGAAGTATAATCTAATAGTTAAAAAAAAATGCCTGCTTTCAACAAGGCTCTATGACAAACGTGATGACTTCACATTTCCAATCGTCAACTTTCCCTTCTTGTGTAGCAACATTCCGTCCGCTCCAGCTTATGGAGTTTACGTATCTCAATTGATTCGTTACTCCAGAGCGTGCGGGACTTACATCGATTTCCTTAGCAGAGCGACACGTCTGACGCAAAAATTGCTCACACAGGGTTATGTTGCTCCTCGGTTGCTGTCTTCACTCAAGAAATTTTACGGAAGACATCATGCACTTATAGACAAATATGGGATTTCGATCTCTCAGATGAGTGCAGATGTTGGTTTGTCATAGGGTGTTGTTTTGTTTTCCTTTACCGGATTTGACACGCTGAATGGACTATTGGCAACGCGACGGGTGTGCTATAGCAAGCAGGAACTGCTTACTCTTCCGGAGCACCTGAGTTCACTCTTGTTTCGACTGGAGTTCGCGTTGTTGATTGATATTCAGTTATTTTGTGTTTCCATGTTTTACATGTCTGTTTTTGTCCCGTTCTTGTTGGTGTTTACTGGTTTTGTCTCTGCCCTTTCGGACTTTTGATATTCGGATACCCCATTGGTACCTCTGCTTCTTCCACTTTGAAATGTTGTATATGAAAATAAAAAAAAAACAACGCTCAATTAAAACTCAACTTTCTCGAAATCAAGACAGAAACTATGGACTCTCCTGTCAGGAAGCAACTGCTTCAGGTGACGGTAGACCTAAAATTAAGAAAAAATAAGTCTGAATAGAACTTTACACAAAATACATGTTATGGATATAAATATTACATCTTTTTAGTTTTATTTCTGTCATTGGTTGTTTATAATTGTAATTGTATTGCCATCAAACCCTAGGGGTATAACGTCCCGTGCGGGAACCGGGTGGCGAATAGGCCCGCAGCAGAGCCTAGCTTGTCGTAAGAGGCGACTAAGGGTCTTGGGATTCTGACGTCGGGTCAGTGCTCAGCCCACAGAGCGACCAAGTGTGTACCCTAGGTGGTTAAATAGGGTAGCCCTCGTCCGCGGGGGTTGTCAGGTCTATAATACGGAATCCCTGACCGCCGACCATAGTGGACCAACGTGTGTGAAGAGTTCCACGCTTCATGCACGTAAAAGACCCCTTTGTGGACCGCCAAGTAGTGCACCACATACGCTAAATTTTCCGTCCCTACCCACCTCTCCCCTTTTCCTGTTGTCCTTCAAAATTTACCGGTCCTTTGTGTCCCACCCCATCCCCATATTTCATTTATCATCATCATTTCATGTAGCATTTTATCATCCTTTTCATGTTCATCGCCTGTAACCTATATAGTGTTGCACGGGCGTAAAACACCAACTCACTCACTCACTCACTCACTTTCTTGTACAGCAACGCTTAATGGCTGACCTAATTGCAAATCCATTTGAAAAGCTTTGATTAAAGCAAACTATCCCACATCCGCCTCGCGGGACCAAAATGTAGCAGGACGTGTTACTGTGGTGAACGCGGGTGGACTTACAACCAAAACTAATCAAAACGAAGCAATTCGGCTAAAGGAAAACAAATCTAAATGCAACTTTTATTCAATTGAGAAAATATTTCAACAATTACAAATGGATTTGCAAGTATCAAGTAAGTGGAAATCGAGGATTTCCTAGTATGGACTACACGGTAGTCCTAAGATAATGTAACAACATTCAAAATAAAAGATCATTCAAAATACTCAGCTTCATTCAAGCAGGTTAAATGTTTAATTAAACTTTACAAATTATGTAAATTCTTCATTTCAAAACTGGTAAAAAAATAGAGACTTTTCATTTAAATAGGTTTGGACATTTAAATTTAACTAAGAATTCAAAATTTCTATCCTTAATTAACATTTTATTATAAATAATTAATATTAAAGAAAGACAAGTCTAGTGTACTTTAAGTAAACTTTACTACATTATTAAACTTGATGAAGTTCAAGATTACTCCATCGACTATACTATATATCAAATTTTAATTAAATTGTATGTGGTGCATTAAAAAAAGACCTTCAACATCAATTAATAACTTCATAGTTAAGGTAAAAATTTTACATATTTTCTTTTTTTCTCATTATTGTTTTAGTCAACTTGTTCAATATAATCTTATATATGTTTAATAATAACCAAATTAAAATTCTGTTAAAATAAGGGGAAATAATAATCTCTCTTTATCTTTAGGAATGTGTTTCAACCTTTGGCAGCCAGACAGTTCATATATCTAGGGCATTATTAGAACACTGAGTTATGGTAACTACTTTATATGGTTTCTGTCAATAAATAAAGTAGATTGGAAAACTATTTCATCTATTTCAAACTAATTGTATGTCGGGTATGTTTTTTTTATATTTTAAATATCTGAACAAACAAAGCAATTTATATTTTAAGAAAGTATATGATTTTATTTAGAAAAGAAAAAAAAACAATAATTTATATTAGGCATTCATTCAGTTTGTGAGCTCCAAAATCCGTTCATACATTCATGAACGACCGAAAATAGGTGTTCAATCCTATAATAATTGAAAGTTTGGCGTCACAATTGACAGATTGGTAGGAAATGACACAAGAGTGAAAACATTTTTTTTGTATTTCACAGGGAAAAATCGGTATTTCACATGCATCTATGTAATACTCTTATGTATTTTACATGCTACATATTATATGCCTTGGTATATGTTTCATGTAACTCTTTTAAATTTCAAGGTTACAAAAAGGATCACAATTCTCCAAATTCCAGCGCTAAGCTTGTCGGTAAAAGTCCACTGAGGAGCCCTAGGTGGTTGAATGGGGCAGCCCTGACATCGAGAGATGCGGGGTCGTCAGGCGATAATGCGGAAAACCTGACCGCAAACCATAGTGGTGCACCGTATTGGGAAAAATGCCACGTTCCTCGCACGTTAAAGAACCCTGCTGCAGGTCTCGGTAAGAGTAGGACCCGTAGGATCCCCATGCAGGAGGCAAAATTTTCCGTCGCTACCCATCACTCCTTTTTCCAGTGGCAGTCCAAACTCCCCTACCTGATTGGCCTTGTGTCCCCATTTCCTCCACTTCATCATCATTTCATGTTCATTGTATCACCACTTTCATGTTCATCTCCCGGGTGCTGCTTGGGAGTAAAGCAATAACTAAGTAACTCCAAATTCCAAAAATAGTTCAGTCTTGTTTGCATGAATTGGATGAAGGTTAAATGGTATATTGGTAATTGTGTAGACCATACCATTATGATAATTATTTTAAAATAAATTATCACCTTTATATCATTAGATTAAGTCATGTGCGGGGCCCGGGTAGCGAATAGGCCCACAGCAGAGCCTAGCTTGTCGTAAGAGGCGACTAAGGGTCTCGGAATTCTGACGCCGGGTCAGTGCTCAGCCCACAGAGCGACCAAGTGTGTACCCTAGGTGGCTGAATAGGGTGGCCCTCGTCCGCGGGGGTTGTCAGGTCTACAATACAGAAACCCTGACCGCCGACCATAGTGGGCCAACGTGTTTGGAGAGTGCCAAGCTTCATGCACGTAAAAGACCCCTTTGTGGACCGCCAAGTAGTGCACCACATAGGCTAAATTTTCCGCCCCTACCCACCTCTCCCCTTTTTCCTGTGGTTCTTCAAAATTTACCGGTCCTTACCGTGTCCCACCCCATCCCCATATTTCATTTATCATCATCATTTCATGTTCATTTATCATCCTTTTCATGTTCATCGTCTGTAAAGAACCTATATAGCGTTGCACAGGCGTAAAACACCAACTCACTCAATCACTCATTAGATTAAATTTATTATAATTTATTCTGGTAGAGTTTTTATAGGTATTTCAACAACAAATTTTCTTTCAACATGTTCAAAATAAGTCTTAATTTTCCTGATGACAAAAATCCTTCTTTTGATTTTTTTTCCCATCAAATGTCCGACTCAGAATATTTGTCTATTAAAGATCAGACTAAGAATATTTTTAAAGAAATATCTCAGCTCCCCCCTTTGAAGTAAAAAGCTGGGTCTTAAATGAATCATTATGTAATTTTTACCATTTCTTGTCAAATACTTTTTGACCCGCTTGGTGTCCAAAGCTTTTCTGGTGCATTTTCCTTCAGAGTGTTTTGGTGGTACTCTTTGAAAATACACCAGAAGTCCTGATAGCACTAAAGGTCATCACTCTCTGGATTTAACAACTTCTTGTGAAGAAATGATCTCTAAAAATATATTATATACAAGTAAAAAGAAATGAAGAGTTTTTAATTGAACTTCAAACGTATCAGTTTACTCATGCACCTGACAAGTTCCAGACAATAAATTTTGCTACGCCTGACGCGCGTTTCGTCTATTCAAGACTCATCAGAGGCGCTCTACCAAAAATATTGAAAATGCCAAACACTATATGAAATTGAAGAGCATAGAACAGTAAAACCAAATATACCAAACTGGGGAACCAAATTATTACTAAGATAATAAACCTATGTCTGATAATATATATATGAGGATAATAAAAGATATATGAATTTGCAATAAGTCTTCTATGAAGGTCTTTTAGTTAAACCATACGTTACTTTGATATGGAAATATTGGTTTGGAACAAAAATTAGGATTTAGCATGGTTTTCTGAGCCAATTCTGGCAGATTGGATGCATAAAATATATTGAATCTTGAATAACTATTGAAATTATTGATCCTTAAAAAAATAAGTAGGATTATTTCATTTCTGCTGTTTCTGATTTAAAATCATCGTTTTCAGATGTTTATTTAACTAACAATTCTGACTAGCTGCCTGTCTTTCTTTGTTACCTAAGATAGTATGCTAATATATCTATACTAATAAATTTACTATTATAAGTGCAAGCTGGATTCTGGAGGCCTGATGGCACTCCTCCAATGAGGTATAACTTTTGAATAAAAGAACAGAAAGGTCCTTCCCTCCTTTAACTTCAAACAATATCTGTTATAAAATATATAGAAAAAGAAATAAATAAGGCAGAATTTATTAATATAAACATAAAAAAACAAGTAAATTCGAGGTTATGGTCATAATAGTGATACTGCATGGCACCCCTCTAAAAATTAACAAAAATAACACATCATAAAAAGCAATATATAAATGAAAGTTCATTTCAACAAGAAACACAAAGATTGTGTCGCGTACACTTATTCCACATCTCGTTATCGTTTATAATGATGATGACAAGATGTAAGGGACTGTCTTGTGAACACTTGCTGAACATTACATGTACTGAAAAGCACCTATTGACTGATGTAAAACAAAACTGTAAAAGTCAAAATGGCAAGATTTTATTAAACGGGAAGTAAGTGAATGACAGCCCTGAAATTGATAGGACCTTATGCTGATGGTGTACACAAAATATCAAGGAGCTGTGATAAGTAGTTGTTATGACTGTAAATCAGCTGTTCTGCTCTTGAGCTGATAAAATAACATAGTGCAGATAAAGAGTCAGATATAGATCAAGACAAGTAATAATATTACAATACAGTAATTCAGAATCTGTCATTGGTCAAAAAAGGTCACATGATTAAACTGTAAATTGTTGGCAGTGTAAGACTTTCTATAAATAAAATGTTGACAGACTAAGCCTTTCAAAATAAAGATTGGTAGCCTATTCTCAAGGGGCCTATTCTAAATGAAACAAAACTTCATTTTAAAGGAATAATTGTAGCTTTGTTTGTACTAATCAGTACCAACAATATTATTATGCTATTATCAAACGTTTAAATTCAAAATGATAAATTTGCAGTAAAATAATAGGATTTTTATTTTATATTCATTCTCGAAGGATAATCAAGAAGTATTATATTAAAACATGAGTGAATTAAGCCTGTCCTATTTCGGTCAAAACATGTTTTTATCAACTCAGAAAAAGCAATATATCCACCTCGGACTTAGTCCTCAGTCGATATAGTTTGTCTCGAGTCATGTATTGACCTCACCAAAAGGCTATAATTAAAGTATAATATTATACATATCTCAATTTATGTGCAGACACCAAGGGTATTTCCTATATCATGTATATACTTCTCAATTTTTTTTGCATGTTTGGCATGTTGTATGGAACTATATGGAAATTAAAATATCATACATGTATATATACATACCTTCCTTCTCAACTGATTTCTAATTCAATTATACCAAACAGTAAAAATAACTTTTGTTTTAAAAAAAGCTTAAAAGAAATGATATTGTAATGATATAAAATGCAAATGGTGTTTTGGAGTGGAGATGTGTCCACATGAGCACATGAATAATGTTTTCAAGGAAATGCAACACCACAGCCCTCTGTCCTGCTAGGTCCACCTCAATCTCCTTCAAGCAGTAACTGGATTTCAGTTCTCGGAGCACCTGCAAAAATTAATTAGATCCACATATAATATGTAGTGTGTTAATTGCCACATTTTGAATACTTCGTTGGATGTTTATATAAATCGCGGAAGAAAATATTTGTTTTATTGAAACGGGTGACAAATGTGTAGATTTGTTTTTAATTATGTCAATTTAAGAAAGTAAAAATAAGATGTTTAGTAGTTTTGACCAGATTTCGGGGCGAGCGCTCAAAATTTAAATTGTATTCTTTAATTTTGACACGAGGGCGATCCAAAGAACAAGTTATCAATTCTGTCCTGCCTTATATAATTTTTCTAATTTTTTGAATTAGTCCTTGTACATTTTAATGCACCGAATGTTTCAATACAAATTATGAACCTGAGGTTTTTAGTGGCATTGTTAAACACAATGTTATACAATTGATTAGATAAATAAAATAGTTTTTAATAAGAAACATCCGCGAATGTGTTTTTACTTGTATCTTTCCGGTCGTAACGACCACGCACGCCTTCTTTTGTTTAAAGAAGGAATAAAAATCCGCCAGATTAAATCCGGTTGGACAATTGAACTTTATTTTGCCATTACTTTGCATAAATTTATTTAACAGTTAACGATAATGTGCAACAAAAAATCACAAAAAAACACATTAAAATGGTGCACAACATCATGTATATATATGACGGTAAAAAATGGAATTCAGTTATTCTTCATAGCATATAAGCATGATAAAAGAAAATTATTTGGAGTTTTTAATGACACGTATATTTGAATGACTAACCTTGGAATTCCTCATTAAAGATATTCCATAGGAATTTCTCTCTACAACATGTAGAGAGAAACCCCCTCCTCATTCACCACTAACTTCTGTATTTCACTTTCTCTCCCTCTACTAAAGCTTTTTTCATGTACTTCTTCGAAGTCTTTCCATCTTTCAATTTGATATTCCGCGTGGAAAAGCCTTCCGCAACATAAATTTTGAACTAAAAAAAATAAAATTGCATTGTTGATCACATTATAGTCAATAATGCATAATGGTTACTGAAAGTGTCGTTTACAGGATCACAAGAGTATATCGATTAACCAGAAATACAAATTACAACAAAGTTCCAGACAATAAATTTTGCTACGCCTGACGCGCGTTTCGTCTAATTAAGACTCATCAGAGGCGCTCTACCAAAAATATTGAAAATGCAAAACACTATATGAATATGAAGAGCATAGAACAGTAAAACCAAAATACCAAACTGGGGAACCAAATTAATACTAAGATAATCAACCTATGTCTGGGGTAGGGAGAACCTTAGGGTTTAGACAATTTTGAAATTTAGACAGATAAGTTAATGCTTTGATGTTTTCTCCAACTCAAAAGTGTTGGTGCCGGAGCGGGCTAACCTCGGGGAATTAAAACTCCACCAGCAGTGCTAACCTTCACGTGTGTTCGAAATACAAATTACAACAAAGTTCCAGACAATAAATTTTGCTACGCCTGACGCGCGTTTCGTCTATTTAAGACTCATCAGAGGCGCTCTACCAAAAATATTGAAAATGCAAAACACTATATGAATATGAAGAGCATAGAACAGTAAAACCAAAATACCAAACTGGGGAACCAAATTAATACAGAAAGAGAAAGAGAAAGACGTGAGTACATTGTTCTTGAGGTTTATAAAATTTAACAAATGTTTTGTTATAGTAAGCGTTCGATGAACAATATTAACTTCAGAAAGTATTTTGTTTAAATATAACAGCCCATAGAAATGAGATACAAGTCACTTTAGTTATATGTTAACTTGTTTTGCAACAATTAACATTGAGGTAAAATATTACGTGTTTATATAGTCTTCTGAGATAGTTTTTGACAAAAAAATGTTGCAAATTACCGAAAAAAGTAGTCAATTACCGCAATAAAGTAGTCAATTACCCTCAACAAGTAACCAATTACCGCATCAATTATATCAGTAATTGGCTACCAAAAAGAACGTACGTAGTCAATTACCGTTCACATACCTACCGTTCTTGATATTTTACTTACCTGTGACATGAACATCGTATATTTAACTCTTGTTTCAGAATTCTGATGGATAGAGAGGATGTTTTACCGCCATCTCCCCAACCTCGACCATCGAATCCTAGAAAGAAAAAAATAGTAGAGGCGTTACCACTGGCTACCACTATTGAATGAAAACCGGTTTTCTGGTTTCGCCGGCCGTCGTTGACATATGTGAATACTTTGCCAGTGATAAAAAGAATTAGGACAGGAAAGCCTTGGTCTTTGAAAGAGTTTGCACGAGAAGCAAATGGGACGAAGAGTTTGTACGAGTTGGCTGAACATGTTGATAATATCATCAGTAGCATTTAAATACAACCACGGAAATTGATACCCATGAAAATAAATGAATCCACAATAAATAACAAAATTTTGGAATTAGGATTATCAATCTTTTATTAAGTCGAAGGGGATAAAAGATAGATAGATGAACGTTACAATTGTTGACCTATTCTTCAATATTTCATGATAAAAAAAATATCAGGTTATCACAAGAGACTGAATTCCTCAGGAAATTAAGGTGGTGTTCGAATGTTTATTCTGATACTTGCCTGCTGCAAGACAACGTAGACTACACTTTCCATGACGATGATCTCGAAAGGGACATTAACTGAAAGTTTACCCAACTGGAAGAACAATCAGCATGAAACAAATATATGGATAACAGTGTGACCACCAAACACTTCCTGAAGATTAACATGCCGACGCACAATCCACTAGACAATGTAATGCCACTTGCAAAATTTAAAAATTGCAGTGATTTCTAATAGACTCATCATAGACCAGTTCGACTTTATAGTGATTTTTTTTAAAATTGCGTACCGCTAGATTAAACAAAAGGAAGGAATTCGAAAGACCAAACTACGAAAGGAAATTACAATGGCAGACGAGATTAGTTCACCTTGCTCTATTTAACCCAGTTGATCAAGAATCAAATGATGTTCAAACAATAATAGAATAACTTGAATAATTGAAAGTAGTCCTAATAAAGCTGATACATATCACATGTCAAACTGCAGCAAAGGAAGTAACAGCCAAAGCAGTGACGATATAATTTGCAGGAGTCAAATTTATAAACGAGAATGTAAAACAATAAATGAGACAAACGTAAATAGGATAGTTGTATTTGAGGTAAAGAACAATTTCACTCCAGGCGTGAATGAGTGAGTTGGTGTTTTACGCCCGTGCGTTGCTATTTAGGTTATTTACATGCGATGGACATATAGAGAGATGATAAAATAAACAAGAAATGATGATTATAATTGCAATATGGGAGTTAAATTATAATATGAAATAAGCATTGCATAACTGCGAGTACAGCATAATTCTGATATTTAAAGGTTGACAAATATTTTTGTAAATACATGTGAAAAAAAACTTTTCACATCAGAACAGTTGAATCCTCATTTTGCTCTCATATGACGGAGTTCCACGCCTCAGTTGAGGAATAAAATATTTTAGTAATCAAAATATCACATCTAATGAACCTCATTCCCGCAAAGACGTGGACACTTTGATACTGAAACATTTGGTTACAAGTCACTTGTTTACCTGAAAGTAATAACATGTATGCGGTGCGTTTTGGTAAATTTCCAAGTTACCCAAATGAAATATTTTGATTGATTAATTGTAAACAGAAGACATATAAAGTTAACATTTTTTAATGAACGAACAAAGATTTGATTTCGAATCGATGCAGTGAAATTTAATCTGGAATCATCGAATTTTTTTTTCAAATTTGGGGCATTTTCTAGAACGTTCAATTTGGGACGATAGGCTTGGGGCGATTGAATGTACCGGATTCCTTCGAGAAGCCATATCCGGACGAAAAAAATTCAATATCAGAATTTGGCATTTTTTTCGCGGGATCTTGCTGTAGAGCTCTCCGCTCTCGCGGACACTTCGTGTCCGCTACGAGCTGTGCTCGCTATTAATTATTATAAAGAATTATAGTTAGTTAGTTAGTTAGTTGTTGCTTTACTCCCAAGCAGCACGATTTCGTCTGTATCCGGGAGATGAACATGAAAATGATGATAAAATGAACATGAAATAATGATGAAGTGGAGGAAATGGGGACACAAGGCCAATCGGGTAGGAGAGTTTTGACTGCCACTGGAAAAAGGAGTGATGGGTAGGGACGGGAAATTTAGCCTTCTGCATGGGGATCCTACGGGTTCTACTTTTACCGAGACCTGCAGCAGGGTTCTTTAACGTGCGATGAACGTGACATTTTTCCCAACACGGTGCACCACTATGGTTTGCGGTCAGGTTTTCCGCATTATCGCCTGACGATAATCTCTCGATGTCAGGGCTGCCCCATTCAACCACCTGGGGCACACATCCCGCTTTCAATAGAAGCCGGAAGCCGGCTGTTTTACCCGGCAACTTCATAGAAACCCGCTGGCTACTTCTGCAAAAAGTATGACGTTAAAAATCGAGAAAATTAAATGTACGAGCCCCTTTAAACGTCGTACCGCGCATGTCCGTGTATTTTCCCTAAACTAAAAATTTAACTCGTGTCATATTAAAGCTTGATAGTTAAACAAATGAACACCGGGATAATGGCTTCTTAATGACAGCGAAGTCGCAAAATGAAGCGAGGTTCCAAGCAAATAGACATAAGTGTTTGGGTGAAAAAGAAGAAACAAGGTGTTTATAGACAAAAATCACGAGAATCAATTATTAATTGCAATGAGTATAGTCTGATTTATCATAGACAAAAACGAAGAAATCAGATCGGGTGGGTAGGGACCCTCTCCTAAGGCTCCTTCGACCTGCTGTCCTTTCGTGGAGAAGTTTTGCCACTTTTTGGGGAAGATATGCATTTAAGTCGATTCTGACAATTATTTACTAGCAGACTGCTGGACTGTGGGACCTTTTCAATACTGTGACCAAGTTGAGACCCATGGCCATGAGGCATGACCATCCATATATCCGATAGATTATGATATAGGATGATAGAAAGAAAAAAAATAAGCAATTTTATTGGCTTAAAAAACATATTGTCCCCCGCATTCGCTATGAAGTGACAGAGGGGCTTAGCAATGGCGTCCGTCTGTCATGCTTGTGGATGCAACTCCAGTTTCCAAATGTTTTATTCCTTACTCGGATTGTAGAAATACAATCCGACTATATGTTCAGAGTTTGTGGGATGAGGTTTGGTCTGCCGCTGAGCACAACAAACTTCATAAGCTTAAACCACAGCTTGGGGAGAGTCATGCTTCATTTCAATGCCGTCGAGACCAGGTGTTCATCACTAGATGTCGTATAGGACATTCTAGAGTCACTCATGGCCACCTGATGACACAGGAGAAGGAGGCCCCAATGTGCATTCCTTGTGACTCGCGGTATTCTTTGAAGCATGTTTTTCTCGACTGTGTTGATGTTGCTCCAATAAGAATGGAGTATTTCACTTGTGCAACAATGCACGATTTGTTCAGCGGTATCCCAGCTGATACCATTTTATCGTTTTTAAAGGAAACTGGTTTATATGCAAAATTGTGGTTTATTTAAGTAACCTTTGTAAGTATTATGTTGTTTTACGTTATTTATTTATTTATTTATGTCATCATAATAATTTTTTTAAATATTGTAGTTTGTTCTTTATTACCAGTTTTATGTTTTAATGTGCTCCTTTTAGTTGGTGTTATATCTAGTCATACTTTTTGTTTTATCGACGGTCTTTTGACTTTGTTTTATACTGAAGTTTTAGTTATATATCACAACTTGTTTATGTCGCGATTTTGGCTGAAATATCGCCGACGGGAAATTAAGTAAACAACAAACAATCAATGGATGCATCTCCTATGAAACCTAAACAGAATTTTCTGAAATTAGGTAGCATATTTCTTGTTTGCAAAATGTTGTTGATCTTGGTACTGCCATATTGATTCAACATTTGTATGTGAGTTTTTACCCTTTACTTGACGACGCTGTAACTTATACACTTTATTTTGTAAAATTTACACATAATTCTGTAAAACGTCATTATATGATATTATTCATTTTCTACTACTGTTATTGGTATAATAAGATGTGGAATAAATATGCCAGCATGCTGCTTTCAATGTGACCGGTGATCGCTGCTCACCTTTTTGCAATATCCAAGATTAAAATATAATACCAAACCTAAAAATGTCAGAAAGATCCCCTCTCGACATTGAACACCTAACTACAAATACTACAAATTGTAACAACACTGACTTGTTTTTATCTGTGTTTTACTTTATATGTTACTTTTTAAATATATGATCATGTAAATAATTTACATGTTCTTTTTTCTTATCTTTAATATTTTGTGTCACTAATCACTTGAGGTCTGTTCAAAATACCCACAAATATAAAAAAACACCATAGATTCACTTAAAATATTACAATACATGTACATTGTATATTTTTAAAGTTTCACAATATTTCAAATAAAAACACATCATTTTTTACATGTATGTTATAATTGCTAATAATAAATTGCTAGTCAACTTTTTCTACAGAAATTGATGTTTTGTAATACTTCAAATCAAAAACAGAACTATTTTGAATTGAAATTTTAGATTTTTCTATTTTTTTATGCATGCATGTCCATAATAGAATTTTACATTTGTTTTTTTCTTCTACATAGTATATATCAACAGACGCCTACTATAGAAGTGGTAATTTCACACCTTTCTAATATAAAACTGTAAGAAGATCTATTAACTAAGAGAGATAATTCAAACTATAATTTTAAACAACAAATATATTCATATTATTCAAAGCTGCCAGCAAGGCATCAGGTTACAACTGCGCAAATGCTAACAATGCATTTTTCCATAGGGGGTATTCAATTTTAAAAAAAATAGTTATTGACCGATTTTCACTTTCTATGGGTCAAAATCTTTCAGTTAACATCCAAACGTTTATTTTTAGCCAATAAAAATCCTATGTCTATGCGGCGTTAATGAACGTAATTTTAGGTTGAAAAAAGGGGGGTGATTTTTCGATTTTATTTTCAATACCCAAATTTTCAAAGATGCGAGCGCCCTGTAGACACATGATTGGCACCAGATTTTCTTTGTCAATATCTAACATAAGTTTATTCGTTCATCTATTTAAATATTATTTTATATCAACCAATCACGTTGCTGTCTGTATTTTATTCCACGCTTTATCTTAGGGTAAAAAATTTACCGGTGGCAGAGGTTTGCATTTGCGCAGTTGTAACCATCAGTGTCGATCTAATGCATCCTTGTTTCATCATAATGTTCTCACTCGAATTAAAAAGTCTGATAATAGAAATAATAAGCTTCATTAATTACCTTACATTATTTGTAAAAACACCTCTGTCAATCTTTTTGAAAAACATGATTTTTTATAAATAGTAGGTTTTTTATAAACTATGATTCTTCGTTAAAATATCAGGTAGATATTCATGATCAATAATAGCATTACATGTATTACATTGTCAATATAGGAATCCATGAAAATCCTATTAATAAATACAATTCCAACGTTCATCAATACTTAATTTTCATTTTCTAAAAAAAAAATTTTTTCTTCATATTGTATTTTTCCATTCCATCACATCCATTGGCGCCATAAAACCTGGTTTCGTTTGAAATGCCTGTACCAAGTCAGGACCATTGCGATCCACCAATTTTCCGGTATGACTGATTCGTTTTTGTCATTTTTAGCTCACCTGGACCGAAGGTCCATGTGAGCTATTACCATCACTTGGCGTCCGTCGTCGTCGTCGTCTGTCGTCGTCGTCGTCGTCTGTCGTCGTCGTCGTCGTCTGTTAACAATTTTTCAAAAATCTTCTCCTCTGAAACTACCAAACAGAATTTAATGAAACTTGGTATGAATGATCCTTAGGGTGTCCTGCACCAAACTTGTGTTTTGATTTTTGATCTGTTAAAAAACATGGCCGCCGTTACTAAAAATAGACTTAGGGGGTCAGACTACTGTTTTTGGCTTATAAATCAAAAAGTATAAGAGATAGAGAAAATCTGAGGCCACGCTACTGATTCAGCATCAAAAGCTCTACAAAAGTCTTCATTTGGTCAAAGTTGTCAGATGACCCCTTATAGGGGTTACGGCCCCTTAAAGGTGAAAAATAGCATTTTTTCATGTTTTTGGCCTACAGAATGAAAACTATTGCAGATATAGATTAGCTGTTGCTTGCTTAAATGTGCAGCTCATTTAGCTCTACAAAAGTCTCCATAGGGTCGAAGTTGTCAGATGACCCCTTATAGGGGTTACGGCCCCTTAAAGGTGAAAAATAGCCATTTTTCATGTTTTTGGCCTTCAGAATGAAAACTATTGCAGATAGAGATTAGCTGTTGCTTGCTTAAATGTTCAGCTCATTTAGCTCTACAAAATTCTCCATAGGGTCGAAGTTGTCAGATGACCCCTTATAGGGGTTAAGGCCCCTGAAAAA
Organism: Arcuatula senhousia; assembly: GCA_963971305.1. Lineage (NCBI taxonomy): Eukaryota > Metazoa > Mollusca > Bivalvia > Mytilida > Mytilidae > Arcuatula > Arcuatula senhousia. Next base: position 13,446,171 of record OZ020310.1, read on the forward strand.
TAGCGATTTTTCATGTTTTTCGCCTACAGAATGAAAACTATTGCAGATAGAGATAAGCTGTTGCTTGCTTAAATGTTCAGCTCATTTAGCTCTACAAAATTCTCCTTAGGTCAAAGTTGTCAGATGACCCCTTATAGGGGTTAAGGTCCTGAAAAATAGAGATTTTTCATGTTTTTGTCCTACAGAATGAAAACTATTGCAGATAGAGATTAGCTGTTGCTTGCTTAAATGTTCAGCTTATTTAGCTCTACAAAATTCTCCATAGGGTCGAAGTTGTCAGATGACCCCTTATAGGGGTTACGGCCCCTGAAAAATAGCGATTTTTCATGTTTTTGGCCTACAGAATGAAAACTATTGCAGATAGAGATTAGCTGTTGCTTGCTTAAATGTTCAGCTCATTTAGCTCTTCAAAATTCTCCATAGGGTCGAAGTTGTCAGATGACCCCTTATAGGGGTTACTGCCCCTGAAAAATAGAGATTTTTCATGTTTTTGTCCTACAGAATGAAAACTATTGCAGATAGAGATTAGCTGTTGCTTGCTTAAATGTTCAGCTCATTTAGCTCTACAAAATTCTCCATAGGGTCGAAGTTGTCAGATGATCCCTTACAGGGGCTACGGCCCCTGAAAAATAGCGATTTTTCATGTTTTTGGCCTACAGAATGAAAACTATTGCAGATAGAGATTAGCTGTTGCTTGCTTAAATGTTCAGCTCATTTAGCTCTACAAAATTCTCCAAAGGGTCGAAGTTGTCAGATGACCCCTTATAGGGGTTAAGGTCCCTGAAAAATAGAGATTTTTCATGTTTTTGGCCTACAGAATGAAAACTATTGCAGATAGAGATTAGCTGTTGCTTGCTTAAATGTTCAGCTCATTTAGCTCTACAAATTCTCCATAGGGTCAAAGTTGTCAGATGACCCCTTATAGGGGTTACAGCCCCTTAAAAATTGTGATTTTTTATGTTTTTGGCCTACAGAATGAAAACTATTGCAGATAGAGATTAGTTGTTGCTTGCTTAAATGTTCAGCTCATTTAGCTCTACAAAATTCTCCATAGGGTCGAAGTTGTCAGATGACCCCTTATAGGAGTTACGACCCCTGAAAAAAGCGATTTTTCATGTTTTTGGCCTACAGAATGAAAACTATTGCAGATAGAGATTAGCTGTTGCTTGCTTAAATATTCAGCTCATTTAGCTCTACAAAAGTCTCTATAGGGTCGAAGTTGTCAGATGACTCTTTATAGGGGTTACGGCCCCTTAAAGGTGAAAAATAGCCATTTTTCATGTTTTTGGCCTACAGAATGAAAACTATTGCAGATAGAGATTAGCTGTTGCTTGCTTAAACGTTCAGCTCATTTAGCTCTTCAAAATTCTCCATAGGGTCGAAGTTGTCAGATGACCCCTTATAAGGGTTACTGCCCCTGAAAAATAGAGATTTTTCATGTTTTTGTCCTACAGAATGAAAACTATTGCAGATAGAGATTAGCTGTTGCTTGCTTAAATGTTCAGCTCATTTAGCTCTACAAAATTCTCCATAGGGTCGAAGTTGTCAGATGACCCCTTATAGGGGTTACGGCCCCTGAAAAAAGCGATTTTTCATGTTTTTGGCCTACAGAATGAAAACTATTGCAGATAGAGATTAGCTGTTGCTTGCTTAAATATTCAGCTCATTTAACAAAAGTCTCCATAGGGTCGAAGTTGTCAGATGACTCCTTATAGGAGTTATGGCTCCTTATAGGTGAAAAATGGTGTTTTTGGCCTATAGAATGAAAACTATTGCAGGTAGAGAAAAGCTGTTGCTTGCTTAAATGTTCAGCTCATTTAGCTCTACAAATGTATAGGATCAACATCAAGACCAGGTGAGCGATTCAGGCTCCTGGGAGCCTCTTGTTCATTGTCCACAAAAGTCTAACAAAAAAGTTTTCTACCTGAAAAAAAAAAAACAAAGTTCACAGAGTTACTGGAGTGTGAAAATGGGGTCAGGGTAACACAGCATGGTGACAGCTGTGTAGACCATAACCTGAACTGTCTGTATACCAAATATCAGATGCCTAGCTATTATACTTTTCCAGCAATTCATTGTCCACTAAAGTCTTACAAAAAAGTTTACAGGCTGGAAAAAGACCTAAGTTCACAGAGTCACTGGAGCGTGAGAATGGGGTCAGGGTCACACGGCATGGTGACAATTGCGTAGACAATAACCTGAACTGTCTGTATACCAAATATCAGATGCCTAGCTATTATACTTTTCAAGCAATTCATTGTCCACAAAAGTCTTACAAAAAAGTTTACGACGCCGCCGCCGCCGGAAAGTAATACCTTTGTCTCGCCTTTCGCGACTTTTCGTCGCAGGCGAGACAAAAATCAAAAGATCAATCAGAAGTCACACGAAAAACAAACAAAAACTTTTGGAAAAAATTTAACATACAACTCTGTAGATCAGCTTATTAAAAAACTTGAAGAGCAGGATGAAGACATTGAACAATTGAATGAATATGACAGAGTAACAATGACTGAATTGACAGAAAATGCTGTAGTAATAGAAGAACAGGAACAACCAAGTGATAAGTTACGATTGCAAATTTAAGTCGAAAAATTGTCTTATGTTAAAGATAGAGGCTGTTCACAACTCCTTGTCAGGCCTGTCACCAGAAGAACAGTCCAACTTCAGATACAACATAATGTATGCAAATCGCACACTGTTCAATTCTGCTACTGATGATACACAGAAAGAAGTTAGGCTTGTATCAACACAAAGAGGATGGGTTCAACAACGAGGAGCATCCAACTTATTGTGGCATCTGTTGCTTAAGCAATGCGATAGGAATACCAAGAGATGGTCCACTGATAACAGTGAAAGAAATCGTGATCGACTATGGGTGCAGATGCGTTATAAGAGATCAAATACTCGAGAGAATGTTAAAAACATGAGTAGACATAGAGCACTATTATGTAATAAAAATAACAAAAATATACCTTTGGTATTAGTTACTAAATATAACCAACGGGTTAACCACCTGAACAGGGCACTCCATGCACACTGGAATAAATTACTACGAGATGAAAGATGCAAAAACATCATATCAACAAAATGGGCATCCTCGGAAACCCAGGGGTTCTTCATTTGCATACTCATTCATCACCCCTGGGTCCATTCGTATCAATTCCATCGTTTTAGACAGCTTTACAAATTTTCCTATCAAGCATTCTGATTGGACACATATTTTTGCGTTCTTTTCCCCTGATCTTGAACTTAACTACGTTGTAATAAAAAACAATATAAATCGTCCCTTAACAACATTGTTAAGCGACCAATCAGAAGGCTCGACTCAGAACTGTGATAAACGAAGGAATTGATACGTATGGACCCAGGGGTGATGAATGAGTATGCAAATGAAGAACCTCTGGGTTTCCGAGGATGCAAAATGGGAAACTTTTGAGAAAGGACCCATACCCCAGACATAGGTTGATCATCTAAGGGATAATTGGTTCCTCAGTCTGGTATTTTTCGGTTTTATTGTTCTATGCTCTTAATAATCATATACTGTTTGGCATATTCAATAATGTTGGTAGAGGGCCTCTGGTGAGTCTTGAATAGACGAAACACGCGTCGGGAGTATCAAAATTTATTGTCTGGAACTTTGTTGTTATTTCGTGAAGGTTAGCACTGCTGGTGGAGTTTTAATTCCCCGAGGCTAGCCCGCTCCGGCACCGACACTTTTGTGTTGGAGACTAAACTTTGACTTGTGTTTTCTTCTTTGATATACATATGTGTACAAGATTGATTGTTCCAGTTCGGTTGTTCTGTTATTCGTTTAATCACTGGTTATTTTTTGTCCTTTGATTCCATAGATATAAAGAGAAAAACTGGATAATTAAACAATTTTAACAATTGAATATAATTTAAATAAAAGAGGTATGTTAAGATCAACAACAAATCCATTAATACTTAAATAACAAAACATATAATTAAATGTCAATTATGGCTGTCTTTCATCAAGGGGCTGTAATTAGTAGTTGCTGAGAAAACTGTTACAAAAAATATATTATTGAACATTAATGTAAACAAAATAACTCAGTTTTTAAACAGGGAGTAGGTGAATTAGTTAGTTGTTGCTTTACTACCAAGCAGCATATCCGGGAGATGAACATGTAAGTGGTGATGCAATGAACATGAAATGATGATGATGTGGAGAAAATGGGGACACAAGGCCAATCGGGTAGGAGAGTTGGGAAAAAGCAGTGATGGATAGGGACGGGAAATTTAGCCTCCTGCATGGGGATCCTTCGGGTCCTACTCTTACCGAGACCTGCAGCAGGGTTCTTTAACGTGCGAGGAACGTGACATTTTTCCCACACGGTGCACCACTATGGTTTGCGGTCAGGTTTTCTGCATTATCGCCTGACGACCCTGCATCTATCGATGTCGGGGCTGTCCCATTCAACCACCTGGGGCACACATCCCAGTCGCTTTGTGGGCAGGGAGTAGGTGAGTAATAGACCTGAAATCGGATTTGTACGTTATCGGAGCCCATGCTGATGCTGCAAATATCAAGAGGCTGTGATTAGTAGTTGCTGAGAAAACTGTAACAAACGTATTTACTCCGCCCGCCCGCCCCATTCACCATTCATAATGAAATCAAGCCAAAAAGTCAAAATAATGTTTTTGGAAAGTACGCTTTAAAGGCAAAAAAAAGTATTATCGATTCCAGTTTAAACTGGAATGCAACAATACAGATTATGTACACTTTTCAGTTGCAAGGACGACATGTGCAATGTGATTGACAGGTGTAAATATTAATACGCCAATTCAATTAACCAAATTCTATCAACCAAAAAATTATTACAGTAAATACCTATGATAAATTCATCTAATTTTTTCATGGTGCACATTTTACATAATTTGCTATGCGAATTATTCAATGTGCACCATGAAAAATTTAGTTTATGATTCAATAACCCAATTATTTATTACATATAATGTATTTTGTTGCATAAATGTCTGCTTCATATTAATTTAGATCTAAATTTTGAGTTTCAAGGAATACTTTCAACAAAACTCTACGACAAAAATGATGACTTCAACTTTCCCTTATTGTGTAGCAATATTCTGTCTGCTCTAGCTTATGGAGTTTTTGTATAACATTTGATTAGTTACTCCAGAGCTTGCCGGAATTACACAAATTTCATTGGAAGAGCTGACACAAAAATTGGCAACACAGTGTTATTTTCTTCTCAGTTGCTGTCTTCACTCAAGACATTTTACAGAAAAGATCATGCACTCGTTGCCCAATCAGACTTTTGACACTCGAATGCCCTTTTGGTGCCACTTTGCTTCGTTCTTATGTCTCTCTGTCGACAATTCAGTCTGTGCCCTAAAGTCAGCCATCTTCCTGGCAAAGTAGCTGAAGGCCACTCACAGCATCTCCTGACTGTCAACTTTTGGGCATTAATTTTCTTCTGAGAGGTGTTACCTTTTGCTGTAATTGAATAAAGACTAGATAAAAATATTACATCAATCAACAATTCATATTCTTTAATTGTGCTGATTTGAAAGAGTATAACTTAGCAACGTAAAATATGACATCAATATATGTCCAATAGATAGGATCCCTTCTCTTCATTCTTACAACCTTAAGAATTTAATATGATTCCAGAACTTTTATGTCTGTGTTTGTGATGTAGTGTAGTATTCTTATGTACAGTGATAATCAATGGATGTTGTTAATTAAATAAGTATTAAAACACTCAATAGTGTTTATGACTGAACATGCAAATGTTCCTGTGTCAGGATCCCCAAATGAAAGGGCTGTTGGCATACCTCTCTGTCAAGTACTTAAGTAGTTTCTAATGAAAGAAAATAGCATAATTAATTTGATAATTTTAACATTATATGTATATGTATATGAAAAGTGTAAAAAGTTTTAGCTTTTTATCAAGATTATAGATAATTTTTACATGATCCACCCATTCTAATAAAGAACTGCAGTGTGCTTGCGATGGGACTTACTTAATTTGGTGTCAAGAGTTAACTTTTGTAAAAGTTTACGGACTGTCAATGGCAAGTATTGACAATTTCTTACATGAACTGTACCTCTAAGTCGAGATCTATTAAGATGAAGAACATAATATATTAAATTTTGTACCTCTATTAAGGACTTCTCTACCCCGAATCTGTCAGATGTGTTTCCGACCTGTAACCTCTCTGTGAGGGTTTTCGAATCTTTCTGTTATTTTACTTAAGACAATGAAAAAATAGGGCATGTAATGGGACATTAAATGATACCCCGCCACGATATAATATCAAAAGTTTCTTCTAAATTATAATTTCAAAATATATTTTTAATGTATATTTGTCTGATGAAATGAAACATTCTATACATCGAAAAGAAAATTTCAGAATCCTTCATTTAAATGGTCTTAGTGCATATTTTTGGTCTTAGTGCACTAAGACCAGTCTTTGTAGTGTTTAGACGGTCCCGTTTGGAGAAAACTGTAGAATGTTGAAGCAATCACTCTCCATTCTGTCAATGAAGCATTGATAGAGAAAGATTTCAAATCGGCTAGAAATGTTCGTCTTAATATGGGTGAGTGAGTTGGTGTTTTACGCCCGTGCAACGCTATATAGGTTATTTACAGGCGATGAACATGAAAAGCATGATAAAATGAACATGAAATGATGATGATAAATGAAATATGGAGATGGGGTGGGAAACAAAGGACCGGTAAATTTTGAAGAACCACAGCAAAAAAGGGGAGAGGTGGGTAGGGTCGGAAAATTTAGCCTATGTGGTGCACTACTGGGCGGTCCACAAAGGGGTCTTTTACGTGCATGAAGCGTGGCACTCTCCACACACGTTGGTCCACTATGGTCGGCGGTCAGGGTTTCCGTATTATAGACCTGACAACCCCCGCGGACGAGGGCTACCCTATTCAGCCACCTAGGGTACACACTTGGTCGCTCTGTGGGCTGAGCACTGACCCGACGTCAGAATCCCAAGACCTTTAGTCGCCTCTTACGACAAGCTAGGCTCTGCTGCGGGCCTATTCACCACCCGGGCCCCGCACGGGACTCGTCTTAATATGGAATTTGTCGACTTTGCAGCTAGCATAATTATTTCCCTTTTGAATAGTTGTTAAAACATACTGAGTAAAAACATTTTTCAGCTCACTTAACTGTAGTAATATTTCCCTACAGTCTACAGTCATTTCCAATAAGAGCATCAAACAACTGTCTGTATATCCCATTCAAGTTAGTAGGTTCACTGATGCTTTCCTGTGTCTGTAAAAAAATATTCAAACTTCATTGTTATCAAATAGAGTTTATTTTTGCTTGTACCACTACTGTTGTCCACATGCTGTCTTTTAAAATGAACGATACTTGTCCATGTGACTGATGTAGTATATTGACCCTTCAAAAAGTCAAAAAGTCAAAAAGCTTTATTTAAAGTCGGTTAGAACATAACAGTATAAACACAAGCTCTAATGAGCTTTTATGCCGACATTACATATATATAAACAAGACATACACATTACATAAGACACAATAAAACATTCATAACACAAAGCATGCATAAGCACATAATCATAAGCTTGGGAAATCACACATATATAGCACTACACAAATTATTTTTTTTGCACTTCTCTTGCACATTTTCTGCAAACAGTGTCTGTGTGAGAATGCTCAGAAATCGTTACGTCCAAATATTGTTCCAATAAAACACAATAATCAGTCTTTACTGCTCCATGTCCAAATATTTTTTTTTCTATCGTCACTTTTTTTAAACCTTATCTCAACAGACATATTATTTGTGTTGTTGGAGTGAATTTTATAAACATAAACATTTTTCCAGGTGTAAGAGACTCTGCCCTTGACTTTCAGAATGTACTGTTATGTTTACATAATTTCCACATTTTATTGTACATGTTGTTATCAGCATCAAGCATTGACCTTATCATATTACACCTCATCATGGGCACATGGGGCTTATCTAAATTTGATCAGTAAATCTGTCAGTCTTCAGTATCTTAATGAGATTTTAATCTGGTATGCTAAAACAGAGTAAACAAGTCCCTTTCTCCCACATATAATTACTAAACATATGTTGTCTCTTATAGCATATTTTCTTTATACCCCCTTAACAATAACATTATAAAAAATAGAAAGAGAATTGTAGTAAGTCTATGATAAAAGCTTAATGAAAGCAATTTTAATAAAAAATATTTTCCATCACAACTGTCAGCAAGCTGTCAGGAGCCAAAAATAAGCAGATCCGACAGCGTGTTCGTGATGACGTTCCCGTAAAATTAAAGAAATAAAAACTGATGACAAAAGATCTACTGCTGGTACGAAACGATATGACAAATAAACAACAGCAACTATTGCATAAACGTTTAGTTATAAAGATGAGGGCACAACAATTTAAGACAAGAGTTGTAGGTGCCGGGAGGTCGAAAAAGACTGATTAATTCCCACAATTAGGTCAGGTTTGGAAGGGTAAAAAATCCACCCAAGAATGGCTTCTGATACAGGATTTAGGAACCAATCTCTTGCAGTGACCATGAGGGAGGCCAGAGAAATTCTTTTAATAGTTGCAAGTGATAAGAGTCCGAAAGTAGCCTGCTATATTTACACCTACAGTATCAGGAAGAACACTTTACAGGCTAAACGCCATCATCCAAACGACGACGTCAATGCGAATATTTTCTTCAGAAAGAAAGCTTCCACGTGTTGGAAAAACAAGTAAATGCCCATGAATGTAGATCATTTGTAAATTTTTATTTAGAAAAAGATGCATCACAAAAGAACGACGTTTTAGTTGATTCCAGGAATGCAAAGGGGATTATATGTGCTGATATTGATCCTGTTCAAAATGCAAGATCTGGAATGACAACACCAGAATAGATCACCAGTTTGACCAATCAAGAACTTATGCCTGCGCACATATGACACATTTGTTTCTTGAAACTGTAACATCGGAAGCAGTAATCAAATCTGACAACTTAACTCTTATGGATGTTACATGGACAGGACAACCTGTTACTTTTTTTTTAAATTTATCATTCTTCGAACCAGAAACGTTTAGATGTTTCAACGAACTTTTCTATTTGATTTCCATTCCTGCGCTTAATATATTTTTTAGAAATAAATTAACCGGAAAACTCAAGAATAAACTGGTTTTTGTTGTTGACAATGGACCATCAGGAGCACCTTTAAGTTTTGTGTGTGTGTGTGTGTGTGTGTGTTGGTGTTTAACGCCCTTTATCGACGCACCTGGGCCATGTAGGGCGGTCAGTGTTTAATGGTGGAGGAAACCGGAGTACCCGGAGGAAACCACCGACCCTTTAAGTTTTGTCGTAAGAATGTTTTAGAAAGGCTACTGAACTTCCTCCACCTTTCTAAAGCAGTGCAAGTATCATTTGAGAAATTGAATTTAAAAGACAATCCCACAGAAAGACCTCATGCAGCTGAAAATCGTTTTCTTCGAAGAAATGGACCTTTCAAGACTAATGAAATATGCTAAGCCTGGATCTTCTGGACATTATGAAAATATGGAATTAATGGCAGCTGAAGTTATCTCTTGCAATATGTCAGCTAGATTTGGAGATCATCAATTGTTCTGTTTCAAGTAAGTAACATTAGAGAATCTAATTAGGATATAAAACACTTTTAAGTTAAAACTGATTGAAAACACTTAAAAGAGGATAACTCTTCAATGGATTTTTGACCCTGAATCATTTTGTTAGATCTTAATGAGCTGAACAATTTTGCAATTATTACTATTCCTATAGCTCTTGTGGCTTTTAAGATATAGTCCAAAAACTGAGAACATGGTCAATTTTGACCGTAAAGGGGAAATAACTCCTATAAGGAGTCGTCCCACAACTTTGACTCCATTGAAAGTTTGGAAGAGCTTGCGATGCTGAAGAAAGAATGTTGCTTCGGATTTTCTCTATCTCTTATTCTTTTTGAGCTATAAGCTAATACAAAGCTACACCGAGCGCAGCATAATACGACCGCAACAAGTTGAACCCTGTACATTGGAGGCCCAATATGGATAATCTATTGCTTTGGTCACATGCAGCCCATGGTGGACTTACAAAGCTGTTTGACAATTGCATCCTATGGTGGACTCTAAAATGCATATTTGACACATATATATTAACAACAACATTTAATAGAATAAATCTAATTTCTATGTTAATAGACATTTTTGACAGGTTTAAACTACTTTTGGCTTTTTTTTTGAAAGGTTAGGACCACACACTCTAAATGCAATACAAAGCTTCCTTCAGTGGATATAATCATCATATTTAAACTTCATACTTTATTTAAACTTGGCTGGCCCACTACAGCTTAATTTCTTCTGTAAAACCATTTGCATTGACCAACTTTTAAAAATGGCTTTGTTTTACCCTTCGATCCCTAATATCTCAAAAATAGTAAGAGTTATTGCAAATCTGATTGAAAATGGAGGCTGGGATTTTCACAAGGATTCCAAAGAAAAAAAAAGATTTTGAAAATCGGACCACAAATAAAAAACCTGGATTCTTTTACCTGCGAGGAATGTGACAATTTTTCCAACACGGCGCACCGCTATGGTTTACGATCAGGTTTTCCGCATATAGCCTGACAACCCCGCATTCATTATGACAGGGCTGCCCTATTCAACCACCTGGGGCACACTTCCCAGTCGCTTTGTGGGAAAAGCGGCTTGACCCGATGTCAGGTATCAAAGCACTCTTTAGTAGACTTTTACCGACAAGCTTAGCGCTGCTGCGGGCCTATTGGCCACCCGGAACCCGCACGGGTGAGTCACTGAATCGAGTTTGATACAAGCTACATACATCAAAAATCATACACTACATGTTGTATTCAATAAAAGTCACTGAATAGAGTATGATACAAGTTACATACATCTAAATTCATACACTACATATTGTTATCAGTAAAAGTCACTGAATAGAGTATGATACAGGTTATTTGCATCAAAAATCATATACTACATGTTGTAACCTATACAAGTCAATTAATAGAGTATGAGTGAGAGTGAGTTGGTGTTTTACGCCTGTGCAACGCTATATAGGTTATTTACAGGCGATGAACATGAAAATGATGATACAATGAACATGAAATGATGATGATATATGAAATATGGGATGGGGTGGGAAACACAGGAACGGTAAATTTTGAATAACCACAGGAAAAGGGGAGAAGTGGTTAGGGGCGGAAAATTTAGCCTATGTGGTGCACTACTTGGCGGTCCACAAAGGTGTCTTTTACGTGCATGAAGCGTGGCATTCTCCACACACGTTGGCCCACTATGGTCGGCGGTCAGGGTTTCCGTATTATAGACCTGACAACCCCCGCGGACGAGGGCTACCCTATTCAGCCACCTAGGGTACACACTTGGTCGCTCTGTGGGCTGAGCACTGACCCGACGCCAGAATCCCAAGACCCTTAGTCGCCTCTTACGACAAGCTAGGCTCTGCTGCAGGCCTATTCGCCACCCGGGCCCCGCACGGGACAATATAGTGTATGATACAGGTTACATTCATCAAAAATCATGCACTACATTTTGTTATCAGTAACAGTCACTGAATAGAGTATGATACAGGTTATTTACATCAACTAGAGGCTCTCAGGAGCCTGAATCGCTCACCTTGTATTCGATAATACGTAATGTCATGAAAATTGTTGTAATGTCATGAATATTTCATTAATGAATCCTTCCCTGGTACAGCTATTTAAAACGATAATTTATTCGATATACAAGATTGTCCTTGGTTTAACTAAAGTAACATGATTCAAAGCAAAATTGTTTTACGCAGAAACAAACACAATCACACAAAACAAATCAAGTTACAGCTAATGTATCTACAGATCTTTATCGAACCATTTTAAAAACGTGAATAACCTCGTCTCAGTGTGGCATATTGAATTATAAGCATTGATGTTACCACTTATTTCAGTAACTCTAAAAAAACAAGCATTGATATTATCGCTATTTCAGTAACTCTAAAAAAAAGAACTTCGATATCCATACCAACAAGCCATTAATATATATGTAGGCCACACTGATTAATTTATATACTAGCAACAAAAAAAAGAAACGATACATAAATAAAAATGCCATTTTATACAAACTAGTTTTCGTCTTCCGAAAATTTGCACATACGCTCAAGCACATCAGCAGAAAAATCTTGTAAACAGAATTAAAGCCCTTCAAATGTTCTAGAGCTTTCGCATACTAATGTCGTTGAAAATGAAAGCTGAGAAATCAGTAAATATTGGCTAACACCCTGTTTTTTTTAAATCCGATATTAACCCTTATAAATTGTCAGGAGGTCGAGACAACAAAATTGTTGCTGCATTGACATGACAGACCTTTAAGATTTTAAACTGAGAAAAAAAATCCATCTAACAAACTGGCAATGGCGGAAATGTGTTACTCTTCTATTTGTTGTCCTTTTGGGGGCAAATTTATGTTTTTTCGTGACGTTCAAATCTATTGTGGATTTAGTATTACAAAAATGTAAGGAAAGCATTGTTTATGATTTAGGCTTTCGAATTTTTTTCTCTTTTTTAAAGTTTCGAAAACTTTTGGGTGGAAAAACAAAAATTAAATAGTTTTTACGGCAAATAGATTTTTTTTAATACCTTTTTTCTGTCATTGTTCCTAAATTACTTATATGTCCAAATTTTCACCGTTTTCCAAATAATTCTGTAAAACAGGCATTTTTTCGAATTTTTTAATTGAAATTTGAAAAATACTTTATAACGTCATGTGCCAATGGCTTTCATTATTTTTCTTGCAAAGAATATACTTTATGTAATTTTCCTTCGTCAAATACGTTTTGAATATAACAAAGTTACTGGGTATCGTTCTTTTTTTTTTGGCTTAGTATATACATACTATTTTTCAAGTTGATCACATTATTTTATTTTTGTATTAAAGTAACATATATCAACCCATAAAAATGTATGTCACAGTTTCCATTTGTTAAGGATGGTGAAACATCCGAGATATATATGATGTTACACATGATTGAAAATGGACTTTTGGTTCTTAGGATTAGTCTGATATTAAAAATCCAAAATAATTCATAAATCACCGCTTGTTGTGTGTGCTGTGTCGCGTACACTCATTCCACATCTCATTATTTTCTATCATAATGAAAAAAACAAGACTCATTTACTAGTTTTGCTTGTATGATTATCTACTTTGAATGGTGAATTACCCTAAGTTTCATTACCTAATATTATAAAGCAAAATATGAATGTCACAGTAAACAAACTAACCGTGCTTGGATTCCCTAATGGGATAAATATTAGGGAAACACTTTTTATAATGCAATGATTAAATAACAACGCTTACTATACTGATAGGACTGAAATATAGTATCCATTATTGGTTTTGTCAACGTCGTTCATTAATTTTCATTTCCACAGTTCTTTCGTGAGTGTAATTTATGTTCTGTACCTTTCGAAAGTCTGATGACCTTTGATGTTCTATAGAATGCATTATATATTTTTTTTGTTGCTTTGTTTTAAAACACACTGATTTAAGGTAAAATGTTAACTTTGACTGCTTTAATTATATTTAAAAAAAAACCTGTCCAGAGTATAAATTATGTCCCAAATTAACGAAAAAATAATCACACCTTGTAAGCAATCAAATCATTGACATATATTGTGCAATATCCAAAAGGCAATAAACTATTTGTCTTAATTGTGTATCACGGAGTAGGATGTATATATAGGTCTTCATTGTTTGGAGATAAGGAAATCAAATAATAACTTTTTTTTCATCTATATGCAGATTTCATGCCATTATTTACTTTTTTATGTTATACACACGTTTCGTTAATATTATACACACGTTTCGTTAATTGCAGGATGCACTAATTCTGCTGTTCATTTGTTTCACAAATAAGGAACGATTAGCTAGATATATTGGGGATAATATGAATATCGCTTTTATTTTTGAGAAGATTGAAAGTAGTACATACTACAGAGCAATGTTGGCAACGAATAGTGATCATGAATAAATCATGTTCTATGCGTTTCGTCTATTCAAGACTCATCAGAAGCGATCTACCCAAAATATTGAAAAGCCAAACTCTATATGAACATGAGGAGCACACCAATAAAGCCAAAAATGCCAAACTGGAATAACAAATTAAGACCAAGATCAACCTATGTCTGGGGTAGGAAGACACTTAGGGTTTTTTACAATTTTGAAATACATACGGATAGTTCCCATGCTTTGAAGTAGTCGTCAACACAAAAGTGTTGATGCCAGAGCGGGCTGAATTACGTTCTCATATTTGTTGGAGCCATTGGTGGCTTACGGTTGTGTGATGAATCCAAATTATGAGAGCCGATTTAATGTTTTATTATATACAGATTAGACAATTTTATGGTTGTATTTGCATTCCTTCTTTTCATTGTTATGACAACTATTTACATAATATGACAATTTTTTGTACTAATGGGTACTGAGTACCAGACACGTCAATTACTGTTCCATGTACCTAGTGTTTAATGTTATACCAGATGCAAATACTACATACTTATCGATAACCATTTTGTACAGCTAAATAAGAGTACGCTCAGTCGGAACCTGCTATAAGCCACATTTTTTGTTTTACTCATGTCTGTCCATATGTCCGTCCTTACAAATTTCCGTCAAGCTTTTCTCAGAAGCTGTACATGAGAATGATTTGAAACTTGATAGGGTGGTTCAGTATGACAAACTGGACGTCCTAAGTGACTTTTAGACCTGTCGGACATCTACTTCCTGTTTGGGACTTAGTATTAGGCCAATGAGAATGAATTGAAACTTGGTAGGATGGTTCAATACGACAAATTTAACGTCCTTAGCAATTTTCAGACCTGTCAGACATCTACTTCCTGTTTCGGACTTAGGCTTATGTGAAATTATGTGAACATGACTATGAAAATTTCTGACAAGCTTTTCTCAACCATTCATGAGAAATTTATTGATCATTTACAAACTGTAAAAAGTTCTAAATGTTTTAAAATACCTTTACATTTGAAGCTTATAATTTACATTACAGACTAGTTTAGATTGAACATTACACTTCAAACTCAAAAAATATCCCCAACATTTTTCATTTACATTACATTAACATAAGATGAATCATTCAGTAATTTGAAATTCAACTCCCACACAAAATAAGATCTGGACAAAACTATACATTTGTTTATGTACATGCAAAATTTATAAGATTTTACTTGTCAATTTATCAATTGCATTAAAATCATACAGCTACTATTTGACATTTACCATTAATTTTCATTTAATTTTAGACATCAGAGTATTCATTGTCCCAAAATAGTGGCTCTAATGGCTTGAAAAGGAAAGCTTTGGACAATTTTTTGATGGTTTGTAATTCAAGTCCAATCAAGAAAACATTAACATCTACTTGGGAAAACAGTTCAAAAACACTGTCGACAAGCGGATTATCGTAACTGTAATTACGACGATCCCAATATGGCGATGGGAAACCCCCGTAAAATAAACATTTCCTTTTTATTCATTCATTACACAACGACACACAACCAATTTTAGCCACTGCAAAGGTCTTTTGGCTAGCGATATACTGTAAATATGATTTGAACCAATATTCATCCGTTTGGGAGAAATGCACAACAGAAAAATGTGGCAAGATCATCGTGAGTGAGTGAGTGAGTTGGTGTTTTACGCCCGTGCAACGCTATATAGGTTATTTACAGGCGATGAACATGAAAAGGATGATAAAATGAACATGGAATGATGATGATAAATGAAATATGGAGATGGGGTGGGAAACAAAGGACCGGTAAATTTTGAAGAACCACAGGAAAAAGGGGAGAGGTGGGTAGGGGCGGAAAATTTAGCCTATGTGGTGCACTACTGGGCGGTCCACAAAGGGGTCTTTTACGTGCATGAAGCGTGGCACTCTCCACACACGTTGGCCCACTATGGTCGGCGGTCAGGGTTTCCGTATTATAGACCTGACAACCCCCGCGGACGAGGGCTACCCTATTCAGCCACCTAGGGTACACACTTGGTCGCTCTGTGGGCTGAGCACTGACCCGACGTCAGAATCCCAAGACCCTTAGTCGCCTCTTACGACAAGCTAGGCTCTGCTGCGGGCCTATTCGCCACCCGGGCCCCGCACGGGACGCAAGATCATCGTAACTCGAATATTTTTCAAAGAAAGATTATCGTAACTCGGGTTACTGATTATGGTAACTCGGCTATATCGTTCGTTAAAAGAAAACAATTTTACAAAGTTAGGCATTGATTATTTGATTAGCATGTCAGAGATAGAAATCAGGCATCAAAATCACGGCCGAAAGTCTTATTCTCATTTTGTTTATTAAAAGTATTATATAATCTGTCAGTTAAGATAATTCGATTTATACGAACTCAGCCGAAGTTGCGACGAGTGGAATAATTTTAACTGTCACCTTTCCGTGACCAGTTTACACAAGGCAAAAGCGTGTTCTTTTCGTTGTTCTGTAGTTCCGTCCCGCATTTGTTTACCCATAATTCATCTACTTTTAGTCATAGGTTGTTCTTATTTAGTGACAAGCGTTATATGGACATGATGCATAGTGGGATATGTTTTAGGTTTCATCTATGCATCAACTACATTTTTATACCCCCGCTTCGAAGAAGAGGGGGGTATACTGTTTTACCCTTGTCCGTTCGTTCGTCCGTTCGTCCGTAACAAAACTTCCGTCGCAGTTTCCTAAGCAACTACATAAGACAGAGTTCTGATATTTTGTATACAGCTTTATCATATAGTACCATATGGTGTATACCGATTTTATGCTCCTAGGTAGTCTACTTCCTGTTTACCGAATACTTAGGTTTTTACACATAATGGACATAAATGCAAAATTTCCGTCACAGTTTCCCAAGCAACGACATGAGTGAGTGAGTGAGTGAGTTGGTGTTTTACGCCCGTGCAACGCTATATAGGTTATTTACAGGCGATGAACATGAAAAGGATGATAAAATGAACATGAAATGATGATGATAAATGAAATATGGGGATGGGGTGGGAAACAAAGCAACGACATGAGATAGAGGTCTGATATTTTGTATACAGCTTTATCCTATAGTACCATATGGTGTATACCGATTTTATGCTCCTAGATAGTGTACTTCCTGTTTACCGAATACTTAAGTTTTTACACATAATGGACATAAATGCAAAATTTCTGTCACAGTTTCCCAAGCAACTACATGAGATAGGGGTCTGATATTTTGTATACAGCTTTATGGTATAGTACCATATGGTGTATACCGATTTTATGCTCCTAGATAGTGTACTTCCTGTTTACCGAATACTTGGGTTTTTACACATTATGGACATAAAGGCAAAATTTCCGTCACAGTTTCCCAAGCAACAACATGAGATAGAGGTCCCATATTTTGTATACAGCTTTATCCTATAGTACCATATGGTGTATACCGATTTTATGCTCCTAGATAGTGTACTTCCTGTTTACCGAATACTTAGGTTTTTACACATAATGGACATAAATGCAAAATTTCCGTCACAGTTTCCCAAGCAACTACATGAGATAGGGGTCTGATATTTTGTATACAGCTTTATCCTATAGTCCCATATGGTGTAAAGTGTTTTTATGTTCCTAGGTCAACTAATTCCTGTTTACCAAGTATTTCAACTTGTATGTGTGTCTTAGTTTGGGGAGCGGGGGTATCACAAGTGAGCATTAGCTCACAGATTTACTTGTTTACTTCCTGTTTACCGAAACCTTGAAAATTTTCCGCCACACTTTACTTCCGCTTTTCATTTGCTCTAACTAATATTCCTAGATTGCTGATATTTGGTAACAAGCTTGATATGGGCATGGTGTATTGTGGGATACGTTTTTTGATCCATCGGACATCTTCTTCCTGTTTACCGAAAACATTTTTTTTTAAATTCTGTTATACTTTTCATCTACATGTACTTATGTGCAATTACTGTACATGTATAACTCAGTAACTATAATTTTTTAATAATTTTAATTTCAATTATATAGTGTGATTTGTCAAATGAAAGTCAGAATTTGAACTTGTACTTTATTTATTAAGGTCTTTCCCTTTCCAAATGGAAGACCTTACGGTACTTCTTATTGACACTTTTACATTTGTTTTCCGCGCCCAATGTCAAAAAAAGTGTCGCGACATATAATTTTGATACTCAGTACCTTTAGTCGGTCATACTTGGAGATGCCCTGACTGAACCAGCGAAAACAATCTATTTTTGGTAACAGAGTTAAGGGTCTTGGGATTCTGACGTCGGGTCAGTGCTCAGCCCACAGAGCGACCAAGTGTGTACCCTAGGTGGCTGAATAGGGTGGCCCTCGTCCGCGGGGGTTGTCAGGTCTATAATACGGAAACCCTGACCGCCGACCATAGTGGGCCAACGTGTGTGGAGAGTGCCACGCTTCATGCACGTAAAAGACCCCTTTGTGGACCGCCAAGTAGTGCACCACATAGGCTAAATTTTCCGCCCCTACCCACCTCTCCCCTTTTCCTGTGGTTCTTCATTTGTTTCCCATCCCCATATTTCATTTATCATCATCATTTCATGTTCATTTTATCCTTTTCATGTTCATCGCCTGTAAATAACCTATATAGCGTTGCACGGGCGTAAAACAACTCACTCACTTACAGGTAACAGAGTTATCTGCCCCAACACTGTAAACCCTTGTCTGCAGATAAACTCATAGACCATATAAGATATAGGAAAACTGGAGCATACAAAATGATCAGGATTTTAATATTTTTATGCCCCCGCGACGACATGTCGGGGGGCATTAAGTTTTACTCATGTCCGTCCGTCCGTCCGTACGTACGTACGTACGTCCGTACGAATTTCCGTCAAGCTTTTCTCAGGAACCATACATGAGAATGATTTGAAACTTAGTAGGATGGTTGAGTATGACAAACTATATGTCCTTAGCGATTTTGAGAACTGTCGGACATTTACTTCCTGTTTGGGACTTAGGCCAATTTTAAAATATGTGAACATGACTATGAAAATTTCCGTCAAGCTTTTCTCAGGAACTGTACATGAGAATGATTTGAAACTTGGTAGGATGGTTGAGTATGACAAACTATATGTCCTAAGTGATTTTGAGACCTGTCAGACATCTACTTCCTGTTTGGGACTTAGGCCAATTTTAAAGTATTTGAACATTATATGAAAATTTCCGTCAAGCTTTTCTCAGGAACCATACATGAGAATGATTTGAAACTTAGTAGGATGGTTGAGTATGACAAACTATACGTCCTAAGCAATTTTGAGACCTGTCGGATATCTACTTCCTGTTTGGGACTTAGGCCAATTTTAAAATATGTGAACATGACTATGAAAATTTCCGTCAAGCTTTTCTCAGGAATTGTACATGAGAATGATTTGAAACTTGGTAGGATGGTTGAGTATGACAAAGTATACGTCCTTAGTGATTTTGAGATCTGTCTGACATCAACTTCCTGTTTGGGACTTAGGCCAATTTTAAAGTATTTGAACATTATATGAAAATTTCCGTCAAGCTTTTCTTAGGAACCATACATGAGAATGATTTGAAACTTAGTAGAATGGTTGAGTATGACAAACTAGACGTCCTAAGCAATTTTGAGACC
This sequence comes from Arcuatula senhousia, assembly GCA_963971305.1. Taxonomy (NCBI): domain Eukaryota; kingdom Metazoa; phylum Mollusca; class Bivalvia; order Mytilida; family Mytilidae; genus Arcuatula; species Arcuatula senhousia. The sequence continues at coordinate 13,465,849 of OZ020310.1, forward strand.
TGTCGGATATCTACTTCCTGTTTGGGACTTAGGCCAATTTTAAAATATGTGAACATGACTATGAAAATTTCCGTCAAGCTTTTCTCAGGAACTGTACATGAGAATGATTTGAAACTTGGTAGGATGGTTGAGTATGACAAAGTATATGTCCTAAGTGATTTTGAGACCTGTTGGACATCAACTTCATGTTTGGGGCCAGCGGGGGCATCCGTGTCCCATGGACACATTCTTTCTTTATTTTAATAAACCTTACTAATTTATGGTTAGAATGAACTTAATTATTTCAACATGTTTATTTAAGCATTTTGGGAGCTAAATCATTAATCAGTTTACTGCTTGTAAAGTAAATGAAGTCTGTCCAATTGGAGTACAATATGCAGGCTCTGAATATACAGGGGCATGGTTGTGGATAGTGCCTTGAGTAGTGTTTTGATTTTGAGATCTGTAATGCGATGGGAATTCTATTGTTTATACTGTGTTGAAGTTATTCATTGTTGGTGGAAGTAATGAAAAATAATATTTTGCAAGTAAACTTTAAAGCATATGACTGCTAAAAAGATATTCTCGGTGAAAGTAAAATGCAGTTTGATTGATCAATGAAAAACCCACAAAAAATCAAATACTCAGGTTTGAAAGGTATATTTTGATTGGTTGACAATGACCAATAACAGAAGTTGTTACAAATTGTTTAGATAGACACATTTCTTATCGTCTGCTTATGATGCCTTAAGAAATAATTGTTTTCATAAAAGTTTATTTTAGCAATAATCATTGATAACCGTATGTGGTTTTGTTTGGACAACAATGGAGTTGGTTGGATTTTGTACTCAAAAGCCATCGCAGATGATAGCCAATTGTTTGTACAAACCAATTTCATGAACCATTTTTCCCGACTCTCTCTTGACACCATTTGCGAGGATGGTCTCAAGGAACGACGCTAGTCCTTCGGAAGAGACGAAAAAAGGTTGTCCCCTGTATATGGAGAGCAATACCCCATGCACTTAACAGATCCCTTTGTAGAGTTCGAAAAGAGTAGGCTCAATGGGGGCCGCTGCAAAGGCCACACTCGCAAACTGCTAGCTGGAGAGGGATTTACATAAGCATTAAGCTTGTTTTCCCAATCCAGGATAAATAAATACGTTTAAACTAATTGTTTGTACAAGAATAAGCACATTTTCCAGGAATCACCTCTCAGCATTTGAAATTAAAATTAACCTTTGAAGCGTCAAAACAAAAGGTATAGAACAAAAAGGACTTCAATCAAATTGGAATAAGAAAGTCAGATTTAGCGGTGTACATTTCTACCATGTTAAATACTAGGAGCCATTGTAAAGTGACATGATACAGTCGCTTCCAAGATGTGTATTTGTAATATGAAAAAAAAGCGGGAGAACAAATAAGGTGCAATCTCTGCCAAGTATGGTTCCACACACGTTGTGTTGGAGACGATTGCAATAGTGAGACCGGATTTTGGGTATTCTTTACCTTCAAACTATAGACCCATCTCCTTAATAAGCGGTGTCGGCAGAGTCATGGAGATAATTATTTTCAAACATGTTTATAACCATCTCCATGCAAACAAGCTATTTTACGAATATCAATCCAGATTTACGCCGAAATTTTCAGCCGTTCATCAAGTAGAACTGAATTGCTTGACTCGCTTTTAAAAAATCAATGTCTACTGGTGATGGACTGGGCTATGATGTTTCTTCCATTATCATTCAGAGAGGTTCGACCAAAAGGGGATAAACTGGCATGTGATTGTATGCATTTACAGGACTAGAGACAACCAATTTAAGGTAAGAAAACACAGCAAAATAGTCATCTTGCAAATATGAAAAGTATGTAATATGTACATCAAAAAGAAATGAAAATAATAGATTACTCATGTCTAATGTACATCACATAAATTGTTTTTACCATGAAAAAATAAAATATGAAAAATCATTTCATACCCAGTCATAAAAAATGTTGATCTCAGTTCCTTATATATAACAAAACATACATACTTTATCCGTATTTCCACATAGTTTTACATTCATGCCCTAACATTTTACTCCCGTGCGGGGCCCGGGTGGCGAATAGGCCCGCAGCAGAGCCTAGCTTGTCGTAAGAGGCGACTAAGGGTCTTGGGATTCTGACGTCGGGTCAGTGCTCAGCCCACAGAGCGACCAAGTGTGTACCCTAGGTGGCTGAATAGGGTGGCCCTCGTCCGCGGGGGTTGTCAGGTCTATAATACGGAAACCCTGACCGCCGACCATAGTGGGCCAACGTGTGTGGAGAGTGCCACGCTTCATGCACGTAGAAGACCCCTTTGTGGACCGCCAAGTAGTGCACCACATAGGCTAAATTTTCCGCCCCTACCCACCTCTCCCCTTTTCCTGTGGTTCTTCAAAATTTCCCGTTCCTTTGTTTCCCACCCCATCCCCATATTTCATTTATCATCATCATTTCATGTTCATTTTATCACCCTCTTCATGTTCATCGCCTGTAAATAACCTATATAGCGTTGCACGGGCGTAAAACAGCAACTCACTCACCCCCTAACATGTATTTTGATACAGATATATAATATGAAATCATAGAGTTTTGTATTGTCATCCTTTCCGGATTTGACCAACACTTAATCGATCTTTGGCAACGTGACGTGTGTGCTATAGCAAGCAGGAACTGCTTACTCTTCCGGAGCACCTGAGTTCACTCTCGTTTCGACTGGAGTTCGCGTTGCTGAATGCGGTTTTGTTGTTATGTATGTGTGTGTTTTATGTTGTTTTGTGGTTTGTTTTGTTGTGATGATTTTTTGTCTGCCGGTTTTGTCTTTGTCTTTACGGTTTTATGATATGTTTTGTCTTTGTCTTTACGGTTTTATGATACTGATTACCCCTTTGGTACACCTTTGCTTCTTCTATACCGAAATAGACAAAATATTTTTTTACGATCATTCTTGGAATGGAACAGTTAGAATATATTTAAAAGTTCTAATCAACCACATGTGCCACTATATGAAAAAGTAATCATTTATCTATGTCAGCACAGAACATACACGCATTGCTTAGCAGGGACAAAGCAGAACTCAGTATTGTTAGAGCAAGCATTGACAACAATTAAGAAACAGATGCCATTCATTGACACAGCATTTTAGCGAAGTGATAATGCTGGATGTTATCACTGTGGTGCTCTCTAGTTCACTATTCCATCTATTAGTGAGGCAACAGGTTAGCATAAAAATGAATAAATCATATAATCATATATCATAGATTTAAATATATATCAAAGATTAAAATCTAATAATAAAGGAGTGGGGGCGATAAGGCCCTTATTTAGCCTAAAAATATGAAGGTTATGCAAAAGTGTCAATTTCTGGCCAGAATATAGTGTTAACTCTGCCTAAAAGGATAACATGTCCAAACATTTAAAAATTTAATATTGAAGCGTCATAATGACGTCATAATTCTATTGATTTTAGCAAAAATTGAGAAAATTTGGTCGTTTTTAATGTATATTTTGGACCAGAAAACATCATCCACAAACGAGAAACAAGTTTATACTTTTAGAGAAGGTTTATATAAGCCATATTAACAAACTGTAAAAATATTTTGTTGTTTCTTGTGTGCTGAGATACTTTTCTAGTCCAAAATGGATCGTCAAAAAACTGAAAATCGATGTAAATTGGCTATTTTCTGAATAAGGTCAGTTTCATTTCGTATTTCCCGCAAAAACAATCATTTATAACTTCAAAAATGTATTCAGTTTCTCATTTTTGGACATCTAATAAATGTTTTATCAGCATCTGACAACAGTATTCAAAGGTTGAGATTTCGTTAAAATTTTAGGCCAAAAACAGGCCTTATCGCCCCTACTCCTTTCCATTCAACTCTTACCCGACTTTTGTTCAAGGATTCCACTCCATCTACCCACCATAAAACATGGCAACCATTTGTCATCCTATACATATTTGTTTCGACTGGAGTTCGCGTTGTTGATTGATATTCAGATATTTTGTGTTTCCATGTTTTACATGTCTGTTTTTGTCCCGTTCTTGTTGCTGTTTACTGTCCATATTGGGCCTAGAACGTATAGGGTTCAACGTTTAGCCATTCGACGCAGGGGCAGACATCGATTGGTCTTGTCTTAGCATAGTTCAGTTTAGATATGTCGGATAATGTTATGTTAGTTACGGCTTTACTCCCAGGCAGTGCGATTTCGGCAATTTCCGGGAAATGAACATGAGAGGGATGATACAATGAACATGAAATGATGATGAAGTGGATGAAATAGGGACACAAGGCCAATCGGGAAGGAGAGTTTTGACTGCCACAAGAAAAGAGCTTTGATGTCGGACAATTTAGCCTTATCAGGGGATCATACGGATCCTCCTACTCTTACTAAGACCTGCAGCAGGGATCTTTTACGTGCGAGGGACGTGGCATTTCCCCAACACGTTGCACCACTATGGTTTGCGATCAGTTTTTCCGCATTTTAGTCTGACGGCCCCGCAGCTCTCGATGTCAGAATTACAAATTTACAAATACCAATACGCAGGTATAAACGGTCAATTTGGATATGCTATATATCGATATTTCAAGGAGTAACCTCTCATCAGTAGCATTTAAATCAAAACATTGGAAGGTAAAATTCCAAAACTGTTGAAAACGAAAAGTACCCAAAACCAATACGTTCGAACAAGGAAGCCAAATCCATCTCCAAGGATATCGGCCATGTGCATTACATGGAAAGAAACCTGGTGTTTTAAACAATTTTGAATTTAAAAATCGGAAATTTCAGCAGATAAATATATTAAAAATTTTATGGTAAATCGTGTCAGACAAGTCTGACGACCAGGCTTGTGATTACACTCGGGGACCTCTAGTCCAACAGCAGTGGTTATCGCCCAGTGGTTTCAAAATTACAAGAGCTGCCCCATTCAAACAACCGGGACACACACCCCAGTCGCTTTGTGCGCGAAGCGGCCTGACCCGACGTCAAGTGTCTGGGCGCTCTTTAGTGGACTTTTACCACAAGCTTAACGCTGCTGTGGGCCTATTCGCCCCCCCCCCCGGAACCCGCACGGGGCTGTCGGATAATAACAAAGAAACTTTACTTATATTGTGTTTACCAACATCCAAGTGTTGAACTTAATTCCCATACTTAGAAAAAGTTGATCTACAGTTTTGCTCAGGACAAGAAAACAAACCGTTCGTATCATTCTCTAAATCATTTTCAGGTGCATTGGTGTCTCTACTACTTTCTCAAGGCGCAGGGATGTCAGTTGTACTTTCAAAAGGTCCTGAAAGGTCTTCATTGGTGTTATCATTTAAAGGAAGATCTGACATTTCAGCTAATGGCTTAAAGGCATCTTCAATGGAATCCAGTGCTATGAGCAACCTTTCACAGTTCTCACATGAATGCTGATGACGGTGGTCACAAGAAACTGAAAACTTCCCAGATCCAGTGCTCAGGCATATTGACAGCAATGGTCTGCTACCTCAGTCTGGTTTGAAACATGCATCTATGAAATTAAACATCATGGGATAAAATAGCAGATGGCTTGGCAATTGTTACTTTATTTTTTCTTTCTATCATTTATTAGTTCTAACAGCGAAGTAGATAATAAATTGATTTCGAATGTGAGTCTACTATGACGGGTGAAAGATCAACTTCACGTTTTAATTTGGCCTACAATTTTTTACATCTTTAGAGCCATCCGTATATACTGTTGAAAAGTCAGGATATTTGGATTTAATTTCGCAGTATTCTTGTTGTATAAGCAGATGATTTGTTTCAGATTTTTTATGTTTACGGAGATATCTCGGTTACCTAGGTGCACATTGTTAGGCTTTAAAAGTTCTCAAAGGCCTGACAGGTTTAAATCTTCAGATTAGTCAGGTGAGGTTCGATACGAATACCAAAAGGAGGAGATTTGTTTTCATGTTTTCATACATATTCCTAAGAGGTGGTTTAAAAACACAGTCGTGGGCAGGGTTGTTTGGAAAGGCTTTCAATTTGGTAACATATTGCAAACCGATTACAATTCTGTTAGGCTCATTTGCTCATTAGCTCACACAGAAAGTAAAAAATTGAACATGATAATTTTTTTCCAGAAGAATATTCTCAACTCCTGAACCACCCCAATGTTCTGTCACTTACATAAGCCATTTTATTAAGATCCCGAAGTACCTAAATCTACATGTATAAGGTATGAAAATAATTACCTTGTTGGCTGTGTATCTAATCAAACGGTTTATTGAAAAGTTAAGCCAAATATCAGTTGCACTGTTTTGTCTGCAAAGCGGGGCTTGACAAATATGTTTATTTTAAATATTGATGATGCTTAATATTTCCAACTCTGTTTCAGTATTATTCTCAAATCATTCTTGTTTATAAAATGAACCCATTGTAACAAATAATACTAAAGCCCTATTTTACCATGTATTATTGTTCATTTCAGAATTTGTAGTGAAGATAATTACAAGCATAGGGCAAAGGCCGTTGAACACCCCCAGAATTATGATTCCCTGACTGGACAACATGCACCATTCCAAAACAAATGTTCCGTGAGCGAGTTGGTATTTTACGTCCGTGCAACACTTTGTGGTTATTTACAGGCGATGAATTTGAAAAGGAAACATTGACATAATGTGTTTATACGTTGACAGTTTCAATAACATTTAATATCTACTCTATATTATCTCTGTTGTTTTATATCTTGTGCGATCTGGTGGACACAGTATCTGACACAATAAATGCAGGATCCAAAAGACCTCGTTCTCTTCTGACATCAGACTTGGGGTTATATAAATACCCAGTGGCACTGCCTCCTGTACTAGCAGAGAATGTGAGGATTGCAATCGATTCACATGTTCAGACAATCAAACACAAAATAAAGATGAAAACAACCAGGAAGAGATTGAGAAGACAGTGAGGTACAATTAATAATTTTTTTTGGTTTCCGCGACGGTGGCATCCTTCCATCATACTTTTGTGAGCCAGACCTGTTAGTAGTAATTTCAAGCCAGAAAATTACTAATTTTGCCCGTGGAATACTAGTTTTTCATAGTTGACCTTTACTTGTGAATTAATGTTATAGATAAGGTACTCAAACCATACATTAATACACATTAATTGGAATAAATTACCCTTTCATTGCGAACATTAATACTTGCCCATGTTAAATGACACATGTTTGCCTTCTCATGGGGTTTTTGATTACATGATTCCCAGGCCATTTTAAAGGTGATTACTTGATTACAAGAGCAAATATTTAATGAGTATTTGATTACCAAGATTTGAATTTTTGATTACTTGATTCCCATTGGGAAACAGTTTATGATTTCATTTCTAAAACATATATGATAATTTGATAACTTTGGCAAAAAAAATGCTGATTACTTGATTCCTGGTACCCCCCTTGTGGAGCCCCGCATGTGCTTTACACCTAAGGGCTATCCCAATAAAACTAATTTAGAGGGGTACACGTAGGAACACCTCATTTCAAAGGGGCACTACCAACAATTTTTTGCATTAGTGTGGTATGATTATTATTCGTCATTCCACCATCAGATGCGGTGACTGTAGACTTATCGGGTGGATGAAGGCTCTTAAACTTCTTAAATAACCTCTCTCTTTCTGTTGGTGTTTACCCGTGCAGGTTCCGGGTGGCGAATAGGCCCGCAGCAGCGCTAAGCTTGTCGGTAAAAGTCCACTAAAGAGCGCTCAGAAACCTGACATCGGGTCAGGCCGCTTTGCCCACAGAGCGACTGGGATGTGTGCCCCAGGTGTTTGAATGGGACAGCCCTGACATCGAAAGATGCGGGGTCGTCAGGCGATAATGCGGAAAACCTGACCGCAAATCATAGTGGTGCATCGTGCTGGGATAAATGTCACGTTCCTCGCACGTTAAAGAACCCTGCTGCAGGTCTCGGTAAGAGTAGGACCCGTAGGATCCCCATGCAGGAGGCAAAATTTCCCGTCCCTACCCATCACTCCTTTTTCCAGACGCAGTCAAAACTCTCCTTCCCGATTGGCCTTGTGTCCCCATTTCATCCACTTCATCATTTCATGCTCATTGTATCACCATTTTCATGTTAATCTCCCGGATATACCCGAAATCGTGCTGCTTGGGAGTAAAGCAATAACTAACCAACTAACTAACTGTTGGTGTTTTGTTGAGCCACGCTGTCTTGCTCACCTCAAACTACTTGTGTGTAGCGGCCAATCTATACTGTCCCATACTCACCAGCGATCTCAATGGGTCCTTAAACTACACATCCACAATGTCTTTCAAAATACACACTAAATCAAACAGTGGTCTAGACTTCCAGTCGATGGATCTCTTCAAAACATGGTTGAGTGACTCGCTGTTGTTGTTTGTCCAACTCTTGTCAAAATGTCCAGGTGGTGTAGGGCCGCTCTATACATCCTTCAATGTATGTACAAGCTTGGACGTACAATATCGATGAAACTTGGTAGAAATATCCTTAGCTCTGGATTCTAGCTGTTCCCACTGTACATCAAAACAAATGTCATCTTCTGCATGGATAATTCCCTTCTCTCCAAAAACATCATTCAGGAAAGCATTCCTGGCACCTAAATCCGCACAGTCATCAACTAACTTCTGCTTTACATTCTGTCGTATATGTCTCATGCAAAGCAAGTGATCCGCCTCGGGGAAACGCAGTTAGCATGGCATTCACTAGAGCTGCTTCTTCGTCGGTCCCGAAAATCAATCTCTCCGTGTCCGTGTTGATGAGCTTAAACCTGAGATGGTTGAAGAAGTTGCTGAAGCTCTCGAAGTCACTATTGTCATGTATGAAAATGAAATGTGATAGATGCCCATTATATTCATAAAGCAAAAAACCATTAAAACCTCACATACTTAGTATAAGCATTGATTTATATTGGTCGTTTTTAATCTGTTTAAAAGGATGTAACTCATTTTTCCTGGTAATTTTTAAGAATTGAAAAATGTTTAAAAATCGCAATTTTTTGTCATTTATTTACATAAAATGTGAGGTACCCAAATTTTTCTTCCTTTTTAAGACAACAAAGTAAAACAACAAAAAGTTTAAATTAAAGGAAATGAGGTGCAAGGCTATATGATCAGATATGAATGTACAGAATATAATCGTATTTTTGTGAGTCAAGTATCTGATAAGAAATAACATATGAATGTACAACAAAGACATCGTAGAGGATGAAGATTTATTTGACGTTTTCGTTTCGAAAAATATATGTGTGAGATATAACTCACTTGAAATGGTCATAGAATAAATATTAACTTTTGAATCGATGTTAGACCGAAAAATGGAGATTGTAAATTGGAACTTAGCAGGAATGATTGTTATGAATTGAAATGATTCGATAAAAACATGGCTGCGGTTACAAAAAATAGAACAAAGGGTAAAACCACTTTTCCGATAATAATTTTCCAAATATGGTCATAGAAACACGCCTACGGCTTTTCGCATATTTTATATTCTGTGAGATATAACTCACTTGAAATGGTCATAGAATAAATATTAACTTTTGAATCGATGTTAGACCGAAAAATGGAGATTGTAAATTGGAACTTAGCAGGAATGATATATGACATGTTGGCAACAAACGATCCTAATTGAAATGATTCGATAAAAACATGGCTGCGGTTACAAAAAATAGAACAAAGGGTAAAACCACTTTTCCGATAATAATTTTCCAAATATGGTCATAGAAACACGCCTACGGCTTTTCGCATATTTTATATTCTGTGAGATATAACTCACTTGAAATGGTCATAGAATAAATATTAACTTTTGAATCGATGTTAGACCGAAAAATGGAGATTGTAAATTGGAACTTAGCAGGAATGATATATGACATGTTGGCAACAAACGATCCTAATTGAAATGATTCGATAAAAACATGGCTGCGGTTACAAAAAATAGAACAAAGGGTAAAACCACTTTTCCGATAATAATTTTCCAAATATGGTCATAGAAACACGCCTACGGCTTTTCGCATATTTTATATTCTGTGAGATATAACTCACTTGAAATGAAACAAAGGGTTCTTTTAGAATAAATATTAACTTTTGAATCGATGTTAGACCGAAAAATGGAGATTGTGATGGAATAGCACGGAAGAAAAATATTGCGTTAAAAATATCGTCCGTTAACAATTTCAAAAATCTTCTCTGAAACCACTAAACCAATTTAATTGAAACTTAGCAGGAATGATATATGACATGTTGGCAACAAACGATCCTAATTGAAATGATTCGATAAAAACATGGCTGCGGTTACAAAAAATAGAACAAAGGGTAAAACCACTTTTCCGATAATAATTTTCCAAATATGGTCATAGAAACACGCCTACGGCTTTTCGCATATTTTATATTCTGTGAGATATAACGTATATGTTCACTTGAAATGGAACAAAGGGTTCTTTTAGAATAAATATTAACTTTTGAATCGATGTTAGACCGAAAAATGGAGATTGTAAATTGGAACTTAGCAGGAATGATATATGACATGTTGGCAACAAACGATCCTAATTGAAATGATTCGATAAAAACATGGCTGCGGTTACAAAAAATAGAACAAAGGGTAAAACCACTTTTCCGATAATAATTTTCCAAATATGGTCATAGAAACACGCCTACGGCTTTTCGCATATTTTATATTCTGTGAGATATAACGTATATGTTCACTTGAAATGGAACAAAGGGTTCTTTTAGAATAAATATTAACTTTTGAATCGATGTTAGACCGAAAAATGGAGATTGTGATGGAATAGCACGGAAGAAAAATATTGCGTCGTCAGGGGCAACCAATACAGCTAATAAATATTCATCAGGATGGAAGAGTTATCTTTTCCTGGAAACAATTATCGGAACTACATTAACATACCCGCGTTTTTGTTGTTTTTTTCCCTGTACACATTGAAAGGTAGTACCTGTATATATGTAATCATGGAAAAGGAATTGGTTACAATAGAAGACATCAAAAGTGACAGGACTGTCTCTTTAAAAGCGTCCCGTGCGGGGCCCGGGTGGCGAATAGGCCCGCAGCAGAGCCTAGCTTGTCGTAAGAGGCGACTAAGGGTCTTGGGATTCTGACGTCGGGTCAGTGCTCAGCCCACAGAGCGACCAAGTGTGTACCCTAGGTGGCTGAATAGGGTAGCCCTCGTCCGCGGGGGTTGTCAGGTCTATTATACGGAAACCCTCACCGCCGACCATAGTGGGCCAACGTGTGTGGAGAATGCCACGCTTCATGCACGTAAAAGACCCCTTTGTGGACCGCCAAGTAGTGCACCACATAGGCTAAATTTTCCGCCCCTACCCACTTCTCCCCTTTTCTCCCCTTTTCCTGTGGTTCAAAATTAACCGTCCCTGTGTTTCCCACCCCATCCCATATTTCATTTATCATCATCATCATTTCATGTTCATTGTATCATCCTTTTCATGTTCATCGCCTGTAAATAACCTATATAGCGTTGCACGGGCGTTAAACACCAACTCACTCACTCACTCACTCTTTAAAAGCAACTGTTAAGTCCAAAACAAATGTAAGATTTTGAAGTAACAAAAAATCAAGTGGAAAAGTGATGAGCGGTCTTCTCACAGAAAACATTGCTAAGATTGATTTTGTATGTTGGACGGAGGCACGCAATATGTATGATGTCATACTAAAATAAGATGAAACATTCATATTAACGAACTGCAAAAGTTCAAACAGTTAAAGGAAATTACTCAAAATCGAAACATATCTATCAGAATGTCACAATATCCAAATGCTGTGAAATTTTACAGTGATGTTTCATACCATAAAAGAAAAAATAAAGAAGGAAGATACCCAACATTTACGACACGGATATTTCGGTATTAACTCTTGGTACTATCCAGAAGATGCAGGCGAGCACTATGTCAGTATCGCAGTTGAGCCTCTGTATCTTCACAACGCTTTGATTAGAGATGCAAGAAATAACATGGATCACACTACCCAGTCTGATACATAACAGGCAATTTGACTCAACCTTAATAGAAGAGATTCTGCTTGTGATTCTACCGCCGCAACACAACCATGGATTAATAATAATGCAATACATGGCGAATGACAGTAGAAATCGTGATCTTCAAATTGACAGTGATTTTTTGACAACGACCTCAAAAATATCGAGAGGAATGAGTTTCGTTGCCCTTCTCCAAGAAGTTCAAAATATTGTGTTGTTTTACTCCCCTAATTCCAGATCAGCATGACCAAAATGTTCTCCCTGAGCTGATTTAAGAAAACATAATTCAGCAGTGTGCTGACTCTAGCACCGAAATTTTATTCACGCTTTCAAAGGTTTCATTATTTTTTAAATCAGTTGTAAAGAAAATAGGGTTTCCTACTGCTAATATATACCCAGCGTTTATTCACAATCCGCCACAGGCTATCAGCGTAAGGAGATTATTAAATATATTTCGAAGAGGCAATGGGCTTATGATGGAATTGAAGGAAATCTTGAAACCGTGATAAATGCATGGTTATATATTAGGGAAACAAACCATAATTGGTTTGAAATCCTCGATGTTTCATGGCGATAAACTTTTGTTTTTGTCTGCTATTAAAATATGAATTTCCTTGGCTATCTGTTAAAAAAAACCTACAAGTTGGTACATGTACATTTCTATCAAAGTTCTTAAATATTCAGATTTCTTCTTAGATTTAATGTATCAATATTCGTGAGTGTTTGTATAGGAAGTCCCGGAATTTGTGACTGGACTTGATATATCAGAATCTGATAAGAAAAGGTCTTCCTCTTAAATGTTTTCAGTGTTTTCGTGGAAGTATGTGGGCCGTATTTACATTCAGCTATTCTTATCTTGAAGGTGGGTTTGGTCACTGCCCAATCTACTCTCTGGTGGTTTTCAAAGGTTGGTGGTACTCATTTGGTGACGGGTTTTGCAATTTCTTTCGGGCTCCTGGTAAATTCTGCATAGGCGTGCGGATTATGTTTTTCTTTCAGGTGGCATCCTGCGTTGTACTTTCTAGCAAACGTTGCTGGGCAGTGATTGCTCTCCAGGTGAAAGTTGAACTAGTTAGCCCTTCCTGTTCTCTGAAGAGTCCTTGCTGTTCTCTGAAGAGTCCTTGCTGTTCTCTGAAGAGCCCTTGCTGTTCTCTGAAGAGCAGTTGGAAGCTGGAGATGCTTGCGAAATGTTTAAGACATTTAAACGTATAAAATTTTGTATATTGATAGCTTCTTCATGTTGTTTTTATCATATCATTTGATTTTGGCTTTGATTTTTCCCCCGACTTTGATATTCCAAATTGCCCCTTAATATTTAACCAAGTAATTTTCGCAACCGATTTATATTCGCAAATATCATAAGGAACAGAAATTCGTAAAAAAAGGCCGTGATTTAACCCATTTTAATCAACTATTTCTGCTTCATGCACGTAAAACAAAAACATCTGTGGACCACCAAGTAGTGCATCACAAATTTTCAGCCCCTACTAACCTTCTTCCGATCCCTCAGCAGAGCCTAGCTTGTCGTAAGTTAAGATATTTTCTCAAGGCTGCACAGGGACAAAATGTGCATTTTTGGTAGTCTGGAAGATCATGTAGATAATCAAAGTGAGATTAAGTACGAGGAATACGATGGTTATGATTTTAAGGAGCACATTAACAGATAATGTAAATGCAAATGCTCTTTTTGGCAATGTCCTAGCGGGTCAAGTCAAAACTGATTTTGTTTTATGTATACTATAGATTTGACAAAATTTGAGTTTTTGGTTTTATAGCCATAAACCCTTGGGTAATTTGTTTAAATGATATATGATGACTTATATTTTTTTAATTTTTTTATGTCTGCTCATATCACTCGTGCTATTTACATGTACATCTTACACGAAAGTGTTTAGGAGGAGTATAGCAAACCTTACTTGGAATTAGCTAGCTACAATAATGTAGCTCCTTGATGGTTCCCCAGTTTGGTATTTTTGGTTATACATTGTACTGTTCTATGCTCTTCATATTCATACCGTGATTGGCATTTTCAATATTTTTGGTAGAGCGCCTCTGATGAGTCTTGAATAGACGAAACGCGCGTCAGGCGTAGCAAAATTTATTGTCTGGAACTTTGTTGTCATTTGTATTTTGACATCTTTGATTAGGCCGCCTAATCAAAGATGTCAAAGGAGCTACATTTTTGTAGCTAGGAATTAGCTTGCTATGTACAGATCTATGTTTTTATGTCCTTCAGTGTGCAAAATTCGTGATAGCCCGATAGCCCATGGCTACGGAAAAGCTCCTTTAACGTAACGCTACCCAAATTGCAACACTCTACATAAATTGTTCTAGAATAACAGGATTGTTAAGTAATACTAGTTTTTTTTTTCTTTTCTATTATTAATATTAGATTATTTTTTTTACGTATTCAACAAAAAATTATAAAAAAGTAATTTCTAATAGAAAAAATACGATTGTATATGATAGTGGAATACCTTATCCAATATGGCCCTATGCTGAAAATTGACGTGCGACAGACAGGACTTCTGGTTGATGTTGAAAATCTTGACAATTGTTTTATATTTTTCATTTCGTAAATATCATTTGTTGCCAAATTATTCAGACAGCAAAACTCATATGAATATTCCAAGATCTCAACCCGGAACTAAAATAAAAGTGCTTTCTATCACGTCCGCAATAGATGACGTAATGGAGACCTAAATTTAGACTTCAAATTAACTTTATTTTCAGGTCAGTTATGTTTGTGATTAGTGTTTTTAAATATTTAAAAGATATAAATGCTTCATTTACAACGGACTTTGCAGGTCTTTACCGTTGTTTTAGCTGCAAACAAGAAAATACACAATTATACAGCCTTATTCGGGAATACTGTGCAATTGTCTAAAAATCCAATCAGGAGTCATAAAATGCCTTTAATTTTTTTTTTGACATACCTTTTCTTGATTAGATTTTTTAATAAAAATAAATAAAAGTAATCACTTTCAATAATGAAGCAAGATTTATAAGAGAAATCTTAAAGAGTATTTTTTTTACCCCCATGTGCAATTTGGGTAACCCTGATGTGAAAAGTTAGGGCATTCTCAGGTGTCTTAAAATCTGTTTTATGACTTTACTACATATGGGTTCCTTAACCCCCCCCCCATGACAGGTGAGGGGTACCCCCAAAGTGTGTCTTAACCCCTCTAGGAGGTGAGGGGTACCCTCAAACATGTCGTGTCTAGAGGGTGGAGGGGTAGGTGAGGGGGTACCCCCAAAGTGTGTCTTAACCCCTCTGGGAGGTGAGGGGTACCCTCAAACATGTCAAAGTGTTGCAATGAAGCAAGAGACATTAAAATACAAGAACCATGAATACAAGTCAACTAAATCAACGTATTTCATATTAAAGCTTACTTAACATTATAAATCAAATATTTGTAAACATATCTATGTATCAATCAACATAATAAGTATCCATGCAGAAACCTTAATGTCAGATTTGTTATATTTACAACCTGAGCATAAAGATCCCACATAGTGTTTGTTGATATAAAATAAGTTATTTCATATTAAAGGTCATTTACACTATAAATCAAATATTGTAAACATCAACAATTAAAAAAATCTAACTATTTTATGAATATTTTATATGGAGTCTTGACAGTTCACAAAATCCACATGAGGGTATCTTAATGTCAAATGTATGAATATAACAACCTGTTCATAAAGATACCCCCTGTTTTTTTTGTTTTTTTCTTTTTTTTTTTTTAGTTTATTTCTTTCAATGGTTTCTTACCAACCTTAATATCATATAAAAACATAAAAAAAAACCTCTTTGGCACAGAAAATTTAACAACATATATGGTTAAACAAATCAGTAAATGTGTATAATACATAAAAAATACCTCTTTGGTACAGAAAATCTAACAACATATATGGCTAAACAAACATATACATGATATATGGTTAAACAAATCAATAAATGTGTATAATACATAAAAAATACCTCTTTGACACCTCCTTTGGCACAGAAAATCGAACAACATGGCCAAACAAATCAGTACATGCATATAATAATTACAAAAAATACCTCTTTGGCCCATAAAATTTACCTCCTTTGGCACAGAAAAAAAAGTCAACCCACCAGTAAAATTGTCAAATAAAAAAAGCATATAGCTACTGCACAACTACATGTAGTGGAAAATAAACTACAACATGCAACATGAAATACATAATAAAGACAAACATTTTTCAAGGTTATCTTACTGAAAACCAACAAAAATCATATCAGATGATTAATTAATCATTATGAATACTATCATGCATATTAAAAAGTACCACTAAAAGCTAACTAAATAAACCCATATAATTAGGAAATCATTATCCAATATTCAATGATTACACAAAAAAAAACAAAAAACAACAATCTGTTTTCTGCTGTACATGTAACTTAAAACACATAAACATCCATCCACAAAATGCTATATTAAATGTAAATCAATTTAATATTTTACCCCAAAAATTGGTTGAACATATTCTACCCATTGAAAAGGATTTCTATTTATGGATATATCTGTTATGTGAAAGTTTATATATGGTATCAAAAAGTGTGAATGAATAACCTGAATGTATGTGTTCTTTGCAAAGTTCAAAAATATATATTTTGTAACCTTAGTATTAATCTAATTATAATATTACAATATAATACCCATGCTGAAATTACACAAAGGAAACATTAATATTGCACAAACACAATCAGTACTACACATATTTTAATGCAACAAAAATCATATAAATGTAAAAATCTTAACACCTCATGGAGCACAGGAGCAGGTACAAATGATTTACTGTAAATACCATATTTGTATACATACATAAAGTGTGCATGAATCTATACCACAAAATAATATAGGGTTATTGTGCTTTAGTGTTAGGAGTTTTGAAATTTTTCTCCAAAGATCAAGATTGTATTTTCATATTGAACATAATATTACCACTGGTATTACAATGATTTATCCCATTAAAATAATTAAATAAAATGTGTGAATATATTATTGAATTAACTTATTAACATAGAAGGTACAAAATGTTCATGAAACACACTTTTGATAAATTAAGATATTTTCTTCAAATGCATATATATATATATATATATATATATATATAATATATATGGTACTCACAGTAATTGAACACAGTACATAGCTACATGTTGGAAAAAAAAAAGCTGCTTTCAAATACCTATAGTTCTGTTTGTTCTACCTTCTTTTTTGCTCTAGTTGCGCTTCTCGTACGCCATGCAACCGGCTCATTATGATCATCATCATCTGAGTCCTCTATGGTTAATATAGGTAATCTTGGTGGAGTTAGTGTTGATGGAGTATGTACAGGTGAAGCATGCACATGCTGTGGTGAAGGTGAAGGTGTTAATATCAAAGGAATTGGTGACTGGGGTGGTGTAGTATGCTTGCGATTGTATATCAATGTGTAGTCTTTTCTATTTCTCTTCTTCAAATAATGTTCCCAACACCATTTCAAAAGTAATATAAAGAGAGCTAAGATGATAATTACTGTGCTGACTACTCCCCATGTCAAATAACCTGTTTAAGAATGTAAATAGGTTTATTAAGCCTTACAATAAAGTTTTACTTTTTTCTTCTTTTAAATTTTTTACCTAAACAATCTATGCAAATAACAGCAGCTCAAAGACTAGGTCACAATCCTGATCAAAATTCCTATCCATTTGAGTTAGGTCAAAACAAAATATATGCCTGTTTAGAGTTTCATTGTTTAAAAAATAAGGTAGGTAGGTATGAAAAACATTTTGTTTTTAAAAAAATATTTTATATAGAGGTCTATGGGAAGGATTTTCAATATTACAGCTTTTCTGGACATTTTGTCCTAAAATATAAATAAAATGGGCTAGGGTAGGTGAAAATTGTCCTACTAAATTAATAATTCTTATATCACGGTTTGGTTCTTTGTTTTTAGGTTACAAGCTAAGACCATGGCTAATTTAGAAGATGGTTTAAGACTTAAAAAAAAAATCCTACACTAATCAGAAGCTACATGTTGTATAGTTAACAATAATTCACTAAAACCTAGAAGTTAATTTTTATACCTGCATCATCATTGGGAATTACTGTTTTTGTTGTTGTTCTGGTAGGGGTTGTGGTCATTGTCGCTTTGGTTTGAGTTGTGGTCCTTGAAGTTGTTCTTGTAGGGGTTGTGGCCCTAGTTGTTTTGGCTGGAGTAGGGGTTGTGGTCATTGTCGCTTTGGTTTGAGTTGTGGCCCCTGAAGTTGTTCTTGTAGGGGTTGTGGCCCTAGTTGTTTTGGCTGGAGTTGTGGTCCTGGATACTTGAGGTACTAAAATAATAATATTAATTGATATTAGAAAAATACTTTGAAGACCACGCATAATAAACAAGGCCTAATTGTTTTGTGTCTAAAATTTGGCAAATTTTTGTCATTGAAAATACTTAGATAATTCTTTTCACATCTGGCATGGTGGAAAACATCTTTTTAAAACTTAGCCATTATCATGTTTTATAAGGCTCTCACAAATAAATGTTATATTTTCCCGCAATGTACATTGTATTAGTTCACATAATCATGACGTCTTTCTAGGGTTTTTGTCATTTGGAATTTTTTAGACCCCCAGAGTCGCAGGAAGCCAAACGTCAACTTAAAAAATGTGTCTGTAAGCCACAGATATGACCCGCCTGTTATTTACATGCATTTGTATATAGACCTAAACCAAGAACTTAATAACCAAAGTTGCTAATGCGTAAAATGTAGGTCACAGTGACTTAATTCTTAGTGGGTTGTGTCATGCTACTGAAGATGCATCTGCCTGTGCAATATCATAACCCTACTAAATATAGTAACTGAGATATGGACCTAAACCAAGAACTTAACCAAAGTCGCTCATGCATAGAATGTAGGTCATAGTGACTTAACTCTTAGTGGGTTGTGTCATGCTACTCGAGATGCATCTGCTGGTGCAATATCATAACCCTACTACATATTGTACCTGATATATGGACCTAAACCAAGAACTTTACCAAAGTGTTACGGACGTACGGATGGACAGACAAGGGTAAAACTGTATGTCCACCCCACATACGTAGGCGGGCCATAAAAATTATAAAAATCTTCCAAGACGACATGATAATTATTGACTAATATTGTGTATTTATGGTGCATTTGTACTTCTACTTCTATGCTGTTAATCTGCAGCGCGAATGTGAAGATATTTTATTTACTTACCACAGGATCCTTTAGAACATATCCACCAACAGTCAGAATATGTGATATGTTTAACGGTCAACGATCTTTCTCCGTGATAAAAGATTGAACAATCGCATGCACCTCCATAAACTTTCGCTAAAACCACTTGACTTTCGAATATATTGAAACACTGGGTGTTTTCTCCATCATTTTCACAGCTATAGCATTCTGCAACTATGCCTGAGCTTACACATCTGATACACTGGTCTTGTTGTGTGAGGCCAAATAGTGATAGTGATACATTTTGTAAGAGCAGAAAAAGCACGTCTGATCTCTTCATTTTGTTAATCGGAAAGGATGTGAACGAGAACAGAGAGGGATAAGATAATTTTGATGTCATACATATTTTTAAAACTATATATTCATCATTATTTAAAAGATATTTTGAAAAAAAACCGTCAATAATTGTTTTAATATTTATTTTACAAAGAAGTGGTAGATGAATACACAAAAGGATATTTTTTTGTAAATAAACGAAAAATCAAACGTTTAAATTTTCTGTTTATCCCATACGACTCTCTCTATAGGAAATTGGGGTATCCAACGGGTTTTTTTTTGACGAAATTGGGGTACCCAACGGGATTTTTTAATTTGTTAATTAAACAGTTATGGAATGTAAATGGGTAATAAAACCTACGTGGTTAGATTTATATTTATGAATACATTTTCCAATATTATTATGAAACTATACACAGGGTATCATGTGAATTTAGACACGGTCTCACGTTTATTTTGAAAGTGAGAACCGCCGGAGGATCACATTGAGAAATGTGAATACCAGGAACGTCTAAAGGACATTATACATTCCTGTGAATACCAAACACAATATTAAAAAAAAAATATGATGTATTGGAATATTAAGTTGAAAAGTAATGCAGATATTGACCATATTGACACAGAAAAGTTAAACGTTTTATCAAATTATGAATTTTGTTTTTTTTTATTAAAGGTTTTAATTTTATATATATATCCATATGTATAATAGATACAATTATAGAATGATGTGTGATCATTTTTAATGTTGTTATCTTTTTTTTGTATTTTTAAACAAGGGACCCCATTGGAAATAAGCCATATATTTTAGCTTTATGGGCTCTCAAAGCACTACTTTTATAAATAATAAGGACATAATTTCATTTGATCATAGATATGTATATTTATAGTATAGGTCTATGATTTGATGTATGTTTTTATCATGATTAAATATAAATTTATTGACTAATATTACACAATATGTCAATGAAAAAGTGATGAAAAAGCTGAATTTACGCTCTTATTTAAGATGTTACTGTAAATCGACCATTAAACTGTTCATTTTATGGTTGGAGGAAAGCGCAGATTTTCCTATACTATAAATCAAACATATAAGGGGATTTTAGGAGGAAACGTTGACTTTCTTTTATATATTTCAACTTCAACTTAGATTCTCGTCTAAATCCATACTGGACATTTACAACGAGAGGGTGTTAATTTTCAGAAAGATTGTCAGCCAATAAAGAAAACCTAAAAGATGAGCCAAAAACAAATCGATTTACAGTAAGTAATGTTTACTCATATTTTTTTATTTTCCTTAGTTGGGTTATACTTCCATATTATACTTACATGATCTAAGTGGTTCACTTTCCGCTTTTACCGTAGTAAAAAAAAAAACATCTATATAAAAACGCCGAACATTGAATCTAAAAGAAATACGTGTTTACATACAACCCTTAGTATGGACGTCTTATTTTTGCTCTAATTTTGTTAAACTATGGATGATTCCCATATAAGAACAAACCTTTTTGGTATATTTTAAAAATGTAAAATAAGTAGTGTCGGCTTTGTTTTAAACGACTTTTGAGAACAGATCTTTATAAAGCTCTTGTATCAAGATGAATATGATCTATATAGTCATTTTAGCTTCAATATCTGATCAACCTATCACTCGATAGAGTTTTTATTGTTTAACTTATATTTTCATTATTCAAGCTCTGTCTATGTTGGTATACGCAAAATCATTAGATCAGCTGGATTAATACTGATGTCTTTTAATTTTAGGACAACAAAAGCCTGTAATAGTACAATTGAAAGAACAAATGGCAAAAAACAAATACAGTAAGTAAATACAATTTTGTTATGCATTACGTTGGTTCATCTTTAGACATTTATACATTAAAATCCCATAATACATCTTTAAAAACACACGTTTAACCGACACAATTTTAAAGAAAAAATAAAAAATAACGGTTTCAAAGTCAAATACCCGATGGACAAACAGATTGAAAACCTACTAAGTTGCAATAATTATAATGGTTATTCATTGTAACGGATCATAAAAGACTCTGATATTGATGTGCCTGATTTTGTTAAAGTAGTACAAAATCCAAAAAATGTACCTAATCGTTTACATTTATTTTCAGTGTTCTTTTGCCACAAGGATACACCAATGATGTTTTAGAGAGAGCACTCATAAAAGAAAGTACAAGACTAATTAGTAAAAGGATAGAGAACATTGAGTGTAAAATAAATTACTTTAAAAATGCGTTAGACAATCAAGAACAAAGACTTAAAAGTGAAAAACAATATAGATTGATTATGTTTTCAAGATATGAATACCTGAAAGACTTTAAAGAATAAATTTCTCTATCATGGTCAATTCTTACTATCCCAGTGTACACAATTTGCGGTAGCCTAATAACCCAAGGATATGAAAATTTCAATCGGGTTTATGAAGAATGTTCTACTAGATATTATCTGAAAGAATCGTAATAATAAATATATGTGCATGATTGATTTCTTTTATTATTCATAGATGTTTAAGGGTCCTTCTATTCGTTTAGAAAGTTCGTAAAGCGCTCTCGAATTGTGTTATTTGTATTGTCTTCTGACAAGAACATTTTGACTTGCATATTTATCATAGTTTGTTAAGTCTGTAGAAAACAACCTATAAGATAAGTAGTAATACACATAACTAGACCTCACATTGATCGTCTACAGCAACTGAGGTGAAAAAAAAAAACGCAATATATTTATACATTTTATTTTAAAAAGTATATTTATAAACACGTTATGAATCAATAAGATCCTTTTAAAAACCCTACGGAAGTCTTTTGATTATTAGGAATAACAAAATCAGTTAACATGTATTGAGTTATTTGTAAAGAATAGTGTTTTGTCACAAATACACATGACGTCACTGGTTTTCATCAACAGATTTTCCCTCTTCTTCTGTCACACCCCAAGTATCAGCAGACCTCATCAAATTGAAATTTCCTTCTTGATTTGGACTTATTTCCGCTTCTACGTAAGCAACGTCTTCTTTTACATCTTCTACCTTTCCCTCTTCTTCTGTCACACCCCAAGTATCAGACCTCATCAAATTGAAATTTCCTTCTTGATTTGGACTTATTTCCGCTTCTACGTAAGCCTCTTCTTCTTCTACATCTTCTACCTCGGTCGCTTCAAAAGGTGAGCACTCTTTACAAACCATTTGATCCTTCTGGGCATGATGACTAAATTCACAAATTGTCGCTGAATTTAACTCTGGTACGAAATCTCGTATAACATCCATTACATCTTTAAGTTTATCCCATTTCATCTTGTTTAGAGAGACTCCTTTTCTTGTAGGTACTGGCATGTTTGCATCTTGGGGTTTCCAGAAGTGTCTTATGTCCACTGTAGGAATCTTTGGACCCACCGTAACATACACCTTACCACCCAGAGGATAAAGTGTTTCGTCAGCCTCTTCCATGTTCCCTTCTAAACCTTCATTGAATAATGTATCTATTTCATCGCGTTTCATTTCCAACATCAACCACCTAGACATATTAAGTGTAACTCCATGTTTAGATGGATATCTGTTAGAACCTTTTTCTTCGAAAACTCGAATATGTATCATTAAATCGTTCATATACTCATTTGCTACGACGTAAGTATTACCACCGATATGAAGCATACATCTTTTATTATCTATGTGACGTCTTGGGATGAATTGAAGATGTTTAGCTAAATTTTCTTGCCCGCTTTTGATTAAAGCCATCCTTAGTTGTGTACGATATGTGGCAGGAGTTTCATCCAAGCATAAATTTAGGATACGTTCTGCTCTCGCCTTCGTAGACGTAATTGCCATAATCTCATCTTGTTTTTTTTTCGATAACACACCTTTCGACCTTAGGTAGTTAACAACACCCTCAGTATCCATCTTATGTTTGATGATGTTTCTAATTCTCCAAGACATATCTTTCTCTGTTGAATTCATTGCGTTGTCAACTACTTATTCTATATTTAACAAAGAATTTTAAAAAATATTGATAAAATTCTCGGACATATCCCTTTATATATACATGTATGGACTTTCATGCTTGGATAGATAAAAAGATTACATGTGAGGGTTAAAGTTTTTACTAGTTATGTTATGATTGATCGGTTAGTTGTAATGTCACTTAAAGCAGGTGTTTTAAGTATGAATTAGAGGGGTTACCCCCAGATTTGGCACTTTGATTGATGATGAAACAAAATTTATGATATTAGATTATACAATTAGAAATCGTAATGTAAGGGTTTTACCTCTTGTTTTAGATGAGTTACATCCTGTATTTGACATTTTGATTGATATAATGAGACAGACATTATATGACATTATGATTGAGTAATTATAAAAAAAAATCGTAATATAGGGGGTTTACCTCTTGTTTTAGAGGGGATACCCCATGTTTATAATGTTTTGATTGATAATGAAGTAAAAGGTATATGACATTATGATTAAGCAATTATCGTAGTATAAAGGAATTATCTCTTAATTGTTTTTGAAGGTAACCCACTCTATTTGACACTTTGATTGATAATGAAACACAAATTATGTACAAGGCTTTGTATATATAAATAGTCCCTCAATAAGCTGTTTGCAATTAACAGATACAAAAGAATGGTTGAAAGAGGACAAAGGACTAATCTAAAGGAAATTTTAAATGAAATCTATACTATTGACGACCTGAATAATTGGGCTTTCGACAATGAGCTGGTAGACCATCCTTGGGTTACGCAGAGAAAAGATGCAATTATATGTAAGACAGTTATCACGTTTACCGATATAACTTCTTTATCCCAATGGGCAATCGATAACAACGCCTTATGTCACAATCAAGTGCTTCAAAGAATGAAAGATATGTTAACTTGTAAAGTGTGCAACAAAACTTTTGATTTCCAATCACAATTGAAAGAACATGAGACTATGCATTTAGTTTTAGATGAATTCGTTCAGGGTACATCACAGAATGTTCAATCACTATTCGATATTGACAATTACACTACTATACTTAACAATTCTAATCACGTTGAATCAAACTCCGACCTATGTCATAGTTCGGAAATGCCAAAATTGAATTCACCATTTGGACATTATCACGTGTCGACGAAACGAACTGTTATTGATGATGTATTTAATGCTAACAATTTTCTTTATCCAACCTCCAAGTTGACAAACCCAACACATTTCAATGGAGAATCAAATTTACCATCATGTTCTAACAATGGAATATTAAGAGAACAAGTTGGAAAAGGAAGCACCACAAATAACAAAGATAATTCTGCATATATCTTTAGAAAAACTGGAGAAAAAACATTTACCAAAAACTTGGCAGTAGAAACGACATACAAAATAAAATTTACAAATACTTGGCAAGGGAAAAAACTGAAAACTATTTTGACAGAGATACGAGGAATGTTCACAGATGTATTGGATAAAGCTCGAGGAGACAACAATGACCTAGGGCGAGTTATAATAAATCATCCTGGACTGAACAATGCAATTGTCGTTCCTCTTCAGAAATGGTCGTTTTTAAATTCTGACAAAGTGCTGGAAAACATAGAAAGAGTTTTAAATAGTGACGAAAATCTAACCCTTGATAACCAAATGCAAGTAACCATAGGAAATATCAAAATACCACAAGGAACCGCTGCTACCAAAATAACTCTATTATCTGGACCACAAAGTTCTATAGCACTAAAACGATCACTTTTGCAAATATCAAATGATGATAAACTCTGTATGGCACATGCTATAGGGAGATGTTTTTTGAAACTTTGTAAAATTGTACCATTAGACGAATGGAAAAGAGTAACAAAAAATGACCCTAAACATATGAATTCTATGATGAAAGTGATTAAGCATAGAATAACAACCAAAAGTTTTTATAAACATATTGGTGATTCGTCTATGAAGAGATATGGTAAGAACATGGCCCTTACTTTATGTAGAGAAGCGGGGGTGTCGACGGAAGGACCCTTAGGTATATCAGACATTAAACCCTTTGAAGATTTATTGGAGGTGAATATTTTAGTGATATCGTCTAAATTAGGAAATAAATTTTGTCGAGTAGTTAACAATCCCTTACGAAAGAATCTGTATCTTTACTTAACAAATATGGACGATGAGTCAAATGGTCATTTTGACGGTATCGGGAACATCAATGGGTTCTTTGCGTATGGTAATTTCTGTGAGACGTGTCTAAAACCTTACAAAATGAAAGGAAAACACTCTTGTGAAACAACATGTAACGTGTGTTGTAGAGATCCGTGTCTTGTAGAAATCGAAAGGAGCTGTAGATCTTGTCATAGAACTTGTCGTTCGCTTGAATGCTATGAAGCTCATATATCACATCGAAATAAAAAAGGTCAAGATGTAGATAAATCATTATGTGACAAAATATACCAATGTAAACAATGTAGAAAAGTTTTGGAGAGAGAACAAAGAAAACCAGAAGATCACGTATGTGGAGAATATAAATGTAGAAATTGTTTTGAATATTTTCTAGACCGACATATGTGTTATCAGCGAAAATCAATTACTACTAACAATATTGGAGGTAAAGTTCCCAGAAAATTTTTCTTTTATGATTTTGAAACAACACAAGACGAACGAATGTCATGTACAGAAGGTTATGAACCCAGTACTCCGTGTGATGGGTGTACTCTAGAAACATTATGTAATAAATGTAGACTCTGCACAAACTGTAATGAATCAAGCTGTGGTTTGGAAGAACATAAGGTGAATTTTGCTGTGTTACAGTCAACATGCGAAAAATGTATAGATTACGATTTAGACGAGACTTCAAGATGCCAAATCTGTGGAAGCCGTTGTGTTAAATGTCGTATATTCAAACAGAATAAATGCGTTCTTCCTTGTCAAGACAGTTGCGGTTATAGACAGAGGGTATTTAAAGGTTATAAAGCAGTGATCGAATTTTGTGACCACATAATGACGCCCTGTTACAAAAATACAGTACTCATTGCACATAATGCCAAGGGTTTTGACAATTACCCAATATTGAATACTTTAATCACCTACCATTCTGTTAAACCACACAAAATCCTGTACAATGGTTCGAAAATCATGTATATGAAGGTAGGAAAAGGTATTGGACTGACATTTCTGGATTCTTTGAATTTCATCGGAATGCGTTTATCAAAAATACCTTCTTGTTTTGATTTGAAAGAACTCCAAAAAGGATATTTTCCTCACCGTTTTAATACTAAAGCAAATCAAAATTATGTTGGTCCTTATCCTGATCAAGCATATTATGGATGTAACTACATGGAATCAGGAGAACGGGAAAAATTCTTACAATGGTACGCTAGCAAAAGAGCAAATATATTTGATTTTCAGCGAGAAATGTATGCATATTGTGTGTCAGATGTAGATATTTTGAGAAGAGGTTGTATGAAATTTCGACAACTCTTGATGGAAGTTACTTCCCAGAATGGAACAAAGACAGGTGTGGATCCTTTCGATTATGTGACAATCGCAGCCGTATGTCAAGGAATTTATCGACATCTGTTTCTAGAAGAGACATACCAAACAAAAGTGTTAGATATTACATCAAAACAATGGAGTCGTTGTCAAACAAGATTGAAGGATGAGGAATGGGAAGTTCTATTACCAAACAATACATGGGTACGATCATCGCTACCAAATGATGATTACAAGATTGGAAAACGGGTGTTTTGTAAGAGTCCAATAGGTATTGTACCATCTGAAGGTTACTGTGTCAGGGATAACTTCAGCAAGGCGTCAATTCAGTGGCTTGAGTGGATCATGTGGTCTACTAACAAAAGTAAGAAAAACGGAGTCCTGAAAATACAACATGCCTTGAATGGTGGTGAATATCGAGTACGAGGAACGAAATACAGACTAGATGGTTATGACGAATCTACCAAAACGGCTTACGAGTTCCTGGGTAAGTCATTTACATGTAATTGGATACAAGTCTTTAAAACATATCAAATGAAATATGTAAAATCATACATGTAATAACAACAATTAAATCCGTCAGAAAAATTCGGAAAAGTAGTTTTTAAAACTCTTACAAATAGAGTATTTGTGAAATAATCACGAATTTGTTTATTACTCAATTCACATAATGCTATATTTTATTCATAGGGTGTGTGTTTCATGGCTGCCATACCTGCTTTCCGAATGACCGTAGAACGACAACACATCCTGTCACCAGACATTCGATGAATGAATTGTATTATATGACCAAGAAGAAAAAAGACAAGTTACTGGCGTTAGGTTATCGTTATGAAAGTATATGGGAACATGAATTCAAGCAACAGCTCGAACTCAATGTGTCAATGAAAGAGTTCGTAAAATCATTAGATATAACTGATAGATTAGATCCCAGAGACAGTTTCTTTGGAGGACGTACTAATGCTATTAAATTGTTTCATGAAACGAAAGAGATAGGAGAAACAATAGAATATTACGACTTCACGAGGTAATTCAAAATACTAGTTCTATGTTTAAGTTATATAATATTCATACATTTTTTCCACATTCCAAATCATATAATTTTATATAATATTCATACATTTTTTCCACATTCCAAAATCATATAATTTTATAAAAGAAATAATTTTTCATACTAAGTTTTTTCTTTAGATTGATGACTTCATTGATTATGTATAATATATTAATTTTGACCATGGAAAAAATGCAAGCACAGTACCTGTATGAGGAAAATACATTTATCTTCTCACTGCAGTGATTTACTGGAGAATATTTATTTTGTTCTTTATTACAGTTTGTATCCTAGTGTCAACAAATATGCAAAATATCCAGTTGGACATCCAACCATCATCACATCGAATTTCAAACCTATTTGTGAATACTTTGGTATGGCGAAACTAATTTTAAAACCACCGCGTCAGCTATACCATCCAGTTTTACCTTATTTGTCTAATGGGAAGTTGAAATTTCCGCTATGTAGGACGTGTGCCGATACGGAAAATGAAAATGATTGTCAATGTAGTGACGAAGACAGATCACTTACTGGTACTTGGTGTACTCCTGAAATTCAACTGGCTTGTTCAAAGGGTTATGAAATCATTAAGATTTATGAAATTTATCACTTTGAAGAAACGAGTTGTTATGATAAGATTAAGGGAACCGGAGGTTTGTTTACAGAATATGTTAATATGTTTCTGAAACTAAAGCAGGAGGCTTCAGGATTTCCCTCCGATTGTAATACAATCGAGGAAAAGTATACATATATTAAAGATTATGCCCGACACGAAGGTATACATTTAAATTTCGAATCAATAAAGAAAAACCCTGGTCTCCGTAACTTAGCCAAGATTTGTCTGAACAGCTTCTGGGGAAAGTTTGGGCAACACTTGAATATGAAACAATCTTCTTTCCTACATGAACATGAAGCAGACAAGTTTTTCCAGCTGCTTTCAGACACACGGAAAGATGTTAGGGATTTTCATATCGTCAGTAACGATATCATACAATTAGAATATTATGATAGTCCAACGTTTTTACCTTTTGATTGTAAGACTAACATATTTATTGCAAGCTTCACAACGGCATGGGCCAGAATAAGACTCTATGAATTGCTGGATATAACACAAAGAAATGCGTTGTATGTTGATACCGATTCAATTATATTTCATGATACTGACAAACAAATAACAAGAAAACTTCCTGTTGGAAATTATTTAGGAGAACTCACCAGTGAAATTTCTCCGGAGGAAGGTCATATTACAACTTTCGTCTCATCTGGACCAAAATCGTACGCTTACAGAACGAAATTAGGAACAGAGATTTGCAAAGTTAGAGGTTTTACTTTGAATTGGACAAACACAAAATTGATTAATTTGAGTAATATCAAAGAAATAGTGCTCACCAAAGATACTACAACAACAATTACAACCACGAATCCAAGAAAGATATCAAGAATCTCCCGAAAAAGAAAATTGTGTAACCGAATTGAGCAAAAGGAATTTAGAATGGTGTACACAAAGAGACGTTTATTAGACGATTTCTCAACAGAACCTTACGGCTATTAACGTCAATACTAAATTTTTTCTGCAAATGAAAAATAACCTTTTCTAATATTGGTTAATAAAATAAATCATATGTATTATAAAGTACATTTTATTTACAAATAAACAGAGATTAAAATATTTGACTTTAATATGCTATCCATCGAATGTTCTTTCTTCTCTTCTTATTAAGAGGTGGTTTTTCCAGTATACCAGGTATTTCTCCCTTATTCTCCGTCTGAACGATAAAACCGTTACCCTTTTGAATGAAATCACCATTTTCTTCTTTATCTGTCTGTGTTTCTTTATCTATTGATGACATTAAATCGGTAGCTCGTCATATTTATGTTTAGTCAGTAATACATACTGTTTAGACATTATTTTTTTATCTAAGATAATCAATTACCGGTTTCAATAATTTTGTTATAAATGTCCTTTTTTTTAATAATAGTTTCTTCTTCTCAGCTCTACTAATGGTTTTGTCCCCCAATTGCAAAACAATTGATTTATAGGGCTTTAATGTTTCTATGTACGATCGCTTATTTGGGAAAACTCCTTTATATATGTTCAAAGCTATTTCTGAAAGAACTTCCAATTGTTCTGATGACAGTGTGGAAATAATAGCTTTCCGCTGTTTTTGGTTAGTATGATATAAAAGCTTTAGGAAAGAAGCATGTGTCCTCATCCGACGACTCATCCTTTGAAATATGAATGTTTATCGTTGTGTAATCTTTTTTATAGTGGTTTGTATACTATACATGTATCCCCTGGAAATATTCCAGTTCTTAACATGAACTGACGTTCCTCGTGTTGCCTGTGTGGAGATATATCTATCAGTAAGTAACCGTATCTAATACTCGTGGCTTTGGTATAGCTATCTATAAAAAATTTTGTTTGTCCAGGAAGAATTTGAGAGGCAAACGTTACTATCTGTCGTGTATCTCTTGGGTTTCGAAACAAAATGAAATTTGCTATATTCAATGAAATGCTTTTGGAATATTTCCCAACTGGGTATAAGGATTGTGAAAGCAGAACACAAGAAATATTCGCATGATGAGATGTTACTGTAAACAGGTGTAATAGTTCTTCCGATTGCACTATCTTACTAATCAGGTCATCCAATATCAATAGAGTATGTAACTTATTCTTCGAAAACTCTTCTATAGTCTGTTTATCTGGAAGACCTTCGTGAAATGTAATGTTTGGTATATGTTTCATATCATCAAACATTTGTTGATGTTCGGAATAGGCATACATAATCGCCCTTGGAGTTTCTGTAAACATGGTGGATGCATTTTCTATTAGTCTCTTTGTAAACATTGACTTGCCAGATTGTGTAGGACCAATCACGGCAATTGTTGTTGGTGAGTACAACGGTAACAATACTTTCTTTGTTGTATCTTCCATATCAATAAATCAACTGATCAACAAAATTCATAGATCTTTTATTTATAACATCAAAAAGTCATTCAAATATGACATAATAAAAGTATCGTTATCATCAAGATTTTCCCCAAACATTTGATATATTTTATTCATTGGTACAGAAAAACAAATTCGCATAACAATGTAAAAAAGCACATATAATCCACATATATCAGATTTATTCGATTGTAATTGTCTTGCAATAAAACGACATGTTTTCCCATTCTCAATATTAAAGTTCTGTATGGACTCCTCATAAAAATTGATTGGATTTCCGAGGCTGTCGAAATATTCTGAAGATAAATGATCAAAAAACAGAAGACAAATCCAATGTTCTCCTGGTAGAGGTACTGGTTGTGTATTAATGATGTATATTTGAGGATAGCCCCTATGGTTAACTTTAGGTAATGTATTGACGGCACATATGTCCACATGACATTTTCTTAAACAATGAACAGACGAAATAATATCTTTTAGTTGACTTGTATTCATGGTTCTTGTATTTTAATGTCTCTTGCTTCATTGCATGTCAAAATGGCCTGTGACTGGTAATAACACAAGCAATTTATAACCTCAGTCGTCGCTGTACTAAATCTCATTTCTAATCTAGCATACCCTTGTCTTACGAGGTCTATAAATTCTTCGTCGAAATCAGAAGGTTTCAAGGAAAATGCCAGTAAGGTATAACCTTTTCCAAAATCGTTTCTTGTGATAGTTAATCCTGCGTCCTTATTCCATTTTTCACAAACTTCGAAAAATCTAACGTAGGCTTCCGAGTAACTTCTGTTATTTCCAAAATCTAATTTTAAGGGAGACCCATAAATGTCCACACCGTTTACTTTCAAGCTCACTTCTGATAAATTGAAATGTTGAAAATTAAAAGGATTAACAGTATAATCCCCGTTTGCCGCTTTTTGTGAAATCAATCCAAATACAACTTTCGATGGTAGAGCCTTAGGGAACATAGAATCCCAATAAAATTCAGTGGCACCAGAAGGAATAATATTCTGAGTAATATTATTTCTACTTATCATATATGTTGCCGGTGTTTCTTTGATCTGTTGACTGTGGTTTAGGATTACACCTGGGTCTACTTTGACTCTCGCCGTTTTGAAGGCTACATCCAGTAATTTAACTTTATAATTAGGGTTTGTTTCTCCAGACATCAATATGAAGGGTGTACTGGATCTAAAAAGCTTCATGTATATATCCACCCCATTGATAAGATATTTGTCGAGATTTAAAATGTCTTCCATTATACTTCCTTCCAGTTCAAATGTTCTAGATTCTTTTGTATATTCATATCTGTTGACAAATCCTGCATTGAGAGTCAGTGAATCCATCGGATCATCGTCTTTCATGAATAACTGACTTTGCATTTGAGAATTTTGTGCATCTGAACCAGAACACAGGATGGTCTTCAAATATGCCTTCCATGGAAAATTGTTGGAGTTTACGGACACAAGTTTATTGTTCATATATACATCCACTTGGGAAAACATGGTTTGTAAAGGTAAATTAATGATTCCCACTTTCTCTTTAGCAACCAAGTTATCTCCATTCCCTTTAACTATTTGTAATTTAACATATAATCGACTTCTACGTAAATCTATGTAATCGTTCCCAGCACCGGATACAATTATTTCAATTGGCGTTGATTCATTTAAGATTGACGATATAGGTCGTTCTTCTGTATAGATTACTTTATTAACTGCTACCTGATTAGGAGGAGAAGCAAATATTGATAGTTCCATTGGTTGTCCAATTTGTTTGTTGTCATCGCTTAAAAATGCCATTACGTTTTCTGTTTTTTCTTTACAATGTGTGGCTGATTCCAAACGCTGTCGTAATAATCAGAATTGAATGGTCTCTTTTTAGAATTTTTACCCTTTCTCTCTTTGATTTTCTTTCTATTTGATGTTGAATGTTTGTTGGTCTGTCTTTTAATGACACCTTTTCTCGTTTTCTTCTTTTTTATACTACTATTTGACAGTTTAATCCTAGGTTGATTTTTTTTCTTTTCCTCCTCGTATTCTGATTTAGCCCTTTCTTCTATAGCAGCTACGGGAGTTACTAAATCTGTCTTCACTTTATCGTCTTCTCTCACAGCATGTTTATTTACAGGTATGAGATAAGACCCTCTGTAATGTCCATGTAGTTTTCCAAGTCCAATTTGATTTTTTTTATTTTTTCTTTTGTATTGATAAGGATTAAATTTTTTGTCTGCCATATTTTTATAAAAAGTCTCCCACAAACTTGGATCGCTGACATATGTCATACTATTCATTGTAAGGCAAAAGGAAATTTCTTAAAATGAAGTGTTACTGTCACTCTACCTTTCAAAAATGTTGCAGGAAGTCCTCGTCTATCATTTATATAGATATGTATTTGCTGCATGTTTCCTATTTTGACTGGTATATAATATGGGTAGTTAAATATAATGTTGTCTTGTTTATCATCCTTAGTATACACTCGTCGAATTAAAGGAACTTCGGCAAACCCTACAAATGTGTCTTGACAAATATCTGAGCATACTAGTAGTTCGTTGTCTTTCGTTTCGTCGTCCCAATCAGTCGTTGTGAACTCCGTTAATGCCACCACCCAATAACCATCTAGTTGTATTTGTCTATTAAATTGAATTCTAAAATCATAAGATGTATTGTTTGGATATAAAGTATTTACATCATCCGAAGATATAACCATTCGCATACTCATATTGATTCAAAATAACGAAGAATATGGATATATCCTCTTTTATATTTATATTTGTTTCCAGGCCTGGGGTCAATTACATGTAAATGTAATGCATTACATTACCATTACTTTGCATTTTTTAGCATTACATTACCATTACCATTACTCAATTTTATCAATGTAATGCATTACATTACACATTACATGACCTGCATTACCATTACATTACACATTACACATTACACATTACATTAAGTTCAGGGCTTACATCTAGCTATTTTTAAATGAAAATTAAGCTTTAGAAAAAACATTTATATACCAAGATATAGCACTAAGACCATGAAACATAGCATCTATGTATAAACATATGACATCTTAAATGTACAATGTTACTGAAAGTTACATATTGCACTTTATCATCATCAGAGTCTCAAATGTCTTATCATTCAAACAACATCTGTCAGGTCGAAAGATTTTTCCTGCAATACTGAATTGGCGTTCAACTGGTGCAGATGATGCTGGTATTGCCAGGTATCTCTCGGCTGCAGATGCCAGAGAGGGAAATCGTGTCTGGTTCACTTTCCAGTATTCCAGCGGTTTTTCTGACATAGTTATGCACGGTTCTGATAAGTAAGTGTCAACATCGGCAACTAGTGACACTAATGCTTCAGTTGTCTCTTTCTGCTTCTTGTCATCGGCATTGTACTTGGAAACAACGGTTGGCTGGAAGTATTTTGTGACAGCTGATTCTTGTGGCTTTGTTTTGGTGAGTTGTACATCTTTATGCATTCGCTGAAAAAGAATAGTATCAATTTTGTAGAGATCTCCTAAATCAAATGTATAAACAGATAAAATATGTTTTTTTTTGCCTTTTTTATTTTTATATATATTTTTGTGTTGATTTTTTTACAGGAAGAAATACTAAATAAAGTGATTTTATGTAAATTTATAAAGTACAGCAACCAGACTTTATTGTGGTTGTAATTAACATGGTGTGATGACATATTTTATGGCCTTAATTACATGTACAATTGTACAGTGGTCATCCTAATTCTAATCCTGCCCTGGGGATATACCTATCACAAGTGACACTAATTAAAATATATGAGGGTGTTTTTTCTAATCAGAGAGAAGCCATAAATAAATAAATAAGATTTCTTTACAAATTAAAACAATTTTATAAAAACATAGCTCTTTTGATGTTTTATTGTTTTTTCACTTTTAATTTTTAACAGATTTTAACTTCTACATTATTTATCTGAAATTGTGCATTTGTATTATAAACTTTTAACAATGATATCTAAAGGTAATGTGAGAATGGGATAAAATAGGCACAGATTACACATGTAGTATTTCTTTTAATAGGGCTACAGGGGTAAAAAAATATCCATATTTATGGGTAAGATATTTTTGTCACATGTACTTTCACTTTATACTGGCATTAATATTTGGTTTATTGGTCCAAGCTCCATATTAAAATTCCCTGTTTCATATATCCATACTTGGTCTAAACAAAAAGTTCTTAATAAAGAAGGGTGACACACCCCTTTTTGGACTTGGGGTCTTTTTAGAGCGTACTTGGGACTTGGACACAGTGGTCTTGGACTTGAGATTTGTTAAAAAAAGGCAAATTGTACTTGGGATTTGACTCTAAAATTTCAGCGTACTTGGAACTTGAGGGGGAGGGGGTGTCACCCCCTATATAGCCCTTCCAAATGAAATGGTGATGATTACAACATATATATTTGTTTAGAACATCTTACCTTGATGTGGGTAATGAAGTTAGAGTTGACTTTCAGGCTTCCTGATATATATTTACTACAGTGTCTGCATTTTGCACTAAACTTTCCAGATGTGTCTTTAGGTAACTCGAACTCTTCCATGTTTACAGTACGGTGGAAGAAATATCAATGACCAAATCCAAATAAGTTACATGTGATTAAGACTTTAATAATGGAAACAAGTGCTCACTGATCTTTAAAAAACTGTTTAATTTTGCACTTTCCCCCAATTATTATTGATCAAGACCATTTAATTGATTCTAAATACCTATTCATTCATTCAACCAAGCACTGATTAAAACATAAAGAAAATTTAAATTTTATTAACAAAAAATGAAAGACATAGAGTTACAGTATAGGAAGTAAATGGAGATGGGGAATATACATGTATTTTCATGATAAATTATAATAAAATTTCCATGTAATGTAAATGTAATGGGAAAGTAATGGTGCATTACAGCTCATTTTTTCAATGTAATGCATTACATTACCATTACCATTACTTAAAAATAAGCCCATTACACATTACATCACCATTACAGCAAAAAAGGCCACATTACATTACACATTACATTACACATTACCATTACCCCAACCCTGTTTGTTTCATAGAATTCTTCGGTATCCATGAATTGAATTTGTCCGGCCATCCCATCCATTTTACTAATACTTCAGGCTGTTTTCCTTTCACATGTCTTCTTTTTACTACCTTTTCTACTTTATAAACGTCATCCTCAGATATCAAAACTTTTTGCAATTCATATCTGTAAAATGTTCCTTTGACAGTTTCATTCAGAATATCTACCAATTTATATATGTCCTGATTATCTCTTTTAAACCGCTGTGATATTTTAAAATATTCCATAGTCCAATTCTCTTGGTATCCCTTTTCAAATGCTTTCTTCAGATGTGATATTCTTACCAAATCACCAACTTTGAATCTATATATTGATTTGGTTTTCTTCTTTTTTGTCTTCTTGTAAGATTCTTTAGCATTATTTTTCTTCAATTTTTTCTCTCTGACTAAATACTGAAGATAACGAATTTCATTCTCGTTCGTTTTAGAAACTGAGGCTGGTGCAATATTTCCCAACGATTGATGAGGTGTATGATTGTAACTAAATACTAATTCCTGTAATACATCAATGTATCTGTACGTCTCCTGTTCCGTAAATAAGGAATAGATCTTTTTTTTCAAATTCTTGATAACAGCTTCTGCATAATTGCTTTTTATTTGAGCATTATTTGTATAAAACACATGAATTCCTTGGTCATTCAGATATTTTTTTGTTACTGATTTGAATTCTCCACCATTATCAAACCTAATGGTTCTCGGTTTTTTAACATTATTATGAAAAATCTCTTTGAAAGCCTTGGTTACCGTTTCACTTTTTTTATCTTTTAAAGGTTTCACAGTTAAAAATCTAGAGAAAATATCAATTAACACCAACAAAAAATTCACCCCATCATTGTATTTAGACACATTTTCCATAGAAGCTAAATCTCCATCCCACATGGAATCAATACCTTCTACTATTACTCTATTCCTTTTAAAATTCTTTCTCCGTGATTTATGTAAGCTGTAAGCTTCCTTCTTTGATAAAAAGTATTTTATTAATCCGCGTTGAATGTTGTATTTTCCTTCTTTTTTCACTACATGGTACAATTTATCTGGACCAGCAAATGCTCCAGGATGTTTTGGGTTAGTCCAAATCTCGTTCAAATATTTCAACTTTTGTTGTTTGGTTGTATCTGACATCTTCAAAAGAAATACTAACTGTAAGTATTTTAAAACAATTGTTTTATAGGTAAAGTTTAATCATAGAACAAATGTTTAGATTTTTCCTCATTGTAGTTTTTATCCAATACCATTAATTGATCAAATTCATCAACATCCAAATTATCGTCGTTTGCGAATTTACTTATCAATTTTCTTAACTTGTTTTGGGTACGATACGCAAGCAATAACAATTTGGAATGTTTTTTCTGTTTCTTCATTATTTTCTTAAGGATTATCTGACATGTAGCACTTCCTAAGGTTACAAAACTGCTAATTGTAGCACAAGGAAGTATTGCAGAATACAATCCGGCTCCACTAGTACCTACAGTTCCACCTGTAGACAGTATATTGACAACATTCAAAATGTGAATTATAATCACAATCGTTCGATTTAGCCTTTTGTATTTTGAAATATATGTTGAATGTTTTCTGACATCTTTCTCAAGATTGGTATCCATCTCTTTAAATCTGTTCAGTCTATATTCTTCAATCATTTTGCCTTCAATATTGTCGAAGTTATTCATGATGATTCTCAACAGAATTTGAGTTTAGATTTAATTACCGAATAAACAATTATAATTTAGTTATATATACAAATCATCAAGGGGTGTGTCTTCAATGTATATTGATACTAAGTATATCATAGGTTATCCTCTCAATAACCCAATCGTTGTACTCATCTCCAATTAATAATAGACAAGTCTCCGGGTACCATCATATTTGAAACTTAGTGGTACCTTTCATTACCTTTCATTAATTTTTGTGGGATATCATACACTAATTATTACTAATGTTGATTGTTAGGAACTGTGGAGTTGTTCATTTTAATAGATATGTTGATTATTATTGTTACTATCATTTAGTTCCTTTTTTGGAGTACCCCTTACTCGTTAAAGGGTTAGTTTTGGAATGAGGGTTAAAACACACTAAGGGGATACTGCACACCTCACAGAGGGGTTAAGACACGAGGGTTAAAACACACTTTGACAATATCTTTTAGTTGACTTGTATTCATGGTTCTTGTATTTTAATGTCTCTTGCTTCATTGCAACACTTTGACATGTTTGAGGGTACCCCTCACCTCCCAGAGGGGTTAAGACACACTTTGGGTGTACCCCTCACCTACCCCTCACTCTGTGACATGTTTGAGGGTACCCCTCACCTCCTAGAGGGGTTAAGACACGACATGTTTGAGGGTACCCCTCACCTCCTAGAGGGGTTAAGACACATTTTGGGGGTACCCCTCACCTGTCATGGGGGGGTTAAGGAACCCATATGTAGTGACTTTTGTGTATCAAATATTAAAATTCTTTCTGTATAAATAAATACAGTAAACATAACTAATAAAACACAGCTGACCAAAATTTTAAGCAATCGTGCCCAGATAAAGATACGAGACAAAAACCGTCAAAGTTGTTGCAATTTGGGTACCGTCACGTTAGACTACTATTTAGAAGTTGGGATATTTTGTAATGAGGGCTATAGGGAAAAGTTGTGTTTCGGGCTATATGTAAAATTTAGTTTTCATACATGACCGGTTCATGATGCATTAGTTATTAAATTTTGGTTTTGTAGGTTAAAGAAGGGACATCCGCTTGAGGAATGTGGTATCAAACAGAATTTGAGAAATTGACTAAAGTCCGTTAAAAGTATTTTGATATTGGTGGGACTGGAAGAGAATATTAAAACAATACGGCAGTTGTGACATCCCAATAATAAAGGCAAATCTGGTTGGAATGCCAGCAGGAGAGCCCTTAATTCATAATAGCGACCTAGATGCTCAGCTACATATCAGTCTTTAAACATTACTTCCATCGCATTCAATATTCATCAAATGTTCACCTCTCTGGCCTCAATATTATTGACGTTATTAATCTTTTGATCCTGAACTTCATTAAGTTCAAGATCAGTGTGATAAACCTAATTACGTTTTGCAATGTATCTGA
Organism: Arcuatula senhousia; assembly: GCA_963971305.1. NCBI lineage: Eukaryota > Metazoa > Mollusca > Bivalvia > Mytilida > Mytilidae > Arcuatula > Arcuatula senhousia. The sequence goes on from OZ020310.1 coordinate 13,505,038, forward strand.
AAATTTATCTACTCACTCGATAGAGCTATATTAAAACACATTGTCTTGTACAAATAGATTAGTAAAAGTGTGAATTAAAATAAAATGTTTTGTTCCGTTGAGGTCAATGGGCGGGGATCGTAGGGTTACGACCACTGTCCGCTTTTGAAACAGGTTAACATAATTACTGCTGACGTCATTTTATTTGTCAGAACCAGTGGTTACCAAGAACTGTATACTATTAACTTTAAAGAGAACGATTTATTACGAGATGTAGTTTCCCATGGAACCACAGCGTATTAATTGGAACCATAACTTTAAGATCATCTTAGACGCTGTGGAGAACTTTGCCAGAAATAAAGCGGGAAATGGACCAACAGTCGGACTGGTCTCTTGTAGGCAGCCGAATTGTCAAACTTCGGAAATGTGTTAACCCTCCGCCTCGTTCTGTATTCAGAGATCGTGAACCTCTTGATTGTCTCTCTTCCTTACACGACAGACCAGGCTTCCAACAATATAGTTTCGTATGTAAAGCACATAACTACAACTGTCTGATCAAAGAGCTACCCTGCCTAAACTGTATCAAAACTTCCCTTCTCTCTTAATCCAAATCTTGGATCAGGAGAGAAGGGGCCGACTCAAAATCTTTAGACCGTTTTATTAATAAATTTATGACAATTTTTCAATTCAGAATCAGCCAATTTCAGAATTCATTTGTAGTTTTAAGGCCTAATACTTACCTTAATCGAATAAAGTCCAAAATCCGTTTACTTGGTTTGCGATACGTGTTTGTTCCCGCCGATAAAACAGCCAAAATTGTCGTTGTAGTATGAAGAAAGTATTACCTTGAGGTTTTAATGCACGCAATTGAAAAAATTCGAACACCTTCGTTCCCGTACAGAATCAGGTATCATTGACGATCTTATCATAGCGACCAAAGCACTTTTGGACAAGCTTCGTTCTGTTTAATATTTTTGGAAAAAACTTCATTTTTATCGAAAATCGCAGATTTTACAGATTTTGAGAATTGGACTTTGTGAACACTATAACTCGAAAACTGTTAACAATCCAGTTCTGCAACTTTGTACAGCTGCTAAGTAGCTTGTCATGATTTGCATATTAATTGTTTTGGGTAAATCTGTTCAATTTTTTTTTAAACTTCATTTTTTATCGAAAATCTCAGATTTAGAGAATTGGACTTTCACTAAAACTCAAAGACTATTAACAGTACAGCTCTGAAGATTCATACACATTCCATGGAACATGCCTTAGTGGTTGTAATCAAAGTTCGTATGATTTTGAAAATACTTAAATTTTTTGCCGCGGGCCCTTTCTGACTTTGCCAATATTCTAGTTAAGATTCCGAAAATATCAGTGATTTTGTGTTTCTTCGTGCTGATCTTGTTCGTGTTAACCTGTTTCGTCGTTGTCTATTCGGACTTTTAACACTCAAAAGCCCCGTTGGTGCGTCTTTGCCTCATACATCTTACGAATTTTACTAACTAAAATTTAAACCTTAAGTGTCCACGATCGAAAATGGTTTTCTGACTTAAAAATAAATGCCGTCGTTCTTTGTTCACATTCTCCGTCATTAAAATTGCATTGTAGTTTTAGGTTAGCTACACTTATGTAGTTCATTTGACAATATGTCAAGAGAGCTACATTATTATGTCAAAGGAGCTACATTATTGTAGCTAGTTTTTGTCTCGCCTGCGAAGCAGAGCGGGACATAGGTGTTACTTTACCAGCGGCGGCGACGGCGGCGTAAACTTTTTGGAAAAGTTTTGAGCACCTCCATATCTCAAGAACTATAGGTCCTGGGTTGATGAAACTTGGTATGCATATGCCCCAGTAGTAGCTTAGCACAGTTGCATCCCCATCTTTTGACCTTGATTTTCCGGTTGAGTGACTTTGACAATCTACAATACATATAATAGCAATGGAAAAGTTTTGCGAGCACCTCCATATCTCAAGAACTATAGGTCCTGGGTTGATGAAACTTGGTATGCATATGCCCCAGTAGTAGCTTAGCACAGTTGCATCCCCATCTTTTGACCTTGACCTTGATTTTCCGGTTGACTGACTTTGACAATTTTCAATACATATAATAGCAATGGAAAAGTTTTGCGAGCACTTCCATATCTCAAGAACTATAGGCCATAGGTTGATGAAACTTGGTATGCATATGCCCCAGTAATAGCTTAGCACAGTTGCATCCCCATCTTTTGATCTTGACCTTGATTTTCCGGTTGACTGACTGATTATTTTTATTGCATATATTTGCAATGTTTAAGTTCTATAAACATCTTTTGATCTCAGAAACTGAAAATCCGTGTAAATTCAAAATATAGTGGAAGTAAGAAAGAATAATTGGGTCTGATGGTGATGGCAGGCGAGACATACTCTAGTGTTAACTCTTGTTATAGGTATAATTGAATTAGTCAATGGTTGCATAAAGTTTTATTGGATATTTAATAATGGATTTCAAGGTGAAACAAACAGAGTAAAATAATAAGATCGTGATACAATTAAACCAGGTCTTGATTAACAACTTCATGAACAAATCACAATAAACATTCAGTTGATCAGCTGTAAGGTTATTCAGTACTTACAAAATGAACTTTCAAAATTGTGTACAATCATGTTTTAATATTTCGGCCAAAATAATTGGGGAATAAAATCTCATCCTGATTATTATAGCAATGTAGTTTATATTGCACAAAAAATCAAAAACAACCTTATGGAAATTTAAAAACTGACTTAAAAACCTTTTGAAAAAAGGATACGAATTCAATGTTTTAGTATGGCAGAAAAATTGATAGCTAAATAGTAACTTTAAAACGTTAAATTTTCACTTTGTATCCACTGTATTATTTATAGGCACCAGAGCGATAAAATAGATCGGTTCTGAGTGGTGATACAACACTAAATCATTCATTGTTTTGACGTGGGGTGTCGGATTTAGAATTAATGTATTTGATTCTTTTATATCAATCGATAAATGTTTTTTAGATAGTTGTCAGTAACGTCGAGTGTTCTCATGACCGCCGACCATAGTGGGCCAACGTGTGTGAAGAATGCCACGCTTCATGCACGCAAAAGACCCCTTTGTGGACCGCCAAGTAGTGCACCACATGGGCTAAATTTTCCGCCCCTACCCACCTCTCCCCTTTTCCCGTGTTTCTTCAAAATTTACCGGTCCTTTGTGGCCCATCCCCTTCCCATATTTCATTTATCATCATCATCATTTCATGTTTATTTTATCATCCTTTTCATGTTCATCGCCTGTAAATAACCTATATAGCGTTGCACGGGCGTAAAACACCAACTCACTCACTCGAGTGTTCTCAAGAGAGTTCCTCCTCGTCTTGTTGTTTTCGTACAGTATTTTGTCTTAGGTTCTCTCTTGTTGAATTGAACTTTTGTCGATTTTATTCCCTCTCTTGCCAAATCCGATGGCAACAGAAAACCAATCTATCCCAGGTATATTGAGCTGGGTCCCTGTATGGCAACTGGAAAGTTTCCTCAGGTGTATTCGGACTTTCATCCACTGTGGCTATCAAAGTTACAATCATTTACGAAAATTAATTTAGTCTTTTAAAATTTTATAATGTGAAATTCATATGGTACTTGATTGGTAGCGGTGATGTACCATGTTGAGAAATTGATGAATTTGGAATAATAAAACAGCTACATGCCAACCTATCATTTTAGACGAAACCAATAGACGAAAATGATTTATCTTAAACTTTATCTTGGTGAAAGCATCTGATTTAGCGAGCGGGAGATACTTGTTTTGTTCACAAAATAAATCTGAGTGCATTCCCGCACAATATATGATCATATTTTTGTTATTCATGAGACCTGTTTATTTACTGCATACATAAAACCCTGTCAGATATTAAATCATTCTTTAAAGAATTAATGAATGGTGTATGATCTTAGATATCAGCAAGTCATGTAAACACAGCAATACAATTCATAATGTCATAATTGACAGTTTGGCAGGAAAGGGTCTTAGAATGAAAATATTTTGGTTATTTCCCACTGCGACATTACCAAATTTTGTTTCACTGGGAAAAATTGGTCTTTCATTTGCATAATATGTAATAAATAAAGAAAAAAGACCACAATGAAAAACAGCCAGCAGCCTTCAATGAAACCGCTACCAGTAGGCATCACTCCCTGTTCTTGTCAGTATTTATTATATTATCTTACCTATTCCATTGTTGAAATTGATGGACCTGTTCAGAGCAACTTCTTTGAATTTGGCAATCACTATTGGATCTTTCAAAAATGGTTCCATATGAGCAGGTCCTACAAAAATCGTTAAGGGTTTTCTGGTTAATTAAAAAAATACTCCAACACACATAAAATATTATTTTAAATTCTCCTCTAAGAATAGTATTAGGCAGAAGTGGAACAAATTCAAATAAAAAAACAGAACTATCTGTAATTGACAGCTTTTCTCTTTGATATCATCTGCCTGATATATTTTTTTATTTTATGACAGTCTGTGATACTAACAAAATAGTGGATGGGAGCGCTTATTTACTGTGATGTCCTGTAATGAAATTTGACATAATGCGTTGTGAGGTTATTCCACTTATAACTTGTAAAAAGTTTTTAATATCTTTAATATTGATATATAGAATATAAAATACTTCGATACTGTCTTATCAGACCTGTCCTACAGGGCCTGTCTGATACTCACCTAGATATAGAAAGAATAAAAATGAAAAGTACATAATAGTCTACATATCTGTGCTTTTTTTGTTTGAACTACTTTAACAAATATTTAACAGAAATACTTTAACAATGTACTTGTTTTGTAATGTTTTTTTTTTTATTTCCATTTTTTTTCAGTGATAAATGGAGGCAAGAAAATTAAAGAAAATTATGTACATGCAATGAATCGTAAAAATACCTTCCATTACAATAACCCCCTTCTTCAAATAAAACATCGCAAAGTGGTTGGCACCTTGGTTTTACCAATTCCTTGCCTAAAATAAATATTATTAGAGGTCATCATTTAAGTGGTGCATCATTCTATTCTATTCTATTCTATAATTTTAAATACACTTAGACCAAATAAAAAATATGTGTGTTTCAGGTTTCCCTATAGCTACCTACTTTATTTTTTAGTGCGAACCCTAACCGTTTTATTGCTACTTTGCCTGAACTTAATACCACTTTTAAAGTAGATCAGGTTCCCATTAACTAAAGGTTAAATATAAAAATAAATCCCTACCAGTTTTCTTCAACCTGAGTGAGTGAGTGAGTTGGTGTTTTACGCCCGTGCAACGCTATATAGGTTATTTACAGGCGATGAACATGAAAAGGATGATAAAATGAACATGAAATGATGATGATAAATGAAATATGGAGATGGGGTGGGAAACAAAGGACCGGTAAATTTTGAAGAACCACAGGAAAAAGGGGAGAGGTGGGTAGGGGCGGAAAATTTAGCCTATGTGGTGCACTACTGGGCGGTCCACAAAGGGGTCTTTTACGTGCATGAAGCGTGGCACTCTCCACACACGTTGGCCCACTATGGTCGGCGGTCAGGGTTTCCGTATTATAGACCTGACAACCCCCGCGGACGAGGGCTACCCTATTCAGCCACCTAGGGTACACACTTGGTCGCTCTGTGGGCTGAGCACTGACCCGACGTCAGAATCCCAAGACCCTTAGTCGCCTCTTACGACAAGCTAGGCTCTGCTGCGGGCCTATTCGCCACCCGGGCCCCGCACGGGAGCTCTCCATTGGGGGTTCAATTTCAGTCCTCTCCACTGGAGGTACAGTTTCAGTGCTCTCCATTGGGGGTACAATTTCAGTTTCAGTCGTCTGCACTGGAGGTACAGTTTCAGTGTTCTCCATTGGGGGTACAATTTCAGTTTCAGTCGTCTCAATCACATTCAAAGACTTATAACTTGAAAACTATAACAGATAGAAAAAATCTGAAGGATCCTAGGCTCTCCAGAATCAAAAGCTCTACAAAAGTCTCCATTCGGTCGAAGTTGTCAGATGACCCCTAATAGGGGGTTATGGCCCTTTTAAGGTCAAAAATATCATTTTTTCATGTTTTTGCCCTATAGAATGAAAACTATTGCAGATAAAGAAAAGCTGGTGCTTGCTTAAATGTTCAGCTCATTTAGCTCTACAAAAGTCTCCATAGGGTCGATGTTGTCAGATGACCCCTTATAAGGGTTACAGCCCCTTAAAGGCAAAAAAAATAGTGTTTTTGGCCTATTGAATGAAAACTAAAGCAGATAAAGAAAAACTGTTGCTTGCTTAAATGTTCTGCTTATTAAGTTCTACAAAAGGCTCTATAATGTCAAAGTTTTCAGATGACCACTTATAGGCGTAACAGCCCCTTAAAGGCGAAAAATAGTGTTTTTGGCCTATAGAATGAAAACTATTGCACATAAAGAAAAGCTGTTGCTTGCTTAAATGTTCAGCTAATTTAGCTCTACTAAAGTCTTCATAGGGTTGACATGAAGACCAGGTGAGCGATTCAGGCTCCTGGGAGCCTCTTGTAAATATAATATTTTTTTAACACCGAACCCTCTTAGTAGTCACATGGTAAGGTCGGTGTGTTTTCCGGAGGCAGACTTTCAGCTTCAGGGGATAAATACGTTGATCTAAGACGTAATAGCCAGCTATCAAATATCTTTCAATTCGTAGTTCGATCTTAGCAGTTTTGTCGACCTCTGGGATAAATTGAGCAATGTCGGACAGTTTTGTAAAGTGCTTGGCAACATTTGGAGATGCGATCTTCTCTCGATTGTACTTACTTGAAGTGGATAAGTCTAGTATCGAGTAATCATCCAAATAAATAAATACAAATACAAATTAATTTAGCTTAATAAATTTGAATTAAAAACAAAATAAGCATGTCATTAAAGCGATAAATAAGATACACAAATAATATGTTTACGAACCTAAAATTAGAAGCAAACCAAAACTGATTTGGTCTTGATTTTATCCGGTTTGTTTATTTGAAAGCGAAAATTTGAGATTTGACCTTTGTCCTTTATACTGACTAAGATTAAATTATCTTCTCTCTTCATTAAAAGTAAACGTGTTCCTTTTAACATAATATTTTTAGATAAGATTTGGTGTTTCATCCTTTTTTTGTAATGTTGAATAAGGTTATCGTTTGGATAACACAAAAAACGAGTCATTTTAGGAATTTGAATAAGACAATGGTTTATTTCAATAAGAGTCCTTTGCATATGCGCACTCACTGTCACTCTTATTAAATTAATGGATTTGTGAAGCTACTCCTTGAAGAAAGCTGAGGATGAGCACAAATGACATTGCATTGTTGGATTACAAGTTGGCGGGAGAGCCATAGTCCAAGGTCTACATGTTTTCCAGTCTAGAAAAGAAAAACATATAAAAATTGTAAGACGTTAATGTATTGATGAAAACAGGAAAATTATATTTGAAAATTGTTACATGTAGAGATAACTACAGTTACCTGGATAATAAGCAGAGTTACAGCAGTACCAGGTAAAAATTATATCAATTATTTTGCTTACTTTATCTTCATCATTATAGTTATTTTAAGTATTATATTGTTCATTTTAATCTATCTAAATATTTTCACCAACAATAAACGTATCACAAAATTGAGTTCAAGGACATTTGATACATAAGTTAAGTGGGGGAGTCTTAATTATTATCATATTATTTTTTTTATCCAATTAACTGTTTTCAGCATTGTCGTTTCTTTACTTTTTGTACAAGAATCTTAAGTGTTTCTGTAAAAGGGGGAGAGAGGTGGACATGATTTTGATTTCGAAATGGGTATGGTTCCAAATCATGTTGTTCCAATCAATGACCATGTTTAAAATCTTAAAAATTTATACATGTATATGCAATTTTTAATTTCATTCAAAAACTACTAAAAAATTCTTTTTCTTTCTTTTTTTAAATTTACAGTGATATTTATCATCATCATCATCTGGATCTGGAGAGTGAGTGAGTGAGTTGGTGTTTTACGCCCGTGCAACGCTATATAGGTTATTTACAGGCGATGAACATGAAAAGGGTGATAAAATGAACATGAAACGATGATGATAAATGAAATATGGGGGTGGGATGGGAAACAAAGGACCGGTAAATTTTGAAGAACCACAGAAAAAGGGGAGAAGTGGGTAGGGGCGGAAAATTTAGCCTATGTGGTGCACTACTGAGCGGTCCACAAAGGGGTCTTTTACGTGCATGAAGCGTGGCACTCTCCACACACGTTGGCCCACTATGGTCGGCGGTCAGGGTTTCCGTATTATAGACCTGACAACCCCCGCGGACGAGGGCCACCCTATTCAGCCACCTAGGGTACACACTTGGTCGCTCTGTGGGCTGAGCACTGACCCGACGTCAGAATCCCAAGACCCTTAGTCGCCTCTTACGACAAGCTAGGCTCTGCTGCGGGCCTATTCGCCACCCGGGCCCCGCACGGGACTGGATCTGGAGAAAAAAGCAATCTGAAAGTGGGAGAGAAACTAATTCAGACAAAGTTTATTTTGTAAGGTGGCATTAAATGAAAAAAATGAAAAAGGTTTTAATTTACCTGATGTAGATAAAATTTTTTACAGATTATAGATAACCGGAATAATTTTATACAATGGCCATCAAATAATAATGTTAAAATATAATATCATCAATCAAGTTTACTTCTCTCATTTACCACACAAAACGCAATGTCAGACGTATCTAATGGTGATAAACTTGGTATTCTTATAGTTCTAACATTATAGTTAACAGTTTGACTTTCTTTAAAATACAAATGACAACAAAGTTCCAGACAATAAATTTTGCTACGCCTGAAGCGCGTTTCGTCTTTTCGATACTCATAAGAGGCACTCTATCAAAAATATTGAAAATGCAGCAACATTATTTTTTTTCTTTTTACAAACAAATTTAATACAAAAACAAAGAAAGAAAGTAAATACAGCAGCATTGCAGGCAAAAGCAATAAGTGACCAAGATTCATCAGATCTGTTTATCACAGAAAAAATGTAAGAAAATTAAAAGTTTTTTTCTTATAATCTTATTTTTTGAACGATGGTTAAAAGTTTTTTTCTTATAATCTTATTTTTTGAACGATGGTAATAGCTAATGTTGTGTCATGTACATGTATTCTCTATCTTTTTCTCTCATAATATTTTGAACTTTTTTTGGTTTACATGTGATCTTTTTTTTTAAATGAAATGATTTTTTTTTCACTTTTATAACTTTAAAATTTCTTTTCTTTTCTTTGTAAAAAAAATATTATTTACACTGAAGGAATGTGGCACTTGTTGTTGTTGTTGTTGTTGTTTTTACGTTGTCATTCTCATTGTCATTGTTGATAGTTTCTTCTTCTGCTGTAAAGAAAGATGAGAAAACAATTATACTCACTGTATTAAACAAAAGCTATCACACTTGAATAACAAACATTCATTCTTAATTTATTCATTCACATCTTTTAATAATATAAACTTTTTAAAGAAGTTGTACTTGATTTATGAAAGCACAATAGCTATAAATAGAACATTTGTGAAAGCGTATATATACATTTGAAAATATCAACAACATACCATTCTTGTATCCTCTTGTAAATTGTATGGCGTTCATTGTTGACACTGTACTAATAAATCCTTCTTCCTACAATGGAATATAATTTTGTTTTTAGGAAAATAAGACCAACAACATGAGTAATACAGAAATTACACCAAATAATATTCCATCATCCCATAGAAGCAGCACCCCGAACCTCAAGGAAGCTGCATACTTATTTCCGAAGATGAAGCAGATGTTAAGTCACTACCTCTCACGGCCAGAAGATTTAAAAAGGCCTCTCTGCCAAGTCAGATAAAAAAATCAAGAAAAGCAGATGTAAGTAACTAAGTTTGTTTTTTTGTTTTTGTTTTTTTTATTTGAAAATATTTCTTCTTGGTTAAAATTATAATCATCTTTGCTTTTACTGGTTAACATATATGATAATATTAACTAGCTTGTTATGCATTTGTTAGTTTAACATGTCTCGTTTTTAAATAAATCAACATACAGTATGGCTGAATGAAAATAAGAATCACCAGATTTTTTTATTCATGCTTTTTCTTGTAGAACATGTCACCATGTGTTAATGACCCCCTGACCCTGTCGGTGTCTATGTACTATGCTGTTCCAGTGACAGTCATGTCATCACCTCCTCCAGCAGCACAGGCGACATGCAGTACCAGTAATGCTCCAGCTGATCAGAATGTAAGATTACTTTTTGTTTTTTCATGCTGTTCTCGTTCATGTTTGTTTTTTCTTGACTTTTTATCCTTACACTTGTTTACCCCCATTGGTACCTCTTTGTTTCTTAAATAATATGATAAATTATGTGCATACCATTAAACACTCGTTCCCGTTGACAACAACCTTTCCAGACATCCATTGACAAACAGCAGGGGTAGAATCAGTGAAAATGTCACTGGAAACATAATGTTTACGTCTGAAATCTGTTCCTGATGCCATATATTGTTAAAAATAATGTCTTCTATCGGGAAAATTACATCTCCGTAGAATGTTCTCTGCTCATCCTTACTGCAGTCTATAGTGTGCTCTGTCAACAGGCATGAAGCAACATCAACAGGGTCTGTCTCTGCGGACGTAGGAATCACAACACACACCGCGACTACTACACATACAAACAAAACACCCATTGACATTGTTGTTGTTGTTCAGCTCACTTACGTTACGATAGAACTCACAAATTATCAAATCTGCGAAAAGTTTGGAAAAAAATGTCCACCAATGAATGATATAACAAATAAACGTGTTTTCACAGGTTAATATGTAGAACGGAAGATGTAAATGTAGAATAAGCAAAATAAACAAATAGACAAAATGGCGATATCGGCTACCCACGCTAAAAATAATCACGTGACTCGTATTGCGGGTTTTGATAAAAGACAGTTTTTTTTAAATGTCATAGATAAAAGATAGATTATTTTAATTTCATAATTAATTAATTCATTTTATTTATATTTCTCTTTTCAGATGCAAAACGGAGACTTTCTGTTCGACGTGAGTGATATCATGGATATTAGTTTCAGCGACATGTTGTAGACAAGCTGAACTCAGTGTGATGGATGTTTGTTAAAGATGAATATATAGTGCATTGTTTCCATGCATAGACTTGTTATGTGATCTGGGATTGTTTACATCAATGATGCTAACCTTAAAAAAATAAATTTGTTTAAATATTGAATTTTATTATAATTTATCTGTTGTTCTCAGTTAAATAAATGTTAGAAGTCAGTTGATTTGGAATAAGTGTACAATGAAAAAAGAAAACGCACACAACTCACGTTTCATGCCGTGAAAAAAACATTTTGATATCAGTCTTGAGATTGTCATGGAAAAAAAATTTCATACCTTAAAAAAGAAGTTAATAACCGCAACACCACCAAATGAAAAATTAGAAGAAAAAAAACACGCACGCTCACACAAAAGTCTGTACACCGGTGATTTATTTATGTTTGTTTCCCACTCAACTTTTCATTTTAAAAACCACCATGCAAGGAGAACGGTTGAACAATTTGTTATCGTCCTATTACTACAACCCCGAAAGTCCTGCAGCATATGCATCTGCTACTAAATTGCAACGAGTGATCAATGTCAATCAGGGTGAAAAAATAGGTTACCATAAAATCAGAAGATGGTTAAATGCACAAGATAATTATTCCTTACAAAAAATACCACGAAGACCACACAAAAGGTTACGTGTATATACAACTGGTATTGGAAATATGTGGGATGCCGATCTAATGGAGGTGGGAAATATTTCAAGTTCAAATTCCGGGTACAAGTTTATTTTGGTGTGTATTGATGTTTTTAGTCGTCATCTTTGGATGGAAGTGAGTAAAACCAAGTCAGCACAAGATGTGAAAAATGCCTTTTACAAGATATTACAACGAGCCCCTGCTCCACCCGAAAAAGTACGAACTGACAAAGATCAATGTTTTCGATCAAAACTATTACAAAAACTTTTTTCAAGAATATGGAATACGACATTTTGTGACACAAAATGAAACCAAAGCAAATTACTCAGAGAGGTGTATTCAAGCTATACTAAGTAAACTCTTTCGGTATTTTACTCACAAAAGAACACATCGCTACTTGAATATTTTGCAAAAAATCGCCAAAAGTTACAATGGAACACCACACAGGTCATTGAATAATATAGCACCCAAAGACGTTAACCATGACAACGAGGCTGACGTGTGGGCGCAGCAGTATCTTACCAAACGCAATACGACGAATAGAGTGAAAAATAATACATTAATCACGACAGATACAAAAAAGTTGACAACGACGTAATCCTAATTTAAGACGTGTTTTTAAATTTAAAATTGGTGCACTGGTAAGAATAGCATTTACCAAGCACATCTTTGACCGGGGATACCACCAAAAATGGACAGAAGAAATCTTTAAAGAATACGAAGATTTAGAAAACAAAACATAAATCTATATATGCTATTCGACTTCTACGGAGAAGAAACTATAAAAGGTACATTTTACGAGAGCGAGTTGCAAAGGGTAGACAAGGACGAAGACAGTCTTTAAATTGTTGAAAAAGTACTGAAAAAACGAAAAAGAGGTGGTAAAATTGAATATCTTTGCAAGTTTCAAGGTTGGCCATCCAAATACAACGCATACATCCCGGAAAAAGATATCAAGTGTCTAACTGAGGGACTCGACATGAGCGACAGTGATGACGCTTATTTCATGTTCATGTCGAACGAACAATCAGTTGCATATTATCCTAACAATAGACCTTCGAATTTTAAAGTGCATTTGCTCGATTCAATATATCTAGACGGAGATGAATGGGAAATAGGACTGGTTGATTTTTACACAACAAACACACCAAGAAAAACAGTAACCAACAATGATCGTGAATTATACATTTTTTTGCGATTTGTGTATGGGAATGAACATTTTTCATCACCAGTTTTCACTTCTCAGACGTATTTTTCCGACGAGTGCAAACGGTTGGAATACTATTTTTTCCAATCCATTGTATTTACCGATAAAAAAGAAAGAAATTCACGACATCGAAATAGATATATGGACTGGCAAAGGAGAAGAAGCATCATTTTTATCTAACCGCATAAACTTTACACTTCATATAAGAAGAAAAGGTCGAAACTGATCTTTCATTCATTTATTCATTAACTATCAACGGTGTAACAATGAGTTACGGAGCATCAAAAATGTACATCCCTAAGCATGGAGAAATGGTGTAAATATTATGAAAATTGTGTGCAAGGAAAAATTCCTTCTTCAAACGAAATACAGACTTTATCCAAACCCAATACAATACATTGGATACGAAAACCATCCGACGCAGAATTGTTGAGTTGCGCAAAAAATGACAAAAATGTAAAAAGTCCGTACAGCGTGAATTTGGTTAGTTCCAGTGTTCAAATGGTTAAAATGGCAAAAGCTACAATGGAAGAAAATCATGAAATGGAACAGGCTATAAAAAAAGATAAAACAAGGAAGAGAAAGCACAGTTCTAAATCAACTTCTAAAGTGAAAGGACGTTGCAACACGAAGAGTAAAAATATAAATCGGACGTATTTACTGATTGATTAACACATCATGTCGTTGATCACATCTGCTGAACATTTTTCCGAGGCTCAACCGAGCTTGACCTTTTTTCAAGTACCACCTTATCAACTTGGAGTGGAATCTATTACTTACGAAGAATGCCGTCCGACCTCACAGGTTACTGCATACAACCCTATTGAATTCAATTTATGTGGACAAAATGGAACAGAGTACATCGATTTAAAGAGAACGAAACTTTACGTAAAGATTAGAGTGAAACATACCAACGGAGATAATGTAGGGGTTGCTTCCACGGTAGGACCAGTAAATGGATTTTTCTTTGCTCTGTTTTCACAGATGGATTGTTACTTACAAGGTTCCTTGGTATCATCTACTAATACCAACTACCCGTATAAGTGTATGATGAAAACTTTTTTAGAATACGGACAGGATGCAAAATCAACACAACTGTCTAGTGCACTGATTTTTAAGGATAGAAGCGAACACATGGACGACGTGACTACGAACACCGGACACTATGAGCGTAAAAAATAAATAGAAAATTCCAAAACTTTAGACATGGAAGGACCCATATTTCACGACCTTTTTGAAACTAAATACATGTATGGTAGATATCAAACTGAAGCTGTATAAGCGTAAAGCAAGTTTTTGTTTAATGTCTAATGAAGAAGATGGGGACTATGACATTATCATAGATGACATTGCTGTCAAAGTTTGTAAAATCAAAGTGAACCCTGCCATATTGTATTCTCACGATCGTGCTTTAAAGATGAAAAATGCGATGTATCCTTTTACCAAGAGTGTCATGAAACACATTACTTTAATGAAGGGAAGCACAAAGCAGTTTTGGAAAATATTTTCCAAGACGTGAAACCAAAGCGACTTATAATAGGAATGACATCAACAAACGCCGTCAACGGTGACTACAAACTCAACCCTTGAGTTGGTGTTTTACGCCCGTGCAACGCTATATAGGTTATTTACAGGCGATGAACATGAAAAGCATGATAAATGAACATGACATGATGATGATAAATGAAATATGGGGTGGGGTGGGAAACAAAGGACCGGTAAATTTTGAAGAACCACGGGAAAAAGGTAGAAGTGGGTAGGGGCGGAAAATTTAGCCTGTGTGGTGCACTACTTGGCGGTCCACAAAGGGGTCTTTTACGTGCATGAAGCGTGGCACTCTCCACACACGTTGTCCCACTATGGTCGGGGGTCAGGGTTTCCGTATTATAGACCTGACAACCCCCGCGGACGAGGGCCACCCTATTCAGCCACCTAGGGTACACACTTGGTCGCTCTATGGGCTGAGCACTGACCCGATGTCAGAATCCCAAGACCCTTAGTCGCCTCTTACGACAAGCTAGGCTCTGCTGCGGGCCTATTCGCCACCCGGGCCCCGCACGGGACAAAGATAAACATATCAATTTGTTCCTTTATAAACATTTTGAAATAAGAAAAAAATCTTGTTGGGCAAACTTCACTTGTATTTTTCTGCCTTCTATATGAGATTTCTTTTCAAGTTCTAACGATGAGTTGTTGCAAATCTCATAGTCTACCCACAAGAAGCTCCCAGTAACTCATAAAGAAGTATTGGGAACTCGTGCGAAATCCTCTGAACTTGTGAAAGTTTTGTAAGGATTTTTTTTTTCATGTCAATATTTTTACAAGTTAAAAAACGAGCCTGAATTGCTCACCTGACTTATATGCCTTTATTTGACTTTTAAAGGGGAATAAGTTTAATAAGGTGTCATCAGACAACATTGATTAACTTAATGCATTAAAGTGTAAACATTTAATTAGTTGAACATTTTAGAAATTAAAATGACAACAAAGTTCCAGACAATCAAAAGCTTTTAAATATTTTTACAAGGCATAAACATTTATTTAAACATTTAGAGGACACTTACTCGTATATATGGGGTCAATAAAAATTTTCCATCATATTGAATTATTGTAGGGCTTAACTAAGCAATATTGTAATTACAAGTTTTTCTATAGCTTAAGCGATTTGCAATACAAACAAGATATCATGGAGATGGTACCCATCTCTGTGGGCCCCGCTATAAAAACCTGGGCACCACAGGACACCTATTCATTCAAAACTGAATTATTTAACCTCAAGACCACAGATCAAGACTGACGGTAGGGCAACCCAAGAGTGGAGCAAAATGAAACATTAACTTAATCTGTAACTCATCAAGGTAGACTTGCATACCAATAATCAGTTCAATACCTGCAAGCGTTAAAAAAAGTGCGGAAAACTGAAATTTTACTGATTTAATCTAAGTCCAAGGGCCATAACTCACGTACAAATCAACGGAGGGGAACGAAACGTAAACTTGATCTGTGACTCATCAAGGTAGACTTACATAGAAAAAAATCAGTTCAATATCTTCAAGCGTTTTAAAAAAATGCGCAAAACTATTTGTTTCGGACGGACGGACGGACAGAGTGATCACAATAGGGCGTCCGTCACTTTGTGGCGGGGCCCTAATTAAACAATGGGTAAACCGTAAAGGCTGTGGAAATGGACAATTTTGACGATCTATATTTAAGTGCAATACTCCTAAATGTAAGGGTCTTACAATTTTGACCCTTGATGGATTTTGTAGATCTTTGTGTGCTTACCAACATGCATGACATGCATTTTAAATATCTCAAATATCGTTAATAGTTTTCAAGATATTGAGATTTCCGGAACAACTGAGATAAAGGGCAATTAACTCCTACATTGGTTGTTGGATCTTCACAATTTCAGGGCACGTAGATCTTGAGGTGCTGATCACTATTACCTTTACCAGAATTTTTAATATCTGTGATTGTGTTTGAGTCCTTTGCAAAAAACTGCAATTTGAAGCATATTCTATTTTTAGTCATGCGGCAATGTTTTTTTTAATTAATCAAAAATCAAAACTAAAGTTTGCAATTGACTTATGGTGTCAGAGGAGTTAACATTAAAAAGTTCACGAAATCGGAGGGACAGACGACTGATGCCAAGCGATGGCAATAGCTCACACTAGATAGAGCCCCAAAGGTAAATGCCGTGTTTGCTTTACAGGTAGTAGATGAGTTATGGGCACTTTATGTATAAACTTAAATCTATGCAAACAGGAAGTAAGAGTTTTTTGGGGAAAAACCATCACTTTACACCTTATAGTACTATAGAACAAAGCTACATGACAAATATCAAGAGGCTTTGGCACGTAGTTGCTGAGAAAACTGCATTGAAAATTGTCTATAAATGACACTTTATATGAAAACTAAGTTTTCGGTAAACAGGAAGTAGGGGGTTTTCAGGCAAAAATTGCTTAACACCTTCTTCTTCTATTGAACAAAGCTACATGCCAAATATCAGAAGGCTGTGACATGCAGTTGCTGAGAAAACTGTGCAAGTTTTTGTGATGTCACAGGACGCAAGACGACATGTAGTGCCAAAGTGACTCCTATATTTCGCTTTGCAACATGTTGCAGGTGACATAATGACCCTTTGGGTCAGGTGAGCTAAAAAAACAATGCCATAGTTTCATTGGTAAACCCCTCAAATATCACTTGTTATGATCATGTAGCGATCGTTATTGACTAAAATCTTCCTTACAAAGACCTGGCAGAGGAATACTTTTTATGAAATGTTTGCAAGTTAGTTATGAGTACTTAAAAATACAGCATTCCAATCCGAAAAACATCGTAACATGATCGTTCACCCTTCAGATTTAAAATATTTATCAGGAGGGGGCTATGCAACAAAAGTGGGCTATGTAAAGTATCAGCACAAGTGCAGAAAATAAAAAGACCATAAAAGGTTGTAAAAAAAAGTCATACGAGCTCACGAAAGAATACACTTTGAAAATCATATCAACAACTCCTGATATATCGGAAAATGGTATATGTGAAGTGTCATGACATATGATGACACAATTCTATATTCAATTCTTTAAAAAAAAATATTGTCTAAATTGGACTAAAATTCTATAAACGGTCTTATCATGGACTATGAATGCTCACATGTTCACTCAAGAACATAAAAAACCAATGGTATACATGTACTGAAAACTAAAAGATAATCTGTTTTCTTCCAAAAGAGGCACTATTGTTATCAGGTAACTCAAAAACTTATGGTATTATTTAAAAGTTTAGCGCAGTTTAAAAGATTTTATAAAAAATATCAATTTTTGAAGGATCTTGATCCTGAACTTTATAATGAAGTTCAGGATAAGAATTTTGAAAATGTTGGATTTTTAACAAATTAACATTTATCTATGACTCTTGGCCAAATTTTTTATTAACTCACTGTTATTCAGAGTATTATTGGTATTTTCGAACCATTTTAAAGCTTTGTTTGAGTTGAAGAAAGAAATTATATTTGCTCCATTTCGAGTAATGGGACCGCATAAAGATGTCAAACAAGCTACATTATTGTAGCTAATAGACCAAGTGTGTACCCGAGGTGGCTGAATGTGGCCCTCGTCCGCGGGGGCTTGTCAGGTCCATTACACGGAAACCTTGATCGCTGACTTTAGTGGGTCGACCCAACGTGTGTGGACAGTGCCACGATTTAGGCACGTAAAAGACCCGTTTGTGGATCGCCAAATAGTGTATCACATAGGCTTAATTTTCCGCCTTTACCCACTTCTTTTCTTTTTCTGAGGTTCTTCAAAATTCACTGTTCCTTTGTTTCCCATCCCCATATTTCCTTTATCATCAAATTTCATGTTCATTTTACAATCCTTTTAATATCCAGCGCCTTTAAATAACTAATATAGTGTTTCAAGGGGCTTAAACGCCAACTCTCTCGCCCATTCACTCATAATTTAATATTTCCTTTCTTGCCCACCCCTCCCGTGCGGGGCCCGGGAGGCGAATAGGCCCGCAGCAGCGCTAGGCTTGTCGGTAAAAGTCCACTAAAGAGCGCTCAGAAACCTGACATCGGGGTCAGGCCGCTTTGCCCACAAAGCGACTGGGATGTGTGTCCCAGGTGGTTGAATGGGGCAGCCCTGACATCGAGAGATGTGGGGTCGTCAGGCGATAATGCGGAAATCATGACCGCAAACCATAGTGGTGCACCGTGTTAGGAAAAATGTCACGTTCCTCGCACGTTTAAGAACCCTGCTGCAGGTCTCGGTAAGAGTAGGACCCGTAGGATCCCCATGCAGGAGGCAACATTTCCCGTCCCTACCCATCACTCCTTTTTCCAGTGGCAGTCAAAAATTGGCCTTGTGTCCCCATTTCCTCCACTTCATCATCATTTATGTTCATTGTATCACCACTTTCATGTTCATCTGCCGGATATAGCCGAAATCGCGCTGCTTTGGAGTAAAGCAATAACTAACTTACTTGCCCACCCCATTCCCATATTTTATCATCGTCATTATGTCTCCCCTTCCCAGAAGGGGGAGACATATTGTTTTTGTGTCAGTTCTTCTTCTTTTTCTTCTTCTCATACAAAGCGTGTCCGGGCCATAACTTTTTTATCCTTTGAGATAGGGCTTTGATATTTGGCATGTGGATGTATCACCATGAGACGATGTGTCGCGTACCAGAATGACCTTCATATGACCTTGATCTTTGACCTCAAGGTCAAATTAATGCTAATTTTACATCCAAAGTGTTCTGGGCCATAACTTTTTTGTCATTTGACATAAGACTTTGATATTTGGCATGTGGATGTATAACCATGAGACGATGTGTCACGTATCAGAATGACCTTCATATGAGCTTGTCCTTTGACCTCAAGGTCAAATTAATGCTTATTTTTACATCCAATGTGCTCCAGGCCATTACTTTTTTGTCATTTGACATAGGGCTTTGATATTTGGCATGTGAATGTTTGGCCATGAGATGATGTGTCACATACCAGAATGACCTTCACATGACCTTGACCTTTGACCTCAAGGTCAAATTAATGCCTTTTTAACATCCAATGTGTTCCAGGCCATTACTTTTTTGTCATTTGACATAGGGCTTTGATATTTGGCATGTGGATGTATCACCATGAGACGATGTGTTGCGTATTACCATGACCTAATTATGACCTTGACCTTTGACCATCAGGTCAAATGAATGCTAATTTTACATGGAAAGTGTGTCCAGGCCATAACTTTGTTTTGTCATTTGACATAAGGCTTTGATATTTGGCATGTGGATGCATCACCATGAGACGATTTGTCACGTACCAGAATGACCTTCATATGACCTTGTCCATTGACCTCAAGGTTAAATTAATGCTTATTTTACATGGAAAGTGTGTCTGTGCCATATTTTTTGTTCTTTGGCATACTGCTTTAATATTTGACATGTTGATGTATTACCATGAGGTTATGTGTCGCGTACCAGAATGACCTTCACATGTCCTTGACCTTTGACCTCAAGGTCAAATTAATGCTAATTTTATATGTAAAACATGTCTGGGACATAACTTTTTTTGTTCTTTGACATAGGGCTTTAATATTTGACTTGTTGATGTATCACCCTGAGAAGATGTGTTGCGTTTCAGAATGACTTTCATATGACCTTAACCTTCGACCTCAAGGTCAAATCAATGATTATTTTACGTGCAAAGTGGGTCCTGGTCATAACATTTTATTCTTTGATATAGGGCTTTGATATTTGGCATGTGGATGTTTTGACATGAGATTATGTGTTGCGGACCATAATGACCTTTATATGAGCTTGATCTTTGACTTCAATATCAAATTAATGCTAGTTTTACTATTTTATTAACATGACGGTGTGTCATCATGTTAAAAATGTGTCGCTACCTTAATGACCTTGACCTGTGACTTCAAGGTCAAATAAATGCTAATTTTACATGCTAAACCTTCCAGACCATTACTTATTTATCCTTTGACATAGGGCTTTAGAATGTAGATGTATCATTATTAAGCAATTTTTTGTACAATGTATGTCATTGTCACTTTGACCTCTTGACCTCAAGGTTGAACTTAAGTTATTTTGGCAAATTTAGGAAGGGGAGACATCCGTTTTAGTGTGCTAAAACAGTTTTTCCTAGTTTCATGTTCATTTTATCACCCTTACTAATCTGGTGTTGAAAAGACTTGTTGTAACTGTTGGTACTATTCAGTTGTTCTTTCAATGCGCTGACTGAAGACTGATGATCTGCTGAGTGTTATTGTTGACTGTCTCACGGAGAATGGTTCGCTCAATGCAAATGTTAAGCGACTGTGATGACTGCGGGGCAATCTTTGTTGTTTGTGATTCGGCTGACTAGTATTTTATATATTCACGAAGAGGACATGCATACCTGAATTTAATTATTTTTGTTTAATTAAAAATCAAGACGTCATCGACTTCAAAATAGTTTTTTGTTGTAATTTACATCAAAGACTATTAGCTAAATTTATCAATATTACATTTTTTTTAACAGAGAAATAGTGCTTAAATTAATATTTTGTAGATAATCATAATAATTTTTAATTTATTTTGTATTGACATATAGGTCCATTAGCCAGGTGTTCTATAACTCTATCACTAAGTCGTAACTGAATTGAACTTTTTAAAATTTGTATTGCTCATCCATGCAGAAAAGGAAGATCACAGCATGAACCATGCATCT
This sequence comes from Arcuatula senhousia, assembly GCA_963971305.1. Lineage (NCBI taxonomy): Eukaryota > Metazoa > Mollusca > Bivalvia > Mytilida > Mytilidae > Arcuatula > Arcuatula senhousia. Next base: position 13,526,216 of record OZ020310.1, read on the forward strand.
TACAAGGATCTCTGGATATTGATTGAAGTTGTAAAGAATAATTCATGATATATAAAATATTGCACATTTATTATTACTAATGCTAATGCATGATAAGAAAATAATGGTTTTTTTTACAAACGAAACTGACAATGTTTAGTTCAAACATCAATTATTTAAAATTATTTAAAATTTATTACAACATAGCGCCAACTTAATCTGTCTTGCCTATATGTGTTCAAATTTCTTCGTTAAGTGCACTTCTTGGTGGGTTGACGAGTCCACGCAATTTCCAAAACGTGATCCCAGTTGATTTTGCATATTTCTCACTAACCTTCATGTTGATCTATTTTCTTTGTGTCTCGTATTTGTGGAAAGTAACCCCTCTTGGTTGATATCTTGGAAACAAGCTATCGACGATTATCTGTGTAACTCTTTGAGGTGATCGACAAATTCTGTAATGCCTTAGAAAATCTGGTCTGATGTTGTGTCTTTCTTGATATCATTGCCGCCAATCTGTATAATAAATATTCTCTTTGGTCGGTTAAGTATCCATTGAATCAATTCATCACTTTCGGCTATTTTTTTTTACGGTGACCCCGCCTAACCCAAACCCATGTAAGTCTTCATGTTTGAAGTCAAGAAGTTAGTGGTCTGCGGTGCGTCTGACGAAACCGTGGCCAATAATAGCAAGAGACATTATGGAGGGGTGAAGTTATCAATGAGTAAACTATTTGATTTAAATGCATACGTTTCTGGCTTTTATAAAATAGTAATTGTTGAACTTTATTCAAATAATTATAACAAACTATCTAAATTAAAATTGGGGTACCTTTAATTATAAACAACCAATAATTTCCAAACAACTAAAAATATATGATTATAAGCATTCTTATTAAAGTTGCAATCAATAATATTTTGTAATATTGGCGCGTTGCGACAACAATAAATCTATCATCAAATAATTTGCGATCACAAGATCGTCTACAGGGTTTAACAAACAAACAAACAAAAATTTGAAACCTTATAAAGGTCCTAAGAATTAAATTGGTTTAAAAACAACTCTGAAAATATTAATATTGAATTTCCAGATATTTCTAACTATGGAAATAATTTTGAACAAAATAATAACCTCGAAAATAGTTATTTTTCAGGGCCACAAGATGTTTCTATCCCAGATGTCGGCCACTCAAATGTGGATGATCAAAGGAGGCAGCCTGCTGATACTGCAGACGCGGATTCTGAAAGCATCCGGAGCTCGGACCAACGATTACGTAGACCGGACATGCGTATTGAAGATGCGCAATAAAATCAAAGTAAACATTGCGACAATTCACATCGAGAAGTTCACACGAAAACTAGAATTATTAGAAGGCCAAAACGATTTTTGGAAGTTGTTTCACACCATATTATTATGGAGGACAACAACGCAGAGAAACCGCATGTATGCGATGAATGTGGACAGAAATATAGCAACAGGAGAAATCTTAACCGCCACAAAAATTAGGTGCATTCAGACAGAGTCCGATACGTATTATGCCCTGTGTTCCAGTTGTCGGAAACATTTCCTCAGAAGGGATTATTTGGAGGCACACCTTAGCTGCGTGCATAGTCACTCAGAGGAAGAAGCTAAAACCAGGGGCAGCCAGGTGTTATGGAGAGAGGGAGAGAGAAGCGAGCTGGAGTCCAGGGCATTGAAGCCAAAGACTGCCGGGACTCAGCCACAGCATCGGCCACATCAGCAAGAATGGAAGACTTAGGTGATGTCTATGCAGCAAAGGTTGAGCCGAGTGTAACTGGAGCTCTTCCTGAGACGGATAAGTTAGAAACAGGACTTAATTTTAATTAGTTTTACGAATAAATACATTTTTATTGAATTAAATACATTTATGTACATGTTGAGCAGTAAATTTTTCAATGGTCATATTTAATCTAAGCATTTGCATTTGATTTTGATAAAAGATGGCAAGTTTACATATGTAAATATTGAACATGTTTTTGTATTATCTTTGACGTTTTAAGTTGTTTGACATATATTCTTTTTATGTGTTATGGTACTGGTCAGTTTTTGTTTGTTTTGCCTAAGATTTTATATGATGGTGCTAAAAATTTAAGATATTTTAGAAATGTGATTAGGTTAAAATTTGAATTTAGAATTGTTCAGAAATGTTTAAATATTTGATATTAAAGTAAAACGGGAAAGTTTCAATATTTTATCCTTTTGTAATTTGGTACTTTTATGTTATCACGTGCAATTAATTTTTAGCTCACCTGGACCGAAGGTCCATGTGAGCTATTGCCATCACTTGGCGTCCGTCGTCGTCCGTCGTCCGTCGTCCGTCGTCGTTAACATTTTTCAAACGTTAACTTCTCTAACACCATAAGTCCAGTGGCTTTTAAATTTGGCACAGTTGTTAATTAGCATAGGTAGTATAAAACTAGCGTGGGGATTTTTGATTCGTTGAAAAACATGGCCGCCATGGCTAAAAATAAAACATAGGGGTAAATTGCAGTTTTTTGCAAATAACTCAAAAACGGTAACAGATATCAAAATTCTGGCATAGGGTAAAAGTGATCAGCACCAAGAGATCTACCTGCCCAGAAATTTTCAAGAAGATCCAACAACCGATGTAGGAGTTATTGCCCTTTTTCTGGATTTTTTCAAAATTTTGCACTTATTTAGCCCTATATCTTGAAAACTATACAAGATATTTTTAAAATTCAAATTGCATATGATTAAGCACATCAAGATCTACATTTCATGTAATTAGGTCAAAGCTGTAGAACCATTTCTTTTAGGAGTTATGGCCCTTAAAGCGTCAAATTTTACCATTTTTCATTACTTTTACCCTGAATTTCAAAGATTAACTTGTCTGACACCATACATCCAACTTCAACCAAACTTGGCACAGTTGTTTAATTATATTAATGCTACAATTCTATTGTTCGGATTTTTGATTCGTCAAAAAATATGGCCTCCATGGCTTAAAATAGAACATAGGGGTCAAATTACAGTTTTTTGCAAATAACTCAAAAACGGTAACAGATATCAAAATTCGGATGGGAGACAAAAGTAATTAGCATCTCAAGATCTACCTGCTCTGAAATTTTCAAGAAGATCCAACAAACGACATAGGAGTTATTGCCCTTTTTCTGGATTTAAAAAAAAAAATTCACTTATTTAGCCCTATATCTTGAAAACTATACAAGATATTTCAAAAATTCAAATTGCATATGATTAAGCACATCAAGATCTACAATTCATGTAAATAGGTCAAAGCTGTAGAACCATTTCTTTTAGGAGTTATGGCCCTTAAAGCGTCAATATTTACCATTGTTCATTACTTTTCCCCTGACTTGTCTGAAACCTAAAGACCAACTGCATCTTAGCATGGCACACTGTTTGATAGCTTATATGCTACATTTCTATCGTTCAGATTTTTGATTCGTAAAAAAAAACATGGCCACCATGGCTAAAAATAGAACATAGGGGCAAATTTCATTTTTTTGCTAATAACTCAAAACTGGTTTCAGATATCAAAATTGTGCAAGAATCAAAAGTGATCAGCATATTAAGATGTACCTGTCCTGAAATTTCGGAAAAGATCTGACTGCTGATGTGGGAGTTATTGTTCTTTTTCCTAATGTTTGCCAAATTTGCACTTAATAAGCCCAATATCTTGAAAACTAATCAAGATATTTCATAAATTTAAATGGCATATGGTTAAGCACAATAATATCTACAAATATATGTATCTGTGTAGTTCAGGTGAGCGATTCAGGCTCTTGGGAGCCTCTTGTTTAAATATGTGATATTAAAAGATAATGTAGGGCATTTGTTTTTTCTTATTGTGTCAGGGACCAGTTATGTAAATACTTTTGTTTTGTTTTGTTATTCTAGTCATAAAGATATGTAATGTTATAATATATCTATGCACTTGTTAAACTGTATAATCTTTTGATCAGTGAGAGTTGATTTAATAAATAGGGTTAATTACTCAGGGATTTTACTATAAACAGACCAAGTGTGTTCCTTAATTTTGGAATTTTGTGTATTGTTTGTTTAAATTAGTGCTAATTGTCCTTTAAAATGGTGCTAATTGATCAAAGTAATAGTTATTAAATAGTTGTGGTGCTCAATAAAGAGTTGTTTGTTTTTATATAATCATTAAGGAAATCCAAACCTGTAAGTGTTCATTTTATATTCTATTTACATGCTGTTAATTTACATAAATTGTTATGATTTTGATAATTGATGTCAGTTAAGTTAAACAGTTGAATTTGTTAATTAGTCAGGGGAGTGCATAATAGTATTATTGTTTATGTATAATTTTGTACTTTGATGTTGCCAATTTGTTACAAGTCTCAGGTTGTTATACATATTTTTTTATACAGTAGTTTAGGTTTTCTTATATATATATATGTTATTTTTTATATCATTGTTTTTTTTATTAGTGCTAGTACTTGCATTTTGAACAGTGGAAGTTCAATTTTTCTAAGAGGGGGGCTGTGGTACAAAATTCTAGTAAAAATTAACGTTTAATTATCCCATGTGTAAATTTTGTTCAGTTATTTTCTTATCTTTGGCTATTTTATCATTTCATAAGATTCTTGTTAATTATCTATTTTTATCTTAAGTCCTAATGATTCTTATGCCCGATTACTTAATTTATATTTCTATTATTGTAATTTGGTCATTTGGCAATATTTCAAGGTCATTTAACCGGGCAGTACTAGTGCTATTTAAGAGGTTAGAAATTGAGGAAAGAGGGAAGTCGCTGGGTGAGAGCTTGGGTGAGTGTTGATCCATTTGAACTTGTTGTTAATTTTACATATGATCTTTTTGAATACAATTTGAATTTTATTAGCGACTTCAAGTTTCTGTTCATTAATTTATCTCTAAAACACTGAGGACCTACAAATAAAATTGTAGCCAGGATTAACACAAGCTACTAATATTCTCGGCTGTGTTATATTCTGTTAAGGAGTCATCACTAAGCACACGTTGTCATTGTACAGACACCAGTTTACTGGAGTAGTACAAGGTCCTGTGGAATAAATTTACATGACACAATACACTTTGAGGTTACAACATTGAGTTTCCTGGTGGTTTGCTGTATTCAGTCTTGGTGGTCGACCTGTCCTTTTCGCTACATAATCATAGAAAAATGCATTATTCTAATTTTTCTTATTTCTGTAGATATTCTAGTTATTTTTATTTTTGAAGTTCATTTTAATTAAGCATTTTAATTACACTTTTCAATGATAAAATGGCTTTTCTGGATTAGGTTTAGTAACGTTGTCGCATCCTTAATTCAGTTTACATATTTGTCTAAACCCTAAGGTTCTTCCTATCCCAGACATAGGTTGAATATCTTAGTAATTATTTGGTTCCCCAGTTTGGTATTTTTGGTTATACTGTTCTATGCTCTTCATATCCATACAGTGTTTGGCATTTTCAATATTTTTGGTAGAGCGCCTCTGATGAGTCTTGAATAGACGAAACGCGCGTCAGGCGTAGCAAAATTTATTGTCTGGAACTTTGTTATCATTTGTATTTCTCAATTCAAAGTTTTCAACATGTAAATAATTATTGAGATTTTATTCAGATTTATGAATTTATAGTATTAAATATATTACTAATTTTTTTTAGGGATTTAATTATTTTAATCTTAACGTTTTCAATGTAAATAATATTTTGTAAATATGTTAAGACAAAATAAGCGATGTCTTTAGTTTGTTTAGTCTATTAAAATGCAACAGCCTTAGAGAAATAAGACAACTTTATTTAGACCCCATACTTCAAACCAACTCGAACCTACAAAATCTTAATGACAAAAATCTTTTTATCTGGCTTATGTGTACCGAAGACAAGAACATCTTAATTAATATTTGTAAGCTAATTGAAAATCTATTTACCAAAAGAAATGAGATTTTAAGTAAATAATTTATATATATATATATATATATATATATATATATATATATATATCATATTCTTTTGTATTTATTGTTCACTGTCAGTCTGTGCTTCTATTATCTATAAAAAATGTACACGCTAAAAGGTTTGTTTACATTTATTTGTTATATTGTAGTCCCGTGCGGGGCCCGGGTGGCGAATAGGCCCGCAGCAGAGCCTAGCTTGTCGTAAGAGGCGACTAAGGGTCTTGGGATTCTGACGTCGGGTCAGTGCTCAGCCCACAGAGCGACCAAGTGTGTACCCTAGGTGGCTGAATAGGGTAGCCCTCGTCCGCGGGGGTTGTCAGGTCTATAATACGGAAACCCTGACCGCCGACCATAGTGGGCCAACGTGTGTGGAGAGTGCCACGCTTCATGCACGTAAAAGACCCCTTTGTGGACCGCCCAGTAGTGCACCACATAGGCTAAATTTTCCGCCCCTACCCACCTCTCCCCTTTTTCCTGTGGTTCTTCAAAATTTACTGGTCCTTTGTTTCCCATCCCATCTCCATATTTCATTTATCATCATCATTTCATGTTCATTTTATCATCCTTTTCATGTTCATCGCCTGTAAATAACCTATATAGCGTTGCACGGGCGTAAAACACCAACTCACTCACTCACTCATTGTTATATTGTATTATATATATATAAAGCCGTGAACCGCCTAAGAGTATCTCTTTACTATATATCTGGCAAAAACGGGTCATCAACCAGTCACCTCTTTTATTATTATTAATCATTGATAATTAAACATTGTTCTTTTTTTGTTCTATATTTACTTAATTGTAATTTCACTGCCCCTTGTGGGCGCCATGATTGGCAAATAAACAATTTGTTGTTGTTGTTGTTGTTCATAACGAACCATATTTGACTAAAATTATAACAAAGGGCGATAATTGTGTTCCCTCGCAATCCAGAGAAAAATTTACATTTCTAAAGTTTTGCATCAAGCATTCAATCCATAGGGTTTCCATGGTTACAAAGTGTAAGGTATATTTATTTTTATTCACTTTTGAATATTCTCTATGCAGAGTGTTTGTCATTTGAATTAATTCCTCATTTTATGAGTAAAAATAAAACACAAGCCCGCATAATTGTGGTTAATATTTTATTAGTTTGTTATTTTAGAAGCGCACTTTATGTTTATCTTTCTTCAATTTAAAACAGTGACTATTTATTGATTTGGTATGTGTTATATTTTCATGTTCATATTACATAAATCCTTTCAATGCCAAGCTAAGTTAAAAATAAAGAGTTATTCCCCTTGATAAATTATTTTACTTAGATCTGTTAGTTTATTCAATATAGTAAGTGGTTAAATTGAAAAAAAAATTAGACCGTATTAAAGCAACAAATCCATATGCATTTATATGATAAGTGATTTAGTTGTTTATTACATTATAGATTACTTTTAATATGGTTTTATTATCAACTGCATGTATAAAAAATAATTAAACCTGTATTTGCAGTTCACACTTATATACAATTTACGTTTCATGTTATTTATATTTGTTTCATTCTATACATGTGCGTCGGACAATAAAGATTTTTGCTTCAATTTTAGTTTGATTATAATTGTATATTTTCAGACCACAAGTGTCAACCCCAGACCACCAGTGTCACATATCAAACCACCAGAATTCCCTACATTCATCAATCATATATCATATTCCAAACACATCACCAGATCAATATCATCAGATAACGACCACTAGATACATAGTCAAAAATAGTACCACCAAGAGTATCATAATCTACCAACAAGAAGCACCCGAGTTCACTCTTGTTACGACTTGAGTTCGCGTTGTTGATTTCTGTTCGGTTGTTTTTATGTTTTGTGTTTCCTTGTGGTTTTTGTTTATGTTTACTGGTTTTGTCGTTACCTTTTCGGACTTTTGACACTCGAATGTCCCTTTGGTGCCTCTGCTTATATCATACTCTGCCAACTGCAATCATACTCTACCAACAAGAATCATAATCTGTCAGTACTTCAAAAGCAGTGAAGAATATGGTTGTTTGTGTTTATATTTTATTTTTTACCTGCATCGCCGAAGGCGAAAGCAGGTCTAGTAGTCGGGTCACTCCGTCCGTCCCGCTATGGGGTGCCTGTCTTGTGTAATCTGAATCTCAAAAACCAAACACTAGATCTTTCTGTAATTTTACACAGTGATTACAGTTAAATTGAAGATGTGCACCTCCCCTTTTTGGGTCATTTTATAATTTCGCTTAGAAATTAGGGGCCCTAAAGGGGCCAAAAAAGCGACTTTTTTATTTTTTTCCACAAAAACTTTTGTTCTGGTTGACCAAATGCTATGAAACTTTACACTAATGTTACTTACCATAAAAGACAGGGTTTGGCTGATTTTTGGTGACCCCTCTTTTTTCGTTTGGAAATTAGGGGCCCAAAAGGGGCAAACAAGTGACTTTTTTATTAGCTCACCTGACCCGAAGGGTCATGTGAGCTATTGCCATCACTTTGCGTCCGTCGTCCGTCCGTCGTCCGTCGTCTGTCGTCTGTCGTCTGTCGTCCGTTAGCTTTTTTCAAACATCTTCTTCTGTGAAACCACTTTGCCAAATGCAGCCAAACTTAATATGGTTGTTCCTTATGGTATTGTGCAAAAAGTTTGCGTTGGGATTTTTGATACGTCAAAAAACATGGCTGCTGTTACTAAAAATAGAACAGGGGGGTCAAATACAGTTTTTTGCAAATAACTCAAAAACAGTGACAGATAACAAAATTCTGGCATAGGGTAAAAGTGATCAGCATCTCATGATCTACCTGCCCTGAAATTTTCAAGAAGATCCAACAACCGATGTAGGAGTTATTCCCCTTTTTCTGGATTTTTTCAAAATTTCGCACTTATTTAGCCCTATATCTTAAAAACTATACAAGATATTTTAAAAATTCAAATTGCATATGATTAAGCACATTAAGATCTACATTTCATGTAATTAGGTTAAAGCTGTGGAACCATTTATTTTAGGAGTTATGGCCCTTAAAGCGTTAAAATTTGCCATTTTTCTTTACTTTTTCGTTGAATTTCAAAGATTAACTTGTCTGACACCATACATCCAACTTCAACCAAACTTGGCACAGTTGTTTAATAGCATAAATGCTACTAGTGTATCGTTCAGATTTTTGATTTATAAAAAAAACGGCCGCCATGGCTAAAAATAGAACATAGGGGTAAATTGCAGTTTTTTGCTAATAACTCAAAAATGGTTACAGATATCAAAATTCTGATTGAAACAAAAGTAATCAGCATCTCAAGATCTACCTTCTCTGAAAGTTTCAAGAAGATCCAACAATTGATGTAGGAGTTATTGCCCTTTTTCTGGATTTTTTCAAAATTTTTCATTTATTTAGCCATATATCTTGAAAACCATTCAGTCCCGTGCGGGGCCCGGGTGGCGAATAGGCCCGCAGCAGAGCCTAGCTTGTCGTAAGAGGCGACTAAGGGTCTTGGGATTCTGACGTCGGGTCAGTGCTCAGCCCACAGAGCGACCAAGTGTGTACCCTAGGTGGCTGAATAGGGTGGCCCTCGTCCGCGGGGGTTGTCAGGTCTATAATACGGAAAACCTGACCGCCGACCATAGTGGGCCAACGTGTGTGGAGAGTGCCACACTTCATGCACGTTAAAGACCCCTTTGTGGACCGCCAAGAAGCGCACCACATAGGCTAAATTTTCCGCCCCTACCCACCTCTCCCCTTTTCCTGTGGTTCTTCCAAATTTACCGGTCCTTTGTTTCCCATCCCACCCCCATATTTCATTTATCATCATCATTTCATGTTCATTTTATCACCCTTTTCATGTTCATCGCCTGTAGATAACCTGTATAGCGTTGCACGGGCGTAAAACACCAACTCACTCACTCACTGAAAACCATTCAAGATATTTCAAAAATTTAAATTGCATATGATCAAGCACATCAGGATCTACATTTCATGTATTTAGGTCAAAGCTGTAGGACCATTTCTATTAGGAGTTATTGTCCTTAAAACAACAAAATTTACCATTTTTCATTACTTTTACCCTGAATTTCAAAGATTAACTTGTCTGACACTGTAAGACCAACTGCATCTTAACTTGGCACACTTTTTCAATAGTTTATATGCTACAACTCTATGGTTCATATTTTTGATTCGTAAAAAAACATGGCTGCCATGGCTAAAAATAGAACATAGGGCGTAAATTTCATTTTTTAGCTCACCTGGCCAAAGACCATGTGAGCTATTGCCATCACTTGGCGTCCGTTGTCGTCGTTGTTAACTTTTCTTCAAACTTCTTCTCCTCTGAAACGGCTGCACAGATTCAAACCAAATTTGGTCTGGTGATACTTTAGGGTATCCCCAACAGAACTGATGTGGGGATTTTTGATTCGTTGAAAAACATGGCCGCCGTTGCTAAAAATAGACCAGGGGGGTCAGACTACTGTTTTTGGCTTGTAAATCAAAAAGTATAAGAGATAGATGAAATCTGATGCCACGCTTCTGCTTCAGCATCAAAAGCTCTACAAAAGTCTCCATTGAGACGAAGTTGTCAGATGACCCCTTATGGGAGTTACGGCCCCTTAAAGGTAAAAAATAGCATTTTTTCATGTTTTTGGCCTATGGAATGAAAACTATTGCAGATAGAGAAAAGCTGTTGCTTGCTTAAATGTTCAGCTCATTTAGCTCTACACAAGCCTCCATAGGGTCGAAGTTGTCAGATGACCCCTTCTAGGGGTTACGGCCCCTTAAAGGCAAAACAAAGTGTTTTTGGCCTATAGAATGAAAACTATTGCAGATAGAGAAAAGCTGTTTCTTGCTTAAATGTTCAGTTCAATTAGCTCTACACAAGTCTCCATATGGTCGAAGTTGTCAGATGAACCCGTATAGGGGTTACAGCCCTTAAAGGCAAAAAATAGTGTTTTTGGTCTATGGAATGAAAACTATTGCAGATAGAGAAAAGTTGTTGCTTGCTTAAATGTTCAGGTGAGCGATTCAGGCTCCTGGGAGCCTCTTGTTTGTTTCCACAATAACTTTTGTTCTGGTTGACCAAATGCTATGAAACTTTACAGTAATGTTACTTACCATAAATGGAAGGGTTGGGCTGATTTTGGGTGTCCCCTCTTTTTTCGTTTAGAAACTAAGGGCCCAAAAGGGGCCAAAAAAGCAACCTTTTTATTTGTTTCCAAAATAACCTGGTTTGGTTGACCAAATGCTATTGTTTAGGAACGAGGGGCCCAAAAGGGGCAAAAATGTGACATTTTTTATTTATGGACCGATTTAGAAAATTGTTTTTACAAGTTAAATTTGGTCATATTTTGGATACAAAATGGAGGAAACAATTTTTTCTTGACCCACCTTTTCTGTTTAGCAATAAGGGGACCAAAAGGGGATTTTTTTTCGTCTTTTTCTTACAATATTTGGTGGCATGTGACAAATATGCTTTGTAAGTCCACCATAGGATGCAAGTGTCAAAATATTTTGACTGTCCATATTGGGTCTAGAACATACAGGGTTCAACATTTTGCCGTACGACGCAGGGCCAGACATCGATTGGTCTTGTTAATTAAAAAAAATAATAATAATAAAGTACAAACCAACTGATTTCTAGCTGGTTCATTCTTTAGCTATAGGTTGGCATCTCTTCATCATCCATTTCTATAGCATCAGTTTGGTGGGCTAACTCCAATTATTTGACAATCTGGTTCAAGACATTGGAATTATGTGTAAGGTGCTGTTTGATTTGTTCAAAAGATCTAAAAGACCTTTGATTTTAAACTCTAAAATAGATGAAAGCAAAAATCTTAAGACATACAAAGCTGCCTTGCTTTTGAAGGTAGTGAAATTTTAAATAAATGAAAACCGACACAGTTTTGCTACATGAAGTTTTTTCTTAATGCACGATGTACCCCCATGCACTGTGAGATATTTTAATGTATCAAATACTCCTATCAAACTACCACCATAAATGATAAAAAAAAACATCAAGTGAACAATTTATCTACTTTTTTAGTAGAACTTTGCATGTGAACGTCGAGGACAGACGGACTGAGAAATGTATCTATAGGCAAACACACCATACACGCATATATATATATGTCGTGCACATGTTATTAATTTGTACAAGTTATAACTTGTATGAAAAAATCGTACAAGTAAGTACAAGTAATAACTTGTACGGAAATTTTTCATGAAAAAATAATAACTTGTACAAGGGCTAAACTGTAAAATAAAATAAGAGATATGAAGCGCAACCTTGCAACATGGTCTAATTGTATTTATTAATAAACGGTTACACCAAAGCTTTAAATTATCCGTCTAAATTTCAAAATTGTCTAAACCCTAAGCTCTTCCTACCCCAGACATAGGTTGAATATCTTAGTAATAATTTGGTTCCCCAGTTTGGTAGTTTTGGTTATACTGTTCTATGCTCTTCATATTCATACAGTGTTTGGCATTTTCAATATTTTTGGTAGAGCGCCTCTGATGAGTCTTGAATAGATGAAACGCGCGTCAGGCGTAGCAAAATTTATTGTCTGGAACTTTGTTGTCATTTGTATTTGGAAAATAAACAGTTATTTTTAAGGGCTATTGGTACTTTGCGGAACGGAACAGAACAAAAGCTGCAAGTATATGATCAATTAAGTTCGTTGTCAGTCATATATATTCAATTTTTAATTCGTCTCATTTTGGTAAAAAAAAATATGGTTCCGTTTCATACCAATAGCCGGGAGATATTGTTGCTTAATGGAACGGAACGGGACCATTATTTGTTTGCATTTCTAAAGGTATTTTTTCTTCTATTTTTTTTTTGCAGGACTGCAGGTAGGTAGACGGTAAGAAAACATTATTATACCCCCACTCGTAAGAGAGGGGGCTATATTGCAATCACCTTACAACATGGTCTAATTGTATTTTAAGTCTGTAAAATAAAGAAAAATATATTTGAAGTCAAATTACTTTTCAAGATTCGCTTTTTAACATGACTATGTACTATGACTGTATAAATGTTGCAGCTTAGTCATACTTTATTTCTCTTCTGGATATTGTTATAGGAGTTTGCTCGCATTTCAGAAAATCTTAGTATAGCTATTATGGGTGAATTGATAAAAAAAAATGAATTTTTTAGCTCACCTGGACCGAAGGTCCATGGGAGCTTATACCATCACTTGGCGTCCGTCGTCGTCGTCGTCTGTCGTCGTCGTCTGTTAACAATTTTTCAAACTTTAACTTGTCCGACACCATAAGTCCAATTACAACCAAACTTGGTACATTTGTTTAGTAGCATTATGTGTACAAAACTATCGTTCGGATTTTTGATTCGTAAAAAACATGGCCGCCATGGCAAAAAATAGAACATAGGGGTACATTGCAGTTTTTTGCTAATAACTCAAAAACAGTACCAGATATCAAAATTCTGGCATAGGATAAAAGTAATCAGCACATCAAGATCTACCTGCCTCGAAATTTTCAAGGAGATCCAACAACCGATGTAGGAGTTATTGCCCTTTTTCTGGATTTTTTCAAAATTTTGCACTTATTTAGCCCTCTATCTTGAAAACTATACAAGATATATTAAAAATTCAAATTGCATATGATTAAGCACATCAAGATCTACATTTCATGTAATAAGGTCAAAGCTGTAGAACCATTTCTTTTAGGAGTTATGGCCCTTAAAGCGTCAAAATTTACCATTTTTCATTGCTTTTCCCCTGAATTTCATAGATTAACTTGTCTGACACCATACATCCAACTTCAACTTAAATTGGCACAGTTGTTGAATATCATAAATGATACAATTCTATCGTTCAGATTTTTGATTCATCAAAAAATATGGCCGCCGTGGCTATAAATAGAACATAGGGGTAAATTGCAGTTTTTTGCTAATTACTCAAAAATAGTTACAGATATCAAATTCTGATGGGAGACAAAAGTGATCAGCTTCTCAAGATCTACCTGCTTTTAAATATTCAAGAATATCCAACAATCGACATAGGAGTTATTGCCCTTTTTCTGGATTTTTTTCAATTTTTTTTCACTTATTTAGCCCTGTATCTTGAAAACTATACAAGATATTTCAAAAATTTAAATTGCATATGATTAAGCACATCAAGATCTACATTTCATGTATTTAGGTCAAAGCTGTAGGAACAATTCTTTTAGAAGTTATTATCCTTTAAACAACAAAATTTACCATTTTTCATTACTTTTCCCCAGAATTTCCCCGTGCGGGGCCCGGGTGGCGAATAGGCCCGCAGCAGAGCCTAGCTTGTCGTAAGAGGCGACTAAGGGTCTTGGGATTCTGACGTCGGGTCAGTGCTCAGCCCACAGAGCGACCAAGTGTGTACCCTAGGTGGCTGAATAGGGTAGCGGAAGGTTTAGACGAATGGTACGTTTGTATTGAATATTTCTTGTCTTTATACGAATTGTATAATTATATGTAAAATTTAATGAAACTTAGTATGCATCTGTTTTAGACAAACACATTTTTGTTATCTCTTGGTATGTTCCTTTAAGGGAAAACCACTTTGAAACATAATAATATGGAAACTAAAACAACTACGTAAACAAAGAGTCGTGTGTACTTTTAAACTAAAAGTGGTTGTTTGCAGTAGATGCACCAAGGAAACATCAAAGGAAAATAAAGTGAAGTATGGTACAAATAATACTTAGTCAGTTTGTTTGATATGTTGATTTAATATATTTTGCTCTTCATATTCATGGTTATTTTGCCTTTCAAATTTTCGATTGAGCGTCTCTGTTGAGGTTTGTATAGACGAAACATGCGTAATGCGCAGTTTTTAAATTCATTGCCTGGACCTTTGTTTTTTTTTATTAAATCAGTTTGGAAAGTACACAGATATACATCACACTGTATCATAAGAGCTACTAAATTGTGATCATTTTCAATTGTTTTCAAGAACGGCTATCCGATTAACCTGATGATAAACACCCAATACCCCCACAGCTTTTTTTTTGGGGGGGGGGGGTGGGGGGGGGGGTTAATCGACAAAAAAAACCCGTACATCTACAAAACGAATTTCATTCTATTCGTTTGATCTCCTAATAAATATCTAATAAACGTATGATTGACAGACATATACCAATGTATTTTAAGTACTAGTAAATGGAAAGCGGACGATAAAAAAATGCATTTGATATTGTGATACTACGTACCTTTTGGATGGGTCGCATCTGTAGTGCATTATTTCCGTCACTGTGGCCATAAGTCTTGGTATCTTGATAGCCTTTCTCAGTGTCCGCAACTCTAACCCACGCATTCTTGTTTATACCTAAGAGGCCATCTTTACAGACTTTGACACGCAAATTGACGAGCAGGTGGTGTGCGTCTACACATTTAGGTTCAAATCGTTTTCGTGAAATACTGTAACCGGGATAGGAAAAGAGTTCCGTTGAGCCTATGTCATCGATTTTAAATGGTTCCGAAAATGGAGAATTCGTAACCCACTCAGAGTGTTCCTCGGGATATGATAAGGTAGCATAGATCATGTTGAGGGAAGATTTTGGCAGATTTTTTCCTTTCAGTTTTGGACTTGTTTTGATTTTTCTATATGCAATCTCTTTCAGTGTCATCAGGTCTTTCACGAACACCTCCTCTTCATTCATGTCACCGCTGCCGAATAATCTACTTATTTCGTTAATCTTATCTCTAAGTTTCCATGATTTTAGTATCATGAATGACGCTTCTCTTTGTGCTTGAAGTGTACAATCTATAATGATATTTAGTTCGTCATGAGCCAATTGCTGAAGGGAATCTAATGAGTTTATCATTTCTTTCAGGTCTTTTGTTTCTTTATTCTGCCATTCTCTTCTTTTTGTTTTCGCCTTCTGTGACTCTTTAAGTTTGTCTAGAATTTCCCCAAAGACTTCATCTCCTAATGTAATTTTCCTGGTCTTATCGTAGTTTCTTTTTTCTGTCGTGGTGTTTCGTTCATTTGAGGAAGGTTCGTTTATTTCTGTCTCATTTTCCTCTGATGTCACCATAGTTTCATCTGATGTCTCGGCGCCTTCTCTGATGTCTGATGCAATATCTTCATTATCGATCAAGCAATCGAGTGCATCACTCGGAAGACATGAGGTTATATCGTCTCCTACCGTTGGTCTTTGGGTTGATTCGAGATATACTTGGCTTGTAAATGTTTTTTTTCAAACATGACATCAATTTCTCATAAAGTGGATAGCCGACTTGAAGTGACCCGTTTTCGATCTTTTCCAATAAAAGTGGTTCTGAATGCTTGATGATAGGTGTCTCTTTCAAGTGGTTAAGTATATTGTCTCTTGTTTTCTTCTTAGCCTTTTCCCATACATCCATTTGTAACTGCAATTGAGTTAGCGGTTTGACCTGATCATCTTTTGGAGCAAGTCGAAGCCACTGACCGTCAAAACAGCTGCATATAACATCAACATTTCTTTCATAGCAGGCTTGTAACATTTCATTATGTATCTTCCGCATCACAGATGACACTAGGCTATAACCCTTCATTGCGTATCCTATGGGCAAAGAATGTGGGACCTCGGGATTCCAATCTCTATCAGTATCACTTAACAACCAAACAAGAACTTCCGTAGCCTTTCGGCGACAAAAATGATATGCCTCATTTAGTACTGTTGATGTCTCACCAAAAATAGCCTCTACATCAAGCTTTTCTTCTTCTACTGAATCGTCTCGAACAGAAATAATTGGATAGACATATGGTGTATGATCTGCAGTTTGTGAAACAGATTTCTGCAAGGCTGTGATTGAAGGAACTTCGCATAATAATTCCACGTTTTTTTTCTTTATATGACTCAAACTGAGACTGTATACCTTTACAGTTGGCTGTTATACGGGTTGGTCGTTTAGGATTAGTATCACCATATAATGCATCGCATTCATTCAGAATCAATGTCCACAAAGGCTTATCGAATGTGGCAAGAAAGACTGTGGCTGATTCTTTGGACCAGGAGACATAGACAAGCCTTTCGACACCCATGCATACCATTTCACTAAGAATGTGGGGAATGTACCTAATAAATAAAATTGAACATTCATAGCTGATATTTTGCAGTTTCAGATAATTTTCAATGGTACTTCAAACATTTTCAAGCAAAACATATTTGAGAATGCTTCACCTGCAAGTATACAAAAAGAAAATTTATTAAATTTGTGGTTTTTTTTTTAGTTTTATTATTCTATTTAGTTCACCCGGTTGGGCGGAGCCTAATTTTCTAGGGCCTAATCGTAGGATTTAAAAGAACAAGTCCGAGAAAATTAGGCTTCGCCCAACCAGGTGAATTAATTCAATTTTTTTTAAGTAAACGTGACACAATTCTCATAATCCTGCTGCAATTTAAAATCTTTTTGGAGGGTTGCTAGAAAATGTTCAGAAATATGCAATAATTAAGGTACGCTATAACTTATGGCTTTCGTTATTTTAAGTCCGTAATAGGGTAATAATATAATATATATACGTCTCATGTTTTGTTGTTTGTTTTTTTGAGTTTTTTGTTTGGGGGTGCTTTTTATTTGTTAATACTAGTATGTTACAAAATCCACAATTCTTGTTTCATAGTTTTCATTTAAAATCATGTTGATTATTTATTGCATACCTCACCGGAATATCATAGTGTACTGAAGTTTTATACTCGTTTGGGTATGAACACTTGAATTCACATCCTAGTACTGGGATTGGAATTTCTGTTGTGACATCATTTCTTTTGCAAAGACTGCCATCTGGAGATACCAAAAGGAGTGGTTTACCCTCAAATTTTACATCGAAACACCCTTCTTCGACATAACCAAGCGACGGAAAATACAGGGGCAACACTTTCCCTACAAGCGTTGCTATAGCATTGACCTCTGAAACTGTTCCATGATTCATTCTAATCCTTGCTTCTGTAGAAATATCATCGTCCGTCTGTTTGTTTCAGACAACCTTATCAAAGTGAATCTGAAGTTTCTTCAGTGAATCAAGTCCTATGCCCTCATAAATTCGGCTACCGGTAATACGAAATTGTTCTCGTCGGGCTTTCCATTCTTCTGACCTCTGTTTAATAAATCTGGGATTTGACTTCAAATCGTCGGGTAGATCATATGGTTCTTTCAGCGTTATCCAATTGCCTTGATCAAACACCTCTAGTTCGTTTCCCTCAATAAAAACGTTTCTGTTGTCGAGCAGGGTGGAACCTAACTTCAGCAGAGTATTATTAATCTGCAGTAGTCTGCTTACTAGTGACTTAATTTGGTATAGGGTGGACTGAACACTGCTGATGGCATAAATGTATCGGGAATTACGCCAATCTTCACCAGCCTCTTTGTGGAACTTCTTAAGGTCTAGTTCTTGTTTCTTAAAAAGAATTCGAAGTTCTTTGATTCTGTACGTCACCAATTTAATCAGTTCTTGCAAACAGGCTACTTGATTAGAAATGTCAAGTGATTGCCATTTGGTCTTGGTGTCTTCTACTTTCTCTAATTCCTCACTGATCCGATCTTTCAGACTCCTTAATGAATCACTGTCTTCACAGCCGAACAAATCTTGATCCCCACTATCCGATGAAAGCCCTGGAGCAAGTTTCTTTCCATCGACCGAGAGAACAAAGCTTTTTACAGTATTAACAATTTCCAATGCCTCTGTTATCACGCCTGGCGCAATTTCTCTCGGAACACCAGTTTCTAGAGGGTTGAAAAGATTGATAGTCTTTACATTCCAGAGCATGTGGGGATTACAACGACTTCCTTGATAGAGCCACACGGCTAACAAGCAAATTGTTAACACAGGGGTACGTTGCTCCCAGGTTGTTGTCATCACTCAAGAAATTTTACGGACGACATCATGTGCTCGTATACAAATACGGGATTTCTATCTCTCAGATGAGCACAGATGTTGGTTTGACATAGAGTTTTGTAATGTCATCCTTTCCGGATTTGACCAACACTTAATCGATCTTTGGCAACGTGACGGGTGTGCTATAGCAAGCAGGGACTGCTTACTCTTCCGGAGCACCTGAGTTCACTCTCGTTTCGACTTGAGTTCGCGTTGCTGAATGCGGTTTTGTTGTAATATGTGTGTGTGTTTTATGTTGTTATGTGGTTTGTTTTGTTGTGATGATTTTTTGTCTGCCGGTTTTGTCTTTGTCTTTACGGTTTTATGATACTGATTACCCCTTTGGTACACCTTTGCTTCTTTACATTGGGGACCGCAAAATTGATGGACGAGTCTTTTGGATCGTATAAACCCTTTTCTGATGATCCCTCAACTACCTGGCCAATAGATTTTAAACCCGCCATGAAACGAAGCGCTTTCCCATGAAAAAGCCTGTAGAACACTTTCCAAAACTTAAGACTCTCGTTCGGGTAAACCATTTGAGTTGTACTATCTAATGAGTACCACCGTGCAACATCAAGTTACAGGCGGAATGCAATATTATGAAGGGGAAATTTTCCATTATTTATTGTTCGTAGCAATATCAAGAAGTCTGTTTTAAGGCCCTCTGTTTCCAAAGTTTCTAAAATATTGGGCAAAATATGTTCGAGCTCTCTGTAAACGGTCTCATTTCTAGTTTGTGTGAACAGCTGTCTGCCGGTTGAACTTCTTCTTCTTCGTATTCCTTTTAGAGGTGCTTTTATCAATTCTGCTGATGACGGCGCAATTCTATTGACTGTAGTTCATGGTGTAACCGGGGGAGCTTCACTTGGTGTATCAGTTACGATTTCCTGGATCTTTCTCTTTTTTGGTCTGTTAAGCCAAAGTCCTCGGCCTCTTTTTTAGCTCACCTGACCCGAAGGGTCATGTGAGCTATTGTCATCGTTAAGCGTCCGTCCGTCGTCCGTCGTCCGTCCGTTAACTTTTCTTCAAAGATCTTCTTCTCTGAAACCACTAAAGGGATTGCATTGATACTTGGTATACATGATCTTTAGGATGTCCTCTACCAACTCAAAAAGTATAAGAGATAGAGAAAATCCGAAGCAACTTTCTTGTTCAGCATCAAAAGCTCTACGAATCTCTCCATTGAGTCGAAGTTGTGAAATGACTCCTTATAGGAGTTATTACCCTTTAATCATCAAAATTGACCATTTTTGCAGTTTTTGGACTATATCTTGAAAACCGTTTGAGCTAGAGGAAAAGTTAGCATTGCAGAATTGTTAAGCTCATTGAGATCTACAAAAATGATTTCAGGGTCAAAATTGTCAGATCAGCCGTTTAAGAGTTATTCCCCTTTAACTGTTTTTTTTCCATTAATTTACACTGATTTTCAAAAATCTTCTTCTCTAAAACCACTGAAGGGATTGCATTGATACTTGGTATACATGAATTTTAGGATGTCCTCTACCAAGTTTGTGAATTATATACATGTCGACCAACCAACATGGCAGCCGTTGCTAAAAATAGAACAGGGGGGTCAGACCATTGTTTTTGGCTTATAACTCAAAAAGTATAAGAGATAGAGAAAATCTGAAGCACCTTTCCTTGTTCAGCATCAAAAGCTCTACGAATCTCTCCATTGAGTCGAAGTTGTGAGACGACTCCTTATAGGAGTTATTGCCCTTAAATCATAAAAAATGACCATTTTTGCAGTTTTTGGACTATATCTTGAAAACCGTTAGAGCTAGAGGAAAAGTTAGCATTGCAGAATTGTTAAGCTCATTGAAATCTACAAAAATGATTTCAGGGTCTAAATTGTCAGATCAGCCGTTTAAGAGTTATTCCCCTTTAACTGTTTTTTCCATTAATTTACACTGATTTTCAAAAATCTTCTTCTCTAAAACCACTGAAGGCATTGCATTGATACTTGGTATACATGATCTTTAGGATGTCCTCTACCAAGTTTGTGAATTATATACATGTCGACCAACCAACATGGCTGCCGTTGCTAAAAATAGAACAGGGGGGTCAGACCATTGTTTTTGGCTTATTACTCAAAAAGTATAAGAGATAGAGAAAATCCGAAGCAACCTTCCTTGTTCAGCATCAAAAGCTCTACGAAACTCTCCATTGAGTCGAAGTTGTGAAACGACTCCTTATAGGAGTTATTGCCCTTTAATCATCAAAATTGACAATTTTTGCAGTTTTTGGACTATAGGATGTCCTCTACCAAGTTTGTGAATTATATACATGTCGACCAACCAACATGGCCGCCGTTGCTAAAAATAGAAAAGGGGGGGTCAGACCATTGTTTTTGGCTTATAACTCAAAAAGTATAAGAGATAGAGAAAATCCGAGGCAACCGTCTTTGTTCAGCATCAAAAGGTCCTTACAGGAGTTATTGCCCTTTAACTGTTTTTTTCTATTAATTTAAACTGATTTCCAAAAATCTTCTCTGAAACCACTGAAAGGATTGTTTTGCAACTTTGTATGCTTGAAGTTTGTGAAATTTATTCAAACTTTGGCATAAGAGATCAGGTGAGCGATTCAGGCTCCGGGGAGCCTCTAGTTTTGCTTTCTTTCCTCTGAAATTCAAGTGAAAAAAGGACATATACATGTGTATAGAGAGCTTCATGAAAGATCTCCCTGCTTCTTTTTATACCCCCACTCGTAAGAGAGGGGGCTATATTGCAATCACCTTGTCCGTCCGTCCGTCTGTCCGTCCGGTGCAATATCTCGGCTTCTATTGAAGGGATTGATTTCAAATTTGGTAGACAGCTTAAGCATGATGCAATGTACATATCCTCCACTTTTCAGGTCAGTCCATGATCTACTTCCTGTTTTCCGAGCCGACTTAGACTATTTTAAGGGTAAAAAATGGGAAATTTTTCGTAACAGTTTTCTCAGCTTCTACTGAAGGGATTGATTTTAAATTTGGTATACAGGTTCAGCATGATGAGTTGTACCGTGCCTCCCTTTTTCAGGTCAGTCGGTCATATACTTCCTGTTTTTGGAGCCGACTTAGACTATTTTAAGGGTCAAAAATGGGAAATTTTTCGTAACAGTTTTCTCAGCTTCTACTAAAGGGATTGATTTTAAATTTGGTATACAGGTTCAGCATGATGAGTTTTACCGTGCCTCCCCTTTTCAGGTCAGTCGGTCATATACTTCCTGTTTTTCAAGCCGACTTAGACTATTTTAAGGGTCAAAAATGGAAACATTTTCGTAACAGATTTCTTAGCTTCTACTGAAGGGATTGATTTATAATTATACCCCCACTCGTAAGAGAGGGGGCTATATTGCAATCACCTTGTCCGTCCGTCCCTCCCTCCGTCCGTCTGTCCGTCCGGTTCAATTTCTCTGCTTCTACTGGATGGATTGGTTTCAAATTTGGTACACAGCTTCAGCATGATGAGTTATACTATGCCTACCCTTTCAAGGTCAGTCCATCATCTACTTCCTGTTTTCAAAGCCGACTTAGACTTTTAAGGGTAAAAAATTTGAAAAGTTAAATTTTTCGTAACAGTTTTCTCGGCTTCTATCGGATGGATTAGTTTCAAATTTGGTACACAGCTTCAGCATGATTAGTTATACCGCAGTCCATCATCTACTTCCTGTTTTCCGAGCTGACTTTGACTTTTTATGGTTAAAAAAAAGACAATTTTTCGTAACAGATTTCTCAGCTTCTAGAGAAGGGATTGATTTCAAATTTGGTATACAGCTTTAGCATGATGAGTTGTACCGTGCTTCCCCTTTCCAGGTCAGTCGGTCATCTACTTCCTGTTTTCTGAATGGCCGAGTGGGGGTATGCTTAGCACGACTTAGTGCAACCCCTTGTTTTTAAAATTAATGTATATCATGTATATGAAACGTTATTATTCCAGTGCAACAAAGAATAAATTTGCGTTTAAGCTGAATTGGAGTAATCCCAGTTTATATAAAAAATTAGATTTATTAGGTCAAGCTGTTAACTTTGATTGTAATTTACTGCGGGTATTTGAACTTCATATTTCTTGTGGAATTGTTATGCAGATCCGGAATGAATCGTTGCCTCACTTATCTGAAAGGGATTGTTACCCCAAAACGATAAGGTCTGTAATGGTGCGTTGCCAACGATTTTTTTACGGTGATTTGTAATCTTATTTTGCATCTACACTTTGTTTGTGCTTTAAAAAGTTGTGAATGTATATCATAATAGTTTTTCTGTAGAATCAACAAGAAGAAAAATCCAAGGAGAAATAAATTAAAAAGATTTTTCTGAAATGTCATGTGATGTCGCCCCTCAGTTTCTTGTTTTTCGCCAAACGAGAGCCTTTTTTCGTACTATATATGCATTTTCTGTAAAGAAGAATATTCCTGATGTTCCGTCATATGATTAGTTTATTAAAAGATACCTGTCATCATCGTCCATCCTCGTCGAAAGAGTGGAAGTCGATTAGTTTCATCTAAAATGGTGCATTAATTGATCTGAAAGGATCCAAGAACGCCGATTTGATATGAAAGGATGCGTTATGAATATGCACCGTGATTCAGTAGATTTTGTAGTAAGGTTTGAGTACATATATATGTATAGTTTTATTTGAAACTTACTGTTATAACAGTACTTTGTGTCCCTGCAAGTTGCAGGGGCACATGGCTCCGCAACTCCAAAGCTGTCACTTTCACTAGAAATCCAGTTCTGGCAACCATCGTTATTAAACGTTGGTCCCAGAACTGGACCGTCAAATTTCCCCCTGCTACCGACATCTCAATTTCGCGCATACGGTGAGCAGGCGAATTGATTTCTTTGATCGTCTGAAAAGAGTAAAACACAATGAGTACAATCGTCTAATTATTTGGACCATTTATATATATATCACATCTCCATGATCGTTTCTAAAGCTTGAAACAAAGACAGAATGGCTATAATTTTTATACGCAAAAAAACAGTTACTTATCTTGAATTTTAAGGGGGTTTGCTCCTCTATCCTTAAGTAAATAAAAATTGATAAAGTTGCTATCTTTTAAATAATGTGGACAAATGATCAAAAGAAGAAAAAATGTAGGTCCATGTGCTCGTTTTAATGCTATAGGCGTTTATAATTTGGGCTGGAAATAAGTTCTCTCTAGATTTTTCATTACTTTTGCATAGCATCTATGTATGACAGAGAAAATAAAATTTCATAAAAAGTTGTGAACTGCATATTCGGTGGACATGTTTTTGAATAATAAGAAAATAGGGGGTTCATGGGCAAAAATATTCAATGTAATAGATGGACAAATCCCGAGGATCTCGAAACTCTGACAAAAATCTTAAAATATGAGGAGCAAATCTCCTTAAGCTGCAAATCCAATGTGTCTAATATGTCAGAAAAAGCACCAACTAATATTCCATTTATATATTGAGAGATAAGTGACAGGAACTCACTTAAATTTTTGATTAATACTTATATACTGTTAGCGAAAGACAAAATAGTTTGACAACTTACTTCTATTACATTCCTACCCGTGCGGGTTCCGGGTGGCGAATAGGCCCGTAGCAGCGCTAAGCTTGTCGGTAAAAGTCCATTAAAGAGCGCTCAGAAACCTGACATCGGGTCAGGCCGCTTTGCCCACAAAGCGACCGGGGTGTGTGCCCCAGGTGGTTGAATGGGGCACCCTTGACATCGAAAGATGTGGGGTCGTCAGGCGATAATGCGGAAAACCTGATGCCACGTTCCTCGCACGTTAAAGAACCCTACTGCAGGTCTCGGTAAGAGTAGGACCAGTAGGATCCCTATGCAGGAGGTTAAATTTTCCGTCCCTACCCATCACTACTTTTTCCAGTGGCAGTCAAAACTCTCCTACCCGATTGGCCTTGTGTCCCTATTTCCTCTACTTCATCATGTCATGTTCATCTCCCGGATATAGCCGAAGTCGTGCTGCTTGGGAGAAAAGCAACAACTAACTAACTAACTAATCTATTAAATATAGTCCCCTGAATGGACACACTGCTTTGGAGAGGCATAGTGGCCATCTCCAAATGGGTCTTCACTGGAGGGTTTTTCATTGCTTCTGATACTATGGTTAAACGGGCCATTTCCTCCTCCCGAAATACTGTGTTCAGGATCTTAAATGAAATGATAAGAAAAATAATGATAAATGTTGGACAAATTTAGTTTAAGAGTCGCTCCTAAATTAGGAGATCAGACAATTTTTATTTGATAGCTTACAATAAGCTGAAGATAAGAGCGAGTAACAGGTTTTCTCTATGTGCATTAGTTTTCATTCTTCAGGATACAAACCGGAAAAATATATTATTGACCTTTAAATGGTCATTTCATCATAAGGGCAAAGACTTTTGTAGAGCTTTTGATTAATATAACTTATAAGCACTGATAACCCGAGTTACGATAATCTTTCTTTGAAAAATATTCGAGTCACGATGATCTTGCCACATTTTTCTGTTGTGGATATCTCCCAAACGGATGAATATTGATTCAAATCATATTTACAGTATATCGTTAGCCAAAAGACCTTTGCAGTAGCAAAGTATGGTCGTGTGTCGTTGTGTATTGAATGAATTAAAAGGTAATGTTTATTTTACGGGGGTTTCCCGTCGCCATATTGGGATCGTCGTAATTACAGTTACGATAATCCGCTTGTCGACAGTGATCAGGAGACCCGGTGTGGAGAAGCAAAAACGCCAATGTCTTGGATATATATTACTTTCTTTGAATTTGATATAATGTCATAACATTCACTCTATTGCAGATCGTACAGATTTTATCTGAGCGTCAAGAGCTTTCTTGGCATTGATTAATTCTTTAATTTTCAGTCTTTTTTCTTTGTAAAGTTCTTTTGTTTTTTTAAGTTCCTCCTGTTTCTTTTTTTCTAAAGTAACCTCCTCTGAGGTTAAGACTCTGTGTGACACGGATTTCTTAGATTTAAGTTTTTTAGCAGGAGGTGGTGCAACCGCAAAGGCATCAGAAACAGAGGATTTCCAATCTGCCAATGGCTCGGTTACTTGTATTTCATCCAATGTGAATGGGAGGTCTATACAGGACATAGTGTCTGTAGATGTATTTAGGGACACCTCGTAAATTATATCATGACCCTGACTTGACTGGGCGGAATCAAGAGCCATCAAAGATTCCACGGCATCACGTGTTTCTTGATCAACTACTGGAAGAAGAATATCCCCAGAATAATCAGAACGGACTCGTCGGGGCTCACGTGAATACCATCACCTTCGGAGTTTATGATGGGCGCATGTACGACGGGTACGTCAGATAATAAGGACTCTGTTTTTATCTTATCAACTACCCACTGTGAAGGGTTACCTTGGCTAACATTCACCTCAGACTCGGAAGTTTCATTAAATGCCTCAGACGAAGCAAATGCTGCTGCTGGAATTGCAAGCGGATTCCATGGATATATCCCACATGCCCGGAAGCCTGACTTAATATTTTCAGCGGAGTGTGACTCTACTATCGCCCGTTTGAATAGACCGGGCCATGACATTTTGTTTATAACGTTTCCTGGATTTTGACAAAACTGCGTGCTAATGGTGTCATGAATTGCGTTTTGTGGACCGAACACACACCTATCTAGAGGGCAAAGGTAATGAGTCGTATGTGGCGGAAAAGTTAACAGTGTTATGTTATTTTGCCTAGCCTTTTCAATTAGCCCGAGGGTCTCATGTGAATGGTGTCCATCCAGGAGCAGCATTTGAGGGCGACGGTTCCCACAGTGTCTGATAAAAATTTTCTCAAACCATTCTACGCCCAGTAAATCTTCAGCCCACGCATTTTCTTGGTATGTCCACTGAGCGTTTTCTGGGCCTTCAGCGGTATTCCAGCTTAGGACGGCTTTCTGAGTTTTCCCTTTTACTATCACAAGGGGTGGCATGTATTCACCGTTTGCATTTATGCAAGAAACCGATGTCGTGCGTTCTCTGGTGTCACTTACACGACCCGGAACACGTTTCGACGACTTGGCGGCCACGACCTTGCTTGGTTTATGTTCTAAAGGATTTCCCTTCTCATCCATGTTCCATATTGCTTCTGGGTGATCTTCTAGACCTAGGTCTTTTATTTGTCTGAGCAATTCCAGGAAATAATCTCCAACCTTCATATTGTTTAACCCTCTTGCTCTGGTGTTTGTCAATTTTTCCGGCGATCTTAGTGTCACAGAGTCATTTCTTGCTTTAAAGCCATACCACCATTGTTTTCCCGGCTTCCCTTTGGTAAAGGGTGTTTTTATTTTCATGGATTTGGCTAACTGACCTGCCCTCTCCAGAACTTGCCACTTTGACATCCCTAACCCTTTTTCGGCGGCCTCTGAACATTTCTGAGCAATTTGTCTTTCCAGTTCTTTCGGGAAAACAGGTTTTCCCCCGGCTTTTGCCCCTTCTTGGATTTTACCGCGGATTGGATCGCTGAGTGTGGCTTGTGGTATGGAGTACTTTTTAGCAGCTTCTCTCTTGGACAAAGTGCCACTTTTGACTGCCTCTATGGCTGCTTTGAAATCATCATCTGTGTACGTTTTATAAATTTTGTGATTAGCTTTACTAGGCATAGCTGAAAGGTATAAAGAAGGAAACGTTGTAACATCGTGTAAATGTGTACCATACCGGTATCTTTCAATTTTTATTTTTTGGGAGACAGACGGGTATATAGTGCAAAGTAGTATTTATACTAGTAAACAAGACAACCAACTGCCGGATATTATTATTTTTCCTAAACCACTATTCAAGATGTCTAATTTCATAGGTTTTGCAAACATTGGCAAGGGTTGGAGGGCCGACTATTAAATCATGTTTGGTCATCAATTATTTTTTATCAAATAAAACCCGTCCCGTGCGGGGCCCGGGTGGCGAATAGGCCCGCAGCAGAGCCTAGCTTGTCGTAAGAGGCGAC
Source organism: Arcuatula senhousia (assembly GCA_963971305.1). NCBI lineage: Eukaryota > Metazoa > Mollusca > Bivalvia > Mytilida > Mytilidae > Arcuatula > Arcuatula senhousia. The sequence goes on from OZ020310.1 coordinate 13,553,888, forward strand.
TAAGGGTCTTGGGATTCTGACGTCGGGTCAGTGCTCAGCCCACAGAGCGACCAAGTGTGTACCCTAGGTGGCTGAATAGGGTGGCCCTCGTCCGCGGGGGTTGTCAGGTCTATAATACGGAAACCCTGACCGCCGACCATAGTGGGCCAACGTGTGTGGAGAGTGCCACGCTTCATGCACGTAAAAGACCCCTTTGTGGACCGCCCAGTAGTGCACCACATAGGCTAAATTTTCCGCCCCTACCCACTTCTCCCCTTTTCCTGTGGTTCTTCAAAATTTACCGGTCCTTTGTTTCCCATCCCACCCCCATATTTCATTTAGCATCATCGTTTCATGTTCATCGCCTGTAAATAACCTATATAGCGTTGCACGGGCGCAAAACACCAACTCACTCACTCACTCACTCAAATAAAACCCTTGGATCCACATTCAAAGATGTATTTAAAATTTATCAAGTTTTGAAAAGGAAAGAAAGGTGACATATAGGCCTATGTATGTATTCGGCTACCATTTTAATTCTATTTTAGTTACAAATATCATAAAGGTGACATTTCAATTACTGGTCTTTATTTCATAAAAATGATTAAAAGTTTTCAACAGTTCCTCTGCTGGTTTTAGATCCACATTGTTCTCCACCTTAAACCCGACGAAACAAACTTGCTGTGGTCCTACACGTCTGTTTTTTACCACTGCTTCATCTTTTGGCTTCAAACGGATTACTCTAGAGAACCCCATTTTCATTAAACGAGATACGATGAACGCATTCTCTCTCTTCAAATATGCCATTTTCCGCCCTTCAATCTTAATGGCCACTGCGTGTGGATCTTAAGGGTTTTCTTGCTCCCTCTCCAAGCGATATCATAATCCCACCTCTAATTCTTTATAACCCCAATGATGCATACCAACAGCCCACAAATTTGGAATAATGAGATATTTCATGCTGAAAATAAAATATTTACGGATAATTTTCATGACATCGAAACTTTTAAATTGTTCTACAACGATCAATACTACTTTATATCACAAAGGGATACCCGTTTGTCTCCCAGTTATATCGAACTCGGAGCAAAAGACAATCATGTTTTATACAAATATACAGTTGTCTTCTCGTACGACATTTTAGAAAATACGTGTAATGTTTTCATCTCTTTCGCACATTGTCCCGTGCGGGGCCCGGGTGGCGAATAGGCCCGCAGCAGAGCCTAGCTTGTCGTAAGAGGCGACTAAGGGTCTTGGGATTCCGACGTCGGGTCGGTGCTCAGCCCACAGAGCGACCAAGTGTGTACCCTAGGTGGCTGAATAGGGTAGCCCTCGTCCGCGGGGGTTGTCAGGTCTATAATACGGAAACCCTGACCGCCGACCATAGTGGGCCAACGTGTGTGGAGAGTGCCACGCTTCATGCACGTAAAAGACCCCTTTGTGGACCGCCCAGTAGTGCACCACATAGGCTAAATTTTCCGACCCTACCCACCTCTCCCCTTTTTCCTGTGGTTCTTCAAAATTTACCGGTCCTTTGTTTCCCACCCCATCCCCATATTTCATTTATCATCATCATTTCATGTTCATTTTATCATCCTTTTCATGTTCATCGCCTGTAAATAACCTATATAGCGTTGCACGGGCGTAAAACACCAACTCACTCACTCACTCACTTTCGCACATTCCCCTTTCTGTTGTTTTTATATTCTGTTTTAATCATGTATTTAGTCTAACAGGTTTAACCCTATTCCTGGTCCAAGAGGCCAAGTTATAGACAGTTAATACCAACAAGTTCAAGGCAAAGGACGTGTAAATATGCAAATTTATTCTTTTTATGATAGAAATCAACTTCTGTACGCGAGAAAACGCACAATATTTGAATTCACTCAAACATTCATACTAAAATATTTGATCGAAATTGAACGACCTTTTTTTTGGTGGAATGTAAATTCGATCATTGAAAAAACTTATTTTTATCATTTAAATTAGTCCCGTGCGGGGCCCGGGTGGCGAATAGGCCCGCAGCAGAGCCTAGCTTGTCGTAAGAGGCGACTAAGGGTCTTGGTATTCTGACGTCAGGTCAGTGTTCAGCCCACAGAGCGACCAAGTGTGTACCCTAGGTGGCTGAATAGGGTAGCCCTCGTCCGCGGGGGCTGTCAGGTCTATAATACGGAAACCCTGACCGCCGACCATAGTGGGCCAACGTGTGTGGAGAATGCCACGCTTCATGCACGTAAAAGACCCCTTCGTGGACCGCCAAGTAGTGCACCACATAGGCTAAATTTTCCGCCCCTACCCACTTCTCCCCTTTTTCTGTGGTTCTTCAAAATTTACCGTCCCTGTGTTTCCCACCCCATCCCATATTTCATTTATAATCATCATCATTTCATGTTCATTGTATCATCCTTTTCATGTTCATCGCCTGTAAATAACCTATATAGCGTTGCACGGGCGTTAAACACCAACTCACTTACTCACTCATTTAAATTAAATAATGAGGGAAAAAGAAATGCAAAAATTATTCTTTGGAGTCTTATTCTCCAAAAAAAATCACTGAAATTATGGAAATGTCAGAAATCTTACCTCAAAAGCACAAAAGAACCTGGCTTAGCACTTTAAGAAAAGTTTTCGAAAATGCCGCGTCAAGATGGATGTGTCGGATAACGGTACTTTCGAGCCAATCAAAACGCCTTTAATTGCGACTGGTTCTCTAACAAATATTGGAAACAGTGAGGTAATCTACAATGCTAAAAAGTGTGCGCTAGGCACCGGCTTTCCCCTAAATGTCGGAAAATTTATACTGAATTCGTCATTAAAATACTAAAAGCGATATTTTAATACCAAATTTGACGTCTAATGGATTAAATTGCGCCCGGTGTGATTTCACTTTCGGCGTTGCTCCGTTACGAGTAATGGGGCCGCATTGTAGCTCCGCCTTATCAAAGATGTCAAAGGAGCTACATTATTGTAGCTATAGAGATTCATGTAAAGATTTTTATTTAATGAAAACGCTATATATGTTATTGACGTCATAAATTACAGAAAGGCGGGAAACTGTCATTCCAATTTTCGTGGAACAACACAAGGAAAGCGTTATGTACATGGCAACTAAATAAATATTCTGCCGAAATATTAATTATAACCTTGTCCATGTTTTTGTATTGAGAAGTTTATGATATTCTTTATATTCGAAAATGAAAGAAGAAACTTTTTAAATGTGTCCTCTATGACGTCCGGTTCTATCGTCTATTTTGAGCATATATTATGACGTCATTTTTAGTTAAACACTTCCTCGTCCTGTTTGCAGGTGCGCTCCTTTTCAAAACCATGCAAAAGCTTGCATTTCTTGCTGTTATTAAAGAAATAAGGGGACAAACATTTGATTCTTGGGTCTGCAGTTTTGGTCAAGTCAGAAGATTTATTTTCCGCCCGTTTTGTGCCGCAGAGATTATTTATTTTTGATATACCATACTAGTAAAGAATCTTGGGACAGATTTTTCCCTTGGAAGTAGAGGCCAGATTACTTATCTTCAATTTTTTGCAGGCAAGATTATTTATTTACAAGAACTGCCACTCACCCCCGTCAGAATCAAATATGTCCCCCCCTAAAATATATCTGCGGGAGCTTATCATGTTGAACCTGCACCATATTAGATACCACAGTTATAATTAAATAAAACAAAGCGCATCTCTGACTAAGGTTGTAAACAATCAACCAAAGTTGTCAAAATGTCAGAACAAGACAGATTGTATGCCTGCGACTTATGCGATTATCGGACAACTAAATTAGGAAACTTCCGACGGCATACAACTAGAAACACGCATATAAATCGCGTTTCGTTTGCAGCGCTCAACGATTTTGAGTTTGAGCTATAACCACAGCTTGAAGTTGAAGTTGAACAAGCGTCTGCAATGGACGATGTTCAACGTTTGCTCTCTGTTGATGTCCGTGGTAATAATGCATGTATTGAGGAGAACGAGGACGAGAACACAACAAGAATAAATGATGGCTTTGAAGCCATAGAAGGTATAACGGTGTTTTTATTAATCAAATTTTCTTTTTTTTTTGCATGTTCATCAAGAGCAGAGAATACCAAAGAATGAACAACAACCTTTAAGAAGGGGAAATCGTAATTGTCGCCGTCCCGATTTTTTATGTATCATTGATTTGTAAAATTTAATCAGAGTTTCCAAGTGAACAAATACTGCCAATATTTTTTGAAACAACTAAAAAAAACTTGAACATGTACCTGTTTGAATGAACATATAAAGACAGTTTCTTATAGAAAAAATAAAATCTTACCTTTTTCAAACATTGCAATCATCGGGGAGTAATTTCTCAACATGCAGTCAAATTCCTCCGCTGTAAATTCAAAATCTGTCCCGGATTCAACGTCAGAGAGTTTTATCACTTGTCTTTTGTTCTTGAAGATCATTGATAACGTTTTCAAGAAAGAACATCCCAAACATGCTTTTTTCAGATTCTTTGAACATGAAAAACATCAAATTTGTGTCGTAGTGACTTCTTGCCCTGACGTATGTCTTTCGGCCTTTTGCGTAAAACAGAGAAAATAAACTTAATTAAAACGATGTTTATTATTAGGCTAAATTTTCCGCCCCTACCCATCTCTCCCCTTTTCCTGTGGTTCTTCAAAATTTACCGTTCCTTTGTGTCCCACCCCATCCCCATATTTCATTTATCATCATCATTTCATGTTCATTTTATCATCCTTTTCATGTTCATCGCCTGTAAATAACCTATATAGCGTTGCACGGGCGTAAAACACCAACTCACTCACTCACTCGAATACTTATTTGAAATGCATATTGCAAAAAAAAAATTAAAATTAATAGTCCAAGACTTATTTACCATAAGTTTTCCTGGATGTGTTGGACGGCAGACGTTTGGGGCAAGTTTATCCTTTTCTCTCAAACAGGCACATTTGTTCTCATGTAGTTGGATCGTTGATTCGTCGGTAAAGATGATATATTCGAATGTGTCGCTTAATAGTTTATTAGAAACGTCTACTCTCTTTGTTAACATCGCGTATAACTTCGGTGTACTTGAAACGAAACCAGCAGCGTCAATCGCTTTGAACGATCGGAAGGCTAGCTTGGTATCCGTTTTCTTGGCGAACAACCTCCCGTACTTTTCTAGTAGGTTATGTCAATTCATACGCTAAGTCTCTTTGATAACTTCGAGTTCCCGCTGACCACAATTATTTAAAACGACTGGATTTTTTTCTTTTTTACGGGCGGTGGTTTTGATCCAAAAAACGCATCCACAAATCTGTGTCGGTCCATTTTACGTATTGCCTTTATATTGTACATGACTTTTGGGGTGTATTATCGGGACGTATCGTATTGTCGATTTTAAATAACTAACGAACCAAATTGACATATGAATGCTCATAAATGAATGAATAATGAACATTCTGCAACTGTTTTGTCAAAATATCCGTATTAGCCCCTGGTGGACCTTTTTTGTAAAACAGTAGGGGCCACAAACCCGCGAAGACAGCATATTATGAAAATGATAATTTGTTGGCATGAATGTAACAATTAATGATTGTTGTACTAATTGTAAATTCAATTATTGCTTTTAATTAGATCATAAGTCTTGTTTTTTCGAATCCCACGCGCGTCCAATGTGTGGGTAATAAATTTAATCTAATTTGATTAGATATGATAAGATATAATTAATACGACTAAGAAATGAAATTGTAAAGATGTTTGTTTACTTAAAGTCATCTTAATGTATAAAATATTCCTTTTAAGAAAACCAGATCAAAAACAAAATCATCAAAATCCTGTTTTGGTAAGTTCTAATAGAATTTTGCATATGACGTAGAGGACAGACGTATTGACCCTCTGCCCGTCTGACATGTATCTATAGACAAACACATTAAACATATATCTTAATAAATTAATAATAATGAATAGGGATTTGAATAAATTAAGATCTTCAAGTATACCATTAAAAAAAATAATAGCGCCTTTATAATAATCTAAACGGCATTTCGATATTTAATACCGGGATTAATTATGCAGTTGTACCCCGACTTCAAAAATGTAAGCGATCTCGAAAAAGTCGAGACGAACCATTTCCATTTTTGTGATGAAAGCAATGATAATGATTAATAAAAATGACATTAAAATCTTCACAAACATAATACAATAACTCATTTAAGTGAATCACATTGACTCTTCTTCTTGGGATAACACTTGATACCATAATGTTACATTCTGGCTAGCATTTAGATCGAATCAATTTCAACACACTCATAGTTATATCGTATCCTATCATAACTGTCACCATTTTCAAGGTCATTGTCACCTATGTGGACAATAATTGAATCAAAGTTTGAAATGTCTTTCCTTTCAATCACATCATAGAATCGGGAAATATCTGCTCCTGTATCTGTACATACTTCAGAACTGAAAAGCCCAAATGGGTTAATGTCTTGTAGGGTGGACTTCCTATAAGTTATGTCTGATCTGCCTTCGAGAAAGTTGCTCTTTGATATGAAGTGTTATTTTTCTCATTATATTTTCGGAATGATGTTTGTAGTGCCTCATTGTCATATTGCACTGGTGGTTTTGAACGTTTTTAGCTCTCCTAGACCCAAAGATTTTGCCATCAAAAGTTGGACTTTTAACTACAAAATATAAGTTAATGAATTTTGGTATGATTGACCCAAAAGTTGCACTCAAGTTGTATTTCGGAGAAGAATTTAAAAACTCCGACGCATATAAACAACTGAACATCAAATTTATAACAGATGTGCTCGGGGTCCACTGTAAAGCATCGGATGCTGCTTGCTTATCAGAACTAAACAGATTGCCCCTATCTACAAATACACACATACTGGCTACAGGTGTCCTTTTGCTACAAAGTCTATATAGCCACTTAGACAAACAATTCCTGGATAAAGAATATGACAAACCTTATTGACAAACTTGGTGGCAACTATCTCAGTGAAAACCTCCTTCGATAACCGTCCCGTGCGGGGCCCGGGTGGCGAATAGGCCCACAGCAGAGCCTAGCTTGTCGTAAGAGGCGACTAAGGGTCTTGGGATTCTGACGTCGGGTCAGTGTTCGGCCCACAGAGCGACCAAGTGTGTACCCTAGGTGGCTGAATAGGGTGGCCCTCGTCCGCGGGGGTTGTCAGGTCTATAATACGGAAACCCTGACCGCCGACCATAGTGGGCCAACGTGTGTGGAGTGTGCCACACTTCATGCACGTAAAAGACCCCTTTGTGGACCGCCAAGTAGTGCACCACATAGGCTTAATTTTCCGCCCCTATCCACCCCTCCCCTTTTTCTGTGGTTCTTCAAAATTTGCCGTTCCTTTGTTTCCCTTCGGGTCAGGTGAGCTAGAAACAGGTACAATTCCAATTTACAAAAACACTTATGACCATACAATACAGCTACACACCACTTTTCTTCAAGACAAAACCAGAAAATAAGAACAACAAAGACACCAATCGATTAAAAAAAGAAAACAGCTTGAAAATTAGCTGAACTTCAGTCGTAACAAGTGAACTCGGGTACACCTGAGTAAGTGGTTTTTGTCCAATATAGAACACCATTGTGCTAATTGTCCATTCAGCAAGTCAAATCTGGTGAAATATAGATTGACTACCCCACATCTCTCGATGTCACAGCTGACCCATTCAACCACCTTAGTCAGACATCCCAGTCGCTTTGTGGGCACAGTCATGACCGGACGTCAGGTTTCTGAGCGCTCTTTCGTGGATTTTTACTGTAGTCCTTTTTGACCCTGGAACCTAAACGCGTATGTCCAATTTGAAATCCAAAGCATAACTAAAATCAACATATGACTGGAGAAGGCTGAGGCTTTTGACAATTTTGATGCACAAGGAAGACGAAAGATGCTAGGTACTACTATCCTTACTCACCGTCGATAAATTAAAAATGAAAGTCTTCGTTTTGTAAACACATGTTTCGTCTATTGAAGACTCATCAGAGGTGCTCTCCAAAAAATTGAAAAAGCCAAACATTATATTCAAATAATGAAGAGCATTGAACAATAAACCAAAAAATATTGAAATAGGACACCAAAATATGACTAAGATCAACCTATGTCTAGGGTAGGAAGAAATTTGGGCGAGGAATTCAAAACTGCAGCAGTAGACTAGAGCTAACCGTGGCGTCACAGATGTTAGAAATCAAAATCACAAAAGGGCCAATAACGAACATTTGTCATGATTGTACAATTCAAAAATATTCTGTAAGAAAAACTACTTGTTAAAATTGTTTCTGTTAATTGCATTGTCGGACTATCGGGACACAAAAAAATGTAGGTGACTGAGTGACCTACTGTAAGCCTAAGTTTTACCTCAGTCTTCTGGCACTTCTTTAATATTGCACCCTCCCCCTTCCCTTGAATCTAGATCGTGTTGGACAGAGGACCGTGATAGATGTATTTTATTTGTACATGTATCTGATGCTGTCAAAATATTTCTATAAAATCAGTTTCACATATTAATTCTATATTTTTTTTAAGATATTGAAAACTAATATTTCTGATTTGTTAGCTAGCGCCAAAAATTTAAAAAGTACGGGAAAATATTCAACATTTTCGGTGTTTTACGTTACCCGTACTACACTCGGAACTAGACAATCAGTCCCCTTCCGGGCCAAGTTGTCAAAATCGGTGTGAAAGTGATGACCTGTGAGTTCAAATCTTTAAATTGTCATTGAAACAGCTAAATGTTGACAAAAGCAGTACATCGGCGAGTCAGCAATTGAATTTAGAACAAATATATGCACAAGTTTCCAGCTGCAAGTGCCTGTAATTAAAATACAAAGGGGGATTTCCCCGACAGGTATGCAAAATTTCAAATCTAGAAGTTTAATGCATACCGTTTCGCTTTATGTATACCAGTGGGTAAACATTTTGGATGGTATAAAACAGCAATATTTTGATATAATATGTTAAAAAATGACAAGAAATGACTATTTAAATAACTTTTAAGTAGATTTTATCTTTAGACGTTAGAAGGGTTTTATAGAAAAAAAGGGGAGGGTCGTGACGTATATGCCTGTGCGCGCTTCATTAAAAATGTGCTTAGGTCCACGCTTTTACACTCAATTAAACTCAAAAATATGACATTCAATGTATAAATAGACGCTTTTAACTTACAAGTGTCAAGTAAAATATAGAAATGGCACAACTTGAACCACTATAATAATATAAGTAAAGTTGAAATCGGAAAACAGTATGTAAACACGTGCAAATTTATATCTGGACAGGATCTGGAAAAATCTTGTAAGAGCGGAACCGGTGGTGATAAAATTATACTCCGATGTCAGGTTAAATTTTGTACAGCAAATAGATTACGGGATAAAATATTCCCTAATCCAAACTATTTTATTTTTATGGCCAGACCACGTATGTGGGTCGGACATATAGTTTTACCCTTGTCCGTCCGTACGTCCGTCCTTAAAAAAGAGTTTTAATGCATAACTGTCTGAGGATTTACACGATACATTAAAATTATTTTAGTGAGTTTTCTTGCATCGCCATGTAGAGAATTCGTCTTATATTGTAATAACATGAAAACATGCACTGCATTTCGATCTCGATGGAAACTCTTGATAGACAACATTATTCTCGTTTTTGTTTAATAGAGACGCAGACGCAGAGAATTTTAGCGATATCGATATTATAAGAAAGACGTGTGTAGTTATGACAAAAATATGGGAAGAAATAGCAACTGGATTCATGTCTGTATACTATATCTATGGTTTGAAGAACTCCTTCCATTCACAGCATACGGTTACTTTAATCACAATGTGCTCAACACAATTTTTAATTAAGTCTTTATGTCAAAATCTCAAAAATGGGAGTAGCAAATAATTATTTAGACTTTTGCTGGTTATTTTAGGCAGAGACACTAAATTCAGAGATTGGCAACTAACATATTATCGGAATATTAAGATCGCCGCCCGATAACTAATTCGAGTCATAAAAATTTGTACAAACTCTGTGTAATGGAAACTACTATAAAAAAAAATACCCTGACTGTCCGATTTATAAAATCCGATAATCGCGATCGGCATATTGAACCTAATTAAGTCTTGAAACATTTTTTTTTAAAATTTACTTTTATCTAATGTACAATTTGTGCTTTGGTGCATTGACCTGCAGACTAAGAAAAGATGGTTTCACAACCAATAAATAATTTCTAGATAAGATGATGTGGTTTGAGAGTTTGATTTAATGAGGGAGGGGAGGAGGGGGTATGACCCCAAAGTCCAAGAAATCCCGGATTCCCGTGAAAATAAATGTGTGATTCCCGCATCCCAAAAAATGAAAATGGCAAAATCCCGTTTCCATAAATGTTTTTTCCCGATTTGCCGTTGAAATAAATGGGCTTCCCCGTTGTCCCGCAAAAGGTCCTACTGACCTTTAATGCATATTTTTACGTTCATAAAGATAATAGATATGTATAAGCTCAGAAAGGCAAGCATGCAGGCGCGGATCCAAGGAACGACACAAGAACCGGGCGTACGTACCCCCCTAAAACCAAAAAAAAAAATGTTTTTTTGAATAAAATAAAATTAAAAAAAAAAACACTGAAAAAATTTCGCGCCTCCCTCCGCTCGGCGAAATTTTCCCTAAAAAAAAATTTAACGACCCCCTCACCTGGAATCCTGGATCGGCGCCTGCCATACACTGTCTGTTTCTATCAAATGTCTTCTATTAAAATACCGTGATGCACGTACACGTGATTTTCCCAATGTGGGGTGTGTAATCATCGCCCAATCCATGTCCAGGACGGAAAATACAGCGGCGGCTTCAGGATCATTCGAAAGGGGGGTCCAAAGCTTCAAATTGACTAATCTTGTCCAAATTGTACACGAAAATTACAATTTTTTTGCAACGAAAGGGGGGGGTAGACATCGGACCCCTCCTCTTGATACGCCACTGCAATACTTTAATATTTATTGTTGGTTTACATCCCGATCCCCATTGTGGTTGGCCTGAGATTGGATCTGTAACAATCATTTTTAATGAGTCAAATATTAAGATCGTTAGGGTTACAACTTCTCTATTTGTTTTTCCCCCGTCTCTTCTTTTATTTTTTTGATGTATGAAATCAGAGACACTAAATTCATATATTTACGTCTCTGATGAAATTTACTGCAGGGACGGATCAAGGATTTTAGGTTAGGATGGCGTAAATCTGATTTGGCTGAAAATGACGCCGAGCCGGGAGCAAGGCCCAAATTTTGTTTAGTGTTTTTGCAAAAAACATAATTTTTGCTAGTTTTAGGGGAGCCATAGGCGGATCCAGAAGGGGGGGTTCGCCCCCCCCCCCCCCCCTTTTCTTCAGAAAAATTTCAAATTTTCATGTAGACTTTTAGCAAAATGGGCCTGATCGGGTCCGTCCCAGGTAAAGCCGCGCCTGAACTATCTCATTTGGGTACATTTAATTGTTGATATTATTATTTTCATAACTATATTACATAAAATACTTTTTTATATGAAACAGTTTAACGAGATGTTTAAGAAAAAAAAATGCAATAATTGCAATTAAAAAACTTTTTCAAAACTATTATCATCATGGTATAAAAAACGAAGATCAGTTGATAACAATAAGATGGGTCTAAGTAAATCAAACAAAATGGTATTTCCTTGCTTTGTGCATTTGGCGCGTAAAAGTGGTCCGTGCTACCGTATATATAAGGGTATATAAGGGCTACTGTATACCATATATGCCACATTGGATTTGAACATGGCGAACGCAAATGTAAGTACTAAGGTTTTTTTTTTAAATATTTTCCAACTTTTTGTTACACTTGAACTCTTTAGTAACGCATCAAATGACCAAGCTTTTTTTATTTTAAAAATATTATCCTATGTCTTAAAGTGCCGTTGATTTTGTACACATGGAATTTAAAATGCTTTAGTACGTGTTTTATAAAAGAACATGTGAGCGCTACCAAATTGTTATTTTAGTAAATCTTTTCACAAATGTAAGGTTTCTTTGTAATAGCCTTTTAAGGTTTTCTAGTGAGTGAGTGAGTGAGTTGGTGTTTTACGCCCGTGCAACGCTATATAGGTTATTTACAGGCGATGAACATGAAAAGGATGATAAAATGAACATGAAACGATGATGATGATAAATGAAATATGGGGATGGGGTGGGAAACAAAGGACCGGTTAATTTTGAAGAACCACAGGAAAAGGGGAGAGGTGGGTAGGGACGGGAAATTTAGCCTATGTGGCGCACTACTTGGCGGTCCACAAAGGGGTCTTTTACGTGCATGGAGCGTGGCACTCTCCACACACGTTGGCCCACTATGGTCGGCGGTCAGGGTTTCCGTATTATAGACCCGACAACCCCCGCGGACGAGGGCTACCCTATTCAGCCACCTAGGGTACACACTTGGTCGCTCTGTGGGCTGAGCACTGACCCGACGTCAGAATCCCAAGACCCTTAGTCGCCTCTTACGACAAGCTAGGCTCTGCTGCGGGCCTATTCGCCACCCGGGCCCCGCACGGGACTTAAGGTTTTCTAAGTAAAAAAGAATACCATATGGATATTCAATACAAAATTTCTAAGATACACAGAATAAGCAAATAACGTTTGTTCATAATTTGTCTAATTATATTTAACATGCCAAACTATACTTACATGCTAAGAGCAAGCTAGTATTTAAAATCCCCAAAAGAGTCTTAATTTAAATTTATTTACATAAGGTGCGTCTGATTACTATCTTTCTATTCGAGCACACCATGACATAAAATTAATATTTTTAAAGACAGAAGACAGTATTTATATGTAATTATTTTAAGCTTGCTTGAGCTAAGATTGTAAAACATGCATTCCAATATAATTTCACCAAAATGTTTATTTCATCAAGGCTCTTTATATTATATATAAAGTTTTGTATTGACAGCGCATGGCAGTCTTTTTTTTTCATTTAAAAGAACCTTACTAAGTAAAAAATCTATAAATCATTAACTTATACAAATTGTTAAATCATACCACGAGGGGGTAGATGGGGTTTAATCCTGCTTTCACGTGAAAATAAAATGCCGTTCCCGCTTCCCGAATTGGCAAAAGACCATTCCCGCGTACCGATAGTTCAAAATCCAGAATTCACGTTGTTATGAATACTATATCCCAAATTCCCGGTAAATTGACAAAATCATGCATATTTTAATAGACCTTTCTCCATATATCTTTCATAAGTAAATGAATAATTAAAAAAAAAGTTTATTTATATTTAGTAAGAACTATAATAATTATTAGATATATAACTCAATATCTATATCACCTCAATATTTTGTGTAAAAATGTACTTTCGATCAAGGTGGGGTCGATTTTTTTCCAATATACAAATGCACATTAATTATACTTGTTCTTTGGACGATTACATTTTAAAGGGAGCGAGCGATATTTTTTTTTCTGAAATCCTAATTGCTTGGTGTGAATGTTATTTTATTGAAGCTACCGACCTATTTGATTTGTTAAAGGCAATGACTCCGAATACACGCGTGTATCCGTAGCCTGTGGGATTCGAAAACACGTGTGTACATGTAGCCTATAATACGATTTTTTGGCTATATGTGTTTCTAATTAGTATAACATCCAATAAAATTAAAATTATTCTGAAAACCAAGGAATTGTACGACAATATATAACTCATTGTGGAACTTTATAAGTTATGCACATCAAAATGATAAATCTTATAGTTCAATATAAATCCATTATTTGAATTTTTTTTACACAATGACACGAGGTATTCATGGTATTGCGGCGAAATGTGACAACTGACAAAGAATAAACAGTTCAAAGGATTTAACGGTGTGTGATTTTTAAGAATGAAAAGAACAAAATACGGCAATGGTAGACAGCAGTCTATGATTATAGATTCAGATTCTTTATTTACACTCAGACACATGTTATGTGTTACATGAGGAAATATGACATACAAATATATATTACAAGATGACAGAATAGACAGACAAAACATATATAGATCAAATATCTAGAGCAAAGAACATAAAGACTTTATAAACATACCAATATTGTAAAGTAATTTGTCGTTACAGTATAATAACATATATTTCATTTTTTCTAAAGAAGGATATCGTGTGTGATTTGAAGGAATAAATTTTTGCCTCAAAGCAGTCATGTTAGGGCTGTTACAAATGAAAAAATAATGGTACTCATCTCCAACAAGATGTTCATTGCAAAAAGTACAAATTCTATCTTCTCTAGGAGTATTATTCCACCTGCCCTTTTCCAGTGGAATATTTATATTACAACAACGCAATTTTGAAATCCAAATTCTGACATTTGTCTGAAGATTTACAAGATACTTTTCCATTCCAAATTGAACTTTAAATAAACTATAAAAAATTCCTCTTGACGAATCGTCAATAGTTCTATACCATTTTTGAATGAACTGATCTCTCAAAGTTTGTTTAATTATCGGTTTAAGTAAAGAGGTATCAATATACTGCTGATTATCATAAACATAGCTTAATCCACAGTCATCAAAAATAGACTTAATATACGATATCCATTTAAAAGTAACTATGTTTATTATAGTTCAACAAGACTGCTGTCTACCATTGCCGTCTTTTGTTCTTTCCATTCTTAAAAATCTATCCTCGAAAACCCAGGGGTTCTTCTCTCGCATACTCATGCATCACACCTGGGCCATTTCGTATGAATTCCTTCGTTTTGCAGTTTTGAATCGAGCCTTTTGATTGGTTCCTTCACAATTTTGTAAAGGAAAAAAATATATAGTTTTTATTAAAAATTAGTAAAGTTCAGGATTATAAAGGGAAAGAACACACAAATATTTGGCCAATCAGAATGCTTGATAGGAAAATTAGTAAAGCTGCGTAAAAGAAGGAATTCATATGAAATGACCCAGGGGTGACGAATGGGTATGCGAGAGAAAAACCCCTGGGTTTCCGAGGATGTAAAAAATCATACACCGTTAACACGAGGTATAAAAAAAAAAATACCGGCGAAGGTAATGTTCAACCAATAGGTCGGTAGGTTCAATAAAGTTCAAAAGTATTTAACGGTTTATTATTTTTTAGAATAAAAAGAAAAAAAAGACGACAATGGTAGACAGCAGTCTTGTTGAACTAAAATCATAGACTACTGTCTACCATTGCCGTCTTTTGTTCTTTTAATTCTCAAAAATCATGAACCGTTAAATCCTTTTGAACTGTTTATTCTTTGCCAGTTGGTACCTTAATTAGCCTGTGATACTGTGATACCCCGTCAACGAACTTGTATGATTTTGGCTCTTTGAAAAGAAAATCAATATTTGGTTGTTTTTTTCAGTCTTAAAATTCCAAATCTGATACTAATCAGATGGACTACTAGTCTCCTATTTGGTATGACTTAATTTACCACTAAAGTATATTTTTTTCTTCGATTGTTATGTTTTCGGCATAAACTCTGCGTGATTTACTACTGTTTTGCTGTAAGTTTGCTGTCAGAAAGGAAATGCAGTACATACAATTTATTTTTTTTTGTATATTATGAGTACCGATAGCTAAAACCCGTATTCTAGGCTACGGGTGCACACGTGTGTCCAGAGCCACGGCCTTTAAAAAGTGACTTTATTATTTTAACAAAGCAAAAAATATCTATTAGACAAAAAAAAAACATTCACTCTGGTATAAGTGTTTTGTTTTTCCTTTCAGGTCAGATTTCTTGTAATAAAAGGGTTGTCATCCCGGGTAATAAAAACCCGGGATGGCAAGTCATCAAGAAAGTTTACCATTAAGGTTTTGGTGGAAGGTGAGACTGGCCTGACCTCTGTGTCAGGCTGGTCTGAGGCGCATGTAAAAAGAATGACCCCTGGTAACTGTTATTCCTTACACCAAAGTGAAAGAAACCAATATGGCATCAATATAACTAAGTCCACAAAGGTACATTAATATATTATTTCTATCTGATTTCCGCAAACATTAAAGAGACCACCGAATCAAATTGCTTCAGGTCTTTCTTGGATTTGCACCTCGAATTTGACCCAGGTGGTCATCTCGGTACAAATTTACGATAAAAGAGACGATTTTAACTTTCAAATTATTAATTCTCCTAATCAACAGAGCAATATACCTACTTCCCCTGCATACGTGTTTATATTTCACAACTTATTCGATATGCCAGAGCTTGCACACATTTCACAGATTTTTTTATCAGACACAGGTTTCTTCGTGAACCGACTTTTTGCTATAAGGAAATACGTCTTAAACGATCCCTAAAAAAATCCTTTCTTCGTTATCAGCCACTAATAGAAAAGTTCAAATTGAGTTAAAAGATATGGTGATTAATTGTTTTAATTAGTGTTTGACTGGTCTGCTGTACTGAGATGATCACTTCAATATCCCAATTGTGTCTCACAACTATGTTGTGTTCTTTTGTCATTACCGGATCATAAGATCGCAATGGAAGAGGAAGGTTTGGCGCCATAAAACCTGGTTTACCTCACCATTTCGTATGAAATGCCTGTACCAAGTCAGGACCATTGCGATCCAGCATTTCTCCGGTATGACTACTTTGTTTTTGTCTTTTTAACTGAATATTGAGATTGATTATTCAAGTTCGGTATTGTTATTACCTTATTTTCATATGTTATGACCATTCATAGTAGCTTCGTAAATTTTTGAACATTTTAGAATTAAACTAAATAATCTAAATTTCTTAGTCTTCTTGGACTATATAATATATGCCGGTACATCCACTCCAAAATATTTATTGCAATTTTGTAAATCAGATTATGTTTACTAATAGTCAAAAGAACTTTCATATTTTTAATTAAACAATCTTATTTGTACAATTGTCATATTTGTATTTATTTTTATTTTAGATTCTAAGTACATCGTTCAATTCGGTGGAGTCGACAAGGATGGCCAGTGTGGCGGATGCCATGCGAAACCCACCATTAAAAACAACGGTAGAGATGGCGACCATGCCTCTGTACAGTCGGGTGTCCGTAGTGGGGATAATAACCTCTGTAAGTTGTCAAAATGTTTCCTAACTCTTCATGTAAAAGCAGTCTAACCATGTTAAAACTGATTAATTAGTACAATGTAACCAAAATAGATACAAATAGAGCAAAGAGTATATAAATAAGTAGTTTCTGTTAAGACATAGAACCTAACACTGACAATTTTTGAAACAAATGCAGTGTCAAAATAGAGAACAAACTCATGAACTCGTTATAAATTGTAAACATGTTATCCTACCTCGATCGGGCATTTTCATCCTATTCTAACTGCACGTACCTTTGCTATCGTGGTAGCGTAGATATTGGTTTGTTGATTTAAAATTCTATTTTTATTTCCAAATATCATTTTTACATAATGATTATATATACATTTACCATGCATACGATTAAAATGCATTAATTCTGTTGGCTATTTTTACTGTGTTTCATTACTCGATGAAACACAGTAGAATATCACATAACCGTAACTGAGGTCACGACTTCACAATCTATATGTTAATGCGCAAATGAAAACAACTTCAAAAATGAATGCTATTGAACAATCCGAAGAAAAAATAACATAAACATTAAAATGTAATAAAAATTGAATGTTTTACACGGTTTTACACGCCAATGCAACAGCAAAAATACAGTTGTACTAAAAATGTTAATTGAATTCCAAACAGCTTTTGCCTTCATAGAACACCTTGCCTTACCGGGTCTATTAATTAATTCAACGCTTTGTAAATTTTGACACTGGTTTATCTGTACACGAGAATGACTTATAGTATAACTCCGTACAATTTTTCTGTATAACGAACGATACGTCTTAAGCGCCTTTGAGAACTGTTGAATCTCTACTTGCCGCTTTGAAGGGATGCATTTCCTTCAAAATACACTTATCGTTGATAATAATTTCCCATAGACATTTTCGCACAAACCATACATCAGACCAATTTAAAGCTTGGTAGGATTGTTGGACAAAAAAAACTGTAGTGTACAAAAATACTTTATCTGTTTTTTTATTGTATTGCATAGTTAAAAACTTCATAAGTATGTATAACTTGAGTCTAACACCTTTAGTACTTTCAGACTTGTCAGACTTCTACTTCCTGTTTATGTTGGACATTTATTTATTTTATTTTAGATTGTAAAAGAGATAAACTCTTCCTCGTGTAATTTGAAGGAGGTGGAGATGGCCGTGGGAGACAGCAACTTAACTGTCCAGTTCTGGGACCAACGTTTAATAACGTTGGTTCCCAGAACTGGATTTACTATCAGATGCACGGCTCTCGAAATCCGTACTCATATGCCCCTGCAACTAGCAGGGACTATGAGCACGAATATAACAGTAAGTCTAATAAATAATAATTCTACTAAAGCCATATTGAAAGTTCAAAATTCAATTGGAAGAAGCAATGAGGCACCAATGGCATTCTGAAGCCAAAGTCTAAAAGATCGAAGGCAAAAACAGGTCAACACAAAACGGAACAAGCACGAACAAACAAGAGACACAAAAACATCAACGAACAACGCGAACTCAAGTTGTAAAACGAGAGTGAACTCAGGTGCTCCGGAAGAGTAAGCAGTTCCTGCCTGTTGCAACACACCCGTCGCGTTGTCGATGACATAACACAGAATGTCAAATCCGGTATAGGAGAACAAAACAAAACCCTATGACAAACCAACATCGACATTTGTTTCGATTTACAGAACTGGGATTATCGATAAGAATGGGGTTCCCGTTACCAATAGAAGATTATAATTATGTGTGGTTGCTTTCATTTGTTTATCATTTTTGAATTTGTGTTTTCGGGTTATCAAATGTGAGCATATCGCACTGTTTAATACCACATAAAAGATCAATAATACACGATTCACATTGAATCTTATAAGCGTGTAGAAACAATCCGGGGGTTACAATCACAAACCGGGTCTATTTTTCTTCCTAAATTGATCAAGAACAGAATTTTTTTTCTATTTCAGCCCTGTCACTGAAAGGATTACCTATTGGTCATTAACATGAACCACGATTGAATTTGCACACAAGTGACAAAGGTTCTTTTTCATGTTTATCAAAGAAATATCAAGATTTTATTGAAAGTAAACCTTCTTTCTTTTGTAAATGTTGTGAACGCATTATGCACAGAGATCAGTTGTTTCCATTAAACCATAATTTCAGTTTTTGTCTCGCCTGCGACGAATAGTCGCGGAAGGCGAGACATAGGTATTACTTTCCGGCGGCGGCGACGGCGGCGGCGGCGTCGTAAACTTTTTTGTAAGACTTTTGTGGACAATGAATTGCTTGAAAAGTATAATAGCTAGGCATATGATATTTGGTATACAGACAGTTCAGGTTATGGTCTACGCAACAGTCACCATGCCGTTTGACCCTGACCCCATTTTCACGCTCCAGTGACTCTGTGAACTTAGGTCTTTTTTCAGACCGTAAACTTTTTTGTAAGACTTTTGTGGACGATGAATTGCTTAAAAAGTATAATAGCTAGGCATATGATATTTCGAATACAGACAGTTCAGGTTATGGTCTACGCAACTGTCCCCATGCCGTGTGACCCTGACCCCATTTTCACGCTTCAGTGACTCTGTGAACTTAGGTCTTTTTCAGGCCGAAAAACTTTTTTGTAAGACTTTTATGGAAGATGAATTGCTGGAAAGTTATAATTGCTAGGCATCTGATATTGGGTAAACAGACAGTTGCGATTATGGACAACGCAACTGTCACCATGCCATGTGACCATGACCCCATTTCTACGCTCCAGTGACTCTGTGAACTTGGGTCTTTTTTCAGACAGAAAACTTTTTGTAATACTTGTGTGGACAATGGGTTGCTTGAATAGTATAATAACTAGGCATCTGTTATTAGGTATACTGACACTTTTTGTGTTTATATCAAGAAATGAAAGCTTAGGTTACAGGTAGTTGATTTTAGCGATGGTGCCGGCAGGCGAGACATACTTTTGTCTTGTCTTCACTTAAAAGCTAAAGATTTGCTTTGCCAAACATGTAAACAATCTGTTTCGAGAAAAAAAATACCTACTTTAGCAATTTCAGATAATAATCTAAGTGTTGCAAACATGCCAGCCAATCTTACTAATTTAAACCTATTGGAAAAAAAGAATTATTTCAAGAGTTAGTACATTTTTCACTCTGGTAATTTTACCAGGTTACCCAGTAGGACAGTTAGTTGAGAGAGGATATGCTATTCATTTTCCTGTTGATACACAAAGTATTTCAAACCAGCTATGGAACAATTTTAACATTTCAGATAGATTAGCAATTGCTTCGTGTTGTTGCCAAAGTCGTAGTACTCCACCAAAATTTTTCCGACCTATCAAAATATATCATGCTTTACTTTGGTTGAAGAGAAACAATCCCCTATACTTTGATATTGAATTGCCTGAACCTGAATCAGATGGTAGCACAATGCATGATGACGATATTAATTTGATTGAAATGGCAGCTATTCCTTCTAATTATACTCAAAAGCAGGCTATATTAGATTTGAATGCAGAAGCCCCTATAGAGTTACACTCTGTTGAAAACTCGGAGGAAATGGCTTTCCCTTGGTTATTTCCAAATGGTTGTAATGGTTACAATGCAGTTAGAGCAAGACAATTATCTTTAGGACAGTACTACAAATCACGATTTTTTAATATTGATGCACGATGGAGAAAAGACGTTACATATTTGATAAATGCTGTAAATATTTATGAGAAAAACTATTTGTCAAATTTAATTTCAGTGTATACTCGAGTTAGAGGTTAAATTTTTCTCTTTTCTACCGAACTGTTGATTAATTTCCTCTTTAGCTCACCTGGACCATCGGGTTACAGCCCCTGAAAAATAGCGATTTTTCATGTTTTTGTCCTACAGAATGAAAACTATTGCAGATAGAGATTAGCTGTTGCTTGCTTAAATGTTCAGCTCATTTAGCTTTACAAAATTCACCATAGGGTCGAAGTTGTCAGATGACCCCTTATAGGGGTTACGGCCCTTGAAAAATAGCGATTTTTCATGTTTTTGGCCTACAGAATGAAAACTATTGCAGATAAAGATTAGCTATTGCTTGCTTAAATGTTCAGCTCATTTAGCTCTACGAAAGTCTCCATAGGGTTGAAGTTGTCAGATAACCCCTTATAGGGGTTATGGCCCCTTTTAGGTGAAAAATGGTGTTTTTGGCCTATAGAATGAAAACTATTGCAGGTAGAGAAAAGCTGTTGCTTGCTTAAATGTTCAGCTCATTTAGCTCTACAAAAGTATAGGGTCAACATCAAGACCAGGTGAGCGATTCAGGCTCCTGAGAGCCTCTTGTTCTTGTTGTAATAGTTGATGTCGTTTATTTGTTTTTGCCCGGTTGGTCCGCTTTGTTCGTGAATGGAATGGATGGTAAATAATGTATGGAAGATTGTCCTTAATATATTTTCGTATTTGCACATGTCTGTCTGTTGCAATAATGTCTATTTCAAGGTTTGACTCTTGAAGATTTGAAAGCGTTCTTTTCAATCCCTTAAGGAAGTAAATGTGATATTCTAACAGTTGGACAGTCCATAGAAATCATCAAAATTTATATTCATATTTCAATTTTATAATTTTTTCATGTATTGTGGAATCTATAAAGATAGCATAAACTTATAGCTGGCGTGCATGACTTGTAATCTAAGGATAAATTAACTCATGATAATTAATTAACAGTGTATTTCTTGTTTACCTTCACTGGCATTTCCCTAGAGCTCTCCATTTCTTTTTTCAAAAGCTTTAGTTCCTTTACTCTGTTACTTAAAGAGGTGTCATGTTCTTTAATTTGTTGTTTTGTCTCTAATCCTTTCTGAATCTCTATCTCTAATTGTCTCTCTATTTCTTTCTTCTTCATCGTAATACTATTGTTTTTCTCTTTTAACTGCGCAACTAAAGACCTAAGCATTTGAAGATCTTAATCTCACAATCATGTCCTGCTGATTCCTGAACATCCCTTAAATACAATTATTACAAATGTATGTAGCATTCTTGAAATACTGACAATTAGCATTTACTTATATTTTCGAAAAAAAAATACCTTTTCAACATAAAATGTTACTGTTAAGTCATAATTAAGTTTCTCATTCGACATTTTTGATATTTCTGTTCTATGCTCTTCCTATTCATATAGTGCTTGGCTTTTAAAATTTTGGTAGAGCTCTCTGACGAGTCTTGAATAGACAAAACGCGTGTACGTCAGGCGTAGCAAAATTTATTGCATTGAACTTTGTTGTATCATGTATTTATATTTTTAGAAATTCATTATACTAGTTTAAACTAAATGAACATTTAACTTCTCAATATTAAAATAACCATTGTAATTCAAACCATAAGCACAACACTTATCAATCATAAGTTTCTTCTTTTCTTTCATTGGTCACCTTTTCTTTACATTTTGATTTTTCTTTCATGCATTTACTTGAACTGCGAAAAAGTATTACCATAACAATACCATCTTTCTACCATATTTATAAAATACAGCGTTTGTCTGTATGCAAATATACACACATTTGATACAAAACCATATATAGTATATATTAGACAAAAATTCAAAGCTTTTCTTTTAGACTTTGTGAGTGAGTGAGTTTACGCCCGTGCAACGCTAGGTTATTTACAGGCGATGAACATGAAAAGGATGATAAAATGAACATGAAATGATGATGATAAATGAAATACGGGGGTGGGACACAAAGGACCGGTAAAATTTGAAGAACCACAGGAAGAGGGGAGAGGTGGGTAGGGGCGGAAAATTTAGCCTATGTGGTGCACTACTTGGCGGTCCACAGGAGGTCTTTTACGTGCATGAAGCGTGGCACTCTCCACACACGTTGGCCCACTATGGTCGGTGGTCAGGGTTTCCGTATTATAGACCTGACAACCCCCGCGGACGAGGGCTACCCTATTCAGCCACCTAGGGTACACACTTGGTTGCTCTGTGGGTTGAGCACTAAACCGACGTCAGAATCCCAAGACCCTTAGTCGACTTTAACGACAAGCTAGGCTGGGCCTATTCGCCACCCGGGCCCCGCACGGGACTCTTTTAGACCTTGAATACTATATTTAGACATAGTAAGGCCACCATCCTGGCAACATGACAACATTTGAAATGTTTTGCTTGTGAAGTAACTGAGAATTATGTTATCATATATAAATCATATAACAGACTGCATGAAAAAGCATGAAAAATTTTGAAAATTAAATTTAAAATCGAACATAAATATATTTTATCGTTTAGAGCATATGCGTTGAAAATCCTGGTAGCTTAACTCCCTGGAAGTTTATTTGTTCAAAATGTCTTTCTTTTCTGTATTTTCATGGATTCTGAACAAGTTAAACACATGTGTCGGATAAAGTTCTCCTCTTGGTTGACCTTTTATTTTCTGTTCCTTCCATAACGAAAAAGTTTTGAAAGAATGTTCCATACTTCATTAGACAGGGAAGCACAATGCATGTATGTTTGATATTTACTAAGTATGCTTTTCTCTGTGAAGAAATAAAAAAAATGTCGAACTAAAAATTATTATGAAACAACTTGATGTTACATATATTTTACGAACAGAAAAACTAGGAAATACTTTTTTTCTCTAAAATACTCAATTACAAGGTTTGTGATATCCTCCAATAATATCACCCCCCCCCTTTTTTAACTTATCAGGTTGGCTTAAATAGCAAAACCATGAAGTCTCAAAAACAAACTTAACGAAAAATTAAAAAAAAATAGGTACATTAATAATTATACAAACTGAGTTGAACTACTCACATCTGTTTCTGTAAGGCGTGCTAATCGCTCCCTCCACTCAGTTGATGGATTTTTTACCTTTTCCCTCATAGTCTAGCTCAACATTTTGTAGTATACTACGGAATAGTTTACATTGGTCAACATATGTAGCTTTTTTTTAAATTTCTTTGCCAGCTCATTGGAGTCTGATATAAATTGTGATTTCAATTGTCTGGTATCCCTTGCTGAGCGATTGGTTATTGATTTATCTATAAATATTTTTTTCCCAATTTCTCAGCTATATGTTCATCATTTTTATAGCGCTTTTAATTTTCATTTGTTATTTGATAATGGACCTTTTTCTGGATGGCCTTTTCATTGCGCTTTTGTCTATAAAGACGTGTATTAGCCATGCTTTTTTAAAGCAGACTGGCAGATAACATTTTCATAAGTTTTTTGGGGAAAACCAAACGCGCCCTCAATTAGCAACAACCAGCTAATTTTTTATCAATGAAATCTAGTTGCAAGACACAAATAATCTGACACAGATGCAATATTGAAGCACAAAACACTTTATTTTTTTTAAAATCTCAAAAAACAAAAAAGTTATTGTCATTTGAAAATCGTTTTTGTAACCCAGAAAAGCACATTTTTCTTTCAAAGGCCTCAAAACAGGTTCCAGGTGGTCTAAATTGTTAATATCACTCCTCTATATAATCTGTGCTTACCAAAAATCATTACTGCCCATCAATTTCACATTCCATCACTTTAAAGCCTGAAATATAGGTATAAAGATACAAAATAATAATTTCAATGTTTAGAAAAAGATTTAAAAAATTGAGTCATCTCCCCTTGCAAAAATGCAAAACGGATTATATTCCATTGCCAAAATAAAAATTTGACATTTCAATGCAAGCTGTGAAAACTAGTCTTTTCTTGTTTCCTTTGATTAAAATTGAAAAGAAAAGACACTTTTTGTAGTTAATTTTATTCAATTATGCAAATCCTCCATCCAATTAAATATATAATAATATAATATATAATAATAAATAAATATTTATAACATAATATTAAATCTGAATCAAGGAGTCACTAAAAGGGTTTATTATTTCTTACTTGGGTGTGTTTGGTGTGGCATTAGATAAATCTATTAAAATAAGATACCCACAGGCTGTGCAGCAAAGTAAATCGAAATCAAAACATGAAAAACAAATATTTCAAATTCACTGGTGTTAAATCCTCTACAAAATGTAAATGTCAGGTTTAAAAGATGAGAACATGTGTGTTGGGTATAGTAGTAAATGTATCTATTAAAATAACATACTATAGCAGAGTTAAACAAACTTAAAACATGAAAAATATCTCCAAAACAACAAAAACTTCATCGAAAACAATAACCGGAAGTTACAAATTATTGCCAAATTATTTCCCTTTTTTACCATATTCATTGATGTCCGGATTTGGGCTTCGAAGATATTTGGTCAATTTTGGTACAGAGAACGGGAAGAACACAACAAGAACTGTCATCTTTAGTTAAAGGACATTAAGATCTATCAGAAAAAAACAAACAACAGGGTGTAAGCACCATATTTCGGAAAAGAATACGATTTCCCCCCTTTCAGAATTGCTCATGTCTTTTACCTTTCACGGTGGTGACTAAAACGAGTAACCCGGGCCCGGGCCCGGGCCAACATACGCTAACCCAAATATTTCAAAATGCTCTAAAATCTTTATTTCTGAATATTTTTCGATGAAATTTGGAAATAATGTGTAAAAGAATAGTATCTTATCGTTTATTTTCGATTTTCCAAATAAAAAATCGTAAATTTTAATTTTGAGGCAATTTTCGAATTTTAGGTGACTAAAATGTGTAACCCGATGAAAAGTGGAAATACTCGATTTGCACATCCAAAACACTTATAATACGAAAAAGTGGAGATAATAATTGAAGATATGGATAAAAATGATATAATAGGCCATGAGTTGGTCTAAAATGTATTCAATTTTTCGTTTAAAAGCTATTTTCATACATTTTTACGGACCCGGGCCGCCGACCAGTGGCCCGGGTAGAGCTAAAAGAAGTAATACAGTACCGACATTAAACAATTTGAGTTATAATACTTTGGATTTATTTCATTGAATTTAAATATGTAGAAAACATTTTGAAAGTGTTTCCTTCAATAACAAATCGTTGATAACAAACATTTACTCATATTTCGATAGTTAGTACATAAAATATATCGGTTAGGCTGGTCATATTTTAGCAACACCCGTGTCATACCATTTCGACAATCGACGGCCCGGGTCGATAAAAAAATGAAAAATCGTTTTTAAAGCAATATTTCACTGTAATGTTAATAAAAACATGTACTTTTCCGTCACCGATGTATATCATATCATCGTTAATAAGTTTTTGTTAGATCCAAAGGTCTTTTATACGAGAAAATATGAATTTTCCACTTTTCGTTGGGTTACACATTTTAGTCACCTGAAAATCGATAATTGTCTCGAAATCAAAATGTTTTAATCTTTATTTGGAAAAATCGAAAATAAATAATAATATATTATACTTTTACACATTATTTTCAAATTTCATCGAAAAATATTCAGAAATAAAGATTTTAGAGCATTTTGAAATATTTGGGTTAGCGGATGTTGGCCCGGGCCCGGGCCCGGGTTACTCGTTTTAGTCACCACCACCTTTCACTCATTGCTAAATTGGGGTTTACACGTGCCTATACAAGGGATCTACAAGACTTGATCACTGAAATGTTTTAAGAAAGCCGAAATACTGCGTTAAAAGCCGTACTTTCAAGCACCTTTTTGAGAATCTGTTGGGAATATGGTAAAAATGAATTACCTCCCTTACCATGTTCGTCGCTACCTCAATTATTTTAGACCAATCAGCTTACACAATGAGGTAAACTGGCGGGAATACCAGGTCAATGATCTACTATGTTTATTTATATAAATTCTCTAATGATTCTGTCTATCTTTATATCGATCATTTGTAGTTTATTGAGTTTAATAATGCAACTAAAAACTAGTACAACTATGGCATTATAAGCAAAATCAATAAATATCGTTATGTTTTTTTTTTTGTTTTTTTCCCTGATGTATTAAATTCCGTTACATCAAAAATGACAGTTGTA
This sequence comes from Arcuatula senhousia, assembly GCA_963971305.1. Lineage (NCBI taxonomy): Eukaryota > Metazoa > Mollusca > Bivalvia > Mytilida > Mytilidae > Arcuatula > Arcuatula senhousia. Next base: position 13,580,778 of record OZ020310.1, read on the forward strand.
ATGTTTGATCAGCTTTTTTAATGATCATTATTGTGTTGCTTTTCAATTCTGTAATTGCATTTCGATTTCTGACTTGCTTATTTTTTGTCAAGTACTGTTCAATACGCAAATTATCGATTTAATATCTAAGTTTCTGTTGCATTGTTTGCAAACGGGGATTAATAACCTGATTTCCCCAGAATTTATGATTATGTCTCTATCACCGTTAGTGAATTGATATTTACAATCTTAATTTCCTTGCTAGCTCACAAGAGTCTGATATATATTGTGATTTCCATTGTCTGGTATCCCTTACTAAGCGGTAATATTTCATTATTGAATATTGATTTATTTGTCAATATTGTTTTCCAAGTTTCTCAGCTTTATGTAAGCCTTTAGATAGCGCTTTAAATTTTCATTTGTTATTTGATAATAGACCTTTTATCTGGGTGGCCTTTTAATTGCGCTTTTGTCTATGAAGACGTCTATTAGCCATGCTTTTTTTTAAAGCGGACTGACATATTTTTTATAAATTTGTCAGGAAAACAACAGCGGGAATACCAGATCAATGATCTATAATTTATGTCAAAATATGTTTTTTGATATTCAATTGCAAGGTACTTCAGATGTATGAAAGATATCGATCTGTTGTCGTTTATCTAGGTTATTCATGCAACTCAAGATATGCACAACTATGGCATACAGTACCTTATATTATATAACATGTTACCGACGGCCTAATAAGCAAAATTAATTAGTATCGCCCTTTTTGTGTTATGAGATCTGCGTGAATCAATGACGTTGTAATCTCTCGAATTTTCCAGTTCCTACTATTGAGTTTGGAAAGAGATAATGAAAAATTAAATTTCATGTGTAGTTCGTAGTATTTTCTAAGTCAGCATGATTTCCGATTCAACGCCAGGCTATGGACAATTGGTTACAGGTACAATTACTTTGTGGTGAAAAACCTGTACATGTAGGTGACTGTCAGTTGACTGAAAACTCGTGTACAGTCAGTGCAATAGTTAACACTTCGGTAGAAGATTGTGTTGCGCGTTCCAAATAGTCTAACTGGACTGATCAATGGTCAGATACAGAACAAAAACAACATAATGACTCCACAATAAAACAGGTCATAACAACTCTGTTGAACAAAAACCTTTTCTTAACACACCGAACCAAGAGTTGTCTACTATTTTGAAACAGAGAGACCTGCTGTGCGTTTCAAATGGTATCTTGTTCAGAAGATATTATACAGGAAGTGAATGAAAGAAGCAGAAGTACCAATGGGGTATCCGAATGTCAAAAGTCCAAAAGGGCAGAGAGAAAACCAGTAATCACCAACAAGAACGGGACAAAAACAGACAACATGTAAAACACGGAAACACAAAATACTGAATATCAATCAACAACGCAAACTCCTGTCGAAACAAGAGTGAACTCAGGTGCTCAGGAAGATTAAGCAGTCCCTACTTGCTATAGCACACCCGTCGCGTTGCCAATAGTCCATCCAGCGTGTCAAATCCGATAAAGGAAAAAAAAAAAAAAAAAACCTATGACAAACCAACTTCTGCACTCATCTGAGAGATCAAAATCCCATATTTGTCTTCAAGTGCATGATGTCTTCGGTAAAATTTCCTATGTGAAGACAGCAACCGAGGAGCAACATAACCCTGTGTGTCATACGTGTTGCTCTGCTTAGGAAATCAATGTAAGTCCCGCATGCCCTGGAGTAACGAATCAATTGAGATACATAGACTCAATAAGCTGGAGCGGACGGAATGTTGCTACACAAAAAGCGAAAGTTGACGATTGGTCTACAGCTTATAAGTCTTCAGCTGGTCGTTCCAAAAGAACTCCGTAGTGAAATTTGTCACTAGTTACACGATATGAGAACATCGGGCCACTTTGGGCGCGAAAAAAACATTAGAAAATATAAGGTCAAGATTTTATTATATTTTATGTCTATTAAAATATTGTAACTTATTCATCAACTTCTCTTGAAATACTCTCAAAAACATTTTCATTGTCTAATAAATTCAACACAACCTCCAAGTCATCATCATAAATATCTTTTTTTGCCTTCTCTCTCTTTTTTCCCTGCCGTTTATCACCCGTGTGGGTTCCGGGTGGCGAATAGGCCCGCAGAAGCGCTAAGCTTGTCGGTAAAAGTCCACTTAAGAGCGTTCAGAAACCTGACATCGGGTCAGGCCGCTTTGCCCACAAAGCGACTGGGATGTGTGCCCTATGTGGTTGAATGGGGCAACATCGAGAGATGCGGGGTCCTCAGGCGATTAAGCGGAAAACCTGACCGCAAACCATAGTGGTGCACCGTGTTGGGAAAATGTCACGTTCCTCGCACGTTAAAGAACCCTGCTGCAGGTCTCGGTAAGAGTAGGACCCGTAGGATCTCACTGCAGGAGGCTAAATTTCCCGTCCCTACCCATTACTCTTTTTTCCAGTGGCAGTCAAAACTCTCCTTCCCGATTGGCCCTGTGTCCCCATTTCCTCCACTTCATCATCATTTCATGTTCATTGTATCACAATTTTCATGTTCATCTCCCGGATATAGCCGAAATCGCGCTGCTTGGGAGTTAAGCAATAACTAACTAAGTAAAGTCAATTGGATGATAAATAATGGTGTTAATAAAGGTAATAACAAAACTACCGAACTTGAATGATCAATCTCATAGTCCAGAGAAAATGACAAAAACGAATCAGTCACACCGGAGAACTGGTGGATCGCAATGGTCCTGAGTGAGTGAGTGAGTTGGTGTTTTACGCCCGTGCAACGCTATATAGGTTATTTACAGGCGATGAACATGAAAAGGATGATAAAATGAACATGAAATGATGATGATAAATGAAATATGGGGATGGGGTGGGAAACAAAGGACCGGTAAATTTTGAAGAACCACAGGAAAAAGGGGATAGGTGGGTAGGGTCGGAAAATTTAGCCTATGTGGTGCACTACTGGGCGGTCCACAAAGGGGTCTTTTACGTGCATGAAGCGTGGCACTCTCCACACACGTTGGCCCACTATGGTCGGCGGTCAGGGTTTCCGTATTATAGACCTGACAACCCCCGCGGACGAGGGCTACCCTATTCAGCCACCTAGGGTACACACTTGGTCGCTCTGTGGGCTGAGCACTGACCCGACGTCAGAATCCCAAGACCCTTAGTCGCCTCTTACGACAAGCTAGGCTCTACTGCGGGCCTATTCGCCACCCGGGCCCCGCACGGGACGCAATGGTCCTGACTTGGTACAGGCATTTCAAACGAAATGGTGGGTTGAACCAGGTTTTATGGCGCCAAACCTCCCTCTTCCATTGCGATCTTAGGATCCGGTAATGACCATAGAACACAACATAGTTGTGAGACACAATAGGGATATTGAGGTGATCATCTCAGTACAGCAGACCAGTCAAACACTAATTAAAACAATTAACAATCATATCTTTTAACTCAATTTTGAACTTTTCTACTAGTGGCTGATAACGAAGAAAGAATTTTTTTAGTGATCGTATGAGACGTATTTTCTTATAGCCCTGCTTCAAAAGTCGGTCACGGAGAAACCGGTGTCTGATCAAAAAATCTGTGAAATGTGTGCAAGCTCTGGCATATCGAATAAGTTGAGAAATATAAACACCGTATGCAGGAGAATAGGTATATTAAGGAAAATTAATAATTTGAAAATTAAAATCGTCTCGTTTATCGTAAATTTTTGTACTGCGATAAATTACATACACTAAGCTAACTGACTAACTAACCCTGTTGTTTATTTAATGCCATACTAGAAAAGAATGACGCTATTTGACTTTGTTGGCCCATTCACTAGGCTAAAACTTCTTTTGAGGAGGGAACATTTAGCCGCACATTTAAGTCATAAGCACAAGGTCGACGAGTTTTTTTTTTGCTAAGTTGAAATAAAAAAGAACGATGTTCGAGTACACCAAGCGGGAGGAGCTACCGAGCACCAGTTTAGTTTTATGTTGTTGTGTGGTTTGTTTTGTTATGATGATTTTTTTTCTCTACCTGTTGTCTTCGTCTGTACGGTTTTATGATACTGATTACCCCTTTTGTACACCTTTGCTTCTTCTTCCAGCCACGTAAGACCCCTATGTGGACCGCCAAGTAGTGCACCACATAGGTTAAATTTTCCGCCCTACCCACTTCACTCCTTTTCCTGTGGTTTTTCAAAATTTACCATCCCTGTGTTTCCAACCCCATCCCATGTTGCATATATCATCATCATTTCATGTTCATTGTATCATCCTTTTCATAAATAACCTGTATAGCGTTGCACGGGCGTAAAACACCAACTTACCCACTCTACCAGCCACGTTGGTACCAATAGAAGAAGCAGAGAAGAAATACAGGAGGACAGACCAATGTCAAAGGTCAAGGTACGTCCAGCCGCATGTTGTAGATGAAAGTGAGAGTCGGACCTGAACGGCGATGAAGATGACCTAGATGTAGAAGATGTCGATGAAATATTTTTGTCGGATGATCAGGAAGTTAGCGATGAGAGCAAAAGGGAAGATGGTAAGAAGTGCCATATAGAACTTATTTCCCAAATTTGTTCCAGATGCGATTCACGGATGAAGAGGGAAATGAGACATCAATAACAGTTTCTCAAGCAGCATCAGTTGCCAATAAAATTACATCAAACTTCGATGACATAGTGAAAATTAAGGATAAGAGAAGCAGAAGGTATCCCAACCGGTACCATTTTATCGTTTTTATACGACCGCAAAAAAATTGCGGACGTATAATGGTATGATGCTGTTGTCGTTGTCGTCGTCTGGGGACATTTGGTTTCCGTGCGATTATTTGAGTAAATATTGACCAATTGTTATGAAATTTTTATATAATGTTTGTAACCATTAGAGGAAGGTTCCTATTGTATTTGGGGTTTGTGGCCCTTACCGTTTTGGAAAAAAGGGGCTAATACGGGTGTATTGACAAAACTGTTGTAGAATGTTTATTATTCATTTGATTTTGAAAATTCTTTTTTTATTGAATTCCTAATTAAATTCTAGCAACAAAATGTGTAAATGGTTTTGATGTTTATTGAACGTTACATTGCTACAGGGGGCCAAAGACGGGCAACACCCCAAAAATCAACTTTTTATACGACCGCAAAATTTTTGCGATCGTATAATGTTATGGCGATGTCGTCGTCGTCGTCGTTGTCGGCGTCGTCGTCGTCTGTGGACATTTGGTTTCCGTGCGATAACTTGAGTAAATATTGACCGATTGATATGAAATTTTGAAATGAAGTTTGTAACCACTAAAGGAAGGTTGGTATTGTATTTGGGGTTTGTGGCCCCTACTGTTTTAGCAAAAAGGGCCAAAAGGGGCAAAAATCGGATGTATTGACAAAACTGTTGTGGATTGTTTATTATTCATTCAATTATGAAAATTCTTTTTTTATTGAATTCATCATTAAATTCTGTCAACTAAATATGTCAACGGTTTCAATATATATTGCACCGTTATATTGCTATAGGGGGTCAAAAATGGGCCACACCCAAAAACTCGACTTTTTTATTTGTGGTCCGATTTTTAAAATCTTCTTTTATTTTGAATCCTTGCAAAAAACCCTGCTTGTGTTTTTCAATCAGATTTGCAATATCTTTAACCATTTATGAGAAATTAGGGGTCAAAGGGGCAAAAAACAACATTTTTTAAAGTTTGTCTTATACCAAAAATTAAGTTGAAGTGGGCCAGCCAATTGTTATGAAGTTTTAATACACTAAACAAATGTTGTATTGAACTTGGGGTTTGTGGCTCCTGTTGTTTTATAAAAAAGGGCCAAATGGGGCCGAAACGGGTGTATTGACAAAACTGATTTAGAATGTTTATTATTCATTAAATTTAAAAAAAAAAATTGGTCCAATTTTCAAAATCTTTTTTCATTGGATTCCTTATGAAAATCTCGTATCATGCTGCGCTCGGCGTAGCTTTTTATTTATTTGTGGTCCGATTTTCAAAATCTTTTTTACATTGGAATTCTTGTGAAAATCCCTGCCTGAATTTTTCAATCAGATTTGAAATATCTCTTTCTGCTTTTGAGATATAAGGGGTCGAAGGGGCAAAAAACGCAATTTTTAAAAGTTGGTCAAGGCAAATGGTTTTACACAAGAAATTTAGCTGTAGTGGGCCAGGCAATTGTTATGAAGTTTAAATATGATTATATACACTGAAGGAAGCTTTTTATTGCATTTTGTGGTCCTAACCCTTTTTTTTAAAGGGCCAAAAGGGGCTTAATCGAGTTAAAAATGTCAATGGATTTTCTATTAAATGTTATTGGAAATATATATGTGTCAAATATGCATTTTAAAGTCCACCATAGGTTGCATGTGTAAAAAAGCTTTGTAAGTCCACATGGGCTGCATGTGACCAAAGCAATAGACTTTTCATATAGGGCCTCCAATGTACAGGGTTCAACTTGTTGCGGTCGTATCATGCTGCGCTCGGCGTAGCTTTTTATTAAAGGAAACTGGTCTGTATGCCAAACTTAAGTAGTTCATTTAAATAACCTTTGGTTAGTTTTTTGTTGTTTTACGTTATTCAGTTATTTATTTATTTATTTTTATCATCGTAGTACTTAGTTTGGTATTGTAGTTAGTTTTCATTGTAGTTTGTTCTTTACGACAAGTTTTATATTTTAATGTGCTCATTTAAGTTGTTGTTTTTATTTATCACACCTTTTGTTTTATCGACGGTCTTTTGACTTTGTTTTTGTTTTTTGTTTTTTTTTGGTTTTTTTTATTTGGTTTTTTTTTATACCCCGTGCGGGGCCCGGGTGGCGAATAGGCCCGCAGCAGAGCCTAGCTTGTCGTAAGAGGCGACTAATGGTCTTGGAATTCTGACGTCGGGTCAGTGCTCAGCCCACAGAGCGACCAAGTGTGTACCCTAGGTGGCTGAATAGGGTAGCTCTCGTCCGCGGGGGTTGTCAGGTCTATAATACGGAAACCCTGACCGCCGACCATAGTGGGCCAACGTGTGTGGAGAGTGCCACGCTTCATGCACGTAAAAGACCCCTTTGTGGACCGCCAAGTATTGCACCACATAGGCTAAATTATCCGCCCCTACCCACCTGACCCCTTTTTCCTGTGGTTCTTCAAAATTTACCGGTCCTTTGTGTCCCACCCCATCCCCATATTTCATTTATCATCATCATTTCATGTTCATTTTGTCATCCTTTTCATGTTCATCGCCTGTAAATAGCCTATATAGCGTTGCACGGGCGTAAAACACCAACTCACTCACTCACTCACTGTTTTTTTATGTTAATGTCCCGATGATGGCTGAAATATCGCCGACGGGACATTAAGCAAACAATAATCAATCAATCAATCTGACTGTTTTCACCATAGAGACTAATGTAGACTTGAAAAACTAGTTAATCAAAATGTATTATTGCGGGACGTTAAACGGTAGCTACAAATATGTCAAAGGAGCTACATTATTGTAGCTAGTCTAACGGAGGAGCCAAAAGAACCCCTTCTTTATAGGCAGAGCAAATAGTTTTTGTAGCATTAGAATAGGAATAATTTATGGTGTCTGTTGTTGTACTCTTTTACAGACGGGCCCGACATTTATATTCGATAATATAAACCGTGGATTCATTTATTTTCGTGGGTACCAATTTTTTGTGGTTTATTAAAAAAATGATCAGTGCGTGGAATCGAGATTCTGAATCTTTCTTTTCGTGGGGTATCAAATTTTTGTTTCATTCCAAGCCTGAAAACAATGAAAATAATTTAACAACAGTATGATCTTAAATTAACCGTAAAAGCATGAGAAGCTAATCCACATGTTTCTGGAGATTGTCGGTGATTGGGGGACTCTTTGGTCTGGTCTTGGCTCCATTGAGTTGCGAAGGTCAGTGGTTTCATAAATGAATTGTATTACCATGTAACGGCTAGGTGATGTTTTCTAAGCGAAGATGCGGCCATCAAAAGTCTCATCTATTGATAAAAGAAACTTAGACTGGACCGAAGGTTCATGTGAGCTATTGCTATCACTTGGCGTCCGTCTTCTGTCGTCGTCTGTAATAATTTTTCAATTAAAAGCTACATCGAGCGCAGCATGATACAACCGCAACATTTTGAACCCTGTACGTTTTCCACTGACCTCAGACATGCTTCTTTGGTCCTCATCTATTTCGTCTTCCAGCTGGTGTCCATCTTAATGTAATCCTTGGTATTTCGGATGCCTCCATTCTACAGACATGGCCTATCCATTTCCATTTCTTCTCTTTAATCATCATTAATATGGGAAATGTCTTTCTTTCATATAATTCGGTGTTCGTTATCTTCATTTGCCAGAATATATAAGCATTTTGCCTGGAAGGTGTCGAGTTTATAAATGGCCCTCGTTCGCGGGGGTTGTCAGGTCTATAATACGGAAAACCTGACCGCTGACCTTAGTGGACAAACGTGTGTGGAGAGAGCGACGCTTGATGAACTTAAAATACCCCTTTATTGACCGTCAAGTAGTGCATCATATAGGCTAAATTTCCTGCCCCTACCCACCTCTCTCTCTTTTTCCTGTGGTTCTTCAAAATTTACCGGTCCTTTGTGTCCCATTCCCACATTTCATAGTTCAAGTTAATGAAAGAAAACATAATGGAATGTGGACTAAGTGTAAAATAGATACATAAAAACACCATTTATGTGATTTGAAATACACTAGTTTCTTTGATATTTATGCTTTGGTATATTGAATATTAACTGGAATGATGCAGAAACTATAACTGCTCTAAATTATTTGTTAGATAATATTTACATACGTTTTGGTAAACAAATTTATCGCCAAATTATTGGTATTCCTTTGGGTACTAATTGCGCGCCACTTATAGCTGACCTTTTCCTTTACTGTTATGAATCACAATATATGGCTAAATTAAAAAAAAAAACAAACAAACAAACAGAACCTAATCGAAACTTTCAATTATACTTTTAGATATTTAGATGACATTCTTGCACTCAACCACTTCTGTCAACACAAACAACATCCCCGACCTTGAATCTGGTCCCCAGACAGTTCTCCTTGAATGACTCTACAGACAGAGTTGGTGACAGTCTTGAATTGTCAATAAATGAAGAAGCTGGTGATGAAGCTTGGGGTGGTATAGGGGACGACAGTGGAGATACATTGTCATGGACGACATGCTGCTGGCTTTGGTCAATATGTGGCTGCTTACTCCTGTTTTTCTTCCTCTGCAGCTGTCTGGCCCCAACACCAGTTGTTTCTTTAACTAACTGCCTCAAAATAGAAAAAAAAACAAATAACTAAACATAAAGAACAGAATATACAGAATCACCTTAATAATATTCAAATAATAAAGACCGGGCTTAAGGACGGACCTGTCCCGTGCAGGACCCGGGGGGCGAATAGGCCCGCAGCAGCGCTAAGCTTGTCGGTAAAAGTCCACTATAGAGCGCTCAGAAACCTGACATCGGGGTCAGGCTGCTTTGCCCACAAAGCGACTGGGATGTGTGCCTCAAGTGGTTGAATGGGACAGCCCTGACATCCAGAGATGCGGGGTCGTCAGGCGATAATGCGGAAAACCTGACCGCAAACCATAGTGGTGCCCCGTGTTGGGAAAAATGTCACGTTCCTCGCACGTTAAAGAACCCTGCTGCAGGTCTCGGTAAGAGTAGGACCCGTAGGATCCCCTTGCAGGAGGCAAAATTTCCCGTCCCTACCCATCACTCCTTTTTAGCTCACCTGACCCTCAGGTGAGTTATTGTCAGCACTTGGCGTCCGTCGTCCGTAAACTTGGTATGGTTGTTCATTAGCATTCGGTGCTTAGAACTGATGTGGGTATTTTTGATTCGTCGTAAAACATGGTCGCCATGGCTAAAAAATAGAACATAGGGGTAAAATGCAGTTTTTTGCAAATAACTCAAAAACGGCTACAGATATCAAAATTCTGGCGAGGCTAAAAGTGATCAGCACCTCAAGATCTACCTACCCTGAAATTTTGAAGAAAATCCAACGACCCATGTAGGAGTTATTGCCCTTTTTGTGGATTTTTTTGCAAATTTTGCACTTGTTTAGATCAATATCTTGAAAACTAGACTAGATATTTGAAAAATTTAAATTGTATATTGTTAAGCACATCAAGATCTACAAAATATGTAATATGTAAATTTCCTTTTAGGAGTTATTGCCCTTAGAACGTCAAAATTAAGCATTTTAACAGCATTTCCTCGTTTCATTGAAAACGTTAACTCCTCTGACACTTTAAGTCCAAATGGAACCAAACTTGGTATAGTTGTTTATTAGCATTATGTGTATAGAACTGATGTGGGGATCTTTGATTGGTCCTAAAACATGGCCGCCGTGGCTAAAAATAGAATATAGGGGTAAATGGCATTTGTTTTTGCAAATAACTCTTAAACGGTGACAGATTTCAAAATTTTGATTGGGAACAAAAGTGATCAGCACCTCAAGATCTACCAGCTCTGAAAATTTGAAGAAAATCCAACAACCCATGTAGGAGTTATTGCCCTTTTTGTTGATTTTTTGCAAATTTTGCACCTGTTTAGCTCAATATCTTAAAACTATACAAATCCCGTGCGGGGCCCGGGTGGCGAATAGGCCCGCAGCAGAGCCTAGCTTGTCGTAAGAGGCGACTAAGGGTCTTGGGATTCCGACGTCGGGTCGGTGCTCAGCCCACAGAGCGACCAAGTGTGTACCCTAGGTGGCTGAATAGGGTAGCCCTCGTCCGCGGGGGTTGTCAGGTCTATAATACGGAAACCCTGACCGCCGACCATAGTGGGCCAACGTGTGTGGAGAGTGCCACGCTTCATGCACGTAAAAGACCCCTTTGTGGACCGCCCAGTAGTGCACTACATAGGCTAAATTTTCCGACCCTACCCACCTCTCCCCTTTTTCCTGTGGTTCTTCAAAATTTACCGGTCCTTTGTTTCCCACCCCATCCCCATATTTCATTTATCATCATCATTTCATGTTCATTTTATCACCCTTTTCATGTTCATCGCCTGTAAATAACCTATATAGCGTTGCACGGGCGTAAAACACCAACTCACTCACTCACTAAAACTATACAAGATATTTGAGAAATTTAAATTGAATATTGTTAAGCGCATCAAGATCTACAAAATTTGTAAAGAGTCAACGTTGTAGGACCTTTCCTTTGAGGAGTAATTGCCCTTGGAACATCAAAACTGAGCATTTTAACTGCATTTCCTTATATTGAAAATGTTAACTCCTCTGACACTTTAAGTCCAAATGGAACCAAACTTGGTATTGTTGTTTAATATTATTAGATGTATAGAACTGTTGTTGGGATTTTTGATTGGTTGTAAAACATGGCCGCTGTGACTAAAAATAGAACATTAGGTAAACTGCATTTTTTTTGCAAATAACTCAAAAAGGGTGACAGATTTTTAGATTTTGATTGAAAACAAAAGTGATCAGCACCTTTAGATCCACCATATTGTCAGATGACCCCCTTATTAATCTTATGACCCTTTCAACGTTAAATAGATTTTGCCTAATAACCTTTACGTCAGGCACAGTTGTCAGGTGAGCGATTCAGGCTCCTGGGAGCCTCTTGTTTTAATGGCAGTCAAAACTCTCTTACCCGATTGGCCTTGTGTCCCTATTCCTTCCACTTCATCATCATTTCATGTTCATTGTATCACCATTTTCATGTTCATCTCCCGGATATAGCCGAAATCGTGCTGCTTGGGAGTAAAGCAATAACCAACTAACTACGGAGAGACCAATTGAAAAAGATTTATTTATGTTTTATATTTAAAAGATAAAGGGATAAAATATTTTAATTTATTTATTCGCGATTAGCATAATTTTATATAGCAGAAATCCTTCTTTAGAATACTTTTTTCTTCCTCACTTCTGCTGCCAAAATATTTTTTCAAGATAAATTTATTCTCTAAAAAACAAAAATACAAAGCGGAGAATAGCGTAGTTAAAGCATAAAAAGGGGTATGTATAAGTGTGGTGAGGATGTATTTTAAATAAGTCTTGAATGTTTTATTTTAAGCGTGAGTGAGTGAGTTGGTGTTTTACGCCCGTGCAACGCTACATAGGTTATTTACAGGCGATGAACATGAAAAGGATGATAAAATGAACATGAAATGATGATGATAAATGAAAGGAACGGTAAATTTTGAAGAACCACAGGAAAAAGGGGAGAGGTGGGTAGGGGCAGAAAATTTAGCCTATGTGGTGCACTACTTGGCGGTCCACAAAGGGGTCTTTTACGTGCATGAAGCGTGGCACTCTCCAAACACGTTGGCCCACTATGGTCGGCGGTCAGGGTTTCCGTATTATAGACCTGACAACCCCCGCGGACGAGGGCCACCCTATTCAGCCACCTAGGGTACACACTTGGTCGCTCTGTGGGCTGAGCACTGACCCGACATCAGAATCCAAAGACCCTTAGTCGCCTCTTACGACAAGCTAGGCCCTGCTGCGGGCCTATTCGCCACCCGGGCCCCGCACGGGACTTAATTTTAAGAAGAAACCAGTGTATTCTCTTTGCCAAGAGGTTGATACTAGATGGAGACAAAATGTACATGTACTTCATTAACAACAGCAGTTTCTAAAATTTTAACATGTACAATGTATTTGACAAGCGAAAGGTGAAAAAAAATATCACCATTACTATAGGGCATTGTTATTTTTTCTAAAGTTTATCATAAATAAATAGCCTACATGCACTCCCAACAAAGCACACAGGCAAAGATAAACACGTTGAAGCTTATGCATCTGTGTCTTTTCCCGGCTTTGAGCTTGGTGCAAGTTTCGTCAAAATAGTCCACATTAGCTTTTATAGGTATTGGTGAGCTTGTTATTCGTTCCTTGGCAGGTGGCACTTCTGGAGATAATTTTATCGAAATATTGCACACGAGCTTTAACAGGTTCTTGTGAGACTTTTATTTTTTTCTTTTGATGGTGGCAGTCGAGAAGATAATAACTCTCGTTTCTGTTATTTGTTCATAGTTTTGGCCATGATGTGTTCCGACAATATTCCACGATGACAAAACCTCTTTCTTAATATTGGTACCTATATTTTCTTGATTAATACAGTTCTCAATTTTCCTGTAGCATTTTATACAAACTCCACATTCATTCCGGTCGCAGCCCTAGCCCCCCTCTGGATCCGTCCCTGGGCTTCAATTTACATTTGGGTTTTGTAGGCCCTAACGTATTATTGAGAAATTAGGGGTCAAAGGAGCAATAAACATCCATTATGAGAGTTTGCCTTACATTGATATAAATATGTCAAATATGCATTTTCATTGAAAGTCCACCACAAATTGCATGTGTTAAAAACCTTTCTGAGTCCATTGTGGGCTGCACTTGTAAAATATCTTTGCGAGTCTTTCATGGGCTGCATATGTCCAAAGCAATTGACTATCCATCCTCGGCCACCAAAGTACAGGGTTCAACATGTTGCGGTCGTATCATGCTGCGCTCGGTGTACCTTTTATTAATTCATCAATTTAGCATGTAATTGTCAGGCAATTGGTACTAGAAGAACGATTTAGGTTTTACGCAGGTTGTATATTTAATGAATCTTGTGCACTTGCATATTTACTCCATAATTCTTTTTGTGCCCCGCGATGACATGTCGGGGATGGGTCCATCAAGATTAGTTTCTCAAAAATCGTACAGGAGATAATGTGACAGAAAGATAAGATACAAATGATTTGAAATTTGACAGGATCTAGTATGGCAAAATGTACATCCTAAGCGACATTCCGACCAATGGGACTCTTATTTCCTGTTTTGGACAATGACTATATGATAATTTACATGACAATCTCTGTTAAACTGTTTTATGCCACATCTACGTCCGTCCGTCCTAAATGTTGCAAGGTGAGGAATTATGTCTTTTGCTCATATTCTTGTTTCATAAAACAAGTAAACCAATTGTTATAAAAATTTGATATGATGTTTGTAAACACTAAAGGAAGGTTGTTATTGCATCTGGGGTTTCTGGTCCCTACCGTGGCAAAGTCAAGTTTAATTCACCAAATTCTGTAGAAAATAACATTATTTAAGTTCTATATGACACCATGAAATACCTCTTTTGCAAAATGAAGAACGCAAACTTTAATATCAGATTGTGTCATTATCTTCAGGTGTAAACGGCTGAATATTGTTGCATCTGGTAGTCATTGATACACATTTCTTGAAACAGTTGTTTGATTATTCTATTCTATTATATTTAATTTGTCATATTTAATAATGTTCAGGGTATGTTAGTTTTGTCATAACTTGTACAATAATTCTGTACATGTTGTAACTTGTACAAAATTGTAACTTGTACACAACATATATACCAGTAAAAAAGAACAAAAGGTAAAAAAATGCTAATACATATTTGAAAAATATTTCATATCTCAATTTCCTACTTAGTCGATTTCATTGGTTTGCGGATTAATAGAATAAAAGAACCTGCTACCCAGTAGGAAATTTCCGATTTAAGCGCAGATCCGGGTAAGTATTATAACATTCGACAATGAAGAAAAAAGTACAACTAAGGGGCATTCAAATAATCACAGGCTTAGTAAAAAAGTGACAAAACCAGGAGACGCAGAAGAAAACACCAATAAACAGCTATTAGCAATGCAACTTTGTAAACTTGTGCCATGAACATACATGTACTTGTGTGTACAGAAGTATTCAATACATAAACAATATATAAACCACATTACCCAACAGAGAGAGAACATAGATTTTTAAAGTCTTGAATTGGTCTCAGTTTCCCATGAAATGTCTATAGTGAAGCCAGGAGACAATATAACACATCAAAACATTGTGGTGTAATATCATGTGACTGGTGAAATAGTAAACCATCTTATCATACATGTATATTGTATTGATTATTATCCAACAAGTACAACATTTTAAAAAAAGCAAAGGAACATTTTAAATAAGCATGGGACACAAACTCCAACAGTCATTGTGGTCGTCTTTAACTGGATTTGACAAATACTTAACTGATCGTTGGAAACGTGACGGATGTGCTACTAGAGCAAGCAGGAACTGCTTAACTCTTTCAGTTCAGAGTACACGAGTGAACCCTCCTTTCGACTTGCATTCACGTTGCTGATTGTGGTTTGGTTGTAATATGTGCTGGTCTTTTTTATAAGGTGTTTTTTTTTCTTTTTTTTGGGGTGATGATTTTGTATCTAACAAGTGTGAGGTAATATATCTATTTTGTCTGTTTTTTCGGATTTACAAAATTGAAATTTCTTTGCTTCTTTGCACCATTCACCACTTGATGTCCTTCCGTCTATGTCCACCTCGGTTTACAAAGATACTTGTATCGTCCATTACCTCGCTGTCCGTCTGTCAATGCCCTTAGTTTACAAAGATTTATGTATAATCGTTCTAGAGTATACAAATATTATTTCAACAGCAACCCATAGGAACGACTTCGCCAATATGTTTAACATCTTTAAATGATCTGGAGCACAGCTGACCTTAGACCCAGGCTTTAGACCAACAATAATTGCCTTCCCTGAAATCTTCCATGAAAAACTGTACCACAAACATTCCGAATTGCAAAAACCCAAATAAATAAAAAAAAACAACAACAAAAAACATACAAGAACAGCAGACCAAGGGCACACTGAATAAAACCAGGATTCTAGTAAACTGACTTATCTCATATACTATGTGTTTTGTTAAATTGTATAATTTATCTTGTGTTTAAGGTGATATACTTTACGTTAAAAACGACTTTTGAAACACAACGTCAATTCTACTTGAATACCGCTGAACTTTAACGCTATTGTTTATCTTTGATGTAAATTATTGAAAAAAGATGGTCCATGACCTATGACATGATATATATCGTTGTTTGGAGAGAAAGATTTGGACTTTTTTGTGTTAGTTTTTGGTTGAAATGTAATGAAAAAAATTTGTTTTAATCAATGGAGAATAACAAAATTTGGAAAATATTTGATCTTTTCCCATTATTTCTATGTAAATTTCCCACCACAAACGATAGTTTCAAAGTGAAATAACTTGAAAAATCGACCCATGATCCCTATTTCAAATAGATATTTCAATGTGTCATGGTATTGCCATTCATTATGCAAATTTGTTTTGAAAAGTAAGATGGTCGACCAAAGTAACGTATCCCCTTAAGATTCATCTTCAATGTAACATTTTCAAAAAAAAAAAAAAACTATCTAAATTTTAACTACCCTATTTTATTTTTATTGGCTTTCGAATACAAGTAGCAAACATTACAATTACCTGATAATTATTTGACACCTATATTCCAAAAATACCGACCGCCAATGACCACAGCCGGTATATTATCGATAAGAAAAATACTTTCTTCAAAATATCATTTTTTAATGTGTTTTTTCATTGCTTTTATTCTTACATATAGAATGAAAATGAAAAATCAATTCAGCTATGTCTCTCTAGGGCTAAGTGCACTTAGGGATTGAATGCACTTGCGGCGATAAAAAATAGTTTTAAAAATCAATGAACCAATAAAATATGTTTATAAAACTTATTTTATTCATAAAAATCCAAAGGGTATATATATTGTACTTACTTGCTTAACACCAAAACATTGTTAAAAGGGGATATCATAAGTACATATCTAGGGAGCCAGTCTATTCGGTATTTAGATGCTCCGAAAAATATTGGATTTTCCCTCAGAAATTTAGCATTTATGATTAATTATGAAATTAATAATTACATTATTTTTATTTTATTCTAATTAAACCATTTAATTGTATTTTCTCAATTATTTTGTTCAATAATCGATTGTCGACTGATAAGATTACATGTAAACACAAAACAATCTTATTCTTATATTGTGGAGGAATCCCCATCGGAGGAAATTAATTTATTGGGCCGACATGTGCAGAGCCATATCTCGCCATTTATGGAACTCCGTAATTATTTTACAACACGTTATTAAATACCCTATTTATTAACATGTTGTAAAATAAATATTGAGCTCAATAAATGAATTATTAACATGTTATTAAATAATTATTGATCTCAATAAATAATTTACAACATGTTAATAAATAGGGAATAAAGTCCACTTTGGCTTGCCATAAAGTTCGTGTTCTTTTCTTCTATAAAAATAATACTAATATAATTTTATTTTATTTGTTCAGATTTTTAAATACAAAAACAGAAACTGTGCTGAAAAAATCTTTAAAATGTTAAAAGGTTCTGCTTAGAACAATTATTTCAACAATTTGTAACATATAATTAAGAACAAATAATTCAGGATATATCAATAATCTAGTAAATTTTTTTTATTTTTTTTTAATTCACTGTGTTAAATTTGTTTGCATAGGAATATAGATCACATTTGCAAATTTCTTATGTAAAATATATGAAACTTTAGTAAAATCTTATATTTGAGCATAAAATTATATGACGGTTTGATAAAATTGACAAGAAATTGTTTGCCAAACAACATTTTTCATCAGATTTGACAAATAAATGGTATGTTAAGTTGAAAAATTGCATAAATACATATTGCTGCCTTAAAAATCAAGGTTCATAGAGTGAAGAGATTATGTAGAAAATTTGTT
Organism: Arcuatula senhousia; assembly: GCA_963971305.1. Classification (NCBI taxonomy): domain Eukaryota; kingdom Metazoa; phylum Mollusca; class Bivalvia; order Mytilida; family Mytilidae; genus Arcuatula; species Arcuatula senhousia. The sequence goes on from OZ020310.1 coordinate 13,598,357, forward strand.
CGGTTAAAAATATAGATCACATTTGCAAATTTCTTACGTAAAATATATGAAACTTTAGTAAAATTTTATATTTGAGCATAAAATTGTATGACGGTTTATTAAAATTGACAAGAAAATGTTTGCGAATCAACTTTTTTCATCAGGTTTGACACATTAATGCTAAGATAAGTTGAAAAGTTTCATAACTACATATTGCTGACTTAAAAAAATAAGGTTCATAAAATTAAGAGATTATGAAGAAAATTTGTTCGCAAAGGAATATAGATCACATTTGTAAATTTCTTATGTAAAATATATGAAACTATAATAAAATCTTCTATTTGAGCATAAAATTATATGACAGTTTAATAAAATTGCCAAGAAAATGTTTGCGAAACAACTTTTTTCATCAGATTTGACACATTAATGCTAAGACAAGTTGTAAAGTTGCATAACTACATATTGCTGACTTAAAAAATAAGATTCATAGAGTTAAGAGATTATGAAGAAAATTTGTTTGCAAAGGAATATAGATCACATTTGCAAATTTCTTATGTAAAATATATGAAACTATAGTAAAATCTTCTATTTGAGAATAAAATTATATGACAGTTTAATAAAATTGCCAAGAAAATGTTTGCGAAACAACTTTTTTCATCAGGTTTGACACATTAATGCTAAGATAAGTTGAAAAGTTGCATAACTACATATTGCTGACTTAAAAAAAGAAAGGTTCATATAGTAAAGAGACAATAAAGAAAATTTGTTCGCAAAGGAATATAGACATTGAAAGATCACATTTACAAATTTCTTATGTAAAATATATGAAACTATAGAAAATTCTTCTATTTGAGCATAAAATTATATGACGGTTTAATAAAATTGCCAAGAAAATGTTTGCGAAACAACTTTTTTCATCAGGTTTCACACATTAATGCTAAGATAAGTTGAAAAGTTGCATAACTACATATTGCTGACTTAAAAAATAAGGTTCATAAAGTTAAGAGATTATGAAGAAAATTTGTTCGCAAAGGAATATAGATCACATTTGCAAATTTCTTATGTAAAATATATGAAACTATAATAAAATCTTCTATTTGAGCATAAAATTATATGACGGTTTAATAAAATTGCCAAGAAAATGTTTGCGAAACAATTTTTTTCATCAGGTTTGACACATTAATGCTAAGACAAGTTGTAAAGTTGCATAACTACATATTGCTGACTTAAAAAATAAGATTCATAAAGTTAAGAGATTATAAAGAAAATTTGTTCACAAAGAAATATAGATCACATTTGCATATTTCTTATGTAAAATATATGAAACTATAGTAAAATCTTCTATTTGAGAATAGAATTATATGACGGTTTAATAAAATTGCCAAGAAAATGTTTGCGAAACAACTTTTTTCATCAGGTTTCACACATTAATGCTAAGATAAGTTGAAAAGTTGCATAACTACATATTGCTGACTTAAAAAATAAGGTTCATAAAGTTAAGAGATTATGAAGTAAATTTGTTCGCAAAGGAATATAGATCACATTTGCAAATTTCTTATGTAAAATATATGAAACTATAATAAAATCTTCTATTTGAGCATAAAATTATATGACGGTTTAATAAAATTGCCAAGAAAATGTTTGCAAAACAATTTTTTTCATCAGGTTTGACACATTAAAAAATAAGGTTCATAAAGTTAAGAGATTATGAAGAAAATTTGTTCACAAAGAAATATAGATCACATTTGCATATTTCTTATGTAAAATATATGAAACTATAGTTAAATCTTCTATTTGAGAATAGAATTATATGACGGTTTAATAAAATTGCCAAGAAAATGATTGCGAAACAGCTTTTTTCATCAGGTTTGACACATTAATGCTAAGATAAGTTGCATAACTACATATTGCTGACTTAAAAAATAAGGTTCATATAGTAAAGAGACAATAAAGAAAATTTGTTCGCAAAGAAATATAGACATTGATAGATCACATTTACAAATTTCTTATGTAAAATATATGAAACTATAGTAAAATCTTCTATTTGAGCATAAAATTATATGACGGTTTAAGAAAATTGCCAAGAAAATGTTTGCGAAAAAACTTTTTATGCCCCGCCAACTTTGTTGGGGGGCATATAGTTTTTCGGTCCGTTCGTCCGTCCTTCCGTCCGTCCGTCCGTCCGTCTGTCCGTCCGTCCGTCACACTTTAGTTTTCCGCACTTTTTTTCGACATCCTTGCATATATTCAAAAGATTTTTGGTATGTGAGTCTACCATGATGAGTTACAGGTCAAGTTCGAGTTTCGTTCCAGTCCACTGATTTTGACCTAAATTACGGCCCTTGAACTTAGCAAATTTTGTAAAAATAAGTTTTCCGCACTTTTTTTCCACATCCTTGCATATATTCAAAAGATTTTTGGTATGTGAGTCTACCATGATGAGTTACAGGTCAAGTTCGAGTTTCGTTCCGGTCCACTGATTTTGACCTAAATTACGGCCCTTGAACTTAGCAAATTTTGTAAAAAAAAAGTTTTCCGCACTTTTTTTCCACATCCTTGCATATATTCAAAAGATTTTTGGTATGTGAGTCTACCATGATGAGTTACAGGTCAAGTTCGAGTTTCGTTCCGGTCCACTGATTTTGACCCAAATTAGGGCCCTTGAACTTAGCAAATTTTGTAAAAAAAAAGTTTTCCGCACTTTTTTTCCACATCCTTGCATATATTCAAAAGATTTTTGGTATGTGAGTCTACCATGTTGAGTTACAGGTCAAGTTCGAGTTTCGTTCCGGTCCACTGATTTTGACCCAAATTAGGGCCCTTGGACTTAGCAAATTTGGTAAAAATAACAGTTTTATTTTATTTGCCAGCGGGGCATCAGTGTCATCTTGACACATTTCCTTGTTTACATCAGGTTTGACACATTAATGCTAAGACAACTTTAAAAGTTGCATAACTACATATTGCTGACTTAAAAAATAAGGTTCATAAAATTAAGAGATTATGAAGAAAATTTGTTCGCAAAGGAATATAGATCACATTTGCAAATTTCTTATGTAAAATATATGAAACTATAGTAAAATCTTATATTTGAGCATAAAATTATATGACGGGTTCATAAAATTGCCAAGAAAATGTTTGCGAAACAACTTTTTTCATCAGGTTTCACACATTAATGCTAAGATAAGTTGAAAAGTTGCATAACTACATATTGCTGACTGAAAAAAAAAGGTTCATATAGTAAAGAGACAATAAAGAAAATTTGTTCGCAAAGGAATATAGATCACATTTGCAAATTTCTTATGTAAAATATATGAAACTATAATAAAATCTTCTATTTGAGCATAAAATTATATGACGGTTTAATAAAATTGCCAAGAAAATGTTTGCGAAACAATTTTTTTCATCAGGTTTGACACATTAAAAAATAAGGTTCATAAAGTTAAGAGATTATGAAGAAAATTTGTTCACAAAGAAATATAGATCACATTTGCATATTTCTTATGTAAAATATATGAAACTATAGTTAAATCTTCTATTTGAGAATAGAATTATATGACGGTTTAATAAAATTGCCAAGAAAATGATTGCGAAACAGCTTTTTTCATCAGGTTTGACACATTAATGCTAAGATAAGTTGCATAACTACATATTGCTGACTTAAAAAATAAGGTTCATATAGTAAAGAGACAATAAAGAAAATTTGTTCGCAAAGAAATATAGACATTGATAGATCACATTTACAAATTTCTTATGTAAAATATATGAAACTATAGTAAAATCTTCTATTTGAGCATAAAATTATATGACGGTTTAAGAAAATTGCCAAGAAAATGTTTGCGAAAAAACTTTTTATGCCCCGCCAACTTTGTTGGGGGGCATATAGTTTTTCGGTCCGTTCGTCCGTCCTTCCGTCCGTCCGTCCGTCCGTCTGTCCGTCCGTCCGTCACACTTTAGTTTTCCGCACTTTTTTTCGACATCCTTGCATATATTCAAAAGATTTTTGGTATGTGAGTCTACCATGATGAGTTACAGGTCAAGTTCGAGTTTCGTTCCAGTCCACTGATTTTGACCTAAATTACGGCCCTTGAACTTAGCAAATTTTGTAAAAATAAGTTTTCCGCACTTTTTTTCCACATCCTTGCATATATTCAAAAGATTTTTGGTATGTGAGTCTACCATGATGAGTTACAGGTCAAGTTCGAGTTTCGTTCCGGTCCACTGATTTTGACCTAAATTACGGCCCTTGAACTTAGCAAATTTTGTAAAAAAAAAGTTTTCCGCACTTTTTTTCCACATCCTTGCATATATTCAAAAGATTTTTGGTATGTGAGTCTACCATGATGAGTTACAGGTCAAGTTCGAGTTTCGTTCCGGTCCACTGATTTTGACCCAAATTAGGGCCCTTGAACTTAGCAAATTTTGTAAAAAAAAAGTTTTCCGCACTTTTTTTCCACATCCTTGCATATATTCAAAAGATTTTTGGTATGTGAGTCTACCATGTTGAGTTACAGGTCAAGTTCGAGTTTCGTTCCGGTCCACTGATTTTGACCCAAATTAGGGCCCTTGGACTTAGCAAATTTGGTAAAAATAACAGTTTTATTTTATTTGCCAGCGGGGCATCAGTGTCATCTTGACACATTTCCTTGTTTACATCAGGTTTGACACATTAATGCTAAGACAACTTTAAAAGTTGCATAACTACATATTGCTGACTTAAAAAATAAGGTTCATAAAATTAAGAGATTATGAAGAAAATTTGTTCGCAAAGGAATATAGATCACATTTGCAAATTTCTTATGTAAAATATATGAAACTATAGTAAAATCTTATATTTGAGCATAAAATTATATGACGGGTTCATAAAATTGCCAAGAAAATGTTTGCGAAACAACTTTTTTCATCAGGTTTCACACATTAATGCTAAGATAAGTTGAAAAGTTGCATAACTACATATTGCTGACTGAAAAAAAAGGTTCATATAGTAAAGAGACAATAAAGAAAATTTGTTCGCAAAGGAATATAGATCACATTTGCAAATTTCTTATGTAAAATATATGAAACTATAATAAAATCTTCTATTTGAGCATAAAATTATATGACGGTTTAATAAAATTGCCAAGAAAATGTTTGCGAAACAATTTTTTTCATCAGGTTTGACACATTAAAAAATAAGGTTCATAAAGTTAAGAGATTATGAAGAAAATTTGTTCACAAAGAAATATAGATCACATTTGCATATTTCTTATGTAAAATATATGAAACTATAGTTAAATCTTCTATTTGAGAATAGAATTATATGACGGTTTAATAAAATTGCCAAGAAAATGATTGCGAAACAGCTTTTTTCATCAGGTTTGACACATTAATGCTAAGATAAGTTGCATAACTACATATTGCTGACTTAAAAAATAAGGTTCATATAGTAAAGAGACAATAAAGAAAATTTGTTCGCAAAGAAATATAGACATTGATAGATCACATTTACAAATTTCTTATGTAAAATATATGAAACTATAGTAAAATCTTCTATTTGAGCATAAAATTATATGACGGTTTAAGAAAATTGCCAAGAAAATGTTTGCGAAAAAACTTTTTATGCCCCGCCAACTTTGTTGGGGGGCATATAGTTTTTCGGTCCGTTCGTCCGTCCTTCCGTCCGTCCGTCCGTCCGTCTGTCCGTCCGTCCGTCACACTTTAGTTTTCCGCACTTTTTTTCGACATCCTTGCATATATTCAAAAGATTTTTGGTATGTGAGTCTACCATGATGAGTTACAGGTCAAGTTCGAGTTTCGTTCCAGTCCACTGATTTTGACCTAAATTACGGCCCTTGAACTTAGCAAATTTTGTAAAAATAAGTTTTCCGCACTTTTTTTCCACATCCTTGCATATATTCAAAAGATTTTTGGTATGTGAGTCTACCATGATGAGTTACAGGTCAAGTTCGAGTTTCGTTCCGGTCCACTGATTTTGACCTAAATTACGGCCCTTGAACTTAGCAAATTTTGTAAAAAAAAAGTTTTCCGCACTTTTTTTCCACATCCTTGCATATATTCAAAAGATTTTTGGTATGTGAGTCTACCATGATGAGTTACAGGTCAAGTTCGAGTTTCGTTCCGGTCCACTGATTTTGACCCAAATTAGGGCCCTTGAACTTAGCAAATTTTGTAAAAAAAAAGTTTTCCGCACTTTTTTTCCACATCCTTGCATATATTCAAAAGATTTTTGGTATGTGAGTCTACCATGTTGAGTTACAGGTCAAGTTCGAGTTTCGTTCCGGTCCACTGATTTTGACCCAAATTAGGGCCCTTGGACTTAGCAAATTTGGTAAAAATAACAGTTTTATTTTATTTGCCAGCGGGGCATCAGTGTCATCTTGACACATTTCCTTGTTTACATCAGGTTTGACACATTAATGCTAAGACAACTTTAAAAGTTGCATAACTACATATTGCTGACTTAAAAAATAAGGTTCATAAAATTAAGAGATTATGAAGAAAATTTGTTCGCAAAGGAATATAGATCACATTTGCAAATTTCTTATGTAAAATATATGAAACTATAGTAAAATCTTATATTTGAGCATAAAATTATATGACGGGTTCATAAAATTGTCAAGAAAATGTTTGCGAAACAACTTTTTTCATCAGGTTTGACACATTAATGCTAAGACAACTTGAAAAGTTGCATAACTACATATTGCTGACTGAAAAAAAAGGTTCATATAGTAAAGAGACAATAAAGAAAATTTGTTCGCAAAGGAATATAGATCACATTTACAAATTTCTTATGTAAAATATATGAAACTATAATAAAATCTTCTATTTGAGCATAAAATTATATTTTGGTTTAATAAAATTGACAAGAAAATGTTTGCGAAACAACTTTTTTCATCAGATTTGACACATTACCCTTGTCAAAATGAAATCCATTGAAATGCCATTAAAATATAATTTTTATTCTACCCATTTATTTTCATTTATTTCATATCTCAGAATAAATGGTATGCAAGAAGTGTACAATGTAACTGCATTTATTTTCCATTTTTTATTATGCCCCGCCAACTTTGTTGGGGGGCATATAGTTTTTCGGTCCGTTCTTCCGTCCGTCCTTCCGTCCGTCACACTTTAGTTTTCCGCACTTTTTTTCGACATCCTTGCATATATTCAAAAGATTTTTGGTATGTGAGTCTACCATGATGAGTTACAGGTCAAGTTCGAGTTTCGTTCCGGTCCACTGATTTTGACCTAAACAACGGCCCTTGAACTTAGCAAATTTTGTAAAAAAAAAAGTTTTCCGCACTTTTTTTCCACATCCTTGCATATATTCAAAAGATTTTTGGTATGTGAGTCTACCATGATGAGTTACAGGTCAAGTTCGAGTTTCGTTCCGGTCCACTGATTTTGACCTAAATTACGGCCCTTGAACTTAGCAAATTTTGTAAAAAAAAAGTTTTCCGCACTTTTTTTCCACATCCTTGCATATATTCAAAAGATTTTTGGTATGTGAGTCTACCATGATGAGTTACAGGTCAAGTTCGAGTTTCGTTTCGGTCCACTGATTTTGACCTAAATTACGGCCCTTGGACTTAGCAAATTTTGTAAAAAAAAAAGTTTTCCGCACTTTTTTTCCACATCCTTGCATATATTCAAAAGATTTTTGGTATGTGAGTCTACCATGATGAGTTACAGGTCAAGTTCGAGTTTCGTTCCGGTCCACTGATTTTGACCTAAATTACGGCCCTTGGACTTAGCAAATTTTGTAAAAAAAAAAGTTTTCCGCACTTTTTTTCCACATCCTTGCATATATTCAAAAGATTTTTGGTATGTGAGTCTACCATGATGAGTTACAGGTCAAGTTCGAGTTTCGTTCCGGTCCACTGATTTTGACCCAAATTAGGGCCCTTGGACTTAGCAAATTTTGTAAAAATACAGTTTTATTTTATTTGCCAGCGGGGCATCAGTGTCATCTTGACACATTTCCTTGTTGAAACTTAATTTAAAATGCATTAAATATCCATTGAAGACCTATTTATTTAAGCGAAATATGCAAATGAGACCATTTTTGTGACATAGCAAATAAATGTAAAAAAATGAATCAAATATTCCATTGCCATTTATTAATTTTATAAAATGAGGTAGATATAAATGTAAAAAAAATGCAATTAAAATGATTGATTGATTGATTGATTGGTATCTGCTTTATGTCCCGTCGGCGATATTGCAGCCATCATCGGGACAAAAACATGTTATAACTTAATAAATCTTTAAAGTAAAACTAAGTCAAAAGACCGAGACTAAAACAAATTGTTATTGCTAATAAATAAATAAAAGTAAACACTTAAAATAATTTAAGTAAAAGCTAAAACTAATATTATCAAACGACAATTGTAAATAGAACATACAAAATTATCAGGTGAAACAAATTAAATGTTTATAAATAGTAAAATATTTAAAAAACAACAAAACTATAATTTTGCATACAATCCAACTTCCTTAAGGAAGTGGATGATGGCATCGTTTGGAGTGCCGCTGAACAAATCGTGCATAGAAGCACAGGTGAAATACTTCACACGTATTGGAGCTACATCAACACAGTCAAGGAGAACATGCTTCACCGAATACGGAGAGTCACAAGGGATGCACACAGGTGCCTCCTTCTCTTGTGTCATCAAGTGGCCATGAGTGACTCTAGAATGTCCAATACGACATCTAGTGATGACCACTTGGTCTCGACGGCATCGGAATGAAGCATGATTCTCCCAAAGCTGTGGTTTTAACTCATGAAGTTTGTTGTGCTCAGCGGCAGCCCAAACCTCATCCCATAAACTTTGAACATATATACGGATTGCATTTCTGCAGTCCGAATAGGGAATAAAACATTTAGAAATTGGTTTGCGAAGGGCTTCCTTCGCAACCCTGTCCACGACTGAATTCCCATGAATACCAGTATGACTGGGTACCCATAGGAAAATCAATTCTGCACCACCTCTCATCAATTGGTGAATCATGTAAACAATTTTACTAATTAATGGATGTTTTAGTTTGCAGTTCTCAATTGCCAAAAGACAAGCGAGAGAATCAGAACAGATAAAGAATTGTGCGTGCTCTGAAGCATCAATTAAACGAAGGGCTAAAATGATGGCTCTTGCTTCAGCTGTAAAAATGGAAGCAGAAGATGGGAGGCGTTGGGTGGAAGTGCTATTACCCAAGATAGCAGCAGACGCAACGCTATCACCATCTTTAGAACCATCTGTATAAACAGTCAGAAAATCAGGGTATTTAGATTTAATTTCACAATAGTCCTGTTGAATGAGCAAATGATTTGTTTCAGTCTTTTTATGTTTTCGAAGATCAAAATTAAATTCAGGTTTTAGAAGTTCCCAGGGTGGAACTTTTAAAGATGTAACAGGTTTTATCGTTTCCAAATCAATATTAAGATTAGCTAAATGTGGTGCAATACGAATGCCAAATGGAGGAGTTTTGTTTTCGTGTTTTTCATAAACAGTTTTTAGAGGTGGGTTAAAAACACAGTCGTAGGCAGGGTTACCTGGGAAAGCTTTCAGCTTCGTAGCATATTGGAGACCGAGTTTTATTCTACGATGTTTCAGGGATGGTTCATTTGCCTCCGCATACAGGCTCTCAATAGGAGATGTCCTGTATACACCGAGGCAAAGTCGCAATCCCTGATGATGAACAGCATCTAAAATTTGCAAATAAGACTTTTTAGCTGATCCATATACAATAGAACCATAATCCAATTTCGATCTTACAAGGGACCTGTATAAATTTAAAAGAACAGATTTATCAGCTCCCCAGTCAGTACTGGAGACAACTTTTAAAATATCAAGAGCCTTGAGGCATCTTGATTTTAGCATTTTGATATGGGGTAGAAAGGACAGTTTTTTATCAAAAAGAACGCCAAGGAATTTCGCTTCTTCAACCATTTTAATTTTTTTGTTATATAAATAAAGATCTGGGTCAGGATGGAGTTTTCTCTTTTTACAAAAATGCATAGCCACGGTTTTACTCTCTGAAAACTTAAAACCGTTTACAGAGGCCCATTTTTCAATTCGATTAAGGCACAGTTGCAATTGCCTTTCAATAGTGTTCATGTTTTTGGCACTGTAGCATATTAAAAAATCATCAACATATAAGGAACCTTCAATATTATCTTTCAACACTTTGGCAATACTATTTATTTTGATACTAAAGAGAGTGACAGAAAGGATGCTTCCCTGAGGAACGCCCATTTCCTGATTAAACTCTTCAGACATTGTTCTATTTACTTTAACATTAAAATGTCTATCAGACAGGAAGTCAGCCAAAAAATTCGGCAACCTTCCTTTCAACCCCATATCAGAAATATCTTTTAAAATGCCATACTTCCATGTGGTGTCATAAGCTTTTTCGAGATCGAAAAAGATAGACACCACATGTTCGTTCTTCGCGAAAGCGTTCCGAAGAAATGACTCGAAACGGACCAAATGATCTTGTGTGCTCCTGCCTTGGCGAAAACCACACTGGATATTCGAAATGAGTCCATTGGACTCCAGGAACCAAACAAGCCGATCATTGATCATACGTTCAAGAGTCTTGCAGACGCAGCTTGTCAATGCTATCGGACGATAGTTTGAAGCATCTGTATGATCCTTCCCTGGTTTAGGGATAGGAACAACAGTGGCAAGCTTCCATATTTCGGGCAATTTACCATTTATCCAAACATCGTTCATTAAATTTAAAAGAGTATTCATCGATATATCAGGAAGATGTTTTAGAAGCTGATAGTGGATATTGTCAGGGCCACAGGCCGTATCGTGTGCTTTACTTAAAGAAGTTTTGAGTTCATCCAAAGAAAAAGGAGAGTTGTAGCTTTCGGAGTTGTCAGAATTAAAGTTTAATTTGGTTTTCTCAGCTGTTTGTTTAAATTTTTGAAAATCAGGCTTGTAATTTGATGAAGATGAATGTTTTGCAAAGGTCTCAGCTAATTTGTTGGCAATATCTTTTTCAGATGTTAAAGTGGAATTGCCAACATTAAGATGCTTAACAGATGATTTTGAGTTTTTACCTTTCATTTTCTGAATGAAGTTCCAAATTTTATTCATGGGAGTTCGAGAGGTTAAACCAGATACGAATTGTTTCCAGGATGTTCTTCTTGTTTGTTTGCATGTTCGTCTTGCCTTTGCCCGAAATATTCTAAAATTACTTAAATTTTCTTTAGTTTGATGGTTTTTAAAATGATTTTGAGCTTTGTTTCTATCGCCGATAGCCTTGCCACACTCGTCGGTAAACCAGGGTTTATTAAGTTTTTTTGGAAATGCCGAGGTCTTAGGGATTGTTTCATCAGCTATAGAGATAAGGGTTTCATTGAATACAGAAATTGGTTCTTTAAATTCAGTAAAAAGTTCTGGTCTTAATTTTTCTGAACAGAGAAATGAAAATTTTTGCCAATCGGCTTTTTCTAATTTATAACGAGGAATTCTTTGCTCAGGTTCACCAAAAAGATCTTTTAAAATGATAGGAAAGTGATCACTTCCGCAGAGATCATCATGGACTTGCCATGAGAAGTCTGTTAAAAGAGAAGGATCACAAATGGAAAGATCAATCGATGAATATGTTCCATTACCAGAGTGTAAAAAAGTAGAGGAGCCGTCATTGAAGATACAAAGAGATTCTTTTGACAAAAAGTCTTCAATCTTTTTACCCTTATCATTAATGTTAACGCTACCCCACAATGGATTGTGAGCATTAAAGTCTCCCAATACCATATATGGAGCAGGAAGCTGGTCCGTTAATTGCTTAAGTTGTACTAATGTTAAATTATTATTGGGTGGTACGTAAACTGAGCATAATGTGACTGTTTGATGTAATGAAATCCGAACGGCAACTGCCTGCAGATCTGTAGTTAAAGGAATCGAACTATGAAGAACTCTGTCCTTAACTAAAATGGAGGATCCGCCTGCAGCTCGCTCAGTATTAGAAAACGTACTGTACATAGAAAAACCTTTCAAGGAAATGGTGTCAGTTTCCTTGAGGTGTGTTTCCTGAAGACAAAAAACAGTTGGATCTAAAGATTGTACTAAAAGTTGTAATTCAAGAAAATTGGCCTTAAGACCTCGACAGTTCCATTGAATGATGGTACTCATTTTGGAGTCTGCGAAGGATCGGAAAGTCTACCGAGAGATCGCCTATGACTCCTTTGTGGAGAGTGGCTCTGGGATCGGTCGATCGGTGTTTCCGAAAGATCCATATCAGACTCCATTTCATCGACAAGAGAGCCGAACCGGTTATGCATGTATATTGCATCCCGTTCGGCCTTGGATCGACGTGACTTAAGAGGAGACGTCTGCTGCGACGAGTTCTGACGTCTTCCTGAATGTGTAGGTCGCTGCTGTCTACTGGAAGGTTGAGCAGCAGACGACGATTTCGATGATTGTTGCTTCTGTTTGGAAGAAGCAGCAGATGGTGTAGATTGTTGTGTAGGAAGAGCAGGTGATGACGAACGAGGACGAGAGGCTCTGGTTGGAACCCCAAACCCTTTCCAAGTTGATTCGCGAGGTGTGATAAATAGACTTTCATCAACTAGTGAGTCATTGTCTGGACCAATGGTTGACTTTCGTGGAGGGGGGTGTGACTTGTCAAGTTCTTTCCAGGGCTTTTTCGCATATTTAATACAGCTTTTCGGTATGTCATCAACAAAGCAGTCTGCTCCAAACATCCACCCATTGGTGTTGCATGTACGGGGCTTACTTTCACCCTCGGGCCAGGTATACATGGTTTGCCACCCATAGGTGAAAGAACTTTTAGCAGCCTCAGCGTACGATCTGGATGGTGTTGCAGCATTCGAGGCAGTGACCTCTCGACGGGCTTCCTGGTACGTAATGTTTTTCTCGGTCTTTATTTTTTGAATTTCTTTTTCACGAAGAAAGGTGGGACATTTATTTGAAGAATAAAAGTGGTCGCCATCGCAGTTAACACACTTTGAAGAATTTTGACAATTGAAGTCAGAGTGACCTTCTTCACTACATCTAACGCATCGCTCCTTGCCCTTGCAGGTAGATTTACCATGGCCAAAACGTTGGCATTTGAAGCAACGGACAGGATTCGGAATGAAAACGCTAACGGCCACGCGATATAGACCAAGATTCAAATGTTTAGGAACTACTGAAGAGTTGAAAGTAATGAGGTATGTGTTTAATTTCAAGATTCTGTCGTCGACTTTTTTGGTAAAACGTTTGACATGTGTTACGCCCTGGGAAGTGAGCTCGGAACATATGTCTTGTTCCGACAATTCCGCGAGGGCACGGTCACTGTCTCGAATGATGCCCTGAGAGCTGTTTAATGACTTATGCGGTTGGGCCGAAATGGGGATATCTAAGACTGCTTTGATTGATAACACGTTGCGAGATTGTTGTTGTTTGCTGCACTCGATAAGGAGATTACCGGAGCGGAGCTTGGTGACTTTTGGTACATCCGGTCCGGTAACTCCTTGAATCGTTTTAGCGATGGCAAAAGGTGAAACTTTGGTTAAAGGACGGTCGGGAATGGAGCTAGAAAGAATAATAAATTTTGGCCAGTTGGAATCATTTTGAGTATTTTGCCGTTTAGAACTTTGATCTTCATTGTCACTCGAATCATCATTTCCTCGTTTATTTTTACTATTAGAACTACTAGAACCAGTTACAAACGATGTTTTTTGAGATTTCATGTTGTTTTTTGAAGACTTCACTGCCTTGCTCCCCGCCCGCCATGGAGCGCCAACATGGGCGATGCCTAGATTCAACGGATCTCCAGCTGAAGGCACCAAGAGGATACAAGGACAGCATACTCGCACAGAGTATTCTTTCTGGGAGACAAGCATCGTGCCAGGGGTTACCTGGCGATACAACCCTCCAGAATAGCATCTACACGATTGACCCATGAGCCACCGCCTTCTGTAGGAGCAAACAAAAATGACATTGATAGTTTCAAATCATAGAAATAAGATCAAGATTTTGAAAAGAAACATGGTAGTGCTCTACAGGGCTTGGCGTGACCAGCCGATTGATCAGACCGAGCCGAATCTGACCGCCTGTCTAGGAGAAGTAAGGGCCAAAGCCCACATACGTGGACCAGGATCCCGTCCTCCCCCGACACAGGTCGCAACACACGGCAAACGTGTCGATCCGTTTAGTCGCCTCATACGACAAGCTTTACGGATGGCTGCGGGGCTATTCTTTTCACACCCGACCCCGCACGGGGGGCAATTAAAATGATTTTAAAAATTAGCACAAATGCATAATAGGTAATTTACATATTTAGAATGTTTCTTCTTAATATTTAAAGACAGAAAATGTCAAGCACAATTTATCCAATGGAAATAATAAAAAATAGTCCCTTCTTTTACCCAATGACAATCAGAATATTAAGTACAAGCGAGATAAAAAATTAACAACAACATACTTATACAATAGCAATTAATCAAAATTTCATGAACATTCAATACAGAAAATATAGACCTTGAATCATAATTTTTCAAGCAATGTAAAAAAATAAAATTAAACAACAAATTCCCAATCCACAAGAAACTTGAAAAATTGAAAAAATGCAATTTAAATGATTTTAAAAATTAGCACAATTGCATATTGGTATTTAAATATTAAGAATGTTTCTTCATAATATCTGAGCAGAAAATGTCAAGCACATTTTAACCAATGGAAATAATAAAAAAAAGTCCTTGTTTTACCCAATGACAATTAATCAAAATATAAAATCAAAATATCAAGTACAAGCAAACAACAACAACAATAGTTGACTTAAATACATTACCAATTAATCAAAATTTCAAGAACATTGAATATGGAAAATTGAAAACATTTGGGTCCTTATTCTACAAACAATGTGAGAAAAATAATAAAAAACAAACAATTAATTCCTAATCCACAAGCAATTTGAAAAATAAAAAAGTGTCTCTATTTATACAATAACTACATGTATCAAAATAAGGGATATGACTAACTAAACCTATATTAAACCTTGATCTAAACTACATTTGTCATTTCGTTGTTAAAGTTGCTGTTTTTTTCATATTAAATCTTATGTTTCCAATTTTATTTTGAATAATTGCGCCGTAGTGCTTTGCATTGAGAGTCTCTATTTCTAGGCTCTTGCTCTTTGCAATCATGAACTCTGCAAAAAAGAAAAAAAATATATAGATATTTAATAAACATTTATAGCAGACATAAATGTAATGTAGAATTATCAGTCATTGGCATATGGTATGAAGCTCATGTTCTTCAACTTTGGTTGATTACAGAAGTGTCTGTGAGATATTTCATATTTTTCTAGTATAAATACTTAACATTTACTGGATTGAATTAACATACATTATATTCATTGTTTCAAACATAACAATACATTAGTAACAGACATGAAAGAAGATTTAGATATAGGGGATCTTTCATTGACACATTTGAAAAACAGCGACCATCGACCATTGATCACATTGCAGGCTGCTGGCAGTTTTACAACCCTTCTGATTTAACTATGGACTTCCAATTGTAGCGTAAAGTGAAGTGTGCAATCACAACAATGAAAATTTACCTCGTCATGAACAAAGCAAATCGTTAACAAAACCACAAATCGTTACATTTTGTTACATAAAAATACATTGATTGAATGAATGGGTCCTGCAAACATTCAATCTGATTGGATATTGATAAATGGGGAGTTTTCCTACTGTGAAGAAATGCTGTTTTTGTTACCGATTGGCTTGTTCATGACGACGTAAATTTTCATTGTTGTGTTTGCACACTTCACTTTACATTACAATCGAAAGTCCGTAGTGAAATCGGACGGGTTGTAAGTTGTTGATTTTTAAAAATTGTTATCCATGTTGTAGGTTGGGTTGTGTACACTTATTTGTTCTTTCAAAACAGAATAACTTTTTTTTTATCCAACTATACATAATATGAACATACAACCATCTAATATATAAATTTTAAATGAGTATTAAATATATATTGATTGATTTGTACCTTTAATTTCATCTAATTTATGCTGGTCCAGTGATTTCGAACCTTTCGCATTTATTAGTTCTTGCTTCGAAAACACCATATCAAGTACTTTGTTTAAGAGATACTGTGCTGGTTTTCTTGCAGTAAGAGCTGTCATCTCAATTGTTCTGAGTTTGGCTGGGTTGACCAATACATCATTGTATGTATCATTTTTATCGGCAATAAGAGGAAGTTTTCTCTGAAATATAAAAAAAAAAAACTTTATCCAAAGAATTTTCTATTGTTGTATCTGTTAAAATGGTGCCAATGAAGCGTGGATCTTTGAACTGGTAACAATTAAGATAAAAGTTGAAGTCATCACGTATCTCAAAATCGACACCAAAAAAAGGGGATTTGTACAAATTAAGCTCTATCTAATAAACGTGTGCTACAAATAAAGGTCTATTGCCAAATTATATCTCTAAGAAACCATCTTAATATTTTTTATGCTTTAAAAAACTAGAATACTTGTGGGTAATTTTTTTCTAAAAAAATATACCCCTGCTTTGAAACCTATAAAATGTCTTTTAAAACCTCTATAATTCTAGATAAATATTAAAAAAAAATACAAATGACAACAAAGTTCCAGACAATAAATTTTGCTACGCCTGACGCGCGTTTCGTCTATTCAAGACTCATCAGAGGCGCTCTACCAAAAATATTGAAAATGCCAAACACTTTTTGAATATGACGAGCATAGAACAGTATAACCAAAAATACCAAAATGGGGAACCAAATTATTACTAAGATATTCAACCTATGTCTGGGGTAGGAAGAACCTTAGGGTTTAAACAAGTTTGAAATTTAGACGGATAATTTAAAGCTTTGATGTATTCTCCAACTCAAAAGTGTTGGTGCCGGAGCGGGCTAACCTCGGGGAATTTAAACTCCACCAGCAGTGCTAACCTTCACGTGTGTTCGAAATACAAATGACAACAAAGTTCCAGACAATAAATTTTGCTACGCCTGACGCGCGTTTCGTCTATTCAAGACTCATCAGAGGCGCTCTACCAAAAATATTGAAAATGCCAAACACTTTTTGAATATGACGAGCATAGAACAGTATAACCAAAAATACCAAAATGGGGAACCAAATTATTACTAAGATATTCAACCTATGTCTGGGGTAGGAAGAACCTTAGGGTTTAAACAAGTTTGAAATAAAACACTTTTTAAAAATTAAAAGGAACTCAACAACTTTGTGTACATGATATAGGTCATTGTGTGCAATAACGGTAATAACAAAACTTTCAAACTTGTAGGATTTTTAACTTTAAATGTGACAATTATTCTAAATACCTCGATCTTTGCTGTAGTATCACTGTTAACAGGAGAAACAAAGCTGTTTCCATTTGAAGTAGGATCTGGAAGTGATGCCCCAGGTAGAGATACTCCGTATGTGCAGCTGTGAAGTCCACTCACCAGGACATGTAAAAAGGAAAGAATCTGGACCTTTTGGTTATGTTCAAGTCCTTGAAAATAACCTGAAAAAGTCATATAGTATGATGCAGTTTAATACAAAATAAAATCATTATAATAAAAAAACTTATTAAATTTGTTATTCACGTTCTTAATTATATTCCGGCTTTATATATCAAACACAACAGTGGCCGATCCAGGGCTGTGCTGGAATGGCGGTTTACACCCCCCTCAATCTTCTTCGAATTTTGGCTGGAAAATCCTGATTATAAATGGTAAATGTAAGGCAGCAATTTTTTATATATACACAAGAAGTAACTATTTTCCTGAAAAAGCATACCATTAAATTAAAATTATATAACCGCAAAAAATATAGATCTACATCGGAATTTTTGATTTCAAGGTACAAATAACATGGATGTTGAGGTGTCACAACAATCTCTAAAAAGAAAGTAACAGTTTTCTCAGCAACTAATATTTGGTGCACTGCATTGGGGTGGGGTCTATAATATGGGATTCAATTTCAGGTCTTTTGCTCACTAACTTCCTGTTAAACAAAATCCAGCCAATTTTGATATTATGTGAGCTAGAAAACTAGAAAACTCGAAGTCTTTGAGATACAGACTGCATGGTCAGGTCTATATAATCATTTAACACATACATTTGTAATGAAGCAACCAAAAAATTACCATTTATAGTATGCTATGCCCTGCCCTGTAACTTAAAGTATTTAGGTACGGTATAGCTTTTACTAATACGTTTTTCATAGACAAAAATCTTAACATTAATTTATCATAGACAAAAATCTTTACATTAATCTCCTTACCTATTATAGTTTGCAGTGAATCATGATCTACCCTATTTGAACTAGACTGGCAATTCGGCAATTCTCTTCTGCAATTATATCCAAATTCTTGGAATTCTTCATTATTGATCTGCTGGCTGGATTGCTGATCCTAAAAAAATAAACAAGTGAACATATGCATGTGCATATACATAAATTTATCAATAAGGTTATAAATGAATAAATTAGTGAGTTTTTGTTAGCAGGTAATTAAGTTCATGTTTATATTTATATTGATTGTTTTTATGGTACATGTATAATCCCCAACATATCTTAAAAGATTTTACAACTATAACATTGTAGAGTGGCTAAATTTCATGAAAAACTATTAATGTGTATAAACATGTATATTTTTTGTCACATTACATAAAATATTTTTAAAGTACTTACCATATCTTCATAAAATAAACTTGATTCTCCATCGTAGTGATCGCCATTGTTGACTGTGTTTAGCCCTCCAAACACAGCACTTCCTATTGTTGACAAATTTATGGATTCTGTATAGGTATCTGAGTCGTCATTCATGACTGATGGCCCTGGTTTTGATTTTGGTGTTGATGTGTTCAGGGTTTCCTGTTTTTTTTCCTCGGTGAAACTCTTAATGGTTGAATTTCTATTGGTTTTTTATTCATATCTGAGTTGTCATTCATGTTAATCTTTGATTTCGGTGTTGATGTGTTCACAGTTTCCTGTTTTTTTTCCTCGGCGCAACTCTTAATGGTTGAATTTCTATTGGTTTTGTATTCATATCTGAGTTGTCATTCGTGATAATCTTTGATTTTGGTGTTGAGGTGTTCTTGGTTTCCTGAATTTTTTTCCTCGGCGAATTTCTTAATGGTTGAATTTCTTTCATTTTCGAAGATGTTTTTCTTAGTGACAGTACTTTTGTTGGACTTTCATTTTGTGCCTTTGGCGATCTTCTTGGGGATATAGTTATGGTTTCAGTGTCTTTTTGTGGACTTCCTATTAGCGATCTTCTTGGAGACAGAGTACCCACTATTTTCTTTTGTGGGCTTGAATTTGGTGATGAAATTGTGGTGTTTTGGTGATCAGAAGATAATTGTTTGTTCACTGGCACTACTCCGGCAAATGCCATCATCTCCTTAAGTTTTATTTCCTTTAACACGGAACCAGCCGTCTTTTTTTCAGTGTTATCATTCTTCTTCCCCTTTGTAGGTTTTAGTTTCTCTTTATCATTGGCCTTCTTCTTTTTTGATGATGCTGGTTCGTCCTCTTTATCGTTGTTTTTCTTCTTTTTAGAAATTGTTGGTTCATCCATTTTATCATTGGTCTTCTTCTTTTTAGATGGTGTTATTTCATCCTCTTACTCATCCTCTAATGCTTTTTGGAATTTCATTGATGCCCCTCTTTTTCCAATTTTTTTAAATTCCCGCACTTCTGCTTTGATCTTGGAAATTGCATCGTCGTCACGGGAGAAATCAATTTGTGAGCTCACTTTTGTTAAAAAAGATTTGCATTTAGCAGACTCTACAAAAAAAAATCATTTTGATATAAAAACCAAGAATATCTTTAGCTAAATCTAGAACACTGTTAGTAATCAAACATCTTAAACATGTTAAATATTTGTCACAAAATGACACAAACAACAAATATAATTCTTCCATTAATGTGAATAATTCAAACATAATTTGTAGTTGTTATATGAATTTATATTATTAAGCTAGCTTGGAGCATATATGCAGGCTAGTTATTTAATAGAACTTAATGCATATTTACATTAGAACATCTTATTGCATATTTACATTAGAACATGTATTCTTTACTCTTAGTACATTAAAACTTGGCCAACACCATTAAAAAGCTTCGCACAGCACAGAATGATACGACCACAACATGTCCAACCCTGTACATTTTAGGCCCAATATGGATAGTCAATGGCTCCGGACACATGAAGCCCATGGTGGACTGAAAGAGTTTTTGGACAAATGCAGCCTTTGGTGGACTTTCTAACCATATTTCACAAGGAAATCTTTTTTTTTCAAGAGCAGACTAAATTAATTTACAGCAAAAAACTTTACATTTTTTGTCCCTTATTAAGGATATCTGCTACATTTCATATTTGCCCTTTTTGGCCCCTAACAGCAATTGGGGGGGGGGGGTGTGTGATTGTCACAATATCATTAGCAAAAATTAGCCATTTTTTTTTTTTTAATTGGACAATAATTTAATCAGTTTCCATTTTGGCCCCTAATTTAATTACTAAAAAGGGGGTGTATGATTCATTTTGAATTCACTATTTTACATTATACTTAACTAATGAAAAAAAATCAAAATCGCACCAAATAAAATAGTTGCATTTTTGCCCCTTTTCAGGCCCCTTATTTCTAAAAGAAAAACCGGGGACCCCCCAATCCCATGTCTGGAAAAAGTGTTTAATGGTATGAAACATATTTGTATAATTTCATAAAAATTGCATGGATAACGAGAGCTCAACCCTGATGTTACTGTGGCAAAACTTAAAAGTTAACAGATTGACAAGCACAGGGGCTTAGTACATTTGTTTTATATTAAAAAAATGTATTCATAGGGTTATAGAAGTATATCTTTTAAAAAATGTAACAAGCAAGCCCCTTTGAGACAACATCAACGACGTTGACAGCATCATACCATGTAACAACATTACATCACAAAAACGAGTATCACTATTGTGATTTTGTATCAATAAAATAGGTATTTTTTGTTAGAGTCGATATTAGCCGTACAAAAAATCCACAAGGGATGTACTTCTTTCGCTTTTTCCTCATTCATTGCATCTCTGTCCTATTAATCGGTCGATTTTGTAAAACTGGACGACTGCATGGATACGAAAAAGAAAGTAGATTCTCGGGAATGTAAAACGAAAGTGAAAACGTCATCAAATTCATTCGGGTTTTCTCGAGACTTAACGTAGTATGATTTATATAGATAGCGAAGAAAAGGGGGAGGGGTAGTTCAACGGCTAAATAATGAGCTAGTCCCTGCTGCGGCAACGGCAACCATTTGATGGTTTTGTTTGCAGGAAAGGCTTTTTTTACATATATTTGGCCAATTTCTTTCAAATGTTAAGCTTTTTGATCATAATTTAAAAATCCCAGTCTATGCTCGGTAAATTGATAAAATGATTTTTATTAATTTATCAAATGAACTAACATAATAATAAACGCATTCAGGAAATGATAAGACAGAGCAAATGTACGTGTCATCTATAAAGACCTATAAACCCCGCTGTGACCCCGTTTCAGAATTCATGCATGTATTATTTGTACATGAACGCATGCATATTTAACTCGCTAGTCAGCATTATTGGTTTTCATATTTTTTTATTTGCTACTTATTGAATAAGTGTTTTACATTTAAAACTAACCTTAAAAATGCATCATAGAATTTTAAAAAAAGACACTCATTACCTCCAGAAAAGAGAACTTTTCCACTGTAAGGGATTTTATCTATCACTTCTCTTCCTATTTCGTCTAAATTAATTGTTTCATATATCACAGAAACATCAAGCTCGTCCTCATTAAACACATTTTCCGAAAATGTTAATCTCTGCCTTGGCAAAAGTTGCAGAGTTTTGTCCATTGGAAAAA
This sequence comes from Arcuatula senhousia, assembly GCA_963971305.1. Taxonomy (NCBI): domain Eukaryota; kingdom Metazoa; phylum Mollusca; class Bivalvia; order Mytilida; family Mytilidae; genus Arcuatula; species Arcuatula senhousia. The sequence goes on from OZ020310.1 coordinate 13,620,220, forward strand.
ACACGAGAAAATGTGTATCCTCTTTTGAAAGCGCCATCTTGAAGAATTCAAAATCTGTGATATGTGCGCGTACGCATGCTATTTTATCGCTATTTTTAATTTCGTTTCCAAGGCAACCTTGTATTACACGTGTAGAAATTGATATCGCTTGAGTTCATTGGACGTGTTGGATAATTGATACATATGTAATAATGGATGAGGAGAAAGGCGAACGAAAACGAAGAGGTCCTTACACGGATAAATCTTTAAATAAGGTACAGATTTAATTCATAAATTTGAGGTTTACTTATGATAAAGTAAAAGTCATTTATAGATTATAGAAATAGAAATAGCTTTATTCCAATTAAGGGCCCTGTAATAGAGCATACAATTACATATAAGTGATTATGACAATTTGTGACAGTAAATAGAATTATAACAGATTGATTAATAACAACAACTTAATGATTTTACAGGGGCAGAGCCAAGTAGTACATTATATGATACAGTTACATGTATGAAATATGCATGATTATATAAAGATAATTTCATTGTAAAAAGGGGGAGGTCAAAATAATATATGGCATATTGCATCCCCCCACAGAAAAAAAAACAAACTGAAAATTTAAAAGAAACGAATTAATTCTAAATGTTTACTAAAAGACATATTTTAAAAACAAATGAGACAGATATATGCATATAAAAATGCTCATCACACATGTTTTGATTTGTTTTGTGTTTTACAGAAATCAAGTAGATGTAGCCAAAACTCAACAATCGACTCAATTTGTGAAAGTGTTTCCTTTATAGACGAAACGATTGAAGACGTTTTAGAACGAACAGAAGATGACTTATCTAGTATGCCGGAGCGGAACAAAAATTATTCAGACAACTTGAACGCTGGAAATTCCGACGCTCAAGAAACGGAAGAAACTCAACATACGGACATGATCGGAAAAGATGAGGTTGAATCTAGAGAGGACGGAAGAGATAATATGGCACTTGGTGAAGAAATCGACGATTTCATTTTTACAATAATTCGGGAAGAAGCTAAAGAACGAAATGGAGATTTGCTAGCAAATGAAGACTTGGATACTGCTTACGATCCTGAAGTCGTTTCACATTTTACGGAGATGGTAGATAATAATATAGAACAATGTATTCAAAGAGACGAAGATGACAAACCACAAGTGAAAGAGGCTTCAGAACAACCTATTTTTCAAGGTTCCCCTTACACATTAGGCGTGACTGTTCTACTGATATGTTGTTTTACTATACGGTTTCGACTTCCGGACGAGGCAATTTCTTATTTGCTACGAATGTTAGCTTGTATATTACCACATGGTCATCGTTTGATGAGTAGCTTATACCATTTTAGAAATTTTCTGAAAAAAGTAACTTACGATATCGTTCCAAAAATATTTTATTATTGTAACTTTTGCTATGAAGAGGTTCATAAGCAATCGAAGTCTTGTCCATCTTGTGGAAAATCTTTAACAAGCTCGGGATCTATGGCGTATTTTCTTCAATTAACAATATGTTCTCAATTAGTGTCATTATGGAAAAACAAAGAATTCTGTGATTTGGTTCGAACCCATAGATTTAAACATATGGAGTCCAACTCTGAAAATAAACTCTTTGACATTTACGATGGACAGATATACAATGCTCATTTAAAGGAAGATGGTCTCTTAATGATTAAAAACAACCTATCATTTTCTTTAAATACCGATGGTGCTCCTTTATTCAAATCTTCCAATATAAGTATATGGCCTGTATATATGCTCATAAACGAGCTTCCACTAGCTCAAAGAAAAAAAAGACATTTTTCGTTGTTTTACGGGGTTTGGATCTCTACGAAAAAACCTCAAATGTGGTCTTTTTTAAAGCCTCTATATGACGATTTACACTTACTTGAAACTGAAGGATGTTTATTTACAGATTACTCTATCCAAAAACAAATCAATATTTCACATAGGTACGGGAAAATCACGTTGGGCATTGAACTTTGTTTCTTATATATGTATTGATTTAAATCTAAATATGAAGTGGGCATTCTAGAATATGTAGTTGCCTTTATCCCAGTTTCTTTGGAATTATTTATAGATGTTGCTTAATGAAAGAACGTCGTCAAATAAAAAAAAAGAACGAAGTCTAATCCGTATGTCAAGAAGTGATTGCTAGAATTATTTTGCTGGGTAATATTGTTTACGTCAAAGGAAATGCTTGAGTTATTTATCCAGCTGCCAACAGGATCTTACAACTGACTCGATGTTGGTATCAAGGGAATGGGGAGTGCAAGGAGTCTTTTTTAACACCCCAGTGAGGTAATTCCTGTATGGCTGAAATAGTTTCTTTGCGATATTCGGTAGGGATATCGTAATAACCCATCGATTGCATGTCATCATCTTCTTCACTTTCGGGGACATAATCTTTGTCCTTGCTATCATCATCTTTACTTTGTGGGACATAATCTTTGTCCATGCCATCATCATCTTCACTTTCAGGGACATAATTTTTGTCCATGGCATCATCATCTTTGCTTCCGGGGATATCTTTGTCCATGCCACCACCATAATGGCTTCCAGGGACATATGTCTCCATGTAGCCGTCATCTCTGCTTCCAGGGACATCGTTGTCCATGCCACCATAATCTTTGCTTTCAAGGACATTGCAGAATTGTTAAGCTCATTCAGATCTACAAAAATGATTCCAGGGTCAAAATTGTCAGATCAGCCATTTAAATGTTCTTCCCCTTTAACTGTTTTTTTTTCCATTAATTTTAACTGATTTTCAAAAATCTTCTTCTCTGAAACCATTAAAGGGATTGCTTTGAAACTTGGTACACTTGATCTTTAGGATGTCCTCTACCAAGTTTGTGAATTATATACATGTCGACCAACCAACATGGCAGCCATTGCAAAAAATAGAACAAGGGTTAGACCATTGTTTTTGGCTTATAACTTGAAAAGTATACGAGATAGAGAAAATCCGAAGCAACTTTTCTTGTTCAGCAGCAATAGGTCCTTACAGGAGTTATTGCCCTTTAACTGTTTTTTTTCTTTTAATTTAAACTCATTTCCAAAAATCTTCTCTGAAACCACTGAAAGGATTGTTTCGCAACTTTGTATACTTGAAAGATTGTAAAATTTATTCAGACTTTGGCATTAGAGATCAGGTGAGCGATTCAGGCTCATTGGAGCCTCTAGTTTCATGAAGCGATCAGTTTCTTTAGCTTTCAAACCCTTGTGACTGGGAACTTTACAATTCTTGGTTATTTGTAAACGTGTATCTTTAGATATACCTTGGTTGGCATATTTAGCCACATACTTGCATATTTTTGAAGGTATGGAATCACCTTTGGATATGATGCTGTTGTGAGGGTCGAAACAGGCATCTGAATCTAAATCCGACGAAGAATCACTGTCGGAACTACTGCTAGAGTCATTCGAGCTTTCATCCTCACTACTTTCCTCCTTACGAGGACGTTTGTTTCTGGATGAAGAGTGCGAACTCGCATAATTCGAGTTTTTTGACTGACTAAAAGAAAGTTTTTTCTTACCGAAAATGGATTTCTCTGTTTTCAAACTTCGCGTTCGCTCAGTTTCAGACCGCGACTCCGAACCCGTATCTGAATCTTGCACCTCTTCATCGGAAAGGTCATCCCATCTACTAGGAGCTTGGTTGTTATTGCCCCGAACTGGCAGGTCATTATTGCCCTGAATTGGCGTGTTTGTGCCCCTATGTGGCGAATTTTCTCTATGACCGTGGTCACTTACAACTGACTATTTCCGACATGTTATGTTAAGAGATAAAGCTAATGTCTTCCGTTCTAGTATCAGAAAAAAGATTTCGACTCGGGGTCGATTTCCCATTAGGAGAATTTAATTGACACTGTGCCATTCAAACACCCACGTCTTAATTCATTTACGAGCTAAAATTGAAATCAAAAGCACACGTTGATTACCAGGGTTTATGCCCCAGGTAACATACCTGTGGTCATGTGATAGGCGATTCTTTTCATTTTTAAAGGGTATTAAATGGCTTCAAGTCAAAATAATTTATTGAATTATTTATTTTTATATATCATGTTTATTGTATAAATCACTAACAAGAAATTTCACCATGAACCAAGAGAGTTGAATTGGCAAATAAATTTCAAATTACCCCTCAGAATATGCTAAAATGACATATTTTTCGATTGTTAATCCTCTTTCAGTAATTCTAAGTTATCTTCCCTGACAAAATTCTTTTATTTTTTTAAAAAATGCTTTAATTCAAATTTACAACTGCTTTGATTTACAATCTTCTTTTTGTACAGGTCACAAGGCAAAGCTGGCTTTTCATTCATGATCTAATCTTCTTCAATATATGAGTTATGAACATATTTTTTATGAACAATAATTTCAATCCATGAACAATATTCTTTAATATATGAGTTATAAACATATATTTTTAACACCTATTTTTCTATGCATTTGTTTTGTTCATGGCACGATGTATAAAATATACATTGAAAAAAACGTTGTAGTTCTTTAAATCAAACAAAGTTCTTGCTTAGCAACTTTTTAATTTTTCTGTTTTGTTTTTGTGCCAAGACATACAATGTATCAGCATACAAAAGTTTATGAAATTCGGACTTAAAGATTTTATTAGAAATCTTTTAAAACAAAGTTAACCTAGGTATGATGGATGTCGCAAACAAGTTAACAGAACTTAAAAATGTAATGGTAATTCAATGCATTACTTAGCCAAAGTAATGGTAATTCAATGCATTTCTTTTCAAAATCCTTGTAGTGGTAATGGTAATTCAATGCAAGTTTTCTCAAAGTAATGGCAATTCAATGCATTACATTGCAATGTAATTCGCCCTATGCCTGATCATAAGGAATAATAATATATATGGAAATAAGGTGGGAATCTCAATGGTTTGCAGAATATTAAGTATTTCATCATTTGAGGGTGTGGGGCATGACCAACCTATGGTACCAAATGATTTGCCTTATCATACGGAGTACTAATTTATACGGTTTTAGGGCGGGGATCTCAATGGTTTTCAGAATATTTAGTATTTTATTATTTGAGAGGATGGGCTATGACCCCCCTAAACCCTTGCGGGTTCCGGGTGGCGAATAGGCCCGCACCAGTGCTAAGCTTGTCGGTAAAAGTCCACTAAGGAGCGCTCAGAAACCTGACATCGGGTCAGGCCGCTTTGCCCAAAAAGCGACTGGGATGTGTGCCCCGGGTGGTTGAATGGGGCAGCCCTGACATCGAGAGATGCGGGGTCGTCAGGCGATAATGCGGAAAACCTGACCGCAAACCATAGTGGTGCACCGTGTTGGGAAAAATGTCACGTTCCTTGCATGTTAAAGAACCCTGATGCAGGTCTCGGTAAGAGTAGGACCCGTAGGATCCCCATGCAGGAGGCTAAATTTTCCGTCCTTACCCATCACTCCTTTTTCCAGTGGCAGTCAACTCTCCTACTCGATTGGCCTTGCGTCCCCATTTCCTCCACTTTATCATCACTTCATGTTCATTGTATCACCAATTTCATGTTCATCTCCCGGATATAGCAGAAATCGTGCTGCTTGGGAGTAAAGCAATAACAATTTAACTGACTAACCATGACCCCCCCCCCTCAAACCAGCCTTTGGTACCAAATGATTTGCCTTATCATAAGGAGTAATAATATATATGGTTATAGGGTGGGGATCTCAATAGTTTTCAGAATATTTAGTATGTTATCATTTGAGGGGGTGGGGCATAACCCCCCTCAGACCCCCCTACGATACCATATGGTTGGTCTTATCATAAGGAGCAATAATATATATGGTTATAGGGTGGGGATCTCAATGGTTTCAGTATATTTAGTATTTTATCATTTGAGGGGGTGGGGCATGACCCCCTCAGACCCGCCTTTGGTACCAAATTGTTTGTCTTATCATGAGGAGTAATAATATATATGGTTATACGGTGGGGATCTCAAATGTTTTCGGAATATTAAGTATTTTATCATCTGAACCAAAAAAAGGAAAGAAAATTAATTGTATAACTTTGGGGGTGTCACAGGTTTAACCTGCCAAAAAAGTTGCTATATATAAGTGCTGAAAAAATTGCAGAAATTGGAGAACTTCTTGGTAGCAATGCAATTATTACGATTAACCATAAATTAATATAACACCAAAAAAATCTCCAATGCTGATAAATAATTCACCTCAAAAGGACATAACACCAATTCTTGGTTTACAAGGAAAATCAACTGAACATGGAAAGCTAGTTATGCTACCTTTTGCTACTGGTACATGTAGTTCTGCCTCAACCTCTAAAATGGTAACTCCAAAGACATCAACACCGAAGAAGTCTCAATGATCAAATATAACCCTTAGGAAATCTTCAAGAATGATAAATAATTCACCTCAAAGGACACGGCACCAGTTCATAGTATACAAGGAAAATCAACTGTACATGGAAAGCTAGTTATGCAACCTTTTGCTACTGGTTTTTGTAGTTCTGCCTCCACCTCTAAAATGGTTACTCCAAAGAAGTCAACTGCCAAAAAACTATCCCTACCATACGAGCACTTTCATCCAGAAAACAGGTGGGAAAGAATGTTCACTGGATCCACCAGAGTTCTTTTTGACCTTGACAAGTATAGTTGCTGAGAAAACTGTTACGATTTTTTTTTTTACTATTTGACATTATTGTAAAAAATAAACTAAGTCGGTAAACAGGAAGTAGGTGAGCGACAGACCTGGTTATGGGACCTCACCCTGATGCTGTATACCAAATATCAAAGTGGCTGTGATACGTAGTTGCTGAGAAAATTGTTACGGACATTTTTCCCCGCCCGCACGCCGCCCGCCCGCCATTCACCATTTTATAACCCGGATTTTTCACTCCGTGAAATCCGGCAAATTATAAATGCCTTTGGTTAAAATAAAATCATTTAAAAAATATATTGCCATTAACAGATTCTTAAAGACATACAACACACGTTAAATTTGTTTGTAGAAATCCTTGATTAGCTCTGATGAGTTCAGTAAAGACAAAGTTTTATATCATGAATTATAACATAGAGGGAATAAAAATTAGTTTGCGATTCGGTTTGAAAAGTATTCAGTTTTATCAGGTTAAATTACTATATATTTTATTAAACTTTTTTTAGGACTTGTAAATTTGTTTGGTTTTGATAAGAAATTGGGTTTTGTCATGCTATGGATTGAACAGTCTTCACTGTATT